>JAUMIR010000002.1:240887808-242137808 GCA_030847615.1 Gambelia wislizenii | reverse complement strand
AGGCCACAGCAGATGAACCTTTGGTTTAAAGTGTGAGACCAGTTCTGTGCACGCTGCGCTCCACCAGACAAATCCATTGCACAGGCTCGAAGGACAACTCCAATTTCGAAAAAGCCCTGTAGCTATAGGCGAGGGATGAAAACGGCAGGTGTAAAGATGATTAAAGTTTCTTTCTAGAGCGCTATCAATGTACACAGTTCTGTACAAAAACAATCAAGGATAAAACATAATGAAACCTGCCGAAGGCGTACAATCTAAGTAAAACAATAGGCAAAATAATAAAATCAATTAAAATAAGGATAATTATTATTAAAGTTTATTTCTTGAGCGCTGTCAATGTACACAGCGCTGTACAAAAACAATCAAGGATAAAACATAATGAAACCTGCCGAAGGTGTACAATCAAAGTAAAACAATAGGCAAAATAATAAAATCAATTAAAGATGCACTGGAAGCCGCAGACCCAACCCTGCATGCAGGTAGTTCAGGACTTTGGTCACGTGAGGCTGACCCGGGAGATGACAGTCTTGTTCGGCAGCATCCTAAATGAACAAGCAGCCTTTTTTAAGGAGAGCACTGCTTGCTCCGTATGTAGAGGGGCCTAGAAAAGATGGCCTAACGAAAGCTCATCCCCAAGTACCTGGTTGGCTAGCCACGGCCAACAGGCATCTTCTGATGCGGTCAAACCAAGGCAAAGTAACAAAGTCACACACCTCCAAAGGTGTAAATAAAGTGATGCTTGCATGCTGGAACATCAGAACCATGCGAGACTCTGCAGATAGTGGATGGCCTGAGCATCGTTCTGCTCTAATAGCCCATGAACTATCACAACTTAATATTGACATCCCTGCTCTTAATGAAGTTCGTCTCCATGAGGAAGGCAGCCTTAAAGAACACGACGCTGGCTACACACTTTACTGGTCTGGCAAACCCAAAACCGAAAAACATCATTCAGGAGTAGGCTTTATGATTAAAAACTCCATTGCTTTCAAACTTGAAACCTTGCCAACAGGACACTCTGATCACATTATTTCCTTACGCCTCCCACAGGTTGTTCTCTTCAGTATTTATGCTCCAACTATGCAAGCCGACCCTGTAGAGAAAGACAAATTCTACACAGACCTACGTCAACTCATACAAAAAGTCCCTGTAGAAGATAAAATTATTATCCTTGGTGACTTCAATGCCAGAGTAGGAAAGAACTCCGAAGCCTGGAAAGGTGTCTTAGGCAAGCATGGTGTTGGAAATTGCAATGATAACGGACGCCTCTTGCTAGAGTTCTGTGTAGAACAACAGCTGACTATTACAAACACTATCTTTCAGCAGAAAGATAGCTTGAAGACAACCTGGATGCATCCCCAATCCAAACATTGGCACCTCATTGACTATGTTCTAGTCCACCAGAGAAACATTCGTGATGTCCGTCATACTGGAGTGATGCACAGTGCAGAATGCAAACAGATTATCGCCTTGTCAGATGTAAACTAAATCTTCATCTTAAGTTCAAACCTAAGAGGGGTGGCATCTTAAAGAAGAGACTCCAAGTCATAGAATCATAGAATTGTAGAGAAGTCAACAATCTTCAACAAGCTACCATGAGAGAGAACTTCCAGGCAAATCTGCAAACAAAACTTGAAGACCATCCTACAGATCCTTCTCCTACAGTGCTTTGGCAACATATCAAAAACAGTATCCTCCAGTCTGCGGAAGAATCCCTCGGGTTCTCCCACAAGAAAAATCAAGACTGGTTTGATGAAAACAACCAAGAGACCCAGGAGCTGTTGGCAAAGAAGAGAACTGCTCACCAGGCATACCTCGCCCAGCCAACTTGCCATGTAAGAAAAGCAGCTTTCCATCTCACATGTAGTAAACTTCAACAAAAACTCCGAGACATGCAGAACAAGTGGTGGATCAATATAGCAGAAAAGACACAACACTGTGCAGATCTGGGTGATCTTAGAGGATTTTATGAAGCTCTTAAAGCAGTGTTTGGACCTACTTATCAGGTCCAAAGCTCCTTATGTAGGAGTAATGAGTCTAAAAAATAAATTTATATTAAAAATTCCAGGATCTAGTCCTTTTAAAAACAACAAGAATTGTTTTCTTTAAAAGAGAGTTAAAAATCATTCATTTACTTTTAACTTCATGCAGAGTGCACTTAGGAATGCTGACTTGTAAAGCTCAATTAACATGTAAAAGAAAAGTGTGTTCAGAGGTCTGGGATCACCCAGTTAAATTAGACTCATTACAAAACAAAGGAGTCCGTTTAAAATGCAAATCAAAGTTTACTGAAGGTATATCAATCTCAATCTACATACTAAAACAAACTTTTAAAAGAGGTTCCTAGCTAATGGTATTTAGGGTAGGAAAACAAACTCACTCAGCCTACAGCGGTAAGAGGCTGGCTTGCGATGCATCATGGCATGGTTTCAGGAAGGCTTAAGATGAAGATGGCTAAAGATGGCTCCAGCCTCATGGAGACTCAAACTTAAAAGAGAATTCACACACAGCAATAAAATTTAAATTAGGTCATGTGTTGAATGACCCAGCACTCCAGTTGGCTGGAAGTGCCCAGTGAAATAGGAGAGAGGGAACTTGGGAGAACAAAAGGCATTCAGGGAAAACCTAGACTTATCTAAGGATGTAAATGAGGTACACAAGATTGCTTTTACATTACAATGATTATTTCCCCACATACTACACTTTATACAGTACAGATGGTCAAACATTAATTACTGATAAAGCCTCCATCCTGAATCAATAAGCTGAACATTTTCAAAGTCTCTTTAGTGCCAACCGAGTAGTCCAAGGCACAGCTATCCAACATATGATACAAAAACCGATGAAAAATCAACTGGACATAGCTCCCACTTTGGAAGAGACCCTTAAGGCCATACAGCAGATGAAAAATGGCAAGGCACTGGGACTGATGGAATCCCACCTGAAGTTTGGAAACACAGAGGTCATGTACTCCACAATAAATTCCACGAACTCCTTGTGAATTGCTGGGAAAAAGTGGAACTGTCATCAGATCTCTGAGATGCAGTCATCATCACCCTGTACAAGAAAAAAGGAGCAAAATCCGACTGCTCAAACTATCGAGGCATAACACTGCTCTCTATTGCTGGAAAAATCCTTGCAAGGATACTCCTGAACAGATTAGTTCCTGCTATTGCAGAAGAACTTCTTCCTGAAAGCCAATGTGGCTTCAGAGCCAATAGGAGTACGACAGATATGGTATTTGCCCTTAGACAACTGCAAGAGAAATGAAGAGAGCAGAACAAGGGTCTCTATGTAACATTTGTCGACCTCACCAAAGCCTTCGACACTGTGAGTAGAAAAGGTCTGTGGCAGATCCTGGAAAGACTAGGATGTCCCCCCAAATTCCTTTAAATGATTATCTTGCTACAGGAGGGCCAGCCCGGTCAAGTCAGATATGGCGATGCTCTTTCAGAGCCTTTTCTAATAACTAATGGAGTGAAACAAGGTTGTGTTCTTTCTCCAACTTTATTTACTATCTCCTTCAGCATGATGCTCCAAAGAGCTACGACAGAGCTCGAAGAAGAAGACGGCATCTATATACGTTACCGTATTGATGGTAGCTTGTTTAACTTAAGCCATCTGAGGGCTCACACTAAGACTCTAAACTATCCAGTCCGTGAGCTGCTCTTTGCTGATGCTGCTGCCCTTTTTGCCCACACAGAAGCAGCTCTGCAGCGCCTAACATCCTGCTTCGCAACAGCTTCAGAGGTGTTTGGGCTGGAAGTCAACCTGAAGAAAACGGAAGTTCTCTACCAGCCTGCACTACAGGACGAACACCATCATCCCCACATTGCTGTCGGCAAATCTGTGCTTAAGTCTGTTCAGCAGTTCACCTACCTGGGAAGCATCATCTCCTCAGATGCCAAGATTGACAAAGAGATCGATCACAGATTAGCAAAGGCATATAGCACATTTGGAAGACTTTACAAAAGAGTCTGGAGTAACAAACACCTGAGGCAAAGCACAAAAATCAGTGTGTATAGAGCCATTGTACTGTCTATTCTCCTTTACGGGTCTGAAACATGGGTCACTTATTGCCAACACTTATGACTCCTCGAACGCTTTCATCAGCGCTGTATACGCATAATCCTAAATATACATTGGACTGACTATGTGACAAATGTTGCTGTCCTTGAGCAAGCAGGGATCACCAGCATTGAGGCCATGATATTGAGAACACAGCTGCGCTGGGCAGGGCGCGTTTCTAGGATGGAGGACCATTGCCTCCCAAAAATACTACTCTACAGTGAACTCGCCACAGGTCAGCGTAAGAGGGGCTCTCCAAAAAAGCGATACAAGGACTCCCTGAAACAACATCTCTGGCTCAGCCAAATTGATCACCAACAATGGTCCGCCCTGGCCTCACATCGGGAGGCATGGAGACACACTATCCACAATGCTGTAGCCTTATTTGAGAACTCACACCAAACAAGCCTTGAAGAGAAATGACAATGCAGAAAGAATCACAACCCAGAAACATCACCCAAGGAGACCTTCTGCTGTGCTTTTTGCAACCGGGCTTGTTTATCTCTGATTGGCCTTTTCATTCATCAACGCGCTTGCAGAAAGCGCGGGATGAGTCCTTCCTGAATCTTCGTTTGCGAAGAAAAGCCAGAGAGAGAGAGAGGGATGTGTACTGCATCTGATAGCACATGATCCAATGTTTTATGATTATTATTTTTAATCTAGAGGCTGGCAGCTCCATTGCAAGACAATGACCATAAGCTGTGTTTTAGTGTGTGTGTGTGTTCTGCCCTGCTAGGCCTTTTTGTCATTTCCGTAAGAGTCTCAATCACTCTGAATCCATACAATGCAATGGTCCACTTGTTGCATTCCCATCACTTGTTGCTCTGTAATTTTTCTGAACTGATTTGTGCAGATATTTCTGTCTCTGCTACTGCTATGTAAGCATTTCCAGTATGAACAAGTGATGCACTATTGTTACATAAGAATGGTGGAAGTGGTTTTGCCTCCAAAACCAAGCTACCTGTCCTTCAGTCCCACCAACCCCCCCCTTTTTTTTTGGCTTCATTTCCTACCCTTTTATGCCCTTCTCCTTGCAGTTTCACCTGCCTCAATATGGGTGACTTTTCTGCAGTTTTTTCTTCAGAATTCTAATTTCTCACTGTAGTTTGCTATTTGGCTTCCTACCTCCAGTGAATTTTCAAGTACTGTACTTACATAGCTACACATAATAACTACACAACAGCATATGTATGTTTGTTTTGTATTTTTCCCCCTTCTTCCTTCCCCATTCCTTTTTCCTTCTGTGTCATTCCCCCCCCCCCACAATTGTAAGCCTGAGGGCAGGGACTGTCACACAAGTGATCTTTATAAACCTGTTTGGGAACCTTATGGCTAAACAGGGTGGGGAAAATGCTTCAAAGAAACAAATAATATTGATTTATTGTTCTTTGTGTTTTATATATTGATTCAAGGGTTCAAATCATGCAGCCATCCAGGCTTTGTTGGACTGCAAATCCCAGCAGGTCCAGCAGCATCAGCACTGGTGAGGAATGCAGTCCAGCAACATCTGGAGGGCCTGATATTTCCCAGCCCTGCATTAAATGTTTGGCACAAAGAGTATACACACTAATACAGGATAAGGTGTGCCATAGAGGAACTGTCACAGTGTAGAAAGCAGCAGGTTTGTCCCTTGAAAATTACCCTGATTGATCACTGCCTGCAGTACTCAAAACACTGCATAGGAAACTTGCTGTGGAGGCATGCAGTTGCATACATGTCAACCCACAATGAGAAGAAGGGTAAAAGATGTGTCCTCTGCTGTCCCACCTTTTCAGCTGTTTTTAAAATGTACAGTAGCACCCCCATATCCACTGAATTGCCAACTGAAGATTCAATTATTTGCAGTTGGCAATTTCAGGGGGAAGGGTGGAGGAGGAGGCAGGGCCGGTTTAAGGAATTTTGGGGGCCCCTGCAACACTTTATTTTGGGGGGCCATATGTTTATCTCAGGTCCAGGACCGGTTTAAGGAATTTTGGGGGCCCCTCCAATGCTTTATTTTGGGGGGCTCGTATGTTTATCTCAGGTCAATGTAACCTAACTCAACCTAAGCTATTCACAGTACAGGATATTCAGATTATTACTAATAAATGTTTTTGCAGAAGGAGGGTTACTACGCCCCCCCCCCACAATGATGAGACCCCCTGCGGATGCTGACGCCACCAGTGCCTTAAACTGGCCCTGTGAGGAGGGATCTCACTTCCCCCATCCCTTCCCCTGGGAGGCCTCCAGTTGCCGCGGTGATTGCATGGGGGAAGGGGATGGAGAAGCAATCTCACCCCCCTTCGCCCCTACCATGGCCCCGCTGCAGTGGTGACTGCAGAGGCCAAGGGAGGGGGCAAGATTGCTTCTCCACCCTCTCCACCACCACCCCGATCGCCACAGCGGCAACAGGAACCCTCTCAGGGGAAGGGATGGAGCAATCCCGCCCCCTTCCCCTTTTGCCCCCATGATCACCGCTGGGGCGGGGCCATGGCAGGGATGAAGTGGGAAGGGAGGAGGAGGAGCGAACTCGCCTCCCCCCCTTTCCCTGGGATGCCCCCCCCGGGATGCTGTTCACTATTATCCGTGGAATTCACCATCCGTGGGATGCCCCGGAACCAATCTCCTGCAGATATGGGGGTGCTACTGTACCAGTTTCTTTCTCCCCTCCTGCTTTCCCTCTCTCTGTTTCCCCAGCTTATTTCAATGGCTGCAAACTGAGTTCAAAGTGCAATGGTAGTTTGCACACAGTTCACTCAGCAGAGGGAAGAGGAGAGGATGGGGCAGAGTCTTGCCCTTCCCAACCGGCTCAGGCAACAGCAAATTGCTGCAATCTTTCCTAGCTTGTGTGTTCTTCCTCATTAATAACATTTGCCCTCTTGACCACAGTCTGATGTTGCTTGGCCACACATGTCCTGGTTTTCATCTGTGAAATGTTGGAGGGTATGGAAGAGAGTAGCATATTTTAGTGGGGCTTTTGTTGGAGAAGGATCCAGTGGATTGGACCCCAGTTCCTTCAGCTCTTGATGAACTGTATGTTTTTAAGCTGGGTGGAGAACCTTTCATCTTCCAAATGTTAAAGGGTTGCAACCCTCACAATCCCTTTCCATTGGCCATTCTTCCTGGGACCAATGGGAGTGATAGGATGAAACATCTGGAGGATCATATGTAGCCTAACTGGGGGCTTGCCTACATAGGCAATAAAACTTGTAACCACCCTATATTCATGGCACAGTTGCCACACATTTTCGATGATGTGCATTTTCACTAGGGGTTCTGCAGGAAACCCCAGGTCTGTAAGAATCGTGGTTTGCTCTGCCTTTGCAGGGAAAACCCAGATTTTTGGCTGTGTGACAGCCGAGGATTGGCTTTGGAGCAAAGCCGGGGCAGGACTTCAGGTGGACAGGACAATGTTCTGGCACTTAAAAAAATATTTTAAAAAATCTTTTCAAATGTGTTCATATCTGGATAAGCATATATAGTATCTCCTTATCCAGTATAACAGTACTCTGGGACCACATATATTAGTTTTTTCACATGCATGAGTGAACAGACAAAAACAAACAACTCAGAGCAGCCCTGGCTGTGTGGCTTGAAATACTATGATGTATAGGATGCGGGATCAGTGTAGGGTTGCCTCTGACGCAATTAGACAAGTGCCGGTGCAAGCCCTGGGTCAGCCACTTTGATTCCCCCCTCCCCCCAATCTGATGTCTTCCTCTGCCCTGAATTCAAGTGTGGTTGTGGTGAGGAAGAGCATGTAATACATGGCCTGTGTGATTCAGCTCTCGACTTGCGTTGGGTTTGCTTGCAGTAGCATGCTGAAATCTCAGTCTGTCTTGTGAATTGTCCCTCAACGAGAAGGAAATAAATCATGCTGAGTGGTTGCCAAATGGCAGTTCCACCTCTTGTGAACATTGCATGCACGCATCACTAGAGATGCTGAGAACTATGCTTTTTAAAATGAAGTGGCTGTCATAATTATGACATATGTTACCCTCCCTTTTTTTTTTTTTTGCTCTAATGGTGGTTTTATTTTTCTGTTATACTCTTTGTATTAAATCCCTTGTGTGGCTGGGTGTCACCTAGCCCTAGTCTTTCATCTCACAAGACAGTTTACTCAGTTAAATCAAAAAGAAAAACTTTTACTGGATTGTAGTTTTGCAGATTTGAGGCAATGGGTTTTTCTATCTGAGTGCTTCATTTCAAGAGGAAAAAAAAGCAAGCAAACAAGCACATCTCCTGGCCAACAGAGAAACAGCATCAGTTTCACAGAATCATATATTAGAGTAGGCTTTGTAGGCCATCCATTTCAAAACAAAACCTCAGATGGAAACCTAGGCTGAGTTGCCCCCCCCCGTCCCGCATGGGGCATGTTTAGCTTTGTTTGTGCAAGACTGGAATTATTTGTGATTAAGAGGACTAAAGATGCATCTTCCCATCAAAAACAACATCTGTCCAAATAGTTCACACACTAAGGCTGGAGGGATAGGGCAATTTTCTTTCTGTTTTGATAAAGTTTTACGGATACTTGCACATTTCTTCATATTTAGGATAGAAAGAACTTGATACTTAAAGGATTCAAGTGTTGGAGAAAGTAAAATGGACAGCCTCCTATCACACTATACTGTTATAGCGCTATATTCCACTTTAACTGCCATGGCAACATCCTATGGAGCCCCGAGAGTGGCAATTTAGGGAGGGGCATTTAGCATTCTCAGCCAAAGAGCTCTTAGGCCTCACTAAGCTACAAACCCCAGAATTCCACAATAGGCAGCCAGAGCAGTTAGAGTGGAATAATAGTGCTATAACATTGTAGTGTAATAAGGATCACAGATTCCATCTTCCAGGCTCAGAGCTCCGCCTTCTCCCTTATAATCCCCGCGCTCTCCGCTCTCCGGTCCTCTGGGAGGAATTTGTTGCAGCCGCAAAGACCTAGGCTGGCGAACACCTCCCAGAGGGCTTTCTCTGTTGTCGCCCCCAAATTGTGGAACGGCCTGCCGGATGAGATTCGCCTATTGACATCTTTAGACAGCTTTAAAAAGGCTGTCAAGATGGTTCTCTTCAGGCAGGCTTTTCCAGAATAGCTAACCCCGGCCTCAGGAACCCCCTCTGGAGGTTGCTTCTGGGCCTCCAAACTGATGCTGCTTGCTCGAAAGGGTTTTTAATAAATTGTATTATATACTGATTTTAATTTGTATTAATTTAATAATGTTTTAAGGGGGGGAAGGGATTTTGAGTTGTTTTTACTATGTACTATTTTATTGTTGTAAGCCGCCCCGATTGCTAGCAGAGGGGTGGGATATAAATAAATTTTATTATTATTATTATTATTATTATTATAAAACTTGGGTTTGAATCTCTTGTTTTTTCAACCATGGGGGAGGTGATGTTGGGTCCTCATGACTTATGATGCTGGGGAATTTCTACATTCATACTGAGAATACCTTGTTGGGAGAGACTCAGGACTTCATGTCTGCCATGACAACAACCATGGGTCTGTCTCATTTGGTATCTGGCCCCACTCATGCTGCTGAGCACACTCTAGACCTTGTTTTCTGTACGGGATGGGTTGATGGTGATCTGGGAATGGAGGAGCTTTCTGCTATTCCCTTGTCATGGGCAGATCACTTCTTGGTCAGGACTCCGAGCCTAGGAAGGGTGGGGGATCCATTAAGATGGTCCATCCCAGGAGGCTTATGGATTGGGATGGACTCCTGATGGCTCTTGGGGATCTTCCTGCTGCCTTGGTAGGTGATCCTGTTGATTACCTGGTTGATCTCTAGAATGGGGAAATGATAACAGAGGTGGAGATGATCGCTCCTAAGTGCCCCTTCTCACAGAGTGGAGCTAAACCAGCTCCCTGGGTTTCTGAGGAGCTAGCAGCAATGAAACGAGTGAGACGGAGACTAGAGCAACAGTGACAGAAAACTCAGAGTGAGTTCGACTGGAAACAGGCTAAAATCTATCTGAAGGCCTATAGTGGGACAATAAGGGTGATAACACAGCCCTTTTGGGCTGTCACTGTTGCATCATTACAGAACGCCCCAACATAGCTGTTTCAAGTGGTCAGAGGTCTATTACAATCTGGTCCAAAGGAGAATCTTGGTCACCCAATAGCCCACTGTGAAGAATTTGCCCACCATTTCGCCAATAAAATCTCTTGGATTCATTCTGATTTGGATGCCAGAGTTGATACAGGTCCAGTGGATGTATCCTTGGCCCCTGCTTGTCAAGTGTTGGTGGATGCTTTTCAATTAGAGCAGCCCAGGGATGTGGACAGGATCCTTGGAGAGGTGAAAGCCCCCACAAGTGTACTAGACCCCTTGCCCCTCCTGGCATATCAAACGGGCCAGGGAGGAACTGGCTGAGTGGGTGATTAATACCTGTTTACAACAAGACAGGGTCCCAACACACCTGAAGGAGGCTGTTATAAACATCTTCTGAGAAAGCCTTCCCTGGATCCTGCTATATTGGATAATTAGATGCCAGTCTCCAACATCCCGTTCTTGGGCAAGGTACTAGAGCGTATGGTGGCTTCTCACCTTCAGATTTTCCTGGATGAGGCAGATTATCTAGACCAATTTCAGTTGGTTTCAAGCCTGATAATGGGATGGAGATGGCTTTAGTTGCTTTGATAGACTATCTGTGCCAGGGACTGGATGGGGGAGTATGTCCCTGTTGGTTCTGCTGGACCTCAGTGGCTTTTGACACCATTGACTAAGGTATCCTTCTGGATTGCCTTGCGGGGATGGGGTTTGGAAGCACTATTCTACAGTGGCTCCATTCTTTCCTGGATGGGTGCTCTCAGAGGGTGGTGCTGGAAGATTCTTGTTTGACTTCTTGGCCTTTGGCCTGTAGATTCCCTCAGGGCTCTGATTTGGTATATGACCCCAGAGAAGTTGTCCAGAATGTATAATGGTATGTCTAAGGTTCATTTGAAATATGAGTGACATGAACTGACATTTTATCATGTGTAGTTCCAGAGTAGCACTGAGGAATTCCTCTTCAGTCTATTAACTTGGATTCCATCTTATCTCCCATGCTGTTTAATATCTATTTGAAGCTCCTGGGTGAGGTCATTGGGAGTCTTGAAGCTGAGCACGATTAGTATGCTGGCGACACTTAGCTCTACTTCTAGTCATTGGAGTCAGCCCAGGCTGTGCAGGTGGATTGGATGCTGGAAGATAATGGATGGGCTTTAATGTAGTGGATGAGGGCCAATGAGCTGAATCAGAATCCTGATAAGATGGAGGCTCTATGGACTGGTGGTTCCAGGATCCAGAAATAGGATAAGCAATGTGCCCTGGAGGAGATAGCATTCTCCTTGAGGTAGCAAGTGTGTAGCTTGGGAGTATTCCTGAATCCATGTCTGTCATTGGAGGCCCAGGCTTACCTAGTGGCTTGGAGTAGTTGGAGCCAGCTTTGAATGACCTGCCAGTGGCAGCCTTTCCTGGGCAGTAATCATTTGGTTGCACTAGTTCCTGTGCTTATAGCTATTTATTAAACCACTACGGCACACTCTATGTGGGGCTGTCCTTGAAAATGGCTCAGAAATTGCAACCAGTGTGAATGTAGCCATCAGGGACCCTAAAATTCTTTTAAAAGTGTGTGGTGTGTGTGTATGTGTTCAACATTGGCAGACAGGTAGTTAATTTTATCTGCTTGCAGGTACTTGCAGGGGGAGGGCCAATCACTTCTCACACCCATTATCACTGAAACATCCTTAAATAGGAAGACTCTTAAAAGCACAATGTGTACTTAGAAGTCTCCTCCATGTGTTAAGTGTAGCTTACTCCCAAGTAAGTGTGCATAGCATAGATTGCAGACAGCAATCTGGGCGGGCTCAATGGCAACCACTGTTGTAATATTTCTTAGTGCTTGACCATTTGGTACAATTGTGATTGATAATTCCTGAGGAGGCTCAACTACCATAGGAGTCTTGGGGATCCAGTTTTACCCCATCATTTCAGGGAGGGGCTCAATTCGCTCAGCTTAGTTCTTCCGGGGAAGGCTAGAGCTCCTCCTGCCCTTTGTCTCTGAGTCCATGGTAGCTGGCAGCAAGTTGCTGGCAGGAACATCTTTATAACTCAGATTTTAAAAGGACTGCACTGCCAGTGGGTATGCTTCTGGTCTTTAGGCAAAGAACGGACTTTTGCAGCCCTAAATGGCTTGAAAGCTAAAGGAGTACCCTCATTCCCATATATTCCTGCTTGAGAATAGAGGTCTATTGGAGGTAAGCCCTCCTGTCTCTTACCAGTGGGAGCAATACAGTTGTCCCTCCATATCCACGGATTTAAGTATTAATGGCTTGAAAATATTCTTTAAAAATAATAATCCAAAAAGCAAACTTTGATTTTGCCATCTTATATAAGTGACACCATTTTGCTATGCCATTGCATATAATGGGACTTGAGTATTCATGGATTTTGGTATCCACGGGGGGGGTCCTGGAACCAAACCCCAGTGAATATGAAGGGTCAACTGTACATTATGTGACGACACATGGGAAAGGGTCTTCTCTGCTGTGGCACCCCAGTTGTGGAATGCCCTCTCCTTGGAGGCATGCTTGGGGCTGATGTTGTTTTTGTTTTATTGTGGGGTTTTTTAAAATGTCAGATTAAAACATGTCTTTCTCTTAAAGCCTTTGAGGGTCTAACAATTTTGCCCAAAATTTGTACAGATGTTTAATTGCTTTAGTTATTTAATTGGTAAATTGTTTAATATGCTTTTACGCTGTTTAAATTATTCCTCGATTTAAATTTCAGTTGTTCTAAATTCTTTGATATTGATTTGGTATCATAGTTGTGATAGAAAGGTTTTTAGAAATGGTATGAAAGACAAAGTAAAACTGGTAGATGTTTCCATGCCTATTGGTGAGAAACAGTGATTCTACAAAAAATTGTGAAACTAACTTGGTAGTCTGAGGACAAATTGTTTTGCAAAATAACTCTTTCCTCCTTCAGCTTTCTTAACTACCTGTAGTATCCAGCATTGCTCTGAAAGTATTGTTGGCCATTGTTAATGAAAATTCAGTTTCAACTGCTTTGGATGCTGAGTGCGTGACTCTTTCAGTGCTCAGACATTCCTCATATTATGTATCAGTTTCAGTTGCCCTAGAGAGACCATGTCACTCCTGATCAGCTGCCAAATACACTACCCTGTAAGAATGAAAGATAATTGGGGTGCCGCCCAGGCCACCCCAACGAGAATTTTGTGTGTTTCATTTTCCCTATATGTTACATTAGACTATTTTAAACATTTCCTCCAAATTTGGTAAAAATCTTTCCAGCCGTTACATATGATGCAGTAACAAACAGATAGAAAGAAACTTAATTTTATTTACAGTGGGCCCTCCATATTGGTGGGCTCCTGATCTGCAGATTGGACTGTCTGCAGATCGCTACACCCCATATTATTCAGTAGTGGTGATGTGAATGCAGACATGCGGAAGCGTGCATATTCACATTACTGCCATTAAATAATATGGGGCTTGGCTGTCCATGTTTTTCGGCATCCACGGAGGTCCCAGAGCCAACTCCCCCCTGGTTTTGGAGGGGCCCCTATATATTGTTATAACAAAAAAGTTTTAACCATCTGTTAAAAGCAGTGCTTGCAAAAGTGCTATAAACAGAACTGGGAAGAGCTTGGGTTTCCCCCCTGTTTACTGCAGAGCTTGGGAAACTTATTTTTCAAACAGAGAAATATTGGTACGGATCAATGTGGTTTTTTAAAATTATTTTATCAACATGCTCTGAGCGACTTAATATATCATGATATCACCAGGGGCCATTCCTAACACTCAAGTTTTGGCTCTGAAAGCTCAGGGTCTGAGATGGTTCTGACCTGGAAATTCTTTAACCATCCTACACACATCCCATCCTGTAGTCAGCTGTAGCACAATTTGGAATTCTGATTCTGTAGGGTGAATAGAAGGGCACAGTGCCTCTCAGGGTACATGACTCAACTGTATGTAGTGTGGCTGTTATCCTTTAACATGGGATATTCATATATTTTATTATGATTATTGATTATTTTCCTTGGGTTTTTTTCCGGGCTGTGAGGCCGTGTTCTGGAATAATTTCTTTCTGCCGTTTCGCCTGCATCTTTGGCTGGCATCTGTGGCTGGCATCTTCTTTCTCTGAAGATGCCAGCCACAGATGCAGGTGAAACGTCAGAAAGAAACTATTCTAGAACACGGCCTCACAGCCCGGGAAAAAACCAAAGAAAATCTATGGATGCCGGCCGTGAAAGTTTTCAGCTTCACATTGATTATTTTATTTGTGAGAGAGGGATTCAATTTTGCACTGCTGTCAGATTAACTAATGTAGAATGTAAGGGTTTGGTTTGGTTTTGTGGTTTGGTTTTGTGCTATCACCTCTCTCTCTCTCTCGTACATGTATGTGTGTGCACCCGCCCCCCAGCATCTCCATTTCACAATGGAGAAAAAAGGGAAGGAAATTGCCGAAGGTTATGCTGTGAGTCAGTGGCAGAACTCACAACAAAATTCTATACCATACCATATTCCAAACCATACTTCAACACCAGAGTCTCAATAACTTGCATACAGGAGGTCCCAAATATCAACCATCTATGAATTCGCAGGGCTGGGAAAATGCTGTGCCTGACACCATAGAAAACTATTGACCGTGAGAGAACTGAGGCAGATGGAACAAGAGACAGCCTGTTTTCTACTTCTAGAGCAGGGATAGGGAATGTATGATCCTCAAGGTGTCGGTGAACTGCAACTCCCATCACCAGATCTTTGGGTACAGTGACTAGGACCGATGGAAGCTGAGACAGGACACTATCTAGAGTACCATGTGTGCCCCATCCCGCACCAGCTTTGTTGGATGCTAATCCTTGCTTTTATGCAACAGAGCTTTGGGAAAGCCTCTGAGCACTACAACTCTATTCAATTTGTCTCAGAAGTAAGCCCCATCAAGTTCAAATGAGGGGGTCACTCCCATGTAAGTGTGTCTATTGAAATCCAGCTTCAGAGTGCATATAAAACATGACATGACCAGAGCAGTAAGGCTGTTGCCAAAGGACGTTATATCAGCCAGTTGTCTAAATGCCCCTCCTGGAATTTGCTGGGAATCCGACCTGTCCAAATGGCATCCTGCATCAATCCACTGTATTTGGAAGGAGCGGGGGGGGGGGGGGCAAAATGGCAAAAACACCACAGGAAAAGCCTTCACATCTTTCCCCACATTTTTTTAAAAACAGCAAGGAGGTGCACATTCCTGCTTGCTTGGGACAAGTGATTTGCTTTGAATCGCTTTCTCATAGGAGAGGAAGCACAAAGCTGACCAGCTGGGTGAGCCGGAGATTGCTAACAGGGCAAGTGCCTGCTGCCACCATGTTGGATTTTTGCCTTAGTGAGCAATCACTAAGGTGATAAAATGGGTTGGTTTTGGGGGGGGGGGTTGCTGTCCTTTTTAATCGATAAATCACTCTATCACTATAGTGCACCTTGGAAATTGTTTATTTTTTTTAAGTTTGGTGGCAGCAAAGTACAAATGTGAGTAAATTACTACTGCAGTGGGAAAGAGGTGCTAAGCCAAGGAGTTTGTTATTAGTGGAGGTTTGTGGATGAAGTCCCAGGGATCTTAAACTGCAATTAGCGGGAAGAGGCATCCCCCTACTTTGTCTGTGAGGTGCCTGTGATAGTTATACAGGGAGTATTTTTGCAGCTAATTCCAAACCTAGGATGCTGCTTTACACTGAGTCAGACCCACCTGTCCAACTAATTTAGAACTGCCTACACGGACTGGCAGCACCTCTCTAGAATTTTCAACGGGACTTGTTCCAGCTGTACCTGGAGATGCCACAGACTGAATCTGGGAACTACTGCATGCAAGATGTTTGTTTGACCACTGAGTTAGAGTCCTTCCTCCAACTAAACTACAGCCAGTATTCTGTATCAGCTACTTGTGTGTGTGTGTATTTAGGTGCTTTCAAGTTGCCAGTCAACTTATGGTGATTCCATGAATTTTTATAGGGTTTTCTTAGGCAAGGAAATACTCAGAGGTGGTTTTGCCAGTTCCTTCCTCTGAAATATAGCCTCTAGCACCTGGTATTTGTTGGCGGTCCCTCACCCAAGTACAAATGACAGTTGTACTTGCTTAGCTTCCAAGATCAGACAGGATCTGGTGCTTTTTAGATATTTAGCTGTTCTATATTCGTGATTGCTACCCAGTCATGATTGTGACACTATTGACACAATCGTAACCCCCCCCTCCCCGCATACTTTACTAGGCATCAGCTGCATGGGGAGAAGGAGGTCCATTCTGCCAGCTATCAGAGCCCAGGTGAATGACATTTCTGTAAGGTCTGTGGGGGATTGCACTAGGAGTGATTACTTAGTTAAATATACTAAACTAAGTAGCTGATACAAAATACTGGCCTGTGTCTGTATTTTATTGTTAGCCCCTGTTAATGTGATTTGAATGTAAATCTGAAGACTTACAGTTTGGAATTTTTAGACTTGAGGTATGTCCTTGTTGGCATCTTTAAATTTTGCTGATTTGTTTTTGAACTAAATTGTTAAAGGATTATTAGGAGAACTTTTATTTCATTTCTCACCATTCTTGCATTTAGTAGCACTATATTTTGTATTTTGATTCTGACTTAGCATTTGTATTGTGAGGTTTTAGCTATGAATTGATAGTGGACTGTTAATTAGCCCTAGTGGGATGTTATTTTATATGTTACTGTAGTATGTGGGGAAATAATCATTGTAATGTAAAAGCAATCTTGTGTACCTCATTCACATCCTAAGATAAGTCTAGGGTTTTTCCCTGCATGCTTTTGTTCTCCCAAGTTCCCTTTCTCTTATTTCACTGGGCACATCCAGCCAACTGGAGTGCTGGGTCATTCCTAATTTAAATTTTGTTGCTCTGTGTAAATTCTCTTTTAAGTTAGAGTCTCCATGAGGCTGTAGCCATCTTCAACCATCTTAAGCCATATTATCTTTGTTTAGCCATCTTTCCTGCAACCATGCCATGATGTTCACCATGCAGCCTCTTACTGCTATAGGCTGGGTGAGTTTTCCTACCCTAAATACTCTTAGTCAGGAACCTCTTTTTAATGTTTGTTTTAGTATGTAGATTGAGATTGATATACCTTTAGTAAACTTTGATTTGCATTTTAAACTGACTCTTTTGTTTTGTAATGAGTCTAATTTAAGTGGGTGATCACAGACCTCTGAACACACCTTTTAAATGTTAATTGAGCTTAGTCAGCATTCCTAAGTTGCACTCTGCAAGAAGTTAAAAGTAAATGAATGATTTTTAACTCTTTTTTAAAGAAGATAATTCTTGTTGCTTTTTAAAAGCAATAGATCCTGGAATTTTTAATACAATTTTATTTTTTAGATTCATTACTCCTACGGTTACTTATTACTATACTTTCTTCTGATGCTTTTGTGGGCTGCTTTAGGCATGTATATAGTACAACCTCCGTATCCACAGGAGGATACATTCCCAGACTTACTCTGGATACCAGAAACCATGGATAATAGCAAACCCTATTAAAATGAATGACTTCCAGCCCAAGCATGCTATAGAGTCATGCTGGAAGACCTAGAAGATGCCTAGAGAGACCATATCTTTTTGGACATGGGTAAGTGAACCTGTGGATATGAGGGTTGTACTATACCTGGAAAACCAGCATATAAATAAATTGATTATATTGGTGCTAATAATAATAATAATAATTATTATTATTTATACCCCACCCCTCTGCTAAGAACAATCGCAGCTTCCAATAATTAAAACTCTACAATGGTGACTAAAAGCACCACCCACCCACCCTCCCCTGTAAAAAGGCATTAAACAGTATAAAATTAAAACCACCTAACTAAAATCACATTTAAAAAACAAATATAAACAAGACAAAAAAAATTACTGATGATGATGATGATGATGATGATGATGATAGATGATGCAGTGGGCAGCAGCCTTTCTTGGACAAGTTTTGAAGACCAGGGGACACGTACTTTATCTGGGCAAAGACTTGGCAGGACTGAAGACTGATAGAAGAAGGGAGTTTGGATCTGACCAGATGCCAATGGATTTGTCAGGTCAGGGTTGCCATCATTTTTCTTGGCTATGCTCTTGTGCCTTTTTAAAGCAACCAGAGACAAAGTGTTGGGGAAAGCATCATTTACTCAAATTTTGCTGGCTTGGTTATTGCGAAGGCACCGAGCGGGGGTTGGAACTCCTCACCATTGCCTAAGCTGGCTAGGGCTCCTGGGACCTGCAGCCCAAAAACATCTGGAAGGCTACATGATTCCCATTCCTGACAGATCAGTAATACTCCACTCCACCCCACCCCACCCCCAAAGTTGGTAGTCTTGGGAGAGCGAAAGCTGCAAAATATGGTTGCTTGGAAAAAGCCAGACTTTCCTTTATGTTCAGCTGTTCAACACACTGCTAGGTGTCTGGTGAGAGACAGGAGAGGAACAAGACTCATGAGGAGATAACGGGGCTGCATATGAAGCCACATGTTGCAGCCCCGCATTAACTTCTGTGCATCTTTTTGCAAGGTGTTCAGAGCCTCATAAATCAACACCAGTCTTCACATAAATCCATGAAAAACATCTACCTGAGCAAGACTAAGGCCAAATCCACATTATACAATAATCCAGTTTGAAACTGGATTATTTGCCATGACTCCTTCCTATGGAATTTGGGGTTTGTAGTTTGGAGAGGTACCGGCACTCTTTGGCAGAGAAGGTAAAAGACCTTGTAAAGCTGCAAATCCCAGGATTCCGTAGGAAGGAGCTATGGCAAATAATCCACTTTCAAACTTGATTTTTTGTGTAGTGTGGATTTGGCCTAAGAGTTGCATGTAGGCATAGACCAATTCCAGTCCAGAATTAAACATTTTACTCCCATACCTGGAAGTTGTACCCAGTGTTGCATGCTCCACTCTTTGAACTCAGTGGAGTAGTTTTCAAATTTCCTTCTCTTTAGGGTACTGTTGCTGTGAGCATTTGTCCTGTCATGGAACTCTTGTCCATTAGAGAAGGTTCTGGATTCTAGAGTGCACTTACCAGCCTAGCTCTCAAAAATGAGAGTGAGATGGACTCTACTGCTACAGACTGCAGGTGGAATATCATGGAAGGTCACTTAGGTTTGTCATTGTTGTGTGCCTTCAAGTCGTTTCCAACTTATGGCAATCCTAAAGTGGATTTATCATGGGTTTTCCTTGGCAAGATTTGTTTGGAGGGGGTTTGCATTTGTTTTCCTCTGAGGCTGAGAGAGTGACTTACCCCGGGTATCCCAGTAGGTTTCCAGGGATTTGAACCCTGGTCTCCAGAGCCGTAGTCCAATGCTCAAACCACTGCACCATGCTGGCTCTCCATTTAGGTTTGGAGGATCTTATACATGGAAAAAGAGCTTGCTAGGGAAAAGGCTAATCTTGAATTTCTTTCTTGAACAGTTAGTTCCCCCCCCACACACACCATGTTGGACAGTATGAACTATCAGCAGAGTGAAAATATTGTGCCTGGCATGAAAGTTCCATCTATGTTTGTCCAGGGGCTTTCAAATATGTATGCCATTATAAGTTCTTCCTTCAAATTGCTCCTTCAAATCCTTCAAATTTCAGATTCATGGGGGTGCTCCGCCTGGAACCCCCACGAATCTGAAAAAACCGCGAATTAACAGTGGGGCCTGGAAAGCCTTGCTGCCCCCCCCTCCCCACCCCTTCCGAAGCGGCGGGGAGGCCTGCGAAGCATCCCTGCTGCCCCCCCCACCCCTGCTTTCCTCCCACTTTGTTCTGTTTGGCAGTGGGGGGAGCCAGGGCAGATGAAAACCTTTTAACTTCCCTCAGCCCAGGCTCCCCCCTGCCAAATGGTATGAAGCCGGAGGAAAGCTGCACTTTCCCTGCAAAGCTGCTGAGGTTTTGCTTGGCCTTCGGCTCCCCCCTCCCCAGGGAAGGAAGGCCAAGCAAAGCCTCAGTGGCTTTCCACGAATACACAAAACCACGAATTCCAAACCCACGAATTCCAAGGGGCGACTATACTTGGCAGTCAACTGAGTGATGAGCATGCAAGGACTTCCTCATAGATCCAGCGGTAGAGGAGCCTGGTTCCAGAAAATGGGAGGAGATCAGAGAAGATCATGAGGTCAGCTGGGACCAGAGGGGAGGTGGTTGTGTGCCCTTTCAGCTGTAGGAGGTCCTAGGCACTTCTTAGACCCTACACAGCAGACCTTCACAACCCCTATGACCAACAAAGCTAAACACAGATTATCAGCTGGGTTTTCAGTTTGTTCCCATCAGCCTCTTTCTCTACCTGTCACATCTGCAGTAATGCTCAAGTGTGTTCTGAATGCTGTGAGAAGTTTAATCTGTTCCTGTTGGAATAGCCACCAGCTATATGGATTATCAATGGTTTAGTTGGTTAGTTCAGTTAGTGCAGTTGTTCCAGACCCCTCATCAGTTAGGTGCCCAATGCCAAAGGGGAAAAAAGTATGTTTTGTTACCTTTTCTTCCCTCTGTCACTTCTAGGGTTGTCAGCTCAAGATCGTTTCAGGCCCTGAGTTTGCTGGGGCAAAAACTCAGATGCTAGTGTTGTCTAAACGGTGACAATACTCCTCACAGAATGCAAGGAGAATACAATCTGTCCCAATGGGATCCTGCACCTATTGTGAAGGAGGAGGCCCCAAAACACCATATACTCTACATGAAAAGCCTTCGCAGCTTTTCCCATATTTTTTGAAAAACAGCGAGGGGAATGCATGTTCCTGCTCATTGGGTACAAGCGACTGAATTGATCCGCATTCCCTATATGAGCAGATGATTGGTCGGCCATGTGTGGGGGCAGAGCTTGCTAACAAGGCAAGTGCCTGGAGCTGCCATGTTGGATTTTTGCCTTTGTGAATGAGCGCTAAGGTGATAAAATGGCTTTTTTGTTTGCTTTTTGTTAAAGCGAAAGGTCACACTTTTGCACCTTGGATGTGGTTTTTAAAAAATACTGTCCGGTGATAGCAAATTGAGGTAAATAAAAACATGAGTAATTCACTTGCAGCCGCCATCTTGATTCATAGGCATGCCCATTTGCATCGCAAACATAGATAGCTATGCATGCTTCTGATCTGCCAAAAAAAAAAAAAAAGTGAAGACAAATAGCAGCTGCTGCGAATTGCCATTACTGCGGAGCAATCCACATTTTTTTTGCCTCATATAGACAAGCCCCTAGGGATGGCCCTTGGTAAGGTCATTAAGCATTATGCATAAAGTATCAACCACAGTTACTCACACCTTGTCATTTAGAAAGAGGCACATATACATAGAATATACTTCCTTGCTTGGAAATTAACACAGAAACCTTTGCTGTAAGGGCTGTTCCCAAATGAGGGTGAAATGAGGGAATTATTCCTTCTCACCTATTTAGGGGGATGGGATAAGGAACATTTAATCTAGGCTACTTGCTTCTAGTCAGAAGGAAGATACAGAGAAGAGCAGAGGGTTAGCCCTGGAGCTGTGACTGGGAAGGAAGAAAGAATTTGCACCTTCATCTTTTACCTAAGGATGGGCCATGAAAACTGGAGACTCAGGGCTGATAGTCTCACTGAAATTGGAGTGAGCTGGATTCACACATGAAGGTTTCTGTCCTGCTATCTATTTTGCTTTGTATATTCATTCCATGTCTATGCCACAGCTTCTAGAATAGGTCACATGTGGAAAGAAAGAGGGCTCTATTTCTGAAGCGTCTCCAACAACCACGTTAATCCGGATTTGAGCCCAGGAGCGATATTCCTTGTGTGTTTTGCTCCCTGGAAAGTTGTCAAGCAGCTGGCAAGCCATTTAATTTGTGGCCAGTGGGGCTGCTTTTGGGCACAGTGAGATCACAGATTGTGCAGGTCCCTTTCAGAACATGAATGTTGAGTAAGCAAATTGGGGGCGGGGGGGAGACATTTGACAAAAATGCTGTGGACAAGGCTGGACTGTGCCAATGATGCTGGCTACGTGGGTTGTAAAGCGGGTGGAACAGTTATTTTATTCTCCCCCCTCCCACTCTGCCCTCCCCAATCAATCTGTAAAGCAGCATGCAGGCCCTGACAGCAGCTCCTTGGGAGGTCTGAGCTCACCCTTTGAAAGCTGCATCTGGCTGAGGCTGGGTGAGCAGCTGCATGGGGCGTGGCCCATTGGGGAATGCGTTTGTTCTTGGGAATCAGGGAGTTGGGGCTTGTTTTATAGCATTTTAACACCCCCCCCCCCAGGCAAGTTCCAGGTGAGGCAGCAAACTTCCCTATAGAGGCAAAGTAGAACAGAGGGGATGATTCCGGGAGAGAATGCTGCATATCCCACCCCCATACTTCCCCTTCTCTGTGTTAGCAGCAGAAGTGGCAAAGGTGTGTTCAAAAGGCCCAAAACTGGAAGGAAAGGCAGTGGGTAGTGGGTGACACAGACCATCAGAAGACAAAGGCCAGGATGGGGCCAAGACATTTTTGTTGCCCAGGGGCACCCCCCCTCCTAAAATGGCACCCCCTCTATTCCCTGTATAAAACCCGACTGCTTTGGCAGCTTAATCTTGCTTCTGGCAGCAGGATGGCATTTCCTGAGGGTAGTGGGTTAGTCTAGTGGTTGAAGGAGGATAGCCTGTTTCACCCACACAGTTCTGCCCTTTAAAAGAAGGACTTGGCTGAGGGGCTCAGGCGAAAGAACTATGAGGCTGTAAAACCTCTCTCTTACAATGTCTGCTGTCTTGAGGCAGTTGCCTCATGCTACCTCCTGGTAGGGTCAGGCATGACAAGGGCAAGTCATCAGCCAAGAGGGGCCATTCCACCCATTAAACAGGAGCAAACTTAGGCTTGCTATCAAGTGGCTGGTTTGCTGCAGCCAGTCCTAGTTCTCAGAGACATGTATTTGCAGCTATTTGCAGGTGTACACTGGGGTACAACACATGTGGAGGGTGAAGGAATGGGGCAGCATTATGGTGACAGCAGATGCTGCATCTAATCTGCACACATTCAGTTTTGTATCTCCACATCTGTACCTTTTATTCTACAGTCAGGATGGAACCTGTCTTTGTGATCAGATATACTTGGAAACAATTGCACTTCTCCCTTTCTCAGTTGAGGTGCTTGGGAGTTTACTTCAACTATTTCAGGCACACCTCTTGTGAGTAAAATGTGTGAAGTGGATTTATGTGTCTGCTCCATATGTGGATGGTGCCTGGAATGTGCTAACAGGGTAATAATGAGATCCATTATGGAGCTGGCTGAGGCTGTAATCCTGTATGTCCTTACTAGGGAGTAAATCATATTGAACTCATGGGACTTACTTCTGAGTAAACATGTGGAGCATCATACTCATCTTGTATGTAACATCTGTTTTAACGTCCACAGGACACAGACTGGAGCCTGCCTTATTTCTACGGCACTGTAGATTGAGAAAACGGCTTTTTATTGTAACTATTTTATCTATTTTTATTTATATCCTCGCTTCCTTTGCAAAGAGCCTGGGGTGGGTAACGCAAAAAGCACAGCACAACAAACAAACACCATTAAAACCCATAGTTGTAAAACCACAAATATATAATAAAACTCCATAAAACCATCAGAATTAGCAACTAACAAACTTAACCTTTGTTTATCCCCCAAAGCTTGACTTAATAAAGGGATATTTAGTTTGCCCCTAAATGACAACAAGGGAGGCAACCTGATCTTGACTGGGACAGAATTCCATATAGCCTGAGTGCTAATACTGAGATGGTCTTTCCCTGTATAGTTGTCTTAATGGCCACATTCATGAAAGGCACCATATAGGGAGCTTGCCCAGCTGATCTTAAATCCTGGCCTGGTCACTCCTAGGGAAGGCAATCCATCAAGTATTTGTGTCTGGAGTCATTTGGGGCTTTGTATATTGGTTCTAATATACTAGCTATTATACTAATATCTAATATACTGGAATTAGTTCTGGGCACCACAGTTTAAGAAGGATGTTGACAAGCTGGAACGTGTCCAGAGGAGGCCAACCAAAATGGTGAAAAGTCTGGAAACCAAGCCCTATGAAGAGTGGCTTAGGGAGCTGGGTATGTGTAGTCTGAAGAAGAGAAGGTTATATGTGGGGAAATAATCATTGTAATGTAAAAGCAGTCTTGTGTACCTCATTCACATCCTTAGATAAGTCTAGGGTTTTTCCCTGCATGCTTTTGTTCTCCCAAAATTCCCTTTCTCTTATTTCACTGGGCACTTCCAGCCAACTGGAGCGCTGGGTCATTCCACACATGATCTAATTTAAATTTTATTGCTTTGTGTAAGTTCTCTTTTAAGTTTGAGTCTCCATGAGGCTGTAGCCTTCTTACTTCATCTTAAGACATCTTAAACCATCTTTTCTGTAACCATGCAATGATGTTTTACCATGCAGCCTTCTACTGAAGGCTGGGTGAGTTTGTTTTCCTACCCTAAATACCATTAGTTAGTTAGGAACCTCTTTTTAAAGTTTGTTTTAGTATGTAGATTGAGACTGATATACCTTCAGTAAATTTTGATTTGCATTTTAAACTGACTCTTTTGTTTTGTAATGAGTCTGATTTAACTGGGTGATCCCAGACCTCTGAACACACTTTTCTTTTAAATGTTAATTGAGCTTTACTAGTTAGCATTCTTAAGTGCACTCTGCATGAAGTTAAAAGTAAATGAATGATTTTTTAACTCTCTTTTTAAAGGAGATAATTCTTGTTGCTTTTAAAAAGGACTAGATCCTGGAATTTTTAATACAATTTTATTTTTAGACTCATTACTCCTACAATTATACTAATATCTAATATACTGGAATTAGTTCTGGGCACCACAGTTTAAGAAGGATGTTGACAAGCTGGAACGTGTCCAGAGGAGGCCAACCAAAATGGTGAAAAGTCTGGAAACCAAGCCCTATGAGGAGTGGCTTAGGGAGCTGGGTATGTGTAGTCTGAAAAAGAGAAGGTTAAGAGGTGACATGATCGCCATGTTTAAACATTTGAAGGGATGTCATACTGAGGATCAGGCAAGCTTGTTTTCTGCTGCTCCTGAGACTAGGACACAGAGCAATGGGTACAAACTACAGGAAAAGAGATTCCATCTAAATGTTAGAAAGAACTTCCTGACAGTAAGAGCTGTTCTGTAGTGGAATGCACTGCCTCGGAGTGTGGTGGAGTCTCCTTCTTTGGAGGTTTTTAAACAGAGGTTGGGTGGCCATCTGTTGGGAATGATTTGATTGTGTGTTCCTGCATGGCAGGGGGTTGGACTGGATGGCCCTTATGGTCTCTCCCAGCTTTATGATTCTAATGCCTTGAATTAGCCCAGTAGCTCATTGGTGGCAACTGCAGATATATTTCAGAATTGGTATGAATGCTCACGTCTCACTTTCACATGGGCAGTCACATTCTGCACCACTATAACCTCTGGACTGTTTTCAAGGAAAGGTCCATGTAGAGGGCATTGCAATAACCTAATTGGAAAGTTATCAGAGCACTGACTACAATTACCAGATGATCTTGGTCCAGAATGGCCATCCAGTCCAACCCCCTGCCATGCAGGAACACATGTCAAGCAAGCTGTAGCCAGCCATAAGCACTCCCCACCAGTGAGGTTATCGGGGCCTTCAGTGACAGGTTTGACATACCTTCCAAAATTTCACAGATGAAAATTGGGACATGTACAGCCAAACAACATCAGAGCTTCATCAAGATAGCAAAAAATATGAATGAAGAACAATAACAAAGAAGCTAGGAGAGGCTGCAGCCTGGGAATGGTTTTGTTGTACTTTTACTTGTAAAGTACCATGTACAGTAATGGTGTTATATAAATAAATAAACGACGATGACGGTAATGATAATTGTCCAAGATTATGCACCTCCTATCTAGTCCCTGCTGCTGAGTTGAGTTAAATTGCATTTTGCAAATTGCCTTTGCACTTTGAGTTTAGCAACTGAAATAAGCTGAGGACAAAGTGGGAAAGTGGGGGAGAAGAGGGAAACTGAGACATTTTAGATGTAGTTGAAAAAGTGGGAAAACAGAGGATTAATCAGGGCTGCCCTTTGTTAAATTGGGACAGTTGGAAGGTATGCTTTCAATCTGGGACTGCTCCCAGATGTGGCCCTGTCAGTGAAATGTTACCTTGTTTAAAACAAGTAATCTACCTGTTTTATGGATCTAGGAATCACCTAGCCCCAAAGCCTCTGTCCAGTGTGTCATCTTATTGGCTCTTGCCAGATCCAGCACTGCCTGCAAGGCACCAGTCCAGTGCTTGTGCAGCCTCTCCTAATTCAGATGGAATGGGGAGAGGGAGCTGAGTGTCACCTACATATTGGTGACACAGTAGTCCAAGTTCCTTGATTCCCCCTCCCCCAGCAGTTTCATTTGATGTTAAATAGCCTAACATCCAGGACAAGGCCTCGTGGGACCTCACAGTGCAACTGTCATGAAACTGAACAGAAGTCTCCAAACACAACAGTCTGGTAATGTTTCCTGTACATAGAAGTAGAACCCACCAAGCCATTGCAGGACAAGTCCATGGTTCACCCTATCAAAAGCCACCGAGAGGTCAAGGAGAATCAAGAGGGGTAGCAGTCCCTCCTATCCTCTCTGGGAAAGAAGTCATCAGTCAGGGGAACCTTTCAGTTCTTCTGGCCCTGAAGCCAGA
The DNA here is from genome assembly GCA_030847615.1 of Gambelia wislizenii. Classification (NCBI taxonomy): domain Eukaryota; kingdom Metazoa; phylum Chordata; class Lepidosauria; order Squamata; family Crotaphytidae; genus Gambelia; species Gambelia wislizenii. The sequence continues at coordinate 242,111,120 of JAUMIR010000002.1, read as the reverse complement.
CTGAAATGGATCTAGATAATTACGTTGTTCATCTTGTAACAACCCTGCAAAGTAGGTTATTAAGGTCCCCATTTTATAAACAAGGGACTGAGGCTGATAAAGAATTACTTGCCAAAGGCCACTTGTGCCTTGGACAGGGATTCAGCCAATTGAAGGGGAGGAAAGAGAGTTTAGTCTTTAGAGCCTTTTCCTTACTAGGAGCTACATCCAGTACTTGGTACAATTTCTAATCCCTTTTCAGATGTTTTAATGCGTGTGTGATGAATCTGTGTGTTTTTTTGGCGGGGGAGAAGGGCATTCTGTATATATGGGGTGGAACCTGCTGCCCTTCCTACATTCGTTAACTACATGCATCATAAAAACATCTAAAAAGAGGCAAATGCTACAAACCAAAGCCAGTGATTTGGCTTGTAGTATTGCCTCCCCCCCCCCGCCCCAGTCTTTAGCCCTAACATGAATGGCAAGAGTGTAGGTGGGATTGCCAGAGAGTCATGGAACCACAGCATGCTTTGAGATTCTAGGTAGGGCTGCCAGTTTGGGATCATCTCAGGCCTTGAGGTTTTCAGCCCCAAACCTGAGACTATATACCTCTATCACATATACTGTGCTAGCACTATATTCCACTTTAACTGCCATGACAACATGTTATGGAATCCTGGGATTTGCAGTTTAGGGCAGGGCATTTAGGGTTCTCAGCCAGAGCTCTTGGGCTTCACTGAACTACAAACCCCAGAATTCCACAGGATGTTGCCATGGCAGTTAAAGTGGAATAGAGCATTATAACATTATGGTGTGATAGGGCACCTCAGTCTGGACCCTGGTGATGTCATTAAGCATCACGGCTTTAGTACCAACCAAAGTTGCTTGGAGATTTTTTTGGAGGGTGTGAGTCCAAAATTAAGAATTTATTAAAGATTCAAGGGATCTAGCCCTTTTAAAAATAAAAATATCTTCTTTAAAAGTAAAAAACCTTTCTTTCAAAGTAAGCATAGTAAAGGCATCGGAATGCAGACACAGCTCAATTAACATTTAAATGTGTGGTTTGATCACCCAGTCAATTAGACTCATTAAACAACAAAGACGTCAGTTTAAAAATGCATATCAAAAGTTTACTGAAGGTATATCAATCTTAATCTACATATTAAAACAAATCTAAAATGCTTAACTAACTAAGAGGATTAGGTCAGGAACATCAGCCAGCAAGCCACAAGGACTCCAAGCCTGCAGCAGCCTTTCACCCCACTCCACCGGGCCAGAAGGCTGTAGAGGGCCCTGAGGACTTTGGCAGCAGGGCAGCAGCGAGAGGGGGCGTGACCAGGAGTGGCTGGCGTTTTAAGCCACTCCCACACCCCTCAGGAACACCAGCCAGCAAGCCACAAGGACTCTAAGCCTGCAATTGGAGTCAGCTGAGGCCGGGAAAGGACTGGGGGCAGAAATTGGAGTTGTGCTGGGGAAAGGGAGGTATGGTCGGAACAGAGTGAACGGATGTTACGAAAGAAGGCAGGATCGCTGTTTGTTAGCTATCCCACCTTCAGTTCACCCTGTTTCCCAGAATGGATTGGAGAGCGTACCAACCATTCCACAGAACCTTACTTTGCTCCTCTGCAATGCCAGGTCGGTTAAGAATAAAACTCACATTATTTACGATCTTCTCTTGGATGAGGATGCCGACCTGGCTTGCTTCACAGAAACCTGGCTGGGAGAGGATAGTTCTGTCACGTGGGTGCAGGCCCTCCCAGCTGGATATTCTGTCAGTGAGCGGGTGAGGGGAAGTGGGCGGGGGGGAGTGGCTTTAGTTTATAAGGACAATCTGACCTTGACCAGGATACCTGTCCGTAACACAGTCCACTTTGAGTGTATGTACCTTAGCCTGAGGACCAGGGATAGTTTGGGGATTCTGCTAGTATACTGACCACCCCGTTGTCTAGCAGACTCCCTAACCGAGCTGACACAGCTGGTCTCAGAGTTGCTGTTGGAGTCGCCCAGACTTTTAGTTTTGGGCGACTTCAACATTCCACTCAAGACCAGCTTGACAAATCTGACTGGTGCAGCTCAGGAGTTCATGGAAACCATGACAAACATGGGCCTATCCAAATTGGTCATTGGGCCCACACATTGTGCGGGTCATACTCTCGATGCGGTCTTTAGTACGGAACAGGAATATCCGTGGGCGGCGGTTATTAAAACCACTGCATTGTTACGGACGGATCATTTCCTGGTCAAGACTGAACTAAGAGTCTCTTCCCGTCCCACCGGGGGTGGTGGACCCATTAGAATGGTCCGCCCCCAAAGGCTAATGGAACCAACAGGATTCCAGAAAGCCTTGGAGGGTTTAATGTTTGGTAACGCCGGTGACCCTGTCAAAGCTTTGGTTAATACTTGGAACACCGATCTTACCAAGGCTATCGACACGATCGCTCCCAAGCGTCCTTTCCAACCCGCTTCTAACCGTAAGCCATGGTATACTTCAGAGCTTAGGAAAATGAAGCGGGTTGGACAACGACTAGAGCGCAACTGGCGGAAAACTCGACTCGTATCCGAGAGGACTCGATATAGGAACTTTCTTCAGTCCTATCGAGAGGCAATACATGCAGCGCAGAGATCCTTCTCTGCACGTATTGCGTCTGCAGAGTCCAGTCCAGCAGAGCTGTTTAGGGTGGTAAGGGAGATGACACGGGTTATACCTGTGCAGAACCCATTGCTTAACCCAACGATGGCCTGCTGTGACGCATTTAACAACTACTTTGCAGATAAAATCTCTCGGATAAAAGCTGACTTAGATGCCAGTATTTTGACAGAAACAATTGACGAGGTGTCCAGCAACTCCATTGATGTAAGTTTACTGGATCAATTTCAGTCCGTGAGTACCGAAGACATGGACAAGCTACTTGGTAGAGTGAGGAAGATGACCTGCCCTCTTGATCCTTAACCTTCATGGCTGGCCATCCGGGGGGGTGCCTTGATGGTGTTCCTTAAGGACATCATCAATGCATCCCTCCGGGAAGGGTGTGTTCCATCCTGTTTAAAGGAAGCGGTGGTTAGGCCGCTCCTGAAAAAAACCTTCTCTAGACCCCCTGGACATGAACAACTATAGGCCGGTTTCTATGTTACCATTCTTGAGCAAAGTGAACAAGAGGGCAGTTGCTCTTCAACTCCAAGTGGTCTTGAATGAAACTGATTATCTAGACCCATTTCAAACTTGCTTCAGGATGGGATTTGGAGTTGAGACTGCCATGGTTGCCTTGACCGATGATCTGCATCTAAGCATCGACAGGGGTAATGTGTCCCTGTTGGTGCTTCTGGACATCTCAGCGGCTTTCGATACGATAGATCATGGCATTCTCCTGGATCGCCTGAGAGGGTTAGGAATCGGAGGCACTGCGCTCCAGTGGCTCTGGTCCTTCCTCTCGGGCAGGTCCCAGATGGTGCGGCTCAGGGACAGCTGCTCCAGCAGAAAGGAGCTTACTTCTGGTGTTCCGCAGGGTGCCATCCTGTCCCTGATGCTGTTTAACATCTATATGAAGCCGCTGGGTAAGATTATTCAGAGTTATGGGGCTGGGTGTTATCAGTACACTGATGACACCCAGATCTATTTCTCTTTGTTCCGATCATCGGCCTCGAATACCAATGGCATCTCTCCTCTTAATGACTATCTTAAAGCAGTAATGGGCTGGATGAGGAAAAACAGATTGAGATTAAATCCGGACAAAACAGAGGTGCTCACGGTAGCGGCCCCGAAACCAGGAGTTGGGTTGCAACCTCCAGTCCTGAACGGGATCACGCTCTCCGTTAAGGACTGTGTTCGCAGTCTGGGGGTGCTCCTTGATTCATCGCTTCAGATGACGACTCAAGTGAATGCGACAGTCAGGAGCGCTTGTTATCAGCTTCGGCTGATATGCCAGATGCGCCCTTTCTTGGAAGTAAGGGACCTTGAGACTGCGGTGCACGTGCTGGTAACCTCTCGTCTAGATTTCTGCAATGCGCTCTACATGGGGCTACCCTCGTGCTTGGTCCGGAAACTTCAGTTGGTACAAAATATGGCAGCCAGAGTGGTCTCGGGAACATCTCGGAGAGACCATATAACTCCAGTATTGAAATCTCTCCACTGGCTGCCTATCAGTTTCCGGGCCCAGTATAAGGTGTTGGTTATTACCTTTAAAGCCCTAAATGGCTTGGGTCCAACTTATCTCTGGAACCGCCTCCTCCCATACAATCCTCCCTGCGCACTCCAGTCCTCTGGGAGGAATTTGCTTCAGCCACAAAAATCTAGGCTGTCTGCAACCTCCCAGAGGGCCTTTTCGGTAATCACCCCCAATTTATGGAATGACCTGCTGAACGAGATCCGTCAAATGACGAGCTTGAGTAGCTTTAAAAAAGCACTAAAGACGGATCTCTTTTGCCAGGCCTTTCCTGATTAGATCCCGGCCTCAGGAGCTGCATCTCCTGGCTTTTTAAATCATGTATATATTTGTTTTTAATGTGTTTTTAGTTAGATGGTTTTAATTTTATAGTGTTTAATGTCTTTTTATGGGGGAGGGTGGGGGTGGGTGGTGTTTTTAGTCATTATTATAATGTTTTAATTGTTGGAAGCCGCCCCGGTTGTTTTAGCAGAGGGGCGGGGTAGAAATACATTTTAGTAGTAGTAGTACTAGTAGTAGTAACTCACCCAGCCTTAAAAGATGAGGTGAAGGGTGAAAGGTGAAAGGTGAAGGGTGAAAAGTAAAAGCAAGACTAAAAGATGGCTACAGTCACATGGAGACAAACTTAAAAGGGAACTTAAACAAATCATAATAAAGTATTTAAATTAGGAGGTCATGTGCTGAATGACCCATTGCTCCAGTTGGCTGAAATTGCCTAGGGAAAGAAGGGGGAGTGGAAAAACTCATACATGCAGGGAAATCCCTAAACTGCATTTAACATGGGATACACAAGATTGTAATGCATTATAATAATAATTTCCCCACATTCTACATTCCCCTTCTCAATCGAAGTGGATCCATGAACAATGTTCATTTCTTCTCGTAGTCTCAGGAAACTGTTCTTAGGAAGGGGTTTAGTTAAAATATCAGCTATCATTTCTTCTGAGTTGCAGTACTCCAGTTGAACAAGTTCACTCTGGCATATCTCTCTCACCTTGTGGAAAGCAATGTCTATGTTCTTCAGAGGCTTGTCACTCTGAGAAATGTTGATACAGCTTTGATTGTCTTGCATCAGAATGGTTGGCTTGGGTTCTTTTATCCCAAGATCCAGAAGCAAATTCTGCAGCCATTTGATTTCATCACAGACTGTTTTAGCTGAGTTGCACTCAGCACCTGTGCAACAATCTCTACTATACTCTGCTTCCGACTTGTCCAACTTACTGCTCCACCACCATAAAAGATGATGTTTCCACCGGTTGATTTTCTATCCAATGGATTGGATCCCCAATCCACATCTGTATATGCAATCAGTCATGACTGGTCACATGCTGGCAGCATCAGTCTGAAGTCAGCAGTTGATTTCAGGTATCTTGAAATTCTTTTCACTGCATCAAGATCTTGGAGAGTAGGAGAGGTAACCATTCTACATAAGATGCCAACAGCATTTGCAATATCAGGTCTGGTGAAATTAACTATGTACAGAAGTTTTCCAATTGCAGTTCTGTACTTTTCACTGTCTCTCAAGGGTTCAGATGCCTCATTGTTCTTTAAGAAACCTACTTCCATTGGAGTTTGAGCATCCTTTACATCTTTTAAGCCAAGACAGTCCAGAAGATCTATAATCTTTTGCTTTTGATTAAGAAAGAAGCTTCCATCATGGTTTCTTTCAATTTGTACTCCAAGATAGTGTGAGATGTCTGCCAAATTTTTAGTATCTATTTAATTCTGGAGATTCAGGAGTATCTCTTGACTATCTGCTTTGTCTTGACTGCACAGAATCAAATCATCAACATAACTTGCAATGTAAGTCCATCTATTGTTTCTGAATCTTTTGTAAACACATTGGTCAACAGTGCCTGGAGTAAATCCTTCTTTGATAAGGAGCTGATTTAACTTTTAGTGCCATTTCTTGGCTGCTTGTTTTAATCCATACAAGCTTCTCTCAAGTTTACACACTAGATGCTCCTTTCCAGGTAGTTGAAATCCTGAAGGCTGTTCCATGTACAGTTCCTCATCTAGTTCTCCATAAAGAAATGCTGTTTTCACATCTAGACGTTGTACGTGCATTTTCTTGGAAGCTGCAACAGCCAATAAGGTTCTAATAGTTGTCTGTGTAACTACTGGGAAGAAAGTTTCATGAAAATCTTCTTCAAATTGCTGATTGTAACCTTTAGCTACAAGTCTGGCTTTATATCGTTCAATCTCCCCTTCTGCATTTTGCTTTGTTGTAAAGACCCATCTGCAGCCAATTGCCTTCTTGCCTTTTGGCAATTCTGTCAAAGTCTAAGTTTTATTTTTATATAAGGATTCCATTTCCTCCATTGCTGCTTGCACCCATTTCTCAGAATCAGACTTTGGCAGTCCTTTGATCTTCTACCAGTCAGAGGGTTCCGGAAGGCTTTCCCCTGTGGCTAGATAAGAAAATCTCAAAGGAGGCATTCCCCTGTTACCCCTCGCAGACTGTCTCACCTGGACTTGAGTTCCTGGCTCTGCTCATGGCGCACCGTCCGGTCCTCCGTCCTCTGGTAAGTCCTGGGCTGAGGGAGCCCCTTCTGGATGTGAAGCACTTGCAGGAGGGTGAAAGAGCTGCACACGCTGTGGCTGCCGCTGAGAATCAGGGTCAGGATCTTCTTCCACTGCAAACACATCTGAATAGAAATCTTTTTTTTGGTTAGAATTAAATTGAGGTCTTTCATCAACATAAACAACATTTGTTATTTTCATTGTGCACCCATCAGGGTTTAGGATTTTGTAAGCACCTTTGGCATAACCAATAAAAATTCCCTCTTCACTTCTACAGTCCAGTTTGTCTCTTTTCTGTTTGGGAATGTATGTATAAACCTTAGATACCAAAAGCCTGAGATCGTTCAGTCTGGGTTTCACACCATGCCACAATTCAAATAGAGTAACATTTCTAGATCTGGTTAGAAGTCTATTGTGTAAGTATGTGGCTGTGAGAATTGCCTCAGACCAATAAGCTTTAGACATGTTAGCTTCTAAAAGCATTGCAATTGCCATTTCTTTCAAGGTTCAGTTCAGTCTCTCTAAGACACCATTTTGTTGAGGACTATAAATTTGTGTAGTTTGATGTCTAATGCCATGTTCCTTTAAGAACTCATCAAATTGAGTATTAACAAATTCAGAACCATTATCCATTCTCAGACGTTGAATTTTATATCCAAATTTATTAGTGACATAATTAAAGTACTCTTGGAATTTTTCAAAAGCTTGACTTTTCTCCCTTATGAGATAGCAATGGGTGTACCTGCTGAAATAATCTGTGAGAGTCATGAAATAGAGGTTTCCACCCACTGATTTCTGATTAAATGGCCCACATAGATCAGAAAATATTAATTCAAGAGGTTTAGTAGATTGTCTTTCTGTGAGAGGCTTGTGTGTAGGTGCAGTATACTTGCATTCCACACACCTTTCATTCACACAACGGTTCTTGAAATGAAAATCTCTTGCTAGCTGTTGATTAGCCAATTTCTTTATGCATTCAACATTTCGATGAGCAAATCTCTTATGCCATAAATTTATGCAGTCTTTATTTTTGCACTGAGTGGCAACATTGGCATTTGAATCACTGATCTCCATGTGAGAAAGGCCGTCATCCTTTAGACTGCCTTTAAAAATCAAATGTTTGCCATGAAGACCATAACATGAATTCTTTTAAAAAATTACTCTGTTGCCTTTTGATGTGCTCATCTTCACAGAATAAAGGGATCTTTTTAGGTCTGGTGTATAATAACAGTCCATAATTTTAAATATTTCTGTATTAGCTCCCAATTTCATTGGCAAACACACATTTCCCATTCCTTGCACTGTAACAGAATCTCCATTTGCAAGAAACACAGAGAAATTCACTTCTTCATTAAAATCTTGGAAATTTTCCCTTTTATTAATAAAGTGGGTACTAGCTCCGCTGTCTATGAGGAGACAGTTTTTATATTCATTTCCAGAAGCTTGCATTATTTTTCCATATGCCAATCCAATGTTAAATTTCTGCTTAGTATTGGTTTTGTTTGAACAGTTTCTATCTCTCTGGCCTTTGAGCAGTTTTCCCCTGCTGTGAGAATGACTGCTTTCCCTTTGAAGTTTTAAATTGCCCTCCATTTGGCTCAGAGGAGAAGGGGGAGAGGTTGGAGTGGGTAGCATTCCGTTTAAAATTGTGCTTTTCTTTTTCAGCTAAATTGGCTTGCTGCTTAAAATTAGAATTTCTGGAATCAAACTTGTCATTTTGCATCAAGTTTTGTCTATGTTGAAATTCTCTCATCTGAATATAGGCTACTGCTAGAGTTAAATCATTCTTTAATTGCAAGGTATTTATCATGGGATTGTAAAACTTTGGTAAGCTTGCCAGGAAGATTCCAATTTGCATAGCTTTTGGAATTTCCTCTCCAGGAGATTGTAATTCTGCTAATGTAGCTCTAAAATCATTAATGTGCTCATTCCAAAATTTAGGATTTGATAGCTTCATATTTACTAACTTCATCATTAATGCAACATTACTTCCCATAAATGGAACATCGCAGAGATTTTTCAAAGTGTCCCAAGCAGCTTTTGCTGTTCTCTTATATTTAATTTCAGAAACTAGTCCATCATCCACAGCCAAAATTATAAAAGCCAAAACTTTTTGAACATCCCTATCAAAATCAGTTTGCTCTCTTCCTTGAGCTGGCCTCTGATTGTGTAAAACATGAATAAGTCCCATAGCTTTGAGATATGTTTCAAAAGAAAAAGACCACTTTTTATAATTCAGGCCATTTGGCTTCTTTAAGCTTAGGATAGAGCTGAGGCCAGGAGCTGATGATTCAGCCACAATTGCCTTTGTCTCTAGCCAAGCTGAGAGAGATGAAAGCGCAGCTAAGTGATCAGGTAAAAAACAATACTTTGCAAAACAAAATAAATTGAGCTTTTAGTAGTCTTCAACTGGGAACCATAACCCTTATTTGTTGGAGGGTATGAGTCTAAAATTTAAAATCTATTAAAGATTCAAGGGATCTAGCCCTTTTAAAAATAAAAATATCTTTAAAAGTAAAAAAACCTTTCTTTCAAATTCAGGCAGAGTAACGCATTGGGATGCAGACACAGCTCAATTAACATTTAAATGTGTGGCCTGATCACCCAGTCAATTAGACTCATTAAATAACAAAGACATCAGTTTAAAAATGCATATCAAAAGTTTACTGAAGTTATATCAATCTTAATCTACATATTAAAATAAATGTAAAGGTCCTTAACTAACTAAGAGGATTTAGGGTAGGAAAAACTCACCCAGCCTTAAGCGATGAGGGCTACATGGTGAAAGGGTGAAAAGTAAAAGCAAGACTAAAGAAAAGAAGATGGCTACAGCCACATGGAGACAAACTTAAAAAGAACTTAAAGCATAATAAAATATTTAAATTAGAAGGTCATGTCCTGAATGACCCATTGCTCCAGTTGGCTGAAATTGCCTAGGGAAAGAAGAAGGGGGAGTGGAAAAACTCGTGCATGCAGGGAAATTCCTGAACTGAATTTAACATGGGATACACAAGATTGTATTGCATTATAATAATAATTTCCCCACATACTACAGTTTTTCATAAAAATATGCCTTGGTGGGGAGGGGGAAAACATATTTTTCTGTTTGGCAATTAAGACAGAAATCTTAGCTAAAAGGGTTGTTCCCAAATCAAGGTAAAATTCAGGGGTTATTCCTTCTCACTTACTTAGGAAGATGGGGGATAGAGAATATTGGTTACTAGCTTCTACCAGAAGGTGGATGCAGAGCGGAGTAGGGGACGAGCCCTGGCACCACAACAACTGGGAGGTAGGAGGAAGCTTACTAAGTAAATAGACTCCCCTGAAGAGTCTTTATAAGTTGCAGCAACAAATGAATTTATCCTTGGAAACTTTAGCAAGCTGCTGATCTAGGTGAGCTGGAGATTTGCACCCATTCCTTTCCTCTTGACTGGAGCTGAGCCCCCCAGAACTGAAAGATTAGCACCCTCATCTCCTGCCTGGAGATGACTCATGAAAACTGGAGACTGAGGGCCACGCCCTGAGATCTAACAATCCTAGTTCTAGCAGACTTTTTAGGGAACTGAAAGTCTAGAGCAAAATAAGTGGGTTTTGCCCCATAAATAAGGCAGCATGAATAATCACACCAGGAATGGGACACAGAGCCCCTGGAATGTATGAATTAATGGGGGAAATGGAAAACAGGTCACTACATACTGTAGGTTTGTCTAAAGAGCGAAAACACTCCTCACAAGCATGTGAGGAGAAAACAATCCGTCCCAGTGGGATCCCAGATCTATTTGCTGTATTCTGAAGGGACGGAGCCAGGAATGTCATATACTCCATGGGGAAAGCCTTCGCAGCTTTTCCCATATTTTTTGAAAAACAACAAGGCGGGTGCACATCATTACTCATGGGAACAAGCAACCGAGTTGATTCACTTTCCCAATATGAGTAGATGATTGGTCAGACATGGGGGGACAGGGTGGAGCTTGCTAACAAGGCAAGCACCCAGAACTGCCATCTTGGATTTTTGCTGTAGTGATCGTGCACTATGGTGAGAAAACAACCTTTTTCTTTTTTGTGTGTGTGTTTGCTAAAGCAGAAGGTCGCTCTTCCGCACCTTGTATTTTGTTTTTAAAAAGTGTTCAGCAGGGGCAATCTGGGGAAAATAAAATCACGAGCAATTAACTCACACATGCCATGTTTATTCACAGGCATGCCCGTGGGAACACTGAACATGGTTTACTTCGCATGCCTGTGATCTTGCAAATACACCATTAAGATAGATAGAAGTTGCTGCGAGTTGGCTTTACCCTGCAGCAATCCACATTTCCCCCCTCCATATAGACATGCCCTATGAGAGAACAGCTGTCATCCTCACTTGTTAAAGATCAATGTTTTGTTTAGCTCAGTCCTCCAACCCTATCACTTAATGGCCAGAGAGGTGCCAGCTCACAGGCACCACCAATATAGGTCATGACTGCAGTCCCAGAGTGATACTGGCATAGCTTGAAAGGGTTATTGGTTAGATCTTTAACTCCCAGAGTCCTTGAGCCAGCATGACCACTTGCTCTTTCCACAATACAGTACTCATAATGTGATACTTTTACCATGATCTTGTTTAACTATATTTCCACTAAGCTGAAAATCTGGAAACTTAAGGCTTCTTTTTTTAACAAGAAGAGAAATCACTATACATGTATGTGTGCATGTGTGCACACATTTCCACATACATATGTTATTATAAATCTGTGTTTATTGCCAAATGGAAGAACAACAAACTGCAACAGTTTTCTCCCTACTGTGCAAGTATATGAGGACTTCTGTGCAATTTTCAACCAATATACATACCTGGGGCTTCTTTGGGGAAAATTCATTTGCAAAAAAAATGCACTATGCAGTGTTTCCCCTCCCCCATCAGAGCAAGTTTCTGTACAAAAAGCAATCTTTTTGCGCAGGAAGCAGGGCATGTGCAACCCCCCCCCCTGCTTTTTGCAGAAAACAAGCTTTTGTGCAAAAATACATTTTCAGCACAGGAAAAAAAGTGTTTTGTGCAAATGGATTTCCCAAAAGAAGTCCCAAAGTACAAAGAATTTTAAGGCTGTTCTTTTCCTCAACAGGGTGTTTCATGTATCGAAACACCCCTCTTGTACTGAGGATATGAAAATTAATGAGTATTTTAAATATCTGTACATGTATACGCACACTTATTTTTTAAAAAAAGTCACTGAAATGATGCTTCTGTTCTGTTTTGTCCCAGAGTTTACATTATTTGCTCATTTGAGTGGTCCAGGAAATGTAGATTAGTTTGATTCAGACAGATTATCAGCTATGTCCAAAAAGTACCTTAGCAGAATGCTGCGAACAGGACCCGGTTTCAGACATTCTTGTCCTCATGGCATTTTGCTCCTGTGCTGCAGCTGTTAGTAAGGCATTGCTTAGTAAGGCATTGGGGAGCTCCCATCAATGAAAAGCGATGCCTTACTAACAGCTGCCGCACAAGATCAGCACACAACAAGGATGGCATTTTCTGAAACGGGGTCCCATTCATGGGAGAGTAATGTTGTCCTGGCGTTCTGCTAAGGTACTTTTTGCTGCGTCTGATAATCTCCTCACTCAAACTTACCCTAAACCTTTTCCATTCAATGGGACTTCAGTTAGACAGAAGTAACATGGATTTCAGCAGGCCAGTGTGGTATAGTGGTTTGAGCATTGGATTGTGACTCTTGAGACCAGCGTTCAAATCCCTTTTCGGCCATGAAAACCCACTGGGTGTCCTGGGGCAAGTCAGCCTCAGAGAAAGGCAAAGGCAACCCCCCTCTGAACAAATCTTGTCAAGAAAACTTTGTGATAAGTTCATCTTAGGGTCTCTATAAGTTGGAAATGATTTGAAAGCACCCTACAACAATTGTATTTTAACCAGTGGATCTCCCTAACAAAGCTTTTATTGCATTGCTGCCCTAGCTCATTGACACAGTATTACAGGATGTCCAGAAGACATTGTCTTCTACTGGTTACCTTCTCATTTTTTCCACTGTTTTCCCCATCATTGTCCTTGTCAGAAGAAAACCTGCTAAGGAGGGAAATCTGGAAGGGCTGCACGTGGCTTTCTAATTGATCGTGCTAAGAGCTGTCTGGATGGATGGGCCTTAAATCTGGCTATAGTCCAATGTCACGCCCAAACTATGCCATTCCTCCCTTCTTGCTGTTCCAGCAGCTACTGCTGCTGCTTCTCTCCTGAGTTCTATTTTGCTAATATATCGTGCTACTTTGTGATGATTATTTTTGCTTTGATTTATTAATCTCATTTAAAACCTTCAAAACATCTCAGGCTGGCAGGTGTGGTTTCCCTTGTTGTGTACCTTCAAGTCATTTCTGACTTATGGCAACCCTCAGGCAAACCTAATTACAGGGTTTTCTTGGCAGCATTTGTTCAGAGAGGCTTTGCCCTTGCCTTCCTCTGAAGTGGAGAGAATGTGACTTGCCCAAGGTCACCCAGAGGGTTTCCATGGCCGAGTGGGGATTTGAACTCTGGTCTTCCAGTGTTCTAGTCCAACACTCAAACTGATACACCACGCTGGCTCCTTGGTTTTCCTGCCTCCCATTTTATCCTTCCTTCAGCACAACGAGGTAGTTTAGGCTAAGAGAGTGAGACTAGCTACGGTCACCCCCCCAAAAAAAATATGTCACCAGGTAGAGATCTGAACTTACATCTCCTTGGTCTTGTTACCTACCATGACACCCCCTGCCCCATATCTGTAATAATAAATTGGCAATAGGTAATAATTAGGTCAAATGTGGCCTTCCACGTAGTGTGGCCATTAATGCTGGAAAATTCCAAGACATCCCAAAGGCTAGCGTTCAGACTCAGTCAGGTATACACTTAACAAGGGGCCACCCAAATTCCAAAGAAATGCTAATTCACAAGGCAACGGCATGCATGAACATCTGGTTAATCCTATCAGCCAAAGCTGGGATACTCATCCTATAAACTATCCTCATACCTCTACCCTTCCCCAAACAAAGAAGGTTGCTTCCTCCATTCAGTTACAAAGTATCCGCACATTAAGATGACATTAACATACCCACAGTGTCTATTGTCTCACCCTGAGCAACTCCGAGAAGCATTGTCTTTCACTTAAAATCCCTTCCCCAGAAGGCAAATATTAACTATAAAAACCCTTCCAAAAGCCCACTCAAGTGTGCACAGTTCATTTTCCTCTCAACTCCATGTCAAACTGTGTAGCCATTTCTGATCGGGAGCCCACTCTGCTAGTTTCTTCTGCAACCTTATCTCCTCAGATTGGTACAGCATCACCTGAAAACAAACTCCCTTCTCTATCCCGATATTTCCTACTATAGTCACTAGCCTTGTGTGAATGCTTGAAGCCTGAATGTGTGCGTGAGTATTGTTATTATTGTTTCCTTAATAAAAACCAATTATTGTAGTATCTAGCTTAACATCTCCTCCTTAGTACTGGTAAACATAAGTCAAAAGATCCTGCTATCTGTTGCCGCATAGCCAAGCTGAGTATATTATTTCCCCAAATTAATATTGACATTTTGAGGGTCCTTAAGACCCCCAAGCATTTAGGGTAACAGTCTGGTATTCTAACCCCTATATTAAGGATGAGTAACTTCTGATTGGTTACAGTTTGGTTACGATCAGCTGCATTGGCTTTCTGCAACTTTCTGTAGGATACACCACTGCTGCCACTAGCCAAAAGGTAAACACACATTTGTTTTAAGACAAGGTCTGCATTCCCTGTATGCCTTGTTTTAAAGAAAAGGGCTGTTATCTTCACTGGACTACAAGTAAGGGCCAAACTAAATGTGGGTAAGACACATATATTTGCTGCCCTGTTTGCATATGCAGGGGTGAAAATACATGTGCAATGGAGGACAGCAAAGTCGCCTCCCTCCCATTCTGCACCTTACATTACTATACTCCACAACTGGAAGCACTTTTCTCCCAAGCCAGTCTGCTCAGGGATAGCAGATTGAGGCAGAGGCCTCAAGCAGCTGGCTTTGGGTGTCAAGAAAGGACAGCAGATTGTTAGTGATCTCATTTGTTTCTTATTGTGTTTTTACTCACATGTCAGAGATTAAAAAGTTATGTTTAGATTGTACACTTTTGGCATGGATGTGTATTCTTACTATTTGATTTTTCCTATAGAGCTATATACATTGATGGTGTAATAATAACTACAATAATATCTTAAAGAATATAATGGCATACTGGTGATGCCATACTCCCACTGCTCAGGTACTGGTGGCTTCAGCGTGTCCTTCTATTCATTTTTCTTAAAAGGTCTGGGAGTGCTTATGGAATTTTCAGGTGTTGAAATAACATGTTAAAGGATATAATTACAATAAAATTGCAATGCCTAGAGCACTACCCAAAGTAATTTTACAAATCAAGCAGGAAAATGCAAAGAACAGTACCTCAGAACATAATATTACAAAGGTTATCAGTTGTGGTACAATTTCCTCCTGTATTTTTATAATTCTATTCATTTGTCATCCATATTGGCTGTAAATACCATTCTAATTTATAATTCTTATTGTGTGCTTTAACACCTTTTTGTCTATGTTTTTGTGATGGTTTTTTGTGGTTTGTGCATCTGCGGTGAGACCCTTCCCTTCTGTATTTGTTTTGTGTTAAAATAACATGGACAGCCTTAACTATTCACCTTGACTTGAAGGGGGTATTGGATAGAGGCACGCTTTGTTGTTATGCCTTTGGCAGCAGAATGCCACAGGTCAACAAACTTGCTTCCACTCCTGAAGTGAGTTGGGCTGGGGACAAACCCTCTGAAAGCCATGAGGAATAGTGAAATAAGGCAGAGTGAGCTGGCCTAGGGGGGATTTGACTCCCTTCACATGCTCCATTTCTTATTTTAAATGAACAAATACCCCTCCTTGTCTATTTTTTTCCCAACTTGTGAATGGAACAGATACATTAGTAAACTAGACTTAGGTGCCTTGTCATGTCTCGTTCAGCCCTCTAGGGTGTGTGGATGATCAATTCCCACTTGATATTCTTATGCACACACAGCTGCAGAAAGCAAACTGACCTGTCATTGAAACAGTAACCACAATCCTGTGAAGGGACTGAGTAGCTTGAAGAGGAGCCAGACCATTGGTTGAGCTTTCCTTGTATTGTGTCCTCCTCTGACTGGAATCAGACACTGTGGGAGGTCTCAGGCTGAAAGAGGAGCATTTCCTAGCACTTGCTCCTTAAGAATATTTTCTGTTGTTGTTATAGTGGTGATGCTTGAGGTTTAATTTGGGGATTTCTTCCAGTAAAGCATGTGCCCTGGTGCAAAGTTATCCCCCCGCCATGCACATGAATGTGTGTGGAGGACAGAGGAACCCCCGTACCATCTGAGTGTCAGGTAAGTCCCTCCCAAGATATTTTGCTTCCTGAGACAAAACAACAAAAGATACTACCATCTCCCCTAAAAAACAGCACTTCAAGGTGCATAACACCCAACGCTGATAACAACCAAGTTATTTGGGGGCACCTGAAGCAGAAAATCCCACCACTTCCTTTTCTCTCTTTCTGACAGGGAAAAAAAACCCGTTAAGTTAAATAAGAATTTGCTGCCTTTTCCTGATGCAAAAAAATCTAATGTCTGAGGTGGCTGCTTCACAGCCTAATGATAGGGCTGGCCCTGGTTTCAGACTGCCTGAGATGGTTCCTGAGGAATGTCTGTATTTCTGGCCAGTGCAGTGGTCTGATGCTTAATGGACCAACAAAAGGACTCTCGAGGTGCTATTTTTAAACAAGGGATGGAAACTAGGGTAAGGGGGCTGGGGCTGGATATACATGGGCTCTAGCCCCACCACACCCTGCTCTGCCCTTGGCTCCCTAACATTGCCAGGTTGAGTGGCAAGGTGTCGAGTGGGGTTCTATACACCATAACTTTGAGGGCAATACAACTCTCCATGCATTCAGGAAGGGGCCCTGTTTCTTCAGAAGCTCTAAGCCTGGGAGAAAGGCTTTCTACCTACGTTCATGGAGAAGGTGAGGACAGAGGGAGGGGGGGCAGCTTGTACAGCAGGGGGAAGAGTTTACTGATGGTCCAAGGACCATACCTGCCCTATTCCACCACATCCTAACCCCTGAAGATCATGCCCTCCCATTTTTTGCAAGCCAAAAAGAAAGTTTAGTAAAAATGCTCTTTGGGGCCCAAAGTGCAGGGGGATGGTGGTGGTGTAAGCAGAAAGGCAAATAGCATTAAAATGGAGAATTGTGCTGCCTGAATATGAAGTTCTGGATGTGCAATTCTCCATTTTTTTATTGGAAAATTGGGTGGTTCCAGGAGACAGATGGAAGACCCCCATAGATTGTGTGTGGCCCTACCCCTTACAATTCCCACCACCACTGGACAGAGACATTGGTGGCAAACAAGTAGACACAATCCCATACCATTTACACACCTTTATATATCTTGTTCAGGCATTAAATCTGAATAGTTTTATACTATGGGCTGGTATGTTATGCATCCATGACAAATGCTTAATTTCCTTTTCATCACAACAACAACACAATAATGACAAGAACAGTGTTGCCTTGAGTTGATAGAGTTGCTACAGTTATGAGGTGGTCTCATTCATGTGATCTGGGGCAGAGGGAGGTATGGTACTGTGGGTTGGACATGCCAAGTAAAGAAAAGGTGGGATAGGTATTTGAAACCTATCCTGCATTTCCCAGCTTTCAAGATCCAGGTTGCTCTGTCATCTCACCCTCTGGTCTGCTGGTGTTTCTGTTGAATGCCAGGTCATAGAATAATAGAATCCTAAGGTTGGAAGAAACCACAAGGGCCATCCAGTCCAACTCCTGACTTGCAGGAATACATAATGAAAGCATCCCCGACAGATGGCGATCCAGCCTCTGTTTAAATACCTCCAAAGAAGGAGACTCCACCACACTACGAGGCAATGCATGCCATTTCCAAACATCTCTTACTGTCAGGAAGTTCTTCCTAATGGTTTAGGTGGAAACTCGTTTCCTGTAGTTTGAATCCATTGCTCCATGTCCTAGTCTGTGGGGCAGCAGAAAACAAGCTTCCTCCATCCTCAGTAGGACATCCTTTGAAACATTTAAACATGGCTATCATGTCACCTCTTGACCTTCTCTTCTCCAGGCTAAAGGTATCCAGCTTGCTAAGCTGCTCCTCATAGGGCATGGCTTCCAGAGCTTTTGTTAGTATGCGCCACTACCCCCTCCCCACGATGTCTCATAATGGGAAATATTGGACACTTTTCAGGGTCAGGTTGGCTGGGGTAAACTAATGGTCAGTAGGAGGTCACAATGACCTGGAATAGATCTTAGAAATATTGTGGCAAGAAAGCCCATATTAGGATTGTGCGGAAGTCCCTTAGTAAACACAATTGTTAAGGAGGTATGTGCCAATCCTTTCTTCCAGTCCTGGCCGTCTCAGCAATGATTCAATCAAACAATTAAGTGACCATTCCCTAACCTATTCCTATGGAAATCTCTCCTATACCCACCTCCTGTCCAACCTTGCGAGGTTGTAGTAAACCATCAATTTCTATCTGCCAACCACTAACACAATCAGTTGAATTTCAGTTTTCATTGTTTATCCTGTGGGAAAGCCATCCAGGCTTTGTCCTAACCAGAGTACCCCTTCAGGATATGAAATAAGGTATAAATATTATTCCCCTAACAATAGTAAAGTGTGCCATGGTGGACAAACCCAGCCACTCTCTTGGTGCATCTCGGATCAGAACCTCCTGTGCCACCTTCAGATTCCTGTCTGAGTATATTTGCTGCAAGAAGCTCTTTCCTCCAAGACTGGTAACTATCATCCTATATGTCCGAATCTCTCCCTCTCTATCTAATCTTTCTGTCTTACTCTGCTATAGCCTTGTATCATTCTAAGGCACACATGTTGAGTGTGTGAGTTTACTTTGTATTATTTTCAATAAAAATATTTTATTTCACTTTAACAAGAGTGCTCTCTACAGTTTCACCTGGTATCCATAGATGAAAAGATCCCTGAAGTTACCTGCCTCTTGAAGGCTTCCATTTGAGCTAATAATCCCCCTGTGGCACCCTGCTAGTCACTTCTCTCCAGGATGAAGAGGAGCTATTGGTGAGCACCCTTTGAGTTTGGTTGCTCAACCAATTACAAATCCACCTAACTGTAGTATTGTCTGGCCCACATTACTAGCTTAATTGCAAAAAATATCATGGGGGACTTTGTCAAAGGCCTTACTGAAATCAAGATATGCTACATCCACAGCATTACCTTCATATACCAAGCTTGTAGCTCCATCATAAAAACAAATAAGATTAGTCCAGCATGACTTGTTTTTGAGAAATCCATGCTGACATTTAGTGATCACAGCATCCCTTTCTAAGTGCTTACAAACTGACTGTTTAATGATCTGCTCTAGAATCTTTCCTGGTATAGAGGTCAGGCTGACTGGACAATAATTGTTTGGGTCCCCCCGCCTTTTTGAAGATGGGGACAACATTTGCCCTCCTCCAGTCTGCTGGCAGTCCACAATAAAACAACGGTCATCCACGACTTGGCTGTGAATGAAGGGGTTGCCCTGGGGCTTGTCTAAATGGTGAAAATACTCCCCATAGCATTTGAGGAGAATACTTTTTGTCTAAATGGGATCCCACAGCGATTCATTGTATTTGGGAGGATGGGGGCCAAAAACGCCATACCTTGTGCTGGAAAAGACTTTGCAGCTTTTCCTGAAGTTTTTTTTTAAAAAAAAACCTGCGAGGGAAATGTGCATTTCTGCTCATTGGACAACCAATTTGGATTGCAGCGCATTCTCAGTGAGGATGGAAGTGGAATGCTGATTGGTCAGATGTGCATGGGTGGGCGGAGCTTGCTGGCAACAAAGTGGCTGGAACCACCATGTTGAATGTTTGCGGTAGCGACTGTGTGCTGAGGCAATGAAACAGTTTTTTTAAAAGCTTGTTTAAGCAGAAGGTTGCACTTCTGGACCTTGGATTTACATTTTAAAAAAAGACTGTTCAGCGGAGCAACTTGAGGAACTGAAACACAAGGAATTCACTCGCACCCACCATCTTGATTTGCAGGCATGCCCATGTGAACATCAAACACGGATAGTTTTACATACCTGCGATGTTGCCAAAAAAAAACGTGGAAACAAATGGACGCTGCTGCAAATTGGCATTACTGCACACCAACCCACATTTTATTGCCTCATATAGACAATCCCCTGGTATGCATTACTGAGACTTGGGTGGATGAGCTTGGTGGAGTTGATCTGGTCCAACTTTCTTCACCTACATACTCAGTGCAGCACCAACCTACACTTAGGGGTTGGGATGTGTGTGTGTGTGTAGTGCCATCATCCATAAGGATCCATGCATTATGAGGCGTGAAACAGTAACTGTAATGTGTACTCTAAAAAAAAATAAATACACAATTTTAATACAATGCATTCTTGCACACATATATACTTAAATGCCACAATGTAAAATCAGCAATCCCATTTCTGATTTTCAGAAGGGTGGGAGACATGATTCTGGATCTCTCCCACACTGAAATCTGAAGTGGCATCCTTGGTTGTCCAGTGAAGCGAATGGAATTTTTAAAGTAGTCTTCAGTCTTATGCATGCTTCCTATGATGGACTAATTACCCCGCTATATTGAATCCGACTTACTTCTGATTAGACATATTTATAACTAGGTTGTAAGTAATTTAATTTAGCTTCATCTGTGCTCCAGGTACATATGATAAAACATGTGCCTTTCAAAGGTCATTCAGTTATACAGCTTTGACCATTCTACTTCAGGGGGTTTTCAGGGATAACACTTGCCAGCTTTTCCTTTTTTTAATCAGCCACTCCTGTGTCTTTAACAGCAATTTGATCTGTATCTATAATCAGGGTTAATAATAAAGCTTTTCATTATCCCACGAAAAATGTCTCCTGCTTGACAAGTTCTGAAAGTTCAACCTATTGCCAAAGGCACAGGAGAAGATCAGGTCTTCCTTTTTTTTGAGTCACTTGGCACCCCTGTCCCATGATCTTTAGAGTGGATAAACTCATGCATTATGGCATATATTGGGTAGCTGGTTCCTTGGGCATGTGCTTGGATTGTGCTTTCCAATGAAGAGGGGTCATACTTTACTGTGGCATTTTGGTGCTGTAGTCTGAGGTTCATATTTTGGATTATCCTGACTCAGGCTTGGACTGACAGAAACGCTCCAAGGAAAAAGGGGCTGGGCCTCCCACCTCCTGCCAAAGCACAGGGCAGATTATAAAATCTAAAGTTATCATCAGCAGTGCTGTGTAACAGGTTAAGGTGAGAGCCGGTGGTTTGCGAAGACCACCCAGTGAGCTTTGTAGCAGAGGCTGGAAACAGACAGTACCTGCAAATGGGCATAATACTATCCACACGGTTGTTTCTTCTCACCAGAAGTTTTGAAGCAGGGAAGCAACTTGTGGATTGTGTGCTTAATCCATCCTCATTCTGCTGCTTTTCACCAGTTGCTTCTCTTGCCAATTTTCTAGAACTCTGAATGTGTTTCCTAGGAAAATATGTATCTGTGATCCTTTAGAGAGAAAAGAGCTGGGGAGGATGGCACACTACACCGTTATAGTGCTATTATTCCACTTTCACTGCTCTGGCTGCCTCCTGTGGAATCCTGGCGTTTGTAGTTTAGTGAGGCCTAAGAGCTATCTGGCTGAGAGTTGTGAATGCCCCTCCCTAATCTGCAAATCCCAGGATTCAACAGGAGGCAGCCAGAGCAGTTAAAGTGGACTAATAGCACTATAATAATGTAGTGTGATATTCTCCTAATTAAGTAACTCCTAATTAAGTTATGAATTGACTGTCATATCAAGCCTGAGCCTCACAATGGGAACATTTTAAAATAATTTTCAAATGATAAATTTGCTTGCTGATCATTTGTACCTTCCATGTAGATGTAGCCATTACAAGCCTAATCTATAGAGCAGAGGGGGAACATGTGGCCCTCCATGTGTTGAACTGGAACTCCCATCAGCCCCAGGAAGCATACTCTGTGAAGAGGAAGCATGGTAGTTGCAATTCAGTAATATCTGGAGGGTCACACTGTTACCTACTCTGATAACCCCCATCTTGGAACATCAAATAATTGGCTGTATTTAACAATTTGGCTTAATGTGGCCTTCAGGTGGTTAGCAGATAAATGAGGGGTCCCCAAATACCAAGGTTGGAGTCATGTATGACCACAGGAAGGGCCACTGGAAATTTCCCAAACAAATACTCAGGTCAGAGATTAACACTTGGAGGTGAGACATTCACTAATCCACTCAACGATAGCAGAGTCCTTGATGCTTGTAAAATGGGTCCTTCCTTCCCTCGTCCCCTTCCAACAAAAGACCTTGCCTTCTCCTATTCAATTCCAAATTCACTACCCATTAATGATCATTAACTCTTCCAGAGCATCCATTGTCTAATCCTGGAAACCTCTGAGAACCATTGGGCCCATCTATACAAGGCAACAGAAACACACACACACACACACACAGAGAGAGAGAGAGAGAGAGAGAGAGAGAGAGAGAGAGAGAGAGAGATTGGTCTGCAGTAATGGCAGAGCAGTAACTTTTTTTAACCCCCAAAAGCTTCTCATGCCCACCAGTCAAGATGGTGGCTGTGACTGAATTACTTGTGTTTTAACTTACCAGAACTGGCCACCACCAAACTTTTTTTTTTAAAAAAATCCTATGTGTAATAGAGCGATATTTTGCTTTTACAAAACAAAACAAAACAAAACAAAACAAAACCACAAAAAAACCCCAACGCCCTGTTTTATCGCCTTAGTGCTCATTAACTAATACAAAAATCGAACATGGCAGCTCCGGGCACTTGTCATGTGAGCAAGCCCTCCCCCTCCCCACTCATCCAGCCAATCAGCTTTGAGCTTCCACTCATATGGGAAAGTGATTCAAAGCGAATCACTTCTCCCAACAAGCAGGAATGCACATTCCTCTTGCTGTTTTTTTTAAAAACTCCGGGAAAACAGCAAAGCATTTTCCTTAGGAGTTTTTGACATTTCTGCCGCCCCCTCCTTCTGAATATGACGTAACGATGCAGGATCCCATTAAGATGGGTAGAAATCTCCTCACATTCTGTGAGGAGTATTTTCACCATTTGGACAGCCCCATTGTATTCCACTCTAAATCCTATCCCTTCAGGGGAATTATTACATATAAATATCACTCTAAAACACCACCCAAGTGTGCATAGACCATCTTCTTCCTGACTCTACATCAGCCTGTGTCACCAGGTGCACAGTTCCACTTCCTCTTGACTTCACATCAAACTGTGTAGCCACCTCATCTTCTGGACTCCCTTGCTGTTGGTTTACTTTGCAATCTCAGCTCTGCAGAATCATTACAGTCTAACCCACAGTCCCCTTACTCTATTCCTCTATCCAAATATTTCCTACTATCTTCAATAGCCTTGTGTGGTTGCCTGAAGCCCAAGTGTGTGTGTGAATGCTGTTGATATTAATTTCCAATAAAGATAATTTAATTATACATTTTGGTTTAGAGTCTCCTCTATTACTACTGGTATACACAGGTTAAAAGATCCCGCCATTCCCTAAACTTTTACTGCCATAATTGAGCTAATGAATGTTCCTCATAATAATTTCGGACACTAGTAGGATCCTCGCGGACCCCTTGCAATTTGGGTAACAACACATGCTGTAGAGATGTCCGTACAACCTGCCCATAACTTCATCATTTTTCTTCCAAGATGCTTCCTGTTTGTCTTACTATGCCCAGCAAATCCAGCTGGGCAATGGAGGGCTGGGCAATGGAGCTCTGGTTTCTTTGTGAAGGCAATGGAGCTCTGGTTTCTTTCTGAAGATTAAAAGTAAAATTCTGGATAATTCCTAGAAACAAAACAGTGTGATGTTGGCAGGCCAACTGCTATCCCATTTCTGCCACCATTAGCCAACTGCCTTGTAACCAGAGCCTGCTTGCTTACCCCCATAGTTGTCTTCCAGTTTGGAATGGTTGGTGTGCAATTCTGCTTCTGCCAAATCTTCCATGTTCTACAGGATGAGTAAATAATGCCCTCCAACATTTCACAGATGAAAACCAGTGCCAATGAAAACCAGGGCCAAGCAATATCAGAATGTGGTCAAGGTGGCAAATGTTATTAATGAGGAAGAACACAAAAACTAGGAGAGGCTGTAGCAGTTTGCTTTTCCCTGAGTCTACTGGGAAGGGCAAGATTCGGTCCCCTTCTCTTCCCGCTGCTGAGTTAATTGAGTGCAAACTACTTTTGTACTTTGAATTCATTTTGCATCAAATAAGCTAAAGTGATGACAAAGGGGGAATGTGGAAGGTGGAGAGAGAAACTGGGACATTTTGAAAGAAGCTGAAAAAATGGGATAGCAGAGGATTCATTGGAGCTGTCCCTGACAAATCAGGACAGTTGGAGGGTATGATAAATTGCCTTGAGATAGGCCTGCCAACTGGTGGGGATGCTTATGGAAGAGTGACAGTGGATTTTTTCCCCAGCAGTATGCTGACTTCCACACTTGACTCATTGCTCCCAGGCTTGTTAAGTATTCCAGTCTTTGCTCTTTCCCTAAACACAAGTGATGTATCTGCACGACACAATTACAGCACTTTGATGTGTTGGTAAGGACTATGGCTTCTCCGTGTGGGATCCTGGGATTTGTGGCTTGGGGAAGGGCTTAGTATTCTTTGTTAGAGAGCTATACCACTGTAGTTCAGGGAGAGGGTGTGTGAATTCACTCTAGCAGCAAATTCAAAGTGCCTCATCAGACTACAAGTTGCAGGGTTCTGTAGAAGGAAGCCATAGCAAAGCGCTATCAAACCACTATAGCTGAGCAGTGTGGATACATCCAAAGTGTAATGGTTGTTAGATAGCCAAATAGATCTGAGTTGAGGATGGACAGTGGATGGTTGCTGAAAGCCAAAGAAAAGAATGATATTCTTCTGCACTTAGTCCAGAGTTTGGAAAAGTTTATCACATTGGCTGAGGGATTCTAGAAGCTATAATAAGGTTTCTAAGCTCTGGCCCAGAAACAGGTGACTGGGAACTTCCCAAGTGAAAAGCTTCTCTAAACAAGGTGAATTATCTGCTCTACACACATGTGTGTACACGCATGCAGCAGTTTTCCAGCCCAATATTCAGCCCTGCTTTCTGGAAAAGGGTGAGGAGGGGGATCTCCAGCAGAGTGTTGATTGTATCCATAGCCCTGCCAATCTGCAATAGCTATAAGGAATGGTGGTGGATTGGGTTTTTCCTTTCCCCCTCCTACTAATCCTAGTGAGAGGGAAATAGCTATGCCACTCAAGTGTAGCACTGTCAGACTTTTTTTTCTTACATGCTTACCACACTAGCCAGCTCTGGGTTGTCCTTCTTGAAAACTAACATACACTGTTTGTCTTGGAAACTTGAGAATCCCAGTGTACTCCTAGCCCAGTCACCAGTAGTTTGGGTTTTCCTGGGGGATTCCCCAAGGGAGGAGCAATGAAAGCACATCCACACCTTGCTTGCCCATTATGCTCCCAATATCTCAGTGAAGCGGAACGAGACATGCGCACCCAAAGTGGTTACTAAATCATAGCAGGATACAGGGTCGTTAATGGATGATTTGCAGTGGGAAAATAATTGATTTCTAAATGACCCAACAGTAGTACAGCATGGCATAGTGCTGGGAGAGCTGCAACATCACACAATAAGCTCCAGGCAAAGATGGGACTAAGGACTTTATCAGATGCAGCAAAAATGTCTGGATTATGATGTCATGGTAGCACAAATGGGCCCTGCTATTGCATGATGTCGTTGTCGTCATGTAGTTACTGTACTCTCTGCTCCAGCTGCAAAAAAAACATTGCTTTTAATTGACAGGTTAACCTGTCAATAGATCATCAATAGTGCTTTTTTCGCATTATTGAAGGTGTGCGAAACCACGTCCCATTGTAATCATGAGATTACAGCACAAGTGGATGGTCCTCAGCAAGAAAACGTCTGGGTGAGAATGTGAAAATGAAGCACAGGACACTCTTTTAATGATCTGTCCCATTTAGTTTCAACGTTTATAGGTTTGTTTCAGTGCTTGTGTGTTCATTTACTTTGTTAGTTAAGGTGTTTGGGTTTTTTTTAAGCGCACTTGCGTTTTCTCGTGAGATTTATACGATCTGAAGAGAAACCAGAGTATAGAACCGCTGAAATCTCGCCCATGCAAAATCGTGGAAGTAAACACCTGTTCTTACAGTGCTAGTGGTCATTGTGTGATGATTCCATGGCAGTTCTTTTATGTGATTACAGCGATGTGTGATAGCAAATGTAATAATGCCACAATGTTTCTATTTGGCAGAATTACAGCATTTTTAGACACTACCCTGTTAAAGTACTAACACAGTATAATTGCAGTATAACAGTGTTGTGTGATAAGCTGGATGTATCAGGGGGTTTTTTTTGAAGGATTTTGTGGCTGCCCCAACATATCTAGATTCTCTTCTCCCACACCAAGACCATTAGTACTACATTGCTGATAGAAAAAAGGTGGTAGCAGATCTCCAGTGGCACACATGCTGTTTCACTAGTGGACCTCTGTCTCTATTGGTAGCGCTGGAACATATCTCCTGTCTTTCTTAGGTAGCTGAGGTTTCAGGCCAACCCTAACATTAGGCAAAGTGGGACAACTACCTCAGATGGCAGATCACTGTTCCTCATGAACTCTTGTATTCTCCTCTGTCAGAAGAAAAAGCTGTGTATGCCTCACACAACCAGTCTTTGGTTCCATAAACTAACTCTGCTGCCTCTGACCGAATGTAAAATGTTGTCCCATTACCAGAGTTGGGGAAAGATTCAGCTTCTGTATGTGGACTGCAGAGGAAATGCCACCTTGATTCTTCCTTTGGATTGGAAAATCTGTTTGGCTAGTCCTTGTAGTTTTCATAGAATCATAGAGTTGGAAGAGACCACAAAGGCCATCTAGTCCAACCCCCTGCCATGTAGGAACACACAATCAAATCATTCACGACAGATGGCTATCCAGCCTCTGCTTAAAAACCTCCAAAGAAGGAGACTCCACCACACTCCAAGGGAGTGTATTCCACTATCGAACAGCTCTAACTGTTAGGAAGTTCTTCCTAATGTTTCAGTGGAATATCATTTCCTGTAGTTTGAATCCACTGTGCCATTGCTTTGCCTTCTTACTCTCCTGTCTGTACAGAAGGGGGACAGAGAAACCATGCATAGTTTGATGCTTCTGCAGTTACTCTGATCCAGTGTCGCTCTAAGTGGTGGTCTATGGGCCAGGGCCAGACCATGAGCTGCCAGCTGCTAACAGGCTTCCAGGAACGAAAGAAACAGTTGTAGCCACTGGAGACAAATATGATACCAGTCCCTGGCACATTTTGGGGGTGGGGGAAGATTGGCAGTCCCCACATCAGATAGCCTAAGCAGCACTGCTTTAATCTATCTCACAAAATCTTTATAAAGCATTTATTTTCCCCCCAGCCTAACTCTGTGCTGTGGTACAGAAGCATGTGCCACAGCAGCTACATGTAAATCTATGAAAGGTGAGTAGACATAGAGCCATACAGGTTTGGTCTCCTTGCTTTTAATAACCATAGCAACCCCTCCTTGTTACCTTGTATTGTGTACACACACGTGTGTGCCAGGTGGGATAAAGTGACCTCAGGGCCTTATTTCCAGCTGATTGTTTTTAGTATAAAAATTTTAAAAAAATCCCACATTTTGGTAAGTTGTTGAAGAAAATCCAAACGTCATTTTTAAGACAGCCCTACAGTGAGCCTTTGTGAGGGGAAATTGCATTTTAAGAGCACTCAACAGACAATATTTACTAGGAAAACAATCTCTCCCCATTCCCACCTCAGACTTGTCTCCTGTCATGATTTGTATTGTGTGAGCACAAGTGTAACATGCACGTAGGCAAATGTTACAGGTTCCTGCGGGAGGGTGCTTGTGGCATTACAAGAGACAGCACTTGGAAAGTCACAAGTTTGGGCCAATCCTAATATTGGGCAAAGGGAGGCAGTCACCTCAGCCCACAAATGCTTGAAGGGAGCCAGTAAGATGCTGGAAGAGAGAGAGTTGTCTGACCCTTGGCTTTCCTGGCCCTTTCTGCCTGCACATATGCTGTATGGCCCCATTGCTAGTACTGAAGAAAAATCCAGCTGCTTTTTACTTGTGAAATGGTAGGGCTGCCATCTTGTCCTTTCCCTCAGGCTTCAAAATATCTTGGGCCAGCTTTGTCAGAAGTAGCATCTGACACAACTGCTTGTCTCATCTTTCTGCTATTTCATACCACTTTAAAAAGCAGACACACAAACAAAAAAGGTGTTTTTTTTAAACAGGGCCATTCAAGGAAGAGCTAATTTCTTTGATAAGGGAGTTTTTGCCTTCTTCTGTATTATGCTCCTGCTCTTCTCTGAACCTTAAGTACAGAATGTGTGGGCCAGTCTGTGTGAGAGGGGAAAAACCAGAGTACCTTGTATACTAATGGCATTTTGCAACAACAGTGACTTGTCTTGATGGTGGTTTTGGCCCCAGAAGCCCCCAGAAGCTTTGCATGCCAGATGGCAGCTGCAAGTGATTTACTCACATTAGTACTTCCCTACTGCCATTTTTTTTTAAAAAACCCTCTGTGTAAGGTGCGCTGGAGTGATAGAGCGATTTTCCAAGTTAAAAGGACAGCAACCCCCCCCGCCCCCAACAGGCCTGTTTTATCACCTTAGTGATCACTCACTAAGGGGAAAATTCAACATGGCAGCAGCAGGGGTTTGCCCTGTTAGCAAGCCCACCCCTGCACTCACCTGGCCAGTCAGCTTTGCACATCCACTTGTATGGGAAAGCGATTCAAAGTTAATTGCTTGTCCTAACAAGCAGCAATGCACACCCTCTTGCTGTATTTTTTTAACTGTATGAAAAGCCAAAAGGCTTTTCCAGCATTGTTTTTGCCATTTTGGGCCCCCCTCCTTCTGAATACTGTGGATTGATGTGGGATCCCATTTAGACAGGTAGGATTCCCAGAGAATTTCATGGGGTTTATTTTCACCATTTAGGCAACCTCTGTGTTTCCCCTCTCCAGCACTACAGAGTACAAACTATCTGTATCCAGATATGCTGCAAATAGAGCTTCATACCCTCCAACATTTCATGGATGAAAACTGGGAAACATGTGGCTGAGCAACATCAGAGTGTGGTCAAACGGGTGAGGTCATGCAACAAGAGAGCAAAAGCTGTTGATGAGCAAGAACACACAAAACTGTTATTTTAAGAAGAGAAGCTCTGAAATTATGTACTAAGTTTAAAAAAGCCTAGGGAAAAAGCCACATCAATGAATAGAATGCTCTGTATATATGCATGCATGCATATAACTTAACAATAACTTAACAATATAACTTACCGGTAACAATAAATATAATATATGATTATATATGATTACATTATTTTAAAATCAAAAAGTATCTATCAGATTTGCTCAAGATTACAGCTTTCTCACGGGTCCAATATGAACTCTGTGTGCGCACCCACTGCCTTTGTCCTGTTGCATGTTATAGATCATGCCAAATCCCAGCTTACTTCTAATATAACACTCATGTGGTCTCCTTGAGCCAATTGTAGACAGACAGACAGACACTTTATTTCAACCATTGGCCAATAAGGTAAAATAATAAATACCTCCTTCAGTGCAGCTCTATGGTCAACTTTTGCTGGAGATTGACCAAATAGTTGTGCTAGATGCCTAGAGAGCCATCCTCTGTAGGCATTTTCTAGGCCCTCCAGTGCAACTCTATGGTAGTCGATGACAATTTGCTATTATACGTGGCTTTGTGTATCTGCGGTAAGTCCAGGACCATATCCCCTGCAGATAAGGGAGAGCAAACTGTACATTGGAGTGTGTGCATCAGCTACCATGTAGCTGGATGACATATCCACACCTTTCTTGGGTTGGCTGTGGATCTAGTTAAAATGAGTGGGGACAGACTGAAATGTTGTTCAACCTGAGGCAAAGGACACAATGGTGCCCACTCCGTTCCATGTACACAAGTCAACTAGACTAGCCACTGAATTCCGTGCTGGCTAACTTAGTGCAGCTGGCCATCTTAGGGGGTCAGGGCAAATGGTGTGGTGCACTTTCAGCTCTAAGACCTCCTTCCTATTCCACATCCTCCAGGATCTGCTACCTGAGATGGCCTTCCTAATGGCATTATTCCTAATAGCCTATCATTAGGCAGAGTGAGGCAGCCAAAGCTGGATGGGTGGGACATGGTGGTGACATGCTGGAGGAGATAATGGTGGGCTAGTTGGCCTAGTTGTGTCCCCACAGCTAGCCTGACCTCATTAGGCCAGAGATGGGCAACTGGGAGAGAGGCATCCAGGGGACCAATTTTCTGCTCCTGAGATTGTTTGGGGGTTGTATGACCTGCCAAAAACAGCCACAAAGGGATGTTTGGGGGGGATACAAAACTGGAACTGGTCCAAAATCCATTTCTGGTTTGGCAAACCAGGTGTTTGGAGGGTTAAATAGTAGAGAGACCCCTTGCAATCTATTTAAAAGTATAATTCCCATTTCTGGAGGCTTCCACCTAAGTCAATTGACCCTTTGGGAGGGAGACCAGAAAATTTTAGTCTGGGGAGTCTAGAGGGGTTGAGGACAGCAAAAACAGTCTTGGAATCCAGTCCCAGGACCGCACTGTACCCACCCCTGCTTTAGGAGGACACTGTGCTATCGCCAGTGTCAATATAAGTGGCAACCCCCAACCCCAAGAGCTTTTGTACATGGAATCATCAGGGGTGAATCTTGTTTTTGCCTCAGGCAGCAAAATGTCTTGAGCCTGCTCTAAACTGAGTAATAGAATTATGAAAACATCAGGATTTCAGAGAGGGAAAAAATGTAATAGATCACAAAAAACATAGGTTGTGAAATTTGGATTAAAAAACACAATGTTACCCTGCTGACAGGGAAAACGACTCCCATATCCACAAGGGATACATTCCTGGACTTACTGTGGAAACATCAAACCACGGATAACAGCAAACCCAATTGAAATTATTGACTTCCAGCCCAAGCATACCACAGAGTCGTGCTGGAGGACCTTGAGATTCTTAGAGAGGATACCTCTCTAGGCATTTTCTAGATCCTCCAGCGAGAGTCTATGGTCAACTTCCAGCAGAAGCACACCATAGAATCGTGCTGCAGAAAGTGCACAGAGAGGACATATTTTTTCAGACATGGGTAAATGAAACTGCAGGGACCGGTCCCACGGATATGGTGGTGGTGGTTGCGTACTGTATTGCAGTTTAAGATTTCCAGAAGCCTTTAGTACACCTTCCCCCAGTACTGGCCTGGGATGGTGGGAGTCGTGTTCCCACAGGTCTAGAAGGCATCTGGTTGAGAGAGGCTGCTTTACTGGAACTACTGGGCAGCCACCATGCCCCAAGCACGTGGCTTGCTCATGCCACTCGCTTCTTACCCCACTGTGAGGAGCTATTCTCTCAGGCAATGTTTAATGCAAAGCTACCTATTTCTCATCTGACACAGGCTGGGGTGTGTGGCTTTGTTTCTGCCAAAATTTGGCATTTCTTTGGCATGGCTTGTGGTGGGGGTGGGGTTGGTACCTACGTAGCCCAGTGGGTCGGGAAAAGAGATTTGTGCAGGAAAGAGTTTGTGATCATAACAGCAATGAGTGATTAGCATGCAGACCCATAGATGTTGTGATTCTTAACCACCAAAGACTCAGCTGATTCCCTTTTGATTTCTGTGAGGCTTTCAAAAGACAGGGTCCACATTTTTCAGAGCTTCATCATGTGTTTCCATCATGATGGAAAACATCAGAGATACAGCTTCGAATAGCCAGTTGTCCAGAGCTGCCCACAAATCTGCCCAGCTGATTAAGGACTTTATCAGACTAGCCTCTAAAAATGTTCTTTTGCCGGCATAATTAAAGCCATTTTTTTTGCTGGCAAAAGAATGCCTTCCACCACACTTACTTTTGTCTCCCAGCAAGGACTTCCCCCAGCAGTGAAGAGGAAGTGAACAGAGCTCTGTTCACTTCCTCATTCAAAATCCCGTAAATTCTTGCGAGACTTCACTGCATAGGAAATCAAAAAACAAAACAAAAAATAGCACACACAAAGTTGTGAAGTCAAAGGCTTTCACGGCTGGCATCCATAGATTTTCCTTGGTTTTTTTCTGGGCTGTGAGGCCGCGCTCTGGAATAGTTTCTTTCTGACATTTCACCTGCATCTGTGGCTGGCATCTTCAGAGAATGGTTGGGTAGGAGTGTGTGTAGAGTTTATATACTGTGAACCCCTGTTGGGGAGGATATGTAAATTTGTGTATTTGAATGGTTTGTTTCTGGGTATAGAAATGCAAGGCTCGTTAGTGTCTGTTTGGCTAATGGTTGGTTGATGGGCCATTATCTGCTGGATAATACAAATGAATTCCACCCAGGGACATGGGAAGTTCCAGCAGATAATGGCCCATCAACCAACCATTAGCCAAACAGACACTAACGAGCCTTGCATATCTCCACCTAGAAACTAGCCATTCAAATACACAAATTTACATATCCTCCACAACAAGGGTTCATAGCATATAAACTCCACACACACTCCTACCCAAACATTCTCTGAAGATGCCAGCCACAGATGCAGGCGAAACGTCAGAAAGAAACTATTCCAGAACACGGCCCCAACAGCGCGGAAAAAGCCCCCAAGGAAAATCTACACACAAAGTTTTTTTAAAAGCACATACACACGCTTAAAAATGTCCAAGTAACCCAGGGAGGGTCATAAAAAGTGTGTCACATACCAGGATGTCACAATCTCACCCAGATGTGTTCGCACTGGACCGGCCATTCACACTTCATTCATGTGAGTTAAATGGCGAGAGGTTTCATCCACTGGCAATGCCGGCACTAAAGCACCATGAGGGATCAATTGACAGCTTCAGCTGTCAATAAAATAGGATGGGTTTTGGCCAGGACATAAACGCGAAAGGGTGACATCGTCTGATATGCGCGCCCTTTCATGTTTATGTGGCTTCATTATGACACCATATTTAGTGCGTCTGATAAAGTCCTTAGTCTTGAATATAATGCTATCAGCCAAATGCACACTTACTTATAGATCAAGTCTCATTGAACCTACTGCCATTTGCTTCTACCGGGTATATATTTCACAGAGGATGAAGACAGAACAACAACAACAACATTAATATTTATTTCTTACCCGCCTCTTCCCATGGATCGAGATGGGGAAGAACAGATTAACATACAGCACCTAATGTCAGTTAAACTACATATCAGTTAAGAACACATAAACCTATTAAAACACATAATATCAATTTAAAAGAACAAATAAAACCAATACACATTGAAACAATTTAAAATTCACAATTTAAAACAAGGTTGCCACTCTAAGTTCCTTACCTAGGAAAGTTCCTTTAAATATCCTCCAACACTGCACAGATGAAAATCAAAACACATGTGGCCAAGCAATGTCAGAGTGTGGTCAAGATGGCAAAAGTCATTAATGAAGGAGAACATACAAGCTAAGGAAGACTGCAGCAGTTTGCTTCTGCCTGAACCTGTGGGGAAGGGCAAGATTCTGCCCTCTCATCTTCTCTCCCCCCAGCTGAGTTAACTGAGGGCAAACTACTTTTGCCTGTGGAACTCAGTTTGCAGCAATGGTAGTAAGCTGAGGACAAAGGAGGTAATTGGGACAGGATAGAGATACTGGGACGTTTTAAAAGCAGCTGAAAATGTGGAACTACATAGAATTAATCACAACTGTACCTGCCAAATTGGAACTGTTGGAGGTTATGCTGT
Organism: Gambelia wislizenii; assembly: GCA_030847615.1. Lineage (NCBI taxonomy): Eukaryota > Metazoa > Chordata > Lepidosauria > Squamata > Crotaphytidae > Gambelia > Gambelia wislizenii. The sequence continues at coordinate 242,077,613 of JAUMIR010000002.1, read as the reverse complement.
TATAGATAGGGGAGAACTCTTTTGCAAGTGAATGTTACTGGAGTTGGCTTCAACTCAACTCAAAGCAGGCAGGGCAGTGATCTTCTTCTGCCTCTTGGGGTGCCAATCTTCCGGTCATGGATAAATGAATAATACTTGGAGCTAATGAGCCTTGTTAGAGCCTGCAGACTCATGGCAAACAATCAGCACCATTTGCCATTGTTCTAATGCATAATAAAGTTACCAATCACATGCTTTTTGCATGTAAGCTTGTCCTTGGCTGAATTTTAGCTCAATAACGTGAACCATGCAGCAGTCTGATCCTATGCTCTGTGTGCAGTCTCATCTGAGGCTTTGCTGTGAAGCAGAAGGAAATCATAAGACCAGGCAAGAAATTTCAAGTGCAAGCATTTGGAATGCATCACCGGGTTTCCTTTGCTCCAGTACTGGGAGACAACTGCATTCCTCTGCACTGGGGCAGCAGGTTTATTAGAACTGGCTGCTTTGACCTGTGCATAGTCTTGAGGAAGTGAAGGGGAACTTTTTGGTCTCCAGCAGCTCCCAGAGACCTCAGTCAACATGGCCAGTGGCCAGGCATTATGGGAGTTGTAGTCCAGAAGATATGGCAGGCCAAAAGTTTCCCGCTCCCAGTTTGAAGAAACTTCCATGATGAAGTTGCCCTAATTGTCATCATGATGTCTGGCCGTTGGGATTTTGAGTGGGAAAGAGAGAGGGCATGCCCTTCCTCTCCTCTCCCCTCCCCTTTTAAAATGGGCTCCTGAAGAGATTGGATGTTGTATTTCTGACCTGCCTTTGGAAAAAATTGTGGCTAAGGATGAAATTCTTCACTAAGTTTCTTCTTGAAGGTAGCAACAGGTAATTTCAGCAATTTTCTTCCCACTTTGTCTTTGAAAGTCTTTGAAAACCACACAGTTTGGGGGGTTTTGACAGCAATTTGCAATTTAGGACATATTGTGTGCAGAATTCACACTGTGTTGTTTTGCGCAAAAATCAGCATTTTCTGCATGGAAAACAATTTTGGAAAATTCTGCTTTCTTTGCAGAAAATGCTGTTTTCTATGCAAATCAACCATGTGCCATTTTTACACAGAATAAATCCTCAATTACAGCATTTTCTGCACAGAAAACAACATGTTCTGTGTGGAAAAATAATACTTCAATACAGAAATATTATATTTCTCATGAGGAAATTGCTGTTCCCTGTGCAGACAATGGTGTTTTCTATATAAAACAATCACATGCAAATTTTGTGCAGAATAAGTCCAAACTGCAAAGATTATTGTCAGTCCAAGATTCTTCTTGTCAAGATTTTTCAACCCTAGAAAAACATGTTTGTTTTTTTTTTTACCATTTTTCAAATATTTTTGGATATTCTTTGCATTTCTACTTGTGGCTTCCATGTCGTTGGGGCAGTGAATCCATCCTAAATTTTAAATTGAACTTAAAAGGAGCTGTCCACGGTGTTGGACCTATTTTGGGAATGTGGTTGAACATTTTGGGTTGCTTCTTCAAAGTTCAGGCTGAAATGCGAAACAGATTCGCTGGTCCACTGACAGGGAAGTCGCCCGTTACCATTAGATTTTAAGATTCCTCTGTCCATTGATTTCTGTCTCTTGAAAATCTCGAGATATGCTCTGCCAGAGTGGAACTTCTGAGGTTTTTGTCATCTGGACTGGTATGCAGTTTCCTCAGAAGGAAACTGAGTCAGGAATGGCTTGAAAATGACATAGCTATCCCAAAGGTTGGAGTGTTACTATTTAAACGTAGTTTGCTACAGTCATAATTCCAACTCTTCCCTCCACATGCCATAGTGAAGTTAGTGTTATATTTTTAAAAAATAATTCTTTACTTGCCTGATTTTCAGAAGAATCTAAATTAGTTACTTATATGTTGTTGCTGTTTTAATCTGAATGCTACAAAATGCAAACACACTCTTGTCTACCTCTTTGTTATCTCAACACTGATAAGAGAGCACGAGACCACAGCATAAGGCCCAGGAAAAGGCAGCCCTTGAACCCTCCCTGGCATACTCTTCCCAAACCATTTAATTAAGGCCAAACCCCACAAGGACAGAAGAAGCCACAAGAAAACATGGCAGGCTTACACAGGCCTTAATTAAATGATATTATTGTCTGAGCTCCTTTGTTTCCAGAACTTTGAAATACAGGTCACCCCTTGTATGTGTGGGACCGGTAGGTGTGGTTTCAATTATCCATTGTTCGAAAAATATGGTCTCTCTAGGCATTTCCTAGGTCCTTCAGCATGACTCTATGGTAACTTCAGCCAGACGTTACCATAGGGTTGGGCTGAAGATGCCTAGAGAGGTAGCCTCTCTAGGCATTTCCTAGGCCCTCCAGTGTGATACTATGGGGTTCGCTATTACCCGCAGTTTCAAGTATTCGTGGTAAGAGTGGGAACGCATACCCCATGGATGCAGCAGGAGCCTTGTATTATTCCAGAAGTGTGTGTATTAACATTAATTCCCCAAATCCCAGTAATTAGTTGCTCATTGCTTCTTGCAACTAATATTACTTGTTAGTTATGTGTCACCAACATGTTATTTTTTGAGTGTACTTTAAAATGACCTAAAATAAAAAAGCATGCCCCCAAATGCCCCCAAATACCCCGTAAATGACCCCAAATAATATTTTTAAATAATGAGTAAAGTTTCTTATTAGACCTAAAAATCCAACAACATTAGTCATTGGTACCTTGTTTTTTGAAGTAACATTGTTGGCCTTCATTACCTACCAAAATAACACATTAGCACAGTTTCCTGTGACACACTACATGCGGAAACCTTCTTCCCTTGGTAAAATTCCATGAATGAAGTGGGATGGTCACACAATAAAGGCCTTGTCAAGAAGTACCCTTATACAGAGGTACAGTGCATAGGTAAAGTGTGTAAAGTTTGGGTACTTTAGACTCACAGGAGGCTTTAATTTATTCATTAATTGGTTAAATTTGTTCCTTGCTGCACACCCTCAGTCTTCTCAAGGCCATTGAGTACACTCAGATAAATAGTTTAGGAAACCCTGATACATGTTGAATAGGGGACGCTAACGAGTGACTATGGATATAAACAACTACATCACCCAAAGTGTCAGAGGATGTATCCACACTGCACAATTACAGTGGTTTGATACCACTTTAACTGTCATGATTCAGTCCCATGGAATCCTGGGTTTTGTAGTTTAGTGAGATACTAAAGAGAGTTGTAGTGCTGTAGTGTAGAGGAGTGGATTAGAGCAATGTCACACAAAGTGGTATTCCACATTTGGTGCTGGTCCTTGAGCCATTGGTTGCTGGTCCTGAGCTATTGGCTGCAAGACTGACAAGTTTCTAGGAAAGAAAGAAAAAATTGTAGCCGATGGGCTACAAACCCAATGGGCACAAACACAGAAAATATAATTGCTGGTCCCACCCACCCCCCACCCTCAGGTAACTTGAAAAGCACTGGGCTGGGTCTCTTTAGCACAGAATTTTAAGCACTTCCCCAAACTACAAATCTCAGGATTCCATAGGAAGGAGCCATGGCAATTCAACTGGTAACTAATGGGTGTACTTATACAGTGTTGATACACCCAGGCTTCAGTTACACGACAGTTTTTATTGTGGTAATTTGCGCTTTATCGCTGTTTCGCAGCTGTACTGCATCGTTCAGATGATATATTGCTTTCTATCGGTTTAGTTTTCAGCTGTTTTCTGCTTTGATATTCACACACAGCCTGAGACGGGGGCGTGGCCTCCCATGCACATCCTCTGATTACCACAGGAATGCAAACATTCCTGAGACAAACATTCACACACACACAAGAGAGACTGGAAAAGGTTTGCTTAATCTTCAGATCACAGCAGCTGGGCACAAGATAGCAAGGAGGGAGGGAGAGAAGGAAAGACACACACACACAAGGCTGGCACTCCAGTCTTTTTCGTGGCTAAGCACAAGACAGGGAGAAGGGAAGGGATGCGATCTCAGGAGGGGAGACAAAGATCATTCACACACAGAGAGACTGAAAGTAGCAAGCTGGGAGGGAGAGAAGGAAAGACACACACACACAAGGCTAGCACTCACAGTCTTTTTCGTGGCTAAGCACAAGACAGGGAGAAGGGAAGGGACGCAATCTCAGGAGGGGAGACAAACCTCATTCACACACAGAGAGACTGAAAGGCTAGCAATTCTTCAGATCGCAGCAGCTAAGAACAAGATAGCAAGGCGGGAGGGAGAGAAGGAAAGACACACACACACACACACACACACACACACAAGGCTAGCACTCACAGTCTTTTTCGTGGCTGGAAACAACATGGATCTTTCCTCCATCCCCTCCTTGTCCAAACCCCTCCCTGGTGAGTTCAACGAATCATGGCAAAGCTCTGCTGTGAATGTATCGAAAGACTGCTGGTAATTCACACAGCACTTAGTGTAATGGTTGTTCAGACTATAAAAAATGCGCTACTTTTCAAAAAAGTCGGGAAAAGTCCCGAAATCCTTTCTTCCGTTACTAATGGGTTTTTGTGCCCCCCTCCTTCTAAAAGAGGCAACTTTGTGGCGCAATGCATGTAAACAATTAGGAATCTTAGCGAATTCTTCACGGTTTTTTCCCACCGTGCAACCAAGCCCCCAGTCATTATGCACTTCTCCACCTGTTCTTTGTTTGAGAGGAGGAAAAGTGAGGAGATGGTAGGAACACTTCATATTTAAGGAATAGTTAATCTCTTTTTCTTTCCAGATTGCTTCTGAGACCCCTACTACCAGGGCCAGCCTTACCATTTGGCACAGGAAGGCAACCACCTCAGGAAGCCACATAGTCCCTTGGCTGTTTCTCATGAACCCTCTGACCTAACTAGAGATAGAGGTGTGTGTGACACATGCCCTGCTCTGATCCTATAAACTGCCCTGTTGCCCTCAAACCTGGTGAATGATGCTATCCCAATGCCAGTATTCAACTAGCAACCCACCCAGACTTTGTATGTGGTATTGGGGAAGGGATGCCATACTGTCCTTCACCCCAGCCCACAAAATGTCTGTAGCTGGCCCTGCTTGCTATCATACACCTCACTCTTCTCTGGTTCTCAGGATACCTTTGTCCATCACAGAGAGTAGAGTCAGCTCCAGGTTTTTGGAAGGGCGATGTGGGGGATCCTACTCCTAGTGTAGCCCCACCTCCTCTAGATCCTCACTGCTGCTGCCCATTGATTTATCCTGCCCTTCTGGGTCTGATCTGTATCACAGCCAGAGAGATTTGAGCAAGGTGAGCAGAACGAATCTGCTGCTCTTTCTCTTTTCTCCTGTCCCTGGATGTTCCCTTGAGATGTGCAAATTGAAGGGCTGGAGGAGGAAGAGGAAGAAGAGGAGGAGAAAGATCCTAGGTCCACTGGGGTTGGGCAGTGAGCCCTCTGTACAGGCACAGTCCTTATGGAGGGCTCAACATTGCCAACTCCTGACACCAGCCATCCAGAAAGCAGAGAACTCTGGGATAATTCGATGGGTCTCTGACATTGAACCTAATCCTACTATGAGATGGGAGGAAGGGGGATCCATCCATGTGGTTTCAAGGTGTGTTTGAATAGCTGAAAACCATTACACGTATCTCATATTTTATACCATGCCTTCATGATATTTGCCTCAATTCATGTGAATGCAGCCTTCTTCTTTTACAGCGCAGCTGCCCTTGAATCCTGGAAGATTCGATGCCAGGGCCATTATCTTAGGCAGTCTGCAGAGCCCTTGGCAATGCTGAGTCCTGCATAGGTCCCTGTAGGCGCTTCTGAGGTCTGCATAGGTGCCTAGCTGACGGCTCCAGCCCTTTCCCTGGCTACGCCACCTCCTTGTATTCTTGTCCAAACTCTAGCCCTGCAACCTTTTCCACTGTGCTGTGCCATGTTGGAGGAGCTCCGATCTGCAAAATGCATTGCCCATCACACTATATAGCGGTTTCACAATGAACCATTCAGTCTGGATTCAGATGGGGCTTTGAAGCCCGCCTCCTTCTCTCCCTCCCTTCATCCCACTCCCCAGCTTTCTGCTGCTACTGCTAGCCTTGTCCTGCCAGAATCTAGGGTTTGGCACAGATTATTATTATTTTTTTGTTGAAAACCACATTCCAATGCAATTCACTTGTGGAAATTCTCCCCTTGGGAAATTTACTGCCAGGTTTTTAATAAGAGAGTGTGGAAGCGTGTACGTTTTTCCTTCGCGCTGAAGCTACAAAAAGTCGAGAGCGTTTGAAATCCAAGTTCCAAGGCTATGATGCCTTCACTCCTGATTCTAACCCCCTTACCATTTTTTGCTTCCAGGCTCACTTTCAATTTCACACACACACCCGCTCCTCTTCCTCCCCCCCCCTCTTTCTTTGGGTAAATGTTTCATTCTACAGTGCTGTTCCTCGCAGCCACACCCTGGGCTGTGCTGAGTTAGCTCTTGCCAGTTAAACCTGTTTATAATTAGGAGCCTCTCCCAGCAGTTTACCAGCCAGAGCAAGACTGCCTTCTGAAAGCCAGAGAAAGGAAGAGAAGTTTGCTCCCCCCTCCCTTAAGAGGGCCTGATTCAGATACCAAGCTTATAAGTGGGTTCTGCACAGAATAACCAGACATGCACAACGTATATGGGTTTATCAGAGAAATGCACCATAATCTGTATGGCATCTGGAGTGTGTGTGTTTGGCGGGGGGCACTGGTTTGGACCCTGCCGCCTTGCAAGCTGCATGGGCCTGGGCACCTGTGTCCAAGATGCAAGAACCCTGTTGCATGTCTGCACGGCAGATGTGGATGAAGGGTTGGGGGTGGCGGGGTGGCTTGCTCTTCACCAGTAGAGTGCAAGGCAAGCACGGTCTTTGTTCCAAACAGATTCATGGGCCTCCTATCTGAATGGCAGAAAGCATGCTGTAGGGAGAGATATTTTAACATGCTGCAATCTAGACATGTTAAATTGCTCATACAGGCAGGCAGACACATGTTAAAACTGGTTGACAGGCTGAGGTAATCTCTGCATTAAGAGCAGGAATATGTCTTCTAGTGCTGTGACAGATACTCTCCAACAAAAATGTTTGGTGTGATATTTGAAGGGTGTGTGTATGTGTGTATGTAGGAGGAAGGCTCCCATTTTACTGTATATCTTTTTTCCCCTTCATTTTTAGGGTGCTTTGAGATAATGTTTTCCTCATACCATCACCCTGTCTCATTTACCATGGGTTTAGATGATGTTTCCTTACCTGTAACCCTAATGTTCTCCCAGCATGGCTTCCATCTTTTTTTCTTAATGCGGAATATTGGGGTTACCATATATCCTCCTTTTCTGGGACATGTCCTCTTTTTCAGTACTAAAATTCCAATAATCCAATTTCCCAGATATGTCATCTTTTTTCAGAGTGAAAATTCCTTTCTGGGTGGATTTTTAAAATGAACTGGAGGAAGTGGGTGATCAGGTAACAGAGCTCTGAGGAGAAGGAAGAGATCTATGCCAGGTTAAAGCAGAGTGTGGGAAGCCCCCAAAGCTGCCAGCCTTAGCCTGTGGGGGTTACTGAGTAGCTCATAGGCTTCCAACAGGGCTGGTGCTGCTCCTGTTGCTATCACCAGGGCTGCCATCCTCTTTCATCTTGAGGGAAAAGTCCATCAGGAAGATGATGGAGAGGTGCCCACTGCCGCCGCCAGGATGGTGCCCATCTAGAAGGAAGGTCTGTCTTGCCTGTAAGACTGGCAAAACTGAGGACCCTGAAGATTATATGGTATTTAAAGTGAGCGATCTGTTTGAAGTAGCGAGTCAGTAAAAATGTGTCCTCTGTTTTGCTTCTCAAAATATGGTAACCCTAAGAATATTCACTATAGAAGAAAAAGATTGAAGAGCTGTAGTGTTCAGTGCCTTCTGAGTACTAGCACTTGGAGCCCTCTGTCTGGAAGCATACTTAATAATGGATTTACAAACTCTCTCAGCTGCTGCATCAGAAACATCCCATTATCTGCCTCTTTTGGTTCCTACAGCTAGGATCCCATCCAATCAGGGGTCATGCTGTGAACAGGATAATGCCATAATGGCACATAGCCAGTCAGATCTGGCTATGTGACGATGTCACAAAGGCAATTCAGAGAGAAAGGAATGGTTGCTGCTATCACTATGTCTACAGAGATTATCAGACGGTAAAAATATCCCAGGACAGGGGCAACAGGAGATTGCTAAAAGGCTTACCTTTTAGACATCGTCATCCATGTCCTAGGATGCTCCCGTTCTGCTCCTGTTCCTCCCCCGCTTCCTCTTATTCACAGAAAAATCCGTGAATAAGAGGCCCGTTCATTATTATAATGGAATGATAGGCGAGTGAACAGGAGCCTCGTTGTGCTCCCAGGATGACAACTGCATGTGACATCACTGGGAGGTCCCTGCTGGACACTTCCGGGTGCGATTGGGACGACAAGGTAAGTAAAAAAAAAAATCCCCTCCCTGGGTAGCTTTTTTCCCTTTAAATGTGTTTTGGTGCTTGTTTTCTTTTTTGACAGCTGAGGGTGGGGTTCTTTTTAAATTTGCCACCCGGCCGTTCTCTCGTGCAAACGGCCAGGATTTGAGTTCCTGATGGCTGCATTTACGACCGGGCAGCAAAGGGAGGGGGACCCTGTTCCTGTCGTGGAATAAAGGTAGGTGTGTGAAACTTTTTTCTTTATTCCGTAGCAGGAATGAGAGTGGGGCAGGTGGTGGGTAGCAGGAAAGAAACGGACACTAAGGGTCCATCTGATAATCTCCTATACGAGAAAGGAAAAATACGAACATGTTTGGAAAGGCAGGCATTCGCAATGATGCAACCTGCCTACACAGCCAAAAGAGCCCCCCTAAACTCTGCACGACCCCCCTAGCCAGATGGCTGCAGCGAGTGATTTATTCACGATATTAAATCTGCCGTCGCCAGTTTTTTTTAAAAAAACAGTTTCCCAGGGTGTGTACAAGGAACACTTCATATGTACAAATAAAGAAATAAAAAAAGAGTATAAAATCGCTGTTTGATCGACTTACCAGACCCTCGCTTAGCCAAAAAATCCAAAATGGCAGCCGCAGCCACTTTCCCTCTTTGCTAGCCCCGCCCCTGTGCTCGTCCAGCCAATCAGATTGCACTGCCCATTCGTATCTGTGCAAATGTGAGTGTTCAAACAGTCGCACATTCGGAAGTCGTATAGAGCTTTTCAGAAAATCTGTATGAAGCCCCAGATGCAGCACACACGGACTTTACGGTGGATTTGGCTGCCCCCCTTCAGAATGACACGTATTTGTGCAAATGGCCATTTGAAGGATTGCCAATCTTTCGCATCTTGTTCGTATTATTTTGACCATATAGACAGGACCTATATAGCCGGTGAAGAGGAGGAGAGAGAGGAGGGTGACGATCACAACAACGACAATAATAATTCTTACCCACCTCTCCCTATGGATCAAGGCAGGGAACAATAGATTAAATACACATAACACAGTTAAAAACACAAACACCAAGTAAACACACCAAGTAAAAAGTATGTGTGTGCGCGCCTTCAAGTCACCTGTCAATTTACAGCAGCCCCATGAAATTAATAGGGGTTTCTTAGGCAAGGAATACTCAGAGGTGGTTTTGCCAGTTCCTTCCTCTGAAATGTACCTACAGCACCAGATATGCATTGGCGTTCTCCCATCCAAGTACTAACCAGGGCTGACCCTGCTTTGCTTCCAAGTTCAGAAGGGATCTGGTGCTTTTAGGGTATTTAGGTCCTACATTCATATTAAATTCATAATTTTAAAACTTGCAATTTAAACACCATCTGGATAGGCCTGCCAGAACAGGTTGGTTTTTAATGCCATTGTAAACACAGACAACGTATCCCACTGTTGGATTTCTTCTGGCAGGTCATTCCACAATTTTGGGGTAGCTGATGAAAAAGCCCTCTGGTTAGCAGTTGCCAACCTGGTCCTTCCCCCCGCCCCCCGCAAAGAACTGAGTGTACAGGGCAGATTATATGGGAGAAGGTGATTCTGTAGCTAACTTGGACCCAAACCAGGGAAGGCTTTAAAAGTAGCAACCAACACTAAGAACTTGTCTATACCAGGGGTGGCGGGATGGATTGCTCTGCAGTAATAGCAAATTGCAGCAGCTGTGATTTGTCTTAACAGTGTTTTGGCCCCCAAAAGCTTTGCATGCCTGCTGGTCAAGATGGCAGCTGCAAGTGATTTACTCATGTTTTCAATTTGCTGCCACCAAACTTTTAAAACAACAACAACACTATTTTCCATTGTGTGCTTCAATGATATTTTGCCTGTTTTTTTTTAAAAAAAGAAGAACACCCCATTTTTTCACCTTAGTACTCGTTTGCTACGGTGAAAATCCAACATGGCAGCTCTGGGCACTTGCCCTGTTAGCAAGCCCCGCCCCCTCATCAAAGCCAATCAGCTTTGTGCTTTCCCTCCTATGGGAAAGCAATTCATATCAAATCGCTTATCCCAATAAGGGGGAATGTGCAGTCCCCATGCAGTATTTTAAAAATTTCATGGACAACCACAAAGTCTCCTAGCCTGCAGTATATGGCAGTTTTTGCCTCCCTCCTTCTGAGCATGGTGAATTGCTACAGGTTGCCATTAAGACAACATGTCGAATTCTACGAGGATTATTTTCACCATTTAGATAACCCCTTTGTATCTTGCCCGGAAACTAACTGGCAGCCAGTGGAGTGATTTTAATATGGGTGTGATATGATCACTCCTAGATGCACGGGTAACCAATCAGGCTGCCATGTTTAGAACTAATTGAAGTTTCCGAACTTTGCAGAGTGGTAGCCCAGTGTACAACGCATTGCAGAGGTCCTTGAGGTTACCAATTTGTGCACCATCTTTAGGTCCTGCAGCTCTAGGAAGAGGCACAGCTGGCATTATCAGCTGAAGCTGATAGTAAGCACTCTTGACCACCGCATCTATCTGGGTGGTCATTGGAGTGATGGATCCAGAAATACTCCCAACCTGTGAACACAGTCTTTCAGGGAGAGTGTAACCCAATCCAGGACTCGTTGACACACCTCCAACCCCGGGTTCTCATCCTCCAATTTGGCTGTTGAATGCTGTTGCAAAGCCCATTCAGATTGCAGGCATGAAGTATTGTACTCCCTTTTCTTTGAACAAATATTGGAGACTGAGGCATGTTGGAAATTTCTGAACTGAAAAATGACTGAGGGAGAGAACACATTTCACAAACAAGATAAAAACACTAACTGTACACCATCTGCTTTGGCTTAGCATTTGGTTTTGGTTTTTTTAATGAGCAGAGTATTCCCCTCCCCTGCTGAGCTTTCTAACAATATTGTGCAGGAAGAAAATTCAGATTCAGATTCAGATTTGGAATATAAATACTGTAATAAGTTTATGTAATTATAATGATTGGCTGCAAATGTTAAATGGGGAACCCTGAGCTGCTTACATATCCGATCACACACACTGCATTGTAGCAAAACATGCCTTAAGAGGCACAGAATATGTATGAGGTACAGCAGTAGTGATCATGAGCTGGCGTGGAGTATTGTAAGGGTGTCACAGGGTGAGGCCAAAGCATGCCCTATGCTTGGCATCTCCACCATGGCTACTCAATAGGAAGAGACAGTAAGAGATTAAACCTCAATCTTCTACCAGGTTATTATGATGTCCTCAAAAGATTCCAATTTTTATTTTTACCATTTTAAACCAGTGAGAGGTAGGCAATTGTGGTCCTGCAGATGCTTTTGGACTACAGCTCCCATGGTACTTCATCATGGGCTATGCTGGTTTGAGCTCAGGAGAGCTGCAGTTAAACAATATCTGGAGGGTCACACTTATCATTCCCTACTTTGAGCAGTGTCCTAATGTTGGCTTCCTTAACTGCTTTGAGCATGGGAAGAGAAAAGTGGGGTATCTAATAATAAACAAACATTGTTTGAAGAGAGGTGTCATGAACTTTCATATTGTTGTCGTCATCGTGTGCCTTCAAGTGATTTCCGACTTACGGTGACCCTAAGGTGAATTTATCATGGGATTTCCTTGGTAAGATTTGTTCAGAGGGGGTTTGCTTTTGCCTCCCTCTGAGGCTGAGAGAGTGTGACTTGTCCAAGGCTACCCAATGAGTTTTCATGGCTGAGTGGAGATTTGAATGCTGGTCTCCAGAGTCATAGTCTAGTGCTCAAACCACTACACCACACTGCCTCTCTCATGAACTAAAAGACTTCTTAATCAAGTATTTTGGACTACAGTTGTCCCTCCACATTCACGGATTTGACATTCACGGATTTGAGTATTCACGGCTTGAAAATATTCTTTAAAAAATAATAATCCTAATAGCAAACCTTGATTTTGCCATCTTATATAAGAGACACCATTTTGCTGTGCCATTACATATAATGGGACTTGAGTATTCACGGATTTGGGTATTCACGGGGGGTCCTGGAACCAAACCCCAGCGAATGTGAAGGGACAACTGTACATTCTTAAAATGATATCAGAGAAATTGAATTTTTATAGGTAAGTACTATGGATCATTAGGCATCGTTGTGAGCTATATCTCTAAGGTAATGTGAAGTATTTTGAGGTGACTTGACTTTGAATAGGTAATTAAGACCCATTAGCTTGACAAAAGACCTACTTCTGTTGAAGATGAAAGCTGGCTTGTTGATAGAGGCCAATATAGTTGCCTGCATTTTTGGACTTTCCTTGGTAGTGTGGCTGTGTAGACCATCATGACGAGTGCCTGTACTTCAGAATTTACTTCTCCATCACAGGTTAAGACTATAGTGATGTGAGTTCTGGAGGCTGGAACACAAGAGAACTCAGCTGACATGAGCACTCTACCCCATACTGCAGCTGGACCTCGAAAATGTGGTGGGTCAGATTGGGGACCCTGGCAGATTGGAGGTTCTTCATCTCTGGGCTGGCACAGTCACAGGCAATTAGAAGATAATCGTGTTTCTCTGCACACCCTGAATATCTGTGATTACCTGCACATCAAGATGCTGTTTTTAAAATGGGGCGGGGGGAGCATATATTCTGTAATTCTCCTGCTCTGACAGGGAGTTCTGGCTGGCCTCCCATGCAAATTATTAACCAGGTCTAGGCCTGTTTATCTTTGAGAAATGCTGCAGCATCTGGTGTCCCCAGGACATATCCGAAGGACTCTGCTGGATCAGACCAAAAGTTTGTCTATTGCAGTATCCCTTTCTCCACAGTAGCCAATTCAGTGTCTTTGGGATGCCCAGAAGCAGGATGTGACGATCATAGCACTTTCTTGCTATTGATAGTCTAGACTGGGCTTGGCAATTAGTGTAGTGCTTGGGCTATGTTTCTGGCTGGAGGGCCATGCTTCATTGTTTTTGTTTTGTTTTTAAAGAATTTTCAAGAGCTTTTAAAAGTTAAAAAGACATGCTGGCTAACTATATGCAAAACAGATTTAAAAAATTAAGTAAAATTAATTCTTCACTAAATAGTATTAAACTCATTAAACTTCTCCCCACTCATTATTAACAAGCACAATACTCCTCAATACTTTATTCCATGAAATTTTGGTTCACACATGAAACTTAAAGGTACTTGACTTTAATTAATATATTAACTATCGATATTGGACTAAAGGGAACTATTTACTACCCCATTAAGTATAATGCATTTAATGCCTTTTCCCATTGACTATATAGGTTGAGTCTCCCTTATTCAGAATTCCGAAATCCAAAATATTCCAAAATCCAGAACAGTCCACACGGGTAGAAGAGAGTGGCACCTGTGCTTTCTGATGGTTCAGTGTACACAAACTTTGTTTTATGCACAAAATTATTAAAAATATTGTGTATAAAACTACCTTCAGGCTATATGCATAAAGTGTAAATTGAAACATAAATGAATTTCATGTTTAGACCTGGGTCATATCTCCTATTTCCAAGATATCTCATTATGTATATGCAATTACAGTTGGACCCCCCACAATAACTGCGGTTTCAGTTATCACGGGTGAAAAAATAGGGACACATACCATGGAACTGCACTGGAAAAAGTCTAGTGAGGTGTCCTCTCTAGGCATCTTCTAGGTCCTCCAGTGCAACTCTATGGTATGTTTGTACTGGAAGTCCTTTATTTTAATAGGGTTCACTATTATCTATGGTTTCGGGTATCCATGGTAAGTTCAGGAACCAAACCCCTGCAGATATGGGGGGTCCATATGTACAGTTGTCTCTCCATATCCATGGATTTGGTATCCATGGGTTTAAGTATTCACGGCTTGAAAATATTCTTTAAAAATAATAATCCAAAAAGCAAACCTTGATTTTGCTACCTTGTATAAGGGACACCATTTTGCTATGCCACTGCATATAATGGGACTTGAGGTTCATGGATTTTGGTATCCACAGAGGGTCCTGGAATCAAACCCCAGCAAATATGAAGGGACAACTATATTCTAAAAATTTTAAATAGTCCCAAATGCCAAATATGTACCTCTGGTCCCAAGCATTTTGGATAAGGGAGACTCAACCTGTAGTGCATTTAGTAGTTTCTGGTCAAATTCTTATAGCGAATCACTATGTCAATTTTAAAAATAAAAATAAAAATCTGGGGAGCATGAAAGGCACTTCCTGGCTACAAAGGAGGGCTTTGAGGAACATGCAGCCTGTGGGCTGCACTTTGCCCATCCTTGCTTCCAGGTTGAGACACTTCATAAGACTCACCAATATGAGCAGGCTGGAAAGTCCAGCTTAGTATTTGTCCCACATTACCATATGAAGACCACCTTCTCTTGGGTTGTCAGACTGCAACCCTGACAGAGTTCCCAGATCTCAGGCTCCATTTCTCTGTCCCTGTAAGAGGGGGCAGGGATCTCAGGGTGAGAGCACTGTCTTGAAAGTCTATGTATCTATATTTTCCTCATGTGTTAGACTTTTTTTTAAATGAATGACATACTCTGTGCAATTGTGGCTGATACTAAATGTATTCACATTAATGATGTTACTTTATAACATCACCCTTGTAACATCACCAGGGCCCGTCCTGTGATATCACAAGGGCTCATCCTTAGCTTTCAGGTTTTGGCCCTGAAATCTTTGGGCCTGGGATAGCCCTTGCCTGGCAAACCTGGGGCTGGACTGACTGACACACACACACACACACACACACACACACAGAGAGAGAGCCTTTGGATGCCTGTACCAGCAGGATGCTCAGCAGCTTCACTTGTCTTTCCTTGTCCCCGCAGTGTGTTCCTTTCATCTGTTTCCCTTCCCACACAGCCTGTGTGGCACAACTGGAAATCCTGTTTACTGCAACAAGCAAGGGAGAGGGAGGATGAAAAAAAATGAGAACGGAGGGAGGCAGGGGAAGATACCACTGCTCAATCTTCTGCTTGGGATCTGAAATCTCTGAACAAGTACAAGAGCTACTCCACAACAGAAGAGACCCACAAGAAATAGCAAATAAGAACCAAGAGTCTGGCATCAGGAAAGAAAGTGTGAGGCACTCCCACCCTGGAGTCTGTAGAGAGAGGAGAGTTGCAGGATATTTTGGTGCTTGCTGCCAGGCAATGAAATAATCTGTCCTCATCAGGAAACTATGTCCTTTCGTGAATGTGTCTGTCTCTGCCCACCCAGCCACTTGCCATTTAGTGAGGAAGAAGAGGCTGCTACTGCAAAGAAGGGATTCTGCAGGCATTCTGTTCCCGCCCTTGCCACTGCCCCATTTAGAAGCTGTGGCAATAGAGTTTTTGTTAGTCCTAGCCTACTATCAGCTCAGGTTTTGAAGTGATCATATAACAAGAATTCCTATGTATCAGAAACATTTTGCTTGGTGCAAGGAGCTTAGTTTTGCTGTGATGTGAGCAACAAAAGTCTGTTTGCTCTTTTAATATGCACTCTGATACTGGAGGGTGGGATGGGACACAGTCCTTATGTATTGAAAATATATAGATGAATATTGCAGAGGATTGCTGCAGGAAAGAGGGTAGCTTTGCTCAACGTGACTCTGCCCCCACTTTTTCCTTTCTTTATAGAGCTACCTGAGTGCATAGGTTAAGTTTCTTTAACTTGGAAAATTAAAAGAAGGACAGGTTGCTTACCTGTAACTGTAGTTCTTCGAGTGGTCATCTGTGAATTCACACATAAAGGGTTAATCCTTAGCCTGCGCAGTAGCATTCGGAAGTCGTTAGAGTCAATAGCTATCTAATTGAATTTTGGGCGGTAATCCCGCCCACCATCCCTCTAGGCTATATAGGCCCTCCTCGAGCCCACCTTCTCAGTTCTGAATAACCGCGGTTGCAGCCTACGGTCAGGAGCAATTTGTCTCCCCTTCTTTTTCTTTTTTTGAGGAGATAGCCTAGGACACCAGAGGGGAGGATGGGCGGGATTGTGTGAATTCACAGATGACCACTCGAAGAACTACAGTTACAGGTAAGCAACCTGACCTTCTTCTTCGTGGTCTCTGTGAATCCACACATAAAGGGTAGATTAGCAAGCTTATATCCTGGAGGAGGGGTGTCCTGTGTGAGAGGAAGGAGAAAGAGACACCATACACTATGTCAGAGTTGAAACAAACCGCAAGGGCTGCTTTATTTACTGGAGGAGGTAGCTGAGAGATACCGGTCCCCGGTGTCAGTGAGATTATGATCCCTATAGGGATCTCTGTGCAACGCAAGACATGAGGACTGCACGGCCTAACGCTGCATCCTCTCTGGAAGCCGAGTCCACCTTATACACTTTAACAAAAGTTAGGGGGGGTCGCCCAGGTGGCTGCCCTGCAAATGTCCTGGATAGGCACCCCATTCAGGAATGCAGTCAATGTGGAGGTAGCTCTGGTTGAATGGCTGTGGATGGGTTCCGGCAGTCGTTTTCCCAGTTTGGTAGGCCAGTTTGATCGCTGTAGACACCCATTTTGAAAAACGCTGTGAGGACACTGGCTCGCCTTTCCTCGGGCCCGCATAGCAGACGAAGAGTCTATTAGACTTCCTTAGCTGTGAAGGCCTCTCTATGTAGAAGGCTAGGGCCCGTCTTACATCCAGGTGGTGGAGGGACCTTTCTAGGTCATCCGATGGGTACCGGAAGAAGGCTGGCAACACGATGTCCTGGTTGAGGTGGAAGTAGGATACAACCTTTGGCAGGAAAGCGATGTCTAGCCTTAGTACCACCTTGTCTTGGTGGAAACAGGTGTAAGGTGGGTGCACCCGCAGAGCACACAGTTCGCTGGCCCATCTTGCTGACGTGATTGCGACTAGGAACGCCGTCTTCATGGAGGCAAGACGAAGGTCACACATGGCCATCGGTTTGAAGGGGGTCCTGGATAGAGCTGCTAAAACTATCTCAAGACTCCATGCGGGGACGGGTCCTAGTGCGGGTGGGTGCAAATTGGTATATCCTTTAAGGAAGGCTTTGACCCTGGGGTCTCTAAAACATGATGGTTTGCCCAGGCGTTGCAAGTGCCAGGACACAGCCACCACATAGCTTTTGATTGAAGAGGTAGAGAAATTCCTGTTTGAGAAAGAGGCCAGAAAGTCCATCAGATTGGAGGGGCCCGCTTGACTCTGCGGGATTCCTTTCTCCTCCAGGAAGGAACAGAATTTATTTCACTTGTAGTTATAGGCTTTCACTGTTGATGGACGGTGAGCCGCCTTGATGATTTTTTGTGCTGCATTTGAAAGGGAATTCACATTGTGATCAGCCAGGCCGTCGGGTTGATCAGTTTGAGGTCCGGGTGAAGGATTTGTCCGTTCGCCATTGACAGCAAGTCCGGTGTCTGCGGGAGGCGCTTGTATCATCCCCAGGCCATTCTGAGCAGTGGTGCAAACCAATGTTGGTGAGGCCACAATGGGGTTATCAGGATGCACTTGGCTTTGTCCTGCTATACCTTCGAGATCACTCTGTGTATGAGGGGAAAGGGAGGGAAAGCATAAAGCAGGGGGCCTTCCCAGTGCCATAGGAACACATCCCCCAGGCTGTCCCGTGACCGGCGGCCTCTGGAGCAGAATAATGGGCGTACTGCGTTGTCCTTGGAGGCGAAGAGGTCTATCGCTGGGATGCCCCATTGCGAGAAGAGAGAGAGAAGGACCTGATGATTCAGCGACCACTCGTGATTGCTGGTGGTCGATCTGCTGAGCGCATCCGCCAGTTTGTTGCTCTGCCCTGGGACATGTATGGCCATTAGGGTGATGTCTCGTTCTACACACCACTCCCAAAGGTCCAGGGAGAGGCGGAGCAGAGTCCATGAGTGTGTTCCTCCCTGTTTGTTTATGTAGAACACTGCAGTAGTGTTGTCTGAGGCCACCTGTACCACCTGACCCTTCAGGGAAGGTTCGAACACCCTTAAGGCCTTGAACACAGCTAGTAGCTCTAGGCATTGATGTGCAGGGCTCCTTCTTTCTGTGACCAATGCCCCCTGATGGACAGACTGTCGGAATGCGCTCCCCAGCCCGACAGCGATGCGTCCGTCGTGAGGGCCCTCGTGGGATTCAGTTGCTCGAATTGGGAGCCCCGCTGGACTGCACGAGGGTCCGGCCTCCAGAGGAGGGACTTCCTAATGGGCGGGGAATGGTGAGTAGTTTGAGTGGACCGTGAACAAACGGTTTGAACTTCGCGATGAACCAGCTTTGTAGAGGCCTCATGCGGAGCCATGCGAGAGGTGTGACTGCCGTGGTGGAGGCCATGTGGCCTAAGGCTTGTTGTATGTCTCGCACCGTGGATCTCCTTCGTCTTATGCACTTCTGTACTGTTGTGCGTAGCGTCTGAAATTGGTCGTCTGGGAGGTATGCTTTTCCTGTGATGGAATCTAGAGAGGCCCCTATAAACCTGACAGTTAGGGAGGGCTGAAGGTGCGATTTTTCATAGTTCACCCTCAGTCCTAGGCGTTGCAACCAGGTAAGGGTCATTCTGATGTCTCTGTCCAGTTTTTCGGCTGAGGGAGCTGTAAAAAGCCAATCGTCCAGATACGGGAACACTACGACGCCTTTTTGTCTGAGCCAGGCCACTACCACCGCCATACGTTTTGTAAAGACCCTTGGAGCTGTACAGAGGCTGAGCGGCAAAACTCTGAACTGGAAGGCCGTGCTGCCGACTGCGAAGGCGAGGAATCTCCTGTGGGAGGGCGCGATTGGGATGTGAAAATAAGCATCCTTCAAATCCAGGGTGGCGAACCAGTCTCCTTTTTTCAGGAAGGGGAGGATGGATGGGAGAGTAACCATGCGGAACTTCCGCGAACGGACAAATGAATTCAGGTCTCTTAAATCCAGGATGGGACGGAATCCACCATCCTTCTTTTCAATCACGAAGTACCTGGAGAGGAATAGGCCTCCCATCTTTGAGCGGGGAACTCGCTCTATGGCGCCTTTTTGTAGGAGACTGTTGACTTCTTCTATGATTGGTAGGGAGGGTGGGGTTACCCTGTGGGGTGCCGGCGGTGGGAGTTCCTCGAAGTCTATGTAGTACCCGCTTCGTATGATGTTCAGGGCCCAGCGGTCTGGAGTTAGAAGCTGCCAAGAGTGGAATGCATCGTAGAGGCGGCTGGCAGGGGAGGGTGAAGTATGGAGTGAAGGGTAGATGGTGCTGGAGGGTGGTAGTGGCCCTTCGGAGTCAAGCCCGTAGTTTGGTTGACTCCGTCTTCCTTTTAGTGAAGTGTGGTTTGGGCTTGAAAGACTGGAATTTCTTGTGGGGTTGGTAGGAAGACGATTGGCATGTCCGGGTGGGCGGCGGGCTAAATCTTCTCCTGTAGGAGGATCCCAGCCTGCGAAAAGGCAGTCGTGGTCTCGAAGGCTGGTGGGTGGTGGGCAGACCAAACTTCATGGCCATTGACCTCATTTTCTCTGCATGTTCCAGCTTCGAGTCAGTGTCTGCATGGAACAGGCCCAGTTCATTGAAAGGGAGGTCCTCAATGATGGAGCACACCATATGGGACAGTCCCGATGATCGGAGCCAAGTGTGGCGGCATTCCGCAATGGAGTTGGCCACAATTTTCCCCGTACACTCGGCTATATGTTTGGCGACTTGCTGCTGGTACCCCGCCAGCGCTAGGCCTTCCTCCCTGAAGGAATTGACGATCCTCTGGTCCTGTTCCGACAGCTTCGAGATATGTACAGCCAACGCGTCCCAGAGGAACTTCTGGTAGGCCCCCATACATGCCGCATAAGATGTCATCTTAGTGAGGAGGCAGGCAGATGAATTGAACTTGTGCCCTATTGCATCCAACTTCTTGCCTTCTTTGTCTGATGGGGTCGAATGTAACCTCTGAGAGGTTTTCATCTGGGCTGTTTCAACCACCACTGAGTTAGGTTTGGGGTGGAGAGAAAGCCATGGCGCCGAATCTGTGCACACACGATACAGGTGGTCTAGGTGTCTGGATGTTGGTGGGGTTGAGGAGGGTATCGTCCAAGATGACTTCAACACCTGCAGCAAGTATGGGGAGATCGACAGGGAGGGAAGGGACGGTGCCCTTTGTTGCAAGTCCTCAAATATAGAATCATCCACTTCCTTTCCAGGCTGAGTGGTTTTAATGCCCAGTGTGCTGGCTAGCCTGTGCATGAAGTCAATGAATGCCTTCATATCATCCGGGGGGGACGGCGGGTCCGGGAGGGCTCCCCCTGGAACTGGTCATGGCCTTGGGGATGGAGTAGAGGACCGGGACTCTGACTCTGAGGAGTGAGCTGAGGGGGTCCTCGACGGTGACCTTCTCGGCGATACCGGGGGATCTGGCCATCTTTTCCTATGTGGCCTGGACGGTACCATAGCCCCTGATGGTGAGTCTCGTGGGGGAGACCTGTAAGGGATTGGCCTCTCTTTAGAGGGTGACCTGGAGACTGATCTCGATGGGGTAGGCTCCTTTTCTTTCCCAGAATCCGTGGGTGCGGTACCGGTCCCCAACTTTGGTGTAGACTCTGTTGGTGGTCTAGTGGGTTGGTGGCGCTCCTTTTCTGGGGTGCGTGGTGGGGACTGAGGGGGGTCCCTATGCCTTCTGTGCCTGTAGCGTGGCGAGGGGTCGAAGGTATCCTCATAGTAGGCATGCCGAAGGTTGTGGTCCCAGTAGCGGCTGAAGGGGTGATACCGGTGGTATCTAGGTGGGCAGTCGTAGTATAGGTGGCCATATCGCTCCCACAGCCATTCCTCCTCTGATGTGCCCAGGTCGGACATGTATGAACCAGATGAGGGCGACCGGGACCGAGGTCGCCGTGGGGAGCGGGACCAGCGCCTTCGTCTCGGAGAACGGGATCTGCGAGGTCTCCATGGTGAGCGGGATCGCCGAGGGGTCCAGGACCGACGCGGGGATCGTCTCAGTGAGCGGGGCCGCCGGGGTGTCCGGGACCATCGTGGGGATCTGTCCGGAGAGCGGGGTCGTCCTGGTGAGCGGGACTGGGAGCGGCGCGGAGACTGGTGTGGCGTGGGCAACCGGTGGGACTGTGCTGAGCGGGACCTGGAGCGTGAGGCCAATCGAGACAGGATCGTCTGAGGTGAGCGGGACTGATGGGATGTCGGGGTGGATGACTCTGAACGGGGCCGGCGCCGTCCGTTCCTCTCAACCGAACTGGTCGACACCACCATGATTCTAAGATCCGGGGACGGGTCCTGAAGTTCACCTTCCGACAGCTCACGGTCCCGATCATCCACTACAGATGTCAGAGTTGGTTCCCTCGATGGCGGTCGGAGCTTGGAGAGGCTGAGTTTGAGCAGGGAAACCACCGGGGACCTCAGGCCCGGGGAGCGGTCCGGTTGTGCCAGGGTTCGGCCTCTCTGCGTGCCACTCGGGAGAGGATCATCAGATTTCCTCTTCCTCTTTTTAGGGGGCTCTTCTTGAGGCATGGTCTTTGGTGAGGTAAGTCTCACCACTTTGTGTTTGTCTTTCAGCCGCTCTTGCGTAGCATGGCTAGGAGCGGTATCGGAGGTGCCTTTCGAGGCGGTACCATCCGCGGTATCGGGGCAGGGCTTCCTCGGTTTCGAGGACGTGCTCTTAGTCCCCACCTTTTCCCGGTCCCAGGATTTGGGCTTGGACGTCTCCTTAGATGGTTGTTTAGGGGCCTGTGATGAACCCGACGGTACTGGGGTCCTCTGGGCCGATGAGGAGGCTGAGCCCGACAAAACATGCTCATACAGCTGGGCCTTCAGCCTTTTATCTCTGTTACGCCTTGCTTGAGGGGTAAAGGCATTGCAGTGGCCACAAGAGCGGACATCATGTCTCTCGCCCAGGCACATCAAGCAATTAGAATGCCTGTCTGACTCAGGCATTTTTGCCCCACAGGTTAAACAGGTCTTAAAGAAGCCCGTCGATGCCATCATCAACAGAAACGGGGGACACTCATGAGTTCGAAGTCCGTGATCAATTCCGAGGTCGTACCGAGAAGAATCGCCAAAATACAGTCCAGAATCCGAAGAATTACCAAAGACAGTCTGAAGATCCAAACCAGGGTACAAAAACTGTTGGGGGGGGGGAAGAAATACTAGACTAAAGACTAATGACTCCAACAACGTTCCTCGTGCTGCTAACGCGGCGGGAAAAAAGGAACTGAAAAGGCGGGCTCGAGGAGGGCCTATATAACCTAGAGGGATGGTGGGCGGGATTACCACCAAAAATTCAATTAGATAGCTATTGACTCTAACGACTTCCGAATGCTACTGCACAGGCGCAGGATTAACCCTTTATGTGTGGATTCACAGAGACCACGAAGAAGAAAAAGAAAGTTCTCAAAGGTCCCTCACACACTCCTAATTCAGAGAATGCAAGGGTGTGGAATTGCATCTTTAGGTATTAATAACAAGAGATTAAACCAATGATAAGATACAATAATGTTGTATGGATGGGGAATAGGAGAGAGTGCGGTGTTGGGACTTTTTCCACAGCAGAACTGATCTGCTGGACTGCCCAGAGATCTAAGGCAGTGGTTCTTAACCTGTGGTCTGTAGACCCCAGGGGGCTGCAATGTCCTCATCGGGGGTCCACAAAGGCTTGAAGGCTGCTCAACCCACATGACAGGAGCTAAGGCTGGCTGGCTGGCTGGCTTGGCTTGGCTTGCACATTGCCATTCAGTCT
The DNA here is from genome assembly GCA_030847615.1 of Gambelia wislizenii. Lineage (NCBI taxonomy): Eukaryota > Metazoa > Chordata > Lepidosauria > Squamata > Crotaphytidae > Gambelia > Gambelia wislizenii. Next base: position 242,054,618 of record JAUMIR010000002.1, on the reverse strand, counting down.
GCTCCAACTACAAACTTGCAGGAAGAAGCAGGAAAAAAGTCTTCCCTTCCCTTCCAATGCCTCCAACGGAAGGTTTAATGGTTGGTGTAATTGTATTATTAATTATTATTATTAGGTATTATTGTTGTTGTTGTTAAGATTTTAACTCTTGAGTTAAATCTTGGGCGTCTGTGGTAACAAAAGATATTTAAAGGGGGTCCCTGCTAAAGAAAAGGTTAAGCCCCACTGGTCTAAGAGGTTATCATCTTGCCTCTGGGAAATAAGTGAGGTAACAGCAAAGCTTTCAAGTTTTATACTAGTTTGTGACAGGCTACTATAGCAGAAAGTCAGAGAATGCAGGGAAGTAATTAATCCATTAAACTGAGGTTAGATACCTCTTTCCTTTTCTTTGATGAGATTCCCATGCCACCTGAGGCCATTTAAGTTCAAATGCTTCTTTGTATTTCTAATGAAAAGCTAAATGGTGCATTTCAGCCAAGCTCAAGATCTTTTTTTGTAAAATACTCTGATTAACAAATTTTTGTACTGTGTAAATACCCTAAAAGCACTATATCCCTGTCTGATCTTGGAAGCTAGGCAAGGTCAGCCCTGGTTAGTACTTGGATGGGAGACCACTAATGAATACCAGATGGTGTAGGCTATATTTCAGAGGAAAGAACTCGCAAAACCACCTCTGAGTATTCTTTGCCTAAGAAAACCCTATGAAATTCATGGGGTCGGCATAAATGGACAGATGACTTGAAGACACACACACACAACAAATTTGAACCTGTGCAGTAAGCAGGCACCACTGAGTTGAATGGAATTTACTCTCAGGTAGCTATGTATGAGAGTGTACTCATGGCCCATAAACTTAGCTGTGTGAATTTATTAGTGGTTTGTTTATGTGTTGGATGGCGATGCTCTTTCAGAGCCCTTTCTAATAACTAATGGAGGGAAGCAAGGTTGTGTTCTTGTTCCAACTTTATTTACAATCTCCTTCAGCATGATGCTCCAAAGGGCTGCGGCAGGGCTTGAAGAAGAAGACGGCATCTATATACGTTACCGTACTGATGGTAGCTTGTTTAACTTAAGCCGTCTGAGGGCTCGCACTAAGACTCTAAACTATCTAGTCCATGAGCTGCTCTTCGCTGATGCTGCTGCCCTTGTTGCCCACACAGAAGCAGCCCTGCAGCGCCTAACATCTTGCTTTGCAACAGCCGCAGAGCTGTTTGGGCTGGAAGTCAACCTGAAGAAAACGGAAGTTCTTTACCAGCCTGCACCATAGGACGAACACCACCATCCCCACATTGCTGTCGGCAACTCTGTGCTTAAGTCCGTTAAGCAGTTCACCTACCTGGGAAGCATCATCTCCTCAGATGCCAAGATTGACAAAGAGATCGATCACAGATTAGCAAAGGCATATAGCGCATTTGGAAGACTTTACAAAAGAGTCTGGAGCAACAAACACCTGAGGCGAAGCACAAAAATCAGTGTGTATAGAGCCACTGTACAGTCTATTCTCCTTTATATGTCTGAAACATGGGTCACCTATCGCCACCACTTACAACTCCTCGAACGCTTTCATCAGCGCTGTATACGCACAATCCTAAATATACACTGGACTGACTATGTGATGAATGTTGCTGTCCTTGAGCAAGCAGGGATCACCAGCCATGATATTGAGAACACAGCTGTGCTGGGCAGGGCACGTTTCTAGGATGGAGGACCATCGCCTCCCAAAAATAGTACTCTACGGGGAACTTGCCACGGGTCAGCATAAGAGGGGCACTCCAAAAAAGCGATACAAGGACTCCCTGAAACAACATCTCAGGCTTGGCCAAATTGATCACCAACAATGGTCCACGCTGGCCTCACATCGGGAGGCATGGAGACGCACTATCCACAATGCTGCGGCCTTATTTGAGAACTCACGCCGAACAAGTCTTGAAAAGAAACGACAATGCAGAAAGAATCACAACCCGGAAACATCACCCAAGGAGAACTTCTGCTGTGTTTTCTGCAACCGGGCTTGTTTATCTTGGATTGGCCTTTTTAGTCATCAGCGCACTTGCAGAAAGTGCGGGATGAGTCCTTCCTGAATCTTCGTTTGTGAAGAAAAGCCAGAGAGAGAGAGGATGTCGGTGTTTTTATGATGGCGTTTTTAACCTGAGTTAAAAGCTAACTTCTTTGACTATAAATGATGGAAAGGCAGGATGGGTGTATTTCCTGGGGGCATGTTTATTGCCAGCTGGTGCCAATCCACCAACCATGGGGTACCAGTTCCTGGAGAGTTTCCAGATAAGAAAGAAGTAATTGTAGGTAATGGCCATAAATATTTTACCTGTCCCTGGCATACTTAGGCAAAAATTAATTAGGAAGTCCCACTCATTGGATAGATTGGGAAGCACTGGGCTAGCTGAGAGGCTAGGTGGGTACAAACCTTGCTTTGCCAATTGGCTTTTTAAAATGAAAACTTGTGCCTGTTTTGGGAAGAGAGAAAGAAGTGCGTTTGTCTTCTGTCTGTCTGCCAATAGGCTGCCATGATTGTCAGCTTGCAAACTCTAAGTCATGAAGTCATTACAGTCTAAAAGCCTGAACTGGGCAATGGGGCTGTATCAGAGTCTATCTTGGTACTCCTTAGGGGACAAGCCATAGGTCCAGTAAGGATAAAGTCAGATTTCCTCCACCTTGCAACAACACTGTCCCACATGCAATTCAGTTGTCTGAAAAGTATGTGGGTAGTAAGGGACAAGGGACAATTTCACATTTCATTAGGGGCAGGCAATGAGGATGAAGATGAGCAGGATGAATTTAATTTATAGCCCACCTTTCTCCCGGGCCTTAAAAACCCTAAAGGCACCAGATCCCATCTGATCTTGGAAGCTATGCGAGGTCAGAGCTAGTTAGTACTTGGATGGGAGACCACCAATGGATACCCAGTGCTGTAGGCTATATTTCAAATGAAGGAACTGGCAAAACCACTGTGACTATCCCTTGACTAAGAAAACCCTATGAAATTCATGTGGTTGTCATAAGTCAGCAGGTGACTTGAAGGCACATCACACACATTTCTCCTGAGAAGGACTCAAGGCAGCTTACAACAAATTAAAGTACAGCTAAAAACTATTTTTACAAAAGTTAAAAAAAAAAAACAAGCAATAATTCTATTAAAACGTCATAGAAAAGATAAAAGTACCATATACCCCATTAAAACTCCCATGATATTCTTGCAAAAAAGTTAGTAACCTGTGGGCTAGACAATGCAATTATTAGGTGGATTTGTAATTGGTTGACCAATCAAACCCAAAGGGTAGCCACCAATGGCTCCTCTTCATCCTGGAGAGAAGTGACTAGTGGGGTGCCACAGAGTTCTGTCCTGGGCCCAGTGCTATTCAACATCTTAATCAATGATTTGGATGAGGGAATAGAGGGCATGCTTATCAAGATTGCAGATGCCACCAAATTAGGAGGGGTAGCTAATACCCAAGAGGACAAAATCAGAATCCAAAATGACCTGAACAGATTAGAAAGCTGGGCCAAAACTAACAAAATGAATCTCAACAGGAAGAAATGTAGGATTCTACAGTTGGGCAGTAAAAAATGAAATGCACAGATATAGGATGGGTGACATCTGGCTTGAGGGTAGTACATGCGAAAGGGATCTAGGAGTCTTAGTGGACCACAAGCTGAACATGAGTCAGCAGTGTGATGCAGCAGCTAAAAAAGCCAATGCGATTCTAGGGTGCATCAATAGAAGTATAGTGTCTAGATCAAGGGAAGTAATAGTGCCACTCTATTCTGCTTAGGTCAGTCCTCACCTGGAATACTGTGTCCAGTTCTGGGCACCATAATTCAAGAAGGATATTGAGATGCTGGAACGTGTCCAGAGGAGGGCGACCAAAATGGTAGAAGGTCTGGAAGCTACGTCCTATGAGGAGCGGTTTAGGGAGCTGGGCATGTTTAGTCTGGAGAAGAGAAGGTTGAGAGGGGACATGATAGCCATATTTAAATATTTGAGGGGATGTCATACTGAGGATGGGGCAAGCTTGTTTTCTGCTGCTCCAGAGACTAGGACACAGAGCAATGGGTTCAAACGACAGGAAAAGAGATTCCACCTAAACATTAGGAAGAACGTCCTGACAGTAAGAGCTGTTTGGCAGTGGGATACACTGCTGCCTGGGAGTGTGATGGAGTCTCCTTCTTTGGAGGTTTTTAAGCAGAGGTTGGATGATCATCTATTGGGAATGCTTTGATTGGGTATTCCTGCAGGGCAGGGGGTTGGACTGGATGGCCCTTGTGGTCTCTTCCAACTTAATGATTTTATGATTCTATGAAAACTTCCTTCTGGCACGACACATTAACAGCCAAAGTCCTCCCTAAATAAAAAAGGCTTTGCCTGCCAACAGAAAGAGCGTGTAGAGGGGACCAACCAAATCTCCCAAAGGAGGGAATTCCACTTTCTGGGAGCAACCACCAAGAAGACTCTCCCCTGTGTCTTGTTGAACTTGTTAAAATTAAAGAGCACAAAATGGTATCCTATGTGGAGAAACCTTTGTATATTTCAAATGTTAGGTATATGATGATGGAGCTGACCATACATGTATATATATATAAGATGAAGTTCACGTTCCTAGAATCATTTACTTGGGACCAGAGAATAAAACCAGGACTTTTGTGTAAGTGTGCAAAAATTATGGTGCAAATTCAAAGAAAATCCCCACAAAACCCCAATGTATTTTATATGTTGTACAGTCATCCCTTCACATTCGCGGGGGTTAGGTTCCCCAGACCCCGCGAATGTGAAAAATCCGCGAATAACAATTGCCCTCCCCTTCCCCCGCGAAAGCGACAACAGGGCCTCCGGAGGCCCTATAGTCGCTTCCCCCCGCCTCCCCAGGCCTTCATGGGGCCTCCAGAGCGTCTCCGGAGGCCCCATGGAGGCCTCCCCGGGCCCTCCCCAGCCCTCCCCCGGGCCTGCATGGGGCCTCCGGAGCGTCTCCGGAGGCCCCATGGAGGCCTCCCCAGCCCTCCAAACGCCCCCCCAGGCCTGCATGGGGCCTCCCCAACCCTCCACACGCCCTCCCCAGGCCTGCATGGGGCCTCCGGAGCGTCTCCGGAGGCCCCATGGAGGCCTCCCCAGCCCTCCCCACGCCCGCCCCAGGCCTTCATGGGGCCTGCGGAGCGTCTCCGGAGGCCCCATGGAGGCCTCCACGGCCCTCCCCAGCCCTCCCCCGGGCTTGCATGGCGCCTCCCCAGCCCTCCCCACGCCCTCCCCAGGCCTGCATGGGGCCTCCGGAGCGTCTCCGGAGGCCCCATGGAGGCCTCCCCAGCCCTCCCCACGCCCTCCCTAGGCCTGCATGGGGCCTCCGGAGCATCTCCGGAGGCCCCATGGAGGCCTCCACGGCCCTCCCCAGCCCTCCCCCGGGCCTGCATGGGGCCTCCCCAGCCCTCCCCACGCCCTCCCCAGGCCTGCATGGGGCCTCCGGAGCGTCTCCGGAGGCCCCATGGAGGCCTCCCCAGCCCTCCCCACGCCCGCCCCAGGCCTTCATGGGGCCTCCGGAGCGTCTCCGGAGGCCCCATGGAGGCCTCCACTGCCCTCCCCACACCCTCCCCAGGCCTGCATGGGGCCTCCAGAACGTCTCTGGAGGCCCCATGGAGGCCTCTCCAGCCCTCCCCACCCCTTCCCCGGGCCTGCATGGGGCCTCCGGAGCGTCTCCGGAGGCCCCATGGAGGCCTCCCCAGCCCTCCCCACGCCCTCCCCAGGCCTGCATGGGGCCTCCCCAGCCTTCCCCACGCCCTCCCCAGGCCTGCATGGGGCCTCCGGAGCGTCTCCGGAGGCCCCATGGAGGCCTCCCCAGCCCTCCCCACGCCCGCCCCAGGCCTTCTTGGGGCCTCCGGATCGTCTCCGGAGGCCCAATGGAGGCCTCCACGGCCCTCCCCAGCCCTCCCCCGGGCCTGCATGGGGCCTCCCCAGCCCTCCCCACGCCCTCCCCAGGCCTGCATGGGGCCTCCGGAGCGTCTCCGGAGGCCCCATGGAGGCCTCTCCAGCCCTCCCCATTCCTTCCCCGGGCCTGCATGGGGCCTCCGGAGTGTCTCCGGAGGCCCCATGGAGGCCTCCCCAGCCCTCCCCACACCCTCCCCAGGCCTGCATGGGGCCTCCCCAGCCTTCCCCACGCCCTCCCCAGGCCTGCATAGGGCCTCCGGAGCGTCTCCGGAGGCCCCATGGAGGCCTCCCCAGCCCTCCTCACGCCCGGCCAAGGCCTTCTTGGGGCCTCCGGAGTGTCTCCGGAGGCCCCATGGAGACCTCCACGGCCCTCCCCAGCCCTCCCCCGGGCCTGCATGGGGCCTCCCCAGCCCTCCCCCGGGCCTGCATGGGGCCTCCGGAGCATCTCCGGAGGCCCCATGAACGCCTCCCCAGCCCACCCCACGCCCTCCCCAGGCCTGCATGGGGCCTCCGGAGCGTCTCCGGAGGCCCCATGGAGGCCTCCCCAGCCCTCCCCACCCCTTCCCCGGGCCTGCATGGGGCCTCCGGAGCGTCTCCGGAGGCCCCATGGAGGCCTCCCCAGCCCTCCCCACGCCCTCCCCAGGCCTGCATGGGGCCTCCCCAGCCTTCCCCACGCCCGCATGGGGCCTCCGGAGCGTCTCCGGAGGCCCCATGGAGGCCTCCCCAGCCCTCCCCACGCCCGGCCCAGGCCTTCTTGGGGCCTCCGGAGTGTCTCCGGAGGCCCCATGGAGACCTCCACAGCTCTCCCCAGCCCTCCCCCGGGCCTGCATGGGGCCTCCCCAGCCCTCCCCAGGCCTGCATGGGGCCTCCGGAGCATCCCTGGAGGCCCCATGGAGGCCTCCCCACGCCCTCCCCAGGCCTGCATGGGGCCTCCGGAGCGTCTCCGGAGGCCCCATGGAGGCCTCCACGGCCCTCCCCAGCCCTCCCCCGGGCCGTCATGGGGCCTCCGGAGCGTCTCCGGAGGCCCCATGGAGGCCTCCCCAGCCCTCCCCACCCCTTCCTCGGGCCTGCATGGGGCCTCCGGAGCGTCTCCGGAGGCTCCATGGAGGCCTCTCCAGCCCTCTCCACGCCCGCCCCAGGCCTTCATAGGGCCTCCGGAGCGTCTCCAGAGGCCCCATGATCGCCTCCCCAGCCCTCTCCAGCCCTTCCCCGGGCCTTCTTGGGGCCTCCGGAGCATCTACGGAGGCCCCATGGAGACCTCCCCACCCTTCCCCACCCCCTCCCCAGGCCTTCATGGGGCCTCCGGAGCGTCTCCGGAGACCCCATGGAGGCCTCCCCGGCCCTCCCCCCTCCCTCCCAAGGCCTTCGCGGGGCCTCCGGAGGGTCTCCAAAGGCCCCGTGGAGGCCTCCCCGCTCCCTTCCAGGGCTTTCACAGGGCCTCCGGAGGCCCAGTGTCACAGTTTTGGGGGGGCCCGGGGGGCCCTCCGAAAACCGCGAATAATCAAAACCGCGAATGTCAAGTTCGCGAATGTGGAGGGACAACTGTATTCATTTACTTCCCCCACACTCTTAAAATACAAATCTCGTGTTAGCTATAACGATGTTTTCAACATGGCTACATAGATATGTTTCATAGCTCAATGCAAAGGCTTAGTCTCTGCAGTTGGACAACTTGGGATCAAATCTTGCCCTCTCACTTAAAAGTTTGCAAGTCCCAAAAGCTCAATGGACCTTCCTTCTGAAGAATTAGATATCCCTTCATAGATACTGTAGCCATCCTGAACTGTACTGTAGTCAATGCGTGTGATTTCCCATCTTCTGCCCCTTTACCAAAACAATCACTGGTAGCTCGTGGTCTGAGTGAGGAGGATTTCTCCCATTGTTTTGCCTGATGGCCGTACTATGTGCCATGTTACCTGGGCATATTGCATATAAGAGAGGAACTGGGTTGTGTGATACACACGTCTGAAAAAAAAAATCTCTTGACTTACCTGGTTTACTATATATTAGTTCCTCATACTCTGTCACAACCTAAGCCCTATTCAAACATTCTGTATGTGGATTAAGGAAGAGTGGGGATGAGTGTGCGAACACTGCCCCTCTCCTTCCACGTTTGGTGACTCTCTGCATGTGGCGGGGGGGAGGGGACTCCTCCAGACTGGCCAAAAGCCTTGGGATTCAACAGGAGTTGCACCTGTACTTATGTACATATGTATGTGCCTTCAAGTTGCCTATTGACTTATGGTAACCCCATTAATCTTGTAGGGTTTCCTTAAGCAAGGAATACCCAGAGATGGTTTTGCCAGTCCCTTCCTCTGAAATATAGCCAACAGTGCCTGGTATTCCTTGACAGTCTCCCATCCAAGTACTAACCAGAGATGACCCTGCTTGGCTTCTAAGATCAGACTGGATCTGGTGCCTTCAAGGTATTCAGGTTGAACTTATTGGGATTTAAAATACTGTATATATACACAAGACATGCCTCCTGTCCAGATCTATTTTCATGATTTTTTGGGACCATCTGTGACTTTTTAATTCCAGGGCAGAGGGTACCGTAGGCCCCCCCCCACACCGTTTCAAGAGTTTTCTACCAGGAAGGGGTATATTCCCACATCTGTAGCCATTGTCTCAATTCTGCCTGTATTTCTGGGAGGTCTCACTGATGGCGTGTTGGATGGGTTTGTGACCTTTGCCATGGAGGTTTTCCCTTTGACCTTCCTTCATTATATTTCTAGTTTCCATACTAAATCATTCTTCTCTCCCCCCACACCACCCCCCGCTGCCGCCACTTCCTTTACAGTTGCAATGCTAATGTGGTATAACAACATAGATTTTCCTTTGTTTTTTTCCGGGCTGTAAGGCCGTGTTCTGGGATAGTTTTTTTCTGACATTTCGCCTGCATCTGTGGCTGGCATGTTCAGAGAATGGTTGAGTAGGTGTGTGTGTGTGGAATTTATATGCTGTGAACCCCTGTTGGGGAGTATATGTAAATTTGTAATTGAATAGTTAGTTCCTGGGTATAGAAATGCAAGGCTTGTTAGTGTCTGTTTGGCTAATGGTTGGTTGAGGGCCATTATCTGCTGGGAATCCCCCTGTCCCTGGGTGGAATTTTTTTCTAAGTGTTTTCTATTGCATTTCAAAACTGGGAGCCAGATTGTGTTTACTTTTAAGGTTTCTTCTTTCCTGTATAGTTTCCAATCTATAGACCAACCAGAAAAATCCAAGAAATGCTACGCTCAGTGAAGGACAAAAGAGACCCCCTCACAGCTGCAGGAGTTTACCATATACCATGCAGCTGTGGACAAGTTTACATAGGGACCACTAAACGCAGATTGCAAACACGAATAAAGGAACATGAGAGACACTGCAGACTGGGCCAGCCAGAAAAATCAGCAGTAGCAGAACATGTTATAAACCAACCTGGACACAGAATGCTATTTGAAAACACAGAAATTCTAGACCAGGCCAACAACTATCATGTTAGAATGCACAGAGAAGCTATTGAAATCCACAAACACCTGGACAACTTCAACAGGAAAGAAAAAACCTTAAAAGTAAACAAAATCTGGCTCCCAGTTTTGAAATACAATAGAATCAAAACTCAACACTTACAAAGGAATTCTACCCAGGGACAGGGGGATTCCCAGCAGATAATGGCGTCTCAACAACCATTAGCCAAACAGACACTAATGAGGCTTGCATTTCTATACCCAGAAACTAACCATTCAATTACACAAATTTACATATAGTCCCCAACAGGGGTTCACAGCATATAAATTCCACATACACTCCTACCCAACCATTCTCTGAAGATGCCAGCCACAGATGCAGGCGAAATGTCAGAAAGAAACTATTCCAGAACATGGCCTCACAGCCCGGAAAAAACAAAAGCCTTTGACTTCACATTAAACATCTCTACAGTATAACAACAGTTTGTTTTTAAAATGTGTGAGACAGGAACATGGATAATGGGAGAGAAGCATGGAGGGGGGAGATGTTGAATTCATGACAAGGAAGGAAGGAAATGCCATCCACACCACAGTGAACCACACCTCAGTCAGGAAGAAAAGAGCAGACAAGACTGGGGTATATTTAGGACATGATTGGATATGGGCACAGGAACAACCATTACAAGGTATGAAATCCTGAAACAGAATAGCCCAACATTTACTGGAACTATTGGCTCTGCTAGAGAAGCCCTGGCTTTCTGGAAAGGGAGAGTCTTTCATGTCTGTAGAAAATGCTCCCCCTTTGACTGGGAACCCTGATTTTTCAGTGTTTCAAACTGTGGAGAGAGCCTCCACAAATAACAATCATTTCCCCCTTCACTCTTCACAGATGAGGGCCTAAATATCCTAAGGGCACCAGATCCTGACTGATCTTGGAAGCTAAGCAGGGTCAGCCCTGGTTAGTACTTGGTTGGGAGACAGCCAATGAATCCCAGGTGCTATAGGCTATATTTCAGAGGAAGGAACTGGCAAAACCACCTCTGCGTATTCCTTGCCTTAAAAAACCCTATGAATTTCAAGCCGCCGTCATAAGTCAACTGGCGACTTGAGGGCAAATCCACACACACGTAGAGAGTGATGGAAAAGGTGACTGAGAAGCTAAGCTAAGCACTCACTGTCCTCATGTGTTTATGCGGTTTAGTCTACTCAGTTTCAGAACATCTGAATACTGCTCTGCTCTGACCTGAAACATAACCAAGATGAGCAATCCAGGTAGGAAGACAACTGCTTTTCTGTGCTTTGGGTCAGTAGGAGAAAGAAATGGTCTAATTCTCTCCCCTTCCCCTCCATCCACATTGCACTTCGTTTACCCATATTATTAGTGAATGGTTCCCACGCCGAACAAGTCTTTGTAGTATGTGGGGAAATAATCATTGTAATGTAAAAGCAATCTTGTGTACCTCATTCACATCCTAAAATAAGTCTAGGTTTTTTCCCTGCATGCTCCTGTTCTCCCAAATTCCCTTTCTCTTATTTCACTGGGCACTTCCAGCCAACTGGAGTGCTGGGTCATTCAACACATGACCTAATTTAAATTTTATTGCTCTTTGCAAGTTCTCTTTTAAGTTAGAGTCTCCATGCGACTGTAGCCATCTTCCCATTGCCATCTTATCTTGTCTTAGCCATCTTTGTCTTTGCCATCTTATGAAGTCTAGCCATGGATGTCATGCTGCTATGATGCTTTGCCTTTTCAAATCACCATGTAGCCTTCTACCGCTAAAGGCTGGGTGAGTCTTTCTACTCTAAGTCCTCCTAGTTAGTTAGGAACACTCTTTTAAAAGTTTGTTTTAGTATGTAGATTGAGATTGATATACCTTCAGTAAACTTTTGATTTGCATTTTAAACTGACTCCTTTGTTTTTGTAATGAGTCTAATTTAACTGGGTGATCTCAGAGATCACAGACCTCTGAATACACTTTTAAATGTTAATTGAGCTTTGTCAGTCTGCATTCCTAAGTTGCACTCTGCATGAATTTAAAAGTAAATGATTTTTAACTCTTTTTTAAAGAAGATAATTTTGTTGCTTTTTAAAAGGACTAGATCCTGGAATTTTTAATAGAATTTAATTTTTAGACTCATTACCTCCCACAGTCTTGAAGAGAAACGACAACGCAGAAAGAATCACAACCCAGAAACATCACCCAAGGAGACCTTCTGCTTTGCTTTCTGCAACCAGACTTGTTTATCTCGGATTGGCCTTTGCAGTCATCAGCACGCTTGCAGAAAGCGCGGGATGAGAACTTCCTGAATTTTCGTTTGCAAAGAAAAGCCAGAGAGAGAGAGAGAGAGAATGGTTCCATTTCACTCCAACACTGCATTTAGGATTGATTTTACGAGGAAGGTAAAAGTTGCTGAAGGAGACAGCATGGCATAGTTGTTTGAGTATTAGACTGCGACTCTGGAAACCAGGGTTCAAATTCCCGCTCAGCCATGAAAACCCATTGGGTGACCTTGGGTAAGTCACACATTCTCAGCCTTCAGAAAACCCTATAATAGATGTGCCTTAGGGTCACTCTAAGTCGGAAATGACTTGAAGTCACACAACAGCAATAGAAGTTGCTGACCATAGAGTTGCAGGTTTATAGATTCTGCTCCAACAGCTGATTGTTGCAGGGGGAAAGAAAGGAAGCCACACTAATGAAGAAAGTGTGGGCAACCTTTGGCCTCCAGTTCTTGATGGCCTGCAACTCCCATCAGTGCTACTAGTAGAGCAGATAGTGATGGGAGTTGCAGTCCAACAATGTCCGGAGGGTGGGAGACACCCAGTCTCTGTCCCAATGATAAAGAGTCTTCCACACCTTCCTTCATGCCTGCTGTCACTAATATGGCTCCCTCATTTCTTCTGTTCCCATCCACTGGATCTTAGTCCAGGCTGTAGTAGAGCCTGCTACTTTCTGATGGCTTTTCTGTGTAGAAGCAGATAATAGTAGGCATAATAACAGAAAGGTCTATTATGACAGGCTGAATTAGGTGGAACTAATTTGGTTTTGAATCCTCACTACTGTTTTGTTTCTATGTCTTTTTTTAGGGCCCTTCTCTGAGTTCCTTCCACTTTTTCCCTCATTATTTTCTAAAAATAAAATAAAATACTGTACCTACTTGATTTCTTTATCACATTTGTATCCCAATTCTCCATCTTTCAAGGAGCTAAGTGACAAGATTTAGCGTATTAACAATTCTGTTTGGTAGGTTAGGTGGAGAGAACAACTTCAGGTAAGTTAAGAAAGAGAGAGCCATTCAGCCTTCATGACCTGCCTGTAGGCTTCCCAGAGGAGTATCTGCATGAACAGAATGCTAGACTATATAGAGCTTTGGTGCAATCCAGCACGGCTGCTCTTATGTTCTTAGCCAGAGCTTGGAAATGTGACTTTAGAAAGTATGTTATACCCAATTCTAGCAGTTATTGTCCTAAAAAGGTAATTTTTCCATGCTCTACTTTTAGTGCTTTGCAGCTCTTATGGCCCAAAGTCCCATTCTTACACTGTAACTAACAGAAGGGAAATAAATTTTGCAGAATAAATAAATATGTGAAAATAGTGTGAATTGCACAATTTGTATAAATAACTAAATGTGATAGCCTCTGGCTTCATGAAAATTGTATGTAACCCTCATCTACATAGCAGGGCTACTGTATCTCTCTACATAATTGCAGGCCACACTGGAAACATTGGTGCTTCTCACCTGTGTACTAGAATATAGAAAGCTGCCTTGTACCTGATTAGACTCTTTATCCCTCTAAATTGGTATTAGCTATATTTTGATGGCCAGTAGTCCTCCCAGATCTCAGGTGGAACATCACCTGCTATCTAGTCTTTTATTAACCTTTGGTTTGAGTGTTGGGCTACAACTCTAGAGACCAGGATTCGACTCCTCGCATGGCCATGAAAACCCACTGGATGACTTTGGGCAAGTCATATACTGTACACTCAGCCTCAGGAAACCCTGTAGTCACTGTAAGTCAGAAATGAATTGAAGGCACACAACAACAGTGCTGGAGTTTGAGCCTAGGACCATCTGTATCTAAAGCAGAGGTGGGCAGCTGTGGCCCTCTACATGTTTTGGGACTGCTGAATCCCTCGCCGTTGACTATCTTGACTAGAGCTGATAGGGTTAGTAGTCTAGGAAGTTTTAAAGAGCTACAGCTTTCCTTCAGATTCTATAGTATGGGCTTTAATACAGAGCTCAACCACCCTTCCTTCATTTTTCAGGAATAGCAGATGCCAAGTATTTACCCTGAAGCCTGAAAGCAGATACCGGTATTTTCTATCTCTGGACATTTTGCACATTAGATGCTTTCTGTCTTCACGTAAAGCCTATTAGGGGTACATTTCAAATGTATCATGTGTGAATGTGACAAATACACACATCAGATTGCTCACCAAGGAGCTTGGATTGGCCACAGCATGAAGCAGCTGCACACTTAATGGGAAACCCAGATTTACACTCTTTTGAGGTGTAAAAGGAGTCCTCCTGCTTTCTCTACTTTTGCAGCAGGTGTGACTACTCCTCTACTGTTATTTGCCTGTGTGAAGAACTCAGAGAAAAAAGGAGGGGGGCTATGTCTAAACATGCACCCGGTGGGCACAGTGCACCAGGGAACTGCAGCCTATCCCAGGCTCCCCATTGTGACTGATCACACATTCCTGTACTTTTGTGACTGAATGTTGGGTCACCAGCTCCTGTAGAAGACCCCTATACCTTCAATGGCTATGTAGAAGAGGGAATCTCAGCAGATCTTGCTTGTTACCTGGTTGCTTGACCAGCAACACCTGCTGAAATTCCCTCTTCTGAGCAACCATTAAAGGTACAGGAGCCCTCTCTAGTTTTCACTCTGGCAATCCTGTCCTCCTATCCATTATTCACCACTGGCTAGGGATGCAGAGTCTTTTGTCCTCTAAATGGTCCCACAATCTGTTTCTATTTTCCATGGTGTGGGGGTGTGGGTGATGGGATTTGAAGTCCAAATTGTCTGGCTGGTCAAAGATTCCTTACCTCTGGACTAGGAAGTTTAGGAAGGGCGAAGATGCCCATGTTTGGCCAATACCAGTTCTAGTCTCCATGAATCAGAGTTGTGTGCGCGCCTGAGTTTTACACAACTGTGATTCATGAAGTTGTTTTTATCCAACTCCTTGAATGAGAGTTGTGTGTGTGTTTAAACATGATTTGGAACTGTGAATATTGGCCATGTGTGCAGACAAGAGGAAAGGGAGTTTTATGAGCCAGGGATGTTTTACAATGACAGAGAAACAGCCCTGACTATAAGGCCATCTCTTCCTCTAACCAGCTGCCCTTGTACCAAACTACTTGTTCTCAGGGCCTGGCCAGTACCTGGGCCTATTAGGCTCCCCAGATCACATCCTGCAGGTCAAGAGAGTTTGGGGCAGGGATCAGACTTGGCCCGGAGCCTGGCAGGCGTCCTGCTGTCAGGCGGATGATTTACATAATGAATGGCCTTTTTGTTCTAGCGGCACATCCCCTCAGGCACTGCTGTGGAGTGGAGAAGAAGCCCATGTTGATCATAGCTTGTCCTGGTGGGCCTCATGTGGGCTCCATTGTATAGCTGTCTCTTGCCCTTAACCCCTTACTCAAAAGAAAGAGATAGGGCCCTGAAAGAAGAGGGGGAGGGAAACTAAGGCGTAAGACCTATACACACACACACACACCCAGCACTTCTGTCCTTTACAAGGAGCTGTAGTTGGCCCACCCCAAAAGGCTCATGTGTGACACAATCAGAGGTCTTTGCCCTGAGCACTGTCCTGTCAGAACCTTGTCCAATTTCACCCTAGACCAGGACTGGAATCTACAGAATGCCCTGTATACCCGGTGGGACCAAATATGTGTTGGCCTTTCCAATGCCTGTGGGAAAAGGAAAGAAAAACCAGGAGGAAAACACTCAGAGGTGTTGTTAAAAGGGGCGATGGATTTTTTCAAGGTTTACTCAGTACATTTTGAGTTGTTACCCTTCAATAAAGGAGTTGTTACCCTTCAATAAAGAAGGCAGGTTTCAACTGCCTTCAGGTTTTTTTAAAAAAAATAGTTTTTCTTACTTCAGTGGACTAGGCCTTATGCCCAATCATATAGAATAGTGTGTAATTACCTAAATACCCTAAAGGCACCAGGTCCCATCTGATCTTGGAAGCTAAGTAGGGTCAGCTATGGCTAGTACTTGGATGGGAGGCCACCAATGAATACTAGGTGCTGTAGGCTATATTTCAGAGGAGGGAACTGAGAAAACCACCTCTGAGTATTCCTTGCCTAAGAAAACCCCATAAAATTGATGGAGTCACCATAAGTCGACAGGTGACTTGAAGACAGACACAGAGAGAGAGAGAGAGAGAGAGAGAGATCAGTGGACAAAATGAGAACAGCAAGATCAGGCTTCCCGAAACTTGTGTCCTCTAGTTGTGTTGGATGTCATTTCCCACCATACTCATGCTGGCTGTGCTGGTCAGGGATGATAGGGGCTATAGTTCAACACCAGGTTGGGAAAAACATCTATCTATCTCTTTCTATCTTAAGGGCACACTGCAGTTTCTAAGCAACAGTGGGAGTTCAGTCTTAATATGCTCAGATGATTCTTAATTAACAAAATGAATTTCAACAGGGAGGCATGTAAGGCACTACACTTAGGCAGAAAAAAAATGAAATGCACAGATGTAGGATGAGTGCCATCTGGCTTGACAACAGTACATGCGAAAGGGATCTAGGAGTTCACAAACTGAATGTGAGTTTATTGTGTGATGCAGCAGCTAAAAAAAGCCAATGCAATTCTAGGCTGCAACAATGGGAACTGACTGAGGGAATTAATAGTACCACTTTGATCAGATGCCACCTGAAATACTGTGTCCAGTTCTGGGCACCACAATTCAAGAAGCATATTGAGAAACTGGAACATGCCCAGACGAGGGTGACTAAAATGGTGAAAGGTCTGGAAGCCATGCCCTATGAGGAGCAGCTTAGGGAGCTGGGTACGTTTAGCCCAGAGAAGAGAAGATTAAGAGGTGACATGATAACATGTTTAAATATTTGAAGAGATGTCATATTGAAGAAGAAGCAAGCTTGTTTTCTGCTTCTCCAGAGACTGGGACACAGAGTAATGGACTCAAACCATTTAGGTGGAAAAGAGATTCCACCTAAACATTAGGAAGAACTTCCTGAAGGTAAGAGTTGTCCAACAGTGGAATGCACTTCCTCTGAGTGTGGTGGAGTCTCCATCTTTGGAGGTTTTTAAACAGAGGCTGGATGGCCATCTGTCATTGGGAGTGCTTTGATTGTGTATTCCTGCAGGGCAGGAGGTTGGACTGGATGGCCCTGGTGGTTTCTTCCAACTCTATGATTCTGTGATTAACTACATGACACATTCTAGATTTGAGCCCTAGATATTATCCGTCTATCCCAGAGGACAGAAGGAGGATTGAAATTGTCTAAGAGAAAATTTCTCCTATTCCCATTTAGAGCACAGTAAGGCCTTGGAGAAGTTACAGTTTCCTCTTTGAAAGTGATCCCAACACAAGTGGCAGGCTGACTGGCTGGCAGGCTTCCTTCCTTTCTTTTTTGGTGGTAGTTAATAGTTTCAGCAGCATCAGTGCTCAAACAAGCTTGCCAGTGTCACTCTAGAATGAAGAAATCACAAAGTAATCATGTTGTGAGGAATCAGGAATGGGATGGGGTGGGGAGTAGGTGGGAATAAGAGCCTGGCACATGGTAACTTGCCAAGCAGAGCAGGGTGTGAGCATACTGAACGAGGGACTCTTGTGTGTGTTGGAGGAAGAATGTTTGGTTAAACAGCATGTAGGGTGGGTGTACTTCATTTCTAACACAATGGCCTGTGCTTGTATGTAAAAGAGAGAAGATATGTGTAAGAATTATATCTTTTAGGAAAAGAGGTCAGATCACTTATCCCTCTAGCCTTTACAGCCTATAGTATATACTGACTGGTACCAAGCCTCTAGGGGTTCAGTCCAGATTTCTAGAGATTGGCTAGATGGTGAAAATGACCCAAATAGGATTCACAGAAAATACCTTTTGTCCCAATGAGATTCAACCAAGTTTTTGGAAGGAGCCCCCCCCCCAATAATGCCATTTACTGCACAGCGTTTGCAGCTTTCCCCAAAGCTTTAAAAATAATGTGTGAAAATGTGCATTATCACTTGTTTGGACATCCAATTAGCATCATTGCAATGAAGTGGCTGAAGTGCCATTTTGGAGTTTCATGTTATCCATCACACACTTTTTGCTGCATTGAGGCAATGAAACAGCTTTTTTAAGCAGAAGGTTGCACTTGCGCACCTTTGATTTGCAGTTTAGAAAAAAATGCTGTGTAGCGGCGACAACTTGTGGAGAATAATAATGGGAGTAATTCACTCTTGGCCACCATCTTGATTTGCAGGCATGGCTGTGTGTGAAGTTCAAACACGGATAGCTTTGCGTAGCAGCAATTTTGCCAAAGGACCATGGAGAGAAATGAATGCTGCTGCAAATTGCAAATTGCTGTTAATGCACAGCAATCCACATTATATCTTCTCGACTAGACAAGCACCTTAGTTCCACCTGGAGATCCTTTGAATTCTTTCCTAGTGGACTCACAGCCAAGTACTAAGTAGGTCTGACCCTTCCTGTCCTCCAAAATCAGATGAGATCTCTGTGTTCAGGGTATTGTGGTGGATTATTCAGTCTTCCTCCTTCAGAAGACTGAAGACTCCTTTTAACAGAAGTTGATGTGCAAAATGCTTTGCCATAGGCTGTTCCCCTGTGAAGTTGGCCGCTATTGTTATTCCTTGTTGTAGAGACAGGGAGCAGAGGCTAGCAGAGGAGTCTGGCTTGGTTTGTTAAGTGTAGAACTGGGTAGGAGCCCAGGTTTGAGTCTGATGGTCTATTTAGTGCCATTGCTACTTGTTCTATGCTTGGAACAGATTCCAGTTTTATAATCCGCACCCCTCTCTGTTCTTGAAATCTGGCCTGTCAAGAAGGGTTGTGGATCTTTAGAGATATTGCTGCTGAAGTTTCCATTGCTCAATAGTGGCTGCGTGTAAAACAATGGTAACCTGTTGCTGTTTGGTGTTATATCTCCTTTTATAATCCTTCCCTTCCAGCTGTATTGAGTGATTAGATGCCCTTCACTGTGTGAGGCTACATGAATAGGGCCAATAAAAGTGACAATAATATACCCTCCAACATTTTACAGGTGAAAACCAGGATACCTGTGGCCAAGCCATATCAGAGCGTGACCAAGGGTGTGGCCAAGCAACGAGAGGCAAAAGTTATTAATGTGGTTGAGCACACAAAACTACTATGTTAAGCAGAGAAAGCCAGGGATTAATATACTAAGGGGGCATCCACACTAGAGAAATAATCCAGGTTGAAACTGGATTATTTGCATGGCTCCTTCCGAAGGCATCCTGGGATTTGTCCTTTGGTGAAGCACCAGCGCGCTTTGGCAGAGAAGGCTGAAGACCTTGTCAAACTACAAACCCCAGGATTCATAGGAAATTCCATTTGGCAAATTACAAATCCCAGGAAGCTATGCAAATAATCCAGTGTAGATTCCTCCTTAAATTTAGGAAGGACAAGACAACCCCCCTGCTTCTCCGCTCCCTCCTGCTGAGTTAATTTAATGCAAGCTACTTTTGTATTTTGAACATAGCAATTGAAGCAAGCCAAGTACGAAAGGGGAAGTGGGAGGAAGAGGAGAGAGAAACTGGGACATTTTAAAAGCAGCTGAAAAAGTAGGATGGCAGAGGATTAATTAGGACTGTCCCTGCAGAACTGGGACAATTGGAGGGTATGCAGCTCACATAGCACAGTAAGAATGGGAAATCTTCCCCCTGTGATGGTGAGTTTTCCTGATGGGAATCTATGTGCATGTGTGTGTGTGTAAATCTGTGTGGGGCCAGCATATTCAAAGGGCTCCTTTCTCCTTGCCCCTACAGCAGTGGATTGTGAGTTCAATCCTACAGCCTCACTAATGACTGGGAGGACCACCTGGCTGTCAAGGTGAGACCTCAAAGGGCTCCTGGGAACTGTAGTCCAACAGCATCTGGGAACCCACAGGTTGAGAACCACTGCTCTACAGGCTGGAGGCCATACTTTCCTTGCTTGGAAAGGGGCACCTTTTGAAAGTGCTGATCAGGCAGGAGCAGTGGCAGCACAGGTGGGGTGGGGAGGTACAGAGAGGCCGAACTGCACCAGGTGACACCATTGGAGGGAGGGGTGACACTGGTCTTAGTAATGCCACAGAGCTGGAGCCATACTTCTAAAGGTCTCTTCAAAGCTGGAAAACTCACCACAGTGGATGATGCTGATGGGCATATTGGGGGCCACATTGGGAGAGGTTGCAAACTGCATGTAGCCCATGGCTTGCCATCTTCTGCAATACGTCTTCCTCCTCTTGTTCCCCCCTCCTCCTCTTCTTGTGCCATCACTGTACATAGGGCTTTACAAAATATGATATGTCCCTGCCCCAAGGAGCTTTCAGTCTAAAATTCAGCACAGGGGAGACCACAGATGAAGGGGAAGAAGATAGTCACAGGAGTAAATGGGGTGGGGAATAGACATTTGAGCTCACTAAGCTTATGGGTATACAGTAAGGACAAAAGGCTTGTGCCAAAAGCCACTGAAAAATGGGAGGCTGGTTGAGAAGGAATGTAAATGAAGCAAGGGAGGTGGTATCATGCAGGCCTTTTGAGAGAGTTTTAAGCATGAGAGGGAGCAATGGAGAAAGCATTGGGGGGTAATTGATGGTGGAGATTCGTGGGGAGCTGGGGGCAGCAGTGCTAGAGGAGTGAAGACCAGGCAAGGATGTATCAAGATATGAGAGAGAGAGAGAGAGAGAGAGAGAGAGAGAGAGAGAGAGAGAGAGAGGGGGAAAATCTGTGGGTGGTGCATGAGGGCAAACTGTTGTTTCAAACTTTAGAAGTCTTTAAAACCAACATGCAAAATTGTTTGTTTGTGTGCTGAAACCCACCGCCCATGTGTTTTTCCATAATGCACATGATTGCCAGGCTTTTCACAAGCATCCAGGAAAAAAAGAAACCACTTCTGACAGTGAGTGATATTTTCCACTTTCGGTGCACCACTGAATACAGATAACTTCACTAACATTTCATATTGGCCTCTGTTTGATGTTTGCAGTGTGTAGCCCGGCCATGAGGATACATTACTGAAGATGTTTGGAAAGCAACTAAAATGGGCCTTGGTTGGGTCTGGGTGCTGAGTTCATGTTCAGCCCTTTCTGAAAATAGTGTTGGGGCCTTTGCAGGTCAGTTTTCTTGGTGCTCCCTTGCATGAAGGGCTTTGTGTGACTGTCAGGATTGCCAGCTTTTTCACAACTCCTAAGTGCCTTCTTAAACAGCAGGCAGCATAATAGACATTAAGTAGGGGGAAATCCTTCAGTCTCCTGACTTCGTGTTTGGAAAGGTTTAGTCTTGTAACCCCTCTGTGCTAGGCTGTTGCAGAAGACAGAGGAGCCAGATTATGAACAATGCTTGGCAACCGCAGACTAGCTGGGAGTCTTTCTGAAGTGTGAACTTATTTATTATATTTATATCTCATTTTTCTTCCAATGAGTTTATGATGGTTCACCCTCTCACAAGAGCCGTGGAGAGGAGGTTGCACATGGAGACAGTAGGATTAACCTGAGGTCAGCCACACATCTCCCAAGACCTATTCCATTACTCTCTAATCCACACACTGGCTCTCATTGTAGCTGCTTTTATTGAAGAGTGTCTCCCTACACCCCTTATGACTTGTATGTGTGTGTGTGAAAGCAGCTCTTTTATGTATGTGTTGGGGCTCCTTGTATTGTGGGGCTGTGTTTGAATGAGACTTCTCAGGGCTTCCTCTGTGCGATTTGTGTGCCACGCGTGTGACTCTCTCTGAGTGACTGCTTGTACTGCTTATGTGCTGTGCCTCCCCATCTTGAATGGATTAGGCATCAGTGACGCCAGCTGAGCCCAACCCGGCCCCACACTTCCCTTGGCTGGCTGGAGAAGAGGAGGAGGAGGCAGTGGTGGCGGGGAGGGGGGGGAAGGAATGGGGGGTGCAGTGGCTGAAGATTTCCTGGCACTCTTCCACTATAAAAACATCAGCTGCTCCAGCAGCCTCCCTCAATGTGTTCCACACCAACCTAGACCCTTTTGCCAGAGTTCAGTGCCCAGTTCTGCAAAGGCAGGGGCTGGAGCTCAGCAAACGGTGCCTCCTCTCTCGCCTCTGTGGTTTCTCCACAGCTTTGAGATCCAGGGTAAAAGAGCCAACAAACAGGCATGACTCTCTCTCCCTCCCTCCCTCCCTGCTCCCACAAGAGAATTGAGCAGATTGAAGGCAGCTTTGCTCTGGAGTTGCCAATTTAAACCTTTTTATATATATATATATAAGGGTGGTTTTTTTGGGGGGGGGCAGTGTATATCTCTCTGTCTATTTTAAAGCCTGCCTATAAGCAGAGTAGCCATTTACTGGGCTCAGGGAAGATTCTTATGGGCTGTTATCTAGAGGCCTAAAGTGGGCTGGATGACTGGTGCCATTGGACCGGAAGCTGATTCTCTGTTTCTGGCTCGGGTGAAGTAAAATGAGATGTTCGTAATAACAACTGAAAGAATTATGTACGCTACTCCTTTGTCTCATAAAAATAAATCAGAAGTCCATTCCCTTCTCGTTATAAAATTCACAATTGCAATCCAATCGTGATAATGTTGTTTAAGAAAAAAACAATGTCTTTCAAATGTGATAGATTTTATAAATTTCCGGTATTTCCTTTCCTTGCCTTCTGCCACCTTGGGTCCCATACTGGGAAAAAGGCGGGATATAAATGAAATACCGTGGGCCATTGGTATCTGTTGGGGTTTGGTTCCAGGAGAATCCCCCCTCCCCATGGATACCAAAATCTATGGAAGCTTTTGGAAAATGACAGGAGATATTCAGGAATTTTTGTTATAAATATAATAAGAGACAGCCACTTTTAAAATGAGAAGTAGATAGTGCATGTACTAGGTGGAGTGAACATATATGAAGAACAAGTTATAACAGAAGTCTTAAGTTTTATGGTATTATTCTTGGTCTATTTTGGATAATCATTTGGGAAGTCAATTTTCTTTTGTTTCATATTTGCAAATATAATGTGATATTTATGTATTGGTAAAAAATTAGAAAAGGAATGGAATTCTAATTATGGATGAAATGTGTACAGTTGTCCCTCCACATTCACGGGGGTTAGGGCCACAAGACCCCCGCGAATGTGAAAAAACCGCGAATAAAAAATAGGTCACACCACTGCCCTTCCGCAACCCCCCCGGCCCTACCAAAAGCAGTGAGGGGGATTCTCAAGCCCTGTTGCAGCTTTTTGGAGGGTGGGTGGGGGATACCCTCCCAAAACCACAAATAATCAAAACCGCGAATGTTAAAGCCGCGAATGTGGAGGGGCAACTGTATTTAAAATACGTTATTTCAGTTAAAAAATAATATCAAAAGCAAGGTTACAGGTAAAAAAAACCTATGGATGCTCACATCCCATTATATACAACGGCATAGTGAAATGGTGTCCCTTATATAAAATGGAAAAATCAAGGTTTGCTTCTTAGAATTTTTTTTTTTTTAAATATTTTCATGCCGTAGATGGTTGAATCTGTGGATGCCAACTCCATGGGTACAGAGGGCTGACTGTAAAAAAAAAAAAAAAAAAAGTGTTGGAGAGGTGGGTGGAAGATAGTTTAGGGACTATTTGTAGATAGGAATAGATTGACCAGGATTTCTGGGTCCCTATTGTCTAACAATTGCAAGAGGTAAAAAGTTTTCTTCCAGAAGGAGGCATGGGAGAAGAGATCAGAAAGAGATTTTGGTGAGAAAGAACTCTCTCTCTCTCTCTCTGGCTTTTCTTCGCAAACAAAGATTCAGGAAGGACTCATCCCGCGCTTTCTGCAAGCGCGCTGATGACTAAAAAGGCCAATCCGAGATAAACAAGTCCAGTTGCAGAAAGCACAGCAGAAGGTCTCCTTGGGTGATGTTTCCGGGTTGTGATTCTTTCTACGTTGTCGTTTCTCTTCAAGACTTGTTCGGTGTGAGCTCTCAAATAAGGCTGCAGCATTGTGGATAGTGCGTCTCCATGCCTCCCAATGTGAGGCCAGGGCGGACCATTGTTGGTGATCAATTTGGCCGAGCCTGAGATGTTGTTTCAGGGAATCTTTGTATCGCTTTTTTGGAGCGCCCCTCTTACGCTGACCCTTGGCGAGTTCACCGTAGAGTACTATTTTGGGGAGGTGATGGTCCTCCATCCTAGCAACGTGCCCTGCCCAGCGCAGCTGTGTTCTCAATATCATGGCCTCAATGCTGGTGATCCCTGCTTGCTCAAGGTCAGAACTAGTGAGCTTGATTATAGTACTAATCACTAATTTCTGCGGTATGCATGTGCTTAGAGGTTTCCTTGGCCCTCAGTGTTCAGTGTTTTCCTCCCACTATTGCTGCCTGACACAGTGGGTTCCAGTTGGTAGACCTAAAGCTTCAAGCAAAACACAAATGTGTCCACCTCTGTTGTGTAACAGTATCCAGGTAAGAATTTTTTTATTTATACTGGGGGTGGGAAACATGTGGCCCTTGAGATGTTGTTGGACTGCAACTCTCAGCATCCCTCACAATTGGCTATGATGGCTAGGGCTAATGAAAGCTGCAGTCCAACATCTGAGGGCCAGATGTCTCCCACTCCTGTCTTACAGGGTCACAAACATGACAAAGATGATGGATCCTAGCATGGAGGCATTTTTAGTTGAAATTTTGAGAACCAGAGAAGGAACAAGAGGTAGAAAAGTGACAGAGGACTAAAAGAGAATGGATGTGAACTCTCGTATAGTTATATATCCATAAGAGGCTGTGATTTGTTTATTGATGATGTAGATTAAAGGTAGGCAGCCTGAGCTGCCATTGTCTGATCCTGTAGGAGGAATGAATCTAAAAAATAAAAATATATTCAAAAATTCCAGGGATCTAGCCCTTTTTAAAAAGAAATTTAAAAAATCTTCTTTAAAAAAGAGTTAAAATCACTTCATTTTCAATGTAATGCAGAGTTACGTTTAGGAATCCTGAGACAGACAGCTCAATTAACATTTAAAAGTGTATTCTGAGGTCTGTGGTCTGATCTGATCACCCAGTGAATTAGACTCATTACAAAAACAAAGGAGTCAGTTTAAAAATGCAAATTAAAAGTTTACTGAAGGTATATAAATCTTAATCTACATACTAAAACAAACTTTAAAAAGAAAGGTTCATAACTAACTAGGAGGATTTAGGGTAGAATGACTCACTCAGCCTTTAGCGGTAGAGGCTGCATGGTGAACATCATGGCATGGCTTCATAGCAAGGCTTCATAGCAGCATGGCTTCATAAGATGGCTACAGCCGTATGGAGACTCTAACTTAAAAGAGACTTGCACAAAGAGCAATAAAATTTAAATTAGGTCATGTGTTGAATGACCCATCTCTCCAGTTGGCTGGAAGTGCCCAGTGAAATAAGAGAAAGGGAGTTTGGGAGAACAGAAGCATGCAGGGAAAATTCCTAGACTTATCTTAGGAGTTTGGGAGAACAGAAGCATGCAGGGAAAATTCCTAGACTTATCTTAGGATGTGAGTGGGGTACACAAGATTGTTTTACATTACAATAATTATTTCCCCACATACTACAGATCCTCCCCTGGTTGTTTTGTCTGCACTTCCCCACTTGTTGTTGTTATTTGCCATCAAGGAAGATTATCAGATGCAGGCAAAAAGCCTGCAAGGATAGCATCATCGTACTGCACGGTTTTGCACGTGTCATCCTCGTCGCATGCTGCCTCCGTGCAGACTCTGTGCTGCAGCGGAGAACAAGCTGTTGCTTTTCATTGGTGGAAATTTCTGTCAATGAAAAGCGATGGCTTATTCTCTGCTTCAGCACAGAGTCTGCACGGAGGCAGCATGTGAAGATAACCACGTCATGCAAAACTGGGACCCATTCCCAGTACATCCTTGTATGCTTCTGTTGACCTTTTTGAAGCTCTGATAATCTCCCAAGTTGGCTTTGATTTATGGTGACCCTGTGAATGAGAGTCCTTGAGCCCTACTAACAACAGCCCTGCTCAAGTCTTGCAAACTCAGGCTGTGATTTCCTTGATTGAATAAACCCATCTGTACATAATGTGGCCTTCTTCCCCCCCCCACCACAACTTCCTTTCAATTTCCTGAGCGCTATCATCTTTTCCAGTGAGGCATGTCATCTCATGATCTGCCCAAAGCATGATAGCCTCAGCTAGCACCCATTTACATATCCTCAGACTTTTCTGATTTGGCAGGGGACAACCTGGATCATTCCTCTGTTGCCCCTCTTTTCCAGCTTCTTTAAAAATGTCCCAGTTTCTCTCTCTCTCACCCACTTCCTCCCCTTTGTTCTCAGCTTATTTCCATTGCTGCAAGCAAAGGCAGCTGACACACTGCAGAAGTAATGCAGTTTGACACCACTTTAACTGCCATGGGTCAATACGATGGATTTCTGGGATTTGTAGTTTTTGAGCGAATTAGCCTTCTCGGTCAGAGAGCTCTGGTGCCATGACAAACTACAAATCCCAGGATTCCATAGGTTGGAGCAGTGATAGTTAAAGCAGTGTCAAACTACATTATTTCTGCAGAGTGACAGCAGCCTGAGTTAAAACTCTGAAAGTATTTTGCTCAGCATTTTTTCCCAAATTTTAAAAAAATAATACGAGGAAATGCACATTAGTGCTCATAAGGACAACCAATTCAATTTGCTGCGCATCCTCTGAGAAGGTGGAACTGGAGATCTGATTAGTTAGACATGCGTGGGGAATGGGCTTTCTGGGAAGGCAGTGCCTGGATGCATCCTGTTGGATTTTCATGCTAGCAATTGTGCACTTTTTGCTCCACCATGGCGACCAAATAATTTTTTTTTTTTTAGCAGAAGGTTGCACATGTGCACCTTTGCTTTAATGTTAAAAAAAATTGTGCAGCGGTGGCAGATATCATGCTAATTTACGGCTGCCATCTTGATTCATGGGTGTATGAACTTCAAACATGGATAGCTTCTTAGCCTATCATTTTTGCTGAAAGTCCATGGAGACAAAAGAACGCTGCTGCAACAGTAATGCGCAGGAATGCACATTATTTCCTCTCGTCTAGACTAGCCCACAGACTTGATGTTGCACCTGCTTTTCCCCTGCTCCTGCAAACGGTGGCCAGTGCATTGGAGCAGGAACAGGAAAACACTGAGCACAATGGCGTTAGAAAGCATGAGTTAATGGCAATGTGAGGCTTGGGCATCATTCCTCATCTCCAGGTGAATCAAACCCTAGGAGGGTGGAAGAGAGGAACAGGGCAAAGAGTAGAGCCACAGGAGCTGCTTAATGGGAGCAAAAGATGGTTCATACTCATACCAGTCCACCCCATTTGTCCTCAGTACTCGTCAGTGGGCCATTGTTGAGCTTATCTCTATGTAAAAGGCAGAGTCATCAAAAACTTGTTTGTTCCTACCTTTTACCTCTGGCTCATTAGCTTGAATTGTGTTGCCTAATCCTGTGGGTGACTGCTGTATTGATTACTTCCCTCACCCCTTATGTGTATGTAATCAAACTTGACCAACTTCTGGTCCTTGCAACCTATGATTTTATGAAATGTTGGTTGAATCCCACCCACCCCTTTCTGAACAGAGAAACTGCACCCCATAATTTTCTACCCTCCCTCTCACCCTCCCTCCCTAGTGTTGGGGACAAGAGAGGGGTTTGATATGCACTTTGCCTAAAATCTCTGCTTAAAAATTCTTAATGTGTGGCTGACAGATAGACTCTGCATAGGATTCCAGGTTGAGACTAAGGGTGCATCTACACTGTAGAAGTAATGCAGTTTGATACCCCTTTAAGTGCTGTAGCTCCATCTGATGGAATCTTGGGGTTTGTAGTTTTACAAGACCTTTCACTTTCTCTGCCAAAGAATGCCTATGCCTCACAAAACTACAAATCCCAAGATTCTGTAGGATGGAGCCATGACAGTTAAAGTGGTGTCAAACTGTATTATTTCTACAGTGTAGATGCACCCTGAGTCACTGAATTGGCCCTCACAGAGATCATTTTCTATAGGAGCAGTCCAGCACACAGTTAGACAATGATGTATTGAAGTCATATTTCAGCGTACTTGAAAGTATCCTGTGTATGATATTTATTTATGTAAAGATTTCTGTCTCAGCCTTTTAGTGTCTGTGTACTGCTGTGTAGTACAGCAACACCAGGAGTGGTGGGCATGAAGATGCGAAACTAGATTCATATCCCTGCTCAGCTATGGAGCTTTCTGAATCAGAGGCTGGTTGTGAGATAAAATATTGATGCTGCTCTGAACTTGTGGAAAAGGGCAAGATTTTTTTTTCCATATATTGTTTTGCACCTTCAGAGTCCAGCTTGACAGAGAGTGTTGTTGGTGTTGTAGTAGTAGTAGTTGCTGCTGCTATTATTGTTAGCAACTTGGGAGTCAGAAATCCTTGCTGATCAATTACAAATCACCCAGAGATCTCAATCCCCTCCTGCCTGCACCCTTTCAAAGGCATAATGTAGCCTTTCTTGGGATGTGAGACCTATAGTTAGGTGGGAGATGGCCAAATCGGATTGCCAGGAGGTCTTCCTCCTGAGATGGGGAGTTGGGAACCTCCTTCTACAGTGTGGTCTCTGCGCCAGAGAAAGGACTTGTGTTCTGCAACATCTGATTAAGTTGGGCATCCCACAGAGACAAGACAGGCTCTATTGCCTGTTAAAGCTACAGCATATTTTTGTTTTCACAGTAAATTGGCCTGAACTTCACGGTTCTGTCACGGCCTGGGACTGACGCGTTTCATGTGCCTCTTACAGTCACGGTTGGGTCTCTTTAATCCTGCTGTGCTGAAGTCATATGGGGACAAGGAAGCAAGGGTGGGCATGCCAGATTCCCATCTTGGAGATGCTTAGTTAACCGGTCAGAACTCCTCCTTCCCACTGCCACCAAAAGCCCCTCTCATCAGAGGCTATTTTCATCTCCATGATATGCTGGGGGCTGTCTGTATTGCAAGAAAAGGCTGGCTGGTTCATTATGGCGAGTTCATCTCATCCCTCTCTGATCAGAGCATTGTGCAGAGACATGAGTCGAATGGCTCCACTTTGCCTGATGTGTCATGTGCTGAAGTGGTCATGGGGCTCTTTGGATGAGACTGGAATCCACATTTTCCATGCTACCTCATGTTTGTTTGCAGCCTATATAGCGACATTTGGAGTAGTGCATAATTAGTAAGGGTGATGTGCTAAAGAGCAGGGATGGGAAACATTTGGCCCTCCAGATGTTGGTGGACTGCAACTCCCGTCAGCAGTGTCTAGGTGGCTAGGGCTGATGGGAGTCTTCCATTAACACTTGGAGGGCCACATGTGCCCCCAGCCTGCTGTAAGGGCATAATAGTTTTGTGTCACTAAGGTGGAGCTTCTGTCACTGCCTCTGCTAGAGGCGCCACTTGGTGGCCCTCCTTGGCCAACCAAGACACTGGTATGTAGCAGTCAGGACTTTGACTTCTATCCTGCTTCAAGCTGTTTTTACAGGTGTTCCAGAATGTGGCACATGGTGATATTAGAGCATTTCCAAGACCATGGACCATGATTTCACAATTGAAATCAGTCTAATGAGTCTCATGAGTACATGGAACTGCTGCTCATATACTGTGTCACCCTTGGTTCATCTAGCCCAGTACTGGATACTCTGACTGTTGTGCTGTCCAGGGAATTAGACAGAGACCTTTCCAATTCTGTTGCGGTTCTCTTAAGGGCAAATGTGTTGAGTTGAACTGAGGACCTTTACGTGCTTTCCCCAGGCTCACTAGCAAGCAACTCTGAATAACCACTGAGTGCGCTAAGACTTTCAAGAAAGTGCAGTTTAAATTGCTGCCTTTAATGGTGTCATAACAGAATTGGCATCATCATCCCCAGGCACCACTTGTAGTCTATATAGGGAGATAGGCAGAAGCTTCCTTGAAATTGTTGGCTGATGCCACTGCATGGCAAGATGCATGAAGTGGTTCAGCAAGCAGATTGAGAAATGGTGTCCATTTTGTCAGAAATATTATTTTATTTATTTTTCTATTATGAATTATTGTCCCGTTAAATAAATCAATAAATATTTCTCCTCTAGGACCTCTAGATAGGAGATTGGGTAGAACAGTCACTTGATGATTGCTTAGTTTTAGTAATCCTCCTAGTTGTAATAGGCTGCCCAGGACTGAATGGATCACAAGGACTGAACTTGTTTTTCCTCTTTTGATTTCCAGCAATACTTCATCCCTTTTGAGGAGGACCTACCTAGGTGGCATGTCATCCATGCAATTAGCAATGCCACCAATGGCTTCAGAAAATAAATAAATAAACAAATAAATAAATAAATTGCAGGCATGGTGTGAATAAGGCAATGGGCATGGGAGGGTACGAGTGGGGGTTTAACCCTTTGTACCTGCTCAGGTCCCAATCCTGGTTGATTCCTCTTTGCTTGCTCTTTATCTGAAATGAGGCAGAGGAAATGTGTGGCCATTGGAAGCACTATCCCCCAATGCAAATAGGAGGTGCAGGGACCCCATCCCCTACCACACTCCTGATCTAGAATGGGGGCTCTACACCTGCCATTTCCTCTTTAAAAAAAAACATTCACATAGTTGCTAATTGTGTGAATGCTGTCTTGTTCAATTTGGTCCTGAGACCTGGTTCACTTGGCCAAATTAATCCAGTGTGAATGGAATCAGCTTGTACTGAAGAAAAAGAAGGCTAGTGCTTTCATTGAACCTGTCTGTCATTTTACTAGAGAGATGTCATTCACTGTTATCACTGTTGAAATTCTAGAGCAAGGACACTCAGAAGTAGACCAAGGTCAGCTCCCAAAATTAAAGGACATATAAGCCTCTGGTTGCTCTAGTAGTATGCAGGCACATATATTAGACTTGTCAGACTCTTGCCTATATGGCCAGAATTTGTACCTAGTGACTGTATGACAGGGTTGGGATACATTGGACCCTCCAGGTGTTTTTGAACTACAGCCAAAGTCCCTCACCATTGACCACATTGACTCAGGCTTCTGGGAGGTGATGTAAAAAACATCTGGGGGCCACAGGTTCCCTACCAGCACAACGTACCAGCAGCTGAAAGCATGCAAACAGAAAGGAGACTGTGGAGAAAGCACTATTCCATCTTTGTTGCTGTGTCAGGAAGCTGCAGATCTTACACACACATGTACACAACCTTTCCAAATAACACCACAATGGCATTGTTCAGATCTCTGCACAGGCCCAGTGATCTGCAGAGACATTAGTGTAGTAGATTGTTAGGGATGGACTTTGTGGTGGCTTGTGGGGCTGATCCTGGGGTGGTGGTGGTAAATCCGCTCATGTTTTTAGTCCTCACTCTAAAGGAGTTGTCCGGGGTGCTAAACCTATTTTTGGGTTATGGTGCTGTATCATCAATAGCTCCTTTCAAGTTCAGGCTAAAACCTGGAACATTGGATGGAATTTGGTGTCAGCTGTGTCACTGCTTAAATGAGACAACTGGATGTGGATTTTCTTCCACCTCTGAAGTGGACAAAACCACTTTTTTTAAAAAAAAAAAATAGAAGTTGTTCTTCCCATTTGTAAAATAAGTGTAGCAGCCATGTGGCATGGGAAGCCTTGATATGGTGAAAGCTGAGAAGAAAATTGTGTCCAGGTTGGTGGTTGTACCCATGCCAGTCAGTAGGCCCATGCCAGGCAACTCTCAGACCAGCATTGAAATTTAAAAGGGGGACATCAGGAGCCTAAGGACAGTGCAAGAGATAGATTGGAAGCTCTGTGGGGTAGGGAGGAATGGAGAGGGCCACAGACGCAGCTACCAGCCACTCATAGAGAGCAGATGGGTGTCAGGAGCAAAAAGGAAGGAGTGTCTTCTTGTTGGAACAGGCAGCCAGTAGCTGATAAGCCTGCAGCATTTATCTGGGTGAGGTGTGTATGTGGGGGGGGGGGGTAACCAGTTCAACCAGGATTGCTCAAGCCCTTTGCACTGGCTCAGAGGGAGACTGCCTCAGTTGTGCAGTCCAGCTGTCAGATGAAGAGGGCTCAGCTCTCTGCTTCCCATCTTCTCCTATGCACAGATCATGAGGGGTCTTTCCCTGTCCCATCTCCATCACATACAGCTGGGGTGGTAGGTGTCTGTGTAACAAGGACAAGGCATAAATGTAAAACACTCTTGTAAAATTGCTTTGAAAGTGTGGATTGCTAAGCAGTAGTGATAACATGTGAAGTTGAAGGCTTTCATAGCAGGCGAAACGTCAGAAAGAAACTATTCTAGAACACAGCCTCACAGCCCGGTAAAAAACCCAAGGAAAATCTATAGTAGTGATAACACATATTCCCATGGCGGGTTGGTTTCCTATTCCCTCCTATGCATGTGAAGCCCCAATCAATCAATCAATCAATCAATCAATCAAGTAAACAGTGCTGATGAGGTGCTGGTGGTCATAGGGAAGGCAGAACATTTGTGCTAAAAGACAGATTCAGTCTTACTTTCTACCAGGATTGGGGAATTGGTGGACCTTCCAGTGTTCTTGGAATGCAACTCCCATTACTTCTCCCCATTGGCCATTCAGATTGACGCTTCTGGGAGCTGAGCTCCAAAACTATTAGGAAACTGCAATGGGTGCAGGGGAGACTTCCCCCACCTCACCCCATAGGGCCACACTGGTGCTCCTGATGTGATCAGAAGTGATGTCATGCCACTCCTGGTCATGTTTTCAACCCAATTTCAACTGATTTTTTCCCCAAAGCTTTTCTTGCTGTTTGTTTTGGTGTTACTGGGATTTGGGGCTTGTGGGGGCAACATGGCCATGGTTTGCAGGGGTCTAGGCCCATTTGGGAGCAAAACATCAACTGCAAAATGAGGGCACATCCAGACCGATTTTAAAGTCCCAGGTTTTGTTCCTTTTCTTTCCAATTTTATACTGGGTTAAAATAAACTGACCTGGGGAGCTGGTATAAAAAGTCTCTGATTGGACTGGGAGCTGTCAGAAAATATTCTTGGTTAAACAAAATGCGTATGGATCGCCAAAATAAAAGAACAAAATCTGGGACTTTCTGGTCTTTTCCATCAGTCTAGATGCACCCTTAAAGTTTTTTTTGGGGGGGGGTGGGGGCATGGAGAGGGTCAGACCAGGGTCTCAAGGGCTGCACTTTGCCCACCCCTACAGTGGAGGGCCAAGCCAAGGGTTCCTCACCCCCTGTATTATCTCATCACGGCTGGAGACTGTCTCATAGAAAAGAGGCTTCCACAGGGCTTTCTTCCTAGGTCAGGTTGGCCTATCAACTGGAGGCTCTTCAAACTCTGGTTGGCATGATCAGGGAGGAGGGCTTAAGATCCAAATTGTGTAGTTCATGCTTTCCCTGGACTGACAGTATGTGTACAGCATAGACACAAAGGTTTCACGAATAATAGTTGTGTGACATTGGTGATTGCTGGCCAATTGTACCATGTGAGTCCGTGGCTATACCATCCATAGCTATGGATGGCATAAGTCAGATGGCAGAAACTCTTTGGGGTCCTGAGGGGCCAGATTGCCTCCCCCACTGCACAAACACCCATGTATAGCTGATGACTGGGAGTAGGGGGAAGCTTCAGTCTTCAGCACCTCTTCTGTCCCCATCTGGCCCCTCACCTGATGCCCAATTTGAGCCCTCTATTCAGAGTGAGATAGGAATTCCATGCTTCTTTGCATAGAGAAAACACCTTTTTACACACATTGATGTCCCATTGGACAGCAAGGGGTCTCCAAAGGGAATCCTTGTGTTATTTTTGGTCCATGACTGGAGATAACACTAAGGTTCCTCACTTCCTTGCCTTCCCAATTGGGATGACGGATCTCCATTGTTATCTCCAGTCACTGGTCCCATTAATAATTGCCACCTCAGTGGGGATTAGCTTAGATTGTTTGACTTTTGGTTTGTACTAAAAAGGAAGGTTGATGTGGCACATTAGTTGTCAGATTTTCTACTAGGAGACCAGTGTGAGAGCAATGATTTGCATGCAGATGATCTTGGGTCCAATCTCCAGTGTCTCCAAGTGAGGCTGGGAAAGACTTGCAACTGAAATTTAGGAGAGCTGCTGCCAGTCATTGTTGGCAGTACTGAGGTGGGTGGACCAATGGTATGACTTGTAATAAAATCAGCTTCTCTATTTGTAACTATTTCCAGATTATTGTCTCGGTCAAGGAATTCAGGGAGAAACCACCATAGAACCCCTGTATTTTTCAGAGGATTTTGGGATATACAGTGTTAAGCAGTGTTCAACACATTTACCCAGTCACTGAGCTGATCTCTTGGCCCAATCAGCTCAACATGTACAAGCTGAGAAGGCATCATAAAACACCAGCAGCTATTCCTAGCTGGTAGCTCTGGTGGAGAGAAGTAGCAGAGGGCAAGCAATCTTCAAGTGGAACCTATTCTCCAGGAATGATCTTCTCTTTCAGGAACTTCTCTGATTCACCTTCTTGGAAAGGCGGGTTTCCCTGCAATATATTTGGAAAAGTGGTGCAACTTCCAAGCGTGTCTGGGTAGCACTCTTCAATGGCTTTCTCCCAGGTCTTCAAAGGGCTACACTGAAATGACCCAGACATGCTCTAAGGGAAGGAGAAGAGTTAATTTTAGGACTGGTCTCTCCTTTCTCCTTTCCTTTTTTTAAAGCCCCAAGAAAAAAACACAAATCTCTGTGTTTGTGTTTTATGAGTGAGAGTGTGCACAGAGGCACACCAACGTGTTGGTGTTTGTGCCTGAGTAGGTGAGGTCCAGACTCCAGACACATCCTCCCTCCCTCTCTCACAGGGTGAAGAAAACTACTCAGTGACACTGGAGTGGGTCCTGTCCTGATGTCAAGTCCTTTTGACAATCTGACAGACGCCTGGACTCAGGCGGGGAGCAGCAACATCAGCAGTACAAGCAGCAGCAGCAAAGAAGCAAGAAGAGGAGGAGAGAGAAAATATTTTCCGTGTCTTCGCCTGTAGTCATTCTGTGGTTTTTGAAAAAATGTGCTGTATATTTTCAGGGCTGTGTCACATGATCTGCTGGGGTTATGAATAGCCGAGTATAATGATTTCTTAGTGAACGTTAAAAAAAAAAAAGAGTGAGTGAGAGAGAGAGATTCTCTGCGAGAAGGAGGCTCACACACTCGCTCAGGAACAGCAGGGAGAGACAGGACGTGGAAAGTTCTCTTGACTCCAGGTGTCCGCCTGTATCCCCAGCCCTTGGAGCCGTGCTCAGGCAGCCAGGTGAGTGGGGAAGGCCCTGGGCCCTGATGTGAGGTGGGAGGTCAGATTTGTGGTTTGACATCTGGATTTCCTTTCCTCACCACTGCGCCAGCTGTGTGTGTGTGTGTGTGTGTGTGTGTGTGGTGGCATCCGTTAATCTGTCTTGTTTCTTTTCACTTTCTGAGGCCTTTGAGTTAGTTAGTTGTTGCTTTTTAAAACTTTTGTGTGTCACTGTGGGGATCGGGTGGGTCTTGAGAAGGGCTGTCTGAGTGAAAGAGAAAGGGGAAAGAGCAACTGTGTGCTCATATATATGACTGACACAGATCTTTGGAGATGGAGCAGCCACACATGGGAAAGGCAGGGATTGTGAGTGCTTGAGTGACCATGTGACGGATTTGTGTGTCACTGGTGAGGAAGTGGTGAAGGCTAGTGGCTCTGAGAGTTGTCAATGGACAATTGTAAAGTGTGCCTGTGTTTGTGGGGATGGGTACAGTGGGGTCTCCTCATTGAGGTAAGCTTGGGCTGAGTTGACTGGAACAACCCATGGGTCCCTACTGGCCCTTCTTTTCCCCCAATTCCTGATCTCCCCCAGAGTGTTGAATGACATCTCCACTTAATTCTGGGGTGGGCTATTTAAAGTGAGCGTGGCTTCCTTCAGGGACTTGTAGCAGTGGAAAGGTGTTAAGAAGCCTGGCTACTTTTACTCATTGGTGCAACTGTTGCTTAACCAAAGTGCAGAGTGTAAGAGGGCACAGCAGGGTGAATATGGGGCTGGTATTGTGCATGAAGTAAGAGGGGATTGTTGCTCTTTTACTCCGTCTCCTCACTCCTGAGTATCTCTCTACTTCATGAACCCAAGTTGTTTGTGAAGGAAGCCGTTTGAAAGCACATAGAACTGGCGGCAGCATCAAGGAGCATGGGTGGACACAGGAAGGCTCTCTCTTTGTAGGTCATGTTGTTAGGTTCAGTTGTGGGGAAAGGGGTGTGGCTGCCCATACCACCCTTCAGGGAGAGGGTTTGGCATCTGAAGGATTTTGAGGGAGGGAAGGTTCTCTAGGCTTTGGCAAGAAAAGTGTTGTAGTGGGTGGCTGTGGATTGGGTGGGGCAGATGAGCCCTAGTCCTGCTCACCAGACGTCTGGTCCATTTTAGGAACATGGTACTGATCAGACGCTTACCTCCTGAGGCTCTTTTTGAAGTCTTTGGGGGCTGTGAATAGCCCCCACACCCTGCCCCAAATGTTTGCCACAAGACTGGACAGGGGTCAGTGATGTAGCCTGACTTGGGCCTTCCTAATCAAGCAAAGCTGCCACCTTGGAAACCTGTTTGTTTGTTTGTTTATTGGATTTATAGCCTGCCTTTCTCCCAAGATGGGATTTAAGGCAGCTTACAATAATTAAAAAAATACAACCAAAACCTCATAAATACCATCCGTAAGAAAAAGACAGCTTTGATTCTACTTTGGCTGCTGGCTGAGAGTGAAGAAACCTTCCCACAACCGTAGAGCCATCCTTGCCCAAACTGTCCCATCCACTCTCACCCAGAGAAAACTTTCATTTATATACTAGTTCTCTCTCTCTCTCTCTCTCTCTCTCTCTCTCTCTCACACACACACACACACACTCACACACACACACACACATCTATCTCAGTCCCTCCTGCAGTATTCTTCTATGTGCAACAACCTTTTTGTTGCATGTACAAAGAACACACCTCGGGTTGCCTATTGGCTTAGGTATGGCTGATAATTGTGGCAGGACAGCACGTGTCTGTTTCATTCTGTTGAATGGGCAATGGCTCTTTTTACCTTGGGGGAATCTTCTCTAGATGCCAGCATAGCAATGGATCCCATTCTCAGGCCTAAATGTATAGAGCTCAGTTTAAGGCCATGGTGGTGTATGGGATTCCAAAAATAGGAAGATCACGAGGCCTGTATTAGAAGTCGTTTGAAGACAGGCCTAGATATCTCACCATTATGCCTTTGCTGGGTTCTTTATGTAGATTAGCATACTAACATATTGATGTTAATCTTTTAGTAGGAAAATTGGCACCCAGGTATAGTTTGGCTCTTTTAAGTGAGCACCCCCTAAAGGAAAAATGGAAGATTGCTCCCTGACTTCAGTTTATTTTCCAATGTATCCCTATCTTCTAGTTTGCTACGTACCTGAGTATCTTCTGTTATCTCAAGAAGCAGGATCGAATTGTCCTTCCCACTGAAAATATGGGGGAAGCAAGGGCTACAGACATAAAGGTAATTGGCTTACCATGTGATGAGAAGAGCAGTGCGATGAATGTAGGATTAGATTTTGCAAATCCCTCTGACAAAATTGTACCTTGTGAACGTTACATGTAGGTGAAAACTTATTTCTCTGCCTGTGCCAACCCAGTGTCTGTTTGGTCATGAAATAAGACTACCTTTTCGTCTCCTCCCACCAGCTTGTTTACGTGGAGCAAAAGGGGAGGCAGGGTGTTTTTACCTTAACCTGTGAAAATGGCTATACGGAGATGGGGCTAGGAGTGTCCTTCTGCTTCCGGAGTCAGGCTCACTTCTCCAGAATGTAGCCAAAGTCCAGCAATGAGACATCCTGGAAACCTCTCAATCTTGATTGCTGTTATTTTTGACACAATGGAACACATCCTTAATGTTACTTGCTAGCAACAACACTCACTCAAAAACAAACCGTTAAAAGAGGCAATTAAATTGAGGCTTATAAAGAGCATCTTGACTGGTGGCCTTTGGTGAGTAAAAACTGAATCTAGGCAACAGGACGCACACAAGCTTATAAAAACATTGTATATACATATGGTTGGACAGGTGGGTCAGTAATTTTTGTAGGTTTTGTGCGAGATTAGACTGATTCTAAATTGTTCTGCTCCTGATATGCCTGTTGACTCTGTGGCCTAGTGTTGACCACCTGCAATACACATACATAGTGAAATGCATTTAACCTATTTTTATGACTTCGCCTAACTCAGGGAAGTATACATGGGACAGCTCTGCTCATTTTGTTCCTCACAACAGCCTAGATTTGGTAAGAGATACTGACTGGCAGAAAGCCATCAAATGAGTTGCTGAATGCAAGATGGAACCCAGGTTTCTGCCCAGCTCTATAGGTGTAATAGTCCTCCTTTTCCTGTAAAATGGAGGTGGTGGCTGAGAGAGCAAAGTGCAGCCATTCTGCTACTGGATACAACGCCCATCAAAATTAGGACAGCATAGCAAATGATGAGGAATGCTGGGAACTGAAGTCTAGTAATAACTGGGACACAGTACTTTGACCCCTCCAACATTAAAGGGACTAATGAGGAAATGGGAAAACACTGGGCTATACAGTAGGCCCTTGGTATCCGCTGGGGTTTCGTTCCAGGACTCCCTGTGGATACCAAAATCTGTGGATACTCAAGTCCCATTACATAAAATGGTATAGTAAAATGGCATTCCTTATATAAAAAGGCAAAATCAAGGTTTGCTTTTTAGATTTTATTTTTAAAAAATATTTTCAAACCATGGATGGTAGAATCTGTGGGTGCAGAATCCATGGATATGGAGGGCTGACTGTATATTGCCCAATAGCTTTTGTATGGCACTCAGGCTCCCATTAAAGTCTGTTGTTGTTTCTCTCTCTCTCTGTCTCTGTCTCTCTCTCTGTGTGGTCTAGATGATCTTTTTTCTGTTTAATTCCCCCCCCCCCATGATCATGCTTTGTTCTTGCTTATTTTCTTGCCCCGATTGTTTTAACAGAGGGGCGGGATATAAATAAATTTTATTATTATTATTATTACTATTTACCTTCCTTTTCAAGTCTTATTACTTCTGATTTTGTCCTGTCTTTCTAAGGTAGGATAGTCAAGCTGGTGTCCTCCAGATGTTTTGAATCACAGCTCTCAGATTCCATCACTGTTGTATATGCTGGCTGGGGTTTATGAGGCTTGTTGTTCAAAGCACCTACTAGATTGCCTTTTTGTTGTGTCCCTTCTAGTCCTTTCTGACTTGAGGTGACCCTACCATGAGGTTTTCTTGGCCAAGATTTCTTCAGAAGGGCTTTTGCCTTTGCTTTCCTCTGAAGCCGAGAGAGTGTGACTTGCCTAAGGTCACCCAGTGGATTTCCATGGCTGAGCAGGGATTCAAACCCTGGTCTCCGTGTTCTACTCCAACACTCAAACCACTACACGCCACTGGCTCTGCTTTCCTTGTAAAATGGGAGTGGGTGGATGAGAGGGCAAAATCCGGCCATTCCATCAGGATTTGCAGGAGTAGCAGGATTGCCTACCCTGATTTTAAGCACTGACGGCACAATTTATTTATTTTTTTTGGTGGCTAATATTTGACCTTGTTTGTAGAAGGTCAATTTCTCAGTCATCTGAATCAGTCACTGGAAGTGGAAGCTACAATTTTGTTAAATTGTCCAATTAGAAGGTGTGCATGAGTCCACAGCTGCATTGTAAACTCTGAGTGACAAAAGTATGTTCCTTTGTTATTCTGTATATCACTTAGCATGCTCTAGGTTTGTTGTTGTTGTGTATGTTCAAGTCATTTCCAACTTGCGCTGACTCTAGAGGAACCTATTGTGTGGTTTTCTCGGCAAGATTTGTTCAGAGTGGGTGTGCCTTTGCCTTCCTCTGAGGCTGAGAGAGTGTGACTTGCCCAAGGTCACCCAGTGGGTTTCCATGGCTGAGCAGGGATTTGAACCTTGGCCTCCAGAGTTGTAGTCCAGTACTCAAACCACTATACAAGGCTGGCCCATAGTACTTATCATAGTGATCATTGTTGTGGCAAAACACCTGCAAAACATGATAGAAAGGTAATATAATCAGTAATATAATCAGTCAGAATTTGGTGTAGTAAAATTTTTGTGCATAAAATTCCTACTCTTCTCCACCTACCTCATGACTCATTTTGTTGTGTGTTTAAAAATTGGATTTTTAAAAGTACAATTAAAAAGAAAGGGGTAAAGGAGAAAGGAGAAAATAAAGAGAAAAAGGGGGAAGTACAGTTGTCCCTTCATATTTGCTGGAGTTTGATTCCAGGACCTCCCCCCCCCCATAGATATTGAAATCTGTGAATACTCAAGTCCCATTATATGCAGTGGCATAGCAAAATGGTGTCCCTTATATAAGACAGCAAAATCAAGGTTTGCTTTTGGGGTTATTATTTTTTAAGAATATTTTCAAGCCGTGATTACTTAAATCCGTGGATACCAAACCCGAGGATACAGAGGGACAACTGTATTCAGGATATTCCTCACCCCGCCTCTTGTCTCATGCATATCGAAAGTTTTCAAAACCTGACTCCAGTTTAGGTTAACTAATCCATTCTGAAGAATCCAGGCATACCTGACTGATAAAGTCCTTGACAAAGAAGCTCCTTTTTTACAGTCCTTTTAAAACCTGCACAACCTTTCTTTTCCCCCTTGTCCTCTGTCTAGCTGGAAGATTTTTTTAGCATTAGAGGCATTGGGAGAATGGTGAAGGAGGGCAGGATAAATACAGACTTTCAGTGCTGGGTTGCAGCAGCATGTCTGCAGTAAACAATGCAATAAAGCTCGAGCTAGGAAAGAATGGAATTCCTTTCAAGTTGATCCTACTGTAGCAGGGTGCACCAGCCTGCCACAGGCAAGGTAAAGAGTAGCTGCCTCCAGAATCCCTTACTGGCTATGCATGGAAAGCAAAACAGAGAGAAAGGCGGAAAATAGGCTAGCCTCCCTCACCAGCTATCCCCAAGCATATCTCTGTAAATGAAGCTCCAAAACGGAACTCATCAGAAAAGTGGAAGCAGGTGAAAGAAAAAGTAATCCCTGGATACATTGTTGAAGAAGCCTTCAAGTGGTCTCTAGAAGGTTCAAAGCATTTTTGATTACTTATGCAAGGCTTACCTGACCTGGTTGTTTCATTTCACATATGCATATTTTTAAAGTTTTGAATAAGAAATTTGCTGAAACATGTTGAACTGCTCTCCTTTTTGGGGGGGTATAGGAATATATCCCCATTCTTTCCATGTTATTCCTGCCTCTGGTACCATTTTTTACAATTTTGTTAAAGAAGTAATGCCCAGGAACACATTTACTTTGTTAACTGAGGTATACCTATAGCATGGATGTTAGACAGTGGTTTGCAAACTTCTTTTCATCTGGAAAATGTTTCCTTTCAGTTTTCCCACCAGGGTGCTTCTGCCCATTACAATGGATTCAGGGAACTGTTCCAGATCACACAGGGCTTCAGTAAGACCTTTTGTGTCATAGAATCAGAGATTAGAAAAGTTGCTTTTGTGGATTACAAGTCTCAGAATCCACAGAATCCATAGCCACTGGCCATGCTGATTAGTGAGGTCTGGGAGCTACAGTCCAAAAAGTCACATCTTCCAAGCTCCGCATCAGACTCTTACCCTGTGCATGATAGCTATGGGCAAGCTATTATCCAGGGAACCTTCCCCCACCCATTATTGATTGTCACATTGAGAATACTTTAAGCTAGCCATGAAACTTCTGAGTTTTCTATAACATATTTTTAAAATCACCTTTTCTAGGAATAATTGCCGGCCAGCCAAGGATGGCCCAAGACATTTTGCTACCTGAAGGGAAGGGCCAGATGATGCCTGCTCCCCCAGTTCACATACAGAAGGATGACTGGACTGGCAATCGAATCTA
This sequence comes from Gambelia wislizenii, assembly GCA_030847615.1. Classification (NCBI taxonomy): domain Eukaryota; kingdom Metazoa; phylum Chordata; class Lepidosauria; order Squamata; family Crotaphytidae; genus Gambelia; species Gambelia wislizenii. The sequence goes on along the minus strand of JAUMIR010000002.1, from coordinate 242,013,270 downwards.
ACTGAGTCAGCAGCCTAGCTCAAAGGGCTCAAGACTGGTTGTGTGATTCACAGAGTACTGTTGGCCTACAGGGCAGCATCCGGAGACTTCAGGAAGAAAAGTTAGGAGGCTGCCGTCTCTGCCTTCTCCCTCCCAGCATCTGCCATCTGAGGTGTTTGTCTCACTCTGGTTAATGGCAGGGCCAGCCCCATGGCCAGCTGCATTTTTTGTGTCACTTGAATGAAGGTGAGGATGCTGGGATGGAGGTGCCGCTGAAGTATGCATCTCTAATGGTGGCTCTTGGCCTCTGCAATAACAAATGCTCATGCCCAGGGCACTGGACAATAGGAATCAGCCTCAGTTACCCATGCATAAGTTACACTCCTTGGAAGTGTTAGAATCATAGAGTTGGAAGAGACCGCAAGGGCCATCTAGTCCAACCCCCTGCCATGCACAAATACACAATCAAAGTACACCATCAAATTGCCATCCAAAAACCCCCAAAGAAAGGGACTCCACCACATTCGGAGGCAGTGTATTCCACTTCCAAACAGCTCTTACTGTCAGGAAGTTCTTCCTAATGTTTGGACGGAATCGCTTTTTCTACAGTTTGAGTCCATTGCTCCATGCCCTACTCTCTGAAGCAGCAGAAAACAAGCTTGCCCCATTCTCAGTATGACATCCCTTCAAATATTTAAACATGATTATCATGTCACCTCTTAACCTTCTGTTCTCTAGGCTAAACATACCTGGCTTTGTAAGCCACTCCGCATAGGGCATAGTTTCCAGACCTCCCACCATTTTGGTTGCCCTCCTCCCCTTCCTTGTGAGAACAGAACCACTGGTATCTTCACAAGTCTGTGAAATATAGGCTCAGGATTTTTCTTAGTCCTACCACGTTCAGAGATTATCTGATGAGGACACAGGAGAGAGCCTCCTTGGTGGCTACTTCTAGGCTATGGAACTCCCTCCAGTGAGAAGTTTACTTGACATCCTCTTTGCTTTCTTTTCACTGGGAGGCAAAGACTTTTTAATTTGAGCAGCCTTCAGCTTTTAGCTGGTTGGGGGAAAAGGATTTTTTTAATGGGGTGTGCTATTTTTTTTTTTTTAAACTATGCTTTGAATGTGTTTTGAACTGTTTTAAATTAATGTTCTAATTGGATTGTTTCTTTAATGATTTTCATTGTTGCATTATATATTGTTTTAGCCAAATTTGATTTTAATTTATATTGTAAGCCAGCCTTAGGTCTCATAGTGAAAGAAGAGTGGGATAGATAGATAGATAGATAGATAGATAGATAGATAGATAGCGATTATGTTTCTTGAAGCCAGGTCTCCTTGGTTTTGTCCATTCTCCTTTCTGCTTTTCTGACTTGCACTGAGTCATTGAGAGAAATGGCTAGTTTGAGACTATGATAATTCCTGGCTGAAATCAGTATTTTCTTCCAAAGCACATCACTTTCTTTTGTGAGCTCATCGGGTGCCATTTAACTAGGCCTCTGTATGCATAGTGAGTAGGGAAGCAAACTGGGCATACCAAGAATGGAAGCTTTCAGGGTTTTTTTTAAAAAAATCCAAGTTTCTAGCCCTCAGGATTATAGCAAATGGAAATGTGCAAGTAGCATCTTATGAAGTTTCAAACAAAGAAAGTGCCAGTGAGTGAAAAATAGAGCTTTACTGCTCTGTACAGCCCTTTATCCTTCTGCCATGATTTACTGTTCTTTCTGCTAGGCTCCTCTTTGGAGTCCATGCAAAAGAAGCAATGCATGCAGATAGACTTAATTTGCATAATTTTGTTTGCTGAATTTGGGTTTATTTGGCACAGACACAGCTCCTCCGCATATCACTGTCCTTTCTTTGGCCGCTTTTTCTTTGCTGCTCTTTTGGCAGATTTCTTCTTACCAGCTATACTGTTGGCCAAAAAAAAAAAATGTGTGTGTTGGTGGCAGGGGGGGGGGGAGGGGGAAGCCTAGCCAAAGAAATTTGGTGGCTGGCCAAAATAAAGTTTATCGAACTCTTACTTCCCACTGCTGCTGAATGAGGTAGTGAGCTAAATCCAGAGTTTGGAAAAACTATTTTAGGGACTACAGTTCCCAGAATCCCCTAGCCAGCATGGCCACTAGCCATACTACCTGAGGGATTCTGGAAAGTGGAGTCCAAAAACAATCATACACACACAATATCTGGCTAAATCCATCATTAACCAGCATTCTGAGTTCAGGCTCCCTTCCGTTTCAACAGACATGGTCTGAGAGGTGGCTCACTAGAGTGGCTGGTGTGCACCTCTTTGATTCCTTAATTGGTTGAGAGGTTACAACAGAAACACTTTAGGGTTTGTTTTTTGTTTTGTTTTTTTTAAAAAAACATGATTGCTGTTTTTATTGAGAGGCTTCAAAAAATTAAAAGAAAACACGATCGTTGTTTTTTATGTTGGTTTGGGGACTCTAAAAGTTGTGGGATTTGAGTGGGAAGGAACTTAATCCAAGACCTGCCCTGTTCTCAGAAAACAACCCAGCAAAGCTGTTTAGATTGACTTGCCCTGCCCGTTTCTCCTTATGATTGTGAACTAAAAAGCTGGCAGGTGTTAACTGGTGGGGCACTGGGAAAAGCATCCTTGTCCTTGCACAAATATTTCACTGCATCCCCTCATTTGAACTATTAACAAGTGTATGGAATTGAGGCTTAGTAGAAAGATTATGAGCATGATATCCAAAGGGGTTAAGGTAATTTGGCTATGCCCCTAACATGTGAGTTTGAGTGGACTAGCATACTTGAAGCCTGTCTCTTTGGGAGTAAGTTGGAGAGCTGGCTACTGCAATAGGCTGGAGAAATCAAAGTTCATAGGAGATAATTCTGAGCCCAAGAACTTGATGAGTCCAGACATATTGGCATATAGTGGGTTGAGACATATTTCAAAATTACCTGTAGGTTATGGTAAGGGCAGCTAAGGAATAAAATTATGCACAGAAACATGACAGTGAATTATACTTGGGATGCTTCCAGACAAGGCTTTTATTCTGCAACCATCTTGCCTGCTCACAGGTTTTTATGGAAGGAGAGGTCCAGATGAATACTGTCTTCGATATGTAATGTTCTTGTGTTTCGCCCCCTACTGTTTCTTCCATCATTTTTCATGCCACAAAGAAATAGGTTAAGGAGGAAATGATGGAATAGCTGCACAAAGTCTTTTGGAGGATGGCAACTTTAAAAGACCTCAACCTGGAAGCACATTTAGTTTTCTTACTTTTTGATTGTATTGGCACCTAAAGGCCACTATACCAATCTAAAATATATATTCTCCAACATTTTACCGATGTGTGATTAGCAACATCAGCATGTGGTCAAAAGGCCAGGTAACAACAGTGCAAAAATTCTTAACAAGGTAGATGGCAGGAGCACAATCCGCCCACCCACCACCACACTCCTGGTAAATTATATACCCTGGCTAGATAGGCACCTGGAATTCATCAGAAGTTGATGGGTAAAAGAAAAACCATGGAAAGGAACAGGGGGGCTGGACTAGAAGCTCACTGCAAGTGGATGGTGATGATGATGATGATGATGATGATTTTCATTTCTATCCCACCTTTCTTCCACCAATGAGACTCAAGGCAGATTGAACCTTGAATCAATCTTCCTGCTACATATATGAAGCTATGCTATCCTGCTCTGCATAGGAAATTGATGATCTTTTGCAAGCTTCCTAGGAAACACTGTACTGAAAGGTGGCATAAAAGTAAGGCAAACAAATGAACGAGCTCTGCAGCCCTGAGTATAACCCAGTCTTTGTGTTAGAAAAAGTTAGGCCCTGGGGTTCTTCAGCTTGTGGGATGATTTGTGGTAAGCGGGGAAGTTATTGTCCTCTTAATTACTGTGGTGCTGTACCCATGATTCTTCTCCTGGGGTCATTATTAAATCTGACCTCTGCAAACACACACAATCTTAATAGGGAGGTTGACTAGATTGTGAGTACAGGAACTGGGCCAAGAAGACAGTTATGTTGACAGCAGACACCAGATCAGAAACGTGATTGGCTCAGCATTGAACACCCAGTCTCATCCTGTGGCTTTTTCCTTCCTGTGGCTGGCAAGAGGGAAGCTTTCATAGGAACCAGGATTATTGCCTTCAAAAACATGAAGCCTTCCCATGTGAGTCATGGACCTGTGAGGTAAAATGGCCCTCCAGGAAAAGAAGAAGGTATATGACCAGATGTCCCCCTTCTTCCTTTTAAAATTGACTTTAATGTAACACAGCCTTGGGCTAGAAGGAAACTAGAAGGACAAAGAAACTAGAAGGACAATGCTGCTGTACACACGCGCGCACACGCACACACTACAACCGCTGTTTGGCTGAATTGTCTTGGCTGCACTTGGGATGAAATGGTTCATAGTTTGTGTTGCATAGCCATGGAAAGGTGGTGGGTAACAGCTTTGTGCAGAGGGAGTCAAAACTGTGTTACATGGTTGTATACTGCAAGTTAGGACAAGCTGTAAATCTGGACTCCTTCAGCAAGGAGAGTACAAGAAATGGAAAACTCAGATGTAAAACAGGAGGCCAGAAATCCAATACCTATCAGGGAAGCAGGCAGAAGTACAAAGCAGTGCAGGAGAAGACAAAAGATAAATAGATCTCTAGGTGATTGACAAGGGCTACTAGTTTCCAAAAGTTTTATCACAGCAACAAATGTAACTTCATATGTGTAGGTGTATGCGAACACACACTCTTTCTTTCTCTCTCTTTCTGCCATCACTGACCTTGTGGAAATTGTTCATTAAGAATATGGCCATGGTGTCTGGGGGTGATGGGAGTTATAGTCCAAAATGTGTAAAATATGGGTTGCTGTGTTGTGTTAAAGCAAAAAGATGGGTGGTGTGAAGCTTTCATTTTCTATGTATCCTAAAATGCAAGGGCAGCTAGTACTCTGAATTCAGATGCAAGAATATTCCTTTGCCTGGTAAGGTTAATACCTAGCCTTCATGGACCCCTATTGTACAGAGATGCTGTCTCAAGGAGCTTGCAAGGCATATAGACTGAAATTTCCTAAAGGGGAAGGGGCTGGTCCTGGGGTCAGGAGGCACATTTTAGAGCAGCTCTGGAAATGACCTAATTGTGACAGTCCAAATGTAATGTTCCTCTGTCTAGAACTGAACTCAGGAAGAAAGAAACAATTGGTTTGGGAACTGAAGCTGGCTATGCAGAACTCTGATTGGCTGATGATGTCACCAAGAGACCTCTTCCCTCTGTTAGAAGAACTTGCCATTTTTTAAAATAAAAAAAGTGATAATTTGAACAGGAATGTATGAATGTTCAGGTGGCACTTTTAAAATAGGCTGCTGTCCATTTTTAACATTTACTTATTTCATACACAGGTCGACTCCTGTATTCACAGATTTGGTATCCATGGTTTCACTTATCCATATCTGAAAAAATGTTCTCTCTAGGCATTTCTAGGTCCTCCAATGTGATTCTATGGTCAACTTTCAGCATTTGTTTCTTTGAAAATAATAGGGTTCCCTATTATCCACGGTTTCAGGTCTACATGGGTGTGGTGTGGTGTGTGGGTCTTAGAACGTATCCCCTGTGGATACGGGGGTCAGCCTGTACTCTCTATTATATTATTTAAAAACTGGCAGTGGGGAAAGACACTCAGTTTTATGGAATGCATGGCTGTCCTTTCAGGTGTGAAGCTGTGGGGAAGCTGGCTGAGGCATGTGCTGTGGCTTCTTTTTAAATATCATTATAGGCCTTGCTCTTCCACTGCAGTGTGTGGGCTCTGTGACCATTGGCAAAACTCCAGTGGTGGGGCTCTAGCCCAGAGTTCATCCTGTTTCTAGTTAGTATTATGGGCAATCCAACACATACAGTAATCTTCTCTGGCAGCAGTAGTCTCAACCACAGAAGATGAATGCAGAGTACCTTTTAGAACTGAGCAAGTGGGTAGGGTACCTTCCGCCCCTCAACCTAGCCTGGCCCAGAGAAGTTTAGAATCTGGCCGGAGGAGGCTTTAGGTTGTCCTACGCCTCTTCAAGACTTGCCTTCTTGTAGGACACTGGCAGGGGGCAGGATAGAGGAATCTCCATGGTTATCTATCATCAGTGATCAGAGATAACTGAGGAGATTCACACTGCATGCTACTCATCCTCCCAGTCAGGTGCTGGCTATCCCACAAGGTTGATTGTATTATAATAAACGGTGTCTTGGTGTCTTTGCTTCTCTGTCTCTGAGAGACTCCTGCTCACACATCTATACCAGCAGTAGTGTGTGCTGGGATAACCACTGTTGAAGTTAGATCTGATTTGTAGTCCTCCAGCATGGCATGCTCCTGGTTGGTTGACACGACACATTGAGACTGCCTTGAAAGTGATTTTAAATCATCATGGGCTTGTCTCCCCCAAAGAACTATGTGCATTGTAATTTTGTAAGGGTGCTGAGGCATCCTTCCCTGTGAATTCTAGTGCCTTTGTAGAACTGCAGTTATCAGGGTTCTTCAGCCAGGAGGAAGTTTTAGACAAGGATGAAAGTGGTTTAAACCTGTAAGAGTTTTCATTCCTCACATAAAAACTCTACAGCATCTGGAGAAAGCTGCCAGCTGGAAGTATATGGTCGCCAACAGGTCTTTTTGTACAGGATTGGCCTAAGATGTTTTCCTACCTGAGATGGAGTGGCAAGGGGTGCCCTTTGCCCTCTCGGGTCAAAGTGCATAGTACCTAAAGCCAGCCATGTTATTTTGGCACAAAGGAGAAAAATCACATAAAGGGCCCTTCTTAGCAGTCGGTTAACAAATTAAGCAGCTAACAATTTGCTATCCTTTCCTGACATCCATGATCTGCTGCTGAAGCACCTTCCTTACTTTGCTTGAGGGTAGGACTACCTCTGGCCAATGTGTGTGTAAGGGAGCTTCTTCATATTAGCTAGAGGTGATGAAAGGCATGACCATGGATGTAATTTTGTGAAGAGTTAACACCAGGGAGGGCATTATAACCATAGTAATACTTCATATTTCCTTACTGTTTAAAACTAGAGTTAACAGTTCAGTACTGTGTTGTCCCAGACTCTGAGATTTCCAGGCTAAAACCTGAGATCTAGGGATGGCTCCTAAGCATTGTGCATTAAGTATGAATCACAGTGTGTCATATACACACAAAGAGTGTATGTTTTTGTTCGGAAATTAATACAGAAATCTTAAAGAGAAATGAAGGGATTAAACTTTCTTGCCTCCCTAGGGAGATAGGATAAGGAACCTTTAATCTAGCCTGCTTGCTTCGAGCCAGAAGTTAGATGCACAGCAAAGTGGAAGATGTGTTTTGGTGCTACAATAACTGGGGGAGAAGGAGGAAGCTAACTAAGGAGATTATCACATGTGTTAAAAGTGGCGTTACACGAATGCCAGGAGATCACAAAAGGGTTCCCTTTTCAGACAAATCATTCCCCCCTCGTTAAGCACTGTTCAGCTGCCATTCCACTGGCACTGCTTTTTATTGATGGGAGAAGCCATCAATAGACCTCCCATTCCATTTCTATCATGGATGTTCCTGTGAGTGAAAAAGTGCCCCATTATGCTGGCAAGATCCCAGCATCAATGGGCGGTCCCTGCCAGAATACTTCCAGGTGAGATCGGGACATCCAGGTAAGTGACACACTTTTTAATGACCCTCCCTGGGTTACTTGTAATGTGTTTAGTGTGTTTAGGTGCTTGGTGTAACTTTTTCTTGTGTATTTACATTTTTATTTTTGAATTTCCCACGTTCGTGCCTTCTTGCGAGAACAGGCGGGATTTCACTCCAGGAAGTGCGCTCCTGGGCTGCCTTGTCAACGGGAGAGGAGGTAAGTGTGAAAGGAAGGGTGAGGGTGACAGGACAGGGGCAGGAGTGGAGATTGTGGGACAGGAACGCTTTTTTTGTTCCTGTCTGATAATCTCCTAAGTAAATATAGTACCTCTTCCTGGAGAGTCTATTGTAGCAACAAATCACACCTCACAAATCATTGCAAGCTGCTGGTCTGCTGGCTGAGCTGGAGATTTGCACCCAGTCCTTTCCTCTTGCCTGGAGATGAGCCCCCCCAAACAAGTATTTGCCCTTTTGTCTCTTGCCTGGAGATGACCCATGAAAACTGGAGAGACTCATAGCCAGGCCCTGAGATCTAGTGACCCTATTTGAAACTGCCTTTGTTCATCACCCAATGCCCACTTATCTCATTAACAGTAACAGCTGTAATATATGGTTGTATATGCACACCAGCAAACAAAATGGCATGTGCGTATGAAGAAAATGAACACTGAGGCGACACAGAGATTCAATGAAGTTAGCTTTTGCCCTGCAGTATGTAAGTGTGAAGATGTGAACTGCTGTGTTGTGTGCCCCTTAAAATCGTGCAGCATGCCTGTTTCTTCCCTCCCACCAAAGTATTTTGGTTCATTCCTCCCACCCCAGCTCAATGCAGGCAAGGTTGTTCTACAATCCAGCTGCAGCCCCACCTTTCTCCTCTTGCCGCCCACGTGCACGCAGGACTGCCTGGTTCCCACGCCAACTCTCACTTCCCCATGATGTCCCGGCCCTGACTCACCTCTTTCCACAACACCCCCAGGGCCTGTGAGCACAACACCTCTTGACAGGACAGTGTGAATGCTGCATTGTACGGTTGTCCTAAAATGTGGGGCTTTGGAGCTGGGTGTTGGCTTTGACATTTCTGGTTCAAATCCAGCCAAACAGGAGGTGGCAGCAAGTATTGTGTGGTTTGGGGACTGGGCGGGAGACCAATTCCAAGATGCAGTGAAAGAAAGAGGGAGGGTTGGGGGCAGGCCAGATAATGTGGAGTTCCCTCTGCCAGCAGGGTAACATTTCTGGGAAGTGTGGGCATGAAGCTGGGAGAGCCAGCCAACCTTGTGAACCAGCGCCATGCAAATCTTGACTTGGGAATAATCAGCAAAACAACCTCGCTTTGCTCGAGGCGTCGGACACCACCCTCCTGGCTTCCAAAGCCACCGGACTGGCACCTCCTGTTTCCGTGCCTTCTCTTGGATGCAAGCCCAAGGGGGAGGGAATAGCACTCACCCACACATACTGGTTGAGCCTGCCCATACCCCTGTTGGCCCTACCCACCCTGTGAAATCCCTCGTTTGACCCCGATGTAAGGATGGGATTTGCCAAACCAGCCTCTTTGCTCCACCACGCCTGCTGTGAAAGATGAGCTGGCAAGGTTTTGGAATAATTATTTATGGGGACTACAACTCCCAAAGCCTTGAGTCAGCATGGCCAAGCAGACTCCAGAATACTCACTGGCCATGATGGGAGTTGTAGTTCAGAATTTAACTGACTAGCCTGGACTTCTGTGTCCCCCTGACTCTTGTTTCATGTTATTTGGGAATGGTTGGCATATATCCCCTTAAAGGGCAAAAGAGGAGCTCAGCATAAAATGAGTAACCTTCTCCAGTACATTCACAGAAGGTTTGAATTTGATCTATGTTTCTAGGAGTAACTGACAAGATAGTTCTTAGGTGAAATTATCACTGCTGGGGGATTCTTTTACGCGTAAGAAAAGATAATGTGAATATGAAAGGTGGGTACGGCCATAGGGAACCATATATTTTTTCCTAACTAGGCAAATAGCACATGGAGTGGATGATTTTAATTAGGAAAACAATAGTAGGGAGGCGAGGAAGTTAAAAATACCTTCCAATGTCATGTTCCCAAGCTAAATGCCCTCCCTCCTGCAGCTGCTTTTAATAAAAAAATTAAAGAGAAAGTCTGATTAATGTATCATTTGTCTCTTACTTTTTGTATTGCTTTTTCCATGAGGGATAGAAACTTACATGCTAAAATAACTTGGAGCATGGTATACCACAGATAACAAATTTTGTCCTCTCCCTGAGAATGTTTGGAACATGAACATAGGGGCTGTAAGTCCATTTCTGCAGGGAGTTGCTTTTGGTTGAGAGGATGAGCACATGAGGACACTGAGTTGTTCACAAACCACAACTGCTATTTTTGTGTTTCTTTTTTTAGTACAGTATATGTGTGTGTGCATGTGTTCGTGTATCTATTGTGCATGGGATTTCTCACTTGCCTTTTTAGACGACAGTTGTAGAACCCTGACTACTGGAAAAGGAATAGACTGCCTGGGGATTTAGGGGGGATGATTTCTAATGTGAGCCAGCATCTCTTTTCCTTACATTTTCTGGAGAAGCTGCAAGTCAGAAGCAGGTTGCGCAGTCCAAAGTGTTTGCCTCATGATACACACTGATCACTTGCATCATGGGGGGGTTGTAGAACAGATTTCAACACTGCACACTCTATGCGTACCTGTTTGTTTCCCCATATAGTGTATATAGCAGCATATATAACAGGGGACAGGACAACTAGAAGTGTTGGTGTTGGAAAGCAACACTGATGGCTTCATAGACCACTGGATCATACACTCCAGCTGTTTCCATTTGGCAGGGTCTGTCTGATTAATTCTCTGTCATCCTACTTTTTCAGCTGATTTTAAAATGTCCCAGTTCTCTCCCACTTTCACACTTTGCGTGAAATTAAGTAAGCTGAGGACAAATTGAATTCAAAGTGGGAAGAGGAGAGGAGGGGTGAAATTTTGCCCTTCTCAGGAGAATCAGGCAAAAGCAAACTGCCGCAGCCTCTGTTATCTTGTCTGTTCTGCCATCTTGCCCACACAGTGACATTGCTTGGCCACATATGTCCTGGTTTTTTCTCTGTGAAATGTTGGAAGGTGTGCTGGATGTTTTGGGATGAGACGTGAAGAAACACCAGGCTGAGAAGCTCCATAATCCAAAATGGGACAGGCTGGGGAATTTCTGAAAAGTTTGCCAGGAATGCTAGCTTACATATCAGACCAGGTAAGCTGACACATGGGCCCTGGGACCAGGGTGCATTCACACTCAAAGGTCCCATTCTGGCCAAAGTCACATTCTGTTCCTCTATTTTCCATGCTCTATTATTTGAATGCTTTCATCCCCAGATTGTTGTTCACCCTGCCCCATTTTCTCTCAAAGTTGTTTTCTTGCCTGCCTGTCTCCCTATGCAATCTGGTTTAGCTTGAACCGGGGCGGGGTGGGGGTCTAGTAAACCAGATGCCTATGCTGAAATTTCTCCTCCCCTCCCAATGCTAGGGGAATGAGGGGTGCAAGATTGGGGGGAGGTGTGACAAGGCTTGCTCAGACTTTCCTGCCTTGCCGTCTGCAAGACAGGCCTCAGCTTGCTAGTCATAAAAAAGTGAGCTAATTCAGTCATGGAAAAAGGTTTGGGATCCCCCCCCCTCCACTTCTCTGTCTTTCTGGTGGAAATACCTTAAACATAAGTGTGATATTCAGGCAGTAAATGGGGGCTTTGTTCGCAGGCTGGAGCCAGGAGGCCAAGGGGAAGGAGGGCTGAAGCTAAATTCCCCCCTCCTCACACCACATACTTATTTTCTTTTTCCCCTCCTCAAATCAAGTCCCTCAAATGTGAAAGCTTGATAAAAACATTGCCTAGAAGACTGCAGATGGGGGTAAGGTGGGATGGTGGAAATAATGAAACCAGGGGATCCCATTTTCCCCCTCAGTATTGACTCCAAGCCATACCTAAATGGGTCATGTGGGTTTTGTTCTGGAACCTGTTGTCAGGGCCTCAGCTTGGTGGTGAAAGAGCAAGGCAATACAGTCGTCCCTCCATATCCACGGATTTGATATCCACGGATTTAAGTATTCATGGATTGAAAATATTCTTTAAAAAATAATAATCCAAAAAGCAAGCCTTGATTTTGCCATCTTATATAAGGGACACCATTTTGCTACATCATTGCATATAATGGGACTTGAGGATTCACAGATTTTGGTATCCATGGGGGGCCCTGGAACTAAACCCCAGCGAACATGAAAGGATAATTGTACATATATGGAGGACTTTCCCCATGCCACTTGGCAACTTTAGCCATATTGGCAGGACAGGGAAGCCTGTGCCACCTCACATTTTGGAATCAGGTCTTAGGGCTTCCCATACCCTGCAACATTTTGCAGATGAAAAGTGGGACATGTGTGACCAAGTGACATCACAATGTGGTCAGGATGGCAAACATTATTCATGAGGAACAACAGGCAAGCTAGGAGAGGCTGCAGCAATTTGCCTTTGCCTGAGACTTCTGGGAAGAACAAGATTCTGCCTGTCTTCTCTTCTTTCCCCTGCTGAGTTAAATTGAGTACAAACTACTTTTGCACTTTGAACTCAGTTTTCAGCAATTAAAATAACCTGAAGACAAAGAGGGAACATAGGGAACATGGGAGGAAAGGAAAGAAATTGGGACATTATAGAAGCAGTTGAAAAAGTGGGCACTGTACTGAATAAAACCCCTGCCAGATTTCTGAGAAGTCTAACTACATTGTTGCAGTGAATGTTGGCTTTTAGGAGATTATCAGACAGGAACGCAAAAGCGTTCCTGTCCCACAATCTCCAATCCTGCCCCTGTCCTGAAACAATAACCCTCCCCACTGCACTTACCTTCTCTCCTGTCGTTCAGGCAGCCCAGGAGTGAACGGAGCGCTAACGGAGCTCTGTTCACTTCCTGGAGTGAAATCCTGCCTGTTCTTACAAGAAGACGCGAGTGCGGGAAATTAAAAAATAAAAATAAAATGAAATGAAACAAAAATAAAAATAAAATGAACACAAAAAAAGTGACACCAACCACCTAAATACACTAAAAACATTACAAGTAACCCAGGGAGGATTAAAAAAAAAAAAGGTAGCTTACCTGGATGTCCCGATCTCATCCGGAAGTATTCTGGCAGGACTGCCCATTGACGCTGGAATCTCACCAGCAAAACAGGCACATCATTGCACACAGGCAAATCTGGGACAGAAACGCCATGGGAGATCAATTGCTGGCTTCTCCCCGACAATAAAAAAGAATGTCCCCGTAACAGCAGCAGAACACTTGGGAGACAATGGGGGACGACATCATCTGATAAGGAAGTTCTTTTGCGATCTCATGGCGTCATCGTAACGCCATTTTTGACATGTCTGATAATCTCCTTAGTCATGTGGCAGTAGCTGTGTCCCTATTTAAACATTTCTCTGAGGCTGCCATCTTCCAGTTGTTCCACTGAACTCTGGGTTTCCTTGGAAATCTTACCAGTTTTCTCAGGCAGGGCATCAGTCATGATGAACAAGATTCCCTGAGAAAAAGAAAGTTCTCTCCTTGTTTCCATATTTACCCAGCTAATGAAGATCTACTCTTTCAGTTTGGGACAGACAGAGCAATAATGCTTCTCATGAGTAAGGCACATTCCAAAAGATCTCTTGTCTTTTAATCACTTTTGAAACTATGGTCACGGTGATAGGGAATACCGGTATTTCAGTCGGACTACTCATAGCTAAGAAAGAAACACATTTAGGGCTCTGATGTACTGTCAAAGATCAAAAGGCCTGTCTCTAGGAGCCCATAAAAAAGAGTGCTTTGCAATAATGATATTTTGCAGCAGTTGTGACCTGTCCTAATGTTGAGTGATGTTTGCCCCCATAAGCTTTGCATGCCCACTACTAAACATGGCGGTCCCAGGTGATTTACTTGCATTTGCACTTACCTCAGTTTGCCACCAATGACCTTGTTTTTTTCAAAATGATGACCAGAGTGCGTCTGAGCAATTTTTCAATTGAACACAAAAGGAAAAACCTTCAACACCCCATTTTCTTGCCTCAGTGCTTACTCGCTAAGGTGAAAATCTAACATGGCGGCAGCAGGCGCTTGCCTTGTTAGCAAGCCCTGCCACCTGCGCTCATCCAGCCAATCAGATTTGTGCTTCCTCTCATACGGGAAAGCAAATCAAATCAACTCATTTGTCCTAACAAGCAGGAATATGCACTCCCTTGTTTTTTTTAAAAAAAAATACAGGAAAAGCCAAGACGGCTTTTCTGGCGAGGATTTTGGTCTTTTCTGCCCCCCTCCTTCACAATATGCCGAAATCACATGGAATGCCATTAGGAGAGGTAGGATTCTCCTTGCATTCCGTGAGGAGTTTTTTCACCATTTGGACAACCCCTAGGTTTAAAAGACAGATATAAATGTTCACTTCCAACTAAAAATGTTGGCTTCAGTTGTTTGCTTGGTAGCCATCATAATTTCATCTGTAAAGGCAAAACAGGTACAATATTTGGTTAGGAACTAGAAGTAAAAGCCTCTATCATGTAATCACATGCAGGCACATGGAGGAAGAGGATGAGGATGAGGATGGGAGAAGTTGTATGATGGACCTTAAGACTGGGCCTTTCAGGAATCCTATGTCTTTTAATTGTGGTCATAGCTATTAACTAACTGGCATTGTGGTGATGGTGGTGGATTATTGTAACCTACAATTAAAGCTTTAGTTGATTCACCACACTGATTTGTTGGTGATTGCACCTGTGGTGGTATGGTAATCTCTACTGTGTAAGTTGTGAATTATAAAACAGCACTGTGCTGATGCCACTCGCAAGGTTTAGCAGACGTGGAGCAGTGCTTCTGCGAGTTGTAGCCCTGGATAGATTCCCTTTTTTTACAGCTGATGTTAAGGTGATTGATGTTACCTCATTGGGCCAGATGCTTTGATTAGCTGGAACATAGAATCACAGAATCATATCATAGAATTGTAGAGTTGGAAGAGCCCACAAGGGCCATCCAGTCCAACCCTCTGCCATGCAGGAAAACACGATCAACTCTTTCGCGACAGATGGCCATCCAGCCTCTGTTTAAAGACCTCCAAGGAAGGAGACCCCACCACACTCCAAGGGAGTGTGTTCCACTGCCGAACAGCTCTGACTGTCAGAAAGTTCCTCCTAATGTTGAGGTGGAATCTCTGTTCCTGGAGCTTGCATCCATTGCTCCGTGTTCCAGTCTCTGGAGCAGCAGAAAACAAGCCTGCTCCATCCTCAATGTGACACCCCTTCAAATACTTAAACAGGGCTATCATATCGCCCCTTAACCGTCTTTTTTCTAGGCTAAACATACCCAGCTCCGTAAGTCTTTCCTCATAAGGCATGGTTTCCAGAACTTTCACCATTTTAGTCGCCCTCCTCTGGACATGCTCCAATTTGTCAATATCCTTTTTGAATTGTGGTGCCCAGAACTGGACACAGTATTCTAGGTGAGGTCTGACCAAGGCAGAATAGAGTGGCACTATTACTTCCCTTGATCTGGACACTATACTTCTATTGATGCAGCCCAAAATCACATTGGCCTTTTTAGCTGCCACATCACACTGTTGACTCATGTTCAACTTGTGGTCTACTAGGACTCCTAGATCCCTTTCGCACGTAGTCTCATTCAGCCAGGTCTCCCCCATCCTGTATCTATACATTTTGTTTTTCCACCCTGAGTGCAGTACCTTACATTTCTCCGTATTGAATTTCATTTTGTTAGCTTTGGCCCAGCTCTCCAGTCTATCCAGGTCATTTTGAATTTTGATCTGGTCCTCTAGGGTATTAGCTACTCCTCCTAATTTGGTGTCATCTGCAAATTTGATAAGTATGCCCTCTATTCCCTCATCCAAGTCATTGATAAAGATGTTGAATAGCACTGGGCCCAGGACAGAACCCTGTGGCACCCCACTGGTCACATCTTTCCAAGACGAAGAGGAGCCACTGCGGAGCACCCTTTGGGTTCGGCCGGTCAACCAATTGCAAATCCATTTAACAGTTAACTTGTCTAGCCCACATTTTACAAGCTTGTTTGCAAGAATGTCATGGGGAACCTTATCAAAGGCCTTACTGAAATCAAGGTATGCAATGTCCACAGCATTCCCTTCATCTACCAAGCTGGTAACTTTATCAAAAAAAGAGATCAGATTAGTCTGGCATGATTTGTTTCTCTGAAACCCATGTTGACTTTTTGTGATTATGGCATTGCCTTCTAATCTGGATGTGGGTCTTCAGCTATTCAGAGCTGGGGTTTTGGGAAAAGTATGAATACATCAGTAATGTGCAGGACTAGCTCTACTGTTTGTCAAGGTGAGCTGCCTCAGAATTACTGGGAACTGGAGAGGGGCAGCATGGTGGTGGGGGTTGCTGTGTATATATGCTGCATCCTCTAAGCCAGTGCTTTTGATGTGAGGGACCAGCAATTATTTTTCCTCATTGTGATAGGGACTGGCACGATATTTGTGCCAATTGGCTACACTTGCTTTTTCTTTTTCTTTCCTGGAAACTTGCCAGGGACTGGCACCAGTCCAGGGACCGCTACGCTAAATACCACTGCTCCATACCCTCCAACTCTCCCGATTTGGCAGGGACCATCCTGATTAATCCTCTGTTGTCCCACTTTTTAAGCTGCTTTTAAAAGGACCCACTTTCTCCTGCCTCCTTCCATTTCCCCACTTTGTCCTCAGCTTACTTGAGTTGCTGCAAACTGAGTGCAAAGGGCAAAAGTAGTTTGCACTCAATTAACTCAGTGGGGGAGAGGAGGGGGCAGAATCTTGCCCTTCCCGTTAGGCTGAGGCAAAAGAAAACTGCTACAGCTTCTCCTAACTTACATGTTATTCGATATTAACATTAAATAACTCTGATGTTGCTTGTCTTTATATATCCTGGTTTTCATCTGAGAAAAGTTGCTGGGTATGCTGCTCTAAACTAGCTGGTTCCTACAAGTGCAGGAGAAAATGAAGCTTTCCCATCACTGTCGTTAAAGTGAAGTTCAACAACAAGTTTTGTCAGCTTAGTATCTAAAATGGGAGTGGTAGTTTCGTTTCTTTTTGTGGTGGGTTTTTTTTTGGTATTTTTTTCTCCTTTTCTATATTGTATACTATCTCTCTCTCTCTCTGGCTTTTCTTCACAAATGAAGATTCAGGAAGGACTCATCCCGTGCTTTCTGCAAGCGCACTGATGACTAAAAAGGCCAATCCGAGATAAACAAGTCCGGTTGCAAAAAGCACAGCAGAAGGTCTCCTTGGGTGGTGTTTCTGGGTTGTGATTCTTTCTGCGTTGTCCTTTCTCTTCAAGACTTGTTCAGCGTGAGTTCTCAAATAAGGCTGCAGCATTGTGGATAGTGTGTCTCCATGCCTCCCGATGTGAGGCCAGGGCGTTATGTCTTAAATGTTTTGTCTATTTTAATGTTAATATTGAATAAAGATTTATACCTAAAGTAAACTGTGAGTGGTGGTGGTGGGGAGTGCCATCTTGTCCTTCACCTCAGCCAGCAAATTGGCTTCAGCTGGTAACATTGCCCACTGACCTACGTTGGCCACTGGGTTCCTTTGTTTGTAACCCTTTGCAAAAGAGAGGAAAAGCCAAAATGGGGACAGAATTATGTGGTAGGATGGGGTGAGGCAGGGCAAGGGTAGAGCAAACATGTCTCACACAAATAGCATTGTTTCTCCTGCAACCTCAGAAACTGCTGGGCCATCTTGCAGACTCCAGCACCTAAACCCGGTGTTTTGATGTGGCCTTCCAGGCGCCAAAGGGGACTCTGCAGCACAAAGCCCCTGGCCAGCATCCAGTATAGCCCTGTCCCTGCCACAGGGCCAGCTGAAGTTGTTTTTGCTACACTAAGCAAAATAATAATATTGATTTGTCCTGCCTCCCCACTCATTTTGTTGAACAATATGGAGGAGGCAGAGGTGTATTCTGTTCCCAGTGGTTTTCCTGAATCTAGTCCCTTGTCCAAAAAGGAATGGAATAAGCACCTAAAACTGGCATTGGGAAGCCCATGGAGTTGGGACATATCTCTTGTCCCAGAAGTCTGGACTTGGGAGAGGCATTTGTATTCCACTACTCCCTCAAAGGATTTCCTTGTTACCCCAGTACCTCATGGATTCCGCCTATGTTGCCTCATAGCTGGGGCCAGCCCTGCTCTACAATGAGAGAGCTTAATAAGGTAACTTAAAAACACAGCTGTGTATGCGAGTACAGCACAGAGCAGGATAGGGCCACAGTCTAACTTAGAATCATACAATCATAGAATTGCAGAGTTGGAAGAGACCACGAGGGCCATCCAGTCCAACCCCCTGCCACGCAGGAAATCTTGATCAAAGCATCCCCAACAGATGGCAATCCAGCCTCTGTTTAAAGACCTCCAAGGAAGGAGACCCCACCACGCTCCGAGGGAGTGTGTTCCACTGCCAAACAGCTCTTACTGCCAAAAAGTTCCTCCACATTTTGAGGTGGAATCTTTGTTCCTGGAGCTTGCATCCATTGCTCCGTGTTCCAGTCTCTGGAGCAGCAGAAAACAAGCCTGCTCCATCCTCAACGTGACATCCCTTCAAGTACTTAAACAGGGCTATCATATTGCCTCTTAATCGTCTTTTTTCCAGGCTAAACATACCCAGCTCCCTAAGTCTCTCCTCATAAGGCATGGTTTCCAGACCTTTCACCATTTTAGTTGCCCTTCTCTGGACATGCTCCAATTTGTCAATATCCTTTTTGAATTGTGGTGCCCAGAACTGGACACAGTATTCTAGGTGAGGTCTGACCATGGCAGAATAGAGCGGCACTATTACTTCCCTTGATCTGGACACTATACTTCTATTGATGCAGCCCAAAATCGCATTGGCGTTTTTAGCTGCCGCATCACACTGTTGACTCATGTTCAACTTGTGGTCTAGTAGGACTCCTAGATCTCTTTCTCACGTAGTCTCATTCAGCCAGGTCTCTCCCATCCTATATCTATGCATTTCATTTTTCCGCCCTAAGTGCAGTACCTTACATTTCTCCGTATTGAATTTCATTTTGTTTGCTTTGGCCCAGCTCTCCAGTCTATCCAGATCATTCTGAATTTTGATCCTGTCCTCTAAGGTATTAGCTACTCCTCCTAATTTGGTGTCATCTGCAAATTGGATAAGTATGCCCTCTATTCCCTCATCCAAGTCATTGATAAAGATGTTGAATAGCACTGGGCCCAGGACTTGTTGTCATAATACCACTAATTATCTGGAGTGAGGTTAGGGTGACCAGATGCAATCAGAGGTGGGGTTCCTGTAACTTATACAGTCAGCCCTCCATATCCACAGATTCAGCCATCCACAGCTTGAATTTATTTTTTTAAAAAATCCAAAAAGCAAACCTTGATTTTGCCATTTTATATAAGGGACATCATTTTACTAGACCCTTGTATATAATGGGACTTGAGCACCCACGGATTTTGGTATCCAGGGTGGGGGGGGTGTCGTGGAACCAAACCCCAGAGGATACCAAGGGCCCACCGAACACTTTGGTATCTGTGGGAATTCTCTCAGGTGTGCCTTGTTGTGCCTGGCAGGGAAGAGTTGCCGCAACTGAAATATTCTCTCTCATGAATCCATAAAAGGCACAGAAGCCCAGCCTGCCTTTTCAGCAAAACTCTTGAACTTCGTCTCCATCTCAGCGGTTTGAAAGCCAATCTGGGAAAGTCCCTTGTGCCTTGAAGTCCAGACATTTTCAAAAATGGAAGTTTCTTCATGAAGTCTGTATGGGTAACAGCTACATCAGAAAGGAAGGGAAGCGGGATTCATTCATCACACATTTATCCCAACAGTCCAAGGTGTAATCTGAAACCTGCCTGACACCTAGTGCAGATTTAATCCATTTCAGTCTGGGCCTCTGCCTCTACTCAGTGCTAAAACACTCACCATACAAACTGAATGACTTCAAGTCAGGCTTTACTCTTTCCATTTCACACACACACACACACACACACACACACAGACAGAGTGCTTTTTGTAATATTCCTTTAATAACGAGATCTGGAGTTATACTGGGATGATCCTAATAAATGACTGGACTTTGAAATACCCAGTAGGTGGCTTTGAGCAATCCCATTCTGTACAGCTGTAATTAACAGTCATGATTGCACGTCTGGGAAGGGGACATTGCATTTCCCTAGATACCTATATCCTTAACGTGTGAGTGCTTGGAAAGTGTAATCTCTCAGTAACAAAAGGGAAGATGTGCAGACTGTACAGCCTTAGGGAAAGAAATGTACATTCATGGCACAAAAATGCCAGAGATATGGAAATGCCCCATGGCTACACCCAGGTTCATATATTGCATGGTTCAAGTTCAAATGTTCACAATACAATTGTCTTGCTCCTTTCTGCATCCCTGCACCACTCTAGATTTTCTCTTCCTCCTCTCTCCACACCAGTTAGCGTATAGAAGCCGCTGTCCATTCCACTGAATGTGTGGACATAGGCATGTCACCTATTAGATGAACTTGGAGAACATATTATTAGTTTCACCCTTGTGTCATGCAACGTTATATTTTATGCCATGTAACCATGCAATTTTTTATTTTATTTTACTTTGAGGAGTGTCCCTTCCCTACCCTCAGGGCAGGTTACCCTGTATTCTTATCCATACAACTATCCTGGTCATAGTTTAGCTCAGCAGTGAACTTTCCCAGGAGTAAAGTGAACTTAAGGCTCAGTTGCATTTTGAACATGGAATTCTTGCATATTTTTCCAACACCACACTGCCTGACCCTCCAAATACAAGTTAAAAAAGAAGGAGTAAATTTTAGCCAAGGAAGAGATTGCAAGGTGTGGGGATATAATTGGGTTCTGTCTTTGTTCCTGAAATGGTGTGAACTGTCCCTTGATGTTGCTTTTACTTCGGTGCAGCCATTGCCTGTGTGCGTCTGAGTGAATTTGGATAGAACTGTGGCAGTGCTGAGAGGGTGCTTAATCTTTTCCTGCTGCATTCTCCGTTTTGGGATTGCATTTAACTACAGACTTCATGGCCACAACATCTAGCCTGATTTGGGGAGTGTTCTGTTTCTTCTTTTCCTTAATTTTTTTTTATACCACCTAGCCTGATGAGGAGTTCAGGAGAATTCAAAAGCTTGTACACATACGGGACATTTGAACTGGTTCCCCAAAAAAGGCATTGCTGAAATGTGTTTTTTATTTTTGTTCATGTACCAGCATGGCTAGCTTTTCCCTCCTCCCTCCCTTTCCTGTTGCATTGTTTCATGTGCATATGGATTCAGGTATATTTTCCTTTCTGGATAGGGAAGCAGCTTTGGCAGGAGCACTTTTGATTGGAAAGACATCACTGTGGGGAAAAGGATTCCCACCCCCCACTCCCTGTTTCCTCTCCAATCATGTTTGGAGCCTGCAACAAAAGTTAAACAAGTAACAATAGGAGACGATCCAGTTATCCACATTCTCACATTATGTACGACTTTATTATTTGTTGTTATTGTTGTGTGCCTTCAAATTGCTTCTGACTTATGGCGACCCAAAAGGCAAACCTAACAGAGGGTTTTTGTGGCATGATTTCTTCAGAAAGGATTTGCTTTTGCCTTCCTTTGAAGCTAAGAGAGTGTGACATACAGGTTGCCCCCCTCATCCATGGAACCAATTTCTGTGGTTTCAGTTATCTGCAGTGGAAAAATAGGGACAAATGCCATAGATTTGCTCTGGGAAATGCCTAGAGAGTCATCCTCTCTAGGAATCTCTAGGTCCTCCAGTGCAACTCTATGGTATATTTGTTTATATATTTGTAAAGCCTTTATTTTAATAGGTTCTGCTATTATCTGTGGTTTCATTTATAAACAGTAAGTCTGGGAATGTATCCCCTGCAAATATGGGTGGGTTGACCTGTAGTCATGATTTTTCCATTTAGATCAGTGATGGGCGACCTTTTGAGCTTGGTGTGTCAAACTTGGCCAAAAAACTGAGCATAACTTGGGTGGTGTGTCACTTTGAGGAAAAAACATTATTTCGTGATATTTATAGATAAATAACATAAATGTATACTTGTTATATATAATTGTATTTAATAAACCAAAAACTAATTATTTAACTTACCTGCTTAGTGACTTCTTTGTTCATCCATCAGTCGGTTTCTTTTGTTGGTCTTGATATTATTTAGCTTGTGTGGGGTGCCGTGAACTAAGATAAGTGAGGGAGAGGGGGAATTCTTTAACTAACCTGCCTACAGACCTCCGGCACAGAGTGTCTAATAGGGGAGGATGAAACATTTGCGACTAGAGTCTTAGGACATTTTCAGACACAAAAAAGTCATCCTGAGTGCTCAGGAGAGGTATGCACCTGTTTCACAGTAGGGGGCTAATTTCTGACAACGCCGTCCCTCTCGCATTACTCTCTATGTTCCTTCCATGTCGCATGGAAGGAAAAGGCACCACTTTTTACTCACGGAAGTTCTTCATGAATAAAAATTGGTGCCTTTTCCTTCATGACATGGAAGGAACACGGAGGGTAACGCGAGAGGGACGTCGTCATCAGAAACTGGCCCCCTGCCACAGAACAGCTGCGTACCTCTCCCGATCCCTCAAGATCACTTTTTTGTGTCTGAAAATGTCCTTAGGAGCATCCTCGGGAACAGTAAGTGTTTCATCCTCGGCTCCTGCACTTGGCCGTGCAGGAGCAGAGGATGAAACATCCTTCTCGGCATGCAGCCACCTCAGCGGCTGCGTGTCATCAGAAATGGCTACGCGTGTCAGTGCTGACACGCATGTCATAGGTTCGCCATCACTGATTTAGATGCACTATGTGTTACTCCACCGGGTAGGTGGGGCTGGAGATGGTGCATGCATATGCCAGACACCCTGTTTTCCTGCATGTGTAAATGCCAATGTGCTTCCTCCTCCCCCACATTTTAGAAATTGGAGACTGTGTCTGTAAAGTGAAACAAAATAGTTTCCGTGTCAGTGGGGTCTGAGGACAAATGGGGTCAGAACAGAGTAGTCTTCTTCAACCTCTGCCTTCCAGATCTTTTGCATTAGAGCTGCCATTGCCCCAACCAACATCAGCAAATGACAAACTGGCTGGTGATGACAGGAGGTGCTGACAGATATATCTAGTAGGCAATGAATTGGGGAATACTGGACAAGAGAGAACAGCCATTGTTCATTCAGGGATTTTCCCATCCTCTTCTCGTTACCGTATTTGTTTCTTTGGTTAAAAGCAGGAAAGGAATAGCAGGGAAAGTATTGTTGCTCAGGGAAGGCACTTAGACTTGCTCTGGAATTCTTGTTGCTGGACTCATCCTCTGTCTAGAGTGTGGCCTGGAGTAAATTGCTTTGTCTCAGGGCTTATCTTCACCAGCCAGGGTACACCAGCTACCCACCGGCATGTCCTGGCTCTGGCTCTAGCCCATTCTGCCACCATTACCTCAACAAAACAGGCTGGAGTCCTAAGAGAACACTGCCTCATTGCTGCAGTTGCCACCATTTTTGCTGCTGACTCAGAAGCCAGGAAGGGGACCCACAATATGTAACTGAAGGCCTGCTGCATGCGGCCATCCTTTGTCACATGCTGAGGGGCCCCTGTTTGGCTTCCAGGAGAGTCAGGGAGCTGGCGGCAGCAGTGAGGAATGGCGTGCCAGGACAGGTTCCCGTGGACACATGGGGGCTCATCTGTTCCATCCTGGCAGTAACGGGGTAAACTGAATATTATTTTACCATGCTGTAAGAGCCCTTATCCTGGCTTGCTCCTGTTCCAGCCCTGTATCTGCCCTAGGGGTAGTGAGGACTGCCTGGGGGCAGATTGGGGTAAAAGCCCTGCATCATATGGACTGCAGGGTTCTTGAACAGGGGCAAGCTGGGGGTTTTAGCCTGTGTCGATAAGCCCTTAGCTGCATCTTCACGGGAGTAATATAGAGCTGACTTGCATCTGTGGGGATGTTTTGAAGGCAAACATGAGAAGATTAGGGAGTTTGTTCATCTATCACCACCACTCTGTGTGGTGCAAGAAGTAACTGGATATGTCAGTAGTTTTCCTTCTGCAGTTCTTGGGATCATATAAAGTATTTATTGTTCAGGTCTGTAAGAATGGTCCAGTTTTGGCTGTTATTTGTACTCCAAGGATTGACAGAGTTGCTCCCCTATAGATTCACTGTATAATTAACTGTGCATTGTTAGTGATGTTGTCAAGAACTCTTGAGATACCTCTGTAGCAAAGGATTCATAAAATCCATTTTTGAAAAACAAAAAAACAAATGTACACTTTACTGTGATGCAAATTGGTGCAAAGATGTAAGTGGTAAATGGGAGAGCTGGAAGAAACTTTGAAGGTGGAGGAAGGATAGTCTGCCCATGCATTGTCAAAGCAGTGGTGGATTTGTGTTTTATTTTCCCATCAACTCCCCCCCTCTTTAATGTGTGGCATAAGGTTGTGTTGTTGGGCTGTTTGTTGTTGGGCTGTTTTGCTAAGATACATCTATGAAAAAGCTGGCATATCAAATTCTAGCTTGATCAGGCCTCTGGAATATAAAGGAACTCAAGTTTCCTAGGATGTTCTGGCAGTATCTGAAGAGATAATGTGGGAAACTTGATGCAGCTGCAGGCTGCAAAGGAGGGGTGGGCAAATCTGTCAGCTGCGGTTTCTTTCACTTTCTAATTTTTCCAGTTTTAAGTTTGGCTTGTCCTGACGTTTCAGAATTAAAACAAACAAACAAAAACTTTGCATGCAAATTCAAGCATCTTTGCACACATTCCTCCTTATACACACCATTTTGTACAGTTTTACCCAATGTATACATGTTTGCAAGAAATTTTTCTATATAATGTGTTTTTGTTACTATACATATTTTCGTGTGCTCTTCTCCAATGTATGCATTTTTGTACACCTTATATAAAATGAATAACTCTTGCACAATTCAGAGAGGTGTGAATTTCAAAAGATATAACTGAATATCAGTTCACATATTGGTTCAAAGGTGCAAATTTTTGCTTAAGTTTACATTGAAATGACAAAGAATTTTCTCCTCCATACGTATTATTATTGTTATTATATTTATTTATATCCCATCTTTTCCCCATTTTGGGATTCAAGGTGGCTTGTATGTGTATGTTCTTCAAGTTGCCTGTCAACTTATGGCAACCCATGAGTTTCATAGGGTTTTCTTAGGCAATGAATACTCAAGAGATGGGGCCCGTCTATACTGGGGGAGGGGGAGGGAATGGAGTATCTAACAGTTATGGCATTTTGCAGCAGCAGTGACTCAATGGTGTTTTTGGTCCCAGAAGCTTCACAAGCCAGATGTCGGCCATGAGTGATTTACTCATTGAATCATAGAATTGCAGAGTTGGAAGAGACCACGAGGGCCATCCAGTCCAACCCCCTGCCATGCAGGAAATCTTGATCAAAGCATCCCCGACAGATGGCAATCCAGCCCTCCAAGGAAGGAGACCCCACCACGCTCCGAGAGAGTGTGTTCCTCTGCCGAACAGCTCTTACTGTCAGAAAGTTCCTCCTAATGTTGAGGTGGAATCTCTGCTCCTGGAGCTTGCATCCATTGCTCCATGTTCCAGTCTCTGGAGCAGCAGAAAACAAGCCTGCTCCATCCTCAGCGTGACATCCCTTCAAATACTTAAACAGGGCTATCATATCACCTCTTAACTGTCTTTTCTCCAGGCTAAACATAGAGTGTTAAATAGAGCGTTAAAGTACTTGTGTTAGTACTTTGCTGCCACGGAACATTTTTTAAAAAATGTTGTCTAAGGTGTGCTACAGCAATAAAGTGATTTTCCAAGCAAAGGACAGCACCCCCCCCAACACCCCACTTTATCACCTTAGCAATCGCTCGCTAAGGCGAAAATTCAACATGGCAGCAGCAGACACTCACCCTATTAACAAGCCCCCACACTTGTCTGGCCAATAAGCTTTGCACATCTTCTTCTATGGGAAAGTGATTCAAAGCATATCACTTGTCCTAACAAGCAGAAATGTGCACCCCCTCGCTGTTTTTAAATAATTACTGCTTTTCCAGAATTATTTTTGCTGTTTGCCCCCATCCTTTCAAATACTGTGTATTGATGCAGGTTCTCATTTAGACAGGTTGTATTCTCAGCAAATTCCATGAGGTTTATTTTCATCATTTAGACAACCCTGTGGTTTTGCCAGTTCCTTCCTGTGTAATATAGCCTACAGCACTTGGTATTCATCCGTGGTCTTCCATCCAAGTACTAACCAGGGCTGACCTTGCTCAGCTTCCAAGATCTCAGTGTGTCTTCTTCCTCATTTTTTTTTATTCCTAGTTCCTGGGCTGACTTTTTTAAAAGAAAGTTTTGTGTTATTAATTTATTTTAATTTTTTTGATAGTTTAATAATCTTTTAACATCTATATGTTGTGAATTTTAACTATGTGGGGTTTTTTTTTATCAAGGTGGCATATAACAGATAAAAACACATAGTACACATTCAAAAATATAAATGTTAAATGATTATTAAACTATTAAAAACATAAAACATTTTTAAAAACAGCACAAGAACTAGAAAAGAAACAAACTAAGAACAGCTGGGACTCATAAACACTTCTGTGTCTTGTCATTGTCCTGGGTGATTTTTAAATCAGAGGAGAATTGTGGCTGCTTATAACTGATGCCAAGATCACCTTTGTATCTCTGATTTGATTTATTGTAAAGATAGTTTATAAGGAAATCAACATGGGAAGGAGATACAGTGTTTTACCATTTTAATGCAAACCTATAGAAATGTTTTCAATTTTAAAGATTTTTCATACCCCTGTGAACAGATGCAGCCTTGAATTATGTGCAGTATTGATTGCCATTTGCCATTTTGATTATTTTCTGGTGGCATAGCATCTCCTCCACAAGAAAAGGGTGTGAGTGGTATATCTAAGCAGAGAAAAGTTGAGCCATGATGTGGATTATTATGGGGTTGTCTAGGGACTTTATCAGATGCAGCAAATACAGTGTCATAATGACACCACGTAAATGTGAAAAGGTACACATACCAGACTGTGGTGTCCTTTTGCGTTTATGTCTTGTAAATAAGGTGTTCTATTTTATTGACAGGACAAGCCATCAATAGAGTGGCCACAGTGCTTTTTTTGCCAGCACTGAATTTGAACCCCGCCCCCCGTAATTACATTGTGAATGGCCGGTCTGGCTAGAACACTTCTGGGTGAGATCGCAACATTCAGGTAGTTGATGCTTTTTTTTATGAATCTCCCCTGTTTACTTGGGACTTTTAAAGTATGTTTTTGTGCCTTTTGTAACTTTTTCTGTGTTATTTTTGCTTTTTTAAACATTTCCCACATTCGAGTCTTCTCGTGAGAAGCCACAGGATTTCATTCCAGGAAGTGAACGGAGCTCTGTTCACTTCTCCATCATTGCTAGGGCTGCCTTTGGATAGGATTACAGGTAAGTGTGGTAAAGGGTTTTTTTGCCAGCATAAAAATATCACAAACTATGCCAGCAAAAGAACGGGAAAGAAGGGTGGGTTGATAAAGTCCTAAATAGCGAAAATACTCCTCAAAGAATGTGAGGATAATACAAGCTGTCTTAATGGTACCCTGCATCGTTTCACCATATTTAGAAGGAGGGGGGCCAAAAACACTAAAAACTCAGAAGGAAAAGTCTTTGTGGCTTTTCCCAAAGTTTCTAAACAACAGCAGGGGGAATGCACATTTCTACTTGTTGGGACAAGCAACATGAATTGATTCGCTTTCCTATATGAACAGAAGCACAAAGCTGATTGGCCAGATGGGTGTGGGGGGTTGGGCTTGCTAATAGGGCAAACGCCTGGAGCTGCCATGTTGGATTTTTGCCTTAGCGAGAAGTGCTAAGGCGATAAAACAGGGTGGTTTGTTTTCTTTTTGTAAAGGCGAAATATCTATCACACATTGGAAATAGTTGTGGTTTTTTAAAATTTTGGCAGCAGCAAATTGAGGTAAGTAAAAGCGCAAGTAATTCACTCATGACCATCACCTGGATCTGCAAGTGCAAAAAACAAAAACAAACAAAATAAAACACATTAAAACAAATCACAGCTGCTGAGAATTGCCATTACTGTGGAGCAATCTGCTTCTTTTTCCCTTGTATAGACAAGCCCTATGACTCTCTTGAATGATGTGAAAAATGCGTCATTCAACAATTGTTCTGAAATGTTCTCTGCTTAACTTGGGGGAGGGGCATTTTTAGTGTAAGGAAATGCAGATGTGGCCCTCGTGGTCTCTTCCAACTCTACAATTCTATGATTCTATGATTCTATGATTCTATGATTCTATGACTTCCGTGAAATTTTATCAAATTGAAAGTTTAGACAAGACAGGAGGCACAAGGAGGCAGCTGTGCAGGGATATGGTAGGTTGGCAAGATCATGCTGCTCAAAGTGGTGGTCCCTCAACTGGTGATCGTTTCTGAACCATTGGCTGCAGGTCCCTGGATAGTTTGCAGGAAAGAAAGAAAGAATTGTAGTCAATGGGCCAAATATGGTGTCGGTCCCTGGCACATTGGAAAAAATAATAATTGCTGGTCCCCCATATGAGATAATCGGAAGAGCATTGGGTTAGATGACCTGATAGTACTTTGAGCCTAAGTCCAATTGCTTTTCATAGTTTTGAGAGGAAGAGTTGGGTTTATGATATTTCAGGATTGAGATTGGGACCAGGGATGTCTTGTATGGTTTTCATCTGAAGAGTATTTATACATGAAGGTGCATCCTGTTCCACCAAGGGCAAAGTGACCAGAGTTACAGCATGAAACACTGTACAGTAATTCACATAGAACCTCAATTTCTCAATTTCTCTCTGGTCAGTCACCGAGAAGCACTTGGGTGTGCTGCAGGAGGCCTCTTGAATGGGTCCTTGCCATAAAACATATTATATTGTCAATCCTTGCTTGGGCCAATGCCAGAAGAGTGCATATCTGCAAGTGCTTTGAGGCCACCTCTGCACAGTTTCCCTAACGAGGCAAATAGCAGCTTTGGGTGGGTGCAATTGTATGTGATTTATGTCAGGAAAATGGTATGGAGGCTGGATTTCCCCCCTCCCCAACCAGGTAAGTGATAATTACCACTCCTAGGAGCCTCCAGGTAGGGCGATTCTCCTTGAATGCCCTATTTTTAACCTCCATGTGAATGTGCTCTGAAGGAGCACAACAATGTTTGTAAATGGATATGTACATAGACCATCGCAGAGTAAAAAACGGACAAATCTCCATTCCATCAGCCTTTCCTTATACTAATTTCCCTATACTAAAAAATATCCAAGTAATCAGTCAGTTTTCTATTACTTCTGCCCCAGTGTCACTGGTCTGGTTTCACTAGTAGAAGTCCTAGCAGAGGTACTCTGGCCACTGTTAACACGTGTTCACTGCACTACCTTGGTTCCTGGTTTTGGAGAAATGCTGCTGTACTTTAGCTTTCCCTAATGTAGGGCATGTTTCTTGGCATGTTTCAGAAGCAGAGGGCAATGCCTGCTTCCATTGACTGTATTAGCTGGTGTAATTAAGTTGTAGTACAACAACTTTTGGGAAGAAATGTACTGTAGACTCACCATTGGAGAAAAAATGTTTTATTTCATACATTCACAACATTCTCATGTGACACACACAGCAGGAGAGAGGTTTTAATTATTGCTTTATTTAATTTATATCCCACCTTGCTCCCAATATGGGACCCCAGATGGCTTACAACACAGTTTAAACTAAAAAAAAAAAAAGCTAAAGCAATTTATAGTACAAACTTTAAAAGCCCAACTAAGCAATCCATGAATTTTAAAAAGTTTTAAAGCATTTAAAACATAATAATGAAGATAAAAATATGGCACCTCTTTAAAAGACCCTTCAGAAATAGTTATCTTTTGTAAAAGAAAACCCAAATTGGTATCATTGGTATCATTTGAGTCATTAGGTACAGATTTTTGGTTTGAAGTGAGGACAGAGGTCCCAGGAAAATGAAAAGTGTCTCATAATTTGCCATCCCCCAACTTTGAGGATTTTAAAAAAATGTAATACATGGAACAACAAGGAGTTTCTGAGTGTGCTGATAAGAAAAAGCACAGCGAACTTTACATACCAATAACTGCACACTCTCCAAGTGCTCTCTATAGAGAGACTTCCCTTGAACTCTTTTCTCTTTGGTACTTCAGTAGCATTTTCCTTTTTATTTGGAATTGTTAGCTCTTCAGACACATTTGAATAGATACCTCAACTATTAAGCATCTGTTGTTATGGGGGCTAGAAACAAGTGAAGGTGAAGGTTAAAAACAAGGGGGTTGTCCAAACAGTGAAAAAAACTCCTCACGAAATGCAAGAGGAATCCTACTTGTCCTAATGGCATCCTGTGTGATTTCACCCTATTTTGAAGGAGTGGGGCAAAAAAAAACTTGTCAGAAAAGCCTTTGCAGCTTTTCTCTTCTTTAAAAAAAAAAAATGACGATGTGGAGCACGTTCCTGCTCGTTTGGACAAGCGAATTGATCTGATTCGTTTGCCCAAACGAGAGGAAGTGTGCCCCTGATTGGCCAGGCAAGCGCAGAGGGCGGGGCTTGCTAGGAAGGCAAGCAGCCCACAGCCACCATTCCCCCCCTGAGCAATCAGGGATAGGGAAGGGGGTGGAGAAGGGTGGAAGACTCTCTCCTCCTCTTCTTCCTCCCCCGGTTCCTACCCCCCCTCGCCCGCCACTGCCCACCCACCTGGTTTCTTGGCCACCTGTCTATGGGGCTGAGGAAGGGGAAAGAGGGTGAAAGAGCCCTCTTCACCCTCCCTCAGCTTCTCCACCACCCACCCTCTCACTCTCGCAGGGCCGAGGAAGGGAGAAGAGGGTGAAAAAGCCCTCTTCACCCTCCCTCAGCTTCTCCACCACCCACCCTCTCACTCCCGCAGTGCCGAGGAAGGGGGAAGAGGGCTGTCTTGCCCTCTTCTAACTTCCTCAGCTGGCATCTGGGACTCAAACTTATGGGGGCTGCTGGGGATAAAACCACCGTTAAGACAAGTCACAGCTGCTGCAACTTGCTTTTTCGGTGGGGCACTACAGTTTTTAGGGGCTCATATAGTCGAGTCCCTTAAAGTGACTAGACATTGTGACAATTACGTTGTTAGACATCTCAGGGATACACATTGTAATCACTTTTTGATTCAAGCTGTTGTTCAGTTGCCAGGATGACTTGCTTTATTTACTGTCAGGTGCTACCCAGGCATTAACTGTCACCATTCTTGAATAACTGCTGCCTGCTAACTCTCAGGCTTAGGAGACCTGGCAATCTCTTACCTAATAGACATCTCATGATAGTGCACTTGACCAATTGATCCTAGCATATTTAATTTCATGTTGTTGTTACTCTTTTCTTCTCGTTTCAATTTTCTTTATCAACTTGTTGGACTTGGGGAAGGGAGTTGTGTATGTTGCGTGGGGTGGGGAGGGCGGGATTCTCAAGATCATTTCAGACCCAGCCAAATCCAGCCTTTTCTGACTTCTTATTACAGTATAGTATAAGGCATCATTTATCCATTTTGCACTCATATAAAAAATATCTCATTCCTGGGATTCTCTCTGTCCCTGGCATTTTATGTACTTTGGCTCCTAGAACCTGCTTTGAAATCCAAACTATGTAACTCACGTGGCAACTAAAACATTTAAATAAACAATGTCCAGTCTTTCTGCTTTGATAGTCACTTGCATACAGGTGTCTGTCTATCTCTCTCTGGCTTTTCTTCGCAAACGAAGATTCAGGAAGGACTCATCCCACACTTTCTGCAAGCGCGCTGATGACTAAAGAGGCCAATCCGAGATAGACAAGTCCGGTTGCAGAAAGCACAGCAGAAGGTCTCCTTGGGTGATGTTTCCGGGTTGTGATTCTTTCTGCGTTGCTGTTTTTCTTCAAGACTTTGTTCAGCGTGAGTTCTCAAGTAAGGCTGCAGTATTGTGGATAGTGCGTCTCCATGCCTCCTGATGTGAGGCCATGGCAGACCATTGTTGGTGATCAATTTGGCCAAGCCTGAGATGTTGTTTCAGGGAGTCTTTGTATCACTTTTTTGGAGCACCCCTCTTATGCTGACCCATGGCAAGTTCACCGTAGAGTACTATTTTTGAGAAGCAATGGTCCTCCATCCTAGAAACGTGCCCTGCCCAGTGCAGCTGTGTTCTCAGTATCATGGCCTCAATGCTGGTGATCTCTGCTTGCTCAAGAACAGCAACATTCGTCACATAGTCAGTCCAGTGTATATTTAGGATTGTGCGTATACACTGCTGATGAAAGCATTCGAGAAGTCGTCTGTCAATATGTGCACAATATATATGCTTTATGATAGGGATAGAGAACCAGTGGCCATCCAGATGTTTTGGGACTGTGGCTCCCGTCACCTCAGTTAGCACAATCATTTATGTTATATTACATTATGTTATGTTATTTAATATGCTATCTTTCTCCTGATGTGGGATCCAAGGGAGTTTTGCTCTGACCTTGATATATGATCAAGGATTGATAGAAACTGCGGTCCTGCAAAATCTGTCAAATCACAGGTGGATCCATCCTTATGTTCCAGTTAAAAATATTATCCTCTAATCCAGCCTTTCTCAACCTTTTACTCTGGAGGGACCCTTGCCTAAAAATCTCAGGGAACCCTTGCCTAAAAATTATTATATCTACATCTAGAAAAAATGTTTAAAAATCACATATCTCAGGGAACCCCTAGTGACCCCTCAGAGAATCCTAGGATTCCAGGGAAGCTTGGTTGAGAAACAGTGCTCTAATCTGTAGGGCTTCCCCTTTAATCACTGAGGTATGTAGACTCCCTGTAGTTAGTGATTAAGCAAATGTACTTTGCACCTGCTCAGAGGTACTGTATTGTCATTTCTGTTTGCTTGTGCACATTCTAGTGTAGAGCTCTAGTATTCAGCACAAATTCCAGCTTGAGCACTTGTGAGCCCTGACACAAGTTATGGTCTGCACCCTATAACAAAAGGACTATTGATCAGTGGTAGAGAGCATTCTCCACAGATATAGAAGGTCCAACTCCAGGCTCTACTGTTTCTAGTTAAAAAGGGTGTCATTTAGGCCTGAAAAAGACCAAAATCTGAGACCCTGCGTTTCTGCTGCCATGGAGGGTACAGAACAGTACTGGCCTAGATGGACCCATAGTCTGGTTCAGAGAAGGCAGCTCTGCCTTTTCACAAGCTTGCTTCACTCCTAAATTTGCACTTGGCTTCCTACATTTAGCTTAAGTACTCTGACCCATGGTGAGCTAAATGCCCCAAAGGCACCAGATCCTGTCTGATCTTGGAAGCTAAGCAGGGTCAGCCCTGGTTAGTACTTGGGCAGGAGACTGCCAATGAATACCTAGTGCTATAGGCTATATTTCCAGAGGAAGGAAGTGGCAAAACCACCTCTGAGTATTCCTTGCCTACCCATACCATGATGGTCATCATAAATCTACAGGTGTCCCGAAGGCGTACACACACGCACACGCGCACACACGGACCAGTGTTCTCCCTTACTTCTTCCCTGACATGCTGATGTATGACTTCAAACCATGTGTTGAAAGCAAAAGTGGAATTCAAACCCCAGAGGCCTTCTGGCGGGACTACCTTGTGTCTTTAACAAACTTTTGAGATTCAAACATTGATGGAAGAGAGACTGGGAGAGAGAAGAGAGAAAGGTGCTGGTGGTGAGGAAAGGGTTAGTGGCTGGTGCTGACGGGCTCAGGAATGTGGTGCTGCCAGTCAGGGGAAGGGCCTTGCTCCCAGGTGCTCAGCCCAAGAACTTCTTCATGGATTGTTTTGTTTTTATTGCTCAAGCTTGTGCGCTTGTTCCCATATAGGATGGGTTGGGGAGCCAGTTCCTGTGTTTCACTCTCTGTGGGTACACTGAAGCAGCCACACCCATGGCAAGCGTCTTCTAGCATTCCGCCATGAGCTGAGAGATTGAAAACAAGGGGTGTGTCCATGCATACCTATATAGAGAATTAGTAGTGGGGGGAAGAGAGAGGGGGGAGGTGTAGTGGTTAAAGTGGTAGACTAGGACTAGGGAGTTCTGGATTCAAATCTCTGCTTGGCTGTGAATTTCACTGGGTGAGCTTGGGCCAGCCACTGCCTCTTAGGTTGACCTGTTGTGAAGAAAGGGGAGGAGAACTGCGTATGCCACCTTGAGCATCTTGGAAGAAATAAAAATAAAAGCATACCTAAATACACTTGCACAAACAAACATGTGCATAATGTACTCCTTCCCTAACATGTGCATGCTAGTCAAAACCTCAGTGTACATACATGCCCACTAATGGCTACTATTCAGAAGTCCAGGCTCACTAAAACACTTAGCTGAACGCACTGACACAGAGTAGCTGTGTATCCAACTGGAGGGCACCATCAACATGGGGAAGGCTGGTCTAGCTGAACACATTTTAGTCTAAGCATTAGCAGCAGCTACGATAGAGTTGCTTCCTAGAAAGGAAGCATTAGCTTTCTTTAGGATACACTGTAGAAAAGACAAAGGGAGCTAGAGGTATATATGGCCTTTTGGACAGTGCAGTTCAAGAGGTAGGATATGTACTTAAGTTAAAATGTTGAGCCAAGGTTTAGTTTTCAGTGTTGGGACTCAGTCCAGGAACTTATAGTAAGGCTGAGTTTTGTTAATGGAAGGGGACAAGGACAAGTGGCAGGACCAGAGCCAAGCACATCAATCTGTTCACCCAAGTGCTGTAACATTCCCACCCCTCTCCCCCACAGTTACAGGTAAACACAGCTGCCTAAGCCAAGCCAAGCCAGAAACATTGTGTGTGTGTGTCTAGTCTCCAACCACATACAAGAGGCACACGGATAAAGAGAAAGATTGTGTGAAATGTGTCAGGAAGTGTGGCGGGTGGGATTCTTTACACCTAATGACGGTACATGCTGGTGAGCAACACAGCCTCTTTTCTTGAAGTATGACTTCTTAGTCAGTCTTGTCACATTCTAGCTCCATACAGTGCTAGAACACTTCTGTTCTTCCAGACATTTGGATTGTTCTGTCTGCCTTTGAACCCTAGTGAAATCAGTAAACCCCCCAGTTTCGTAAGAGCTTGATGATACCTTATATGTGGTTATGTTATCCTTAATTGTCTGTCTCCTTGACAGCAGCCCTAGTTTGTCCATTGAGATGTCCAGACGGCTAAAATGTAGTCTTAATTTTCTTAGCCTTGGCGCTTATGCGCATAGCTCATTCCACTAAGTAGTGCATTGCTAGCAATATTATCCTCTTGGTGCTTAATGTATACTGTGACTAGGTACAAAACCTTATGGTGAAAATCTTCCCCACTATCAAATGCCTTCTACAGAAAATCAGTGTGTTTTTAAAAAAAAAAATTAGGGCAAGGCTGGGAATGTGTGGCCCTCCAAATGTCAATGACCTCCTCATCACATCCTTCACCACTGGGAAATCTGGCAGGTGCTGCTGAGAACTGGAGTCTGACAATATCTGCATGGCTATACTTTCTTCACTCCTGATAAAGGAGATTTTTAAAAGGGTCACTGATTTAGAATAGAGCCAAGTTTAATACTGCAACACTCACCTTATTTAGTTTATTTAGTCAGCATACTAAATTCCTCAGGACTTTATCAGATACTCTTAAAAAACTCCCTCAGAGATCGGGAGGAGGACGCCACTGTCCCGCTTCCGGCGGTCCTTCATGCTGCAGTGATGGAAAAGGTGCCACTTTTTATCGACAGAAACTTCCATCAATGAAAAGCAGCACTTTTTTGTCCCTCCAGCATGGAGGGAGAACGAACAAAGGGCGGGGCATGCAGTAGCAACCGCCGGAAGTGGGACAGCATCCTCCTCCTCCCGACCTCCGCAGGAGTTATTTTTTAGAGCATCTGATAAAGTCCTCAGTGTGCATCCCTGTACCCCATTTCCTTCCCCAGGTACTTGTAGGAGGAAACATGCATATACTCCAACACACACACACACACAGAGTTAACAAGTGGCAAAATATACTGCATCAGATAATACAATTCACACCCTCAAATATGCACCGCCCACACCTGAGAGTAGTGGTAGTTTAATGCAGATTTAAATTAGCATTTCATTTTATAGCTGCATGTGTTTACTGAGATGCTATGTAGCAGAGCAGACGTAGGGAATGTCTGACCCTCTAGATGTTACTGGATTGGCGCTCCCATCAGGCCTAGCCAACACTCACCTGCCCAATGCCTTGTTCGAAGTCCACACAGCAACATCTAGAGGGCCAATACACATTCCCATCCATGCAATGCAGCTTTTCATACCACAGGAGAGTACAAGTATGCCTCAGTTAACAAAGCCTCTGACAAAGAGGCTCCTTTTTACAAGGTCTTTTTATGGGAGCGGAGCCCAGCCCAGCCCAGCTGCCCCCACTTTTCTTACCTTCTATCTAACTGGAAGTTTGGGAGGATGTTGAAGGAGGGATGGAGAAAGACAGACTTTGAGTGTTGGGTTGCAGCAAAGTGTATTCAGTAAACAATAAAGCTTGACCTGAGAAAAAAATGGGATTCTGCTCTGGATTCTCTTACTGTAGCTGTGCGTGCTTACCTAAAGCAGGCAAGGTAACCAGCTTCCTCCAGAATCCCTTACTGACTATGTGTGAAGAGCAAAACAGAAAGAAAAGGGGAAAGCAGATTAGTCTGCCTCAGCAGCTACCATGACATGTTGAAAAAACATAAAGCTATAAGTTTCACCAGCAAAATGGAAATCATAAAAAATGTTGAGGCAGTTGAAACAAAGAAAGAAAAAATCCCAGGATGTATTTTGAAAGAAGCTTTCAAGTGTTCTCTATAAGAGTCAAAGGAGATTATCACACAGGTCTGGAAAAACATTCCTGTATCGCCATCTAATTCCTGCCCTCCTCCTGTCCTCGTAACTAAATATTTTTTTTTCAGACACTTACCTGAATTGCGGGATAGAAATTGCTCCCCCCTTCCTCCGGCAGTCCGGGAAGTGAATGGAGCTCTCACCAAGTCCCATTCACTTCCTGGAGAGCAAATCCTGGCTGTTCTCGCAAGAGAATGATTGTGCGGGAATTTAAAAATAAAACAACCCCAGACATCAAAAAAGTATACGCCAAGTACCTAAACACCCTTGGGAAAAAGCAAGTAACCCGGGGAGGGTACAAAAAAGGCTATCACTTACCTGGATGTCCCGATTGGCAATGCAATTGTTCCCTACGGACCTTCCAGGACCTTCCAGGGAGCCCAGCTTGTGCAGAAAATTTAAAAATAAAAATACATGGAGACATCTAAAAATTAAAATTAAGGGGATTAATTAAAACTTTACCAGCAACACAGGGATGGTACAGAAAAGGCTGTCACTTACCTGAATGTTACCATCGTTCCCGGAAGTGTCGGCATGGATCTCCCAGATCACGCCAGCATAACGGGGCACTAGTTCACACACCTGTGATTCTGTTACAGAAATGGAACAGGTGTTCTATTACCGATTTCCCCCCGTGAATAAGAAAAAACGGGGACTGAACGGGGGCAGCACGGGGTCAGAACAGGACAGGGGCAACATCATCTGAAAGGAAAATCCTTTAGCGATCCCGTTGCATCCCTGTTCTGGGTTATTAAGCCCATGTGATAATCTCCTATATGTTTTTGTTTACTTATGCAAGCCTTACCTGAACTGGTTGTTTCCTTTCATATGTGCATAATGTTAGCTTTGAATAAAAAGTTTGCTGAACCATCTTGAACAGTCTTCTTTTTTGTGGTGTAGGAACTTATCCCATTTATTTCCATGTTATTTCTTCCTCTGGTACCAAATTTTCTGTCAAAAAAGCAAAGCCCAGAAACACATCTACTTCACTAACTAAGGTATACCTGTGTTTAGACAGGGTTGTGTTCAACAGTTCATACAACATACACATGCTAGGTCTCAGTAACTGCTTCCCTGTTCATCATTGGTATGTTGCTTCTTATTTGTTAACATTTTATGTGCTTGGTGTTTCAATGTTGTTGTTGTGTGCCTTCAAGTTATTTCTAACTTATTGCAGCCCTAAGGTGAACATATAATGGGGTTTTCTTGGAAGATTTGTTCAGAAAGAGGGTTGCCTTTGTTTTCCTCTGAGGCTGTGAGAGTGTGAATTGGCCAGTGGGTTTTCATGGCTGAGTGGGGATTCGAACCCTGGTCTTCCAGTGTGCTAGTCCAACACTTTGTTATTCAGCAGTTCAATAAAGAAAAGTATTTGCTGTGGGATGTTTTCCCTTGATATAGAGTAACTGTCTTTTAGTTCTGTGTAAGAGTCCTGTGGGTTGTTCAAAGCAGGTTTGTCAGCTCCTCAGAACCAAAAGTCTATTGCTTCAAGGAAACATACTTGCATGGTTAGGAGAACTGAAGTATTACTGTATGCAAAGTGATAGATAAAGAGGTAAGGTTAGAGATGGAAAGACTTTGCATATCATTGGAGGTCTCTGGCTTTCTTCTTCTGCATAATGATGAGATTTTTTTAAATTATTTATTTATTTATTTATTTATTTATTTATACCCCGCTCTTCAGCCACAAGGCTATCAGAGCGGCTTACAAATTATTTTAAGCAATAACTATTTACACATCTACACTGCATTAAACAGTTTCCAATGTGTGTTAGCTAATTGCCCCCCACAAACTGGGTACTCAATTTACCGACCTACGAAAGGATGGAAGGCTGAGTGAACCTTGGAGCCCGCTGGAATCGAACATTAATGATCCATCCTCAGCATTGTTTTGCAGGTAACAGACTGAAGATTATCGAGTATTCTCTGCTTCTAGGACATCCTTTTTTTGTTGAAATTGACAGTGAGGGGACTTTTTGTTGTTAACAGCCATCAAGTCGACTTCGACTTATGGTGAGCCTATGAATGAGAGACCTCCAAGCCACCCTATCCTCAACAGCCCTGCTCAGGTCTTCCCAACTCTGGGCTGTGGGTTCTTGATTGAGTCCATCCACCTGTAATGTAGTCTTCGCCTTCTGCTACTGCCTTCTACCAAGCATTACTGTCTTTTCTAGTGAGTCATGTCTTCTCATGAGATGTCCAAAGAATGACAGTCTCAGTTTAGTCATCTTGGCTTCTAGGAAAAGTTCAGGCTTGATTTGAACTCGGACCCATTTATTTGTCTGGAGGCCTTCAAATTGGGAAGGCTAGTCTAGTTCATTGCCTGCACTAAGACAGGAAGCCATCTGCCTAAAGCCTTTTGAAGGTTTTCAAGGGCAAGTTCAAGGAAAATTATCTCAGCAATTATTTCCCTTTGTAGCAGAGCTGCTCTGGTGATTAATTAGGAATTTTTTCTTCCTCCCATCTGGACCTGCTGTTCTTCTCCTCTCCCTGGTTGACAGGAGGAACCATCATAGGCTGCTTCCCTGCCCTAAAAGACCTAAAAGTCATGGCTTCCTTGATTCATAGAATCATAGAGTTGGAAGAGACCATGAGAGCCATCCGGTCCAATACCCTGCCCTGCAGGAATATACAATCAAAGTACCTCTGACAGATGGCCATCCAGCCTCTGTTTCAAAACCTCCAAAGAAGGAGACTCCACTACACTCTGAGGCAGTGTATTCCACTTCCGAACAGCTCTTACCGTCAGGAAGTTCTTTCTAATGTTTAGGCAGAATCTCTTTTCCTGTAGATTGAGTCCATTGCTCTGTGACTATGTTTTCAATATTTGTTGACTAAGTCTATCCACTTGTAATTCAGTCTTCCTCTTTTCCTGCTGCCCTCTACTTTACCAAACTTTGTCTTTTCTGGTGAGTCATGTCTTCTCATGATATATCCAGGGTACAACAGTCTCAGTTTCGTTTTCTTGTCTTTTAGGGAGAGTTCAGGCTTGATTTGCTCTAGGACCCCTTTATTTCTCTTTTTAGCTGCCCACGGTGTCCATAGAATTCTTCTCCTGCACCACATCTCACATGAGTTGATTTTCTTCCTGTCAGATTTCTTCACTGTCCAGTTTTCACAACCATACAGAGGAATTGGTAATACAATGACATGAACTAACTTTAACTAATACTAACTTTAATATTCAAGTTATATAGCTTGACATGTCAGGGTCTTGTCTACTTCCTCTATAGCTGATCTTTTGATCTTTTGATCTCTGATCTTTTGACTGGAGTCTCTATTCCTACTTAATGACTGAGCCAAGGTATGGGAAATCTTGGAACTGTTTCATTGTTTTCATCGTCTGCCTTAAAGTTATGGAAATAATCTGTGGCCATAATTTTTGTTTTCTTAATGTTCAACTTTAAAACCTGCCTTTGTACTCTTTTCCTTGACTGTCTTCAGTCATTGTTCTAAATCTTTGCTATTTTCTGCTAGTAGTATGGTGTCATCTGCATATCTTAAATTGTTGATGTTCCTTCCTCCAATTTTCACACCTCCCTCCTCCAAGTCTAATCCGCCTTTATGTATCATATGTTCAGCATACAGGGTAAACAGATAGTTTTGATACAATACAGCCTTGCCCAACCCCCTTGCCAATTGAAAATCATTTTCTTTCTCCATATTCTGTCCTAACAGTGGCCTCTTGTCTGAGTACAGGTTACGTATCAGGACAATCAAACGTGGTGGCACACCTATTCCTTTAAGAGGGATCCACAGTTTTTCATGATCTACACAGTGAAAGGCTTTGCTATACTCTATAAAGCACAGGCTGATTCTGTTCTGAAATCCTTTGGTGTGCTCCATTATCCAACATATGTTTGCAATATGATCCTTTATGCCTCTTCCTTTTTTGAATCCAGCTTGGACATCTGTCATTTCTTGCTCCGTACATGGTAAAAGTCTTTGTTGCAGAATTTTGAGTATCACTTTGCTTGCATGGGAAATTAATGCAGTGGTCGTGTGATAACTGCAATCCCTGGTGTCCCCTTTCTTGGAGACCGGAATGTATGTTGAGCATTTCCTATCCATGGGCCATTGTTTTGTTTTCCATATTTGCTGATAGATTTTAGTTAGAATTAGATTTCATTCTGTCTCTGTAGACTGAAGCAGCTCTATTGGTATGTCATCTGTTCCTGGTGATTTATTTCTCCCAAGTACTCTGAGAGCAGCTTTCACTTCACTTTCTAAAATTGGAGGTGCATCTTCATATGGTTGTTCCTCGAATGAATCTGTGATCCTTTCGTCTCTTTTATATAGTTCTTCTGTGTATTTTTCCCATCGTATTTTTATTTGTACGTGGTCACATAATGTATTCCCCTGTTGTTTGTAGAGCATTCATGCTCTTGGTTTAAATTTCCCTTTGATTTCTTGGATCTTGTAGAAGAGGTATCTTGTTCTTTCTTTTTTGTTGTCACCTTCTATTTCTCAGCATTGGTTATTATAGTAGTTCTTTTTGACCATGCTAAAAAGTCATTGAAGAATTGCATTCAGGGTTCTGATCCTATTTCTGTCCTCTTTTAGTTTTGTTTCACATCTCTCCTTAACTGCTTAGTTTCATCTATCATCCATTGAAAGTTATCTTTCTTTTAGGCTACAGATAGTGTCTTTTTGCATTCTCCCTTCACAGTACCCCTGGCTTCAGTCCAGAGTTGTTCTGGCTCCCAGTCAATTAGGCTTAATAGCCATGTATGTATTTTTGATATTATCTTTAAATTCTATGGGGATGTTCTTCAGGTTGTATTTCAACACGATGGTTGGTTTAGTGTTCTTTAGCTTTACTCTAATTTTTGATATTAGCAGTTTATGGTCTGACCCACAATTTGCACCTGGTCTGGTTTTTGTAGAGAGAATGGAGCTTCTCTGTCTTCTACTGCCAGTTATGGAGTCTGTTTGATTTCTATATCAGCCATTAGGTGATGTGCATGTATACAATTGCCTCTTTGGTTGCTTGAAAAATGTGTTTGTGATGAAGAAACTGTTTGACCTCACAAAATTCAATCAGTTGCTCTCCTGCTTCATTTCTTGATCCTAGGCCAAATTCTCCTACAATCTTTGATTCTGCTCTGTTTCCTACTTTTGTATTCCAATTGCCTATGATTAAACATGAAGTCCAATTTTAGTGTGTGGTCAGTTTCCTCCTGGACTCCCACATAGAATCTTTTAATTTCTTCTTCTTCTGCCTCTGTAGGTGGAGCATAAACCTAGAGTTATGGTCATA
Source organism: Gambelia wislizenii (assembly GCA_030847615.1). Taxonomy (NCBI): domain Eukaryota; kingdom Metazoa; phylum Chordata; class Lepidosauria; order Squamata; family Crotaphytidae; genus Gambelia; species Gambelia wislizenii. The sequence goes on along the minus strand of JAUMIR010000002.1, from coordinate 241,971,581 downwards.
TTGATCAGTTTTCCCTAAAGCCTTATTAATATTATTCTGTTAGACTTTACATTATATCCTTTCACTGCTTTTGCTACAGCTCTCCTAATTATTAATGCCACCCTATTTCTTCTTAGATTTTCATTTCCTGAGTAAAACACTGTAATTATCTGACTCAAAATGTCTTATTCCTGTCCACTTTAGCTCATTCACCCAGAGTATTGCAATATTTATATGTTACATTTCTTATTTTACTATGCCTAACTTCCCCTGGTTCATGCTTGTCACATCCCATGTTCCTATAACATGTGTGTATAGCTTTGGACTTCCCTTTCACCTCTGAGCACGTCAACAGCTGACTGTCCTTCAGCTTGAGTCCAGTCTCGTCATTAGCCACAGCACGTCATAGTTGTCCTCTGCTGTATCCCTGTAGCTCATTGAGTGCCTTCTGACCTGGGAGTGTATCATCTGGCACTATCTCTTGTTTCCCTTTGGATTGTCACATCATAGGGTTTTTGAGGTAAAAGATATCTTAAAAAAAAAAAAGGTTTACTGCGCCTCGTTCTGTGCAGTACTAACAAGTGTTAGTTGTGTGCCACCGCTGTTGTCTCTGAGAGATCCTCCACCAGTGTTACTCTACTGTTGCTGCTGCCCAGTAGCTGCTTGGCACATTGAGTCTGGCTCCTCAGCAAAAGCCTGCCTGACATAGGAGACTCTACCAGCAGCCCTACTACCATCAGCACAAGCTCTTGCCTCACAGGAACGCCCAATTCCACCACCACAGAAAGGTAGTGTCACTGGTGGTGGTGGGGCTCTTTCTTTTTGTGGAAGCAACTAAATACCCCCCCTTATTTGGATGAGAAAAGGGTTAAAATCTGACACATTTTGGAAACCTGCAGTCTACATTTTGGACAATTCAGTGCTAATACAGTGGTGGCTTTTAATGTCTTCCCCCTCCATTTTTGATGTTGTTTACAATGGGCCAATAGAAAAGAGAACAAGCCCTTCTGCACTTTTAATAGCTGTATAGAAGAAAGAATTTTGGCAGGTGTTGCCTTCATGCTATCCTCTATTGTATCTGTCTATCCTAATGTTGTTTGGAGGCAAACATATTAGATTTTCAAACTTCTACATACTTTTCATAGTTGTGATCTTTTTATTGTGTGTTTTCTAAAGTGCTGTACTATCAATGAGGTATGCATATTTTTAAAAGCACTCTATGGGACTCCTATGACATAGAACATTGATACTTCATGCACTCCTAAAAAACAATATTCTCCAGATGTACCTATGCCTGGGTACATCAGAGGTGCTGTCCTATGTGCTTCAAGCTCCACATATCCCATTGATTTCAGTGGGATAAAAATGACTTACGTGCATGACTGTAGTCCAAATTTGCACAAGTGCAGAACACACCACCATATGGCCATACCTCTTTAGACTGCAGCTCATACCTGTTTACCTTGTAGTGAACACTAAGAAATTCAATGGGACTTATTTAACCTCTGAGTAGATATGTATAGGTTCGTGAAAGCCACTAGTTTTCTTGTTTTGTTATACTGTACCAAATTTTGCACAATTTTACTGAATTTTATACAATGAAGTTGAAAATGAAAAGTACAAATGAGTACGTTCTTCCCTAAAAAACATGTAAATATGTGTTTTACATTAAACTGTAACAATTAAGGTTGCAACTTTTCATTGGTAAATTAATCAAATTCCAACTTCAGTTGCTTGATTGGCGAAGGCTAATGTTAGTTGCTGGTGTTATTTGTTGAGAACCTATTGGCTTATGAAGCTAGTTTGTTTGAATGATGTTACTCTAAAGGGAGCAAAAGAGACAGCCTTTAATATGGCTTCTTATGGTTGCAATTTGGATGTAATGACAGCGCCATGAACTCTGCCCAGATGTGAACGAACAGTGGTCAGTTTGGGCCTCATATATTCTCTCCTTTCTTTTCCTTATCCTCCACAGAGAAGGAAAGCTAGTTTGCTGTTTAATACGAATGCCAGAAATCAGAGTTGTAAATAGAACTTAGTTTTGCTTCTGCCCTGTTGAATTTGGACACAAAGGTACATTCACAGATCACATTAAGCCATTGTTCATGTCACCCATGGTTTGTTGATGATGCCACAGATTGCACAGCAGATGACCAAACAAATCATGGTTTGTAGTCTCGGTTTCTTGTTTCTCTCCAAATCCTTTTGTCGGCTCCTCTTTCAGGCTGAGCATCTGGAAAAACAGGCAAGGTATAACCTATTGTTGCAGATTTGGATGGCTGTCATAACAAGTCATAGTTTAAAATAAGCCAGAATGTGTAAGCCAAAAAGACAACATGGGTTCAGATTGTGGTTTGTAGCTGTTTAACAAATTAAGGCTTTTTAGCAGAGGTGGATTCACATATCACAACCCAAATTCTAGCAAATTACACCATGATGGATGAACATGGCCATTCGCAAACTATAGTTTTCTGCTTACCATAAACAGAAGCTTTTGCCCTTCTTTGTAAAATATTTTCAGCAACCTTGGAGGTTAATGGGGGCAGTTGGGGTTAAATTTTCACACTTTTTCAAAATATGCTTATGGATAATATGTGAATTTTAAACTGCCTTAGTAGTTATAGTTTTAGAATCAGGCACCAGGTGTAGTTTTCTTTTGGCTTGCATGGTGTACAAGCAGAGCATGGAAGAGCTATCCTTTTACACGACTAATCTTAGAACCCCCAGTCAGCATGGTTATGGTCATGTTGTCTGGGGGATTCTGGAAGTTGTAGTAAAAAACCCCTCTATCTCCTCCAATTTTGGAGTATAAGGAGCTTTGAGCAGGAAGGCTTGGGTTAAAATCTCTGCGCATTGATTTAGCCCCACTCTGTCTCTATTCTGTAAACAGGAATAACTGAGGTGAACTTTATAGGATATGAAATGATGGAAAAAAGGAACTGCAAAGCATTGTATGTGCCTTCAAGTCACCTGTTGACTTATGGCGACCCCCAAGAATTTCGTAGGGTTTTCTTAGGCAAGGAATATTCTGAAGTGGTTTTGCCAGTTCCTTCCTCTGAAATAGAGCCTACAGCATCTGCTCTTCATTGGCGGTCTCCCACTCAAGTACTAACCCTGGCTGACCCTGCTTCACTTCCATGATCTTATGGGATCTGGTGCCTTTACGGGTATACAAATAGTAATATTTAATGGGTTCTCTTCCACTACTAGAATCCCAGCCAGGGATGACTTCTCATTGCAAAATTAGAAAAATAATGCTCTTAGGCATGACCTCTTTGTAACCTGAAAGCCCAGAAATCATGTTAAAAGAGCTTCAGTTGTCCTAATATTATGATTTGGGGGAAGAGGGGGGACACTAGCCCAACTTTTGTGGTTGGAAGTGCTGTAGCTAAGTCTCAAATGGAAACAAAAAGAAATACCGTACCTCTCAGGGTAGGCCAAATTCTTTTTATTGGAGAGTTTAACCCGCCCTTTAGGTGCCCTTTAAAAAAAACACAGCCTTTTGAAAAAGACTGCTGTTACCTTCCCCCTTAAATGGCTTTTGCATGATGTGTACTTAAAAGAGGGTGTGTGAAAAATAACCCTACAAGAACTCATTCCACCATGGGCACTGAAGTGCATGGAAAATGTAGATCGTGGCAGCTTAATTTTAGAGGATTTCAGCGCCCCGGACCATGAGCAATGACTCCCTTGATGCTAATGTTTGTATATTTCTTATAAACACCTTTTCCCATAACCTTTGCCCGCTAAGTGCCAGCTCAGTCTTTCACACAATCCTGTCATTGTGTTGTTGTGCCTTTTCTTCTGTGGATTTTAAAAAAAAAAAAAGTAAAGTGGAAAATACATGTAGCTTTTTCCACCCTGGAATAACACTTTAAAAAAAGTCATCAAAACCACTGAAAGGTTTCTATCCAAACTCAAATTCAACCCCCTAACCCCATCCCTTCCCTCAGTTCCTCAGAAAAGCAATTTCCCCTTACCACCTCTGCTATTGCGCCTCAGACCACTCCAAAGACACTGTAGAGAGCAAAAGAAAGTTTAGGGGATTTCTGACACACACACCCCTATTTTTCTACCTCCCCCCACTTACTGATGAAGGAGTAAGGAATGTAGCATGTTCTCAGTGTTGCTTTACTATTTGTGGCTACCAGAATGTTCTGTATAGGCCAGCAGATTGAAATTAAGGATTACTGACAAAAGAACAAGAGCCAGCAAGGTATAGTGGTTTTGAGTGTTGGGCTAGGACTCTGGGAGACCAGGGTTCAAATCTCTAGTCAGCTATGGACACTCACTGGGTGACCTTAAGCAAGTCACACTGTCCCAGCCTCAGAGGAAGGTGATGGCAAATCCTCTCTGACCAAATCTTGCCAAGAAAACCTGTGATAGGTTTTCCTTTGTTGTTAACTGCCAGAAAGTCAACTTCAAGTTATGGTGATCACATGAATGAGAGAACTCCAAGTCACTCTGTCATCAATAGCCCTTGCTCAGGTCTTGCAGATTCAGGGCCATGGTTTCCTTGATTGAGTCTATTCATGTGGAATGTGGTCTTCCACTTTTCCTGCTGCCTTCTACCTTACCAAGCATTATTGTCTTCTCTTGTGAGTCATATCGTCTCATGATATGGCCAAAGTATGACACTCTCAGTTTAGGCACCTTGGCTTCTAGAGAGAATTCAGGCTTGACTTGTTCTAGGATCCATTTATTCGTCTTTTTAGCAGTTCATGGTATCCGTCGAACTCTTCTCCAGTGCCACATCTTCTATGAATTGATTTTCTTTTATCAGTATTCTTCACTGTCCATCTTTCACAACCATGCACAGAAATGGGAAATATGATGACATGGACAATCCTAACTTTAGTATTTAATTATATATTTTGACACTTCAGGATCTTGTCTAGTTCCTTCATAGCAGCTCTTCCAAGTCCTACAAATCTTCTTCTTGACTGTAGTCTCCATTCTGATTAATGGCTGCGATTTATTTAGAATCAGTCAATATAGAATATAGTGAAAGATGGGAAAGAGAGATAAATAAAAATTTTAAAAAACTATAACAATATCTTAAATATTCATACCAACTCAATCTTGTTATTACCCTCAATGTCTTCAATTATTTAAATGCCCTAAGTCATTTTTCTTCCTCTCTCTTTTTCTCTTTTTTTTTTAAAGAGAAAAAACTTACAGAATATTTATGTCAACAGCTGAACATCTTTCTGGCTTGAGTCCAGTTGCATCATCATTTTTTTTATTTTAGGTATTTATACACCCTCTTCAGCCATGAAGGCTCTCAGAGTGGCTTACAAATTGTTAAGCAACAGCACTTACACATCTACACTGCTTTTTATAGCACACTAGGCACTCTCCAAGTGGTTTCTAATGTGTATTAGTTAATTGCCTCTAGAAGCTGGATACTCATTTTACTGACCTATGAAAGGATGGAAGACTGATTCAACCTTGGAGCCCTTGGGATCGAACTTGCAACAATGTGGCTTGCAGTACCGGCATTTAACCACTGCACCACCAAGGCCATGGCGCTACTTGTAGTTGTCCTTTGCTGTATCCCATTAACTTGTTGAGGGCCTTCTCACCTGGGAGTTTAATCTTCTGGCACTATCTCTTGTTTCATTTTGGATTGTCTCCTCATACGGTCTTTGTGGTAAAAGATCTTCAAAAGGAGGTTTACCGTGCCTCCCTCTGTGCAGTACTAACAAGCGTTACCTATGGTGCCCTTGCCATTGTCTCTGAGCTCCTCTACCAGCGTTACCCCCCACTGCTGCTGCCCAGTAGTTGTTTGGCACATTTAGGAGATTTTCACACGCCGAAAGTATCGCTGCCAGAAACCGGGACAGAAATATTTCTGTCCCAGAAGCAGCACCGCGGTTCGCACGCTCATCTCCCTCTCCCGTTGTTCCGTCGTCCTTGCTTTGGGTTTTTCCCTCCCTCTTCTGGAATATTTTACTAACGGGAGTTTGCCATTAATAAAATATTCCGGAAGAGAGAGGAAAAAACCCAAAGCGAGGACGACGGAACAACGGGAGAGGGAGGTGAGCGTGCGAACCGCGGCGCTGCTTCCGGGACAGAAATATTTCTGTCCCGGTTTCTGGCAGCGATATTTTCGGCGTGTGAAAATCTCCTTAGTCTGGTGCTCCTTAGGGTCACTATAATTCAGAAATGAGTTGAAGGAATAGAACAACAACACATAAAGAAGAATGGGCTCGCTTTTTGCATGAAATAGCCCTACAAATTTGCAATTGCAAGCCAAAAGTGTAACAATTTACAAATGATGTGCATTGGCTAAATGGGAAAAGTGCATTATTTTCCTAATGTATTCCAGTTATCAAAAGTAGTGTAATTCTTTTATTAGGACCAACTGGAGTGCCGAAGGAGAGGGGAGTTTGCTTTTTTTTTTTTTTTTTTGGCAAGGACTTGGATTGCAAAGAAGAGCGTACTGGTAGACATGTGCTGGCAAAGAGAGTCAGGAGGAGGGAACTTAAGTGCTTCATTTTAATCTGGAACAGGTTGCTGTGACTCTTGCCACAGAGTGTCATCTTAAGAGGGCTGACTGCTCTTATGGAAGACGTGGTTGGGATTGGATCAGGAAAGACTGTGGTCCCTGTCTCTACTTAGCCTTGGTTATAAGGCAACCATTCTAGCCCTCAACCTGCCTAGCCTACAGCAGATATTGGGAGGCTGAAGATTCTTGGAGCAAGTTTGAATACATTTGTATGGTAATATTTATTTCATACATGTTTATCCCAAAGAGCACAAGCAGACACATATAGTCACTTCCCCTTTTTACCCTACACAACAAGTCTGTGAGGTAGGATAGATTTAGAGAGGGCCTAGGCATCATTCAACCCATAGGTTGTATGAACACACACACACCGCCACAGGTGCCACACTACATTAAAAAATGCATTTTTTGTGCCAAAATAAGGGCATTGGGAGTGGGCTTCTTGGTTGAGAGGAGAATCATGCTTTCCAAAGACTTCTAGGAGTATGATTCCTCTATAGACCAAAGTGCTAGCTCCCAGAGCACTTTGTTTTATCATGAAGGAGCACTCCAACAGTTGCCAGTACACTGCCATATTGGGGGTGTGGGATTCAAGGACATATTTGGATCCCTGGATCTGCTAAAGTTGCTTTCCACTGGTTGAGAGAGAGGGGGGGCAACTGGCCTAGAGTCTCCCAGTGAGCTTCATGGATCAACTGGTGTTTGTAGCAGGGTCTCTCTAGTTGCAGTGCAACACTTGACCCACAATAAATGGAAAAAGCTGTGGGTCTTGCCCATTTTTTTAAAAGTAGTTTGTCTGATGAAGACTTTGGGCTACCCCTGCTTTGAGAACAGCATGTCTTTGCCTCTTTACCTAGTACTTTCCCCCAGGATACTGTAGATGCTACACACCACAGGCTAATATACTCACACAAATTAGCTTAAAATTGAACCTTAAAACCCTGTATACCTTTTGGCACTTAATTACATAAAATCTTGCAGTGACCTATAACAAAAGTGTTTTAAAGAATATCAGATAATAGTCAAAGTGTATCTGCCAACAGCTATAATAACTATAAAATGAACCTCCATGTTTAAAATCAGTGGACCTTTGAAGGCAAGGAATCAGGGGCAAATAATACCACATTGTCCTGGTTGTGAGCATCCTGGAACTGAGACTGTCAATTACATTTGCTACTTGCACCTTCTACTTCCACAACCTTGTGGCTTCACAAAATACACCCAGAGCTTGTAGATATGGTTTGGTCTTGTGTTGACATGGCCTTGTGTTGACACATGATGTTTGCTGACTCGTAAACTCTTACGTTTTCCTGCTGTCACAGGTTTAAAGTTTGGGATAAAAAGGATTGTCTTTTGTGCTTATCCCCCCATAACCATCTTTTTTTTTCTTTTAACATATAGTGTTTTGAGTGTCGGACTAAGACTCTGAGACCAGGGGCCCATCTACGCAAGGGGAAAAAATCCCAAATACCTTGTACTATTGGCATCTTGCAGTAGCAGTAACGACCAGACCAAATGGTTTTTCTGGCCTCGGAAGCCCCCATAAGCCTCGCATTTCTGATGGCGGCCGCAAGTGATTTACTCGTGTTAGTTCTTCACCACCATCGTTATTTGTTATTTATGTGTTTTTGGTGTGTTAAAAACCGTCCTAAGATGCGCTGGTGCGATAGAGCTATTCTACAAAGCAAAACAGAAAATATTGATCCTTTTTTTATATTGCTAAGGTGAAAATCCAACATGGCGGCAGCGGACGCTTGCCCTCCTAGCAAACCCCGCCCTGCTCTCACCTGGCCAATCAGCTTTGTGCTTCCCTTCACGTTTTTTATTGTTCAATATTCCAAATGAGCAACAATGAGCACCAGCCTCACAGTTTGTGAAAAAGTATGGAGAAATCTGCGAAGGCTTTTACTGTGTTGTTTTTGCCGTTTTGGACCGCCCCCCCTCCTTCCGAATAGTGTGGATTGGTGCTTGATCCTGTTTAGAGTGGTAGGATTCCCAGCAAATTCCATGAGGGGTATTTTCACCGTTTAGACAGGCCCCAGGTTTCAAATTCTGGTTTGGCCATGAAAACCCACTTGGGCAAGTCACACACTCTCAGCCTCAGGAAACCCTGTGATAGGTTCACCTTAGGGTTGCCATAGGTTAGAAATGACTTGAAGGCACACAACAATAACAGCTGCACCCTGATTTGAGGCTTGTCTACACTGGTGGGGAACCCACCACCTACTTTGTAGCCACGGTGGGTTCCTTTGATCTGCAGTGACCCTGTAAACGCCACTTGCAATGGGCTTGTCTGATTGAAGATTGGAGTATCCTGCTACACTGTAATCCACTTCAGAGTGAAAGGGCGGTTCTACACTGATCATGTGTCTATGTGTTGTACTATTTCTGCTTCTTTGCCTGCCTCTTGCCCCCCACCCATTTGCTCATGCATTCAAAAAGCAAATAAATGTGGTCCCAGAGTAATGTATAACTGGATAAACAGAGATACACTTATTCAGATATGTGCACCATCAGACACCGGAAGTCCCACCCTGGCTTTGCTATGAAGCCAATCCTTGGCCAACACATGGCCAAAAATCCGGGTTTCCCCCTCAAATGCAGAGCAAACCCTGATGAAAATGTGCATTGTCAAAAATGTTGTGTGTCAACTGTGCCACAAATATAGGGTGAGTGCAGGGTCTTTTGTTTTTTTGCCTGTGTAAGTCTCACCTTTCATCCTATACCAGGGGGCAGGCAAAGGAACTATGGATTTTTTTTTAAAAAAAAAATCATGGTAACCATTTTTTTTCTTTGTAGCCCAGGAGCATGTGCAGATATGCACCACCACATAGTATTTGCCTCAGACTGGTGGGGAGACAAGGAATGCAAAGGACAAATGGGGGGCAGGTACAAAGGTGGTGCTGCTGCTTTGGGGTGATTGAGGGGGACCAGGGGCTGGCTGGCTGTTGTACTGCTGCTTCTGGTGAGTCAGACCCAGGCCTCCCACTGCAACATTTTGGGAACATCTGGAGGTCTTTAGACTTTATCAGATACGGTTGTAATCATAGAATTACAGCGCGACAGTACCACAAATGGGTTCCCGTTATCATGACGTTGTTGTCCTCCCATGGTCAATGTGTGCTCCCCCCTGTTAACTGCTCATCACTTTTCATTGATGGGGAAATCTGTGAATAGCCCTCCATATCACTTTTTTCATGGTATTGACGAGCATCTGAAAGCATCTGAAATCACGCCCTGCTGTAATTGCACAATTACAGCGTGAATGGGCGGTCCTTCCCCCATCCCCTTTCCCAACAAGAACGCAGGACGCACAGGGTGCTCTTTTAATGAACTGTCACCTTTTCTTAGTACATTTTTATGTTTGTTTAAGTGCTTATTTGTTAATTTATTTTGTTATTTATGTGTTTTTGGTGTGTTTAAACAAAGTAGTGTCTTCTTGCAAGAACAGCCGAAATCTTGCCCATACAAAATCACAGAAGTAAAATCCCATTCTTAAACTGCTAGGTAGTCATGCAATGATTCTGTGGTGGTAGTAACATGCGATTATGGCGACATGCCATAATTAGTGTAACATGCCACTATGTTTCCGCTTTCCTCAATAGTAGAATTACACCGTTTTTAGACGCTAGTCTGATTAAGTCATTTGCCATGGACCCTTCTCCATCCAGTGTTCAAGTGGTAAACAAGGCGAAGGAATCTTAGCAGGCTCCCTCACACCACTCAGTTCCTGGAAGACAATCCAGACTGTGGGAAGTCGAAGGCTTTCACGGCTGGCATCCATAGATTTTCCTTGTTTTTTTTCTGGGCTATGAGGCCCTGTTCTGGAATAGTTTCTTTCTGACGTTTCGCCTGCATCTGTGGCTTGCATCCTCTGAGGATGCCAGCCACAGACGCAGGCAAAATGTCAGAAAGAAACTATTCCAGAACACGGCCTCATAGCCCGGAAAAAAACCAAGGAAAATCCAGACTGTCCCCTCCTTTTCCTTGCCAAAGCAAAAGGAAGGCTGGAGAGAGAAACTTTATTTGGGAGTAGGGCCCACAGAAGTCAATGGAGCTTACTTGTGAGTAGAAACATATAGGCTTGTACTGTGTAAAGCAGAAATAGTGCAGAGGAGCGTGTGAAAATAAGGTGGAGATGAGACAGTGTTTAAAATACAAATAAACTTACTGCAAATGAACAGTTTGACAAGATATTTAGATCTGTGCACATGCACATATTTAAGTACTGTATAAATAGAAATAAAAATATTTCCTGGAAAAGCACACATGTGCACACATGAGGGATTTAAAAAAAGAACAGGGGTGGCAACTCATCCCACTCCTTGTGGCCAAGACAATAGTGTATTCATGATAATAAGAGACCCACATGGACACTGCTGGCATTCTCCCTTACTCCAACTTTACAGTTGCATGTGGCTCACAAGACCAGTTCAGAGTCAGGCTAAAACTCCTAGTGTGACATGCCAGGGGCTGGCCTGAATCAAAAATAAACAGAAGCAGATTCAGGAGAGGTGCAAAATAGGCTGTCATATGGAGGTGCAAAATAGGCTGTCTACTTTTACCCAGTCTCTCTTCCCCATCTTCTGTTTGCCACTGATCCATTAGGGAAAGAAGTGGACCCTGGTAGATCTCCGTGTGATGTTCTTGCTTTCAGTATGCTAGGTGAGTATTGGCACTACACACTTCTATCTTTTTTTAATATGTTTTATGTCCTGGGAGTTGTAGTGTCTGAGGATGCTAGGAATTATTTTCTAGAAATTGCTAGCCCCATTCAGATACTCGTATTCCCAGCCTGATTGTGGGTTCTTGACCCCCACTTCCCAATTCCCTTGCAAGTGCCAAGGCTCCCCAGAATGGAGTGGTTTGAGTGTTGGACTAGGACTCAGGGAGACCAGAGTTCGAATCCCCACTCAGCCATGCAAACCCACCTGGTGACCTTGGGCAAGTCACATGCTATCAGCCACAGAGGAAGGCAATGGCAAACCCCCTCTGAACAAATCTGGCAGAGAAAATCCCATGATAGGGCAGCTGCAGAGTTGCCATAAGTTGGAAATAACTTGAAGGAACATAACAACAAAGTGTGGCTAGGCCATGTAGTGTTGTATAAGGCCTGAAGATTTGGTTTCTTCCTTGTGTGAGCCCATAGTGTGGCAAGAGACAAGAGGCTGGACTTTAGAATGGGGAGATACCGTAGATTAAGGGAGCAAAAACCTTGTCATAAACCTTGCCATAAACCTTGATCTTTTTGTATCCTGTTGAGATGACCTACTCCACATAAAGCTTTTTCAAACCCATTTCTTTAGATCTGTTGTTGTTGTTGTTGTTGTTGCGGGCCTTCAAGTTGTTTCCGACTTACATAAACCCTAAGGCAACCCCATCATGGGGTTTTCTTGACAAGAACTGTTCAGAGGGGGTTTTGCCTTTGCCTTCCTCTGAGGCTGAAAGAGTGTGACTTGTCCATGCTCACCGAGCGGGTTTCCATGGCTGATGGGGAATTCAAACCCTGGGCTCCTGAGCTACAGTCCAACACTGAAACCACGCTGGCTTCTAGGCATCCCTAATGTCTAGCTGCGTTGTGCTTTCCCCACACTGCTGTCTCTTGTTCCTCCTAGTACCTAACTACCCAAAAGACTAAGGGGTCATTTACACGAAGAAAAAAAAATCTTCAAAGAATTTGTCTAGATTCCTAATGGTCCTCATGCATTTCGGGCCAAAGTCGCACTATTCAGAAGGAGGAGGGCAAAAATATCCTTGAAATGCGCAATAACTGCTATTGCAATTTTTCCTGATCTTTTTTGAAAAGAAGGGATATATTTGGAAAAATGCACACAATAGGACATCTGTACAACAAATTCACAAGTGGTCATCTATACAACCAATTTGCAAAAGGGCAAAATTCGCAGTAGCAAGAAGGAGGAGTTTGCCAAGCTGCCTGTGGGAGGGAAGGGGCACGGCCGCTTTGCTGTGGGGTCTTTGGGCCTTTGGCCTGCCCTCTCCCACTGCATTGAGGACTCTGGCTATAGAGGAACAGCCTTGGGAACCTCAGGAGTGGCACAGCGGCTTTGTTGTTGGGCCTCCGGCTGCGCCCCCCTTCTGCACTGTGGACTCTGGCCCTCGAGGCCTCAGGAGCGGCATAGCTGTGTGAACTGCTGTGTCGCTCCCGAGGTCTCTAGGGTCAGTGTCCACAGTGCAGGGGGGCGTAGCTGGCCAGTGACAGACTTGGGCACGGCGTAGCGTTGTTGTTGTCATTGGGCCTTCGGCCATGCTCCCCCTTCTGCGCCGCTGACTCTGGCCCTAGAGGCCTCAGGAGCAGCTTGGCTGTGGAGCAGCCATTCTTGCTGTCATTGGGCCTTTGCCCCCACCCCCCGCTGCGCCATGGACAGAAGAACTTTCTAGCTCCCAGCCCCACAATTTTTTTTTAACTTTGGGGGAAGATTTGGGAGGCAATTTTTGTTCCTGAATGGGCTGAAACTACCTTGAAAATGCAACATTTCTCCCCTAGTCTTGCAAAAAACCCCAAACTTCCCCAAAACAACAGCAGCATTGTTGCTGTTGTTGGGCCTTTGGCCTGCCCACCCCCATGCTGCGCTACGGACTCTGGCCCTTGAGGCCTCGGCGGGGTGAACTGCTGTGTGAACTGCAAAATGGCTACTTCTTCCCTACAACCACTTTTGAAGAAAATCATGGGAACAAATGGCCACTGGTGTGTAAGGGAGGTAAGGCGATATTTTCCGCACTTAATTCTCCCTGTGTAACTGACCCCTAAGGCCAGATCCACACTACACAAATAATCCAGTTCAAAACCAGATTGTTTGCCATGGCTCCTTCCTCTGGAATTCTGGAATCTGTAGTTTTACAAAGTCCTTAGCCTTCTCTGCCAGAGAGTACTGGTGCCTCGCCAAACTACAAATCCCAGGATTCCATAGGAAGGAGCTGTGGCAAACAATCCAATTTCAAACTGGATTATTTGTGTAGTGTGGATTTGGCCTTGTACAGAAGAATCTCCCACCTGCTTTCTCTTTTACAGAATCATGCTGTGCGCTCCTACGTGGAATAGCTAGCGGTCTACAGTTTCTCCCAACTTCTCTCCTCAACTCCCTCCCCACACTCCCGCAACTGAGCAACCAGGTGCCCCCTTCCTTAATCACAGTTCCTCTTGAATGCCTGTTTCCAACCTTCTGCCTTCTGTTCCTAGGATGTGGTTGATTATTTGGGGTCTCTGCAGAAACTGTTGTGTGCAAAGAAGCTGGAGAGAACCGGAAAATTGCTTCAGCTGAAGGAAGGACCAGAAAGGGGCAGGGTGGTGTGTGGGTGGTTGGCGGGAGGGGGGGGGAAGGGAGGAATTTGGTATTTTACCAAAAATAAAGACTAGACAGATGTGTTGGTGCAAGGTGTCATTTTGAGGTTAGTGTGAGATGAATGCCAAAGTTCAGTCTGTTGCCTTGGTCAGCTGTGCCATTCCTGGCCTTTAAAAAAAACAAAACAAAAACTTTTCTTAAAATTGGAAGCTCCTCAGGGGCAGAGACCAGGCACCTCTGTATGTGTGAGAGGGAGCAGCACCATAAAGAACACAGTACTGTAAAGGCTTTAAGAGATGGCTCCAGGCTGCTGGGAGCTATCCTGTTAGGCGTTCCAAAGAATTTAGAGTTGTCTTTTATTTTTTCCTTTCAAAAAAAGTATTTTTTTAATTTCGTTTTGACAGAACTGGTTTCTTAGCTACCCGGCCCCTCCCCTCATCACAGAACTATGGAGACATAATAAGCTCTTTTGCCCATGAGGGCTAGGAACAATTAAGGAGCCGAGCGGAGAACATATGGGTTTCAACGTCTCCATGTTGGATGGGTCCCAAAAAAAGGAAGGAGCCCCGTTTGGGTGACCTTTCCATGACCCCCCACACTCCCATCCGCGGATGGGGCAATCCAAGGGCCAAGTTCGCTCTCATGGCGAGGGAATGGAGTGCATGCCTGGAATTAAACTGAACTCCGGGATGGGGTTTTGAGGGAGCCACGGGGCTGGGGGTTATTGAGGTGTGTCCCCCCCACATCTGAAAATATTCCCTTCTGTAAAAACCCTCTCCCCACCCCTCTCTCTCCTCCTTGGGGCAAAGGTGCCCCTGAGCTGGCTGGCTGGCAGGAGCCCGCGCTGTTTTCCTTGCCGTGGGTTTCTCTCTTCCCCCCCCTTCCCTCCCCGGTTTCCGTGTGTGTGTGCTTGGACACCTCGGCCTGACGGCGCGTTTATTTTTGGAACACGAGCTTTCAAGAGAGGCCCTCACATATGGAAAAGTTTACGGAAATGAAGCCTTTAAGTTCGCTGCTCGCTTGAAATCTTGTGGCTTTAGCTGCTCAGGGCACTTGGCAGGAGCCACGGCTGGGGAGGGGCGGCGGAGGGGAAGGGGGCGACAGAGCCAAAACCTCCCCCGTTTTAAAGGGGCTGCGCGGGAAAAACGCTGCTCTCCCCCCCCCAACTTTCTAGCCCCGGTTGTGGACGGGCAGGTTTGGCTAGGCCAGACCCAGTGTTTTTTTTTAAAGAAGAAACGAGGTGGGGGGGGTGTGGGGGTCTCTTGGCTTGTTCCTTCTGTAGGACCCCCTGCTCTGAGGAGACGCCACCACAGCCACGGGAGTCCCCCAAAGCGTGTTTCTCAGTTTCACAGTCGTGGGAGATGTCTTCCCCCACTTTCGTCCGTCCGTCCGTCTATCCATCCCTCCGCTGGCATTCGCTGAGGAGAACATGAGGGAGGCAACCCGTGCCTCCTCGCCCGCCTGTGGGACTCGTCGCTGCCTTTTCAGCCTCCCTCCAACTGGCCTCATACTGGGGTGGAACCATGTCTCAAGGGGAGAAGAGAAATGAAAAATATGTGTGTAGAGGGGGGGGAGTAAAGAAAAAGGGGGGCACAAGGCAGGACACCCCAGGCGAAAAGTGTGCGTCCGTGTGAGTGTGTGTTTGGGCACGGGCGCGCTCCGTCAAGAGGCAACGGGTTATAATGGGAGCGGGGAAGGTGAAGAGTGAGTGATGGGCGGCGGTGTGTTTTGGGGGGGGGGAGAAAAGAGAGAGTGGGGGGTTCGCCCTGAAAGCCAGAGACACCGAGTCGGCAGGAAAAGGCGCTGCCTGGGCTGTTGTAAATTAGGCCTGGGGTGTTGGGTTCCATGTGGAAGATGTGAGCTCACATTCTACCCCCAGGGTGGTACAGCCCCAGCCAAGCGCTGGCAGCAAGAACATAAGCTCCATTTATCTGGGAACCTGAAATGACTCTTGATTTAAATCATATGGTAAAAAGCACCCGAAGAAGGAGGAGGAGAAGGAGGGAGAAGGGGGAGGAGGAGATGGCGGCGGGGGGGGGAGCGGAGAGGGAAAAAAAAAACCCTTGCCTGCTTTTGGAGATGGTTCAAAAGGGGAAAAAATACGCACACGCCCTCCTCGTGCAGAGAAATGCTTAAAGGGACCACGTCTCCCTTCCCAGTAGTTTCCTAGGCAGGGCTGGAACGACTCCTAAACCTAGCCGAGCAGCTCCGTTCCTCCGAGTCGTCCTTAGCTGGGCCTGGGGATTGGGGCCGAGTCTCATGTAGCAGCTGTTTCTGCCCTTAGGAAACCAGACTTTACATTGCTTTGGGATGGGAAGAAAGTACGTCCGATTAAAGGACGCCTCTCTGCTTATGAAAAGGGGTACGAGTCTGGGTGTGTAAGGGGGGCATCGACCTCTTAGGGATGCAGCTAGCTTGGCGCTGGGGGGTAGGAATTCTAGTTCTCCTGGCACCAAGGGTCGTGTTTGTTGTTTTGAATTGGGAAGCCCCCCCCCCAAAAAATCTCAAGTTTTAAACCCGAGTATTTGGGGGACAATTAGAGTACATGAGATGCATTTGGGTTGTGGTTTGCCAGAGTGAGTGACTTACTGATGTGTCTCTGCATGTGCTGCGGAGAGTGACCAAATAGCCTTCAGTGAATGTTAACAGGATTGTAGGTTTTCTGAAGTTACTGAGTTCTGGTTTGCTATCCAAAATCGTTGTAGTCCACCCTCTATATCCTGTGACGCCTGCCTAGCTCCAGCTAGACTCACCACAGAGGGCTCAGTCCTGGAACTTTTGTCTCCTCAGCCCCAAAACTGATTGCTGAAAAACAGCAAGCGAGGAGTATCCTTGATCATGTGTTGAGTGCATCTCCCTTTGCACTGAATAACCCCCAACCAGACTCACACACACCTGGGATTTGGGAGCAGAGACCTCATTTCCCATCAGATTTCAGCAACAGCAACATCTCTTATTTGGCAATTTATCCCAGCTCATGTCTCTGCTGCTTTCCCCAGTAGGTTCATTGGTTTCTTTCTTTATAGGCCCTCTGTGTGTGTCCTTAAAAGCATTCTCACATGAAGAAATTAAGTAAATGAAACTTTAACTAATATGGGTTGGTGCAAAACCCCCTTCGTCTGTCAAATTTCAGTATTGTTAAGAGGCATAGTAATGGTAAATGATGTGTGTGTGTGTTTTTAAAGATTGGCCATCCTGTTCCTAACTTTCAGAAACCTATAGAGCTAGTCTCCATCTCATACCTTCTAAGTGTCCCAATTTGGCAAGGACCATCCCAATTAATCCTCTATTGTCCCACTTTCTCAGCTGCTTTTAAAAGGACCCAGTTTCTCCTGCCTCGTCCCCTTTTCCACTTTGGCCTCAGCTTATTTCAGTTGCTGCAAACTGAGTTCAAAGGACAAAACTAGCTTGCACTCAATTAACTCAGCAGGGAGGAGAGGAGAAGAGAAGGCAGAATGTTGCCCTTCCCAGTAGGTTCAGGCAAAAGCAAACTGCTGCAGCCTCTCCTAGCTTGTATGTTCTTCCTTGTTAATAAATTTTGCCACCTTGGCCATACATGTCCCACTTTTCAACTGTAAAATGTTGAAGGGTATGCCATCTCTCCTCCTTCTCACTTTTCTTTACATATTCAAGGGGTGTTGTCTTGCCTTCCTGCAGAGTCCCTTCTGCATTTCTAATATGTGTGTTCCCAACATTTCTGGGTCCAAGGTTCCTTTCAGAGCTATGCCATAGTTGGTTTCACTCTAATAGTGTTTAACCCACTTTTCTACATTACTGGCCCCACTTCTATTTCATTCAGTGTCCCCTTTCTGTAGTCTCTCCAGGGACTGACAAGTCTGGGAGGAAGTGTCTTTTTTTAGATGTAGATTATTATAATTCAGCTTCTGTTGGTACATACATTTTTGCTCTTCTGAAGAACACCTTCCACAAAAATGACAAGGATGGGAAAGCATAATCAATTCCACAGGTTTCCCCCCTTCAAAGGAGCATTCTTATATGAAGGAGCCTTTTATTTTCTCCAACTTGTGGATGGTATTTTGTTGAAGGCAGAGGCTACCTACACTAAATAGCCATGGTCATGGGTAGGAGAGTCTATTAGGTAAGGGAACCATGCTGCACCTGTTTATAGTGATGAAAGAAATTAATGGTTAAATTGGGGCGGGGTGGGATCCTGAAGGTGTACAAATCTATAGGAGAAAACCATGGCTGCTTTTATCTATTTATGGTTGACAAGCTGAGTGCAAAGAATTTGGGGTTATACTCTGTCTCTGCTTTAAATATGCTCCTTTTTTAAAACAAACTTTGGTATGAGACAATTTAATGCTACCATTTCTGTTTGTTTGAAATAGGTATAAAACTCAGGGATGAGTATCCTAGCTCAGGGGCTCTTAACCTTTTCTTTACCAGGGACCCCCCCCCCTTAAATATCTTTTGTTGCTATGGATCCCTTAGATTTAACATTTAAAATAATAATAATAATAATAATACAACCACCAGGTAAAATACCTAATAATAATAATAATAATAATAATAATACAATTACACCACCCATTAAACCTTTCCTCAGAGGCACTGGAGGGGAAGGGAAGACTTTTCTCCTGCTTCTTCCTGCAGGTTTGTGGCTGGAGTGGATTGAATGCCCTGGCTCCTGTCACATGGCTGTTCCACTGCAGGGAGGTGGGCTGAGCAGCCTTCAAGCCTTCACAGACCCCCTGTGAGGCCATCATAGACCCCTGGGGGTCCGAGGACCACAGGTTAAGAACCAGTGTCCTCGTTTATATGAATGATTACTAGAAGGGAACACAAGGCCACTCAGAGCTTGGAAAATCTCGTTTGGGGGGCTAGAGCTCCCATAATTTCCTAGCCAGCATGATTTTGGGAATTGTGGTCTAGAATGGTTTACCAGGCTCTGGACTGACATATGGGGTGCATATGGAACTTTTGGGGACAGACCAATCTACTCTACGGTGGTTGTGAGGCAGGGAGGTGCAATCTGTCTTCCAGTGTGGAACCATATGTGTGTCCAGCCCTGGTCATTTTGTTTTCCTTCTGACAGCTGTGTTCCAAATGTTAACTTCTTAACTGTTTTCTGTTCAGTGTCCTTTCTGCTTATTAAGAGTGCAGTCCTGTGCACACTTTGGTTGTTGGAAGAAAGCCACCCTGAGCACAGTGAGACTGGCCTCTGAAGAGGACACATGCATTATGTCAATGGAAGGAACTGGCAAAACCACCTCTGAGTATTCCTTGCCTAAGAAAACCCTATGAATTTCATGATGTCTCCATAAGTCTACAGGCGACTTGAAGAAACATACACACACAAGGGAAGAAAGGTTTAAAAATGCTGAATAGCTAGATCATCTCTGAAGCTTTGCTAGTAATACCTCCTGTAGGTTAATGAAAGTGAGCAGTTTATTCTCTGCAGGGATCCAGCTGCAAGTACAGTATATTAATATTATACTTGCAGAGGTGAAACATGGGGTTTAATGTGTACAGTTCAACCTTAATAGAGACAAAGTTTTTTTCAGCATTGGTTTTATAGATGTGATCTCAGTGAATTCATATATTAAAATAGCTGTGCTGTCTGCACTGTATGTTCAGTTTTGGCCAAAAGTATTGGTGAATGTGATAAAGAGCTGGGAAGTTTCTGATTTAGGCTTTGATCGGAAGGGAAAAAAGTATATTTACCTCTCTTGATTGTGGTTGAGCACAGCCACCAATCCTAGACATCTCCAGTTAAAGAGTCAGGTAGCAACAGATGATGCAAAAAACATTTTTCTGCCTGGAGAGATGCTGCTAGTCAAAAGCAGACAATATTGGAGTAGATGGACAAATAGTCTGAGCTGCTATAAGGCAGTTTTGTCTTGAGTGGACTGCTACTAGAAGCAAATTCTCTCTAAAGTTGTCCTGCGATTGTCTAGTTTCCTCAGTAGAGGGAAACATTTTCTTGGGTGTGATAGTTTGATATATTAGTCCCATGTTCCTTATGCTTGTTTCAATCTTCCTCTTTGTCCTCAAGATGTCTTCCTCAGTAGTCGTTTTAAGCAGAACTTTTCCTCACCTGGCATTTCCCTCATTATAGTTATTGTCATCATCATCATCATCATCGCCATTTTCATCATTGGCAGAAAATGAAGAAAGGCCCTTCCATAGCAGGAAATTTTTAGGCGCCACATAATGTGCCATTATTATGTCTCTTGGGTCCTTTCACAGTGGAAGGTGGGAAGGCCACCCAATTTCAGTAGCCAGGAGAAAGTTTTACAACCAATACAAAACTGCACCTAAGTGCAGTGCTTTACTTGAGGGAAAAGTCCAGTCAAGAGGAGCTGTTGGGATGAGGGATAAACTAGAGAAGAGCTGTAGCTTTATGGTAGAGCACTTACTGAGCCTAGGAGATTTTAAGTCTAATCTCCAGCATCTCCAGATAGGTCTGGGAAAGTGTCTGTCTGAAAATCTGGAAAGCCACAACCAGTGCATGTAGATTAATTAGTACTGAGTAAGATAAACCAGAGCTTGACTCACTATAAGACAAATTCCTATGTTTTTAAACATAATTTCTGCAACTTGAAAAATTAGCTTCTTAGGAGGGAGGTGTCAGGGAAGAAGATTTTGTCCTCCATTAACAATCTTGCTATTTGCAGCCCATCTGTGGAAGCCAATAGCTGTCTTTGGGGAGTGAGCCTTCACTTATCTGTGTGCCCTTTCCTCTCTAGACCTGTGTCCTGAATTCTATTTTATCCTGCTAGTGTTACAAGGTGTTGTGCCTTGTTACCTTGGTCCTAGTTGTGCTTTCCACTCTTCCTCTCCTGCTGGAACCCCTTTCCTTGTTTCAACAGACTCTCCATACCCTGCTTCCTAGCAGCTTGATCAGGAAGTCAAAATGCCTCCCATCCTTGCCACAGAAGAAGAGATGAGAATTGTGTAGCCCCCAGATACTGTTGAAGATCAGCTCAGAATTCCTTACCATTGGCTCTGCTGGCTGGTGCTGGTGGGAGTTGCAGTTCAACAGAATTCCCACTCTTGCTCTAGACCAGTTTCTCACCCAGGGTTCCCTGGAACCCTAGGGTTCCACAAGAAGTTGCTATGGGTTCTGTGAGATACTGAGATTGGAAAAAAAAACAAACTTTTTTTGAGCTGTAGATGTAATAATTTTTAGGCAGGGGTTCCCTGAGATCTGAAAATTGTTTCAAGGGTTCCGCCAGGGTAAAAAGGTTGAGAAAGGCTGCTCTAGAGGATACTTGATGGTGATGGAGAAAAATAATCTTGGGGACTGACATCTTTGTCTATCACTAAAGGATACTGACAGCATTTCATGTGTTCTTTCTTCTCTCCATGCAGGACTGTGGAACAGAAAGAGGAAGGAGAGGGAAGACACCTTTCCCTAAGGCTGGAATTTTGCATGGACCGCAGCCATGGGACCATCTGTTGGGAGCAGTGATAGCACTGAACAGATTTTCTAAGGGGAATCTTGACACACACTCTCTTAGGCCATTTCCCCCCTCTGTGTCATCAGCTATGGCAGGAAACAAGGAGAGGGGCTGCTCTGGTGGAACTCCTCTGGCTCATGTCAACGGTTTCCCTCCTGCTGTATACCCTTTTCCTTTCCCCAACCCACACTTCGAAATGCTTACTAATGGAGGTTACTTTCGGAGCTATCCTACTGACCTGCCCAAGGAAATGGCATCACTATGTAAGTATCTAGAAAGAAAGGGATGTCTGCCAGGGGTGGGGGTGGAGCTGGGGAGGAATGGTGGAAGATTGAAGGAGTAGAGGGCTGGGGCTTGATGCCAGAAGGGTACAAAAGTCGGGGGAGGGTGCTTTGACTGCCATACAAAAGTAGTGAAATAGATAAAAATGAGGAGAACAGGAGTGCAGGTTGACGTGCTGTTGCCTTCTCCAACTAGGGTCCTTCTGAATATTTTGAACCAGAATTGTCAGCAGCCCCAGCCAATGTGGCAAGTGGTCAGCAAGGATGGGAGTATAATCTATAATATCTGGAAGGTGCCATGTTAAGGAAGGCTGAAAAGTTTCAATTACCACTTCAGGTGCATAGAGATGCTATGGGATTCAGACTATTTCTATCCTGAATCCTAGAATGACTTTCCTGAACTATGTCAGTGCTTCCAGACTTTTAAGGTATTGTGATTCATTGGCTGAATGTATGGAGGTGTCATTGGGTTGGCATTGTATCCCTGAATAGATACCATTCCTGGCTTCCAGTAGATGAATATTTTGGATATGAACATGAGAGTTCGTGGTAGACATTTCCACAAGGCAAAATAGCCTCATTGGCGATCAGAATGATGTCAGGATGGGGTTTCCCTCATCATAAAAAATCTTCAGTCAGTGGATTGTGCCAGAAGGTGGCAAATCTTTGGTCTGAACATGGGAAATGAACTATTGGCTAGAACTCTGGATCACATCTGGAAATGTCTGGCACCCATTCAGCTCATGAAGGACAAGCTTTATGTGCTCGTGGCTGCCCATCTTCACAAAAGAAGAATTGCATCCTATTTTATGAGCTACTGCTTCTGGACATTCCCCAAGGGCAGTCCCACATAGAGTACATTGCTGAAACAAATCCTAGAGTTTACCAAACCATGAGTTGCCAAATCTTTAGCAAACAACCAGGGAGCAGGATTTAAACATAAGCAAGCCTTGTAGTGGCCAATGTAGAAGCATTGTTAATGTAAGCACGTATCAAGATGGTAGTACTGGATCCAATTGTCAAATCTTCTTCATGTTTTGAAGGAGCCCTGGTGGCACAGTGGATAAATGCCAGTACCACAAGCCACAGTGTTGCAAGTTCGATCCCAGAGGTCTCCAAGGTTCATTCAGCCTTCCGTCCTTTCATAGGTCGGTAAAATGAGTACCTGGCTTATGGGGGGCAATTAGCTAACACACATTGGAAACTGCTTAATGCAGTGTAGATGTGTAAATTGCTGTTGCTTAAACAATTTGTAAGCTGTTCTGGGAGCCTTCATGGCTGAAAAGTGGAGTATAAATACCTAAAATAATAAATAAATAAGTAACTCAGCAGTAGAGTACATGCTCTGAATGGAGGGGATTTCAGATTCAATCCTTGGCATTTCTGGTTGGGAATAGGAAGGAATCCTGGCTGAAACCCCAGATATATGCTGCCAGTTGTTTTGATAATACTCTGCTAGATGGACCTGCTTGACACAGATTTATCAGACTCAGCATAGAGCATCTTGCGGTTTCTGTGAACCTAGTATAAAAATTGTATCAGTCAAAGACTATTTTTTGCTATTGCTTAGTAGAGTTGAATAAAAAGCCAACTCTATTAATAGGCATGAAGAAGGTTTGGCTGCAATCTGACATGCTTGTCATTGTAGCACTGGGCACCCAGAGTTGAACTAGAGTCAGCATTGGGTACTGTGTGAAAACAAAGACTCTTGAATTCAGAATTATTAACAGATTAGTAGGAAGCGGGAGTCACTAAGTAATTCATGCAACCATTCTTTAGGGGGAAATGGCTGTTCCAGGACAACTTTCACTATACTGTTTATGTTAGTTTGATTGTGCTAAACACCCATTTGCAGTTACAGTGATTAAAAAAAACCCACCCTAAAAGCAAGAGATTTCCAGAGCTGAGTGTGTATGTGTGCATGTGCAGAAACATGTTCCCCCACATGAATATTCGAGGGGGGGAATTCACTGGGTGCAGTGAATCAACCCGCATAATGCTCTTGATTTAGAGCTAGCCCTTTCAAGAAGCTCTTCGTGACCAGACGCCCTTGTAGTATTGAGGATAAGGACCTAGGCTTACCTTTTTAGAGGATCTTGGAAACCACTCTTCATAAGATACTCTGTTCTAGTCTCACTGAGGGGACTCATGGGCAAAGTGCTCATCATGAAGGCACTCAAAGCAGTGAGTGTGTAAGCATGTGTGTATATGTTGATTGCATGATGGCGCTTTTGAACTGGGGTGCAAAGGGACATCATGCCCAGGGCTTGTGGGGTGTGGGTCTCACTGGCTTCTCCTGGGTACTCTGCTCTATTCTCCACACTTTGGGGCATGTTCCAACTGCTCAGCCCTTTCCTGCCCCAGGGTGTGCCCAGGCTCGGAGCCAGACCTCCAGGCACCACTTGGCTCCACTCCTCCTGCCTGCCAGTGCAGGGACTGAAGCCCTACATGTTTTCTCAGGTGCGGGTTCCAACACGCCAAAGCCGCGTCCCCACGCTGAAAGGTTGTCAGTCAGTCAGGCCTCCAGCTTGCAGCATGTCTCTGGTGCTTCAGGGCTGTGCGCATATAACTCTCCATCTGCTTCAGCTCTTACTTGAATGGGAAGAACCAGAGAAAAAAAGGATGCCCAGGAAGTGTTTGCAAGAACTGTGCTCCTTCCCGTCACTTTCTGAATTCTGCTGCACCAGTTTGGGACCTTCGTTTTGCTCTGTTCATACTACTGTTTCTTGAACCTTCAATTCCTCCCCTTGGTTTCCCCTGTCTCACCAGTGCTCTTGTCTTTGCTAAGCTAGAGGCTCCTCTTGCTTTGCCAACAGCAGCTCATTCTGCCGCCCCCACATTGCCTGATTGACTGACTGGCTGACTTATCCACTAGGGGGCATCCTCGGCGTTCATGTGATGAGCCAATTCAGTTTAATTATACAGTACTATGTCTAAGAAGGAGTGCTTAAGCTCCTTCTGGAGATATCTTTCATCAGCGCTTCACACATGAGGTGTAAATTGGATTTGCTTTCAAAACTGTGCCTTGCCTCAAGGTTAAGCTTAACCCAACTGCAGCATGCATTTTTTTTAAAAAAAAAGCGCTTACAGATTATCTTCTTCATTAATTCTCTTCTGGGATACACACATATCTAAAGAAATCTCAATAAATGGTCTTTTAGGTTTATGCAGTTGTAACCTGCTTTTCTGAAATCTGAGGCAAGCAAATCTGATAGAAAACAAGCAAACCCACGGGCTGATTCCAGTTCTAGGTGTGTGAAATAGGGCTGGATAGAAACAGACTTTCCTACTCAGTCCTTCCCACAGCAGCCCCTCCAGACCTTTGAAAATGCTGCACAGCAGGTAGTGGGGGGGCCTGTTCATTGGGGTAAGTTGTGGCTTATATGTGGAAGAGGTGGAAATTCTTGAAAATTTAGTGGGGGTTCCTTCTTTGAGAAAGGCCTTCCTGTCCAGAGAAGGTAGATTCTGGACATAACCTAGATTGGTCAGAACCCAGCAATCTGAAACTAGCATACCACACAGTTATTATTAGAGTTGCCAGAACGAAAACTGGAGAAGGTTCCTGTATCTTTAATGGATATGTAGAAGAGGGAATTTCATCAGGTTTTGGTTTTCATGCAACCAGATAAAAAGCTGTACAGCTCCTGAAATTCCATCTTCTACACAACTGTTAAAGGTTCAGGAGCTGTCTCCAGTTTTCAGTCTGGCAAACCTAGTTCTTACAGTGCTCCAAATAACTTCTGCAGAGGCTCTCATTTTTTATTCCTCTTAAGAAGGCCCCTAGATTGATCTAGCTGTACCTTTTGAGTTGTGGTGCTACCAGTGGGAAGGATTTACCGGTACCCTTCATCTTCCTTGCTTTACCTTAGAAAGAGATGGCATATACTAGTAGGACCACCATTGTCAATTTAATAGAGTGGCGAGGCGTACGTTCAGAGAGATATTTCCTTCACTAAACAAGCTGGTGGTAATTTTACGGCTTTACGGATGAAAACCAGCACCTTGAATTGGGTTCAGAGAAGTGAACAACCAGTGTAGATCTTTTACTGTGCTCTATGAACCAACCACCACTTACTAATCAAGCTGCAGCTTCCTCTTTTAATGAAGATTCTGAACGAAGAGAAGTCCCAGGTAGAGAGCATTATAGTAGTCCAAACATGAAGAACATCAGTGCATGAATGAATGAGAAGCCAGTTCCTTTTTCTCTATGTGTGCCATGTCTACCAAACCAGTACTCCTAACTACCTCTGTCTCTTGCAAAGCTAGGAGCCCTTCCAAAACAACAAACTTTTTTTACAAGAGAACATGATCCTGCTCAGAGCTGGTATAACTTGGATTCCTGCATCAAAAGAACCACCAGCTTTCAACATATCAGTCTTTTCTCTGTTCAGCTTCACCCCGTTATTCTCTGCTGATCACACAGTGGTCTCCAGGCATCTGTTCTACCAATGGTCCAGGAATCTGTCCTACCAATTGTCCTGCAGCCAAGGAAAATGAAAAACAGATCTGGGTGTGATCGCTATATTGATGACACAACTCCAGGTCTCTAGACTGATTTACCCAGCAACTGCATATCAATCTAGCTGAGCCCTAGAAGATGCCACATAATGATTTCTATGGTGTGGGAGCATGTTCAAGGATGGTAGAGGAAAGAATGGCACTTCTGCAGAGTGGTTTTCCTTCCCTCCATGCTCTTGACTTCCAGCTTAAGAGGGTTGGTTGCATTTTGGTGTGAGCTTAACTGTTGGAGGCAGGTAGAAGGTCTGCATTTTATAGAGGACCCCTATGAGAGTTATACTGTAGATATCTCATTGTGTATGTCATGGCAGGTAACCCTTGGGGTTGTCTAAACGGTGAAAATACTCCTCATAGAATTCAAGGAGAATATGATTTGTCAAATTGGCAACCCACATCAATCCCACAGTATTCAGAAGGAGGGGGCCAAATCTGTCAAAAACTCTGTAGGAAAAACCTTTGTGGCTTTTCCCAAAGTTTTTAAAAAGCTCCATGGGGAATGCACAGTCTTGCACATTGGGACAATCTGATTCATATTCATTTGTATTCCTGGTAAGAACAGAAGTAGAAAGTGGATTGGTAAAATGTGGGCAGGGGGCAGAGCTTGCTAACAAGGCAAGCACCTGGAACCGCCATGTTGGATTTTTGCCTTAGTGATCATGTGCTGAGGTGACAAAACAGTATTTTCCTTTAATTTGTTTTATTTATTTGTTTAGGTGGACTATTGCACTTTTGCATCTTAGATATGCTTTTAAAAAATACTGTTTGGCGGTGGCAACTGATGAAAATAAAAACATGAGTAATTCACTTGTGTCTGCCATCTTGATTTGCAGGCATGCCCTTTGAGACAGCAACAACGGATAGCTTCGTATGCCTGTGATTTTGCAAAAAAAGAAAAAAAGAAAAAAAGCTAAGACAAATCAAAGCTGCTTCGAAGTGTTGTTAGTGCACATCAACCCACAATTTCCCCCCTCGTATAGACACGCCCCTTATCCCTCCAGCTAAATTGGTCTATAATATCCAACAGCCTGTACAGTCATAAAGGACTCTAAAACTTCCTTGTTCCAGTAATTTTCCCCACTGCACTATGAGGTTAAGAAAGTGGGTGCATATGGTTGTGCTTAGGTTTGTCTTTTCCTGCATGTGAATTGGGATGGGCTTCTGAATGTGCATTTCTCCCTGTGTGTGCATAGTGAAACAGTACATCTGCTTGAAAAGTACAGTGTACAGACAGGAAAATAACACTGGGTAGTGTTGGTAGTTCTCAAATGTTTTATAAGGATTCCAGAAATAAAAGGAGGACAAGCCAAAAAAATTCTTTGCCTGAGGCAAGGGAAAATATGGCATACCTACCCACTCACCCACTCACAATTTTGTGCACAGAAATGAAGTGGACTGACAGGCCACCAAATCTTACTTCATTACTGACCATGGAACATTCTTCTTCTTGCAGCTGAAGGCCAGCAGGGAGGAATGGCTGTGAGTTGCAGGAGGAATAGTTTGGGCAGGGGGCTGCTATTATTTTCCCCAGCATCCGTTGCATGAGGTGGTGCCTTTTGTCTGCCTAATGATAGGGCTGGTCTTTGAGGGCAGGAAAGTGGATGATGATGGTTTCTCCTGTCAAGCAGCTTGGGTCCAGTCTAGTTGAAAGGCCGGATCTCCTGATACAATCCTGCCAGAGCCCTAAGGTCATCAGGAGGAGGCTTTCTCTTGGTCCCACCTCTATCACAGGCTCGCTCAGTGAGGACTCAGAGAGAGCCTTCTCAGTGGCTGCTCCCACCCTCTAGAATGCCCTTCCACTGGGGGTTATTCTGCCCCCCCTCCCTGATTTCTTTTCACTGGCAGGCAAAGACTTTTCTTTTCAAGCAGGCTTTTAACATATAAGCAGTAGTGCTTGTTTTATCTGGTATGTTTTAGATTTTATAAGTTTTAATTTGATTTTATAATATTTTAATTGTATATATTGAATTTTTAATCTGTTTTTGGAAGCTGCTTTGGGTCCCATCTTGGGAGGAAGGTGGCATACAAATGAAATAAATAAGTAAAACTAGCTAGACTCAGTGTACCATATACCATTAAAAAAACTCCCCCAAAACAGCCAATAGACCTCACAACAACCCTGTAAGGTAGGCTGGTGGATTTAAATTCCCCCTCCCCATTCTCAGTGTTACACGCTTTTCCCAGAATTGCTGAGGTTGACTCGCTCTGTTGCCCTGCTGCTGCCACTGCTGCCAGTTGACTGTCTGGGTCCCAATCTGGGCACAGACTGAGCGACAGGAGTGCATTGTGAAGTAGAGAGGGGATTTGCATGTGGGTGGTGATTGGTTGGGTGTGGGTTGGGTGTGTTTCCTGAGCAGCCAATCAGCACACTGGAAAAGGCAGCATACCCAAGAGAATTAGATATAGAGATAATAAATAAACCAGGGAGAGTAGAAGAACAGCAGGTTCAGATGGGAGGAAGAAAAAATTCCTGTCTAACCATCAAAGCAGCTCTGCTATGAAGGGAAATAAATGCTGCGACCATTTCCCTTGAATTTGATATTGAAAACCTTCAAAAGGCTTTAGGCAGATGACCTCCTGTCTTAGGGCAGGGAATGAACTAGACTAGCCTTCCCCAGCTTGGGGCCTCCAGAAAAATAATTGGGTCTGAGTTCAAATCAAGCCTGACCCAGAGGACAGGATCAGAATCCAAAATGACCTCAACGGATTAGAAAGCTGGGCCAATGTTTAACAAAATGAATGTCAACAGGGAGAAATGTAGGATACTACACTTGGGCAGTAAAAATGAAATGCACAGATATAGGATGGGTGACACATGGCTTGAGGGCAGTATATGCAAAAGGGATCTAGGAGTCTTAGTGGACCACAAGCTGAACATGAGTCAGCAGTGTGATCCAGCAGCTAAAAAAGCCAATGCAATTCTAGGCTGCATTAATAGGAGTATAGTGTCTAGATCAAGGGAAGTAATAGTGCCACTTTATTCTGCTTTGGTCAGACCTCACCTGGAATACTATGTCCAGTTCTGAGCACCACAATTCAGGAAGGATATTGAGAAGCTTGAATGTGTCCAGAGGAGGGGGACCAGGATGGTGGGAGGTCTGGAAGCCATACCCTATGAGGAATGGGTTAGGGAGCTGGGAAGGTTTAGTCTGGAGAAGAGAAGGTTAAGAGGGGACATGATAGCCATGTTTAAATATTTGAAGGGATGTCATACTGAGGATGGGGCAAGCTTGTTTTCTGCTGCTCCAGAGACTAGGACACGGAGCAATGGGTTCAAACTATAGGAAAAGAGATTCCACCTAAACATTAGGAAGAACTTCCTGACAGTAAGAGCTGTTTGGAAGTGGAATGCACTGCCTCGTAGTGTGATGGAGTCTCCTTCTTTGGAGGTTTTTAAACAGAGGCTGGATAGCCATCTGTCAGGAATAATTTGATTGTGTATTCCTGCATGGCAGGGGGTTGGACTGGATGGCCCTTGAGGTCTCCTCCAACTCTGATTCTATGATTCTGAACTGAGACTGTCATATATATCAAGATAAGACAGGACTCATTAGAAAAGACAGTAATGCTTGTTGGTAAGGTAGGAGGCAGTAGCAAAACGGAAGATTATATTACAGGTTAATGGACTCAATCAAGGAAGCCACAGATGCCCTGAGTTGGCAAGAACTGAGCAGGGCTGTTGAGGATAGGGTGGCTTGGAGGCCTCTCATTCATAGGATTGCTGTAAGTTGATGGCCGTTAACAAGATGGCCGTTAACAAGAACAGGATGTGTTGCACTACAACTCCCAGCACCTCTGGCTGGAGATGGTATGTAAAATTGTCTATCCCATTGGGAAAGCCTGGACTATACATGACTTTTAATTACAATCAGATCTACTGTTCTCTTCTTCCACTATTCAGTATACAGTAACCACTCTGGTTAGGAGATTCCCAGAGTTTTAATCAAAAAAGCAACTTTTCAAAGTTCTGTTCCGTTGTGTTGTGGATACCTTCATGGGCTCATGGAGTTATAGCCGTTCTCCCTCTAGTGGAAACTGATGGAACAACCAGTGAATTTTCTTTTTCTTTCCAAGGGCTGATGAATCTGTTGAAGGCAGCTGCTCTGCTTGCTGCAGCATTTCTCTCTCCAGTGACCAGAAGCAAAGGAAGAGGGGGCTCTTGTATTTTTAACAGCTGCATAGAAACAAATAGCATAAGCAGATACAGGTTTATTCAGCCCTGTACATCAAGCTGCACCTGCCATAATTCCTTCTTATGTACTTTTAATAGTTGTTAACAAGTGTCCTGGTTTTTTTTGCATCTGTTCACTCTTGGTCAGGGGTGAGGAACATGGGGCCCTCCAGATGCTATGGGACTCCAGTTCCCATCTGTACCAGCCAGCCTGACCAGTGGTAAGGCATGATGAGAGTTCTTCAGCAATTTGAGGGTTAGAGGTTTCCCACTAGTAACTAGTGTTACTAACTTGGCAAAAGTGACCTCAGTCAGCATTTCCTGCACCTTAATCAAAAGGGCTTGTCTGGTTAGCTCCCTTTGCTCCTGGAGCCTGAAAGCTTTTGGTTTTTTATTTTTTTTTATTTAATTTATTTATTTAGCTATTTATACCCCGCTCTTCAGCCACAAGGCTATCAGAGTGGCTTACAAATTGTTTTAAGCAATAGCTATTTACACATCTAACTGCATTAAACAGCTTCCAATGTGTGTTAGCTAATTGCCCCCACAAGCTGGGTACTCATTTTACCGACCTACGAAAGGATGGAAGGCTGAGTCAACCTTGGAGCCCGCTGGAATCGAACTTGCAATGTGGTGACTTGCAGTACTGGCATTTAATCCTGCTCTCATAGGGCTGCCTGGTTGTAACCTGAAGCAGGCAGCTGGCACCACACAATCTACAATGTTCTGTACATATTGGTCCTGTGTTTTTGCTACTGTGGAGAGTACTGGAAACCCCTGGGTTGCCAGGTTGCATCCCACAGACCTGCAATGTATCCCCCCCCCTTCCTTACACAACAGGAGATGGGGCAGCTGCAGCTCTGCATCACAGCTGGAGTCTAGCTTGTGACAGCAGATGGGGAAAGGAAGATTATATGAAGAAAACCTGGCTTCCTTATCCTGTGATAGACTGCATGATTTAAGTGTATAGTGTGGATCTACAGGTTGCAACATTATCTGCTCCCTCCCCTGCTCCCTCCCACAGTCTGCCTGATTGCCAGGGGAAAATGCAGGATCAATAGGAGCAGAGTAAGGGAGGATGTGTGGCTGGTTTCTTGCACGTGTGTGCATGTGCACGCTTGCTCATATCTTAGCTAACTTTTCCTCTCTCTTTTTGCTGCTTGGTACACTTCCAAGCATGCCTCATAGTGAGCTATAGTACCACAAAAAGGAGTGTGACTACCTTCATAAACTCTATGTGGTGGCATCCAATCCAATCCAGATTCAGCATCAGCAAACTTCAGAAGCTGCCTGTTGGCACTAGTGAACCATACCTTTATGTTTCCTTTGGTTGCACCCAAGGGCAGAATTCATATGGCTCTTTGATGCTTACCCTGACTATCAGAGACAAAGCAAATGATGCCAAACATGTGAATCAGGGTCATTTTGCATAGTGTAAGCCAGAGAGAGA
Source organism: Gambelia wislizenii (assembly GCA_030847615.1). Lineage (NCBI taxonomy): Eukaryota > Metazoa > Chordata > Lepidosauria > Squamata > Crotaphytidae > Gambelia > Gambelia wislizenii. The sequence goes on along the minus strand of JAUMIR010000002.1, from coordinate 241,939,949 downwards.
GATGTAGGTTGAAGGATTCAGGTTGTCACTTGATTACTCCTCCCTGCCACACTGCCCTGATTTTTAAACTGCAGTCAGTAAGCACATGCCACTCTCCCTTCAGGGCCCTCCCCTTTTCTCCAACATGACTGAGCTCATCCTCTGCTCTTTTTCCTGGACTAACCTCTGCTCTTCTTCCTGGAAAACCCTCCTTTTATACTCATGTAGGACTTTATTAGACACAGCAAATATGGTGTCATAACAATGCCCAATGAACATGAAAGGGTGCCTATTTCACATGATGTCATGCTTTAGTAATTTTGTGTTGTAAATAAGGGATTCTTTTTTATTGACGGGCCAAGCCATCAATTGATCTGCCGTGGCATTTTTTTTTTTTTTTACATAATTGGGAGTGTCTGAAACCGCACCCTGTTCTGCTGGCATGATTACAGCTTCAATGGGTGGTCCCCACCACCAGAACACTTCCAGGAGAGAACATGAAAACTAGGTACAGGATGCTCTTTTTATGAACCTTCCCATTTTGCAGGCACATTTTAAGGTGTGTTTCAGTGCTTGTGTGTTCGTTTTGTTTTTTAATTTAGCTGTTTTTCGACTTTTAAGTGCGCTCGTGTCTTCTTGCAAGAACCGCTGAGATCATGCGTACCCGCCAACATGGAAGTACGGGGCTGCTTTTTCATGCTATTATGGCAACATTTCATAAAAAGGGTTATTTTGCCGGCACACTTACATTTTAAAATATGGTGGGAAAGAAACATTTTTAGAGGCTCATCTGATAAAGTCTGTACACTTTCTGCAACTCTTGGCACAAGATTGTTTCTATCTATGGCCGTTTCCCTTGGTGGGTAGGGTGAAGGGTCAGGGGATGGAAGGGAGTGTCTCCTGGCATTATGCAAAAAGCAGGGAAGGAGAGGGTCTTTGCAAGCAGCATTTGCATCAATTCAGCTGAGGTAGGCATACCCTCCAACATTTCACAGATGAAAACTAGGACATGAGTGGCCAAGCAACATTGGAGTGTGAAGATGGCAAAAGTTATTAATGTGGAAGGACCCACAGACTAGATGAGGCTTCAGCAGATTGCTTTTGCCTGGCCCTACTGGGAAGGGCAAGATTGGGTCCTCTCTCTTTTCCCCTCCCCTCTGCTGGGTTAATTGTGTATAAAATACTTTTGCCTTTGAACTTGATTTGCTGCAATTGAATTAAGCTGTGGGTAAAAGAGTAAAGTGGAGGAGGAGAGAGAAACTGGGACATTTTAAAAACAGCTGGAAAAGTGAAATAAAAAGGATTACAGGACTGCCTCTCCCAAATTGGGACAGTTGGAGGGAATGGGTAGGTGGGCTGAAAACAGAGGGGTTGCCATAATATCCAGGGTGGCCTCTTCCAACCTAATGCCTCCAGTTATTTTGGATTCCAGTTCTCATGAGCCATGGTTGCAAGGGCTGATGGGAACTGTAATCCAAAACAACTGGAGGACCCCAAATGGTGGGGGGCTGGCCTCATTCTGTGGTTATGTGACTGGAGCCCCCACGCACAGGATTTGATTCAAAATAGTGATTCTGCTGTCAGCTTCAGGGCTCATTCTTAGAAAATGTGAGGCGATAATAAAGAGAGTGCCTCTGAGCATGTGGAAAGTGCTTCTACATAATCATCACCAAGTAACCACAGTCAAGTTCTGCATATCTGGAGGAAGGACAAAAATCATCCAGGGCTAAAACCTTAATCCACACTACCCAAATAATCCAGTTGGAAGTTGGATTATTTGCCATGGCTCCTTCCTGTGGAATCCTGGGATTTGTTTTTTGGTGAGGTACTAGCACTCTTTGGCAGAGAAGGCTAAAGGCCTTGTAAAACTACAAACCCCGGGTTTCAATAGGAAGGAGCTTCAAACTGGATTATTTGGGTATTGTAGTTTTGGCTTTAGCAATTCAGCGTTTGTAATTTATCCCTAACATCCCTAGCATTCAGCATTTTGAAATGAATCAGTGGACTCCTTTCTTTCCTTTCCCGGCTAGCAGCCCTTTGAGGGCCATGGCTGTGCTGGCTGCTCAAACTGCTAAGCCCTCCTTGTCGCAGGGCCCCCATTATGAGTGCTGAGGCCTACTTTGGCCAATGCTGCTTGAAATGAATTGGGACTCCCTCCTGGCCAGCTGAATGAGCTGGCAGGGCAGCTGGAAATAATTATTTCATCAAGGGGGAGAGAGTAAGTCCCAAGCAAAAGGGAGCGGTGCTGTCGATTCCTCTCCCCGGCTAAGCCCTCCTCCCATCTTTTCTCTCTGACACCTCCTGCCTTCAGGGCTATATTGGTCCTCTGAAATTTGGCTGGAGTCTGCTAAACCCTGCTAAAACCTCTCTACTCTTAGCCAGAAGTGAGGAGGAGCCCTGGATTCTGACAGCAACACAGAAAAGAGTTGGGATGTACAGAAAGAACAGGGCAGGAAGGAACACTGGCTCTGGTTTGCATTCTGAATTCACAGCCCTTAATGTTTTGCCCTCTGCAGTAACCTGTACCTTTCCCCCATAAGACCACATTCCCCTCATGTAACAAGAACTGAAATCTTAGGAGCCTGAATGCCCAACCTGCTTCCTCTTCAGTATTTGTACACATATTCATGCCCCCCCAATCCCAATTTGGCAGGGGCAGTGCTGATTAATCCTCTGTTGTCCCACTTTCCCAGCAGCTTTTAAAATGTCTCAGGTTCTCGTTCCACTTTCCCTCTTTGTCCTCTGTTTACTTCAGTTGCTGCAAACTGAGTTCGAAGTGCAAAAGTAGTTTGTACTTTGAACTCAGCCCTATCACACTACACTGTTATAGTGCTATTATTCCACATTTACTGCTCTGGCTGCCTCCTGTGGAATCTTGGGGTTTGTAGTTTAGTGAGGCCTAAGAGCTCTCTGGCTGAGGATGCTAAATGCCCCTCCCTAAACTTCAAATCCCAGGATTCCACATGTTAACCACATAGGAGGCAGCCATAACAGTTAAAGTAGAATAGTAGTACTATAACACTGTAGTGTGACAAGGCCCTCAGTTAACATAGCAGAGGGGAGAGGAGAGATGGGGCAGAATCTTGCCCTTCCCAAGAGGTTCAAGCAAAAGCAAACTGCTACAGCCTCTCCTAGCTTGTCTGTTCTTCCTCATCAGTAACTTTTGCCATCTTGACTGCATTCTGATGGTCCTTGGCCAGACATGTCCTAATTATCATCTATTGAAATATTGGAGGGTATGCTCTAGCAATGTGGGCAACGCTTTTCTCGAGGCCAGGTGAAGTTAGCTTAGCCTTACAGCCATTCTTACATTGCCGATGACCTTTCTCTATGGAGGGGCAGTCTGCAGTGGAAAAACCATGGGAAAAACCATACTTCATTCTTCCCTTGTCATTTTCACCCTAAAAAAACCCTTCTGAGCAACCCTCCCACTTCCGACACCTGTGTTTGCACAGTTGACATGGTTCTAGAACATTAATACTACTGGTAAAAACATGAGGGGCAGAATTGGAGAGAAGTGGCTCAGAGGGAAGGCTACAGCATGGGCACTTGGCAAATGTTGCTTGTTGTGTCAGTCGCACAGTTATCTGACACGCGGCAGTCCCAGTGGCAATGGAGAGCCTGGCTGTGCAGGGGAGAAGGATCACATTTAACCAGCTGCATCAGATTGCCATCTGAAATGCTAGAAGAAAGAACGCATCACCACAATGGAAACGTGGCTGAGAAGGAAGACATCCTTATCTCTTGCAACAGAAGAGTTCCAAATGGGGTATCGTTTCTCAAAAGGAGCAGTTTTGCTCCTTAAAAGACCTGCCTTTAGAAACTTTTTAAGTTTTTTGCACTGCCTGTTTAGTAATGGGGTAAAGCTGCATACGGTCCGCCTGGAGCCAGGGTTCAGGTTCCAAGAAAGCAAATGATACACCATTGTCTCACAAGTGGCCAACAGCTGAGCACATTATTTCTATGTGAATCTCTGGTTCTGTCCCCAACATCTCTAGGGTTTTTTTTAAAAAGAGATTCTCAGGTAGTAGGTAATGCAAAAGACTGCTGGCTGAGGCAGCTAAGTAAGTGCTGCCTGCCAGCCTGCCGTCCCCAACCTGGTATACTTGAGGTGTCTTAAACTACGACTCCTACCCACCACAGCTAATATGGCCTGTAGTTGGGGATCATGGGAGTTATAGTCAAAAACCAGGAGGGTGCTATGTTGAGTGATTCTGCAGCAGGCTACTAGATAAGATGGATAGTCTGTATAAGGCAGTTCCCTGTATTCCTTATTTGAACTTAAGATGATTGTAAGGTGGAGCACAGTTGGGGCTAAAGGTGTTATGCAGTTGAGACATTTATTTAGAATAATCCTCCAGATATCTGTGCACATGCAAATCTGCTAGCCTAGTTCTCTAGACAACTTCTCCCATAGGAGCAGGAGAGGTATTGTTTCAGAAACTGAAATGGGACAGGGAAATAATACATTGAGTACAAGCAACATTGAGAGACAGAGAAAGAGACCCAAATCGTCTGTCCTGTTAGGAATGGAAGAAAGGGAAGTACTCTTTTGCACAGAGTTAAAGAGATTGGGAAAGTTATTTTGCAGGACTACAATTCTCAGAATCGCACAGGCAAGTTGTTGTTCCGAAAAAGGGTGTTCCCCAGCTCCAGTTAAGAGCCATTGTGACAGATGTTGTCCAGTCTTCTCTGTCTGTCCTCCTTGACATGTTTAACTATACGAGTCTTAAGCTGAGCTGGGCAGCAGGTTTCAAACATTTTTGACCATCTGGCAGGGTCCTCTCTAAGGGTTATAGGAAGGGTATACCTGGACTCAGCTGGAGGGAAGAGTGGAAGAGATGGACTGAAAGCGGGAAGGGGGGGGCTTGGATCAGCCAAGAGAAGGAAAGGTGGGACAAAGCCACCTGGGAAAAGTTGTTGAAGTAGGTACTTGCCCATTTTATGTATTTTTCTGTCTTTACAGCTGTATTTCCAGGTACATTCTCTCCCATGTTGTGTGCACCTTGCTAGGGACATAATACTGCCCACAGCTAGGCACAGAGGAATTAAGTGCCAACATAGGGGTGAATTTGTGCCAAGGTGAACCAGGCTGAATATCTGTGCTTCAGCTTCTCCTTTGTTAAACAAACACATTGGCTAAATAGATGCCTGGTCTCCCCACTCCCTTTTAAATAATTGGACCAGGCATTTGGAAGTGGAGTCTGAAGGATGTACAAATTCAGCAGATCAACCCTGTCATGGTTTTCCAGCACTGCCCACGACCCCTGACTATTAGGTGCTTTATTTCCTTCCCTGAATCCCTTGCCTTGCCCATTGTCCCAAAGCTCCGAATAGCAGCAAAAAGACTTTGCAGCAGCTGTCCACCAAAGCCCGCCTTGGCTCCTGTCTAGAAAATATGCTCAAGGGAGAGCCAAGATTTCCACAGCTCCTGAAAGTGCAGCATGTCCCTTATCTCCATCCCTGTTTAATACTGTTCCTCCTCCGCATGAGGCAGCTCCTGGTGTTAAAGGAATGGGAGAGGCATCTGTCTGTACACTGCTCTCCTCCACAGGGTAGCATCCTGCAGCCAATCAGCAGGAAATGAGGATTAATGAGTCTCCAGGGTAGCAAATTCTGAAGGGCAACTGATCCTGATTTTACAGTATTGTGCTATGCCTCCTCACCTTTGTGACAGCCATGTATTTATACCATGCCTTCAGCTTTCCCGTTAGTGTGCATGGGCCTATGCTCTTAGTTAAGAGCTGCTAAAATTGGGGCTAGGAGGAGCCAAACTACCCCCAAAAAATTTTGAATGACTAAATGCATTCCACAGCAAATTCACATTTGCTGCTAATTTTTTGTGTAGAACCCAAACAGGCAATCCTTCCCCCCAACCAAGGAAATCATTCTTTGGGGGGGGGGGTTGGGTGTGTGTGGGAGAATAGTACAATTTTGCAGCAGTCTGGCAAATTTAGATATGAATTATTAAAGCAACCATCACCATCCCTCCTCTCAAGTATGGCAAAAAGCACTCACCTATGGGAACATTGCAGCAAGCAGAAATGATGAACAGTGTGTGTGTCTTTGAGTATATGTGGAAGCACATTTAATGGGGATATTTCTCCCAGGTAAGGTTGCAGTCCTGTACACCCTTAACCTTGGAGTAAGCTTTCTTAAGGGCTAGTCTTAAATAGCCTGAAGGCACCAGATCCCATCTGATCTTGAAAGCTAAGCAAAGTCATCTCTTGTTAGTACTTGAATGGGGGATGGCCAGAGAATACCAAATACTGTAGGCGATGTTTCAGAAGAAGGCAATGGCAAACCACCTTTGAGTATTCCTTGCCTAAGGAAACCCTATTAATTTCATGGGGTCGCCATAAGTTGACAGGTGACTCAAAAGCAGGCATGCAAGCATGCATGCACAGGTGTGCACATGTGTGCACACACTCTTGTACTTGATGGAGCTAACTTTTTATTAAACATGTATAGGATTCTGCTGAAAAAGCTGTTCATCCCATACCCAAACACATCTCTCTACCTGAAGACAGAGCATTGGTAATGTTACATTTCATATATCGAGTAATGTAATATAACAACATTTTCTGACAACCTTTGTAATATTTGAATCAGCCATTCGTCACTTTATGCTTTTGCTGGGAAAGTGTAAATGCGCTTCCCCATCCTGACACCCTCCTGAGTTGGACTACAGTGCCCATTACACCAGCCAGCTGGACCAATGGAAGGTGATGAGAATTGTAGGCAGTACATCTGAAAGATACCAAGGGATGGAAGGCTGGTGCAGGATATGTTAAGACATACTAAATGCCCCTCCCTAAACTGCAAATCCCAGGATTCCATAGGAGGCAGCTAGAGCAGTTAAAGTGGAATAATAGTGCTGTAACAGTATAGTGTGATAAGGCCCCATTGGTCTTCCATTGTAAGAGCAATAAAATAATCCCAATAGAATAAGGAAGGATGCTGAGGGATGACCTCATTGAGCTGGTGCTACAGCTATTGTCCAGAAAGCCCAATCTCATCTTTTAGGGTGAAAGGACACAAATATGTGCCAGTTACACCTGGTGTCTCTTTTGTGAAGAGGAAAAGCAGCTCCTGAAGAGAAGAGCTAGTCAGTGGTGTGCTGAGTAAAAATGTGTATGTGTTCCGTGGGGTAAGTATGCAGCTCTGGGTCTTTTTCCACAACAGAGCAGTGAGATCATAAAGCAGAGTTCCAAGGTAATAGATAGACCTTTTCTGCTCTGGAAAGTGAATGTGGCAATCATGTGACATTAGCATAGGCAGGGAAGGCAACCTGTAGCCCTCCAGATGCTTTTGGATTAGAAGCAGTGGTGGGTGGCTATTGGAGCAGTGGATCTGTTCCAGCCTTAAGTTTGAAGGAACTATGCAAGGTTCTCAACCTGTTTTGGTGAGTGGAGTCCAACATCGTGGATATTCCTTTAATATGTGGATTAAAACCTAGAGCTCTGCTCCACTGAAGTGGGAGCCACTGGCTGCCATTGACTGGAACTCCCATCAGTCCTACTCAGTGTGCAGGATAATGTGAGCTGCAGCCCAACAACATCTCGGGGGCTACACATTCCCTGTTCCTGAGACAGAGGAAGTCAGGGAAGGAGGTGAATTCCCCAGTCTATAACTGTCAACTGGTTTTAATAAATGGGATATAATGTGGTGGAACCATACCATAGATAGACCATAGATGGTGAATCCAAGGATATGGGTCCTGCAGATATGGGGCTCATACTTATATCTAAATCTATATTTCTGGACGCTTATTGATGAGAGAGACTGGAAACGCTGCCCTGATGAGTCCCTTCTACACTTCAAATGTACTACTTCAGTATGGGCCATAGGCAATGGAAAGGTAGGAAGTGGGTGATTCACCCTCCTCAGCTGCCGTTTTCCCCTCTTTAAAATACACAGCAAACTTTTCAACTCTTTTGCAGAGGTAAACCAACAAACCCAGCAGGCTGGGATGTGATTTGGCATGTAAGCTGCTTCTTCCTTGTCCAAAAGTGACCACAGGGTCTACAGTTATATGTGTCACCCTGTAACACGCAGGTGTGTATTTGATGCTGGGCAGCAGCTGGGTGTGCATATAGGGGAGGGTACTGGGACTGGGAAGTAATGCTATAAGAAGGACATCTACTTTGAGAGCTAATCAGGAAAGCAGATAGGAAGTGTGTGTGTTGGTTAGAATCCATCTCTGCTTTAATTTTTTTAAGGGGGTGCTCCTTCTGCTCCAACAAGTCTCAAAAGTATAGGTGACCCTAACTACTTGCTCTAACAGTTAAGATGCCTTCCCTTGGACATAGCATTGTGTAGGAGGCTAAGGGCTTGGTGGGGGGAGGGATCAGCATCTTTTGGGAGGAGTGGTACCCACTGATCCTGCAGTTTGGCAGGAAGCAGTTCAGTGAGTGGGCTCCCAAAGGCAAATGAGGCCCTCCTCATCCCATGCTCTGCTCCTCCCCTTCACCCTTGGGTTGTGAATGTTTCTGTGTGTTTATGGCATCAATTTGGCTGGAATGCAGGAAGGTGCCTGAGGCTTCCCCCCCCCCTCCTCTGCTGGCTCCAGAGGGAATCATGCAGTACACTCCCCCATCCTTCCCACCTACCCCCTCCACCAGCAAACACCCCTCTCTTCTTCCTTTAGACCTGTGGACTGTGTGCAGAGCAAAAGTGAGAGCCAAAGGAGGACACCCCCCCCCAAAAAAAAAGAAGCAAAAGGAACCACCTTGTTTGGTTTCCTGTCTCAGCCAGGGCCAGCCCTACCATTAGGCAGAGTGAGTGGTAGATAGTAGTAGAATAATAAAATCATAGAATTGGAAGAGACCATGAAGGCTATCCAGTAGATGGAAGCAAACTGGTGGAAGGAGAAAGATTTGTACTAAAAGGCCTGCTGTGTACCACATTTGAGATACTGTGTACAGTTATAGTCACCAACCTGGAAGAGGTTATCATAGAGTGGGAAAGAGAGAGCCAGTGTGATGTAGTCATTTGAGTGTTGGACTAGGGTTCCGCAAGACCAGGGTTCAAATCCCCACTCAGCCATGGAAACCCACTGGGTGACCTTGGGCAAGTCATACTCTCTCAGCTCAGAGGAAGGCAAAGGCAAATCCCCTCTGAACAAATATTGCCAAGAAAACCGTGGTAGAGGAGCCATAAGTCAGAATTGACTTGGAGTCACACATCAGCAGAGCTGGAAAAGGTGGAGGAAAGGGCAACCAAAATGATTCAGCTCTTAAGCAAAGCCTGGATGAGGAAAGGTTTCAGCATTTGCAGTTGTTTAGGCTTGGGAGGAAAAGGCAGGTAAGAGGAGGCATGAGAGAGATAAATAAAATTATATACAGTGAGGAGAAAGGATATAGACACTCTTCTCCCTCGCCTGTAACCCTAGAATACAAGGTCATCCATTGAATGTTGGGAGATGCAGGGCAGATTTAAAAAACGACACTTCTTTGCAGAGTGCATAATTGAACTATGGAACTCATCATCATAAGAAGTAGTGATACCTGCCAGCTTGGACAACTTTAAAAGGAGACTGGAGAAATTTGTTGTTAAGGCCACTGATGGTTATCAATTAAGCTGGTTATACTATGTCACTTCTAGTATGAGACGCAATATGCCTGTTTATTGGTTGCCAGAGAGTATGAGATGGAGAGTGTAGTTGCATCCATGTCCTGCTAGTGGACTTTCCATGGCAATGTGCTCAGCCACTGTGTGAATAGAATATTGGACTAGATAGGGCATTGGTCCTGTCCAACATGGCACTTTGGATGTTCTCATGCTCCCTGGCTGAGTGTAGATTTAGATGCAGCTCACCCTGGTTCTAGTACACAATTCTGGCTCTCCAGAATACTCATGGAATTGATGAAGCCAGTTGAACAAACTTATGTTTGTGTGCATTTATGTCTGAAGTCGCCCATGTGTGCATATGGGCTAATTGTACCTACCCATGTCTGCAGTATGGATTATGGCAACACAGTTCAGAAAAAGCCAAGCTTTTTAGAGGACCTTGTGCAATTTTCCAGGCGTTCAAGAGTGGCAACAATGCCTTGGTAGTCCTTTTTTCCTGGTTGTCCCCTTTCCCAGGGATGCAGGGGAGCTAGATGAAGATCATAGATGGGAAATGTCTAGCCCTCCAGATAGTGTTCAACAGCAGTTGTTATCAACCCTCACAATTGGCTCTGTGGCTAGGACTGATAGACAGTCCAACAACATTTTGGGGACATATATTTCTCACTCACTCACCTGCTCCTTGTGGAGGTGTTGGGGACAGTAACAAATTGCTGAGCTCCAGAGTACAGCACAGAGGACTGCAGTAGGATAAAGGACCAAAGAGAAGAAATAGCTTGTTGACTGAGAACTGGAGGGTGAATATATATATTTTGTGTGCATGGGGGGGAACGACATTGTGGGTACATGAAACAGCAGCAGGGAGGGTATTTTTTGTCCGTACAAAGTATTTTGAATATGGTTGTTCCAAAATTTTGCCATCTTTTAATGATGGTTTTGCCCAAAGCTTGGGAGTTACATTTTTGGACAACAGCTCCCAGCATGGCTGGAAGATTCTGGAAGCTGTAGCCTGAAAAAGTAACTTTCCCAAGTTCTGCCTCTCCTTGCCTACTTTTCCTCCATCAGGTGGTGGTGGGAGAGGGCACAGGAGTAAGCTGGACATAGCCAGCAAATGTGTTGGCTGCCACCAGGTGTCCTTCAGGGTGCAATGCCAGAGATTTCACAGTGCCCAAGCCTGGATCCCCACAGCTCTGGCCTGCAGAGGAAGCTGTCAACATTGCTGCAACAGGAAACAGTTGTCAGTCGCTCCTCTGATGGGAACGGAAGTTGTTGTGCCCATGACCTGTTCCCACAATTGGAACTTCCTGGCTTCTCTTAATAGGGCTCACACAATCCTTTTCGCTAGAAAGATGCGCTGGATGTAGAAAAGGGTGGGTAGGACTTCATTAGAACATCCGGTCTCTTTTCACTCACTCCGCTTCCCAGGAAGTCCCAGGCGTAATGGGCTGGCTCCTGGGCAGAGTGGGTGTCATTTAAATAATTCAGTTGCACAAGCACAAATGAATGCCTACAGAATGTGAGAGGGCAGGACACTCTTCAGACACAGACAGACAGACAAACAGACACATGTGCAATTACAGCCATAGAAAAAGACCACCGTCCCCCAAAGCTGCTGTTTTGGAAAACTGTCAAGGAGGAAATATTCAAATGATCCTCTCCATAACCTGCCCCTCCTGCCCCATGCTGCTCTGTAACGCCCTTCATCATATGAAGTAGGCCATTGGTTGAGTAGAGTTGGGAATTGTAGTCCAACTCATCTGAAAGGTTCCATGTCGGGGTAGGCTGTTTTAAATACTCCTTTTATTAATTAAAATAACAACAACAACAAAAATGCCTCATGTTGTAACATACCAAAGCAGCCTTATGAATCTTCAGCCTCCCCCTTAATCCCAGACTCTGCCGGTGTCCCAGCAAGAGAGTGGGAGGGGGCAAATAGTTTGGTTGATTTTACATAAACAGCCTGGGTTTAAGGAAAATGAGATGCACTTAAGTCCATTGGTTTCAGTGGGATCAGGGCATGCCTGACTCTGCAGAGCAAGTGAGCAAAGGCTTTGTGATATGGTGGGGATCCAGATGCTTCCATGGGGCCATATGGGATGACTCAGTAAAGGCAATTTTGAAATATCAGCTTCAAAGAAGAAATAAACATTTCTCTACACCCCAGAAATGACACTTTGTTTTCATCCATTCTGTTGTCTGAGCTTGGAAAAAGATATTTTTTTTTACCTATAACTCTCAGAAACCCCCAGCCAGCATAGGCACTGGCTGGGATGGTGGAGTTCTGGCCTGGGTGTTGTAGTCCAAGGAGTAACATTTCCATGTTCTGCTCTTACCTCACAGTCTTAGTGTTTCAGTCTCAAAAGGCCACACCAAGGAAGTTCCATCATCTGGTTCCAAGGAAGGCAAGCAGTTCTGTACCATCTAGATGGATGCTGTTGGCTGACAAGGTTTAGTACTGTAGTTAGGTGGAAGCTCAGTACAGACTATCTGTGCTGTCTCAGCACTGGAAGCCTGCAGGGATATAGGATGGAGCAGAGGAAACCAGCTACTGGACAACTGGTAAAAAAGAAAAATTGTGAAGGGAATCTAGAGAAAGCCAGTAAGTCCAGGGCAGACAACTTGCTCCAAGAACTGCTAGAGCTCTATCAAACCCTACTTGTCCTGGTGCATGCTGAACCAGAGCTTGCAAATGTTAACATTTTTGGACTACAGCTCCCAGGGTCTTCCAGCTAACATGGCCACTAGAATGCAAAGAAAACCTGCTTGTAACAACAGTCACCCAACGGACTGGCTGGCTGGCAGGCAGGAGGCTGGCATGTGTAAAATATAAAAGAAGGTAATCACATTGTTTGCACTTCAAGTCTCAGGATGTATTTTTGTTTTGTTTGGGTAGGGGATGGTTGGGTTTTGGGGTAGGGTTTTTTTGTTTTTGGTTTTTGCATTTTCTTGTTAACTGGCTCTCAAGCTTTTAAACTTGGTTTATTTTTCCTTGTGCTTCAATTTGTGTACATTCCCCCTACACACACACACACACACACACACACACACACACAAGTTTCAGTTTGGAGAAGTCTTGTCACTCAGTGCTGGAGCACATGCTTTGCATACATTTAGCCCTGGCTTCAACTTGGGGAGATATCTCCAAAGGATCTCAGATAGGACAGCTAGGAAGGAGCTCTGCCTGCAAACAGGAAGAACCATGGCTAGTCACTGGGCTGGATAGAACACTGGCCTAACTCAGAGCTTGGAAAAGTAACGTTTTGGATTATGTCTCCCAGAATCCCGCAGAATGCCTGGGCATTGCTGTGGAGTTGCAGTCCAGCGAGGAAACTTTTCCAAGTGTTGGTCTGACCCAGCATGAGTTGGCTTCATGTGGTCCACTTTGCATCTAAGAAAATACTGTAGTACATTATAGGCGCCATCACTGAGGGAATTTTCAGAGAGTGGGACTTCTACTGGTAGCAATCAAAAAATGAAGTGGAACTACAGTATTCCTACCTCTTCTTCCTTAATAGATTTTCTTTAAGTAAAAAAAATGACAGAAGCAGCAGCAGCAGCGGGGAATCGTGGGAGGGTTACAAACATGACAACAATATCTGGATCCCCTGCAAAATTCTGTGAATAAGGCAAGGCAAATGCACTGTAAAAAGCCTTGCCCTGCCACCCATTATCAGCCCTCTACTGGACAGCAAACCTCATTCAACTCTATGGGACTTCCTTGTTTATCTTGGATTGGCCTTTTTAGTCATCAGTGCACTTGCAGAAAGCGAGGGATTAGTCCTTCCTGAATCTTCGTTTGCAAAGAAAAGCCAGAGAGAGGCTATGGGACTTCCTTTTGAATGGACATTTATAGGGTTCCAGTGTTTGTTTCCTAGGTGTTCCAGAATTGTTTTCTTCTACCAACAGGCATGGCTCCTTCTCTGGTACAGCAAGGGCATAATCTTGGTCTTCTGGGTCATTACAACAGGACTGGAGTTATGGCCCTTGTCCATTCATGAAGCCATATGTGTTGAAGTCCCACATGTTTTGAGATGAAGTCAGAAACAGCGCAGTGTAGTGGTTTGAGCATTGGAGTACAGCTATGGAGACCAGGGTTTGAATCCCTGCTCAGCCACAGAAACCCACTGGGTGAGCTTGGTCAAGTCACACTATCTCAGCCTCAGCAGAAAGCAAAGGCAAACCCCCTCTGAACAAATCTTGCCAAGAAAACCCTGTGATAAGGTCGCCTTATGGTTGCCGTAAGCTGGAAATTACTTGAAGGCACATAAAATTATCTGAAGTGACAAAAAAAATTATTCCTATTTACAGTGAACCTCCCTCTTGCCCACACTTCCTCCCAAACTGGTAATACCATGTTTTTCTTTTGGGCCTGATAAAGAGTTCTTGGTAACTGGAAATACTGGGGACACTCCAGTGTTTCAAAAGATCCTGCTTTCTCTGTTGTTGTTTTGTCATGCAGAGTGGAAGCCCCCTCCTCACCATTTCCAATACAGGTTTCTGTTGAAAGATGGAAATGTGCACTGCAAGGGATCAACCAGACCTTTGTAATGTTACTTTTCTTGGTAATGAGAACAGAGCAAAGCCACATTCCTATAGCAACTTCATGAGAAGGAACTAAGCCACTTTGCTGGTGTAAAGAGCAACACCTTATGTTTAAGTGTTACTTTTAAAGGGCATTTACATTCATTTTTGGAGGTAATCTGCCAGTAATTAAGTTTTATGCTATTCTCTGATCAATTCTGGAGTGTTTAATGTCCCCCACACCCCTTACCCCAGAAGTATGGTAACAAGGCAGTGACTAATGGGACAAGTTTTTCTAACATAGTAAGAAGTAAGGGCAACAAATTGTATTTCCAAAGTAACTTTCCGAACTCCTGAAAAAATGCAGTGGTAGCCGTGAAGAGCCAATGTGGTGCAGTGGCTTGAGGGTTGGATTAGGAGACTGGGAGACCAGGGTTTGACTTCCCACTCAGCCATGGAAACCCACTGGGTGACCCTGGGCAAATCACACTCTCTCAGCCTCAGAGGAAGGCAATGGCAAACTCCCTCTGAATCATTCTTGCCAATAAAACCTAGGATAGGGTCACTTTAGGGTCACCATAAGTTGGAAATTACTTGAAGACACACAGCAATAAGCCATCTTAAACATAAAACAACATCCAAATTCCAAAGTTTCACCACAATGTGTACTTTGGATTTTGTTTCCAAACTCTAGGATAGATACAGGAAAGGAAGCTATCTCAAAAAAGGCCTGATCTTCTGGATGGGCTTAGATTTGCAGGCAATGGGAGGATATAGTTCCAAACAACAGAGCCTGTCGTTTAGAAGGCAGGCAGGCAGGGATGTTAAGAAGAACAGATCAAACTGGGCACCACAGAGAAATGGCTTCCCACCCTGCCCTTCCTTCCCTCCCATGTTAGCAAGAGGCTGGTCAGCTGGCTGTGTGGGGAGAATGGGGGAGAGCAAGTGAGGGAATGTCTGCTCTCACTGGGCTCCTGCACAGCACAGCTCAGCCACAGAGCCTGAACCCGTGCAGAGCACCTTCTGGTTTGAATTAGCAGGCAGGAGGGTCAGGCTAATTGGGACCTTTCAGATCCCGCCAGTGCAAGCGAGAGGGATGCAGGGAAAAAAAAAATCCCTTGTGGGCCAGAGTCCCAGTCAGGCAAGGAAAAGCCACAAGGCAGGGGGAAAGGGGGAGCAGCCTCAGAAAAGAGTCATGAGTCAGCCTTAGGCTTGAGACATTTGGGGAGGGGGCAGCGAGCGGGAGGGACAAGAAGCAGCCCCCAGGGATGCTGGAAGTCGTTCTCTTCGTTTATTTTCACAAATTGATTAATACTCATTATACCATTTAACATAAATTATCCCTTTGTCCAAAATGAACCATGCACTGACTATTATGAGTGAGTGGGTATGTGTACAGGGTAGAGATACAAAATTTCCAGAAATTTTGAAGCTGTTGGGGAAAAAAACAAACTTTTTTCTATTTTTTTCCCAGAAAAAGTGGGAATTTTCAGAAAAATTGAAAAATGCAACATTAGCACTTTTTACAGATAGTCACTCTGTTACTTTAGGAACATAAAGAATGACTATGTACAATTTGATTTGGCATAAAATTATCACAATTGGTATATTAAATATTTGATCATCTTAAAGGTTTTATTCATCATGCTAAAATAAAACATTCCATAATTGCTTTTCTTCCTTTTTCCAATTTTTTGGAAACCCCCCCAAAAAAGGCTTCAGGAAAAAAATGGGAGGGGGACTTTTTTCCCTGATTTTTTCCAGTTTTTTTTCTGGGCCTTCATATCTCTAGTACAGGATTGTTTCTTTTTCTAAAAAAAATAAAAATCCATCATATGCATTTCAAGGACCACTTTGGAAAAGATAATTTGGATTATTTAATTTGGATGCAAAAACAAGCTTTTGTGAGTGTTGACATGTAATGTTGACAACTAGGCAAAGGGTGTGTGTGTGGGGCAGGCGGGAGGATAGGACTGTCAGGCTTGAGATGTAACTATGATTTAGTGGTATGGCTTACTCCCAGTTCTAGACTTTTGTTACAGGAAGCCTACAGGCTCCAAACAACCTCCTATATCTGACTGGGTATGAGGATCAGAGCTGGGAAAAATTACTTATTGGACTATTAACTCTTAGAATCCCAAATCACTGCTAGGTGTTGAATTCTGGGGCATGTTGCTCTCCAAAAGTAAGTTTTCTAAGCTCTAGTGAAGATAAGTAGCTCACTGGGGGGCGGGGGGAGCTGATCTGCCTTTCAGCAAATGTTTCTGGCTGTGGCAGAATGTGGTTTGCAAATTAAATCAGCATTTCTGTTTTTCTGGAAGTTTTGCTTTGAGATATTCAGGGCTACATAAATCCTCAGCCTTTCTCTTCCCCCCCTTTCCACCCCCACAAACTGGCACAGAGCATTGCTGGAGTCGGGGGTGGAATCTGCTTATGGAAGAATTCACTGAATTCATTTGTTTATGTTAATGCATTTAAATGCATGCAAATCTGAAGCTGTTGGCTGATTAGCTCAGTTTT
The DNA here is from genome assembly GCA_030847615.1 of Gambelia wislizenii. Classification (NCBI taxonomy): domain Eukaryota; kingdom Metazoa; phylum Chordata; class Lepidosauria; order Squamata; family Crotaphytidae; genus Gambelia; species Gambelia wislizenii. The sequence goes on along the minus strand of JAUMIR010000002.1, from coordinate 241,923,356 downwards.
CAAACAACATGCCAGCTTGTTAAAATCCTAATTTCCCATCAGGGTTCAAAAGAGGAGCTTTGATGATGATGATGATGATGCCAGTTTAAACGTCATCATTTGCCAACCTGGTGGTTTGTTGGATGAGTGGCAGGGGCTGTCTTTAGGGCTCATACTAGTTGATGTCTGTGTGCTCACTTTCTAAAAACTGTGGGGCACGAAGAGGCTATGGAAAAATTGAGCAGGAGGAAGGAGAGGGAGCAAGGGCCTGGCTTGGCTGCCGTGCTGCTGCAGGCAGCGAAGGGAAGGGAAGGGCTGCCATGGAGCTGGGTCATGCGGAGGTTACTGCACCCAAAGGGGGTTCTTGCAGAGTTCATGCCGCTGGCTCGCTCAACGCTTGCTCTGCACTGGAAGGAAAGGGAGAGGCTGGGGGGGGGGGAGGATGGGGAAGGGGGGGGACACAGCCTGGCCTGGCCAGCTACTGGCAGGGAGCCTGGTCCAACCAATGGAGAGAGACAGGCCTAGCCTGTGAGGGAAAGCCCAGTTTAACCAGTGGGAAGAATTCATGGTGGTTTGTTCCCAGTCAGCACAGGGTGAAGGAATGAGGTTTGGCTCAGTTGTAGCAGCAGTGGGCGGGGTGGAGGGGGGCATAAGAAACAGGGCTAACTTAGCCAGGAGTAAGGGAGGTGCAAATGTAGGCCTTGTCCAACACAGCTAGGAAGCGTGTATGTGTTGGCCCAGGGAGTGGAAGCATGGGACAGGGCAGTGTGGGGAGGGACAGTGTGTGTACTTTTCAGAGTTTAGCAAACTTACTTTTTTTTTACTGCAGCTCCCAGAATCCTCAATTACCATGGCTATGGTGACTAGAGGATTCTGGGAAATGTTCAAAAATAAGGCTCTCCAGATCTGGTATGCTTTGTACATGAGTCGGCTTGCCCCAGTCTCTGGGGACAAGCCAGGCTCCATCAAATCATTGATGGGGAAGCTCAGTTATTATGGACAAGAAGGCAACATTAGCATATTTAGCTGCTAAACTGAATCCCACACTTTCACTAAGTTGAAAAATGGGTGGTTCTAACTGGATAGATTCAGAGCCCATACTGGATCACGATCTGTGGCTCTACCACAAAAGATGAGTCTGTTCTTGAAAGCAAGTGCTACATTGGGTGTATAGATTAATGTTCAGAACACCCCTATACCTTTCCTCATTTAACATTTATATAATATTAAATGCCTAGTAGTAACTCATCAACATCTGGAAGGCCCCTGATTCCCCACCCCTGGCCTATGAAGGCTGGGCCTGAGAGACAAGCTGTCTCAACCAAACCTAAAGGAATGGCATGCCATTTGTTGTCAAAGCTTTCTACTTGGGACTGGAAAAAGCTCACTCAGTGGCTTGCAGTGTCTAGAAGTAGATCTGTTTCAGCCCCTGGTCAGGTGAAGAGATTCATGGCATCTTAAAGACCCAAGAGATTTCATTATGGCATAAGCTCTCCTGGACTAAAGTCCATGAGGGAGAAATTTGTACATCTCTTTCTGCACATCTCCTGCTGTACTGTCAGGCCCCTGGCGAGAGAGTAAGCTTCACCAATCCAAGGGACATGGCTCATGCCAGCACTGTGGTCTGTGAGCCGTTGGGTTTGACCTAGTCCAGTTGATAGCCAGTCCGTCTTTAGGTAGGTGCACAGAGAAACACTTCTAAACACAAATTCAGAGGTAACAGATCAGAATCTCCTGGTAGTTTTCCCAGTGATCAGCAGTAGATCAGCAGGTACCTCTGGCTCCCATAAAAACTGCAGTTTGAAGGTTTAAAGTAGATTTTCCCAACACCTTTTCTGTAGTAACTCAAATGTAGATTAGTATGCAGATCAGCCCACCATGGCATTACCTTTCCATGGTGGTAGGATTGCATGCTCCTGGGAGGCAAGAGACTATGCTAATGGGAGCAGCGCTGCTGGTATGGGCTCCCATTTTGCTGAGGAGCCAGACTAAACAGGCTAAACAGCTACTGGGCAGCAGCAGTTGTAGGGAGAGACAAGGGTGGAGGATCTCTCACTACTTTATCACACTACACTATTATGCTATAGCGCTATTATTCCACTTTAACTGCTATGGCTGCCTCCTGTGGAATTCTGGGCTTTGTAGTTTAGTGAAACCTAAGATCTCTCTGGCTGAGTTTTCTAAATGCTCCTCCCTAAACTGCAAATCCCAGGATTCCACAGGAGGCAGCCAGAGCAGTTCTATCAACAAATGGAATACTGTAATAGCACTATAACAGTATAGTGTGATAATCTCCTCAGAGACAACAACAATGGCACCATAGTAGTGGCATTTGTTAGTACTGTGCAGAAGAAGGCAGTGGCAAACCACTCCTGAAGTTTTCTATCTTGCAAACCCTATGGTGAGACAATCCAAACTGAAATAAGAGATGGAGACAGAAGATGACTCTCCCAGGTCGGAAGGAACTCAACAAGTTACAGGGGAAGACCGGAGAAGTAAGAGCAGCACTGTGGCTAATGATGCAATTGGACTCAAGCTGAAAGGACATTCAGAGATGAAAGGAAAACCATTTTCTTGTAAAACAAGACATGGAATGTACAGTGGCCCCTGTCAATCCGCAGGCTCGATCCATGGTTTCAACCGTCCGTGGAACATCGCATCCCATACCCAAAATGGTGGCAATGTGCATGCGGATATACTGATGCATTTGTATGCAAATCACCCCCATTTAATAATATGGGGTGTGACCATCTGCATTTTCTGGTGTTGGTGCAGGAACCAAACCCCCGTGGATCTGGTGGACCCACTTTATAAACATTGCAATACAGGTACTTGGGATGAGTGAGCTAAAGTAGACAGGAATGGGACATTTTGAGTCAGATAACTACACAGTGTTTTACTCCAGAAATAAAGTCTAAGAAAAATTGGGGTGGCATTAATACTAGGGAGAAATGTAGCAAAAGCAATCAAGAGATATAATGCAAAGTCTGAGCAAATAGTATCAGTAAGACTTGAGGGAAAACCCATCAATATAACCATAATCTATTCTGTGCTGGAGTCCAGGAGGAAACTGATCACACACTAAAACAGAACATGTTGGCGATCATAGATTGTTGGAATGCAAAAGTAGGAAACAAGAGCAGAACCAAACATTGTAGGAAAATTTGGCCTAGGATCAAGAAATGAAGCAGGAAAGCAACTGATTGAATTCTGTGAGGCCAACAGTTTGTTCATCACAAACACATTCTTCAAGCAACCAAAGAGGTGCCTGTATACATGGACATCATTAGATGGCCGATATAGCAATCAGATAGACAACAATTGGAAGCAGAAGATGGAGAAGTTCCATTCTCTCTGCAAAAGCAAGACCAGGAGCAGACTGCGGCACAGATCATGAACTGCTAATATCAAAAATTAGAGTGAAGAGCACTAAATCAATCATTGTGCCAAAATACAACCTGAAGAATATCCCTGTAGAATGTAAAGATAATGTAAAAATAGATTTTCACTTTTAAGCCTAATTGACTAGGAGCCAGAAGAACTCTGGACTAAAGCCCAGGGACAGTGTCAGGGAAGAATGCAAAAAATAAAATAAAATTTAAAAAAAATCTCTAGCCAAAAGAAAAGAAGTTCCACCGGATGACAGATGAAACTTTTCATGCAATTAAGAACAGGTGTGAAGCAAAACTAAAAGGGGACAGAAATAGGATCAGAACCCTGAATATAACTGTTCAGTGACTTTTTAGCAGAGGCAAAGAGAATAATAACCAATGCAGAGAAATAGAAGATGATAGCAAAAAAGGAAGAATAAGATACCTCTTCACAAGATCTGAGAAATCAAAGGGAAATGTAATCCAAGAGTGAGGATGCTCTATGACGAGCAGGAGAACACATTCTATGACAAATAAAAAGACAATGGGGAAAATACACAGAAGAATTATATAAAAGAGATAAAAAGATGTCAGATTCATTCAAGGAACAACCCAATGAAGATGAACCTCCAGTTTTAGAAAGTGAAGTGGAAGCTGCAACTCAGAGCACTTGGGAGAAATAAATCACAAGGAACAGATGACATACCAGTAGAGCTGCTTCAGTTACAGAGACAGACTCTACTCTAGTCCTAACTAAAATGTATCAACAAATATGGAAAACAAAACGATGGCCCACAGATTGGAAGCACTCAAAATACATGCCAATCCCCAAGAAAGGGGATACCAAGGATTGCAGTAACCACAGGACCACTGCATGAATTTCCCTTGCAAGCAAAGTGATGCTCAAAATTCTACAACAAAGACTTTTACTATATAGGGAGCAAGAAATGCCAGATGTTCAAGCTGGATTCAGGAAAGGAAGATGCATAAAGGACCATATTGCAAATATGCGTTGGATAATGGAGCATACCAAAGAATTTCAGAAGAAAATCATGCTAGGTTTTATAGATTACAGCAAAGCTTCTCACTGTGTAGATCATGACAAACTATGGTTCACTCTTAAAGCAATTTGTGTGCCTGTATTCAGGACAAGAGGCCACCATTAGAACAGAATATAGAGAAACAAAATGGTTTCTAGTTGGCAAGGGGGTCAGGCAAGGCTGTATTTTATCACATTTTCTGTTTGATTTGTATGCTGAACATATTATATGCAATGCTGGATTAGAGTCTGAGGAAGGAGGTGTAAAAATAGGAGAAAGGAACATCAACAATTTAAGATATGCAGATGGCACCATACTACTAGCAGAAAATATCAAAGACTTGGAACAATTACTGAAGAAAGTCAAGGAAGAGAGTACAAAGGCAGGTTTACAGTTGAACATTAAGAAAAAAAATAATGACTACAGATGATTTCCATAACTTTAAGGCAGATGATGAAAACAATTAAATAGTTCAATATTTCCCGTACCTTGGCTAGGCATTAATTAGGAATAGAGACTCTAGTCAAGAAATCAGAAGAAAGCTAGACTTGGAAGTGCAGCTATAGAGGAAGTAGACAAGATCCTGAAGTGTACAGATATATTAATGAATACCAAAGTTAGGATTGTCCATGCCCTTGTATTCCCAATTTCTATGTATGATTGTGAAAGCTAGATGATAAAAAAAGTTGATAGGTAGAAAATCAAGTCTTTTTTGCTATGGTGCTGGAGAAGAGTTTTGCGGGTACCTTGGACTGCTAAAAAGACTAATAAATCAGTCCTAGAGCAAATCAAGCCTGAACTTTCCCTAGAAGCCAAGATGACTAAACTGAGACTTCTTGTATTATGGCTGTATCATGAGAAGACATGACTCACTAGAAAAGACAACAATGCTTGGTAAGATAGAAGGCAGAAAGAAATGAGGAAGACCATATTCCAGATGGATAGACTCAATCAAGGGAGCCATGAGTTTGCAAGACCTGAACAGGGCTGTGGATGACAGGGTGACTTGGAGGGCTCTCATTCATAGGGTTGCCATAAGTCAAAGTCAACTTGATGGCAATTAACAACCACAACAATACAGATCAGCCCAGGGTATATCTTATGGGTTAAGTGGGTATCTGGCTCCCTCTAATGCATTCAAGTTCTGTTAGTAGACCTTGGGGGTTTGAAGTCCTGGAAGCAAACCCACTGACTTGACTGAACCTGGTGTGTGACTTGCCGGAAGAGCAAAAGTAGTACAGCGTTGGACTACCTTTTTCCAGAAAGGCTTCAGATTAATACAAAGTATTCTTGGATTAATTTGCCTCTATTGCCTGCTGGAAGACTTTTAAATGAAGAGCTAACATGCCAAATATAATAACATTTGGCTTAGTAACATTACCCTACTTTGGAACATGGTGTGTATATGAGAGGGACAGATTTTTTGAGGACAGGCTTGTTATTTGTGGCAAGTAAGAATCACTTCCAAATAATCAGTAGGGTCATCCTTTTTTGATGGTGTGTCAGATGAAATGGACAGCAGTCCTTGAAAGCCTAGGCCTTAATAAATATGTTAGTCTACCAAATGCTACAGAAACTTTGTCGGTCTTTTTGTCAGAGTAGACTAACACTCTTTTGCAAGCCGGGCCTTGTAACAGATTTGATCTGCAAGAATTAACAGGCAATAATGTTTATTTCCTTGCTGAAAAAGCTTCACCCATTGATTTTTGCAGATCAGGCTCTGGCTTCATTCACAGTACCAAGTTAGCATGCTGGCCTTGTGCACTGAACAGATCCAGGCAGGGATCCCCCCCTCCCTGCACATGGTGAGGTAGTGGCACAATTGCTCTGCTTGCCCTTGTGCCAGCTTGCAGTTTTGCCCACAAATACTGCACCAATGCAAAGTTGCTGAAAGCGCAGGGGTGTCATTAGAGGAGGCAAAATGAGAGCATCCCCCCCCCCGGTAAGAATTCTGCTCCCTGCTTAGATTTTCCTTCAGTTCCCAAACTTCTAGCATCAACATTCAAAATTTCAGGTGAACATTTAGGTCCTGTCTATACGGTCAAAATAATATGAACGATGCGAAAGATAGGTGATCTGTTCAAACAGCCATTTGCACAAATACATGTCATTTGGAAGGGGGGCAGCCAAATCCACCACAAAGTCCATGTGCGCCGCATCTGGGGCTTCATACGGATTTCTGAAAAGCTTGTATGACTTCTGAATGTGTGACCGTTTGAACACTCACGTTCGCACAGATACGAACGGGCAGTGCAATCTTATTGGCTGGATGAGCATAAGGGGCGGGGCTAGCAAAGAGGGAAAGCAGCTGCGGCCACCATGTTGGATTTTTGGCTAAGTGAGGGTCCGATAAGTGGATCAAACAGCGATTTTTACTCCTTTTTTATTTCTTTATTTGTAAATACGAAGGGCTGCTTGTGCGCACCCTGGGGAAAAAAATTAATTAAAAAAATTGGCGGTGGCAGATTTAAAACCACAAGTAAATCACTCGTGGTGGCATTTGGCTAGGGGGTCATGTGGAGTTTAGGGGGGGCTCTTTTGGCCATGTAGACAGGTCGCATAGTTGCGAACACCTGCCTTTCTGAACGTATGTGTATTCCCCCCCCCCTCGTATAGACAAGACCTCAGAAATACAATTTAGGCATTCCAAGAAAAGGGGCAGACAAAGTTGCCAAGGAGAAGTTAACACATCTAATACAGTATAAGCATTCTAGGTGTGGATGATTTTCAGTGTCTCACTTTATGCAACATGAGAAATTTGGGGACTCCAAGGAAATTTAATTGGTGGGAATTCTTATTTTGGGGGCAATGCCTTCATTTTGCCCCTCCTATACGTGTGTGTGTGCCTTCATGTCACCTATCGGCTTACAACAACCACATGAATTTCACAGGGTTTTCTTAGGCAAGGAATGCTCACAGGTGGTTTTGCCAGTTCCTTCCTCTGAAATATGGCCCTACAGCACCTGGCATTTGTTGGCAGTCTCCCATCCAAGTACTAACCAGGGTAGACCCTGTTTAGCTTCCAAGATCAGACAGGATCCGGTGTCTTTAGGATATTGGGTTTGAAAGTATGTATGGAAGAGCCAGGGAGGGAGAGACCATAAACCTGAACATTGTAAGGGATGTACTTGCAGTGGTACATTGAATGGGATTCATTTTGTGAGATGTAAGTATATGCAGAAGCCAGCAACATGGACACTTAAAACATCACAGCCCTTCAATCACATTCATTAGATTCAGAATAACCCCTGGGCATTGAGTATGTACTCACTAATTAGAGTAAGAAAATACAGGTAATAAACACCCTCTTAGCATTCTTTCACTGTCCTGACTATGTGCCCAAAGAAACCATGTTTATGGTGAAGTTCCAAAATCCCATCTTTCAGTTTTAGATTAATTGGTTCAGAATAACCAATTGCTGCTGGCTTTCAAAACCAAATTCCCATACCAGCCATATACTCCCAGTCCTTTAAGCGGTGATCAGCTGGGCAGGGGGGAATCTCTGAAAATCTTATAATAGTCAAGAGGAAACCTAAACCCATTAGATCCTGTCTGAAGGGCTAACGTGCCTTTCTTTGTGTAGCGAGATCCTCTCTCTACAGGGGGAGCCATCTCAGAAGCTCCAGATATGGCTGATTGAAAGGTCAGCAGGCATAACTGCATCATCCTATTTCTGATGCCAGTAAGCCTCCAAATGGGTAATTCTGGGAGTGTGAGGGAGGAGACTTGGTGGAATTGGTGGAAACAATTTCTCACCATTGCAGCCTGTTGTGGGATGGGATGTGGGGGAGAACAGTGTCTGAGGGCTTTAGAGGTGATGGGTGATCCGCCACTCTGTACCCCTGTGCATCCCATCTCTTTTTAGGTTGCACTGGAATCCCTGTTAAGTGGTACAAATTCCATACAGACACACACTACCTTCCACTCATTAGCCTGAATGCTGTGACAAGTCTCCACTAGTGTTTTCATTAGACCCATTGGACCCATTGTTGAGAACTGAGTCAACAATTATGCAAATCCCACTGATTCAATAGGTTTACTCAAGCAAGGGCTCCTCATAGTATTCAGACCATGATCAATACCTTTTGGGAACACTGAAAAGCAACAAATATAGGCAGACACCCATCTCACACCCATCCCACCCTTATGAGTGAAGGAGGTTTGCCAGATGAAAAGCTGGAAAGGCCAAGGGACCTAAATATCCCAAATGCACCAGTTCCTGTCTAATCTTGGAAGCTAAGCAGGGTCAGTCCTGGTTAGTACTTGGATGGGAGACCACCAATGAATCCCAGGTGTTGTAGGTTACATTTCAAAGGGAGGAACTGGCAAAACCACCTCTGAGTATTCCTTGCCTAAGAAAACCCTATGAAAATTCATGGGGTCTCCATAAGTGGACAGGTGACTTGAAGGCACAAGATACACACTCCTGTCCCTTTAATGGGTGTGCCGGTGTTGCTGGTTACCTAGTTGCATTACAAGCAACACCTGCCAAAATTCCCTTTTTACCCAATTCTTAAAAGTAAAGGAGGCATCTCCTGTTTTTAATATGGTAGCCCTAGGATGACCTGAGGATTCTTCCTAAACCAGTGGTTCTTAACTTGTGGTCTGGGGACCCCCAGGGATCTACAATGTCCTCACAGGGGGTCCACGAAGGCTTGAAGGCAGCTTGGCTCACCACCTCCCTGCAGCGGAGTGGCCATGTGCCAGGAGCCAAGGCAAAGGCTGGCTGGCTGGCTGGCTTGGCCTGCACATTGCCGTTCAATCTGCTCCAGCCACAAACCTGCAGGAAGAAGCCCCTCCAGTGCCTCTGAGGGAAGGGTTAATGGGCGGTGTAATTGTATTATCGTTGGTGTTGTTCTTAGGTTAAGTGTTGGGGGACCCTGGCAACAAAAGATATTTAAAGGGGGTGTGTGTCCCTGGTAAAGAAAAGGTTATGAACCATTGTTCTAAGCCCAGTTCGCACTGGTCAACAGGGGAGCGCGGACTCCGTTTTGGGAGAACCGAATCAAGGAGGACGAAGCGTGCGGTTTGGCGCTCATGCTGCCTGCGGTCACGGGGTATGATGATGATGATGATGACACGGGTCCCCCCTGTCCCGAGCGGATGCGTGCTTACTCGGGAGCAAGTCCTCGGTGTGTTGCCTAAAACTCGCTCCCGGGTCAGTCACAGAATCCTAGAGTTGGAAGAGGCCACAAAGGCCATCTAGTCCAACCCCCTTCTGCCCCGCAGGAGTTCCCAATCCAAGCACCCCCGACAGATGGCCACCCAGCCTCTGTTTCAAAGCCTCCAAAGAAGGAGCCTCCACCACACGGCGAGGGGGTTGGGGAGACCAGGCAGAATTTCGGCTGCTCGGACCTGAGGGCCAAGGCGGGGGCGGCTGGGGAAAGCAAGCATCGGCAACCGGAGGAGGAGCAGGAGGGGGGGAGTCACAACCGCCGTGCCTCTGCTGGATCCCTGGGTGTGCGGGCGCGTGTGCCCGGCCCTCCTTCCCCGCGTGGAGGTGGCTCCGGCGACGACGCAGCCCCAGATTCCGCTCCCTCTCCCTCTCCCCCTCTCTCTCTTCCCCCTCCCACCAGGCCCCGCCCCTTTGGGGACCAGGCCCCGCCCCCAAACTCCGGAGTCTTTCGCCCCCCGAGGTAGTGGCTTCCAAAGCGGGCAGGCAGTCCGAAGCCGTGGCCCGGGCGGGGAGTGCTGGCGCGCCCCACTGCGCTCGCGGCGTGTGCGCCCTACACGCGTGGCGCATGTAGCGCGGAGGGGAAGGAGCGCAGCCCAGCCAGCCAGCCAGCCCTCCTCGACTTAGGGCGGCCGGCGGGGAGCCCTTTGGGTCTCCTCCTCGGAGCAGCCTTTGCCTTCCTCGCCGCCGCCGCCGCCCCCAACCCCGGCTCCCTCCCTCCCTCCCTCGGGTGCAGAAGATGTACGACTGCATGGAGGCGTTCGCCGTGGCGCCGCGGCAACTCTACGATGTTACCAACCGGAGCGCTTGCATGCTGCGGAAGTCCAGCCTCAGCCCCTGCTTCGTGGGCTTGGACCCCTTCGGATGGCCCCAGCCGGCCAGCTTGCAATGTAGGTGCCCACCCGGCGGCGGCGGCAATGGGGCGGAGGGTGGGCGGCTCTGCTTTGGGACGGCGGGGCCGGGGGGGGGGAAGCGGAGGCGCTCCTTCCTGGAGAGGGTGGGTGGGTGGGTGCGACGGGGGGGTTTGTTATCCCAATCGGGCTCGGGTGGACGTGGGTGGAGGGGACAGTGGAGTGAAAGCAGGCCGCGCGTGGGCGTCGGGCACGGGTGGGTCGGCGTGGGGCGCGCTTCTCGCCTAGGGGGCGCTGTGTGGATGCCTTTTTTCGCCTTGGCTGAGCGGTGCCTTCCAGTCCCAATTTTCCCAACTTTTGTGTTTCCTGCTTTGGAAGTCTTGCGGTTGCAAAAAGAGGAGGGAGGGAGGGGGCCCGAGTGGGTGGGGCGGGGTGGGCCGGGGAACGGGATGCGACGGTGCCGGCTTGCTTGCCAGCCAACCTGGCTCCCCACACATTTCTCCAGCCCTCCCCCCTCCGCCTGTGGTGCTGGTGGGGAGGAAGACTGCGTTTTCTTTCCCTCCCACGAACATCCACTCGCCTCCTTTGAGCCCCCTTGTCCATCGGAGGATGATGGGCTCTCTAGCCGGTCTCGATTACATGGGACCCCCTGAGCGGGGTGTGTGTGTGTGTGAGAGAGAGGGAGAAAGGGAGCTGCTTTTGCTGTGTGACTCTTTTGTCTTGATACGGAAGCGCATTCTGGACACCAGAGGGCGGGGAGGGGGGAGAAGGGGGGACTTCGAAGTTTTGGGGCGACCTGAAGCGTGGATGGAGAAATGGCGGGGAGGGGGCGCGTGGGGAGATCCAGAAGCGGAGGGGGGCAGGAAAGAAACGGGACCTGCTTCGGGGGAGGCGAGCCTGCTCAGTGGGGAGAGGGATCGGGCTTGGGGGGGAGCGAGGAGAAGAGAGACAGTGCCCCTCCTTCCCAAAGCCCGGCAGCCGAGGCGGGAGTTTAACTTCCCAGCCAGGGAGGGGGCGATCTCGACCTTTGTCGGTCTCCCGCCACGAAATGCAAACAGATCGCGAAGCTGGAGCTGGTGGTGGCAGGCGAGGCGGGGCCCTTTTGCTTAATTCGTTAATTGTTACACACGAGGGGAATCTGAAAGTAGAAGGAGTGGGTGCGTGGGGTGGGGAGATCTGTCAAACACCCACGGGTGTTCCCCCACGGGGCAAGCCTTTCCATTTGTCTGAGCGGCTGCCCGATCGCTTCCCTTTCCGGCACCCACGCCGAGTGTTTACAACGCGCCGAAGAAGAAGGCTTTGATTTCCACTTTCATCCGCCCCGTGGGAAGGGGCCGGGCGGGTGGAAGCCTCACCTTTAGTGGTGGTGGCGATGGTGGAGGGGGGGAGGTTGCAATGCCGAGTCTCCTTCTTCTTTCATCCCTCCTCCCCTCCTCCCCAGCCCGGGCCGAGGGGAGCTGGCTTTGCCTCGCTCCCTTTCCAAAGCGGTTTCATTTGGAGCGGCCCCACCCCGGCCCGGCTGCCAAAGCGCTCGGGAGAAATGTGGCACTTTAACTCCTTCCACGGCGCCTGGAACTCAGGAGGCTCCCAGGCGAGATCTCCGGCTCCGACCGGGGAAGGGGTTGATTCCACCCACCCCGCCGCACCCCTTCCATGAAGTTCAGAGGCTTTCCTCTGGAGCCCCGGGGGAGCAATGGCAATAAAAAGCCAACACCCCACCCAGGTCGGCCGAACTGGGGGATTGCATTGTAGGCTAGGGCTGCCCCCATCTGAACTGGAGTCAGGAGGACTCGACTTTGCATTTGTGTTTATGAGGACAAGCCTTGGCAACCTGTTAAAAGGTTGAGAGAGTGCCTCTGGGCATGGATGGGTGCTTTTTCTGCTGCCATGGAATAACTCTTGCCTGTGTGACATGAGGGTTTCTGGACCATAGGGGATGGTTTCCAGGTAGGTGGGAGGAACTGCAGCATCTTTCTATCTTACACATGAATCACTGTGGCTCTCTGTTTTCTTTAGCTCACAATGCTGTGGTTTCCTAGTTTGTGCCTATGCATGTCTTGTACCCCTGATTGCTACTACTGAAGCCTTTAGCACCTACAGGTGTGCCAGGCTTGCTTGAGGATCTAGAATTGATCTGCTCTCTCTGTGTGTCTCTCACCACTACCCCTAATAAGGATGCAGAGGGTAAGGGCAGGAACTCACAAAGAAAATAGTGAGGGTAACAAACAAAATTAGGGACAAACTGAAGAAATACCACTATTCCACCTTCACTATTTTCTTTGTGAGTTCCTGCCCTTTCCATCTGCAGAATAGCTTCTGCCGAGGAGTCAAGGCAACCTAGATGGCTCTCTTCATCCCCACTTTATCATCACACCTGCTTTGTGGGGTAGGTCAGGCTGAGAGAAAAAGAGAGAGGTCCAAATGAATTGCATGCCCCAGTGGGAACTAGAACATGGATCTCATACCACATAATTATATCACTATGATTCCACTTTAACTGCCATGGTTCCATCCTATAGAATCATGCAATTGGCAGTTGAGGGAGGGCCCTTTGAAACTTCAGCGAGGGAGTTCCTTTGGTACCTCTGACCAAAGTACAAACCTCAGGGTTCCATAGGATGTTGCCATAGCAGCTAAAGTGGAATCAGCACAATAATCTGTGTAGTGTGAAAGGGTCCCTAGAGCAACCCTCTAAGTACTGTAACACACTAGCAGGCAAGGTGTCCATGGGCGATATCAGGGACAGCTTCGCTCATGACTGTATATCAGCTGGAACTATTTTCATGGCACTGTGTTTATTGGAGAACACGGATACACACCTGTATTCTCCCTATCCGCACCATTTCTGTTGCATTCTGGCATCTTGAATACCTGCCTCTCTCAAACAGTAACTGGGGCCTTTTTGCTGAAGTAGCTGCAAGACTGAGAAGAGAATGGGGCGTCCCTTCTGCTTCAGATCTTCGTAAATGCATCTCTTGTTTTGTGTCTCCTCTGCCTGGGCATCTGTGATTACTTTTCCCCACCCCACTCCCAGAATAAGAAGGAAATCCAGGCGACAATCAGCAGAAAGTGGTAGGACAGTTTTGTTGAGTGCTAGCAGTCAAAGGTGGGTGCGGGGGACTGCTAGCATTTGTGGAGCAATGAAAACTTAATGCAGGCCAGCAGATAAGAATTTTCTCCAGGTGACCAGAACATCTTCTGTATATACCATAGGAAAGGGCTTCAGTATTTTTCTTTTAGGCCAGTGATGTGCAGCAGATGACTCACACAGGCATACAAAAGGGTAACAATAAAACTGAGGGCTAGTAATATGTGTTCATCTTGCATGCAGGTATGCTTGATTTCTCAGCACCTGTTAGGGGTTGTCTACACGTTTAAAGTACTGCTCATTCAATCTGAATAGATTGTGATCTGGCCACATGCAATTCTGAGCCTATCAGGGTATTCAGAAGGAGGGGGGCTAAAAACTCCACAAACTGCAGTGAAAGGATTTGTGGTTTTCCCTAAAGTTTCCCGGAAAATGCACATAGATGTGCATTTCACACGTGTGGTTGCCCAAATTCTCATCATTGTGTATTTTTGCTCTATTGCCCTTTATTAGAGCATGTAGCCTTCCATTTGAATAGATGCGAATAGGGGGGAAACAGGGTGTAGACAAAATGGTGTTGCTGTGAATGGGTGAAAATGTGCACCCACTCGCAGTCTACCCTTGCATCTAGACAATAAATCCTGGAAGGTGTCTTGGAAAACTAGGTCTTGATGACCAAGTCCTTCTGAAAGTGAGAATGTGGACATATCTGTATCCATAGGCTGGTCTGTCCTAAGCATATCATCTTCCAGGCAGGTGCATTCCCAGGCCCACATATAACAGGTTATCCAGTCTTATCCAGCTTACCTCCATATGAAATTGGAATCCCTTGATGAGATAAAAGTAATGCAGTAGAGGTCAGTGGAACTAGTCATGTTGCTAGTGATTAGATGTGTCTGCAATGTCCGGAAACTGTTCTGTTGTACCTCTGCAGCACTTAACTATTGTCTCCTGGCTTTTGACATTCATAACAACTTTGTGAGGTAGGTTGTTAGGCTCAAGTAAGCTTTGTGGCTGGTTCTGTCACAACAAAGTGGAACAAAGCCTCAATATGTACAGAGTGGTTGAAGGTGATGAACCCCGGTCTACCCGCTGACCTGATCCTATGGAGGAGGTTGTATGTGTGTGTGTCATTTATATGCTGAAAGATTGAATTGGACCCCTTGGCTGTTGAATTAAACCAGCAATCATCCTAATTTCCAGTGCAAGAAAACTGTAGGTGGAGTTTTCCATATCTACACAATATTCTGTTTCTATTGCACAAGCACTGACGTTTCTAGTGGTTGAAAATTCTTGAGAATCTCTGCTTTCATTTGGAAAATAAAAATAAAGCAGGGTGTGGTCTTTGAAGTTGCAAAAACTCATCCTAGGTTTGAAAGTCATGTGGGTTTGCGTTAGGTTTGTGCTGCACTTGTGATGTATGCCTGGTATATATGTGTATAGCATGCTCCAAATCAAGAGAGCATTTGTGAGTGTAGTTATTTGTTTACACGAGCATATGAAGCCTGTGTTTGGGGTGAAGGAAGTTGGGTCACATTTTGTGCCAGTGTGTAAGTGTAGTGAGGATATTGAATCATGGTAGGTGAAAGGGGTGAAAGAAGTATTTATTGGGTATGTAAGCTCTGTTTGGTATGTGTACAATTGACAATGTGTGCTCTCTCAACCTAGGGGAAGGCAGTGACAAACCCCTCTGACTTTAAAACCCTGTGATAAGGTTTGCCTTAGGGTTGCCATAAGTCAGAAATGACTAGAAAGCATACAACAACAAATGCACGAGTGCAGGTCTAGGCCAAAATGTTTATCTGCCTGAAGCAAAGATAGCATCCTACCATTCCCCACACAGAATCCAATAGAACTGGCGGTGGAACCTTACTTCAGTACTGGACATGAGATTGTATCATCTTATCAACTTGTTAGCAGCAGGCTAGCTTTGGGAGTCAGGGTAGCTTGGTGGGAATGGAGGGGGATTTATTTGATTTGTTAGTTGCATTTCTCTCTTGCCTTTTCTCTATGAGCACAAGCCTGTGTGTATGGCTTTTCCTCCACCCTTGTGTGGTAGATCTGGTAGAGTGAGCATGACTGGGAGCAATGTCACACAGTGAGATGTGTGGCTGAGCAGGGTCTAAAACCTAGATCTCCCAAATCCCAGTCCACTGTTCCACACTGGCTTTCCCTGAAGGGCTAGTGGGGCTATGCTGGCAATGGTTGGGGTCTGCCTCCCTTTTATCACCATATCTACGGTACTCCCTGAGATGGCTGTTCCACTTTCTCTCCTCCTCCTAAACAAATCTTGCCAAGAAAATCCTGTGATAGGTTTGCCTTAGAGTCCCAGTTTGTCTGAAATGACTTGAAGGCACACAACAACAAAAGTCAGTTGTATGTGTGTGTTCCCATGTGTGGGACATGCTCTCTGCCGTCAGGAATGCCATAGCTGAGACAAATGGCTTATATAGCATCCCAGCTGCAAACATTTTACGGCTGGTTATAAATGGCTTGTTTGAAGCTCTGGCAAGGCTAGAGCAGGAATTTCCTCAATTTCAGCAATTTAGGCTTTTAAAGCCCTCCAACAACCCCTATTCCTTGACCTGGGTTATACAGTGTTGGACGAACAGAGACCCTGATTTGGGAAGCACTCGATGGACTCCTGGCTCTGACTCTGCCGAGGTTGGTCTAGGGGCTTGTGGCCTTCCTCTCCCCTGAAACAAAAGTACATGCAGTGTGTGTGTGTGTAGGGGAATGTCTCCTCAGGCTAAAAGTGCCCTGCAGCTGCTGATGGCATCTAGGAGAGGGGCTGTTCAATCCCTTTCTTTTGCTTGCTTGATTCTTGCTGGGCAGCTCAGAGACCACTGGTGGATCAGTTTCAAGAGATGGGTGGACAGATAAGAGGCATACAGGGGAGTGCAAAGTGACACTCAGGATTTGGCATACATCTTTTAAAGTTTAAACCAATTGGTATGGTGGGGTCCTAGCTTTGACACAGACTACATTTAACGTTGGCTTGATTTTGAAAGAACACATTCTTCCCTTACTCCAGACACAGGAAAGCTTCAGCCCTTAAGATGTCAGTGAACTGCTGTTCCCATCCTCCTTCACCATTGGCCATGCTGGCAGGGGCTGATGGCAAATAAACTCCAGCAACATTTGAAGAAGGTCCCAAACTCTCCAGCTCTGATGTAAACCTACTGAAAGCCACTCAAAACCACATCCATTAGGTTATTCCATAGGGATGTGTATGTATCCTAATGCTAAAAAGACAAGAAATCTTCTCTTTTTTTTTGCTTAGTCCTACAGATGAGTGTCTGGTAGACTGTGAACTTTCGATGTCACATTGATGCAGCCTTGAATCCCACTTTGAGAGAAAGGTGGGATATAAATTGAATAAATAAAGTTAGTTCAGATTCTAGCGGATGTCTAATGTGCTGTGCCTGTATTACAGTACCTTTCCCTCTAGCCTTTGTTATTAGGCTTCAAGTATATGACTAGATATCACTGGCATTCAGGTAACTGCATCTTTAAAAACATTATTTGGACAGGCATATGAAGCTAATTTATAGAAGATCAAATTTGATTTTTTTTTTAAAAAAATCATATTGTCTAGCCTGCACAATTCCTTGATTTGGGGTAAGCTGTAGACTCATAACCATATATCATATGATAATCTAAAACATGTGTGTGCTTTTTTTTTTAACATGCAGAGAAGTAAAGAAACAAGAACAATCCCAGAATTTGAAAACCTTAATTCTGGCTGATGAGAGCCACCTTAAGCCTAGCAAGACTTTACTGGCTTCTTAGTAAGAAGGAATCTTCCAACAGGACTCCACAGCTATAACCTGGGACTTGTCTACACTGTTAAAAACCCCGAATCCCTCCTCCAAATTCCCCCAAATCTGCAGTGATGCAGTCACATGATGTACACCTTTCCTCCTAATTTGGAGTGATCAGGCCATATGATGCATGGCCAGATTCGGGGCATTTGAGGGGTTTTTTTTTTAGGATTCAGGGTTTTCTCTATATTTTTGGCCCCTGCCACTGCCACAACCATTTTAAAGCTCAGGAGACAAGTTCTTGGTCAAAGGTAGAGGTTTTCTACCTCCACCTGCTCTCTGCTTGCCCATCACTTGCTTCAAGCACCTCTTTCTGTGACGGGTGAGTGGTAGGGAGAGTGGAAGCAGTGCTGCTGAGCCAGGAGAAGGGAGAAAAATCTTTCCCTTTGGCTGGGAACTTGCTTCCTAAGTTTTAAAATGGTCACACCTGCCAGGATCCGACCACTTGTGGCAGTGGTGAGCAGCAGGTGATGAGTGGCATGAACAGCGGCGGCGGATAAAACTCTGCAGGGACAGTCAGGTAGTGAAGACAAGTACCTGATGTCCTTGCAGAGAATAAATTCTGTGCAGGGCTTTAGGGTGAATGCGGGGGCATGAGGGGCAGGACTCCATTTGGACTTTGGGCCCCACGTGTAGGCAAGCCCTTGGTTTAAAGACAGGGGTGTGGAATCTTTTGCCCTCCAGATGTTTTGTTCTGCAAGGACCCTAATCCTCATGTTCACTGAGGCATCTGAGAGTGGAAGTCCAAAAACACCTTTCCCACCTCTGCTTTGAAGAAACTATACAGTAGGATCCCCATATCCACTGATTGATTATCCACTGATTCAGTTATCCATGGGACACAAAACACCACACCTACCATAGAGTCTTCCTAGAAAATTTGTCCCCTCTAGCCATTTTCTAGGTCCTCCAAGGCAACTCTGTGGTATTTTAAACTGGAAGTCCCATTATTTTCAATGGCGTTCATTATTATCCACTGTATTCAGTATCCATGGGGGCCCCTAGAACCTCAGCTGATAAGGGGGTCCTGCTGTAATTTGTACTTCTGAGATTTAGCATGCTAGGGAGCCTTGTTTTAACACCCATAGAATCCTGGGGCTATTTATATGCTGCCAATGCTGTATACAGTTTTGGTCAGTCCTTTTTAATGTGGTGCTGTTCAGATGTTTTGGATTCAGCTGCCATCAGTCCCATCCAGCATGGGTGTACTGCAGGCATGGGCAACTGCACAGGACCCGGGGGGCTATTTTCCCCCACCTCACCTCACCCCCACCATTCACATCCCCCCCAAACTTCTTTCTTTAGCTTTATATTGGACAAAATGGCAACAGGAACTTCTGTTTGCCACTTTTTCTGATAATTTTTTTTGGGGAAAAAGTATTGGGAAGGGAGGGCATTTTGTGTTTATTTGGAGAGGGTATTTTATGGGTTTTTGGCAGATTTCAGGATGTCTGGGTAGGGTTTTCAGGCAAAAAATACCCCCAAATCATACTCACAAATGACAGGCAGTGGATTTTGGAGGGTGCCTATAGGTCACACTTTCTGCACCCTGGTATATACTTCCTCTGAATACAGAGATTGAACTTTTCCATTATGTTTAATTTTAATTGTGTTTTAATTTTATCAATTATGTTTATCTAATGTGTCTTTTTTAAAAAAGCAGCCATCTAAGCTAGTGACCATCACCATTAGATAAAATATATTTCTGCTTTTATTTTTAACATGGAACTGAGGCAGAAAGTTCCAAATTGGGCTGTATTTTAGAAAAAAGACCCCTAGTATCTTGCATAATATATTCTGAGTAGATACTTGGAGTCGCTGTTGTATAGAGTTTCAGAGGGAACCTGTCCCTACTGAGCGATACAGTTCTAGGGATGCCCCCTTGTTTGCCAAATAGGCAAACAAGCCAAATAGCCAAATAGGGTGAAGATTGGGGTGAGCCCAACACATTTTGCTGCCTGAGGCATGATGAACAAGATGGTGCCCCATGTACAAAAGTTGACTGGTATCATCTCCCACACCTGAAGGCAGCAGGCTAGCCTAAAGGAAACAGGGGAAGTATTAGCAAACAGCTCTCTTCTCTCATATCTTGCTGCTGCCTTCCAGCATTTAGTGCCTGAAGCAGCTACCTCACTAAGGCTGGTCCTGTGACAGATGCATGCACATCCATTACTCAGCATCTCCTGCCCTTGCCCTTTGGGATCTGAGGGCAAACAAAGTCTGCATCTGATTGGTTGCTATATTATTCGGTATCCCTGTTACCAGCTGCTGTAGCAGTGGAAGGGGCAGGGCCAACTTGTTCAGGGAGGAAGAAACAACTTTGATTGGTCCTAGGAAACCCTGTGCATTTAAAAATGGATCCAGGCAACTAAAGTCTAAAAACTTAGGCGATATGATAGCCCTGTTTAAGTATTTGAAGGGGTGTCACATTGAGGATGGAGCAAGCTTGTTTTCTGCTGCTCCAGAGACTAGAACACGGAGCAATGGATGCAAGCTCCAGGAACAGAGATTCCACCTCAACATTAGGAGGAACTTTTTGACAGTAAGAGCTGTTTGGCAGTGGAACACACTCCCTCTGAGCGTGGTGGGGTCTCCTTCCTTGGAGGTTTTTAAACAGAGTCTGGATGGCCATCTGTCAGGGATGCTTTGATTGTGTATTCCTGCATGGCAGGGGGTTGGACTGGATGGCTCTCGTGGTCTCTTCCAACTCTACAATTCTATGATTCTATGATTAAGGGAGAAATAATTATTACTGAGATCTAAAAGTGTGCTAATAATGAAAAAGTCTACAAAAAGAAAAGCATGTTAAACTACATGAATTCTCCATATTACCAAAGCACTTGTTCATCCTGCCTGCTATGCTTCACAAGCAAAGTACAGATTCTAAGCCATGTGCGTGTCTTTGGAAACCAGGAAGTAGAACATGACAGAGCTCAAAAGCATGAAAAGTTACTTTTTTGTTTCAGTTCCCAGGAGACCTTGGGGGCTGTAGTCCAAAAAAGTAGCATTTCCTAGCTCTTTGGTGGAGGGCAACATGATAGGGTGCCTGCTGAGTCTCCAGAATTTCTTTACCCTTTTTATTTTGGGTGGGCAGGTCCTGTATCTTTATATCTTGAACAGCCCCCATCCGCCTGGATGTGGGATAGTTTGTAAACACAGAGAAACAGACAGAGGGTCCTTCTTTTTTTCCTCTCCTCCCCTGGGTGGCTCCAAGCAGTTATTTGGGTGTGTACAGAAGCTATTTAGAGAGGATTAAGTTAGGCCTAAAATGTGATGCTCTCCAGGAAATGACAGGCAAGATAACAGCTTGGCTTGACAAGGGCCTCAGAGGAACCTTGCCTTAGTTTGTCAGTGGTTTCTGATGCTGCTTTGATAAGCAGTGCCTCTCCTCTCCCTCCTTGTCCAGTTGAGCTAGCAGTCCTGGGCTCTCTTTTCCAGACCTTAACATTGCTGTTCTGGATGACAGCACCCAGAATCCCTTGTCAGTGCTTGCTGAGTTTTCCTTCCCCTGGGAGCTGTCGTGGGGGGGGGGGTTACAAGGAAGTAACGTTTACAAACCCTGCTATTCCCTACAGTTGAACTGAAGCAGGATCCAATTAATGCTGGGTTTTTGTAACTGTGGGACGGAGCTCCTTAAAGTATAGCCAGTTGCTGGGGTGGCCCACATTCCTCCTAGCTCAAGTTATTTTAATAGGTCAGATTAGTGATGCTGGGGGAGCGCTGCAGCCCTCCCCTCTGCTGGTGATGCTGGGAGCCGAGATACTTATTTTCTATGGATTTATTTGGTGCTTATGCTCCTTCTTTCCTTCTCTGATGGAGCTTAAAACAGACCATCAGGACAAGGCCTTACCTTTTGATTTTTGAGTTCCATGTTGGTGGTCAAAGCCTGGGATAAGAGTGAGCATTGGCAACTAAGTAGCAGTGCTGGCGTGCTGGCCGGTCGTATTATTAGGCAAAGGGAGGCAGCTGCCTCAGATGACAGATCTGGAGTGTTGTAGAAGCACAGCAAATGGTTAGTTATTCACTATGTTGCTGTTTTATTTTTACTGTCAGGGAAAGAGGAGAGACACTTGGTGTTTTTTTTTCCTGGATCATCTGCCAAAGTAACTTGGCTGTGTTTGGGTACTTTGTGCTGGTACTGTGCACTGATTGGGGAGGATTTGCTCTCTGCCTCAGGCAGCAAAATAACTAGAGCCCACTTTGCTAAGCAGCCCAAGACACTTAGTCTCCATAAACTTTAGGAAGGTGGGTTTCAAACGGGGGATTCAAGGCAGTGTCCTTACTTAGACAAACCGTAAGGCCAAGTGGTTAATTCTTCATCTAAGCTCTGCCACCAGTGTCCACGTCATCATGTGTGAGGGGCTGCTCTGGGATTAATTTTCTTCCTTTCATAAAATGCCAGCCTCAGTGAGCTTTAATTAGATTTACCATATTCAGAAGAGTCCAGCTGAAAGCCACTTGTAAAGGATTATTATCCGTTAGTGCTCAGTAGTAAGTGGCTAGATTGTTGGATTGGGATTTGGGAGATACAGCCTTTCATCTCCACTGAACCATAAAACTCACTGGGTGATTTCAGGCCAGCCACTCTTCCTTATCCTGGCCTACTTCACAGGGTTGTTGCGAGGATAAAGTGGAGAAGGAGGACAGCCATGCATGTTGCCTTCAGTTCAGCAGAGGAAAGGAAGAAAGTCAGGAAGGATATAAAGGTAATGAATAAATATCAGTGATAAGCACCCACCTCTGATGAAAGCAGCTCCCTGAATTCCTTTGCTGGTTGCTCCTTCTAACAGGTTTAACTGGCTACCCACACAAGGAGGATCCTGCAAAGGCCAGAGCCAGATCTGAGGACTACATTGGCTGGCTGCAGCAAAGATCCAGAGAGGCCGGGATCACTTCTGGTACTGGAAGCAAGTTCTCTTGTCATTTATGGAATGTACTGTTAGTTTCCAAGCTTAGTAGATATCACTGAGTAACAGTTGGGGCACCCCTTTACAACCTTGGTCCCTCCAGGTGTTTTGGACTGCAGCTCCCATCCTCTCTGACCATTGGTTTATGTTGACCAGAGGGATCCGGACTAGGGAAGGAAAAAAATCCGTATAGTAGAAGCAGTGGATTTTTTGAGCCTCTATAAGGATCTCCCCAACCCCTTTATAGTCACAAAACTTCCAGCAGACAGTCCCCCAATTTTGGAGCCAAACAACCTATCCTAGAAATTTTTGAATTATAGCTCATGATTTAATAGATGTGCTGAATACCTTTGTGGAACCCAGTTTCCACAACTGGTGTTCATGACTACAGCCAGGCAGTAAACTCTTTTCTCTGTTTAAAGTACATCCTTATCCCCCTTATTTTTATACCATCAAGTCTTGATCTCTGGCTGTTTCAAGGTGGTTGGCTCCTACAGCTAATACATCCTTGCTCCTCTTCTGTAAGCTACAAGCGAAGTTGTAACTGATATTCCACACTGTCACAGGTGTATTGCATTCTGTCTGTATATTTTATCCTGCTGTGTTCTGATCAAACCCAATAGGCATGCAAAGCTGCTTGGGGTAGGGAAGTGAAAAATCTGATTCAACTGTGAAGCCATTTGAAAAATAACTAAGCAACAACTGAGCAACCTTTAAAAAGCAATTTATTTAGCACTAAACACTTATTTATTTAAACATGATTGTTCATAAAATGTCAAGAAGCAGGGTTTAATATTTATTTTGGATTGGAAGTATAGAGTGGAAATGTCTGATTAGGAAAATGACATGCTATTAAAACATTGATTATGAGAATGGCATGTTTCTTTTATTTTTTTAAAATTATGGCCATTGCAACACAGTACTCTTTCATTTGTGTGTGTATGTGTCTTCAAATCACCTGTCAACTTATGGCAAACCCATGAATTTCTTAGTGTTTTCTGAGGCAAGGCATACTCAGGGGTACTTTTGCCAGTTCCTTTCTCTGGAATGTAGCCTACAGCCAGGGCCAGTTTAAGGAATTTTGGGGCCCCCTGCAATGCTTTACTTTGGGCCCCCATATGTTTATCTCAGATCAATGTAACCTAACCTATTCACCGTACAGGATGTTCAGATTATAGTAGGACCCCCGTATCGATGGATTCATTATCCATGGAACACAAAACAGCACACCTACCATAGAGTCTTCCTAGAAAATGTGTCTTCCCTAGCCCTTTTCTAGGCCCTCCAAGGCAACTCTATGGTATTTTAAACCAGAAGTCCCATTATTTTCAATGGCATTCACTATTATTCCTGGTTTTCAGAATCCACGCCCCCCCCCACCCCGAACCAATCCCCAGTGGATAAGAGGGGCTTACTATATTACATAATTTGCCACCAATAATGTAGTTTAAAAACTATGTTATAGGCACTAACATAATATTTTTTGTTTATTAGCAATTAATGTAATGGTATAGATTTCCTCAAAGAAAATAAAGAGTAGACTACAAGCTAAACATGAGTTAGCAGTGTGATGCAGCAGCAAAAAATGCCAATGCGATTCTAGGCTGCATTAATAGGAGTAGTGTCTAGATCAAGGGAAGTAATAGTATCACTCCATTCTGCTTTGGTCAGACCTCACCTGGAATACCGTTTCCAATTCTGGGCACAAGAAAGATACTGAGAAGAATGGTGCAAGGTCTGGAAGCCATTGCGCCCTATGAGGAACGGCTTAGGGAGCTGGGTATGCTTAGCCTGGAGAAGAGAAGGTTGAGAGGTGACGTGATAGCCATGTTTAAATATTTGAAGGGATGTCATACTGAGGATGGAGCAAGCTTGTTTTCTGCTGCTCCAGAGACTAGAACACGGAGCCATGGGTTGAAACTACAGGAAAAGAGATTCCACCTGAATATTGGGAAGAACCTCCTGACAGTAAGAGCTGTTTGGAAGTGGAATACACTGCGTTGGAGTGTGGTGGAGTATCCTTCTTTGGGTTTTTTTAAACATAGGTTGGAAGGCTGAAGAAGACCAAGGGGGAAAGGGAGGGGAGAGGAACCAAGACATGTTAAAAGCAGCTGGAAAGATGGGCTGGAGGGGATCTATGTGCAAGGAAGGAAAGGGAAGAAAGAAAGAAAGAAAGAAAGAAAGAAAGAAAGAAGCCCTTTCTAAGGGAGACAACCCTCAAATTCCCTGTCTCTCTCTCTCTCACACACACACACTCACCCTCTCCTACGTGCCTCTCCCTCCAGCTTCTGCCACGGAGGGCTGCTGTTTCTTTCTCTTTCTCTTTCTCTTTCTCTTTCTCTTTCTCTTTCTCTTTCTCTTTAGTTTTGGAGAGGCTGTTTTGTTTGTTTTTTTTAAAAAAGCCAGCAGGAGGTTTTTGGAGGAGGAGGGTAAGAGGGGGCTCCTCCCGGCTGTCTCCTTCCTCAGATTAAGGAGGCCAACATGGGCCCCCTCTTGACCTCGGGGCCCCCTGCCAATGCTGATTTGGCAGACAGGTTAAACCGGCCCTGCCTACAGCACCTGGGTTTCCTTGGTGGTCTCCCATCCAAGTACCAACCAGGATTGATCCTGCTTAGCTTCTAAGATCAGATAGGCCTTTAGGGTATTTAGGCTCTTCTGGAAGTTGTAGGCCAAAAGTTACCCACCCGTGGACTGTACTGAACAAGGATGTGAAAATCTCTAGAATTCACTCCATTTATGCTAATCCTGCCAGTTCCTCCTATCTTTGTTTTATATCTGTTTGTGAGCCTGTTTTTTCCTTCCTACATGAAAATGTGTGAATTTTTTGTTATGAACTTTTCCTGATAAATGCGCTTCTTAATGCATTTCCCCCCTGAGAAAGCACATTTCTAAGTATTGTCGTAGTAATAGGCGTCTGTATAATTTTAGTTGGGTGCATTTATTAGTGTATAATTCAAAACAGGAAGAAAGAATCTAATGCTTATAGTTTCTTCCCAGTGATGGGAAACTGAAAGATGTGCACACATTCTGGTTAATAGTCTTAAAGACCACAAATTAGGTAAACTAACTTAAAAATTAAACCAGTTAATATACATTTCTTTCCTATCCCTAACTTTGACAGACAGCAACTTTCCAAGCTTTCAGACAAAGGTTTTTCCCAGTCCTACCTAGAGTGAAGAGAAAGAGGGAATAATTTTCACGCAAAACATGTTCTTGTTTACCACTGAACTTACCGCACTTTCCCAAGATCACTGAATAAGGAACATGCTTCTTGAATGGTTCCTGCTATGGTAAACCAGTTAGACCTGATTTACACATTAGCTTTGTGCCTTTCCCTGTTGCTTTATCAGCTCAGTTGTATGTAACATGTGAGAAGCCTGGATCACATGCTTGCTTTCCCCTCCCTGCAAACCCAGTGCTGCACTTCTATTGAGCCATTGTTATCAACAGGGGAGCAACTCTGAGCGTTCAGCACAGTATGGACTTTTGACACATTGCAGGCATACCTGCATGGTGTAGGGGTGTGAGTGTTGGGCTAGGACACTGGGAGACCAGGGTTCGAATGCTCACTTGGCCATGAAAATACACTGGGTGATCTTGGGCAAGTCACATTCTCTCAGCCTCAGAGAAGGGTAAAATCAACCCCCCTCCTCTGAACAAATTTTGCCAAGAAAACCCCATTATGGGTTGGCCTTAAGGTTGCCATAAGTCAGAAATGACTTGAAGGTACTCAGCAACTACAAGGACTACCTCATTTAACAAAGCCCCTAGCAGAAGCTTCTTTCCCCAGAGTTTATTTGTATCTGTTCAGACCCCCTTTTCTTCCTTGTCCTTTGTCTAGCTGGAAGTATTTCAGCAGTATCAACATTGGGAGGATAGTGAAGAAGGGCTGGAGAAACACAGATTTTCCATGTCTGCAGTAAATAATATAGTAAAGAAGACCTGAAGTGGGAAAGATTCTATTCTAGCCTGTCCTGCTGTAGCCATTTGTGCCTGGCTGCTGTAGGCAAGGTAAACAGCAGCTGCCTCCAGAATCCCTAACTGAGCACGTTGAACAGCAAAAGAGAGAGACAAGGGGAGAGCTGATAATGCTGCTTCACTAAATAACCCTAGCATAGTTTTAAAAAGCATAGATTTTAGCCACCAAAATGGCAAAATATAAGCAAAGTGGAGACTGGTAGAAGAAAAAGTCATCCCTTGATGGATTTTGGAAGAACCTTTTATTTCCTTACACAAGGGTTTACCTAGCCTAGTTGTTTCCTTTCATGTGTACTTATCTTTACTGTTGGATAAAAAACATTGCTGAAACATGTTGACCTGCTCTGTGTGTGTGTGTGTGCGTGTGTGTGGGAAGCTTTCCCTCTTCTTTCCATGCTGTTTCTGCTTCCGCTGAAAAATTTTCTGTTAAAGCAGTAATGCCTAGAAACACATCTACTTCATTAACTGAAGTATATACCTGTATAAGTGCAATGGCAAGTCAGTCATGATGGAGGAGTGATGGACAGCAGTCATATTGCAAAGGTTACATGTCAGAGCCTTAATCTGTAAAGCACCCTGATTCCTTTTGTACTATTAGCTGCTGTAGACTAAGATGGGGTGGGCAAAATACTGTATTGCCTACAAATCCCAATGTCTCTTTTGCAGACCTCTCCTGTGGCTATAAGAACTAAGTGAAAAATGATCAATTGCCACACCCAAAGACCTTCAGAGGAGTTGGTATTGTAAGAAATGCCTGCCAGACCCTCTCACAAACCCCCCTAAATCTCAACCAGACATAGAGTCCCAGTCACTTTCAGTTATAATTTTTAGCTGGTTTTGAGTTGTATACCCCTAGACTCCAGCCTAAATATAATTACTTGCCTCAGCTAGAGAAGACCCATTAAATCCATGGGATTTACATAGGTGTTGATTCAACAGCACTTGATTCAATAGATCTGCAGTAGTTAGGATTAAGAAGGTACACAGTATTTCTAAATTCCCTTATCCTTGATGGGAAAAAGGTGCCTTTGTGGGTCAAAGTATGTTATGAAATTTTTTTGTACATTTAAAAAAATGATTTTTCATATTGACGACTGGGGTAGAAATGTCATTTCTATAATACACCATATTTGTACAATTTTTTTTTTACATGAAAGTACAATCTTTTTGTGAAAAATGAAACTTTTACAAAGAAACCCAAAATATGAAAAATTGTTCAAAAATGCCCAAACAGGTGTAATCTCACTAAGTAAGGAAGAAAAAAAAATTGGATTTTAAAAAAAAATTATTTATTTATTTATTTATTTAGCTCGTCATACATGAGGCTCTGATAAGCAAGGATTTACATCTCTGTTTGAGACTAGCAATCTCATTTAGACCCAAGATTATTTTATTGCTCCTTTTACTAGTGTTACATTTGTTGACATAAGTTTGTGTGTGTTTCATTGTACTGTATATATTGCCACATGAACCAGCATTGAAAGGCTGGTTAAAAGTATAGTAAACAAATAATTACGTCAGTAGGCTCCCACTTTTGGATGTTTTCTTCTGGTAAATCTTGCTAAACTGGTGTCCAGATGCCAGATTCATACGGAGGATAGCACCTGTCTGTCTGTCTACTGGCGCCTTTCCCTTTGCAAACAGTGGTCACCCTTAAGCTGATATAAGAATCCAGTCCATCCACCACTACCCTTGTTCTAGTAAAATGCAGCATGTCACACCGTACAAAATTGGGGGGTAAAGTATTTTGCCATGAATCCCAAGAAAAATAACTGTTGTAGCTTCCTTTCAGCAAAAGCTATTTAGGTGTTGAGTATTTTTTGGCTTTGGGGCTTTGAATGAATAGCTATGTTATGTAAAAAAAGCAGCTGTACTTGCATTAGCAATACAAAACAGTCCAATTATCTAATGAAGATGTGTGTTCTGTCAAGGACGTGGTAACTTAACAGGGATCCCCAATTCTGGGGAGAGTCAGGGAGGATTTGAATGTACCACAGTGAGTGAATATGTGCCTTCAAGATGTCTGTTGACTTACGGTGACCCTATGAATTTCATAGAGTTTTCGTAGGCAAGCAATGCAGAGAGGTGGTTTGCCATTGCCTTCCTCTGAAATATAGCCTACAGCATCCAATATTCCTTGGTGGTCCCCCATCCAAGTTCTAAGCAGGCCTGACAAAAGGCAGCATATGAACACAAAATCTTTAGATTTTGGCTTTCACTCAGCCCCTCAGCCACACTTTGGACATATTGTGCTGGGAATATACAAGACTACATTCCCATCCATTTCATGCCAATAAGATACCACCAGTTCCTTTCTCAGCATTTTGGCTGCCATAATGACTTCTGTTTTCTGCTGAAGATATATCTCCCTTGTTGCTCCCCTGGGGAGTCAGGGAGAACTGGCAGGATGTGTGGGGCTTCAGTTTAGTGATGAGCTTCTTGATCATCTGGCCATCCATCTCAATCTCCTAACCAGTGTTTTCTTGTTGGATCTTGTATGGAAGAATCTATCACAGTGGCAGCTAAATGGAGCTTCCATATTCAGAGACGGTATACCTTTGAACACCAGATGTTGTGAACAAAGAGTGAACAGCTGTTTGTCTTCCTGCTCTCTGTTTCTTGGCCTCTTACAAATCTCTGACTGGACTAACTGGGCATGATTTTCACAATGAAGAATTCTAGGTGAGATTCCTCCACTCACTGCCTACTGATATGGTAGACCACAACTCCAATAAGGCAGACCAACACATTTGGAGTGCCTCATGTTGGCAGAGGTTCTTGTAGTGAGTTAGAGGGTAGCAAGAGCAACGCTGCAGAATATTCAGTGTGACACTTAATCTAGCATTGACTGAGGTGGGAGCTGTAGCTCAGCAGAAGAGACTGTTTGTATGTAGACAATCCCAAGTTTGATCCCTAATGTATAAGTGGAAAAGGTTCAGGTAGCAGGTGATGGAAAAGGCCTCCACATGAGATGTTGGAGAACCTCTGTTAAGTTGAGTAGATAACAGTCCAAAAAGTAAATGTTGCCAGGCTCTGTAATGAACAGATAATCCTAGTCTATGACAGCTACCTATGTCCTTGTTCCTCAGCCTCTGAGCAGATGTTCGAGCTCTCATTTTCATACCCAGTATGAGGATATGTATCTTATTTCATGGTGGGATGGCTTGTTTGGTTTTTCTTTAGTGTTTTTTGATTACCTGAGAGAACACACCTGGAGGTAGATCCACTTCCCAAAAAATGTGTGGCACAATGAAAGCAAATTACAGTATCGTTATTCCCATATGAACCTTGCTTTCTTTCATACATGAGTGAATAAAAGAACCAAAATTGCCTCTTGTAGAAGGAGGTGGCAGAATCCTGCCTTGTTCCTTCTTTTAGTGAGAAATTTAAGAGAAACACTATTACCATCAGAGTGTGTTTCTCTTAAATTGTCATTCACTGAAAGATACCGCCCTTCCCTGCAGAAGCAGTCTGAAGCAGAACCAGCCCATTAGATGAAGGCCCAGAATGGTGCAGCCAGAATGCTGTCCAGGACCAGTTATAGAGAGCATATCACTCCCTTGTTAAAACAGCTTCACTGGTTCTTTTCTGGGCACAATTCAGAGTGCTGGTCATGACCTATAAAGCCCTATATAGCTTGGGTCCAGACTATTTGAAAGACAGTATCTCCCCATACAACCTGCAAATGTTCTAAGATCTTCAAGGAAAGGCTTTCTTTTGGTCCTGCCACCATCACAAGCTCACCTGGTGAGGACACGAGAGAGCCTCCTTAGTAGCTGCTTCCACCCACTGGAACTCCTTCCATGGGAGGCTAGGCTGCCCCCCTCCCTGCTTTCCTTTCGCCTGCAGGCAAATACATTTTTATTCAAGCAGGCTTTTAATACATAGCTGGGCTTACGGGGGGGGGGCTTTTTTATTAAGGTGTGTTTGTATTTTTATTTTGTTTATTTTTATCTTTTAACTTTTATACGTTTTATGTAATTTTAGATTTTTATATTGTGATGTTTTTAAATTGCGCTTTAGATGACATTTTGTGAGCTGCCTTGGTTCCCACTTCTGGGAGAAAGGCAGCATATAAATTAATTAAATAATTTATAAATAAAAGAGCCGACCCTGGAAAAGTTACTTTTTGGACTATTCTCCCTGAATCTCCCCCAACCAGTATGGTCACGGTTTCCAAAATGTGACTTTGGGTCTAAAGCTCCTAGACTTCCCAGTCTGCATAGCCGTAAGTCCTGCTGGCTGTAGATTCTAGGAGTTCTAACCCAAAAAAGTGTGGAAGGATTATGCTAAACCTTTCTCTCTGATGTGTTAATCGACTATATGCAGGAACATTTTTTTAAAAAACACATTAAAAGTGTTTTAAAATGTAACTGTCCCAAATTACAGCCTGAAGTCATACAATCCAAAATTCTGCCATCTTCTTCTGCAGAACTGAAGATGGAGCTGTGAAGCACTTTCTCCAGTCTTGCCAACTAGAGAAACATTTGAGTCAGAATGACTGTGTTGTTGCTGAGCTCTTGGCGGGCTGCATATTCGGATTTCCTGCTTTCATTTGTTCCCCAGAGAGACAGGGCTGGGCACTTCCCTCCATTCCCAGGGGCTGACAGCCATATTTCATGCTGCTTGTCCAATCTCAGCAAAGGTGCTGCTGCGGCCTCCTGCCCTCTGGGAATGTGTTTAGGATTGTTCCCTCTGTCAGAGCATCAGATGGTTGTCAGTGCAAGGGGGGATTTATGGCTGGAGCAGCTCTTCTCTGTGTCCATGGAGGCGGGAGAGCCCTGTCCTGCTGGGGAATTTATTTCCTGCCCTCTGCTCCCACCTGTTGCAGAACACTCTCTTTATCTCGATTAATGACTCCTCAAAAGCCTGATGGCTCCGGGCATTCCTGGAGCTTTGGGTGGCCTTGGCTTTGGCTCTTTGGCCACTGGTGGTTTGTGCTTCTTCCCTCCTTCATGCTGTGTGGCTCCAGGCAGGCGAGCCAGGTGCTGTCCGATGCAGTAAAAGAGCCCAGGGAAGCAAGTCTGTTCACTGGCTCCGACAGATCAGAGACCTGTGCCAGGCTGCCTGGAGAGGCTTTGCTCCTTTCCAGTTTGCATAGTCAAGCGAAGGACACTTTTCCAGAGGTGTTATCCCAGCTTATGTTCAGAAAGCCTAGGAAGGGAGGTAGAACAAATAGGGCCATGGGTGTGGCCTTTGTAATGCATAAATCATTCACTACAAAAATGCAACCCGTGCCATCCGCAGTCCCCCTGCCTCATGCATTCCAGATCCTTTCTGAAGAAGGCTTAATTGGCAAAATATATAGGGCTATGTTAGAGACTAAATTTAATATTGAAGAGGGTTTGATAGCCTGCTGGGACAAAGATTTAATACTTACTAGAGATGAAATTAAAGTATGGACTCAAGAAATAGTAAAGAATAAAAACACAAAAGTAAAAGAGCAACAAATGAAACTGATGGGACGGTGGTATAGAACACCACATCAATTATCCTTTATAAATGGTAATTGTGCATCAAACTGTTGGCATGGTGGTATAAAAGGATCCTATATTCATATCTGATGGGGTTGTCCCTTCATCCAGAAATTTTGGAGTGAAGTAAATAAAGAAAATAACGGGATACTAGGGAAAGATATACAGCTCAGTAAAGAAAACAGTATTACGCTTAATCTGAGTAAAATGGGCTTGAATAAGAATGAAGAGTATGTGACAAAGCAAATATTAAAAGCAGCACATGCAGTTATTGGCCCTGGGTTGGAAAGAAAAATCCAAGTGGTGTAAATCAAATCTCGAAAAATATATAACAGCATTTCTATTACAGTATTTGACTTTTATAGAGAAAGAAGACTGAAATATATAGGATAGATAAAGGAAGAAACCTGGAACAATAAATGGAAAATGGTGATTCAAAAAGTTAATGAACAAGGGGGAGTATCGCAATAACCAATATGAATGCAACTATTACCCATATCATGGAAGATGTATCATGAAGACTTAAACAGATACATCCTCTGCGAAGCCGGTGAAGAGGGTGGGAGGGAGGAAAGGGAGCAAACGAAAAATGTGATTATGTAATATGTTGTAAAATATTTAATTTTTTTTAAAGGAGCTGACAAAAGATATTCTGGGATAAACAAAATGCAGTCGGACCCCCGTATCAGATAACTGAAACTGCAGATATTGCTTCTGCAGATACAGGGGTCCTGTTGTATATATGGATCTCCAAAATAAAATCAGAGCAAACAGGAACAAAATCTGGGACTTTCTGGTCTTTTTTATCAGTTTGGGTGCACCCAGAGTCTCACATTGTTAATTTATTTGTTATGTCTCTATCTAGCTCTTCTTTTGGAGAGCATAGGACAGAGAACCTGGAACTCCCAGGAGTTTCCTGTTTGGATATCGATGCAGTCTTCATTTCTCTTAGCTGTATCATTTGTTTTTGTTTGCTATACGGTTCAATGCTCCCCAACCCAACTGCATGGCACTAAGAAACTGTGATAGTACTATGGTACGAAGCCACATGAGGAAACAGCCTTACAAAAATAAAGTGTGTTTGTGGTCAGAGTCTGAGTGAGACATTCCTGGAAACTACAGTATACGCAAACCACCTTCAGCTCCATCACAAAAAGAGAGTTATATGATGTACAGTAAATGAGAAAAGGCAGCCCCCAACTCGGTACTCTCCAAATAATTTGGACATGAGCTCCCATCATCCCCAGCCAGTATGATCAGTACTCAGGAGTGCTGGGAGCTATAGTCCAAAGTCTGTGGAGAGTACCAGATTGGGGAAGGATGATAAGGAATAAAAATAAATACATTGTCCTTGGTTTCAATAGTCACTTGTGGTAGTCATGCAGTTTCAGACTTGAGGGGTTGTGGCTTGTGAAATCATCCTGCGTTTGGGCACAGGATCCAGCAGGTTACAGTCTGTCTGATTTGACTTGTGTGAAAACCTGTAGGTGTGTTAGCATCCATTTTGTGTTTTTTCTTCTCCTGGGGCAAACTAATGCATGTACTTTATTTGGGGAAAGTGTTCTTTTTTAAGACTCCTTTCTGCCATCTTGGCTTGCAGATTGTAGTATTTAGTTAAGAGCTCTTAATTGTTCCTCCCTCCAACCACAAACACACACACACACCTCCTTGAATGTCTAGGACCAACATCCCAACACTGTAGTCTGCAAGTGTGTTTGACAATGATGGTAGGTTGGCATGCAATCAAAAAACAGATCTATTCACAAATAAATCTGCCTGTGTGCCTTTTCAGTCAGCAGCAGGATAGGATACTTATTTGTAATTTCGATGTGTGGGGACTGTTCACGGACAATAAGCAGTGCGGAAGGAATGCCATGGAAAAAAGCAGGTATGTTGGACTACAATCCCCATCATCCTGATCAAGCATGGTTATGCTTGTTGGGAATAGGAGGTTTTGTAGTCCAACATATATGGAAGTATGCTGGCTTGAGGAAGGGTGTGCTCTATATAGCTTACCCTGGAGAAATGAAGAGGAGCAAACTTTTCAGCCCATCCTCCCATCCCCTCTTTTAAGTTACTCCCAAATTTACCCAGGAACCAGTGTGGTGTAATGATTTGAGAATTGGATGATGACTCTGGAGACCAGGGTTCGAATCCCTGCTTGGCCATGGAAACCCACTGGGCGAGCTTAGGTAAGTCACACTCTCTCAGCCTCAGAGGGAGGCAAAGGTAGCCTCCCCCCCCCCCGACCAAATCCTGCCAAGAAAACTCTGTCGTAGGGTCACTTTAGGTTTTTCGAAGGCACACAACAAGATCAGAAACAGCTATGTTCCCTTTCAATATAGACTCCTGATATGTTCCCTATATCAATATATCTCCCTCACCACACATTCAACAGCCTATTTAAATTGTGTCAGTTCAAGGAAAAAAGGAAAAGATGCCCCCCCGCCACAAATGTATAGTGGTACATCCATTTCTGGCTGGTATGAGGAAAGAATCAGAGCCTTGGTTAAGGACAGCCCAACTCCCCTGTGCTGCTGCCCCATAAGCAGAGACTAGTGGCTGTCCACCCATTCTACAGTCTTCCAGCTTTGGATGACAGCCTGCCAAATGTGGCCCAATTTTAAATTTCATTTGGCCACCGCAGACACAAAACGCTAAACACAGAACTGTGAGCAGAAGCAGTCAAAAAAAGCACCCCAGCTTCTGCTGTGTGCACATTGTTGGGTGCTTTTTATCTGCTAAATTTATGTCCTTGCTTTTGGTCAGGGTTTTTTAACTGTGAGATCCATTTTGTGGCCTTTTGGCCCATTCCAACAGGTATACCTTCCCATCTTTCTGACTTGTGTGGCTGATATTAACACTTAGCTTACCTCTTGCAAAGTAATGTTGCTTCCATTTTGGTGGCTTTCAGTGCCCTGGGATTCCTTGGGACAGT
This sequence comes from Gambelia wislizenii, assembly GCA_030847615.1. NCBI lineage: Eukaryota > Metazoa > Chordata > Lepidosauria > Squamata > Crotaphytidae > Gambelia > Gambelia wislizenii. Next base: position 241,888,733 of record JAUMIR010000002.1, on the reverse strand, counting down.
TCACAGCTGCTTTGATGAAATGATCAGTAACAGAGCAGGAAAGAAGAACTGACCTATCATGATTGATTTTCCCATGCAAAGGAGATTGGCGGGGTGGGCACTCTTCAGAGCACATTCTTAGCTCAATCAGGGCAGGGTTTGAAAGTAATTTGTTGTTGTTGTGTACCTTCAAGTGATTTCTGAGTTCTGGGGACCCTAATGTGAACTTATCATGAGGTTTTCTTGGCAGAATTTGTTCAGAGGGGATTTCCCTTTGCCTTCCTCTGAAGCTGAGACAGTGTGATTTGCCCAAGGTCACCCAGTGGGTTTCCATGGCCTAGTGGGGATTTGAATTCTGGTCTTCTGGAGTCTTAGTCCAAGACTCAAGCCACTACACCATGCTGGCTCTGATACATGACAAGTAATTATGTTGCTTGCAATATGCGTGTGTGTGCATGGGGAATAACAAGGACGACTGTACACCCTCCATAACCACTGATAATGTAATCCCTTCCTGTGCGTTGAATTATGTTAGCCAGCAGTAATTATTGCTTCTTGTTACATTTTGGAGAATAAAAATGTCTTTGTGAGCATGGACGTATCTATCTGCCCCATGAAACTCTGTAAGGCAGCATGTATACAGGTTTCTGTATAAATAGTAGCAGTAATAATTCTGTAAATTTTAATGTCCTCATTTTTATTTTATTTTTTACCATTTGCCTTTTTAAAGAAAATGATATTATTGAATTTTTAAAATTCCTTTGTTTGGTGCAACAACACTTGAAAGTTACTTGTCCTGAAGGCAACACTATTTATCCAACCCACCAAATTCATAATAATTTCTGATTCTTTTTTTGGGGCGGGGGTGGACTTCAGAATTGTGTGTATATACCTAAGTGCACAGAGCTAAAAAATCTGAGCTTCCTGATCTGTGTACCTAGAAATAGGATACTGAGTTGTCTGAAGTATTTACTCAGTCCTAGGTAGGATTTACATTTTTTTAAAAAAAATCTCTTTCTTAAATGAAATGAAAACAACAGTGATACAGTCATCAAACAGATATTTGAGATGTTTTGCATTGAGTCAAAAAGATACTGACCAAAACTATCTTAAAAGGGGGAACAATACCTCATAGTAGGATCATTTCCAGATTGTTGCATTTCCCCATAGATCTTTTCTGCCTCTGCTACTGCTGCAGATTTAACTACCTTGAAAGGTAACACATTTGTCAACCTGATCCCATGCATGTTTATTTACTAGGAACAGTCCTACTAATTTTTCAGTGGAACTTACTTTCAAATAAGAATCATCCTAAAGGACAGAGACAGAATGTCAGCTTAATTTGATTTGTAATACAAAACCTTGCTTTGGCTGTTAGTTGGTCCAGTATAGAACACTTTTACGGTTGTCAGCCATTTTTGTTGGCCTCTAATAAAGTGTTTAATAAGATATTGTGCCTTTAGAAAGAGACTGATATGCAGATTTATGTAAGGTAGAAGGTAGTAGGAAAAGAGAGAGACCACATTTCAGGTGGATGGACTCAATCAAGGAAGCCACAACCCTGAGTTTGCAAGAACTGAGCAAGGCTGTTGATGACCAGGTGACTTGGAGGTCTCTCATTCATAGGGTCGCCATAAGTTGAAGATTATGTCAGTTCACAACAACATTGTATATAGCAGAACATGTTATAAACCAACCTGGACACAAAATGCTATTTAAGAACACAGAAATTCTGGACCAGGCCAACAACTATCATGTCAGAATGCACAGAGAAGCTATTGAAATCCACAAACACCTGGACACCTTCAACAGGAAAGAAGAAACCTTAAAAGTACTGTAAACAAAATCTGGCTCCCAGTTTTGAAGAACAATAGAATAAAAACTCAACACTTACAAAGGAATTCCACCCAGGGACAAGGGGAGTCCCAGCAGATAATGGCCCATCAACCAACCATCAGCCAAACAGACACTAACGAGCCTTGCATTTCAATACCCAGAAACTAACCATTCAATTACACAAATTTACATATACTACCCTACAGGGGTTCACAGCATATAAGCATATAAGCTCCACATACACTCCTACCTAACCATCTCTGAGGGAGGGGTGATGCGGTTCCTTTACATCTGGGTTTCGTCAGTCACCGCCCAGGTGTAGCAGGAAGTTACATTAAGCCTCTTCATATTCAAATTTCTTTGTCTTCATCTCCTCCATCCTGGAGCCACGAGGCCAGTTCTAACTTCCTGCTTCGCCCAGTAGGTAGCTGAGAAATCTCCTCCGTCTGGAATTTCTATCTCCACCTTTATTCTTTTTCCTTTCTTGTTCCTTTACCTACCTTTTTCCTTCTCCAGGCATTGCTGCTTTTCAGCCCTTGCCTTTTTCCTTTTGAATTTCCCGCCTATTTAAAAAAAAAACAAAAAACAAAAAACAAAAAACCTCTCCTCTCTCCGCGCAGCTGCTCAGTCGGCTCCAGCCTGCTCCTCCTCTCTCTTTCCCTCCTCCCACCTCTCTCCTTACTGTTTCTTCGCACCGAGGCCATGCAGGCCCAGGAGATTCCCCAGCAGGCGGGGAAGGACTCCGGAGTGGCCGGGGATGCGGTTCTCGACCGCGGCCACTCTGAGGATGCGGAGAGCGCTGCTGAGGGAGCCGCGGTCGCCATTGCTGCCGCTGCCGGCTCCCATGTGGGCGTCCCTCAGAGGGACGCGGCCCGGAAGGCACACCAGGCCATCGTGACTGGGAAAGCCTCCGATGGCCAAGCGGCAGCCAAGCCACGGAAGAGGCCAGCACAGCCCAGGAAGAAGCTGGCCTCTGATGCCTCCAGCGGGACCGCGATGGAACCTCCGGCCCTATGGAGTGCTTGGCACGCGCCAGGTGCCTGCTGCCAGGACTGGCCAGGGGCAGGAGCCCCTCGGAAGGTACAAGGGGCCCTTGGGGGGAGCGGGGACGAACTGCCCCTTCCCCCACGCATCGTGCCCTCCCTGCTTTTGGGGACGGCACGTATTCTACCCCCCTGGAGGCCAAACGGAGCGCGGGAGGGGGAAGGGGAGAGCGAGGACTCGCGCTCCCATGCGGAGCCCTCACCATCCACCGGGCCCCAAGCAACCGCCGCAGCTGCCTCGGGGGAGGGGGGCACACCGCATGGGGAACCCCATTCGCTGTCTGACCCCACTCCAGGAAGCAGCCAGGCCCTACCCCAACTGAGCCAACCACCACAAAGCCTGGGCATGGAGGAGCAGGCCTTACAGGCCCCAACTCCTCAAGCACCCCCCCCACAGGCCCTGGCCTCCCAACCTCCACTCCTCCCGACCTTGCCTGCCCAGGTGCCACCCCAGCAACACCAGCTGCCCTTGGTGCTCCAACCAATGCCTCAGCAGGCAGTACCTATCCAGGCGCAGCAACCGTTGGTTTACCAGGCCCTGCCACCACAGGGGCCGGTGAACCAGACCCTGGGCTTGGGTAACCAAAATCAGGTTTTCCTCCCACCAGTGGTCCAGCCTCAGCCTATGCAGGCGGTGGGTTTTCAGGCACAGCCCTACCAGGCCCCAGTCCTTCAGGCCCCGCCTCTCCAGGCCCCCACGGGCCATACCAGCCAAAACCACCATGGCATCCCAGTGTTTTACGATCACTCTAGTGGGGAAGAGTCCGACATCGAGTGGTTGGCCGCTCAACCACCCAAGGCCAGGGGAGCTAGACCCACACAGCGGGGGGGGGGGTCGTAGAAAGCGTAAGGGCGCCATTAAGGCAGCCCTACAGCTACTCTCAAAGGCATTGCTCTCAGACGAGGATTCGTCAGAAGAGCCTGGCACGAGCGCCTCAACCTCGGGGGTTCCCCCTAAGGACCAGGCGAACAACGCGCAATCCCAGCAGCCAGCAGGACCGGGCAAGGCGAAAGCTAAGTCCGCGTCCAAGGGCCCTAGGGACCCATTAAGAGGCACAGATGTCCTGGCCAAGAAGAGGAAGGATCCTCCCTCCACCCACTCCTCTGCAGAGTCCCTTCCTCCCTCGGATGAGGAACGCGCCCTCACCGACGCCGTCAGGGCGTCCGGGACTCACGACGATGTAATCCTAACCGACAAAGAAGAAGGAGAAATCTCTGATTCCGAGTTTGCAGACCAGGACCACTCGGATCGCCTTTTCCAAGGAGAGTGGTATGTTCCTCTCCTTACTAGGGTGATGGCAACACTAGAAATTACTCCTACAGACACAGACCAAGCCCCATCGACATCGTCGTCCAACGAGAAGGTCGCTGCAGTGATGCGTACCTCACGCCCAAAGAAGCCGGAGCTACCCTTCCCAGAGGCCTTCTGGTCCCTGGTAACCGACGAATGGGAAAAACCTTCAATGGGAAGGCGGGGCACTACCGTGGCTCAAAAATATTACAACACCACTCAACGCTTTCTGGACCTCCTAAAGCCCCCAGTGGTCGACAATCCTGTCGCGTCCCTCGTCTCAAATTGTCTGGCTCCTAAGGAAGGAGAGGGCTCTCTCCGGGACCCAGACGAAAAAAGAACCGATGCAGCCATCAAGAAGGCCCACGACTCCGCGGCATGCGGGGTCAGATCCACGCTGGCAATATCGCTTTTTTCCAGAGCGGCGATAGTGTGGCTGCAAGAGCTCATGGAGATCCAGGAGCTCGATCCAAACGTGCTGCACAAGTCTCTGCTTAGATTCCTGCGTACCTTCTTCTTCATAGCCGACGCGGCACAGGACGCCATGATTTTTTCCGCCCGCGCGATCGGGGCCCTCACGCTGGCCAGGAGATCAGTCTGGCTAAAGCACTGGCAGGTGGATACTCCTACCAGGGCAGCATTGGCCTCAGCGGCCTTTAAGGGCCTTAAACTGTTTGGGGAAGAGGCCCTAAAAGGTATCCTAGTCGAGACAAAGGACAAAAAGTTGGCCATGCCCTCCACACTCAAGAAGCCAGACAAGAAGAGCGGCAGACCACCCTTTCAGACTTCTCGTCCCTTTCGTTCCTTTCGGGGATTCGGGAAGCAGCGAAACTACAACTCCTTTCGCCCACCATGGGTTAAGCCAAACTACGTCATCAGACAGAACACTGGACCGCAGCCCAACAATAGCAGAAGGGGAGGCTCCAACGCCCAGCGTGGAGGCTCGCGACAACAATCCTGACTCGGGGTCGCCCCCAGTGGGCGGCCGCCTCAGTCTGTTCCTCCGGCTTTGGTCGAACTCGACAACGGACAGGTGGGTCGTCTCAACAATCACCCACGGGTACAAAATCGAGTTCGACTCAAGGCCAAGGGGCAGACTTCTCCCAGCCCCAATACCCAAAGACCCAAAGAAGGCGAGAGACCTGACGACAGCCATATCTCACCTAAGACACATAGCAGCCATAGAAGAGGTACCACCCTCTCAGCGCTTCTTAGGCGTGTACTCCTTCTTCTTCACAGTACCAAAGAAGGATGGCAGCCAGAGGTCCATCCTGGACCTAAAATACACCAACAGACACATCACATACAGAAAGTTCCGGATGGAGACGCTTACATCCATAAGGGAGGCGCTCCAACCAGGAGACTTTCTAGCCTCACTCGATCTCTCCGATGCGTATATGCACATCATGATCCACGAGGACAGCAGACAATACCTCCGCTTTGCCTTCGGGGATCAACACTTCCAGTTCAGGGCCCTTCCATTTGGTCTGGCCTCAGCACCAAGGGTCTTCACCAAGGTCCTGGTCACCCTAATCGCCAACCTGAGGGCACAGGGAATCCACCTGTACCCATATTTGGACGACATCTTACTGCGTGCGTCCTCTCTGAACAAAGCAGGGAGAGACCTGCAGACCACAATTCACTACCTGCAGGCCCATGGTTTTCTGGTGAACTTCAAAAAGAGCAGCCTGTCTCCTGCCCGCACCATCGTCCACCTGGGTGTGGAAATAGACACACAACGCTCCAAGATCACCCTGTCCAAGGAGCGACAGGAGGTCCTCCTACGGGAAGTTCGCACCGTTCGTTTACTAAGGAAGGTACCACTGTCCCTACTAGCCAGACTCCTCGGCCTTATGATCTCAGCCTTTGGGGTTGTGCCTTGGGCAAGGTTCCACTCCAGACCCCTGCAGAACTTCCTGATGCCTTACCAAAAGGAGATCGCATTGAGGAAGTCCCCACTCCTTCTCCTCCCACAGCATGTGAAGGATTCGCTGGCCTGGTGGTCTCAGATGAAAACAGTCAGCAAGGGTTCTCCGTTCACAGTACCCCAGGCGATCCTGGTCACCTCCGATGCGAGCCTACGGGGCTGGGGAGCACACTGTCAGGGACAAGTGACGCAAGGGATTTGGAGCCCACAGGAAAAGACGCACAGCATCAACTGGCTGGAGCTACGAGCGGCTCGCTTGGCCCTGCAACACTTCACCCCAGTCCTGAGGGGTCAACACGTCATGGTGATGACGGACAACACTACAGCCCGATCGTACATAGCGAAACAAGGAGGTTCGAGATCCCGGTCCCTGCAACAGGAAGCGGATCTCATCTTCCTCTGGGCCGAACGGACGGTGCAGTCCCTTACGGCTCAGTACCTGCAGGGGGAACGCAATCAACAAGCGGACTACCTGAGCAGATACTCGGTTCTACCCGGAGAGTGGGAGCTAAACGACGACGTGTTCACTCAGGTCCAGGCCAGGTTCGGCCAGCTGGAGGTGGACATGTTCGCGACAAGGTCAAACGCCAAGCTGGACAGGTTCTTCGCCAGGTTCTTTCACCACAACGCCGAAGGCACGGACGCCCTACGATCCCCTTGGCCGGCTGGTCTCCTATACCTGTTTCCCCCACTTCCCCTCATAGGGAAAGTCTGTCGGAAGATTCTCCAGGAAAAGGCACAAGTGGTCCTGATAGCACCCCATTGGCCGAGGCGTCCCTGGTTCTCCGAGTTGATGGACATGAGGGTTCAGAGCCAGTGGCGTCTACCTCAGAGACCCGACCTACTTCATCAGGGTCCGATCCTCCACCCAGATCCAAGCTGGTTACAACTGACAGCCTGGAGATTGAGCGGCAAGCCCTAAGAGAACATGGATATGACGATTCAGTTATCAGTACCCTTCTTTCCTCTAGGCGCGTATCCACCAGGAGGATCTATGAAGCTACATGGCGAGCCTTCAAGAGGTGGTGTGCCCCTCGCCAATTGATCGCTGAGGAAGCTTCGGTGAAACACATCCTGGCATTCTTACAGAAAGGCCTCGAGGCGGGCTTACGACCAAATACCCTGAAGAGACAGGTGGCCGCTCTGTCGGCCTTCCTCACAGCACAGGACGGAAACCGCCTCTCATCGCATCCCCATATCAGGCGTTTCCTCAGGGGTGCCTCGATAGTTTCACCCCCTGTGCGGCACAGGTTTCCGTCGTGGAACCTCTCCCTAGTCCTCAGGCAACTCATGAAGCACCCGTTTGAACCGTTGCGCACAGTTTCCCTTAGAATTCTCACCATCAAGGTTGCCTTCCTAGTGGCCATCACCTCAGCGCGAAGAGTGTCGGAGTTGGCCTCTCTGTCAGTTAGGGAACACCTGTGTTCCTTTACCAAGGATGTAGTGACCCTACACCCAGACCCGTCATTCAAACCAAAGGTAGTCTCTGAGTTCCATGTCTCGCAGCCCTTGATTCTGCCCTCCTTTTGCCCTGACCCTTCGCACCCGAAGGAGAAGCTCTGGCATAACTTGGACGTCAGGAGGGCCCTGAAGATCTACATTAGACGTACTGCCCCCATCAGACGTTGCGACGCCCTATTCGTCTCTTTCTCTCAGACAGCCATAGGGTCCAGAGCTTCGCAGAAGACCATTGCTTCCTGGATCAGGGCTTGTATCTTCAAGGCCTATGACTCAGCTAGGCTTCCCAGACCTTCAGGGGTCACGGCACATTCGACTAGGTCAGCCGCGACATCCGCGGTCTTCTCCACTAACGCTTCCCTGGTAGAAATCTGCAGGGCAGCAACCTGGAGCACACCGTCCACCTTCATTAGACACTATAAGGTGGATAAGTTCCGTTCCGCCGAGGCGAACTTCGGTCGGAGGGTGCTCCAGGAGGTGCTCAGAGACTGAGTCCGCCAATCCCGCAGTCACTCCCGCCCTATTGAGTCAGCTTGGGCACGTCCCAGATGTAAAGGAACCGCATCACCCCTCCCTCAGAGAATGCCACATTGGTTACTTACCGTGAAGGTGCATTCTTGAGGGAGTGGGGTGATGCGGGTCCTTTCCCCGCCCAGTGACTGCGTGCGTTTTTCCTTACATGGCGGTACCCTTATTATTTAGCTCTGCTTAATGTTATTTGACTTAAACGATTTCCTTAGTCCTTACAGGGCTTTGCTAGTCAGTGAACTGGCCTCGTGGCTCCAGGATGGAGGAGATGAAGACAAAGAAATTTGAATATGAAGAGGCTTGATGTAACTTCCTGCTACACCTGGGCGGTGACTGACGAAACCCAGATGTAAAGGACCCGCATCACCCCACTCCCTCAAGAATGCACCTTCACGGTAAGTAACCAATGTGGCATTCTCTGAAGATGCCAGCCACAGATGCAGGCAAAACATCAGAAAGAAACTATTCCAGAACATGGCCTCACAGCCTGGAAAAAACCCAAGGAAAATCAATGTATATTTCTCTTTCTCTGAAATGGAAGCCTTCACCTTGTAAAGAGTCAGGACTAGTTAAAAAGGGAGAAAATCTGGTCCTTTTTCATTTAGGTGGCACCATTTAGTGTGTACAGAGCCATTGTACTGTCTATTCTCCTTTACGGGTCTGAAACATGGGTCACCACAAACGCTTTCATCAGTGCTGTATACGCACAATCCTAAATATACACTGGACTGACTATGTGACGAACGTTGCTGTCCTTGAGCAAGCAGGGATCACCAGCATTGAGGCCATGATATTGAGAACACAGCTGCGCTGGGCAGGGCACGTTTCTAGGATGGAGGACCATCACCTCCCCAAAATAGTACTCTACGGTGAACTCGCCACGGGTCAGCATAAGAGGGGCGCTCCCAGAAAGCGATACAAGGATTCCCTGAAACATCTCAGGCTTGGCCAATTTGATCACCAACAATGGTCCGCCCTGGCCTCACATCGGGAGGCATGGAGACGCACTATCCACAATGCTGCAGCCTTATTTGAGAACTCATGCCGAACAAGTCTTGAAAAGAAACGACAACGCAGAAAGAATCACAACCCGGAAACATCACCCAAGGAGACCTTCTGCTGTACTTTCTGCAATCGGACTTGTTTATCTCGGATTGGCCTTTTTAGTCATCAGCGCGCTTGCAGAAAGTGCGGGATGAGTCCTTCCTGAATCTTCATTTGCGAAGAAAAGCCAGAGAGAGGAAATCTAAATCTAATCCTGTTTCATTTAGGAGGCCAGTACCACCCTCGCCAGAACTGTCTGCAGTCAAACTTTTATGTCCCCTCTCATGCACCACTTGTCTCTTATAACACAGTGTCCTTTCTATCCTATACCTGAGCTTTATCTGTCATTCCTTGCTGCCTGGTGAAATCCTTTGTAGAACACAAATGTCTGCAAAGTGCAACATCAGTCTAATTGAAAGGCACCATTTTACCCACTTTCTGTCTTCTTCATGTAAGAAAGAAAAAGCACCCTGATGTAGCTCACCACACTCCATCATATGCAAAACAGTGGGGGGGGGCATGAGTGTGTGGGGAGTATCAGAGAGAGAGGGAGAGATCTTGCATTCTTTCTTTTATCCACCTCTTTTAATTTTCACCAGTGTGTTTATGTATTCTTTTCAGGTAAATAAAGGCCTTCCACTGAGATCTAATCACCTGGCTGGGCCCCCTTTTGTGTGCTTCTATCTCCTGGCCCCAGGGAGTCAGTCATGCACTGTTGGAGCCAAGGGAGCAGCCACCAAATGCCTATTGTCTTATCTGAAAGAGGAGGATAAAGGCAGAGCCTTGAAACTCATGAGCCTCTAATTGTCTCCTCTTCTCTGATGCTGATGAGGGCTTCTTTGGGAAACAGAAGTTGGGGGAGAGCAGGGAGTAGATGTTGTTGTCATGTGTCTTTAGGGCAACCCTCAGAGATTTTCTTGGCAAGATTTGTTCAGAGGGAGTTTGCCTTCACCTTCCTCTGAGGCTGAGAGAATATGACTTGCCCAAGGTCACCCAGTGGGTAGTCATGGCTGAGTGGGGATTCAAACCTTGGTCTCTGGTGCATAGTCCAACACTCAGACCACTACACAATATACTATGCAGGAATGCAGAGAGAACACCTAAAAATGTTCCTCCTTTCTCATGGAAGAAGGTGTGTGTGTGTGTGTGAGAGAGAGAGAGAATGAGAGAGAGAGAGAGAGAGAGAGAGAGAGGAGGGGATTGTGATTGTGAGCAAGAGATAGATTGTGAGCAAGAAAAGAGCCATTATGGCATTCTATATTGGCTTGTCCAAGAGTAGTTCCAAATGTTCATGTAGCTTTTAAAAAACCTAGAAAGCTTCAATAGTTTTATTGCATTGGAGTAACTGAGTAATTGCTTCAGTTCTTCCCATTTTACAAGCAGAGAGCTGAAGCAGAGAGTGTATCAGGTGGTGGTTGTTGTCTACCTTCAAGTTGTTTCTGACTTATGGTGACCTTAAGGTGAACCTATCATTGGGTTTTCTTGGCAAGATTTATTCAGAGGAGGTTTAACACAATTGCCCTCCTCTGAGGTTGAGAGAATGTGAGTTGCCCAAGGTCACGCAGGAGGTTTCCATAACCGAGAGGGGATTCAAACCCTGGTCTCCCAGAGTTCTAGTCCAACACTCACACCACTAGACCACACTGGCTGTTTGTGTATTAGGATGGGCCTGAAAATGGATGCAGTTCGTGGTTGTACTAGGCCCATTGGAAAGATGAAGTTGTAAGATGGGGGCGGGGTGTTCCCAAAGAGTTCAGGCTTTGGTGCCTTAACTCACATGCCATTGCTTTAGGTTTGCTACAGTGAAAACTGGAAAGGGCTTCTGTACGTTTAATGGCTGTGCAGAAGAGGGGATTTAAGCAGTTGTGGCTTGTTGTGTGACAGGCAACACCTGCTAAAATTCCCACTTTTACACAACCATTAGAAGTACAACAACCCTCTCCAGTTTTCAGTCTGGCAACTCCACACTGGAAGGTACTCTATGTATGGGTTCAGGAAATTGAACTCTGTGCATCAAGAATGCCATCCAGGCTGCAGTACCAACCAGCCTGATCACCGAGTCAGCTGATCGCCAAGGGCTAGCCTCTACAAAATTTGTTTTTGGTGTGGGACTGCATGCAGGCCTCACTGTACTGTATCAAGTGCTATGAAGCCCTCATCTGAGAATTGTGTTGCTTCTGTGAGGACTTTGCCTGCTCCCTTGTCCTGACTGCTGCCTGGGATCATGATCTCTGCCTGACTTTGGCCATGTATCTGCCCGGGGCTCCTGTAGCCTTCTCCTATTGCTACCTCAGAGCTTGATCCTAGGCTGATTTTTTAAATTACACTTCCATCTCTCATCGTTCTGATCTCTGTCTCCTTTTAAATGGCAGAAGCCTAACAGACGGCAGGTTTCAGGGCACATAGAAAGCAGTGCAGGCACATTTCTTAGAAATAGCTCACACAGCCTCCCCCAACCTGATGTCCTCTGGAAATTTTGGACTACAACTGCCACCATCCCCAGTGGTTGGCTTTGCTGGCTGGGGCTGATGGGAGCAATAGGACCAAACATCTAGAAGGTGCTGGGTTGGGATAAGCTCCAGAGGGAGGTTGTGGGCAGAAATGGAGGCTCCATTACTGGAATAAACGAGAGAGCACTGTGGAGAATGCTTCCCTCTAGTCCTCCCAAGGTCACCACCCCTGCTCCACAGAATATGGCTGCTTGTGAAGTGGCAGTGAGAGGCGAACTGCTTGCTTAGTGGCTTGAGGTCTGTCACCTTTAAACAAAGTGAATGTGCAATTCTTTTGAGTTTTGTCAACACTGACACCTAATTTCACTGCCATCAGGCCAAGGTAACCGAAGGCAGAACCTGAGGATATTCAGACCTTCAAGTCAAGTAGGGTTGCCAGAATGAAAACAGGTGAGGGCCCCTGTACCTTTCATAGTTGTGAAGAAGAGGGAATTTCTATAGGTGTTGATTGTTATTTGGTTGTGTGATGCGCAGCACCTGTTGAAATTCCTTCCCAGTTAGTATATGTGCCTTCAAATCACCTGTTGCCTTATAGTGACCCCATGAATTTCATAGTGTTTTCTTAGGCAAGAAATACTCTGAGGTGGTTTTGGCAGTTCTTTCCTCTGATTATAGCTGACAGCACCTGGCATTTGTTGGCAGTCTCCCAGCCAAGTACTAACCAGGGCTGAATCTACTTAGCTTCCAAGATCAGACAGGATCTGGTGCCTTTAAGGCAGTTAGGCCAGAAGTATTAAAGGTGCAGGAGCTCTCTCCAGTTTTCACTCTGGCAACTCTAGCCATGAGCCATACTTTCTTGTGGAGCATATTGGTCCAGAATCCGAAGTGCCTTCTGGCTCTTTGGCAAAACCTGAAGCTTCCTGAGTTCTTTCTCACAAGAATCCACTGCAATAAAATTACCTTGTCCAAAGGCTAGGGATGAATCAGTGGGACTTGAACTCTGTACTGTTAGGTCCTCAGGCAATTTGCAGTTCTGTGGCAGCTTAAGAGGCATCACTTAGAAACTGTTGCCTAGAGAACATCCTTCGATAAAGCAGCATCTTTCATAATCTTATAGGTCACTGCCTGAGAGAAACAAGTAGTCATTCCTAACACAGTGTAGCAGTGTGGTTCTGTGAAAACGTGTTAAAACTTGGAAAAAAGGGAAGCAAACAGTCACTTACTATCAGCCTCAGTTCTCCATTGGCATTATCAGAAGATTGGAGGCCTGGTTTTCAGGATTATGGTAAGAACTGAAAGGTATATATTCAGTGTATACCCATCAAATGCAAAAAGTGTAAATGCTTTGAAAAATAATGGCATAAATCCAGTTGCTACTATCAGCTAGAATAAGCCCAGTGAATCAGCTATTGAAACCCACTTTGGGCAAGTCACACTCTCTCAGCCTCAGAGGCAGGCGATGACAAACCTCCTAGCAACAAATCTTGCCAATAAAAGCCTGTGAAAGGCTGAGGGTCACCATAAGTTAGAAATGACTTGAAAGCAGACAGCAACAACACCAGTTTGAATAGATGAAGGATCAGCAGCCTTATGCTCCTTACACACACTTGCTTCTCCAAAGCAAGGGTTCATTCAGGCCCTCATTTGAGTGTGAACACTGAAATCCTCCTCAGCTACTTACTACCTGCTCCTGTTTGGTTTGTAGGTAGCAGAGTGCAGCTAAGATGTCATGGTATGGGGAGAGCTCTGCTTAAAACTTCTATTTTTTGAGAAGGTGCAGGATGAAAAGAAAAGAAAAGGTCTTGGCCTGAATCTAAGGTCTTATGCAACTGCTAAGGTACATTACGTATAAGGAGAGAACTCTACTAAAGCCTCTGTTGTTGGTCAAACACTGAAGAAGAAGTAGCCTGTAAAAGAGGCCATCGCTCATGTCTTTGCACCTATGTGGAAGAAAGCAGCTGATGTCTGTATTAAAGGGTTGGAAGTCTGGAATTGATGGGATTTCTCTGGGGACCCAATTGAGTCCCCAACATGCCAGCTACCTCCCCCTTTCACATTAGCCCAGGCTATACCTTCTCCCAAAGTTCACAGCCCCCATGGCCATCTGCAGTATGCACACCAGCTGTATGAAGAAAGCAAGCAGGTGGGTGCCCAGGGTCTGCAATGTGTTGTGCCCTTCAGTTCAGCTTTGATACAGGCACTCTAACCTGTAGGAGTAGTTCTGTGAGAAAATGGCCCACTTTGAATCAAGGAACTGTCTATAACTGCTCCTTCAACATGGCTGTCCTATCATTGCTGAAAAGACACTGAATCCACCTCTCCCCTTGTGGGTATCTTAGAGCAGGCCCCTCACACTTCATGTACCTGTCACTTTACTCGGGGGGGGGGTTCTTGCAGCAGTCACATAAAACATTAACATCAAGCATGCCTCCCCAAACACCTGTTTATATATGTGAATACACATTCACAGCTCAATCATGGCGCTCAAATATACGCATGTGGGTGTTTCATGACACTGGACTGCATTGGCCACACCTACAATGTTTGCTGTGGGAACCACTGGCATAATAACAGCATGCCTCCAGCAGATAGTGATTGCCATGTAAAAATGTAGACCTGCTCTAACTAAATTCAAATACTGATCTGCAAAGAATATGCTAAGCCTTTTGTGAAAAGAAAACTTTTAGTTCCAACATAAAAAAAACAAAAAAACAAATACCATGTTGAAGAAAGTACTGGTGATATTGAAGGAGTTTCCTGTAAGTCCCTGCCCTGTGTGAGAATGTTGAGGCCACTTATATCTGTTTACATTCTCAGAAGGCCATGTATGAAATTTGTATATGAACTTCTCTTATATAGGGAGAAAATCAGTACTTGGAGAGATTACTTCTTTGGAGTACAACTTCCAGAATCTCCCAGTATGCAGGCTGGGAGATTCTGGGAGCTGCATTTCAAATAAGTAACTGCTCAAAGCTCTGCTGAGTGTAACCATGGATCCATCTCGCTCAGTGGCATCCCTGTTTGGGTGAAGCTTTCCAAGATCTCAAAGAATACAGCATACAGTTCTTGTTACAGTCATTCCTTTTAAACAATCTAGACATGCTGGATATTGAACCAGAAACCTTCTGGATGCAATATATATACTTTACCAGTGAGATAGTGCTTGTTGCATACTTCCACAGTTTTGGAGAGGTGAAGTTTCTAAAGTGATATCTGTGGGGTTGTCTTAACAGTCAAAATAATCCTCATAGAATTTGCTTGGAATCCTACCTGTCCTAATGGCATTCTGCATCGGATCACAATTTTCAGAAGGAGGGGGGCCAAATCTACCATATTTTCCGCTGGGGAAGCCTTCACAGCTTTCCCTGTATTTTTTAAAAAGCTCCATAGAGGATGTGCAGTGTTGCTCGTTTGGATAATCAGATTTGCATTCATTCACATTTGCGAAAGAGTGGAAGTGGAAGCTGATTGGTTGGATATGGGCAGGGGGGTGGAGCTTGCTAACAAGGCAAGCACCCAGAACCGCCATATTGGATTTTCACTTTAGCAGACATGCACTCAGGTAATGAGACAGCATTTTTCTTTTCTTTAAAAAATGTATTTAGGCGGAATGTCGCACTTTCGCACCTTATATGTGCTTTTTTTAAAAAAAATTGTCGGTGGCAACTGATGACAATAAAAACATAATTCACCCATGCCCACCCTCTTGATTCGCAGGCATGCCTGTTGGGAGAGCAAAAGCGAATTGCTTCACATGCCTGTGATTTTGCCAGAAAACATTTAAGACAAATAGAAGCTTCTTCCAATTTGTGTTAGTGTACATCAATCCACATTTTCCTGCTTGTATACACAGGCCCTGTGTTAGTCTTTTCCAGCATAAAAAGGAAATGGGGCTGGGGAGAGAATTCAAGCAGCACCTTTAAGGCTGATTTATTTTAGCATGAGCTTTCATGGATTTCAACCTATGTCTTCAAATGCACTGATGGAGCACCACATGAGCTTTAGTGGATTTCAATTCACTTCTTCAGATGAACGGATACACTGATGGAGTGAGTACATCTGTGCATCTGAAGAAGTGAATTGAAATCCACTAAAGCTCATGCTAAAATAAACCAGAGCGAAGAAGGTTACTTACCAATGCCCCTGTGTTTTGGTGACTGGGTACATATTGGTCAAAGGAAGTAAGGTGTGTGTGTGTGATTCTAAATTATATCCATGCACAATGTCTATACTTCTCTTAGAACAATGGGACTTGCTGGATGGAAGAAATATTGTTTAACTAGGGGTTGTGGATTTCAATCAACTGCTGCCACTGTCGATCAGCTGTTAGGTGTTAACAGCAAACAGCTGGTTGCTGCAATCAGTTGTCACCACCAAAAAAGCTGACCAATGCAAGTGCTGTCAAAACACTAAAGGATGTAACCGCCTTGAAAACAAAATGATGAATGGAGCAGACTGTAAAAGAATTTCAGACTGCTTGATCACATTTTTAAGTATGGGAATTTGAGGTCCCTCTATGATCCCTCTCCCCAGCACACCTACCCTCTCTTGCTGAAATGTCATCCAAGTTGCAGTTCCTATTCAGAAACATACCCACAGCTTTGCAGTTATCGATCATACATGCTCACCAACCTGGTTTGCAGCCTTAACCAAATGCAGAGATTTTCAGGAATTGTGTGCCCTGTATTGCATTCCTGTGGCTTTTCTGCAGAATCTCTGCCAGTGAAGAATCTGGTTCAGCATAGTATTCCAGGCTCAGAGAAGTAGAACTGTTGCAGTGTTATTCCCTAGCCCAAGACTGTAAGCGCTAGTTTGTTTATTGTAGAGAGTAATTTGTAAGGGTGAGGGAAATACATAAATGGACTGTTATTGTCACAGGCACTGAATATTCACATCAGAGGCTTATTTTGTCAGGGTGGGAAGGCTGGATTTGTTTATTGTCAGTTCAGTTATAAGGGCCAAGCGCAAGAGACATGATGGTGGTTGAGGGGTTTGTGTATGCTGGTTATCTATTGCAGTGGAGTGGCTGTGAAGTGCTGTTTCCCCTTTTGCAAACAAAGTTTGCACTGGAGCCAGGATTGAAAGATATTCATAGATAGTGGGAAAGTGAAGTGGGGGTGGGAGAAGGTCCGTGGACTCCTCCTTGCCTGCTCGCTCACAAGGGCTCTTTCATAGGTTGTTGTTGTTCCCATTTGCTATCACATGGGCTTCATCTTATGGCCTTCCTATGGATAAGAGACTACCAAGAGCCCCAGTTATCAACCAGTCCTGCAGAAGACATGCAAACACGGCAGGCAGAGAATTCCTTACGCAAAGATTCAGACAGGGCCCCCACCCCTGCCTTACTATGAACAATTCTGGTGGATAAAAATTCATATCAACCAGATCTTGTTGGCTATTAGACATTCAGTAACTTCCAAACAAAGCAACTTGTACTTCACAAACTGAAAGACCATTGCTTGCAAAAGTTACTTTTTGGATTACAACAGGCTGGCTAGGGAATTCTGGAAGTGGTCATTCAAATGAATAACCTTCATAAGCTCTGACAAGAACTGGCTTAAAATGAGCATGTGGCATTCAAAAAGGTTGTTAATAGCTTTGCAACTAGAAAACAAGAAAGACTCTGCTAACTTTTGAGACCAAAGTTTTGATAGAATGATCGTGACTGTCAGCTCTCTTTCATTTTTAACTTTTTATTTTAACTATGTTGCTATGCAGCCTGAGCCCACATTTTACCAAGGGAGTGAAGGGTCCTACGTCTCCAGTTTAGTTCCAGAAAACTGGGTAGGGTGGGGGGCATGGATTTTAGGACTTTTTATGAGAGGGGAACAGGATTAAAAGGCTGTCCCCCCCCCCTCCACCAGCCCTATAGTTTTTCCTAACCTGGCTCTCTTTTGGAGAGGGTCATTCCTTTCTTCCCTCCCCCAGGGAAGGGGATTAGGTTACACAGCTCTGGTAACAATTCCAACCTGCTTGGCCTGGAATGTGGCATTTAGGGCCTTGTCACAGGAAATTCAGTCTGTGTTGAAAGCTAGAATTGCAAACAGTTTCATGCCTTGCCTGGATTGGGGGTGGTGGAAAATGCTGTCTGAGCTGGAGGAGATCTGTCCAGGCATGGGTGGGTCACACTGAGGGCAAGAGGCAGGGAGATTAAGGGCTAAATCTTTAGATGACCTGCGACTTTATTGCCTGTGTTTGTTAGGTAGTCTGGTACTCTCTGGCTGTTTTAGACTGCAGCTCCCATCAGCCACAGCCGTGATTTGTAGGAACCGGTAGTCCAAAACCTCAAGAGGGCATGAGAACCAATGACTTGTTACACAATTTTCTGTAATACTGGCTGCCCAAATTGTACTGATCTGCTGCCCACCTCCCTTCCCAATAGTCCCTGTCATGTAACTCTCACTATCCCTAGAATTCTTCCCATTGCTTGTTTTGGCCTCACCCTGCTTGGTAAAATGTTGACTATGGCTATGGAGCATCTAAGTTCCCTCTGAGATGTGAGCTGTCCTTCAGTGAGTAATTTTCTTTCTGCTTCGGTTTCTCCATCTGTAAAAGAGAATAGGAACAAACAGTGTTTCCAGAGGGGATGGTCATGTTTACTTCTGAGGGAGAAGGTACGTCTAAACTAAAGTGCAGTGTGGAGAAGACTTTCTTCCTCTCTCACAACAGTTGAGCCCAGAAACAAGCTGAATGGGAGAGATTTAAGACAATGCATAATTAAACTCTGGAATTCAGTACCATGTGATGCAGAAGTTGGAGAAAGTTGTCTTTTTGGACTATAATTCCTGCAACCTCCCAGCTGTCATGGCCATACTGGACATGCTGGCTGTAGGATTCTGGGAGTTAGCAGCCCAAAAGTAACCCTTTCAAGCTCTGTTAAGATGTAGGAATTGCTGCCAACTTGGATGACTTGAAAAGGGAAACTAGATAAGATTGGGGAAGATAAAGCTGTTAGTGACTACACATCATGACAGCTACACACTGCTTCCACTATCAGAGGCCGTGGACTCTCACTGCTAGTTGCTGGGGAGTGCAAGAGGGAGGGTGCTTCCAATAGGGGCATCTGGGTGGCACCTCTGGGAACAGAAAGTTGGACTAGACAGGTGGGGCTCTTAAACTCTGGCTCACATTATGGGACTTGCAACTTCTTGACATCGCCCAGTGAGTGACATGGCTGAGTGAGAATTTGAACCTGGGACTTACCTCGTTTTGATGGCCTTTGACTCTTAGCTTCCCCCTGCCAGTGGTCAGGCTGCCCAGGGGATTCTGGGAGCCACAGTCTCAAAAGTAATGTTTCCAAAGCTTGGTCTACCTAGTCTACTTCAGCACAGTAACACCACCCTGGCTTGATAACCGTCTCCTCCCAACTCCATAAGCCTGGGGACTAGAAGCTTCCTTTAAAAAGAAGAAAATAACATTGAATTTGTTTTGAGCAGGATGTAGAAAGCCTAGACTTCCACTTGACATGCTTTCTTTCTTTCCCTCTGCAGCGGTGGAGACCCAGAGCACCAGCTCAGAGGAGATGGTACCCAGCTCCCCCTCTCCACCCCCACCCCCGCGTGTCTACAAACCTTGTTTTGTCTGCAACGACAAGTCCTCCGGCTACCATTACGGGGTCAGCTCCTGTGAGGGCTGCAAGGTGAGTGATGGGAGCCTCTTCCAGATTGGGTCCCCTGCTTCCCAGCTTCCAACTGGAGGAGAGAGCTGAGGGGAGGTGATATGTTCTCCCTATCAGCTACCTGGTACTCTGGCCTTCTCATGGCTTAGTTCTCCAAACTCCCGAGCTCAAGCAGGCGTCATGCCTGCAACTGTTCCACCAGAAGGGTGTGGTTGGCTGCTTCACCCAAGCCTCCTTCCTCAACGAAAGAATGTTGCAGCAGGGAATTCCAAGCCACAGCGTGCCAACACCCAAAACAGATTATGCAAGTGAGATGAAATGTACAAAATAAGCAAATGTGTGTTGTTCCAGTAGTGGAACCTGGATTCATTGTTGCAGAAATTCTGCCCACACTTAAAAACAAAACAAAAAAGAAAATAACCCACAGAATGTGACATGATCCAGTGGGAAAAAGCAGTGAGGAAGATGTGGTCTTTCAGGTGTGGTTGGCTAGGACCAGCTCCCATGATACTTTGCCCCTTGACTGTGCTGATGGGAGGTGAAGGCTGATGGTACTTGCAGTCTAGCACATCTGGAGTGCCACAGTTGTCCATCCCTGCTCCAGTAACAGGAGAAGGAAGAGAGAGTCAAGGCAGAACTGCAGGAGGTAGGCCACCCTGTTTCCTGATTTGGAAGCTGTTTTCCTAAGGCCCTTTTAAGGAGGGGGGGCCATTGGCCCAGGACTTGCAAAAAACGGCCTTGGATGGAAGGGGCTGCACCAAGCTTGCCTTTGCTGCATTGTTATCCACTTATTTCTTTCAGAGCTCCATATGAACCTAATCAATAAGGAAGCAGCAGGTAGGGGTCTCAAACAAGCATTCTTCCCCAGGGGTCTTTTAAAAGTCCCGGTCTGTTTCTTCCAGTCACTTGCTAGAGCTATATATAGATGGAACATTTTACCAGGCTCTAGGCCTGAGCCAAGAGAGTCTGAAGTGCAACAGGCAGAAAAGAGGAGGAGGCCCCTGGCATTTGTTACCAGATTGGGCCAATTAAGAGGCTTCATATGTTTTGTAAGCTTCAAGGTGGGAAACACAACCTTGTTTGTGTCTAAGGGGACTCCTGAGAACACTGAGTTAGCAAGGCATGGGGATATGGCCAGAGCTTAAGACAAGTGTAGGCAAGGGAAGGCTTTCTCTTGTTCCTGCCATCTCTTGTTCCGACTCACCTGGTGAGGACACGAGAGAGAGCCTTCTCAGTGGCTGCTCCCACCCTCTGGAACTCGCTTCCTTGGGAGGCTAGGCTGGCGCCCTCCCTGCTTTCCTTTGGCCAGCAGGCAAAGATGTTTTTATTCAAGCAAGCTTTTTAGTATGTAGCTGCACACACAGAGGCTTTTTATTGGGTGTGTGTGTGTTTATTTTTACTTTTTAACTTTTATATGTTTTGTATAATTTTAAATTGTGATGATTTTAATTTTTAAAAACTTTTAATTATAATATTTTTTTAATTGTATGTTGTATGTTATGTTTTTGTGAGCCACCTTGGGTCCCATTCTACTTTATTTAGATATTTATTTATATTCCACCCTTTTTCAAGCCCTGGGATTCAAGGCATTTCATAAAAGTTAAAACAAATACAGCTGCGAGTTCACATCGTACAAAGGTTAAATATAATTAAACTATTCATAGAATTAAAGGCATGACTATTTAAAAGAAATTCAACACATATAAACAGTGTGTATATGTGTGTACATTTATGCTTTCCAGTTGCTTGTCAATTTATGGCAACCCTATGAATTTCTTACAGTTTTCATTAGTGATGTAGACTTAAGTCGATTGACTCGGACTCAAGTTGGACACAAGTCGCATAAGTGACTCAACTTGGACTTGATTCTGCAATAAATGATGCGTTGACTCAGCTCGCAACTTGTATATTTTTAGTGACCGACTTGCTGGCTTTGGTTCCGTTAACATAACACATTCATCCAGAAGCATTACGGAATGGAAAACTGTTTTCCTCCTTTGAACAACACTTCCATCTCACTGCTTTTTGCCTACCAGTCATGTGACAGAAGCAGTACTTTACGTTTGCTGTACAGGAAGCCCCCGCTTATCTGACAGGTTAGGGACTGTCAGAAAATGGAATCAGTTGAGAAGCAGGACCCAGCATTATGGTTTCTTTTGGCATTTACAAGCTAAAAAAAAAAAAAAAGACTGGGCTTTGCATTTCATGGTTGCAAAAAAAACTTCAGTTATGATTGTAAAATGTTCTCCAGGCCACAACAACACCTTCCTGGCTTCCTAACCCAGAAAATTTTATGAAAGTTCACAGTGTCATGCACTTAAAGCAGTAGGCAAGACTCGCCCCCAGAGTGTGAAGTGTGTTTCTGGAGGGGAACAGCAAATGTGTTAGGCAATGGGCTTGAAGTGGAAGGATCCTCCTAAAGCTTTTCAAAAGCTTTAGAAGGCTCCTCTGATGTGCAGCAGGGACAGGCTGCTGAGCAGACCTCAGCCCCTGCCTCAAGCCTAACACATTTGCTGTTCCCCTCAGAGAACATACCCTGTTCTCTGGGTGCGAGTCTTGCCTGCTGCTCTAGGGAAAGCTTTAGAAGGCTCCTTCGATGCAAAGTGGGGACTGGCTGCCTAGTAGACCTAACCCCTGTCTCAAGCACTAGCTGTTTCTCAGAGGGGAATAGCAAATGTGAGTCTTGCCTGCTGCTCGAAGTGAATGATGCCATGGACTTTGCTCCTGGTGGTGGGGTCAGCCATTAAGATACAAACAGCGTTCTGCACCAACATGTTGCTTGCCTCAGCAGCCACATAAGAACCCATTAATTCGAGGCATGGTTGAAAGAGCAGACAACTTGTTGGATATACGGGTTCTGGGCATAATTTAAAATGGTTTAAAGAGCATGTCACTGAAAAGTTATTGAAACTCCCACACACACACCATCAATTTTTTTTTCTGTTAAAGTTGGCTCCCAGACTTGAAGTTTGACTTGAAAGTACCTTGCAAGGACTTGAGACTCAACTTGAGACTTGAAAGTAGAAACTTGAGACTTGAAGTAAAATACTTGAATACATCACTGGTTTTCTTGGGCAAGGAATACTCAGAGGTGGTTTTACCAGTTCCTTCCTTTGAAATACAGCCTCCAGCACCTGGTATTTGTTGGTGGTCTCTCATCCAAGTAATAACGAGGGCTGACCCTGCTTAACTTCCAAGATCAGATGGGATCTAGTGCCTTTAGGGTAAACAGTGCAGCCCTGGTGGCGCAGTGGTTAAATGCCAGTACTGCAAGTCACCACGTCGCAAGTTCGATTCCAGCGGGCTCCAAGGTTCACTCAGCCTTCCATCCTTCCGTAGGTCGGTAAATTGAGTACCCAGCTTGTGGGGGCAATTAGCTAACACACATTGGAAGCTGTTTAATGCAGTGTAGATGTGTAAATAGCTATTGCTTAAAACAATTTGTAAGCCGCTCTGATAGCCTTGTGGCTGACGAGCGGGGTATAAATAAATAAATAAATAAATAAATAAAATAACATCATTAAAGACTATTTCCCCTGAGCAACCAGCTCTCAGAGGCCTGTTGAAACAAAAAGGTGCCACTCTAACCTCTCTAGGAAGGGAATTTCAGAACCTGGGAGCAGGCACCAAGAAGGCCCTCTCCTGTTTTCCCACCAGGTTACCTGTGAGGGTGGCGGTACAGAATGAAGGACCTCCCCTGAACATGGTTCTTATGAGGGAATACAGTCCTTCAGATAATCTAGAGGCAACCTGAGGCCATCCAGATGTTTTGACCTACAGTTCTTATCAGCTCCACTCAGCATGGCTAAGAAAATTGTGGGGGTTACAGTACAAAGGATCAGAGTTTACCACCCTTGGCTTAGGGTCAACACCTCTGAGGGGGTGACATTTTTTGTCAGGAATGCAGCGCTGGGGTGGGAGACTTGGACACACTCTCTCTCTCAAGGATCCTATTTAATAACTACAAAAAAATAAACGGATAAAAGAAATGTGTTTCTGTATAGCATTTCTTTTATCTATTTGTTTGTTTTTTGTAGTTATTAAATAGATCTCTCTGTGTGTGCATGTGTGTGTGTGTGTGTATATCTAAGCCCCCCCTCCCAGCACTGCATTCCCTTCAAAAAATGTCATCCCTTCAAAGGCTAATAGCTATAGGAGGAAGCTGTTACAGGAACCAATATTGGCACAGTACATAACAGCTTGGGTGGGGATACATGTGCCCCCACACAATTTTCATTGGGACCATGGTATGGAAGAGAAGCAGAGGTGTAGATTCTGAGGAGGGGGGAATGAAAGCATTGCTCTCAAAATAAGAATCCCACCCCCCAATGAAATGTTTAGCTTTTCAGAGAGTGAGACACTGAAAATCATTCACCCTCAGAACTCTTTTTTTCCATTTTATTTTTATACTATTTTCTAACAAATAAAAAGGAAAATGTGTGTGTGTGTGCGCGCACGCAGATAGATGGATAAATAAAGAACATACATCAAGATTAAATAGTATTAAGTATCAGATGACGTCAAACAATACAGTAATTGACTTATCAAAGCACCAATATACAACCAAATACAAAACTTGTAATAAATTATATCTCAACTAAATATATATCAGTTTTACTTTCTAACTCTTACAAATCTGGAATCTCTTATAATATCTCTTGACCTTCTCTACAGTGACATGAAAGTGTTTTGTTTGTCCATTAAACAGATTGCCAAATGAAGTTGTATTGTTGAAGAAGACAAATCCTGTTTCCAATAGCATAGCATAATAATGCCTAACAATAACATTAAAATGATAATAAGATAATATTATAATTAACATTTTTTAGTTTTGAACAGCTAAATATTTAACAAAGAATACCGTTAATCAAGCGTCAACCCCTGTAATAGCAAGTTTTCCCCATTTTCCTTCCCAAAGGGGTAAAACACAACTCAGAAAACACAACCCTCAGAACTCTTCTGTTTGCGGTGTTTGCATTCCTTTGGGTACTTTGCCCGCCACAACTGTATTTCTAAATGTTCAACTGAAGCTACTGCAATGCTAAAAAATTGGGGACTGAAGGAAGATTTCATCGATGGAGAGGGGAGAGACACATTCTTATTTGGGAAGGCAACACCCTCCTTTTGTTTCTTGCTCCCCAAATAATTACATGCTTGGGGAAGGCTGAAACTCCAACACTGTAGTTCTGATCCCATTTCTCTATCCCGCTCCCTGAGTAGCACTTTATCCAACAAAAATGGGATATGCACACAGTGCAATGATCACATTTCTCATGTATTGTCTGTTTTGCCCTATATGGTGTTGGAGCTTTTTGTATCAGTATGACACTGTCGGAGTTAGCATTTATATAGTACTAGGCTGGGGGAATATGTGGATCCTGTAGAGGTTGTTGGACTGCAATTCCAATCAGTTCTAGTCAGCCTAATCAGAGGGTGTAGAATAATGGACAATTTCAGTTACAGTAACAATATTTGGGGGTGAGGGATCACCATTCTTTATTTAGTGCCTCAGAAGATTTGAAAGTCTTTTGTCAGTCCTCACAGTTGTCCATGTAAGACATGTTGGTATATTGCAGGTAAGGTGTGAGGAAGCCAGAGATACTAGCTTGCCTACAACTATACAGTGAAGGATGGTTGCAGAGCAAGTGTTTGGACTCAGGGATTAATGATTTGCACACTTAGGCCCTACATCAACCCCCACCCCTGCTTGGGTCCCTCCTGATGCTCCAGGACTAAAAACCCACCATCCCTCAGCCCAACCATGCTGGCCAGGACTGGCGGGAGTTGTAGTCAAACATCATTGAGGGGGGGTGCTATTTGGTGAAATCTGTTGCAAAAATACCAGTTCGTTTATTATCTTTGTTTTGCTGTTTACCTTCAAGTCGATGCTAATATATGGGATCCTATCATGGAATTTTCTTGGTGAGATTTATTCAGAGGGGATATGCCGTTGCCTTCCTTTAAGGCTGAGAGAGTGCAACTTGGCCAAGGTCATGCAGTGGATTTCCATGGCTGAGCAGGGATTTGAGCCATGGCTCAAAGAAGCTGTTTTGCCAAGTTGTCTGTAGAAGGACTAATGGCCTGACTATACAAGGAGCTGTTTACAAGGTCACATACCTCTGTGTATTGGCATCTAAGTTTTCAGGATGCATACTGCCACAGGCCTTAACTTAAATGCAGATAAAGCAGCAAGAAGAAAAGAGTCCTCAGGGCTGCTAAAAGGTCTGTCTCTTTGCAGAGTTCTCAGAGGGAGACCATGGATACCGTCCTATGCTAGTATCATTTCCATTAAGAGAGAAAAGAAACACCTTCATAGCTGGAGACTAAATTTCTCCTTTTAACTGGAAAAGAAACAGAGTTACGTTTTTGAACTTCAGTCCCCAGAATCCTTCACACCAATGTTGGCTGGGGGAGATGGGGAACTGGAGTCCAAAAATGGGAAAACAGTTTGTTTGGAATGTCCAGGGGGCATCTCTTTTTTTTTTCTTCACCCACCTGGTTGCCTGCCTCTGTCTCTCACACCTACTCTTTTTCTCTCTCTTTATGACCTTCCTTTAGGGCTTTTTTCGCCGAAGCATCCAGAAAAACATGGTCTACACCTGTCACCGCGACAAAAATTGTCAGATCAACAAGGTCACCCGCAACCGTTGCCAGTATTGCCGCCTGCAGAAGTGCTTTGAGGTTGGAATGTCCAAAGAAGGTGAGCAGCTCCATTGGGACTTGGATACCAAATCCAGTTTGCAGGATGATGTGTGTTTGGGTCTTCCTGTGGCCCCGGGGAAAGCTAGAACTGGGATGGTCATCTTCAACTTTTAACTCAACTGAGGCATCCATTGTTGTTTTCCACAGGATGTCATGGTCACCACATGGAGCCTTGAACTGACATGAATGGGGCAGCGTAGCACTGGGGAACATTAGGCCCTCATGATGGTTTGGACTACAGTCCCCAAACTATTGGCTATGCTGATGGAAGCTGAAGTCTAAAACATCTGGGAGAGGAATGAATTGACAGCAAATTGCACCGAAAAAGTAGACGCTGTGGTAGTGTGGGAAGAGCTCTGTGAAAGATACATGTTGGGGAAAAGCATCCAAGAGTGTCAAAGGATGTGGCATGATAGGCTGTTACTCCAAACAAAGCATCGTGAGAGTTTGGTATTAGGGAGTGTGGCGTGGATAGGGAACACAGAGGATGAAGAACATTAAGAATAGCATTGAGAGGAGCCTTGCTGGATCAGGCCAAGGGCCTATCTAGTCCAGCATTCTGTTGCCACAGTGGCCAGCCAGATGCTTCTGGGAAGTCCACAAAATGGGCAAAAGAGAAGGCTACAAAGCAGCAATTGTGAAAACTGTCAAAAGTGAGCAAATGAGATTGGAATGGGCTGAGAGAAAAAAGAGAGAGAGAAATAAGGGGAGGATGTTGTCAGGATCCTTCAGATGGACCAGTATGTTCAGTCCCCGTTCCCAGTTGGGGCATGTCGGCTTTGGAAGTATAAACCTACATTCAGGGACTGCTATCTACATGTTATGTAGGGTGCTGCTGACCCCACTTGGCTTGGGGGATGGCTAGAGGGGAGAGAGAACTTAGTCAGTACTCTGTTCTGATGAACGGGCATTCCTGTTTGGAGGAGCTGATTCAATCTTTTTGCTGGCGGTGGCAGGAGAGGAGGTTTTTCTGTCCCTTTAAGAGTGCTGTCAGCTGCCCGGCCTTTCAGAGACTGAGTGCCTCTCAGCGTCTGTTGCTTTTACTCCCAACTGCTTAGGCATGTCTTTGCACTGGCCTGGGCCAAGGCTCACATTAATCACCATCTCTTTAAGAGCCCCTAATTAGGGATGTCTGTGTCTCAAAACCTGGCAATTTATTTCCGAGGGCCTGTCACTTTTAAAAGGGAGGAGGATGAGGGGGAATCAGATGAGTGTGTGTGTGTGTGTGTGTGTGTGTGTGTGTGTGTAAAAGAGCAGTTATCCCAATGAGTTGTCACTAGAGAGACAGGAAAAGGGTGGCCTTTGGGATCTGAGCAAGCAGAGCCCCTCCTCCCTTTCCCTCCATATCCCATCTAGGCTCAAATGGGATTTGGGGTGGTGGTTTCGGGGAGATGGGGAGCTTGCCCTCTCAGCTAAAGACCTAGCCTTAGACCTTGCAGACTCCATGCCCCTTTTACTGTATACCTTTTTACAAAGGAAAGGAGTTAGCAAGCCTGTTATTATCCATTCTCTGGAGCAATGCATGGCTTGGCTGGCAGCCCCCCATCCCCCCCAGCATTGTGCTGACTGTGGCTATAAGTGTATATCCTGCCGATTGGCGTATCCTGTTCCCAGATCCCTGGCGCTTTATCCTGGGGTGAACAGGAAGGGCAGCCTGGGAAGGCTCAGGCCGAAGAGAGTGCACACGCAACCCCAACCCCGGGGCCAGGACTCCTGATAAAGGAGGGGAGTGCTGGCCAAACTTGAGGTGGAGGGATGGGGGGTGCTGACACCCTTAATTGTGGGGAAGAAGGGGAGGGTATAAAGCATCTCGTCCTACACAAACACACACACACACATGCATATGCCAACCCAAGAGAAATTCCTTTTGAGGAATCAGTGAAGCCGTCTCATCCAGATTCCTTGCCTGGAGGGCACTCTGACGCTGGGTTTCTTGTTTTCAGACATCTGGAACTAGTTGTTCAAGCAATGCAGCTGCTCTGGAGCATGCTGTGGTTTGCCTGATTGGGAGGCAGTAGCTAGCCCTGCCTTGTGCCTCAAGCATGGAAACTTTTCTTTTAAATTGCAGCTCCCACAATCCCCCACAAAAATGGGCCAGTGGTTATGCAGGCTTGGGGATTTGAGGAGCTGCAGTCCCAAACAGTCATATTTCCAGTCTTTGCCTGTGGCAATGACTTGAACCAGAGGGATGGTCTCCTTTTCCCTACCAGCCTGTGGATTATTCCTGGACAAAGGAAAGGGCTTTCCTTCTAAACCCACACAAAGAAGACTGCATCTTCTAAACCAGGAATGGAAATTGTGCAGCCCTCCAGATGTTGATGGACTGCAACTCCCAGCATCCCTCACTATTGGCTATGCTGGCTAGGGCCGATGGGAGTTACAGTCCAACACTGCTTTCAGAATTGCTGATGAAAATTAACATCTCTGCTGCATCCCTGAACATGTGCCGAAAAGCCAGAGGAACAAGAAGCATGATTTTGGCTTCTGAGGGATTTACTCACAGGAAGGCATGGACTTGCAGCTTTTACACATAGCACTTCAGTATAAAGTGTTCTTTAATCACTGTAATGATAACAGATAAAACAAGGTAGGCAGTATAAAGGATAAATGGGGAATCTTAATTCTGATCCTTAATCCATAGTCTTAATCAGTGACAGGTTAAAAATCCCTGCTCCATAAAGCATCCACCTTCTCTCCACACCCAGACTGCCTTTTACTGTTCTTTAACTCATTTGATTGGATGTACAAACACATAATTAACATTTACAGAGAGCGAATCTAGCTTCCCCCAACCTGATGCCTGCCAGACATGCTGTCTGGGGATAATGGGAATTGCAGTCAATACATCTGGTGGCTTCACATTCTGTGGTGGCTGATAATAGATCTACACTGTGCTTTGGGGGTTAAATGGCTGTAGAATAAGCCATTAATATTGTGCTTCTTCTATGGAACTTGGGTGTGATTTTTTTAAAAAAACCAACACATTATGCTTTGTGATGTTTGGGGTGAACAAAGTTAGTGTTACTGATGGCAATCTCTTGTCAGTTTTCCCGTTACATAGTACACAGGACTGCCTTTAATCCATGGTAGTCTTTCTCATTGCCTTCCTCGACATAGAGAATTAACTGGAGTCCTGTCTCAGAGGGGAGTTTGAAACCACTAGAGGCAAATTAAGAGGTTTATTTAATCTGTACCCCACTTTTCTTCCATCAAAGATATGAACATGGGGAGTTCCCAAGTACCAGAGCCCTCCTCACATTGCTCCAGTTATTGAGCAAGCCCAGCAAGCCTCCTTAGCTTCAGCAAGATGCCTGCATTATGGGTCTTGAGAACGGAGTCATGGAATATGGGCACAGCAGATGCGTAAAAAGCAAACTAAGGCCAGCTCTTTACTGTAAGAGCTGTCTGGAAGTGGAACAGATTGCCTCAGAGGGTGGTGGACTCTCCATTTTGGTGGTCTTTAAATAGAGGTTGGATGGGCATCTTTCAGAAGTGCTTTAGTTGGGTATTCTTGCATGGTAGGAGGTTGGACTAAATGGACCATGTGGCTTCTTCCAACTCTTAAGGGCCTGTCTATACGAGCCCCCCCCCCCAATATGGATTGATGCACACGAACGCAAATTAGAAGCAGCTTCTATTTGTCTTAATGGATTTCTGGCCAAATTACAGGCATGTGAAGATATTCACTTTTGCTGTCCCAACGGGCATGCCTACTAATCAAGATGGCAGGCATGAGTGAATTATTTGTGTTTTTATTGTTGCCAGCTGCTGCTGCGAACAATATATATATTTTAAAACAAAAACATATCTAAGGTGCAAAAGTGTGATATTCTGCCTAAATAAATTTTAAAAAGCAAAGAAAAAAGCTGTTTCATCGCATGAGCGCATGATTGCGTAAGTGAAAATCCAAGATGGTGGTTCCAAGTGCTTGCCTTGTCCAACCAATTAGCTTCCACTTCTGCTTTTTCGCAAATGCGAATGAATGCAAATCCAATTGTCCAAATGAGAGACAATGCACATTCTTTACAGAGCTTTTAGAAAAAATATAGTAAAGGTCGCAAAGGCTTTCCCGGCAGTTTATGGTGGATTTGGCC
This sequence comes from Gambelia wislizenii, assembly GCA_030847615.1. Taxonomy (NCBI): domain Eukaryota; kingdom Metazoa; phylum Chordata; class Lepidosauria; order Squamata; family Crotaphytidae; genus Gambelia; species Gambelia wislizenii. The sequence continues at coordinate 241,858,763 of JAUMIR010000002.1, read as the reverse complement.
CCTCTCCTTCTGAATACAGAGATCTGACGAAGAATGCCATTCTTCGGACAGGTAGGATTCCAAGCGAATTCTATGGGGATTATTTTGACCATTAAGACAACCCCTAAGATTCTGTGATTCTATGAAGTACACACTCTCCAGCTGAAAGAAGCTGAGTAGGCTGTCAGGCTCCATAGTTCTAGATCAGTGCTACTGAAAAAGTGGTGGTTCCTGGACTGATACCCATCCATGAGCCATTGATAGCTAGTCCCTGACAAGTTTCCAGGAAAGGAAGACATAATTTAACCCAATGGGTACAAATTTAGTGGTGGTCCCTGGCCAACTTGGGAGGGGGAATGGCAGTCCCCCAAATCAGACTGAGAAGCACTGCTCTAGCTTAGGGATGGAATTCTTCACTAAGATTCTTTTCCAAAGGTAGCAGCAAGTAAATTCAGCAATTTTCATCCTGCTGCAAGAAAATCTTTGAAAACCATACAGTTTTTGAAAACTATTCACAGTTCTGGACTTATTCTGCGCAAAATTTGCACATGGTTGTTTTGCACAGGAAACAGCATTTCCTGTGTGGAAAATAATATTTCAACACAGAACTATTCATTCCTGTGCATAAAATGCTGTTTTCTGCTCAGAAAATACTGTTTTCTGTGCAAATCAACCATATGCGAATTTTATGCAGAAGAAATCCTCAGTTACAGTATTTTCTGTAATTGGGGATTTATTCTCCATATTCTGTAATTCCACCAGGGTTTCTCAACACTTGAAAACATGGCTTTTGACCATTTCCCACATATGTTCCAATAATCTTTCCATCCCTACTCTGGATGTCTGCTCTTTGGGGTTGTCTAAATGGTGAAAATATTCCTCATGGAATGCAAGGAGAATACGACCTGTCTTAATGGTATCCTGCATCATATCGCTGTATTCTGAAGGAGGGGAGCCAAAAACAACAAAAATTCCAATGGAAAAGCCTTACAGCTTTTCCCTGAGTTTAAAAAAAAAAACAACAGCAACAGGAATGCGCACCCACATTGCATGAATTCATTTGCTTTCCTATACAAGTGGAAGTAAGTGCAAAGCTGAGTGCAGGGGGAGGGGCTTGCTAACAAGGCAAGCGCCCGGAGCTGCCATGTTGGATTCTCGCCTTAGCAAGCAAGCGCTAAGGTGATAAAACAGGGTGTGTTTTTCTTCTTTTTTGTGAAGGTGAAATATCGCTCTATCGCACTTTGGAAATAGGTTTTTAAAAAAACGTTTGGCAGCAGCAAATTGCAGTAAGTAAAAATGCAAGTAATTCACTCACAGCCACCATCTGGATCCAAAGGCATATGAAGCTTATGTCTGCAAAAATAAACCATCAAGACAAATCGCAGCTGCTGTGAATTGCCATTACTGTGGAGCAATCTGCTTCTTTTCCCCTTGTATAGACAACCCTTCCTCTTTGGTATGCAGTAGCTAAAAGGAGAATGCTGGTCCATCCAGAAACAGCCAGGCAAGATGAGCACGACTGCTGAACCATTTTGCTATCAGGGCTGCGTTGTTGTTGTTGTTGTTGTGTGCCTTCCAAGTTGTTTCCAACATGTGGCAACCCTAAGGCTAACCTGTCATGAAGTTTTCTTGGCAAGATTTCTTCAGAGGGGGGTTGCCTTTGCCTTCTTCCTCTGAGGCTGAGTATATGTATGACTTGCCGGAGGTCGCCCAGTGGGTTTCCATGGCTGAGCAGGGATTCCAACCTTGGTCTCCAGCACTCAAACCACTGCACCACACTGGCCATCCGAGCCCACAGAGGCAGCATTTGCAAAGATTACTTTTAAACTACAGCTCCCAGAATCCTCCAGTAGCATGGGCAGCAACTGCCATGTTGGCAGGGCGATTCTGGGAGTTTTGTTTTGTTTTGTTTATTTATTTTATTTATAGGCCACCTTTCTCCCAGAAGGGACCCAAGGCAGCTCACAATACAGTTTAGAACAATTAAAAGCACCACGATATAAAAATCTAAACTTGCATAAAACATAGAAAAGTTGGAAGATAAAAATAAAATAAAAATAAAAACACGCCCCAATAAGCCCAGCTACGTATTAAAAGCCTGCCAGCAAAAGAGAAGCAGAGTTGTCATAAACTAATTCCCATCCCCATCCCTGTCTGTACAGCAGGCCTGTGTACCGGATGACCCCCCAATACCTATAGCAATCCACTGGCCATGTGTTGCAACCAATCAGGGGCTCAGAAAACCCAGGGATCTTGGCCTTGTCACTGGAGAAGCTCTGACCTTGGTTATTGTGATTCCCCAGGGAAGGGAAAGCAGGCCGTCCCGCTCCTCTTCCACTGCCACCCCAGCCTGCCCAACAGCTCTTCAGCTCTCTATCCGGCTGTCTTGGCTGTTCCTTCCTGTTTGCCTCTGGCTGAGCCCTGCTCTCAGAACTCTCCCATGACAAATTGGACCATTTGCTGCACAGCCTAGAGGGCACAGTGGTAGCATAGTGATCTTGGGATTCCTTATGTGTATACACACAAACACACACTCAACACGCACTACAAAAAACATAATTTTCTGTGCATTAAAAACATATAAACAACAACAAAACTTAATAACATTTACACCAACTTAACTACACAGCTATTGACTCTCCCCTTGACTAATGATTATATTCCACTATGAAAGTACTTCCATTAAGTGATCTTATAATCCAGCCTCTACCATAAATCGAAACCATGCTATCTTAAAAAGGCTAACACTGATACATGTCCCGTGTTTTGTTGATTTTTTTTATATAAACAACTCCCAATCTTTTTTAAAGTTGACCAAAGATTTCTCCTTAATCAACATTGTCAGTTTGTCCATTTCAGCCAAGTTGCATATCTGTGATCTCAGGATTTGGAATAGATGACCTAAAAAAAAAAAGTTTATATTTATTAGATTTTAAAACATACAAACCAAATCACAACACCCAATCACAACAAATAAGCAACATACAAAAATGAAAAAAAGAAAGAAAAAAGACCAAGGGAAAAAACCCACTTATACATACATAATACCTCTGTAAGGCTAAAACTAGACTTACAGATAACTTAAGTAACACCGTAAGCACAGCCTAAGTAATAACAGTCTAACTAAAACAAAAGAACTCTGACCCACTACAAAAACTGTAATGAGAGGGAAGAACAATTAGTAAAAAATCCCCCATTATTTTATCTTTACAGGTCTTACTAAGGCAACTTGATAGGGTTACTAATAGCTAGTAGAGTTACTAATAGGTGGCCTCCTTCTGATCCCAAGCAAAAAGTAGTAACAGCACGGCAGGGCGCACGTGGCAGAAATGAGTGGTTTCTCTGCTGATAAGTGACATGGGAAGGGAGAAGCTGTGCTTGCTGAAATGGTCCCTGCTGAGCATCTGTTAAAGGCACAGGAGCAGCCATCAGACAGTACTGAGGTAGCTAATATTGGACATGAGGGGCAGTAACTCAGTGGCAGAGTGCCCCTGCTTCACTTGGAGAAGGTCACGGGCTCAGTCCTTGGCATCTTCTGCCCAAAGAGTCTCTGGTAGCAGGGTGACAGGAAAGACCATTCTCTGCTTGAACCCATGGGGGAGGTGCAGCTAATCCAAGTAGACAGTATTGGATTAGAATCCTGTGGCCTGCCAGATGTTGTTGGGTGGTGAATCCCATCAACCCTAGCCAGCATAGTCAATGGTGAGGAAGGCTGGGAACTGCAGTCCATCAACATCTGGAGAGTGATACTCTTCTCACCTTTGGGCTAGATGGAGAATAACTCTGACCTTATGCAAGGCAACTGTCTGTGGACAGTTGTTAACTGAGACCTTACCTCAGCCACAAAGGTCCTATTTAACTATGATTCATTTGCCCCTTACCTTTACCTGCAAAGGCCAGCATTTGAAAAAGTTGCTTTTGGGGGTAGGGACTAAAATTCTCAGAATCCAGCCAGCTAGCATGGCCAAAAAATGTAATTTTTTCAAGTTCTGATCAACCCCTCAATGCTTTCCAGAGCTGCTGGTAGCCCAATTCTGTAGTGGTTCCTTAACTTTTCACTTGGAGCCATCAATTTGGGCTGAGGTTCAAATATTGGCAGCTGCAAGGAGCCAAGAAGGAGGAGGCAGGGAAAGAGCAGGGCGGGCTGACAAGCTCTTGAAGGAGGTTTTGTATAGTCAGTGTGGCCCCTGGACTACATGTTAAAAAGAGTAGGGCTCTAGGCCAGAGTGTCATGGCCCTCCACATGTTGTTGGACTCTACCCAGCATCTTCAGCTAGCCATTCTGTTGTCCAGGAATGATTTGGCAAAAAAGGTACCGTATATCTGTGTGCACCACCTCAACCTCACCTCCAGGACCCAGTGTGTGTATTTTTTCTGCAAGATGTAAATTAATCCCTGGGCTTCTTTTTTGAAGTGTTGAGGTGATACGGGGGCGGAAGAGGTTGCAGGTTGGTATCAGAGCCCACATCACAGCCCTTTCCCCTCACTTTGCCCTTCTCTGCTTTCAGCTGTAAGGAATGACCGCAACAAGAAGAAAAAGGATGTGAAAGAGGAGGTGGTAGTGGATAGCTATGAAATGACTCCTGAGCTGGAAGAGCTCATCCAGAAGGTCAGCAAAGCTCATCAGGAGACCTTCCCTTCCCTTTGCCAGTTAGGCAAATACACCACGGTAAGGGGCCGCAGGCTGTCTCCGGTTTGTATGTGATCTCCATGGAAAATAATAAGGGCTGAGCTTGGAAAAGTTACCATAGTTCAACTGCAACTATTTTTTAACTACACTTAATAAAGAATACTTGTTTCACCCATAAAGTAACTATGCTCCCATTTGTTGAGTGGGAGCAGAGTTACTTTATGGTGGAACAAATAATGTTTTTTTAGTTCCATTTAAAAGTTACCATTAAAGAGCATTTTTATAAGCATTGTGGCAAGAACTTTCCAAGTTTTATGCCATTCCCTTACCAATCCTAGTGCTTTTTAAAACTACACACAAAAAATAATGTATTGACTTGCCTTTTACTTCTAATGAGTAATGGCAATAAATCACTTTCTTAAATACTGCAAGAAGTAATAGACACAAATGGCTTTTTAGAAGTATCTTTCCAAGCTTTGCCCATTGGTTGGTCCAAAATGGAAATGAAAGCTTTTAAACACCTTGCAGCAAGAGTATGGAGTTAGAGGAACGTACAAGCCTAGGGGAGGCTAGACTTATTTTCCCAACACTAAACCGTGGTTTTAACATTACCTCTGAATGTAGTCACTGTTCCTGTGTTATGTGCTTTATGCATTTTTGACATTGCTCTGACTTTGCATTCCATTCCCTGGTTTATTCTTTCCATTTGAGATGAAATTGTTTTTCTTTCCTTTCACTTACTCCAAATTTATATAAAACCAAGTACCCTGCTAATTTTAAGAAGGTTGATTTAAAGGTTTAAAACTTTGATAAAGGCAGAGCAGGTGAGACAAGATAATGGCTAAAGTGGGAGGACTAGAAAAGAGAACCCCCTAATTGTGTGGCTCTCTAGGTGTCGTTGGATTGCTACTCCCAGCATCCCTTGCTGTTGGCTATGCTGGGTAGGATTGCTGAGCTTTGCAGTTCAACAATACCTGGGGGGCTGCATGATTCCCAGCCTTGCATGTTAAGCCACTGTGGTGTAGGAGTTAGAATGTTAGACTGTGGCTGAGGACATCCTTAGTCTAATCTATCACACAGGCCTGATGTCATAATGAAGTGGATGGAAGACCTGTGTATGACTATCTGATCCCAGTGGAAAAAATGTGGAACATAAACATAAGCAAATAAATTAATAAAATAAAGCTTGGTGTCTCTTTGATGGAGTACCAGACTTTCCCATTAAAATGCCAGGTAAAGTGATAGAATATGGTATCAGTGTGAATCCATGCATACTATTAGAGACATATATTAAGCCATTTTATCAAAATAGGGTGATGTGGGCCTATTTTGAATCAATACCTTCCTTGGGGTGCGTGAATATCCTGATGTATAGGTCTTCAGCGGGTACCCTGCGTTGCCCAGCTGGCCATGTTCTCACCTATAGTGGGCTGCACCAGTAGTGCCATTGCTATTTTGTGGTTTTGATTATTTAGGAGGGTGGGTGTGTTTGTTCTTTAAGAGGAAGAGGAAGTGGGAAGATGGCAAGCAAGGAAGAAGATAGTACTAAAAGAGGACAGAGAAAGATTGCTGTGTACAGTAGTAGTAGTAGCAATAGATGATGGTGGTGGTTAATAGTAATAGATTGCACCTTTCAGTGTTGGAGCTAAAAATGGAAAGGTTAAAGACTATCCAGTTTCACTCCTAGCACCAGCCTTTTCCAGCAGGGTCACTGTAAGAGAGACCAAGCAGAAAGGTAGTCTGCTGTTGGGAGTAATGCAGTGCAACAACATCCATTTCAGTGTATGTGGTCTCTTGCACAGAGACATGATAATGTGAGGGTAGCAACAGCCGTGCCTGATCTTTTGTCCTTTCTCCCTCCCATTCAGAACTCTAGTGCGGATCACAGGGTGCAGCTGGACCTTGGGCTGTGGGACAAATTCAGTGAACTGGCCACTAAGTGCATCATCAAGATTGTGGAGTTTGCCAAGCGTCTGCCAGGCTTCACCAGCCTCAGCATTGCTGACCAAATCACCCTGCTCAAGGCAGCCTGCCTTGACATCCTGGTGAGGGGCTGAGCTGCAGCAGTCAGTGGGTGCTAGGGATAAAAATGGGGGTGGAGGGGGATGCCTGTATCTGCCTGTTGGAGATGTGAGTGGGGTTTGCACTTACAAAGGGCTGTGTGGACTCTGAAACCTAAACAGCAGTCACAGGAATAAAGATGGAATCTGAGGGACCTGATTTTTCCAAAGGATCTGAGTGCTGCAAGACTATGTATAGACTTGAATAGTGATGCTTCTAGGGTGGCAAATGAGCCAGACGAGGTGTTGGGAAGTCTTGGGGTGTATGAACATAACAATTTATTAAAGATTCCAGGGAGTAAGCCCTTTGGGAATATCTTCTTGAGAAAAGTTTCCTGTAAAGCAGAGTTAGGTGAAGACACAAATCCGACCAGACTCAATTTGCATTTGTAAATACTCTGAATCACCCAGTCATTAAAGCCACTTAAACTAAAAAATCAAATCAAAAGGCATTTGTTTAAAAATGCAAATCAAAAAAGTTTACTAACAGGTTTGCAATCTACATACTCAAAGCAAGGCTAGGTCCTTAACTAAGTAAAAGGATTTTCAGGGTAGTGAAACTCACCCAATCCTGGGAGTTTTCAAATTATGATAGGATAAAAAAGTCAGGTTTTTCTAAGTATTACAGCACTAGCATCCATATTTCCTCATTCTTCAGAAAATGTGAATATGTGAAAGCTTTAACTCTCCTCTTCATGATTGGAGCTGAGATGCATGGTAGGAAAGGGAAGGAAGAGAATGGAGAACCTCGTGCTTGAGGCTTCTCTCCCCAAGAGAGTGAACAAAACATAATAAAATATTTAAATCTTGAGGTCATGTGATGAATGACTCAACAGTCACCCATAGCTACAAATGGCTAAGATGGCTTGAGAGGAGAAAGGGGAGTAGGAACTTAAGCATGCAAGGAGTTTCCTTAAACTTACTAAGTGGAGGGTGCATGAAGAATGCTACATTTCCCACAGGAAGCCCCACCCCCTTTACCCTTTCAGCTCTGCCTCTTTGCTGCTCAAGTTTCACCAGCCATTTTCCAAAATCTTTCAAGACTACTGTGGTAGGGTTACATGTCAGAGCCCTGTATGTGTGGGGTTCAGTTCCCGGACTTACCGTGAATACCAGAAACTGTGGATAACAGTGAACCCTATTAAAATAGGGTTCCGGTAGAAACATACCATAGAGTTGCATTGGAGGACCTAGAAGATGTCTAGAGAAAATGCTTCTCTAGGCATTTTCTGGCATAACTGTATGGTATGTGTCCCTATTTTGTGTGCCACAGATAACTGAAACTGTGGGTATTGGTTCCATGGATACGGGGGTCTGGCTGTAACTGAAAAGCCTGAGATTCTGAGGGTACTGGTTCCTACCCCTATGCAGAGTCACAGAGCACATGATGCAACCTTTCATGCCAACCTGGATCCACTTTCAGTAGATCCACTCCCACAACACTCTTTTGACCATCTTCTCTATTCCTCCCATACCCAGATGCTCCGTATTTGCACCCGCTATACTCCAGAGCAGGACACCATGACCTTCTCAGATGGACTGACCCTGAACCGTACACAGATGCACAATGCTGGATTTGGGCCCCTCACTGACTTGGTCTTTGCCTTTGCTGGGCAATTACTGCCTCTCGAGATGGATGACACAGAGACAGGTCTGCTCAGCGCAATCTGCCTCATCTGCGGAGGTAATGCTGAATTCATTGCACACCCTCTAGCCTTTCCCATATGGGCTGGGGATAAAGGTAGCCACCTTGTCTCTTTGAGGAGAGGTCTCTGATCCTTGCAGACAGATGGGTTGCAAGCATAATTTTTTGGGCTGCTTGAGGAAGCAGAAAAGTGTGCTGGCTGTGACTACCTTCTTTTGCCTAGGTGTAGGGAAGCTTCCTGCAACAGAAATATTTGACTACAATTCCCATATTCCCCAAGTCCAGTCAGGCTGGAGGGGGTTGGGAATTATAGTCCAACATGTCCAGAGAGTGGGGAAATCTGCTCTAGATCAGTGTTATATAAAAGTGGGTAGTCCGTGATCCTTTCTCCCAGTGTGGGACCCAAAGCATCTTAACCCCACAGATTAAGACATTTTCTATAGCATCTGCATGTCTGGTATCTAGCTTCAGGATTATCAGTGTCCCACATTTTGCAACCAAAAAGGCTGAAATGATGCCAGTTTGCACAGTTGCCCCAAGGGTTGTCCCGTGAGGATTTCCTGGTGGGCACCAGATTTGGAAGGGTGCCCAGTCTTGGAATTCATGGGTGCTGAGATACCTCATGTAATAGCAAGAATCCCTAATTTATAGGTATATTTGTTTGTCAAATCTTTAAGTCCCCTTTCCTACTAAAGGCTGTGTCTGCATCTAAGTACAAGGAACAACAGAATAAAATTCTGATCAAGACAAAATTGAAAATCCTATCACATAGCAATAAAAGTAGTTATCTGTTAATGGGGCATAGCAAGAAAAGAAAGCTCTTTAGTGGCCAGTGAAATGATTATAGACAATGGACCATCCGCTAAGGAAAAGGAAAGGCTGGAGCTTGAAACAGCTTGTGCCTTGAATGAAGAAGGTTCCCAGTTCAGTCTAGCCTGGGAAAGTTCAGGCTGGCCTAGGAAAACTCCTGCTTGAGATTCCAGAGAGCTCCTGATAGTCAGTGTCAACAGGAAATGGTGCTAGATGGATTGATGATCCAGCCCAGCATAAGGCAGCTTCTGATGTTCTTGTCTTCCATTAGTAGATTCCCTTGAGTAGATTTATGTTCATTCCTAAATTGGAACCAAGCATGCCTATCCCCTGAAGGTGTATGGCTCTGAAGAGCCAGCAAATGAGCCTGATGGTTCCATAAGAGTACAGTGGTGTAATGTGGTTGACGGTATTTTATGTCTGCTATATCACTCTTGGTAAATGGGCAGGTCTGTGTGCTATGAGTAAGGGTAGTGTGGCAGGAGACTCCAAACTGTCAAATTTCTGCCCTTAAGCAGAAAATCTTTCCTCTTGGAATCTTTCATCTGAAGATGAAAGCTGAGATTCTTTGCAGAAGTATGTAGATTCCACACGGCTCTTCCCCAGCCTCTATGATGTTGTAACTTACTGCTGATGAAAGGATATATTTATTACATTTCCTGCCCCACCTTTCTTTGAAAGAATGTAGGCATCCTACAAAAGATGAAGCAGCAGAACAAACACAAACCAACCGACAAGCAGTGCTCCATGACTTTCTCTTCTCCACAGATCGAATGGACCTGGAAGAGCCAGAAAAAGTGGACAAGCTGCAGGAGCCACTGCTGGAAGCATTGAAGATCTATGCTCGCCGGCGCCGGCCCAACAAGCCTTACATGTTCCCTCGCATGCTGATGAAAATCACTGACCTCCGAGGGATCAGCACCAAAGGTGAGCACAAAGTTGTTCAGACAGTTTGCACAGACAGGAGCTCAGGCAGGACCTCTGAACGTTATGCTCAGGAGGTGAAAGTGTGCCATTTTCTGTGGGGACCTGACATCCTGTGGAGTTTATCAATAAAATTATGGCCAACCCTAGACCACTACTTGGTTAAATATACGAAGGGCTTGTCTAGACAAGGAGATATAATGCTGATTGCTGCACATTAACATTGCTGCCAATTCGCAGCATCATTCATTTATCTCCTAGGTCCTTTGGCAAAATCGTTGGTATGCAAAGCTATTCGTGTTTGAAGTTCACACGCAGCCATACCTGCGAATCAAGATGGTGGCCAGGAGTGAATCACTCACATTATTATTCTCCACGAGTTGTCACTGCTGCACAGTATTTTTTTAAACTGCAAATCAAAGGTGTTCAAGTGTGACCTTCCACTTAAAAAGCTGTTTGGTTGCCTCAGTGCAGTGAAAAAAGCACACAATCGGCAACACAAAACTCCAAAATGGCACTTCCGGCCACTTCATTGCTAGCAAGCCCGTCACCTGCACACATCCAAACAATCAGATTCCCACTTCTGCCTTTGCTGAGAATCTGCTGTGATGTGAATCAGTTGTCCAAACGCGTGGTAATGCACATTTCCATGCATTATTTTAAAAACCTCAGGAAAAGCCGCAAAGGCTTCCCCCCAACAGTTTTTTTGAGTCCTCCCCCCCCCCACTGTTCTGAATAGGGCGAATCACCGTGGGAGCTCATTGGAAAAAAAGGTATTATTTGTGATTTCTATTAGCATTATTTTCACCATCAAGACAACCCATAAGTCTACTTAGCTAAGTAGCATCACCTGGCCCAAACCCCCAATCCTGCTTTACCAGGCAGCAGTTTCTGCTAGCAACGAAGGTCTGTTTTCTTGTCAATCAAGGTGTAGCGTACTGGTGTTTCCATGCCCTTCCCTCCAGTGTTCTCCAGTGCAACAGTCAGAAGTGGGATCCCTGTCACTCTTCCTCCTTGCATCAGAGATCACTGGGAGGAAAGGGGTTGGAAGTGTCAGTATGATATGCCCTGATCAACAGGACCTTCATTGCTCGCAGCAACTGCTGCCTGGTAAAACAGGATTGGGGGGCTTTTATGATTGAGGCAATAATAGCATGACCATGAATGAACCTGACACTGAATACCAACCAGTTATAGACGTGTAACTCTAGATTACGCATCCGTAACGATGATAGTAAATTCCAGCCAATGTTTTTTAAATGGGCACACGTTTCATGTTTCATCTCCTTACCTCACAATGGGTTTAAGTAGAACCAAAGTGCCCTGTACACACTAAGTTTCCCACTGGAACTGTACTGTTTTTTGTGGTGGTGGATCCAGCAGCAGCCTCAAGAGGAAGGATGGGGATCTTTTTGGTGGCATAGGAATGATAGCCTGGAGGAGTCACATGTGACCAATGGCCCATGCCCCCCCCCCAATTTCACAAGCAGTAGGCCAGTCCTGGATTCAGTGCAAAGGCTTCTGTCATGCGCTTGCAGCACTGTCCCTGAGCTGGGCCCTAGTGACACTTGCAGCACAGCTGTTCTCATCTATGGTTCTATGATTCTATGTACTTTCCTGCTATGGTAATTCCCAGCTCCTGATGGCTTACCTTCTCCTTCGTCCCTCCTGATGCAACAGGTGCTGAACGAGCCATCACACTGAAGATGGAGATACCTGGCCCCATGCCGCCACTCATCCGAGAAATGCTGGAGAATCCCGAGATGTTTGAGGATGAGCTGTCGCAGCCCCTACCATTGGCCGAACCCCACAACACTGAGGAGAGCCCAGCTGACGCTAAGAGCCAGGAGGAGGCCCCCTAGCATCTCCAGAGAGACAGAATCTAAGCTGGGGAAGGCCGCTGGGGGCAGGGCGGAACTCCTTTTACATTATATCTCCTCCGTCCTTCCAGTTGCCTGTTTTCTCCAGGACTCTTTAAAAAAAATTTTTTTTTTAAAAAAACGCTTGCCTTTCCTGCTCCTGGTCCATCCGCCAGAGCTGGGTGTAATGGCAACATTCAAGACCAATTAGGAGGTGCCCTGTTCCCCTCTCTGCTATGTTTGGTGACTTGTGGGGGGAGATGGCTGTATGCCTCTTGCCTTAACCCTCCCCCCCATAGGGCCTTGGATGTATATTCTGAAGCCTTTGCCACCGCCCCTGCCCCCAAACCCTGAAGCTTTGCCAAAGTCTGCCTGATTGCCTGTCCGGCTGAGTCGGGCTCTCTCAAACCAAATATTTAGAACCTGAGAGGTCCCCAAGGGGCTGAAGACTCCAAGAACCCTCCCTTTTGAAATGGGCTAAGCTCCAAATGTGCAATTCCCCAGCCCCCCACACCTGTGAGACAAAAAAAGAAGAAAAAAAAGGAGAGAGGGACACCTCAAGACATTAGTGGCACTAGGGGGGTGCGGAGAGTCCGAACTGTAGCAGGTGACACGTTGGAGGGAGGGATGACACCGGCCTTAGTAATGCCACGGCCTCAAGAGCTGACAGAGACTCTACAACATGTCTGGACCCTTGTGCAATGGTCCATACCTCCTTCCCTGGCTGGAGGTCAGCTGTACCCTTCTGCCTCCCAAGCCAAGAATTCCAGGCATCCAGGACACTATTTATTCACATTTCTGAAGACAAGAGGGATGCCCGTCAGCTGCCAACACCACCAGCATTCCCCACCACTGACCTACTGCACACCTAGGGAACTTGGACCAATGACTATGGGGTTATGGGGAGAATGAAGTCAGGAGGGCTTCAACATAGCACATCCCTGTTGTGGGTTTCTTTGGATGCCCATGGGGTTAATCTCCATCTCTTATGGGTTCCAGTGGGATGTGGATGTGTGTGTGTGTGTGTGTGTGAGAGAGAGAGAGAGAGAGAGAGAGAGAGAGGAAGAGAGAGAGAGAGGAAGAGGAAGGTGTGTTCTGATGGGGAGGGGTAGGGGGCTTTTAAAAAAAAGCTGTATAAAATGCTAATGTTTAATTGTTTGAGGCAGAGATCAATCTGATTGTGGGGTTTTGAGGTGGAGGGGGCTGGCGGTGCTTTCACTGCTCCCCTATTCCCAAGGCAGAAAAGGTATCAGGTTAGGGGTGGGGTGGGGAAACAGCTGTATCTGTTTTGCTTGGGATGCTTTTGACCCTGGTGCTAAGAACTCTGGGAAACAGACCTCAAAGGACACTAGATGCCAAAGATATTGAGGAGGGAGTGGAGGCTAGGAGTGCAGAGGGGCAGACTTGAACTTTACAGTGCTGTCCTTCAGGGGGGTCTCCCCCCCCATCCCCGCCACCCGAATAAGAAGCCAGCCATCTTTCCCAAAGGCTGTGTGGAGGTGATGGCAGTGGAGCATGGCTTACCTTAACTGGTCTTTCTGCTTCCCCAGCACTTTGATGGAGGGGAAGAGGCGGACTGCTTCTGCAGTAGGGAGCTGGTTTCCTCCCCACCCCCACCCCCAAAAAAGAATAATCAAGAAGAAATGGCTTTGCTTCATCACTGCAACTCCAGTGGACCAAATAAAGAGACAGCAAGTGCTCTTTCTTATTGCTAGAAGGCAGACGTCTTGCAGAGGGCTTGGTGGTAGCGGCGGTGGTGGTTTCACACTCTGTTTTTCATAATATGAAATGAATGAAACCCTGGACACTACTGGGGAGTGGAACTGACATCACAGCCACCCCCTTTGCTGATGTTTTATCATTAGCAGCTGCTATTCCAACCCCCTGCCCTGCTGCAGAACCTTAAGCAGGTGGCCTGGGCAGCCCCTTTAGCTGTAGGACTTCGGGTCATTATTGGGGAAGAACACTGGCCCTCCTACAACAGGGTGGGGTGGAGGAGTGCCTGCCTTTTGGCCTCCCTCCCTGGGCCTTTCAGGTAAGAGCTGAAGGCGCTGCTGCCCCCTGCTGGACATGAATGGGGCAACACCTTGGGTGGATCAACCCTGGCGATCAATGGGGTGACAGATGTCGCAGCCCTCACATCCCACCTTGGGTGGATTTATTTATTTGCCTGTATTTACACCAGGGAATGGAGAGCATGGTGAGTTACCTCTTCACCCCAAGTTTTGGTTTCTTCCCCAGATGTTTTAAGCTGCCAAAATTAAATAAGTAAATGCCTTAAGGCCTTAAAAATGGGGTCTGTTTGCTGGGGTGGGGAGGTGTGGGATGGAAAAGAGGGTGAACCCCTTCTGTGATGTTTACAGACCAGTGTTCCATGGTATTTTAAAGGAATCTCTCCTGCCCCTGCGCTCCCAGCTGTGCCGCAGAAGAGGGAGCTTTTCTATTTTTGCAAAATAAAGTCATGGAAACTGAAATCCTTTTTGTAAGTTTATTTGTCTTTCAGCTGGTGCACACATTGTTTTCACGTGGGGGTAATTCAGAATTCATGATAGGCTTTCCTGCTCAGGAACCCACCAGATATTTTGAACTAACCCTACCATCCCCAGCCAATGAGGCCACATGTCCATCCCAGAGGGTTCTTTCATAGGTTACCCCCCCACCCCATATAGTTCAGAGGAAGGGAATGGCAAACCACCTCTTCAATAACCCTTGCCTAAGAAAACCCTGGGTTTGACTACATGGGGGTGGGGGTAAAAATCCAGATGGGATTTGGACTACTTTGGCCTGAATCTGCACACACGGAATTCAGACTATTCTGGCCTGGATTTCAGCGCTATACCTGCCAAAGCCCAAATCTGCATTGGGTTTTTACTTGGCTTCCTGGTATTCACACTTGACACTGAGCTCCAGGAAAATCAAAGCCCCAGTGGCAGTCACCTTCTCTGAAGACAGAATGGGGTGGGTTACTTGCAGTGGCAAGGCAGAGGCTCGTTCTGCCTTCAAGCTGGGCGAGTCCTGCTGGCACTTTGCTTTTCCAGAGCAATTATGCACTGGAAAAGCAAAGCGCCAGCGGGACTTACCTGGTCTGAAGGCAGAATGAGCCCCCTCCTTACCATTGCAAGTAAGCTGCCTGTTCAGCTTCAGAGAAGGTGACTGCCACGGGGACTTTGATTTTCTGGTGCACAATTGCCTGGGAAAAGCAAAGCGCCAGCAGGAGTTGCTTCTCTGAAGCCAGATCCGGTGGCTACTGTGGGGGCTTTGCTTTTCCCAGAGCTCAGAGGGGCCAGAATCCCTTCTGAAGCCAGAATGGGCCGCTAACCTCACAATGGCAGGGCTCACAGGGGGTTCTGACATCAGAGAGAGTGACTACCACTGGGGCTCTGCCTATGGAATAAGTTGTTCTGAGGAGGGGGGAAATGGCAGCCCCTCAGGCAGTGCTTGTCCTTCCTCTCCCCCACCCTTCCCCGAAGCCGGTGCGGATGGCTTGTTCACATGGCAGTTGTCTTTGGAGTTTCCAGCAAACTCCAGAGAAAACTGAGTTGTCTAAAGCCCAGATTAAGGGGGTATTCCCTGAGTCTGGGGTGAATAGGGTCCTACAGCGTGTATCACTATTGTACCAGATTTGGAGAAAAGGCTGCACGTCATGTGGCATTATTCGGCTGGATTCGGTGGGGGATTCGGGGTTTGTGACTGGTGTAGTCAAAGTCCCCTATAAAATTTACGGGGTTCCCATAAGTTGACCAGTGACTTGAAGGCACAAACATATAGGCATACACATGAACACAGAGTTGAGTGTTTCTTTATGCTAGACTGTACAGTAGGTTTAGTTCTATCTATATTGGGGTGCATGTTGCACTTTCCAATTGGTATTGTGTTAAATTACAGCAGTGTTTTCCCCATGCTGTTCCTAAGGGGCTGTGGATGCTACTGGAATGACATGGCTGTTTCTGTCCAGAGCCAAAACAATGGCCTAGAATTACGTTTTTTACTTTCTCCGTTCCCTCTTCCACTGAGGCGGGAAACCACTGTAGATGATCTATACCTCAGCCTTTCCCAGACTCCCACAGTTGTTGTTGTTGTTTTACTATAATTTCCATTATTCATATCTTGGATGTGATGTCTGGGGATAATGGGAGTTATCAGTTGTGGAGGGGGAGCACAATTCTGAGAATTCATTTTAGAGCAGAAGGAATTCTGTCATCTGCCAGAGCAATGAGGTAACCAAAGGGTTTTCTTCACTCTAGCAAATGAATTGAAATGATAATGAGGCTTTTAAATTTTGCTATATTTGTTGTAAGAGATTAAGAGAGTGAGGAAGCAAGCAAGAAAATAAAAGCTGGTTATTTGTCTTTGATGGAGCTCTTACTTCACTCAAGGGGCCTGTCTATATGAGGCAAAAATCCCCTGGATTGCTCCACAGTAATGGCAAATTGCAGCAGCTGTGATTTATCTGTATGGTTTATTGCCCCCCAAAAGTTTTGCATGCCTGCCAGTCAAGATGGCTGCCGCAAATGAATTACTCAGGTTTTAACTTGCCTGAATTTGCTGCCACTGAACTCTTTTAAAAAAAATTCCTATGTGCAATAGAGCGATATTTTGCTGTTACTAAAAAGGAAAAACCCCACCCCATTTCATCGCCTTAGCGCTCATTCGCTAAGGTGAAAATACAACATGGCAGCTATGGTCGCTTGCCCTGTTAGCAAGCCCCGCCCCATGTGCTCGTCTGGCCAATCAGCTTTGCACTTCCACTCATATGAGAAAGCAATTCAAAGCAAATCACTTGTCCCAATGAGCACAATAATCACATTGATCGTGATTAGGAAATCGCCAAATATGGCACTGCAGCCTCCCAGCACTTCTGCAACAGTATTGGCACGGGCACAGCATCATCTGACAGGGACACCCTGCAGTGCAGCAGCCTCGCAACGGGGACGAGGCTGCTCGCGTTGCAAAACCCCGTCTGAAAAAGTCCTGTGAGGAGCACTTTCACCATTTAGACAGCCCCCTTGGAGTCTAAAATTTACCACCACCACACACCAAGATTTTCAACGTTCATACTGAAAGGTAAAAGGTTGCATTTCATTTGATGTGAAATCTTTTACTAGAGTTCAGTATGTTGCAACCTGCACATAGCCCTAAGTAAGTACTGCTCCTGAATAAACTATGCAAAGGATTACACTCAGGTTGAGCCCAATAAATTGGGCATTATGCTGTAGTGGTGATAAGCTTCTGCACTTCAGAATTTGCCACTACAACACTGGGAATTATAGTTCAAAACCACGGTTGGGAAAGGCAAAAAATTAATATATATATACTTCTCTTGGGTATGTTGCCATTCCCAGTGTGCCAATTGGCCACTTAGGAAACATACCCAACCAATCGTAGCACTCCATTGGCCAGCCAATCAGCAGTTTAAGGGCTTTTTCAGCACAACTTCCTTGGCCTACAGCCACATCTTTGCCTGTTGAGCTGCGGTAACTAAATAGACAGCTCCCCTTGCTGACTTAATATGCATGCATGGGGGAAATAATGTTGCTTTCTGTGTCCCCCACCCTCTTTCTTCTTTGTCCTCCTCTGCTACCTTGCAGTGTAGGTTCCCCCCCTTCCTCTGCTCTTCACCCCTTCTGCACCCCAGAACTTGAGCCCTTTCCCCTCTCCTTCTGTCAGGGTAATATTGCTTTAAGTGCAAAAATAAACGTGTTGGCGCAACAGACCACAGATTAGCATAGCTGAAGTGGGTTTGTTCACAGCTGTGGCTAGGCAGACGACTGACTGGCAAACACTCCTATATAGCCAAAGCACACAATGCAGTGTGTGTAGGTTGGTGTCATGGAGAAAGAGGAGTGTTGATGGACATTGGTGAAATTGCTGTTGAGTTTGTTAATGAGGTTTGCTGTGTATATACTGTGTTTGTTTATACTGAAACTGAAGAAAAAGACCTCCAGATATTTTTGGATGGACCTCCCGGTCTGTACGTCTTTTTGTGTGTGAAAGTGGGTCAGAGCTGTGGCACAGCTGCTAGCTGAAGCCTTTGTTTTTGTGCCCTTTCTGCTGCGCAGTTCTGCTGTTTTGGCTACTCCTGGGTTAGTTTGTACCCAGGCTGTGCCAGGTGCCTCTCAGTGAGCCTATACTGACTGGACACCTTCTGTTCCAAATAACTTACAGGATGGGGGAAAAAAACTGGAAAGGGGTGGGAAGGAGGTGGGAGGCTGCCCTGGGGTTCCAGGCCCTCTTCTGCCTTCTTGTGGGACCCCTTGGGGTCTTCTGGATGCCCTGGCTCTGTTTCCCATGGGGAGAAAGGCTTTCTTTGCAAATGCTGCACCAGATGGGCTGCTGCCTGCTAAAAACCCTCTGGCTAGTGGGAGGAGCCAAAGCTGGTGAGGGAGGGGGAATAGAATGGAGCAAAGTGTGCTCTCATTGGCCACCAGTCTCCCCCTAATGGGAAGCTGCTGGTGTTGGAGTGGAAGGTGGAGGCTCTGCAGTCTGTGGGTGGGGCAAAGGCAAGCCCAAAGACTCACGAAAAAGTTAGAGGTGACCATTCCACCCCTTGCTGGAGAGACTTCTTTGCTCCCTTTTCTATTCATTTCTATTTTAACAAGTGGTAGATAAGGGTCCCTGGACCCCATGTTCTCTAAACGAGGCAGAGCTTTTGCATGCTACTTTTGCCAAGTATCTGGACCAGTGGTTCTTAACCTGGGGTTTGGGGACCCCCAAGGGTCCTCAATGTCCTCACAGGGGGTCCACAAAGGCTTGAATACTGCTCAGGCCACCTCCTGCCTGCAGCGGAGTGGCCATGTGCCAAGAGCCAAGGCAAAGGCTGGCTGGCTCACTTGGCCTGTGCATTACCATTCAATCCACTCCAGCCACAAACTTGCAGGGAGAAGTAGGAGAAAATTCTTCCCTCCCACTCCAGTGCCTCTGAGGGAAGATTTTGTGGGTGGTGTTAATTGTATTATTATGATAATGATAATGATAATGATTATAATTATTAGGGTTTTAAATCTAAAGTCTTTGGGTCCATGGCGAAAGATATTTAAAAGGGCCACTGGTAAAGAAAAGGTTAAGAGGCATTGCTGTAACTGTATTATTATTGTTGTTATCAGGTATTATTATTATTATTGTTGTTGTTGTTAGGGTTTTAAATCTTGAGTTAAATCTTGGGGACCAATGTATTTTTCCAGATGTGGATAAGTGAAAATGTGGATACAGAACCTGTGGATATGGGGGTTGACCTGTAAAAACCTGGGGATTCACCTTTCCTTTTCTTCTTTCATTAATTCCCCTGGACCAAGCTCTTTGACCACAGAGTATTTACACAAATTCAAAACAGATAAGGAAATTGAAATAGTGAAAGCATTCCCATTCCTAGGATCGATCATAGCCCAGAATGGAGACTACAGACAAGAAATCAGAAGACTGGGACTGGGAAGGACAGCTATGAAAGAACTGGATAAGATAATAAAATGCAAAGCTACAAAATGAAGCACTAAAGTCAGGATCATTCAAACCATGGTATTTCCCATCACCATGTACACATGTGAGAGCTGGACAGTGAAGGAAGGTGATAGGAAGAAAGTCAACTCCTTTGAGATGTGGTGTTGGAGAAGAGTGCTGAAAATCCCATGGACGGCCAAAAAGACAAACAAATGGGTCTTAGCACAGATCTAGCCTGAACTCTCCTTAGAAGCCAAGATAACCAAGTTGAGGCTGTCATACTTTGGACACATCATGAGAAGGAACAGCTCACTAGAAAAGTCAATAATGCTAGGAAGGCGGAGGGGAAAAAAGAGGAAGACCTCACACTAGGTGGATGGACTCAATCAAGGAAGACCCAGGCCTGAACCTGCAGGACCTAAGCAGGGTGGTTGAGGACTCTTCCAGGGGGTCGTCACGAATTGAGGCGAACTAGAAGACAGTTAACAACAACAAGTTCTTTGTAATAAGCATGGGAGGGGGGGGGAAGGATGTCTGACTTATGACAGGGGTGACAAACAGGCCCATGGGCTTCATGTGATTCTCTCACACACCCCATTCTGCACCTCCTACGGCCCCTCATTACTGCCACTGCTGCTACTGCTAGCATCCACACCATGGAAATCTTACAGGCTTCAAGCAGGTACTCAGCCCTACTTTTTCAGGGCTCTGTGTTGTGTGTGTGTGTGTGTCACTCTGGCAACTTCATGCACCATGGAGAGCCACTGAAATTGTGGTGGCAAGTTTGATCTGGCACCCCAGTGGCAAATGCAGCAGGAGTGCAGCCCCCAAACACCTAACCCTGAGAAGTTTTCCATCTTTAATTTGAGGCAACTTCCAGGCAAATATAATTGTAGTTTTGCATTTTTCCAGCAGGCGGCAGGAGTGATCCTACAAAGGCTGGGGATGTGTAATTTATCTGATTCCCCTCAACCTGAACAGATGCTTCTTATATATTACTTTCCCAAATAGGCTATAGGATGAGGAAACGTTAGAAATAGAAAACTGGTGTTCATGTGTAAATATTTTATTTTTTTCATACCTTTTGACTCCCCTACAAATCCCTCCCTGCCCGTAAAAACATGAAATCTTCGCTGTCACCACTGCAAGCTATGCTCTTGACATAACAGTAAAAACTAAAATGGGATTGCCTCTGTAGCCACAAAAACGCTGAAACTCAGCCTCCCTGCTCTGCCTGTTCCTACCCTGCTGGTAACATTTCTCTTGCTTCTGCAGTCACATTAGTGGCTAAATACATACTTTGGAAACTGAGTACAAACTAGATGCAACACACATCTGGGCCTGTCTGTTCCTGGCTTTCTTTTGCTTAGACCAATGGCAGTCTCACAGACTCAAGCAGTTTTAACAGAAGGAGAGTGATTGAACTTTTCTCCCCAGCTTTTCCCCCCCCATTTTAAAATTCTATTATCCAGCAGCATTTTTCTCTCAATGGATCTTTAAAAAATAAAAATACAACACACTTCTGCACTGAAGAGAAAAGTAAAAGGCAGAGCCAGGATTGAAGAGAAAACCAACAAGATATTGGGGTGGCTAGATGCATCTTATGCTAGTTATACAGAAGGGACTTTGAAAGGCAATTCAGGATAACTATCAAAGAGGCAGATGAGCTGAAATGAAATCTGCCTAAATACCGCAAAGTTACCAGATCCCTTCTGATCTGAGAAGCTAAGCAGGGTCTGGTCTGTTTAGTATATGGATGGGGGATGGCCAAGGAATACCAGACACTGTAGGTTATATTTCAGAGAAAGGCAATGAAAAACCACCACTGACTATTCCTTGCCTAAGAAAACCATACAAAATTCATGGGGTCACCAGAAATCAACAAGTGATTTGAAGGCACATTGTCATTGTTGTGTGTGTAAGGTGAACCTATCATGGGATTTTCTTGGCAAGATTTGTTCAGAAGGGGTTTGCCTTTGCCTTTTTGAGAGAGTGTGCCTTGCAATAGTTTCCATTTTTCATAGTCCAGTGCTCAAACCACTACACCATGCTGGCTGTTGAAGCATACATTTCATTTATTTGAAATGAAATAGGGGTACAGGATCTGTAACACTCCAAAAGGGCTACTGACTAAGTGTGTATGTTCCTTCAAGTCTCCTGCCGACTTACGGCAACTCCATACCACATCTCCCATAATCTCAGGGCATTGGCCTTCCTTGCTCGTGCTGATGAGGGCTGGAGTCCCACAATATCTGGAGGGCCACATGTTTTCCCCATCCCTGGCTTAAAATAATGAGAGAAGGGAAACACATCCCCCTGTCAGATCTAATTTTCACCTGGACCTCCCCTGGTGAGGTAAAAGACAGAATCCAGTTACCTGTGTGGGGTGAGTGTATCAAAAGAAATAAGGGGCACATAAGCTACAAAATGCAAAGGGAAATTTCTCCATCATCATCTTGTTGTTTTCTCTCCTCAAGTCATTGTCCACTGCTTACAAACTCCTCTTCAGAAAATGAATGTCTTTTGCAGTCTCTTCAGGCCTGTCTAAACGATGAAAATAACTCTCCTGGAATTTGCCGGGAATCCTACCTGTCTAAACAGGATCCAGTGCCAATCCACACTATTCAGAAGGAGGGGGGCCCAAAATGGCAAAAACAATGGGGTAAAAGCTTTCACAGATTTCCCTGTACTTTTCTCAAACGTGAGGCGGGTGTATATTTTAGCTTGTTTGGACTATAGAACAATAAAAAAACTTGATGGGAAGCACAAAGCTGATTGGCCAGGCAAGAGTGGGCGCCCACTGCTGCCATGTTGGATTTCGCCTTAGTGATCGCTCACTAAGGCGATAAAAAGGATCAATATATTCTGTTTTGCTTTCTTATAAAATTGCAGAATCGCTCTATCACACCAGTGCACCTTGGGATGACTTTTAAAAAAGAAACCCGGTGGCAGTGAAGAACTAATGCAAGTAAATCACTCACGGCTGCCATTAGGAATGCGAGGCTTATGGTGGTTTCCAAGGCCAGAAAAGCCGACATGTCACTGCTGCTGCAAGATGCCAATACTATGAGGTACTTTGGATTCCCCCCCCTCGTGTATATGGGCCCTTGCTTGCGACACTATTTGAAGATTGCTGTCAATTAGCCTTTTAATGTTTCTTTCCCCCTGCAGCTTAATTCACAAACATTAGAAAACAATGTTTTTCTTCTTGTTCTGAAAAGTGTTCCTGTTGTTAATTGATCCTATGAATGATCCTATGAATGAGAGACCTTCAGGATGCCCCATCATCAATTGCTCTGCTCAGGTCTTACCGACTCAGGGCTGTGGTTTCCTTGATTGCGTCTAATCTCCTGTCATGGGGTCTTCCTCTTTTCTTATTGCCTTCTGTCTTACCAAACATTATTGTCTTTTCTAGTGAGCTTTGTCTTCTCATGATATGGCCAAAGTAAAAAAGCCCCAGTTTGGTTATCCTGGCTTCTTTGCTCTATGACCCATTTATTTGTCTTGTTGGCAGTCCAGGGTATCTGCAGAACTCTCCTTCTGAATCACATTTCAAATGAGTTGATTCTCTTACTTGCTGATTTACAGACATCAAGCAGAAGGAGGGAACCTTTTGCCCTCCAAGTGCTTCCATCATTCCTTGTCATTGAAGTCCATCATCTCTGGAGGGTGAAAGGTTATTTAGTCAGGCTTTAACAAGTTGGCTTGCCATGCAAATGCTAAGATGGGGAAACAGATCTTTTGAATGTCTGTTTGGCAGCTTCTAAAGGTCCAGGATGAAATAAATTAATTAAAAAGGATCAAGAATGCTCAGATCTGATTGATGCCTTTTAGTCACAACAACTACCGTACAATAGTTAAATGGAACCTCTTTGTTCTGAGACGGTGTACCCTTGAATACTAGTTACTAGTATAGTTGACAGGGTTTGCTTTTTTGAAACCTACCCTCAGGACCGGTTTAAGGAATTTTGGGGCCCCCTGCAATGCTTTATTTTGTGGGCCCCATATGTTTATCTCAGGACAATGTAACCTACCTCAACCTAAGCTATTCACAGTACAGGATATTCAGATTATTACTAATAATGTTTTTTCAGGAGGAGGGTTACTACTATGCCTCCCCCCCCACAAAGATGGTGCTCCCTGCAGATGCTGACACCTCTGGTGCCTTAAACCCGCCCTGCCTACCCTCTACTCCTGAATCCTTTTTAACAGCATCATTAGCAAATGATTTTCCTTATCTCCATGAGATTAAAAGTATAACCCACTAAGTTATCCAGGCTGCTTTTTAAGTGCAGAGGAGCACATCAGTTTGGGATCAAATAGTAATCTTAATAGAGCAGAGCAGGTACAGTACACTGCTTTCATTACTGTTTAGTGGGCCTCCCAGGACTTACCTAGACAAAAAATATAATGTGAATTGCTGCACATTAGTGCAAATTTGCAGCAGTGTTCATTTTTCTCCATGGTCCTTTGGCAAAATCACTGGTATGCTAAGCTATCTGTGTTTGAAGTTCACACACAGCCAGAGAAAAGTAAAGGTAAAATTCCCCCTGAATAAATCTTGCCAAGAAAATCATGCAATAGGTTCAACTTAGATCTTCATAACCTGGAAACAACTTGAAGGCACACAATAACAACAGCCACCTGATGTGTGCTCTCTCTCTCTCTTACATGAGTACCCACCTGACACAGATTTTCCTTACCACATATTGAGACCAATTCTTCCTTCCCCACTCCCACTCACATATAATCCCCCACCTATTTCTTCTCTCATATGCCCTCAGTTACAATATTCCTGCGAGCTTCCCAGAAGAAGCACAACTTGGCCTCTCTTGTATATCTAACAGTTACCCAATACAGAGAAATTAGCAAGTGGAACTTTGTACAACATGGAAGATCATTAAGGTAGCCTAACGCAGTGACTGAGAGAAGAGAATTCCAGCAGGTCTATTTTTGTCATATAAGCTACACCTGCCAAAATCCCCACTTTCCCAAAACTATTAAAGGAGCAGGAGCCCTATCTTCATTTGCCCCTGGCCTGTCTAAAGATAAAAAAGTGTATGCCTCTGCAGATATCTGCTATTGAAAGCAAAAGCTACAGTGGCTAATTGAAATATTTGCAGTCTTAGCAACTCCTGCTCAAGGTTCTGCACTGATATATAAGCATTAATCAGGTGTAATAAAGTTTGGGGGAGGAAATATACAAGGATGAATGAATATAATATGGCAATGACTTAGATCCTAGAATATTATCAGAACAAGAGGATTTGTTTTCATATTCTTCTTAATGTTACAGTTTCAGCTGGAACAGTTGAGTCCTGGAAACAAAATTATACTTCCACTGCATAAGAATGGATATGTACATTATGAGATATGGAGTACTGGGGTGATGGTTGAATCTATTGCTGCAGGACCAGACAATCCACTCCTGGTTTCATGGCCGCTCCTCTTAGAGCTGCTCTGGGTTGCACAGAAGCCATCCAGATTGTGTTGTTGTCCTTGTGTGCCTTCAAGTCATTGACACCCGAAAATGAATGTATCAGAGTTTTCGTGGAAAAATTTGTTCAGAGAGGGTTTGCCTTTGCTTTCCTCTGAGGCTGTGAGAGTGTGACTTGCACAAGGTCACTCAGTGGGTTTCCATGGCTGAATGGGGATTTGAACCCTGGTCTCCAGTCATAGTCCAGCGCTCAAACCACTACACCACACTGGGTCTCCCTGCCATCCAGGTTCTGGGCCTTATTTGGATAGGTCAGCAGGGTTCCCATACACTCTGGAGCAACTGCGAGAGAAGCAGCCATAAAACTGAGCATGTATTCATTGCCCCCTTGGCAATGGATCCACCATCCATCCATCCACTGTCAGTGCTTCCAGACAGAGGCC
This sequence comes from Gambelia wislizenii, assembly GCA_030847615.1. Taxonomy (NCBI): domain Eukaryota; kingdom Metazoa; phylum Chordata; class Lepidosauria; order Squamata; family Crotaphytidae; genus Gambelia; species Gambelia wislizenii. The sequence goes on along the minus strand of JAUMIR010000002.1, from coordinate 241,833,542 downwards.
TTCTAGAGCTATCAATAAAAAGACATAGTGGAGCTATTCTGTGTGTAAAATTTCATGCATGAAATACAACACACCTGTAAATATCCCATGTTCAAGCTAACTAATCAGTTATTTCTGGAAAAGAAAGCTGTCAAACATACAATACTTCTTTTATGAAAGTAACTTCTTTACCACATGCTGTAATTCCATCCATAAATAAAGTTTGATCCACTTTTTTTTTTATAGAGAGAGTTGGGGTGAGGATCTGTTTTTTAAATAATTCTTTGGACTACTGTGGTTGTACATATGACATGGGAGCCAAGGATTACTAAAATATATTCCTATTATTTTCTTTTCAATTCATATGAATCTGTATGGTCACATTTCCCCACCCATGGCTCCTCTCCTTAGAAGCACTTATGCAGAGGGTTTAATAATTATGATCCATAAAATTGGTTTGGAAGGAACCATAAATGGCAACCATCTCAAGCTACTAACATTGGTCAGCTCTCCATAAACTGATTCATGCTATCCTTATCATTCTTCACTGTAAATGACAAACTACTGAAATGTTCATGGTTGCATACGCCTGGCTTTGCATGTGCATCCCTTGGCCATCACACTACAGCTGCAAAACTTACCAAATGATCTTGGACCAGTCTCTCTCAGAAAGGATATTGACAAATTGGAGCGTGTCCAGAGAAGGGCAACTAAAATGGTGAAAGGTCTGGAAACAATGCCTTATGAGGAGAGACTTAGGGAGCTGGGTATGTTTAGCCTGGAAAAAAGACGGTTTAGAGGCGATATGATAGCCCTGTTTAAGTATTTGAAGGGATGTCACGCTGAGGATGGAGCAGGCTTGTTTTCTGCTGCTCCAGAGACTGGAACACGGAGCAATGGGTGCAAGCTCCAGGAACAGAGATTCCACCTCAACATGAGGAGGAACTTTTTGACAGTAAGAGCTGTTCGGCAGTGGAACACACTCCCTCGGAGCGTGGTGGGGTCTCCTTCCTTGGAGGTCTTTAAACAGAGGCTGGATGGCCATCTGTCGGGGATGCTTTGATTGTGATTTCCTGCGTGGCAGGGGGGTTGGACTGGATGGCCCTCGTGGTCTCTTCCAACTCTGCAATTCTATGATTCTATGATTCTCTCTCTCTCTCTCTCTCTCTCTCTCTCTCTCTCTCTCTCTCTCACACACACACACACACACACAGAGATTCTTGCTCAGCATACTTTACAGGTTAGCTGTGAGAATAAAATGGGGGTGAGGAAGGGGAGTGCACCATCTTAAGCTTTTTGAGGGAAGAGCATAATGCATATGAAATAATTGAAACTATGACAGGCACCGCTGTTTGGTGAGTCATCACACCAGTCAAAATTAGTAATAGAAAAGAGAAGTTTCAGTTCTGTCAATCCAGCAGATCTTGCCTTATGTACACCAGCTTCCATGCAGGAATAAAAGAGAAGCAATGTCAAGAGCTCCGGCTTCATTTAAATGTGCTGCTTCAGACTGTGAGTTTTTTTCTTGAACATGCCAATAAATTGTAGGCAGAAATTAATTACAAGAAATATTGGAACATTGGAAATATTGAAATATTGGAACATTGGATATTGGATAGTTAGCACCAGAGAGGCTGACCCTCAGCCAGGGCCACAGCCAGTCTTCCTCACAAATTGGGGCTTTGCATGGAATTAATTTAGAATTGATTTTTCCTCCTAACCAATAAAAGCCTCTAAGCACCTGCATGTGTTCCAGGCTGCCATCCTACACTAATTTATCTGGGAGCAAGTTACATTGAACTTAGTGGGGTTTAATTCGGAGAAGACATGCCAAGGCTTGTGTTGTTGTTGTTGTTGTTGTTGTTGTTGTGTGCCTTCAAGTCATTTATGACTTATGACCCTAGGAGCCAGCATGGCGTAGTGGTTTGAGCGTTGGACTACGACTCTGGAGATCAGGGTTCAAATCCCCGCTTGGCCATGAAAACTCTCTGGGTGTTCTTGGAAAAGTCACATACTCTCAGAAAACCCTGTGACAGGTTTGCCTTAGGGTCACCATAAGTTGGAAGCAGTTTGAAGGCATGCAACAACAACACTGAATCTATCACAAGCGTTTTCTGGTGTGTGTGTGTGTGTATTTTATATGTATATGGTTCCTCTGAAATGGAGCCTATAGCACCTGGTGTCTGTTGGTTGTTTCCCTTCCAAGTATTAACCAGGATTGACCCTGCTTAGCTTCCAAGATCAGACAGGATCTGCTGCCTTTAGGGTATTTAGGCCATGGGTTTTCTGTTAGCGTCCATAAACTATTGCATGGGATAGCTATCAGCCCAATAAAGACTGCTATCATTAAGACCAGAAACTTTCTCAAATGTATGACACACATGCTCCTTAAACCATCTTTCCTCAACTTGGTGCCTTCGATGTGGTGGACTGCAATTCCCATCAATCCATCTGCAGTGGCATTATGACTGGGGATGATAGCAGTTGTAGTCCAACACATCTGGAGGGCACAGGGTTAGAGAAGGTTGCTTTAAAGAAACATTTAATTTAAGAAGAACGTTTACAAGTGAGTTTATGCAGGCTATAAGTAGGTAAATAATAATGGAAAAATTAATTACCTTATCACACCTGTGAATTAAATGCTGGGAATATTTTGGGTTTCATTTCATTTCAGAAAAATGAATGGTATGACTACGATGGAACATAAGAAATTTATCAACAGGCTCAAAAATACCCCATGTTATAAGGAAGTGAAAAAACAGCTGCCGTTTATTTCCTCCAACGTTCAGTTTTAATCTGTCACTTTAGCTATACTGAAACAAAACCAGGTAAAAAACAATCGAGCCCAAAGTCAAGTTTTATTTTTTATTTATTTTTTATTTATCTTTTAGACCTCACTGCTTTAAAACACATAATGGTGCAGCATGCATGTCTGACCTTCCCATTTAAACTTATGAGCCCCTGCACATCTGCTTGGGTGGGGAAGTAAAATCATGCCACTGGAGGGTGATGCATGCCTGGCACACTAAGGTGATTTTCAGACTACCTATTTGTTCTGTTGCATGCATGGAACAGGGTCTCTGAAAGATTTCTCTTTCAGATGATGTTCACCTCTTCCATGCACCCATCATTACCATTCTGTTTTCTCCCCGTGATATTTCAATCCCAGGGAGAGGTCGTTAATGACCACCCTGTTCTGTTTCTGTAACGGAATCAGGGTGGTCCGAAAGGTGTCCCGTTCCTCTCCCACAATGAGGAGAGGTCTGTTCTGGACACTTCCTGCCAGGAATGGGACATCCAGGTAAGTGGCACCCTTCCCCCCCCCCTGGGGTTACTTGTATTTTTCTTAATTTATTTTTCTATTTTCTTTCTTGCTTTGACTTTTGGGGGGGTATTTTTGAATTTGGCGCTCGGCCGTTCTCTCACGAGAACGGCTAGGATTTCAGTCGGGCAGCCTTACAATGGCTGCATTTACAGCTGGCTGGTAAGGAGTGCAGGAGCCCATTCTTGCAGCGGAATGGAGGTAAGTATGTGAACATTTACCTCTATTCCATTGCAGGAACGGGAGAGGGGCTTGAGGGACAGAAATGGGGCTTTTGGCCCCAGTCTGAAAATCTTCTAAGTCTTGCCCTGCTCCCTAGGGACACACACAGCCCCCCATTCCTCTCTTTGGGGCTTCTCCTTGGCTCCTTTTGATCAAGGGAGCCGCACAATTTCCCAAAATGAGTGGAGAGGAGTTGCGGCTGCCATATACAGTAGAGACAAGTCTCAGAGGGTGAAAGCACTACAAAATATTTTGACTTCATCTTGAATGGACATTCAAAGCCTATTAGTTCTTAGCTGAGAGCAAAGCTGCTCTGTGTGTGAATGTGTGTGTGTACCTTCAAGTCACTTGTCGACTTACGGCAACCCCATGAATTTCATAAGGTTTTCTTAGGCAAGGAGTACTCAGAGGTGGTTTTGCCAGTTCCTTCCTCTGAAATATAGCCTCCAGTGCCTGGTCTTCATTGGTGGTCTCCCATCCAAGTACTAACCAGGGCTGACTCTTCTTAGCTTCTAAGATCAGACAGGATCTGGTGCTTTTAGCATGTTAAGAAAGCTGTAGAACTGGTTTATTGATCTGGATCAACCCAGCTACCTATGTTTTAAAAACTCTCCTTGGAGTCCATAGTCCTTCCCCTTGCCCAATAAAGAGAAATCTTACATTTAGCTTTTCAAGACGAGCAGGGGGGATGCAATTTTTTAAATAATGCTGGACTTTTGTAATAAACTAATGGGTTAAACAATACAAATTTGACATGAGTACTTGAACTGTAGGACAAAACCCCTGTCCATCACGCTTGTCTTCTTTATAACTCAGTGTTTTCTTTCTTTCTTTCTTTTCTTTTTTAAACCCCAAAGCTCCTTTACTCTCTGTGCTCAAGAAGACACTGGTGTTGTCTAGATGGTGAAAAAAGTACTCAAGGAAAGTGGGCAGAATACCGTTTGTCTAGATGAGCTCCCACCGGGATTTGCCATATTTGGAAGGAGGGGGGCTGAAAGCTGCAAGTAGTTTATGATAACAGTTTTCATTGTTTCTCGAGACCTTTAAAAAAAAATACACAAAAAATGCACATTGCAGCATGTTTGAACAACCAATTCGAATTGGGGCACATCCCAGAGGTCAAAACGTGATTGGTTGGATGTTTACGGAGGTGGGCTTGCTGGGGACGAAGTGGCCAAAGCTGCCATTGTTGTCTTTCACAGAAGTGATTGCGTGCTATTTTCAAGTGGGAGAGCAAAACAAAGAAAAGTTTTTTAAGCATAAGATTGCTCTTCTGCATCTCTCATTTAACAAGACAAAAAAAGAAAGAAAGAAAGGAAATGGAGGGAGCTTTTGGAGAATAATAATGCAGGTAATTCACTCATGGCCGCCATCTTTTCTTGTGGTCACGCTCTGTGTGAACGTCAAACTTGTATAGCTTTCCATCTCAGTGATCTTGCGAATGCTGCTATAGTAAGTTAATCTGCTATTTTCCACAATTAATTCTCCCATCTATCTGAGCCCCACTGTCTTTTCTTTCTCTGTACAACTTCCAGACTGCAATCCTAGATACACCATCCTGGGAGTAAGGTCCAGTGGACGGAATTGGACTTACTTCTCAGGAGATAACAGATTGATTTACCCTAACTGCTTCTTTGCAATCTACCCCTCAGTTGTCCATCACGCTCCCCTCTGCACTACCACAGGTATCTACAGCTACACCTCTATCTGTCGTGCTGTTGGCTTCACGGGGAGCGGAAACAGCTGTGTCCCCTTCGCCTTTCCCCCAACTTTTTCTTTCTGCAATTTGTTGTTGTTGTGGGCCTTCAACTCATTTCCAGTTAACACCCTAAAGCAAACTTATCATGGGGTTTTCTTGACAAGACTTGTTCAGAGGGGGTTTACCTTTGCCTTCTTCTGAGGCTGAGAGAGTGTGACTTCCCCAAGGTCACCCAGTGGGTTTCTATGGCTGAGTGGGGATTTGAACCCTGGTCTCTTGGAAAAATGTTGCAGCACTCAAATAACCATGCTCTCTTTCCTTCGGCACCTACACATCTCTCTCTGTGCTTCCCAAAGCTGTTACGTCAGCACTCTTCCTGAATCCCATCCTGTTCCACCTTTATTTTCTCTTCCTGCTTCACAAGTATACATACACACTATTTCCCATTTGCTTCCTCTCTTCCTTCCGTATTTCTTCTCTGTGGAACTAGAAGAGGGGGAAAACTCTTTTACTTGCTATGACTGTGAAACTTTGCGTATCTACCTTCAAATTACCTGTCAACTTATAGTGACCCCATGAATTTCCTAGGATTTTCTTAGGCAAGAAATTCTCAGAGGTTTGGCCAGTTCCTTCCTCTGAAATGTAGCCTACAGCACCGGGTATTTGTTGGCAGTCTCCAGTCCAAATACTAACCAGGGCTGACCCTGCTTAGCTTCCAAGATCAGATAGGAACTGCCACCTTAGCATATTTAGACCACACAGTGAAAATTTGTTGCTAACTACTGTCAAGTCGTCTTTGATTTATGGTGGCCCTACGAATGAGAGACCTCCAAGTCACCCTATCTTGAACAGCCCTGCTCAGGTCATACAGACTCAGGGCTGTGGCTTCCTGGATTGAGTCTATCCATCTGAAATGGGGTCTTCTTTTCCTACTGCCTTCTACCTTACCAAGCATTATTGTCTTTTCTAGTGAGTCATACCTTCCCATGGCATGGCCAAAGTATGATCGTCTCAGTTTAGTCATCTTGGCTTCTCGGAGGAGATCAAACTTGATTTGCTCTAGGACCCATTTATTAGTCTTTTTAGCAGTCCACAGTACCCGAAGAACTCTTCTCCAGCACCACATCAAAAAAGATTTGATTTTCTACCTATCAGCCTTCTTCACCGTCCAGCTTTCACAACCATACATAGAAATGGGAAATACAATGGCATGGCTTTAGTATTCAATGATATATTTTGACACTTCAGGATCTTGTTTAGTTCCTTCATAGCTACCCTCCCAAGTCCTAGGACTTTATCATATGCAGCAAATATGGCACGATATGTTCAGCGGACAAGTTAAACAAACAGTGTGATAAAATGCATCCATGCCTGACATCCATGCCAATTGGAAACCATCCTGTTTCTCTGTATTTTGTCCTAACAGTAGCCTCCTGAGTAGAGAAATGATGTGGCGCACTCATTTCTTTAAGAGCTATCCGTAGTTTTTCATGATCTATACAATTAATGTCTTTGCTATAATCTATAAAGCACAAGCTGATTTCCTTCTGAATTTTTTTGGTGTGCTCCGTTATTCAATGTATGTCTGCAATATCATTTTTAATTTTTTTTATTAGTTATTTATACCCCGCCCTTCAGCCACAAGGCTATCAGAGCAGCTTACAAATTGTTTTAAGCAATAGCAATTTACACATCTACACTGCATTAAGCAATTTCCAATGCGTGTTAGCTAATCACCCCTAATGCTTTCCTCAATCTAGCTTGGACACCTGGCATTTCTCACTCTCTATATGGCAAAAGTCTTTGCTGTAGAATTTTGAACATCACTTTGCTTGCATGGGAAATTAATGCAGCGGCCCTGTGGTTACTGCAATCCCTGGTGTCCCCTTTCTTGGGGATTGGCATGTACATTAAGTGTTTCCAGTCTATGGGCCATAGTCCCCGTCCCCCCCCCCCCCGTATTTGTTGACAGATTTTAATTAGAACTAGAGTAGATTATGTCTGTATATCTTGAAGCAGCTTGATGATTTATTTATCCCAAGTGCTCTGAGTGCAGCCTCCAGTTTGCTTTTTAAAATTGGAGGTGTGTCTTCATATGGTTTTCCTTGAATGAATTTGTCATCCTTTCATTGTCTTTTTATCTCTACTTGGTCATGCAATGCATTTCCTTGTTGGTTGTAGAGCATCCCCACTCTTGGTTTAAATTTCCCCTTGGTTTCTCAGATCTTGTGGAAGATTTCTCAGATCGTCTTCCTTTTTTGCTGTTACCTTCTATTTCTCTGCATTAATTATTATAGTGGTTCTCTTTGTCCCTACACCCAAGTTGCTGAACAGTTGCATTCAGGGTTCTGACTCTATTTCTGTCCCCTTTTAGTTTTGCTTCACATCTGTCCTTAACTGCTTGAAGAGTTTCATCTGTCATGCACTGAGGCTTCTCTTTCTTTTTTTGCTACAGATGGTATCTTTTTGCATTCCTCTCTGACAATGTCCCTGGCTTCAGTCTAGAGTGCTTCTGGCTCCCTGTCAATTAGGCTTAATAGTGCAAATCTATTTTCTACATTATCTTCAAATTCTGTGGGGATGTTCTTACAGGTTGTTATTTTGGCATGATGGTTGGTTTAGGGTTCTGCTTTAGCATTACTCTAATTTTTTATATTAGTAGTTCTGTGCCATAATCTGCTCCTGGTCTTGTTTTTGCAGAGAGAATGGAGGTTGTTCATTTTCTGCTTCTGATTATGTAGTCTATTTGATTTCTATATTGGCCATCAGGTGATGCCCATGTCACTTCTTGGGTTGCTTGAATAATGTGTTTGCAATGAACAAACTGTTGGCCTTGCAAAATTCAGTCAGTTGCTCTCCTCCTTCATTTCTTGATCCAAGGCCAAAAAATGTTCCTACAATTTTGGATTCTGCACTGTTTCCTATTTTTGGATTCCAGTCACTTGATTAACAAGAAGTCCTTTTTCAGTGTGTGATCAGTTTCTTCCAGTGTGATCCAGCAAATTCTTCTTAATGCAAGATGTTTAATGGATTTTAAGTGATCTTGAAACATCTCAACAGTTTATTACCCACCTAAGCTCCCCGCCTGTATTTCTATTCTGTCATAATACTCACAATTATGGTAGTGAAAAGTAGGAATTTAAAAAACAAACCAACCCACAAGTATGAAGGGGGGAAAAATCCAGTGTGGTAAAAAGATTACTGTCAGCTTTGAGTAAACCCAGGGGAAAACACACCCCGCCTTCTTGATAATACAAGCCAGCACGTTTCTTCTGTTTCATCCTATGAGACAAAACTTTCTGCGGTAAAAAAATATGTTGACAAAAGTGCAAGGCAATTGCTGCCTCATATATGTTGATTTTATCTGTGGACTGCCTAATCAGAGTGGTTAGACCTGAACTTTTCCCAGATGTTCATTCACAGAAGGTTACTTAAAGATGGCAGAATAGTCACAGAATAGTTCCATGGGAGTAATCTTCCCCTTTGAGCTCATTCAGACTTACTTTTGAGGAGATGTGTTAGGCTTTATAGATTTTTAAAGGTTGCTAAAGTGATATGTGTACAGGAAGAATTGCCTCATCCTGGAGTTTCGCAGATTATAAATTCCAGAGTTTTGCAGATTATAAATCCCAGAATCCCCCCACCAGTACAATCCCTGGCCATGCTGGCTCGAGAATTCTGGGAGTTGTAGTCCAAAAAAAGTAACGGTTCTAAGGTCTGACTTATCCTTTCAAATAATGTCCTGCCACCATCGCCACAACAGTTGCTGGCATTCAGGTCAGGTGGGATCCCCACCCCACCCCAGTGATCTTGAGACAGCAACCTTGAGCCAGAGGGATTTTGAACAGACAGAGCTATGCTTTTGTTACCAGAGATGCTCCTCTTCTAAAACCAAGCTCTCCTTGTTTAAAGGAAAGCTGTCCTTCCAAATGGAAAGCCCTGTTTGCTCCATGCTACGAATGCTTATGCTACAACTTTTTTCTCTCACTTTCAAAGATGCTACAAGATCCCTTTGCATACTGGGAAACCCTGTGTTTCTAAAAACAAACCAAGGCACCTGGGTGGGGCACCACCTTTCATTGCACTCCCAGTCGACCCACCCTGGCTATGGAGCTGTCCTCAGCTGTAGATTGCATTCTTTTGATTTATTAATATATTATGAGGTGTTTGTATCACAAAGACCCAACTGGCTAAAGTGATGGCTTGTTTTGTTGATTGGAGTCACAAAATCACCTGCCTCCTTTATGGCAGATGTGTTCCCACAATCAGCCTTTCCAGATGTGCAGTTAATATTATCGTTCATTCCTACCCACAAAGAGCTGGGATGGAGAGATAATGGCCACTCCAAAGCTACACCCCTCCATCCATCCTGCCATACCACTCCAGCTGAGAGCTCCCCTCCCTCCAGGAACCAACTGCCATTTTCGAGGCCCCCAGAGGGAGAGGAAGCAGCTTGTCCTGCCACTGTGCTTAGAGCCAGCTTCATGACCTCTTGAATTGTGTTCACCACGAGCTAGATGAGGGTGATCACTTGTGCATCACCATAGGGGGGAAAGGTATAATGAGAAAAGGACAGATTTGCAAAAATAATAATAATGTGCACCTGCTACTTTATATCTATACAGGAAAATTTAGACATAGGTGTTGTCTAGATGGTGAAAAACATCCTCAAGGAATGTGCACAGACTACCTTTTGTCTAGGTGATCTCCTGCTGGGATTCACCATATTCAGAAGGAGCAGGGCTGAAAATGCAAAGTAGTTCGTGGTTACAGCTTTCGCTGTTTCTTGTAATCTTTTTTTTAAAACAAATACATGTTAATGTGAATTACAGCTCATTTGAACAACTAATTTGAATTGGGGCACATCCAGGAAGTCAAAACATGATTGGTCAGACATGCGAGGGGACGGGCTTGCTGGCGATGAAGCAGCCAGAGCTACCATTGCTGTTTTTCGCAGATGCAATCATGTGCTGTTTTTGAGCGGCAAAGAAAAAAAAAAGCGGCGGGGGGATGAAGGGAGCTTTTGGGGAGTAATAAAGTCAGTAATTCACTTGCTGCCATCATCTTTTCTTGCGGGCATGCTTTGCGGGCATGCTTTGTGTGAACTTCAAACTCAGGTAGCTTTCCATGCCAGTGATCTTGCGAATGGATCATGGGGACAAATGAACACTGCTGTGATAGTGAGTTAATGCGCTGTTTTCTGCAATTAATTCTCCCATCTAGTTGAGTTCACAAATGCTACAATCTAAATAGAAATTCAGTTGTTTCAAGATCATGATGAAGACTGGAACAGGATGGCCACTCTTTCTTCTCTCTTTTAATTTTTCTTTATCTTTAAACCAGACGTTGACTGGGCAGTCCTTCAAATAGTGGATGTCTTCAAATCTCCCTGGAGAATTCTGGAATGGCCCCCCTGGAGAATTCTGCCTGGCATTCTTATGAAATATTTTTTGATGCCAGATCTCTCTTCTGGCAGGTGTTAAGTTGTGATTTTTTAAAAAAAGGATATATGTATTTCTGCCTCCCCCACACCCCGCACCTTTTCCATTAGGTTATTGGTTTGGCCGGGGGGTTAAGGACACCTTAACAAAGGAGGTGTACTTTTAAGTTTTTGTTCAGAAAAAGAGAACTGGAAAGAAAAGGAAACATCGTGTTCATGGGGGAAAGAATTAGGACCGTCATGTTGAATAGAGGAGTAGTTAACCAAAAGGGCCTTCTTGGTGGCTGCTCCCAGGCTATGGAATTCCCTTCTTGGCTGCCCCTGTCCCTTTGTTAGCAGGTAGAGACCTTTCCATTTAAACAGCCATTTTATGGTTAAATCAGGGGAGGGTTGTTGCTTTATTTCCATTGTTATGTTTTTAAAATGATTTTATACTTTTCAAAATTAATTATGCTTTAGTATGATAGTTTGATTAATTGAGTTTTAACTTTTTCATCACCATGTTTTTAGTTCTGGATTCTAACATTCTAAATTCCTTGTAGTGATCACTTGTACAAGTCGAACCTCATATCTACGGAGGTTGCGTTCCAAGATACACACACGCACACACATGTGGATACCTGAAACTGTATCCACATAGGGAACCCTGTTATTTTCAATGAGACCAATGCTGGAGGTTGACCATAGAATCCCCTTGAAGGAATTAGAAATGCCTAGAAAGAACATATTTTTTGAGACATTGATAAGTGAAACTGTAGATACCGAATCTGTGGATAAGGAGGTTGACTGGTATTTATATTTATCCTTTATTTTTATTTAGAGTTCAATGATTTTATACTGGTCTTCATGTCTTGGTCTTTTCCTTTTTTGCAAACATGGCTTCTTTGTTGAAAGCATGGAACTTTGGAAAAAATGTACGAGTGTGTTGTATTTGGTTTATGATATGTGTTGTTGCTGCTGTTTTTGCTACCTAATAGGAAATCTTTACAAAATACTAATTGTTTTTGCCATATTAATATATCAAGTGGCCTTATATAGGTGAAGAGAGTGGTACACTTTTGCAATTTAAGTTTTATTATTGGCTTGGATGAGACATTTGCTTTTATATAAATCACCCTAAGAGTGTTTTCCACCTGGATGATGTATAAATTTAATAAACAAGCCATCAGAAGACTGTCTTCTGGCAGTCCATCTGGTGACAGTCCTCTGTAAAAGGACATGTAGCCAACTAAGCTAGCGTCCCCATTTACAAAGGGCTTGTCTAAATGGGAAGATATAATGTGGATTGCTGTACTTTAATGCAAATTTGCAGCAGTGTTCATTTGTCTCCATGGTCCTTTGGCAAAATTGCTGGTATGCAAAGATATCTGTGTTTGAGGGGCACACGCAGCCATGCCTATGAATCAAGATGGTGGCTGAGAATGAATTCCTTGGATTATTATTTTCCACAAGTTGTTGCCATTGCACAGTTTTTTTTAACTGTACCTCAAAGGTGTGCACGTACAACCATCTGCTTAAAAAAGCTGGTCACCTCAGTGCACCAAAAAAGAGCAAAACTGCTAAAGTGAAAGTCCAAAATGGTGCTTCTGTTCACTTCATTGGTGGCAAGTCTGCCCCCATGCATGTCTGACCAATCAGCTTTCCACTTCCGCCCTTGCCAAGAATGTGCAGCGATCCAAATCAGTTATCCAAAAGAGCGATAATGTGCATTTCCATGCATTATTTAAAAAAACTTTGGAGAAAGCCACAAAGGCTTTTTCCCTGCAGTTTTTGGAGTCTTTGCCCCACTCCTTCTGAATCACTGTGGGGTCTCATTGGGACAAAAGGTATTCTCTGCGCATTCTATTAGGATTTTTTCCCCACAATCTAGACAACCCCTTAGTTCCTTTTCCCTCCCCATGCTGTTTCCTTTTATGCAGTGTCAAGGACTGTATTTTCACTGACCTTTGTAGGCTGCTCTGGGAGCATGTTTGGCTAAAAAGTGTTGTTAAAAAATACTTTTAAAGAACACACTGAGACTGAACTCAGGTCCAGAAGCAGCAATCACTCTGTTTTTTTCCCACTGTTTTTCAGTTCTCTCCCTCATTAGTCTTTAATTACAAATCATATCTGTTTAGGACTGCAACTTCCCCTTTACCTGTATTTCTGACCAACAGAAATACAAGATGTGGAACTTTCCTTGGCATGGAGAGGCACTGATGGGAAGAGCTTCACCCATTGAGTTTCCACCCAGCTGTGCATCTGTCACAGGCATGTTTAGCAAGCATTCACAGCTTTTGAATTAGCTCCTTTTTAGTGCTATTTAGCAGTAGCTACATTGGATCACATACATGGCATCACCAGGGCTGGCCTGTGGCAATTTTGCTGCTTGAGGGGAAAGATGGCCACCATCCCATTCCACTGGATCTACTGTAATCCTCCAATAGCATCCAAGTGGATGGACCGATTCATCTTAGAGCAACTCTACAGATGGGACAGCATTTTCCAACACACCTCATATAGCTTAGGGGACTTTAAGGGAAGCCATAGTAGACTACTATGTTGTCCCTCAGTATTTGTTGCCTGAGTCAGCTTTCTCATTCTGCAGAATGGTAGAACCAGTCCTGCATTCACAAGTGCTCCTGTTTTTACCCTTATGCCAGAAAAGTCTCCATCTTCTTATTTCTCCCAGTTTCCTTCTCTTATTCTCTTTTGTTTCAGCTCTCAGCTCCCTTCCTGACCTGCCCTCTTGCTTTCCCACCTGCATCTCTTTAATTACGTGAGGCTTTGGCTTCCTCTCTCAGCCATCTGAAGAAAGAAAAGATGCATGTAAATTGTCACTCACCCAGGAGCAGAGCTGAGTGCAACAGAGGAAGTGCCTGGCCAGCCTTCTCAATGCTCCTTTGAACTGGAAACACCCACCAAGAAGACTTGGGATACGTCTAGAAGTTGTTCTTTTCTCTCTCAGCCTGCTCCGGTCTAAATGACATAGTGCTCAGGAAGAAGCCCGCAAAGATAGAGGACGGTAAGCTGCCCTAGGAGAACTGTCCAAGTTTCTTCCTTCCTTCCTTTCTTTCTTTGGGAAAATGGCCACATGAGAAACAGGACAGGGCTCCACTAACTGTAATGCAATGTGAAAGAGGGTCTTGCATGACTAGCTACACCTGCTGAGATCCCCCCTTCCAGCCTTTCACACAACTATTTGGGGGCAGGAGGTATAATGCAGGAACCTGGTCCTGTTTTGCATGTAGTCTTGTTTTACATTGACTGGTGTGGGATGTGAATTGAGCTGCGCATAACAGGACAAAAGGACATGGTTTCTAACTGAACAGAAAAAGAAGGATCACAAAAGGGAAACGATTCATCAAGCCTCTTCTGCTGTTACCGATTTTAAGAGCAATTCCTTGTGATTAAATCCAGAGGTGCAGCCCTTCACAGCAGAAATGTTGTCCCAGCTAGTTTACGCATGAAGCTGCGGCTGATAGCACCACAATGTTAGTCAGTTGAAAAGCTGGCAAATTGTAGGGGTGGGGTGGATTTATTATCTTTAAAAAACTGTTGAAAAACTACCGGTACCTATTCTCCCTGACATCTAGCACCTCTTTCCCACTGTTTTGTGTCAGATTTCTCTTTTCTTTGAAACTGAACATTTGTAATGTTTTCAGGAACAATTTATCATACTTATTCAAGATTAATGTATATGTGGATGGTGTGTGTGCGTGCAAATTTAAAAGAATTAGATACATTTATTGGGGAAAGGTCTATTCATAGCTGATAGGGAAATGCAACTTTCATATGTAAAGCCTTTATAATCCTGTGCTGCCAGAGAGATTTTAAAAGTTGTAATCCAAAATAGTAAATTCTCTAAACAGTGGATGAAAAGCCATGGGCAGATGATCATTATTATTGTGTTATAAGATGAAGTTTACACTTCTGAAATTCTCTAAAGCCACTGTAAATGTTGGGGGTCATGAATCCAGTAGGAATCTGTGGGCTTGTCTATACGAGGCTATAAAATGTAGATTGATGCACATTAATGCCAATTCACATCAGCTTTCATTTGTCTCGATGATTTTTTGGCAAGATCTCAGGCATGTGAAGCTATCCGCCGCGTTCGTTGTTCAAATGGGCATGCCTGCAAATCAAGATGGTGGGCGTGAGTGAATTACTCACGTTTTTATTGTCACCAGTTGTTGCTGCCAAACAGTATTTTTTCTCATTAAGACAAACTGTTTTCTCCTCGAATTCTATGAGGAGCATTTTCGCCATATAGACAATCCCTGTTATTCCTTGATGCATAAAAATTCACATCACTCATGCCCTCACTAATTCAGAATTAACTTCATAAAAAATTCCCTTTGTGGGTGTTTAATTAACTTGTGACAAACATCACTCCATACCCCCTCCTTTTTTTGGTAGCATATATTAACAGTATAGGAAGACTACTGCAATCCTTTATTTTGCCTTCCCAATTGCCCTGTGAGGCAGTCCCAAATAGTCTTCATTTTGCAGATGATGAACTGAGGTTAAAACTGGACAATCTGTCTGAGGCTTTGAACTTAGTAAGTAAGTGGGAAGTTTAAGAGTGTAATAAAATAATGAATCAAAGTATACAAGAAGCTCATTGCAGTGAGGTTTGATTCTAAATTGGACTGAAACCCAATTTTCTTTCTACTGCATCTCACCAGTTCTTATACTATATTTGATAACAATTTGTTCCACTGCTTCTACCTTAGGAAATTTACATTTTTTCATTGCATTAAATTAGTTTACAGCTTAAGCTCATCCTCTCCCCCCCCCCCGCTGCTCCTTGATGGACACAGTGTTTGCCTTGTTTCCAACATTTTTTCTTGTATTATCATCTCATTTTTACAATTATGCCTTGTGAAAATATATACATTTTTTTGTATTTCCTGAAGCTCTAATTTTAATGTTGTTGCTGCTGCTATTGTTCCTTCAAGTCATTTCCAACCTATGGTGACCTTAAGGTGACCCTATCATGGGTTTTTCTTGGCAAGATTGGTTCAGAGGGGGTTTGTCCTTGCTTTCCTCTGAGGCTGAGAGAGTGTGACATGCCCAAGGTCCCCCCAGTGGACATCCAAGGCAGAGTGAAGATTTGAACCCTGGTCTCCCAGACTCCTAGTCCAACACTCAAACTACTACATCATGCAGCCTCTCGTTTAATGTCCCTGCTACATTGGCAATTCTTTCACTCATCTGAGCGGATTTTTAAAAACAGATCAGCATGTTTTCTTATGGCTTAACTTTCAGAAAAATATGAAAATCTCATCATCTGCATTTATCCATTTGGGCCATGATCCACGCGTGGAGAAGTGGGTGGGTGTTCTTACTGGCTGCTGTGCTGGCAACTTCAAACTAGCTATTTTAAGTTACAACATTTAAAATGAAAAGTAGTTTAAATTGCTTTGGAAAGCCACACTCTTTGGAATTGCCCCCCACACACACACCCTGACCAGAATTGGAAAACCATGGGAGTGCATGGTGATCCATGAATTCTTTGTATATCTTTGATTTCTTCAATACTGGAAAGCAAAACTTATGCTAATCTTGTTGTTTTAATGAGGGTAAGGAGATTTTCAGACCGCGTTTCAGCGTGCCTAGCACGGGAGGAACTTTCGGGAGAGGGACGGCGGTCTTGCACGGCAGGGGGGCGTTTTCGGACGCCGTTGTCCCTCTCCCGAAACCATCCGTGTCACTTCCGTGAAGCTTCGGAAGCCGCAGAGCCATATTTTAATCACGGAGGTTGCCCGTGATTAAAATATGGCCCTGCGGCTTCCGAAGCTTCATGGAAGTGACACGGATGGTTTCGGGAGAGGGACAACGGCGTCCGAAAATGCCCCCCTGCCGCACAAGACCGCCGTCCCTCTCCCGAAAGTTCCTCCCGCACTAGGCACGCTGAAACGCGGTCTGAAAATCTCCTAAGTTTCTGGACCTCATGGCTGCAGAGAACTTGGATCAATTTTTGCTTTTTAAAAAAATTCAAGGAGAAAGGTACATACTGTATTTGTGTGGGAAATGCAGCCTTATAACCCTGAGGAATTAATCCCTCCCTGCTGTTTTCCATGTCGAAGATATTTTCCATACCCAATGTATCTTGCTTGCTTTGGCACATTCTGTAAAGGACTATATTTCTCACTTTGCTTAATGCAAGGATATCTTGGTTCAAACTTACTGGTTTCTCCAGTTCATTCTAGACAATGGAATCTTGGATTCTTTAACAGTAGGGCAGGCATAGTCCAAGCTTGTTGGATCTCGTTTATTTATTTTTTTTTACAAAAACACCAAGATGCACCAATTAGAGCCATATTAAAAAGACATATAGAGTGTATTTGAATTTTTCAGTTAGAGAAATTTGATGTTATATTAACAGCCAGCTGTATAGCTATCTTATGGAATCCTGGGATTTGTAGTTTGGCAAAGTACATAGAATTCCCTGTTAGAGAGTTTCTCTAGTGCTGTAGCTCAGAAGAAATGGACCAGAGCTTGCTAATGTCAGAGAATTTTAAGTTCCCTATCAAACTAAAAATCCCAGGATTCCATAAAATGGGACTATGGGAGTTAAACATGGTATAAGATTACTGTGACTGAGTAGTGAAGCTACATTTAAAAACAAAGTGTCTCTGAGCCTAGGACAAAACAAAATGGAGCGAAAAGCCTGTTCTCATAGAGGTCCAGTTGGGACAGTGAAAGCTTTCCTGCCACCCAAGGAGGAAGGTGAATATCTGTCCACTGCATGGCTGTTAACTGCTCTCAAGTCGACTTCGACTTATGGTGACCCCATGAATAAGAGACCTCCAAGTCACCCTGTCATCAACAGCCTTGTTCAGGTCTTGCAGACTCAGGGCCATGGCTTCCTTTTTTGAGTCTATCCATCTGGAATGGGGACTTCCTGCTGCTTTTCCTACTGCTTTCCCCCTTGCCAGGCATTATTGTTTTTTCTAGTGAGTCATGTCTTCTCATGATATGGCCAAAGTACAACCATCACAGTTTAGTCATCTTGGCTTCTAGGGAGAGTTCAGGCTTGATTTGTTCTAGGACCCACTTATTTGTCTTTTTGGCAGTCCACAGTACATGTAGAACAATTCTCCAGCACCACATTTCAAATTAGTTGATTTTCTTCCTGTCAGCTTTCTTCACTGTCCAGTTTTCACAACCATACATAGAAATGAGAAATATGATAGTATGGACAATCCATATCTTGACACTTCAGAATCTTGCCTAGTTCCTTCACATCTGCCCTTCCAAGTCGTAGTCTTTTTCTAATTTCTTGATTGCAATCTCTATTCTGATTTATGACTCAGCCAAGCTATGGAAAATCTTGAACTGTTTCAATGTCTTCATCATCTATTTTAAAGTTATGCAAATCATCTGTGGTTATTATTTTTGTTTTCTTAATGTTCAACTGTAGACCTTCCTTTGCACTTTCTTTCTTAACTTTTTTTCAGTAAGCATTCTACGTCTTTGATATTTTCTGCTAGCAGTATGGTGTCATCTGCATATCTTAAATTGTTGGTGTTCCTTCCTCCAATTTTAACACCTCCCTCCTCCAAGTCTAATCCTGCTTTACATATGTGATTTTCAACATACAAGTTAAACAGATAGGGTGATTAAATGCAGTCTTGCCTGACCCTGTTGCCAACTGGAAATCACTCAGTTTTGCCATATTCTGTCCTAAGAGTAGCCTGTTGTCCTGAGTACAGGTTCCACAACAGGACAATAAAATGTTGTGGCACCCTCATTTCTTTAAGAGCGATCCATAGTTGATTTTACATAGATTGTGATCTACACAATCAAAGGCTTTGCTATAGTCTATAAAGCACAAGCTGGTTTTCTTCTGAAATTCTTTGGTTCACTCCGTACCACACTGGTTGACACTAGCTATCTAACCACGGAAAAGGAAGAAAAGAAGCCCCACAAGCCCCACATGTGATGTGTGTGTTCTACCACTTGTTTATAGCCCCTGCCCAATTAGACTAAATAAATATTTCATGCAAAATGAGGCCTGACTAAAAACAAGAGAGCAGGCATAGCTAGATGAACTTCTAACAATCCAAAGGAGAAACTTCATGATCTTTCACATTGCATCACCACATGCGGTGCCAGGCTGCAGCCAAGCATGCTAGAGGCAAAATTGTATTTGATTAATTCTGAAAAATAGCTCTATATGAACAGCATGTTGACAAACAGTCATCTATATTCTCCAAAGATTTGACCTTATGCAGCCAAAAACGGTGCCACCTGCACATCAGAGGAAAGTACCAGGCATGCTTAGTGGTTCACTGTTCTACATTATTTACTTACTAAGAAATATATAAAATATTCATATTTTATATAAAGATTTGTATATACTATATAAAAATTTAGGAAGAAAAACCCTAAAGAGCAAATAAACTCAAAATAGTGCTCTGAGGATTTGTTGAGGAGGGCCAGTCTACAATGTGTGACAATACTCGATACAGTATAATCAAATACTGTAAGTAAACACATTAATATTAAATTAATCTGTATTAATGATATAACATGTCAGTGTTTTCTGTTCTGTCCTCTCTTCTCAAACTGTGTTACAAGATATCATGGGTTTGATAGAGAATGCCTATAATCCTCAAATATTGCTGTATCTTCTTTCTAATTGTTTATTTTTTAATGGGGTGTGTGACGGACAGCCAGGGAGCCAATGAGGACCTGATACTCCAGGAGCCAATCCTCTGTAAGGAGGTGGTGGAGGAGGGGCTTCTGGAGGAGATAAAGGGGGAGTGAGCGAGTTTAAGTTTCAGTTTAAGTTGAGTTTCTAGTTTGAAGAGTTGGGATGAGGCTTTGAGTTAGGCATTTACCACACAAGGCTTTTTTCCGTTGTGAAAGTGCTACAGTATTTGGTTGTATTTCCGTGGCCCACACAACACTGTATGTATTCAGTGTTTCTTCCATCTCTGTTTGATCTCTGGTGCGCTACAACTAATTGATGATCTTTCCCCGTCAATAGCCCTTGATCACGCAAAACTCCCACAAGAAAAACACATTGCGTGCTTGTTTCATTTACTCTTCATCACGTGATTACGCGAGGGTGTGACTAGGCTGCTCAGTATTCACTCTGCCCCTACAGTCCTTCCCAATTCAGCTTCCGGTGGCCATTTCGTTGAGACCCAGGAGAAGCTCTGCACCAACCCCCGGAGCCCCAAAGCCTGACAGAGCTGAAAGGGAGTCTGAGGCGGCTGCAGGAAGAGAGAAGGGAGAGGAGGGGGGAGTGCGCGATCTCGCTCAGGCACACTCGCTTGCTTGCAGACACCCAGCTACCCTCAGACACAGACACTCCCCACAGACTGGGGTGGGCTTGGGAGCATCCCCTCCACCTGCAAAGAGAAGCAGGGAGATGAAGAGGAAGACCCCTCTCCACCACAATGCTGAACCAGCTGCAAGGCGGAGGGAGGGAGGATGGGTGGGGAGAGTGAATGTATGTGCCAAGGCAAGGGACAATGGAGGGAGCCAAGCAAGCCCCGGGCTTCAGGGAGCCCTTGCTTTGAGTGGGCATGTGGCTGGGGCTGCTGCCTTCTTGACACAGAGGGCAGCCTCCCTTGAAGCTCTGCAGAATCCCTTACTGTGTATGCATGAACAGTAAAACAGGGAAAAGCAGAAAACAGATAGGCTTGCCTTGCCAGCATGTTAAAGAAGCATAGATCAACAAAACTGATCAGTGAAATCAAGTGATGGGCATCTCTCTCTGGGTTGTCTTCGCAAACGAAGATTCAGGAAGGACTCATCCTGCACTTGTTCTTGCACCAACTTTATTTACAATCTTCTTTAGCATGATGCTCCAAAGGGCTATGGCATACGTTACCGTACTGACGGTAGCTTGTTTAACTTAAGCCATCTGAGG
This sequence comes from Gambelia wislizenii, assembly GCA_030847615.1. Lineage (NCBI taxonomy): Eukaryota > Metazoa > Chordata > Lepidosauria > Squamata > Crotaphytidae > Gambelia > Gambelia wislizenii. The sequence continues at coordinate 241,813,009 of JAUMIR010000002.1, read as the reverse complement.
GCTCACACTAAGACTCTAAACTATCTAGTCCGTGAGCTGCTTTTCGCTGATGATGTTGCCCATGTTGCCCACACAGAAGCAGCTCTGCAGTGCCTAACATCCTGCTTCGCAACAGCTGCAGAGCTGTTTGGGCTGGAAGTTTACCTGCAGAAAATGGAAGTTCTTTACCAGCCTGCACCACAGGACGAACACCACCATCCCCACATTGCCGTTGGCAAATCTGTGCTCAAGTCCGTTCAGCAGTTCACCTACCTGGGAAGCATCATCTCCTCAGATGCCAACTGAACGTGGAAATAGCCCGCCCTGAAAGTGTTTGTCATATAATAGTGCCAAACATGCTGCTAAGTATGCATGCGCTAATTGACAAAAATACTGGGCAGAGGCTGAATTATCACGAGCTCACTCAAAATACAAATGTGAACACAGCAAGATCTACCAACTTGCGCATGGGCACAATCACACGAGGAAGTGACGTGAGAAGGAGATTGATGCATAAATGGGAAAATGACGGAAAGGAGGGGCATAGCCCAGAAATGTGGTGTGTAAAAAGCACAACACTCGGTTGTTCTTCTGCCTCTGTTCTGGAATGGGCTGATACATGTGGTGCAAAACAGACATGAATCCGTCATTTACATGACGGAATCATTGCACCTTCGGACCTCTGTGTGGTAAACATCTAAGTTTCAGTTTAAGTTGAGTTTCTAGTCTGAAGAGTTGGGATGAGGCTTTGAGTTATTCAAGACAGTCAGAGGCTTAGATAAAGAGTGAATGTTTGTGCAGGCCCAATAACTTTATACAGTTATGTGTTTTATTCTGTTGATAATAAATGTTCTTTTGTTAATGAAAGGAACATCCAGCCTGGCATGAGTGATTTTCAGGAAAGGAGATACAGCCAGGAATACATAGCCACACCTGAGTACTTGTGCTATACCACTGGGAAACATAGTTTGGCAGTGACGTGGAGGTCGGGTGTCACAAAGTGGTGACAGGGCGGGAGGTGGAAATCCCCCCTTCTCCACAAAGTGGTGGTAGCGGTGAGGTAGGAAAGGCCCCCGTGTCACTAGGAGGACGCCAGGTGTCACAGGGTGGAATCCGGATTTTTTTTTTTTTTTACTGTATGGACATTGGTTATTGGAATGTATATGCTTAGCAATGTGCTTAAGTGCTATTGATTTCCAGAGCACTTTAGTTTGATTCACACTTGTTGAGTAATATGCATTTAATATGTAGTATTAATATTTAATACTAAATATGCATTTAATAACATACTGCTGAAAAAGTGCACTGACCCTATTGAAAAGCATTAAGGTGCTCTGATAGTCCTCTCTGTGCCCTGTGGTTGCAATATCTTGATAAAGGGATGCTGTAACTCATGATTAATTATATGAATCAGTTGTTCTATTTAACTTCAATGTGTTTTTAAAAAGCAGATTTTCCAGCTACATAAATGACTATTAGACTCCTCACACTAAAAAGTTGTTAAACACACAGTGTAATTTGCTACTTACATTCTGTTTCAGCTGTAGCTTCTCCCCTGATAGTCAGTAGTTTTTATCTACTATAGAGTGAGCATTGACTTATGGTTTTTCCCTAATTCTGTGACTCAATTCTCTATTTCTGCTGTCTCATCAGACTTGTGCTAGCAAAACTGGAAGCACTTTTTTCCAGGCTAACAACAACAACAGTATTCATATCCTGTCTCCCCCCCAACCAGACCTCAAAGCTGTTAATAATAATAAAAAAATAAGTATTATTTATTTATTTATTACCCACCTCTGGGTCCCACCTGATGTATATGGCAAGATATGTTTGTCAGATGGGGGGACCTAAACCATATCTGACTTTGGTCGTAAATGGAACTTTCAGTTGTACCCAAAAACAGACCAGTGGAGCTGTTGTGGCAAGGGAGTTGTATGCTCTCTGTAAACAGCCCCGGTTAGCAAAAAACTATAGCTTTTTGGACCAACTGAAGTTTCTGAACACTCTGCTGAGGTAGCCCCATGTCAAGCATGATCAAATAGTCCAAACAGGATATAATTAAGACATGTGTCATCATTGCTAAATCTGTATTCTCCAGGAATGAGAGCAATTGATGCACCGTCTTTAACTGTACAAGAGCACTTGTGGCCAGCATGGTGATTTGAACCTCTAAGCTCAAGACTGAATCCAGCAAATCACCCAAACTGCAAACATGCAAAACAGGCAAAATTGCTGGTATGTGAAGCTATTTATACGCTTTCGATGTTCACATAACAGCTATGCCGTGGATTAAGATGGTGGCCAGGAGCGAATTATTATTTTCCACAAGTTCCTGCCATTGCACAGTACTTTTTTAAAAACTGTAAATCTAAGGTGCACAAGTGCAAACTTCCATTTAAAAAAGCTGTTTGGTCACTTCAATGCAGTGAAAAAGCACACAATTGGATACAGCAAAACTCCAAAATGTCTCCAGAGCCTGTTAAAGAAGATACTTGACAACCAAAGTTAATATGCATACAGGCAACAGTGACTCTGATACTCTTTGATTTATCTGAACAAAAACCATTGCATTTCCAACCTTCTTGTGTGGAAACATCACATATTCCTTTTTTGTTTTTGATGCTATAGCAGGTGTGAACTGTATAGTATAGATAAAGTGTAACCATGCGTTAACCTCAGACCAAAAAGAAAAAGGAAAAAGAAATGATGTAAGGAAGCTAACATAACGGAAATGAATAGGCTACTGTCTGTTTTATTTGTTTAGAGATGGCGGCTTCTTAGTGTTTTTTTTAAAAAAATTATAAATTGGGTAACTTCACTGTCTCACTATTGTATGACAGCCTGTGTAAGAGAAAGATAAGTGCCATGAGCTAAAGAGGAATTACACTCATGACCCTTAGACAATTGCACATTTTCTTTCATTCTTTCCCTCTTTTGTACACACAAAGACCATAGCTAGGTTAGTCTGATGCAAGCAAAATCAACAAAAAGTGTTATGGCACCTTAAAGACTAACATTTTATTATGATAGAAAGTTTTTGTGGAGTGCAGCTCATTTCAATGCACATATGTGGTAAAGCTGATGCATGAAATGAAGTTGACTATAGTCTAGAAAAGCTTATGCCATAAAAAATTGGTTACAGTCGGCCCTCCGCATTCACGAGTTTCACTTTTACAGATTTGACTATTTGTAGGTTTGTAGCTGCTGCTTGACTACCTTGATCTCCTTGCCACACTCCTTCTGCTCCCCCTCCTTTGCACAGTCTCCTCTCTTGCCTACCATGCTAGCCCCCTTTCCTTTTTAAAAAATATACGTTTATTCAGACATTCAAGACAGTACAAAAATGAGACTGAACATAATTAACACATACAAAACAAAATAAAGTTAGACAAAACATTTGCTATCTACAATTCCTCATTTAAAAACACATATAAACATAATAGGTTCCTAGCTTGCTGCATAAGATATTTATATTATCATAATCATAACCCTTTTAAGCATCCGTCAATTCTTCTTGGTTTTTCTGTATGATTTATCTTTATAAAGTTCGTACAGTTGATAGTTTTATAAATTAATTAAATATCTGATAGCTTCCTATTTAGTCTTATTCGGTTTCTTAATCAAATCCATTTACAACTATCATTCCCCACTTTTTTTTATAGTAATCTAGAACCACCTTCTGTTCTTTTTTGAAATTGTCTATTGTTTGATTCCTAATCAAACAAGTAATTTTGTCTATCACCATATAATCATAAAGCTTAAGTAACCAATCTGAAATGTCTCGGATTTCTTCTTCTTTCCATTTTTTAGCAAAAGTAGTTCTCGCTGCTGCTGTCATATAAAAGATAATTTTACCATATCTTTTTCCCCAGAGTATCGTCAACCATACCTAACAAAATTATTTTTGGATTTTTCTCAATCTTACATTTCAATATGTCTGAAATAGTTTCTTGGATTTGTGACCAATATTTCTTTGCTTTAGGGCACTCCCACCACATATGATAATGACTCCCTGTTTTCTCTAAGCATTTCCAACAATTAGTACTTGATTTTTTATACATTTTTGCTATTTTATGTGGAGTCATGTATCATCGATACTGCATTTTACATAATATACTAGCCCCCCTTTCCAAAGCAAAGAGAAAGCCCTTTCCTTTCTCCTCCATCCATTCAAAGGCAGAAACCCATGGGTGGTGGGCTCACCCATCTTTGGAAGGAGGGAAGAGAAAGGAAGGAGATTTCTCTTTGCCCTTCCAAAAGGCTGGTTAGCCACTGGTTGCTGCCTTTGGAAGGAGTAAAGAGAAAGGAACAAGGTTTCTCTTCACTTTGGAGTGACAGGTTGGCATGGTTAGCAGGAGTGGAGATGGCAAGAAGTAAGGGGAAGAGGAGAATTGGCTTAAGAAGTGGATTTGTGTGGAAGGGCTTGATAGTATGGCAGTGGCATCATTTAGGCAAGGCGGAAAAGGGAATGACCGGCCAGCACTATTGGCAGCAAAGGAGTCTGTAAGGAATGTTTTGGGATGGGTTTATGACAGTTGCAGTTTTTCCACTTTCACAACCCCCATGAATGTGAAAGGCCAACTGTAGTTTAAAGACGCTCCAAGAGGCATTGTTTTTATGATTTCCAAAGCAGCTCAGGCATTCTTGACTCATGATTGTTTCCTCATAAACTCTTTTCTCTGAAACCACCTTCTTTTAATCACTTTTTTTTTTTAAACAGAGAATCCAAAAGAAACAATCCATCCAGGGCATCTGTGTTGTTTCCCTATCCCACCCCCTTTTTGCAATAAAATGCGACTGCAGTAGCAATTAGTGTAAATGGGCAAAGTGCTGGTGATTCTTTTAAGTGCTGTTATAGTGTCAAGGCCCCACTGTGGCACCACCTTTCCATGGTGGTGGGATTGCATGCTGGTGGTGGGTCTCCCATATCAGACAAATTTTTGCTGGGGAGCCAGACTAAATGTGCCAGACAGCTACTGGGCAGCAGCAGTAGTGGGGGATGACACTGGTGAAGGAACTCTCAGAGACAATGGCAATGTCAACAAGCTAACACTTGTTAGTACTGCACAGAAGAAGGCAATGGGAAACCACTCCTGAATACTTCTATCTTGAAAACCCTATGATGAGACAATCCAAAATGAAACAAGAGACAGTGCCAGAAAATGAGACTTCCAGACTGGATAGCATGCGAGTATGCCCTTCTACCCACTCCCCATGGTATCTCATAATTGCATCATAATTGGAAATATTGGACACTTTTCAGGGGCAGGTTGGCTGGGGCAAACCAAAGGTCAATTGGAGGTCAGAATAACCTGGGATGTCTCTTAGAAACATAATCGTAAGCAAACCCAAATTAGGATTCATAGAATCATAGACTCATAGAGCTGGAAGAGACCACAAGGACCATCCAGTTCAACCCCCTGCCATGCAGGAATACACAATCAAATCATTCCCAACAGATGGCCTTCCAGCCTCTATTTAAAAACCTCCAAAGAAGGAGACTCCATCACACTCTGAGGTAGTGCATTCCATTGCCAAACAGCTCTTACTATCAGGACGTTCTTCCCCATGTTTAGGTGGAATCTCTTTTCCTGCAGTTTGAATCCATTGCTCCATGTCCTAGTCTCTGGAGCAGCAGAAAACAAGCTTGCTCCATCCTCAGTATGACATCCTTCAAATATTTAAATATGGCTATCATGTCACCTCTCAACCTTCTCTTCTCCAGGCTAAATATACGCAGCTCCCTAAGCTGCTCCTCATAGGGTATAATGGCTTCCAGACCTTCCACCATCCTGATTGCCCTCCTCTGGACATGTTCCAGCTTCCTAATAGCCTTCCTGAATTGTAGTGCCCAGAACTGGACACAGTATTCCAGGTGAGGTCTGACCAAAGCAAAATAGAATGGCACGATTTGTCTAAATGGCATCCTTGTCTAGGCAACACCTAAGTGTTTCTGTATACCTGCTCAACAAATGCAGACAGTGGATCTTTTCTTTTCTGAGACCTTTCAATGGCAAAGGCAAAACTGAGCTGATGTTGGGTTGGCTGTTTTACAAAGGAAGGGAGGGACTGCACTGAAACAATGGGGTTTTGGAAGCTTGCCACATTCAGCGTTTCTTGCTACATCTGGAGTTTCAATTTTAAATCAGACACAGACTTCAAAATGGGAAAGTTAGCCTAGGAAGCCGTTTGCTTCTAGGGTTCCAGTAAGAAACATGTGAAAGAATCATATAGAAGTGGCCTCTGGACCAAGCATGATCGGCTTGCTACTGAATTGCCATTTACAGTGGCCCTCAGCAACTATATTGAAAGTAATAGGTTTGATGTTTGGTTCATTTTTTAAAAAAAAGTAATCGGACGTTATCTACATTGTTTCCAGGAACAGTTTACGGTAGCTAGAAACATTTAGGGAGGAGTACTGTACCTTATCTTTTCACCTCTGAATAAAATCACAAAATTAACTTTCATTTTACTTCCTAGCACTAGTCACTGAATGAAAACAGAACAAAATGACTGTAAGTGGTGTACATAGCTCAGCTCACTACTTCTTTCAAAGACATGTTTTTGTTCAGTTCTTTAGAAATGGCTTGTTCTATAAAAACACCAGAGAGTTTTAAAATACCACTGCAAAAAACAGTGTTTCATGAAAAGCTTACATTTTCCCAAAGCATCAAATATGGATCGCTCACATGCACATTTCCTTATTCATTGCTCAGATGGTTTCAGTGTTTGAATTCAGGAACTTACCTTGGGCTAGTTAAGAGTGGAAACACACACACTTGGCCTCGTAGCAAGGATTTAAAACTCCCTCTGTTTTAGGGTAATGTGCTTGACCAGGGTGGCATTTATGATGTGTACAAAAGTTGTAAACATGGGCTACAATCCAGAGGAAAAGCGTATTCAAAACTGAATGCATGTTCCAGCCCATGTAGATCTTGCATTTACATTTGTGACTGATTTAAGCTTCTAAGAGTGGTTTAAAGCATGATGTTTTCCACAGACCTGAACCAAGAAAATAGATTACTGACATCATAAGAAGCTGTATTTATCAGTTCAGCCTATCAGTCCATATAACCACTAACTGATTAGTCATGGTTCTCTTTTGGATTATAGAGGTGGTTTTGAAGATTACACTACACTGTTATAGCACTATTATTCTACTTTAACTGTTGTATCTGCCTCCTGTGAAATCCTAGGATTTGTAGTTTAGGGAGGAGCATTTAGAATTCTCAGCCAGAGAGCTCTTAGGCCTCACTAAACTATAAACCCCAGAATTCCACAAGAGGCAGCCATAACAGTTAAAGTGGAATAATAGCACTATAACAGTGCAGTGTGATAATAGTCATTCCTTATAGCGGCTACCTGTTGTTGTTGTTGTTTTTTTTTTAAATTTTAATTTTTATTAAGTTATTGACACGTATTAAAAAAACACAGAATAACAATATATACAAACAATTTAACAACATATAACATCTACTTACACAATCACATAAGACGTAACTTACTTCATCACCCCAAAAAGTCACTCATACTCTCAATCCTATGTTTCTCTCTTATCACTACATAACTACCCTACATACAACAAAAACTAAAATTACTTCCAATCTCTATCTGATTTTTTTTTGTATTTTCGCTTGTTTTATCCAGTTTTCCAAAGTATTATACAATTTGTATTAAATTGACTTTGTTTACAATGATTTAACAGTACATATCATTTGTCATATTATGACCATATATAACAATACATTTTAACAATACATATCACTTCACCTATTTCAAAATTTCTCTTCTAATTTTTATGTATGTTCCTTATCCCTTAGTATTAGTCTTCTCTCATTAGCTCTCATTTGTTGTCTCATGGGGTCACAATGCTTTACCTTTATAGTTTCTTTATCTATTTTTGTGTTATTCCCTTTATCTGTCATCTTCCCTAATTAATTTGGTATGTCTCTTTTCTCCACTTAACTCCATTTTTCTACCTTCTTCACCTTTCCTTTCCTTTCCCTTACTCTAGATCTCTTATCCCATCCTTTCATTTAAACTCCTTAATTCTTTTCTTCCTTTCCCCCCCATTTCTATCTCTCCCCTTCCCATTCTGTCCTTGCTTTCCTTCTTCTATACACATTTATATCTTTCTCCTAGACCTTTTCCTTTTACTATTCGCTATCATCTCCTCTTATTCACACTTCTCCCTTCACCTTTCACTTTCTACTTTCCACTTACCATCTTCAAACCTTCTCTTACCTTCTCATATACTTCAGTCTTCTTTTCTCAATCCTTCTTTCCTCTTGTGTTTATTCCTGTAGTTCCTTTCCTATTCCTATTCCTTTTTCTTTTTCTCCTTTTATAAGTACACTTTTCTCCAAACTGTACAAAGAACCCTTTATCCATTAGGGAGTTCCATCAGTTCCCACTTCTTCTTACAATATTCTCTCACTAGTTCCCAATTCGTTCCTTGTGTCTCCATTGATTCCTGCTTTAGTTCTAATGTTAGCTTATCCATACATGCCGCGTCTAGAACTTTTTCCAACCATTCATCCACTGTTGGCACCATTTTCTGATTCCATTTTTGAGCTAGCCCAGTCTTGCTATTGTCACCAAGTATAACATAGTTCTCCAGTTTAGCGGCTACCTGTTTTTTAAATGAGAGATGCCAGGGACTGAACCTGTAACCTTTCTGCACACAGAGCAGATGCTCAACCCTCCTTTGCCATTTGGATGAGAAAACTTTTCTCACTTACTCCTTCTCTCTCCAGTTGCTGTAGGTAACAAGTTCCCTTTTGTTTTCTAGGTCATGGCTCCCATGGGGTGGACAGTGAGACTATGGTTTTTGCTGATGCTTCTAGCAGTGGCATGTGGAGAGGATTCACCAGATATGGGTTAAGTAAAGATGCACGTGTGTGTGTGTGTGTGTGTGTGTGTGTGAGGGATTTGGGGCCTATTGTAAACTGTGTATCAGCCTCCCTCAACCAGTTGCCTTTTAGATGTTATCAGGCTACAATAGCCCTTATGCTAGCTGGGGTAAGATGTGGTTGGTAGTCCAATACATCTAAAGAATGCCAAGTTGAGCAAAACTGCTCTTGTTGTGAGCCTTCAAGTCATTTTTGAGTCATGGCAACCCTAATGTGACCCTATCACAGGGGTTTCTTGGCAAGATTTCTCTCAGGCGGAGAGAGTGTGACTTGCACAAGATCTCCCATTGGGTTTCCCTGGCTGAGCAGGGGTTCAAACCCTCATCTCCCAGAGCTCTAGTCCAATATTCAAGCCACTATACCACACTGGCTCTCAAGACTGCTCTATATTATTCCCCCCGCCAGAATAGTTCTTGTGTCTTTAAGTGCAGTTCTCTGGTTCTCTGTGTGTTTACTAAAGAGTGCCACTGTATTCAATGGGGCTTACTCTCAAATAAAGTGTGTGTGAGATGGCAGCCTTGTCAGAGCCTGGTACTTTCTCTGATATCTGGAGCAAAATCCCTCTGTGGTTTCACAGTGTGTAGTGAGCCAACAGAAACAAACAGTGGAGGAGGAGATAGAAAGAGTTGGGGGAAAGATGGTTTACAAAATGTAAGTGATTTGTCAGGTGTGTCAGCAGGGGAAGATTTTTCCAGGAAGCATAGCCTTGGGAACAGAAAATGGGAACAGGGGAAGTGGGGAATCTTGTAAAAATGAGGTCTTGTTTAATTTTGGGCTGAGGGGCCTAGAGGGACGGAGTGAATGGGATGGCTTATGTCATATTCCCCAACCTGACAATTTCCAAATGTGGTAGGACTGTAATCCCCATTATCCCCAGCCAACTTTCCCTGTGGCATGCACATTTAATGGCTGAAAGAAAATAGGAATAGATAGATGGGGAATTTTCATGCCAATTCTCCTAGTTTAGTTTTAAACTAAGGAGAATTTAAACTGGTGTATAGTTTTGCCTTCCTGGTGATGAATGTTGTTGGTTTTAAGAGGGGGTGGTGGTGGTGGACAGGAATGAAACAAGCACCAGAAATGGGCATTTAGTATCATTTGTCAGAGAATTCATTAACAGGCTTAAGAACTGGAAAGGAAAATCAAACAAACTCTGTCCCACAAGGCTGAAATTCAAGTACTGTAACTTAAATTTGCTTATAGCAGCTAGACCATGATGCTTCAATATCAGACGGTCAGCTTAGAACCATGTGCCTCCTCTAGGATATATGTTTGTGACATAAAATAACTAGGAGAATGTGAGGGAAGGAACTTCCTGACAGTAAGAGCTGTTCGGAAGTGGAATGCACTGCCTCAGAGTGTGGTGGCGTCTCATTCATTGGAATTTTAAAACAGAGGCTGGATGGTCATCTGTCAGGAATGCTTTGGTTGTGTATTCCTGCAGGGCAGGGGGTTGGACTAGATGGCCCTTATGGTCTTTTCCAACTCTATGAGTCTAAGGAAGGGCAGACACATGCAAACACAGAGAGAATTGCAGGCAGACATCTGAGTGGTTTGGCAAGTCTGGAAGGATTTGGAGCTGCAAAACAGCCTGGGGGGCGGGGGAACAGAATTTGTCCTCCCTGGATCTACTTGAAGGGCTGTCCACTCCAAATGTAATTTAAAGATAAAGAACCATAATAAAAGAGAACGGGGAGGGATCTTGAAGGTGTACATGCCAGTATATTGATTATGCTCTCCCCTGCTTCCTTTGCAGACTCCTGTTTGCCACATCTCTCCTGCGATGAATGTATTCAGTCCCATCCCACCTGTGCCTGGTGCAAGCAACTGGTAAGTCCTCAGGCTCTAGGACTTCTGTCATTTCCCCCCTTGCCCAGCATATCTTCCTCATTTCCTTAGGGTATTCAGGAAGCATTTAACATTTAACATAGGACTGATATTAGGGTTGCCAGGTCAGGAGTATCCTAGATCCTGTATCTGAGACTTTGGAATAATACTTTGTGATGTCACAGGTGGCAGACCTTCATGATATTATAAAGCATGGGACATTAAGCATCAACCACAGTTGCACAGAATATGTCATTCAAATTAAAAAACAACAAAACGCAAGTCTTACAAATGAGGAAGGACACATACAAACACACTTTTCAAGGCAGTGCTCTCACCCTGAGATTCTTCCCCCTCACCTGAAAACTAGAGAAGAGGGATTAGGTCCCAAGAACTGGAATTCCTAACTGACACCCAGAGTGTAAAAGTATCTGACTGTGATCCCTTAGTGTTTAGAGCAGCCTTTCTTTTTACTCTGGTGGAACCCTTGAAACAATTTTCATGTCTCAGGGAACCCCTGCCTAAAAATTATTATATAGACAGCTAAAAAAAAATGTGGATTTTTTTTCCTAATCACAATATCTTGAGGAACCTCTAGCAACCTTTTGTGGAACCCTAGCATTCCAGGGAACCCTGGTTGAGAAACCCTGGTTTAGAGAAAGATAGTCTGTACATGCTCAACAGGATTCTTTGCCAGCCAACTAACAGATTTCTGGAGGGAGAGAAAAATATACTGTATTTCTAACTTCCATGGGATATGGTCCTGTTCAGCTTGGTTTGCTTGCTTGACTTCCTCTGAGGTTGTCACCAACTTTCTTTGCAGCCCTTCCTCCTTGCCTGTGGTACAATGTGGCCTGCCCTGTGTGTAGCCTTGATGGGTTGGAAAGGGAGTATTTTGGATACTATGTTTGGACCCCAGATTCTACTATTCTTCTGGCTAAGCAGCCATGTCCCTTTTGGCAAAGAGAAAAGTTTCCTTGAAGGCAGCAGCAGAAGCAGCCTCTGTAGATGGGAACTTACAAGCCTGGCCTCTGGTTCACCCCTGGCCGTGAACCTTTCACTCTGGTTTTTCACACAGATTTTCTCTCACACTGTGTAAGAAGGAAAGCACTAAGAAGGAAAGCGCGTATTGAGTCAGCAAGAGTCGACCAGCCACTGCCCACCCCCGGCACTGGGGAAAGAAGACTGAAGCCGTGCTCTTGTGCCTTTTATTAACTCAGACTTCATACTAGAGAACTGTCTTCAGACCTCCTCTGATCTAGTTTGGCGGAGATCCACTTCAACAGTGGGAAGAGGTCTGAAGTCCAGCATATGGAGATATTTTTGGGCAGCCTTGGCAGGAAGTGGAACTGACCCTCCTTTCTTGATGCTTGGTTCTCTCTTGCTCCTGTTCCATCCCCTCCTATAATTAGAGCAGACTCTTCCACCCATACCCACCCTAATACAGCAAAAGAGAGCCCATGTCACTTGTCGGGCTCAGTCATAAATTTGCCTTCAAATTGAAGTCATTGTCTACCTTTAACCATTTAGCAAGACTTGCCTGTCTTAAGGCCTTATCACACTACACTGTTATAGCACCATCATTCCACTTTAAGTACTCTGGCTGCCTCCTGTGTAATCCTGGGATTTGCAGTTTAGGGAAGGGCATTTAGCATTCTCAGCCTGAGAGCTCTTAGGCCTCACGAAACTGCAAACCCCAGAATTCCACAGGAGGCAGCCAGAGCAGTTAAAGTGGAATAATAATGCTATAACAGAAGTTTGTCCCATTGTTGCATCTCTATTCCTGGAGGAAGTTACTGCTGATGAATTCCAGTTGTTGTGAAGCTGTAAAAGGGTACAAGGCCTACGATCAGAAAAGGGAGGAAAAGACATTTAAAACAAGATTGTTTTAAAGTAATACAGTCAAGATTTTCCTTTGTCTTCATGAGTCATTCAAGTAGCTGTGCAGATGCTCCGTGTGTGTGTGTGTGTGTGTGTGTGTGTGTGTTGGGGGGGAATGCTGCTCTTTAACTTTTTTGGCTAGGCCCATACATTAACAAAAAACATATATGAAGTAATTTAAGAAAAGTATGGTACCTCTTAGTGTGGACAGAGTGTCTTCACCTCTAAGCAACTGTATTATGTGCATCACATGTGCTTTGAACTGACAGCAGGGATGCTTTGTCAAGATTTCCACACTGGCCTGATGTTTCTTTCTCAAAAGCGAGGACATTCCCAGTGTTCAGCCCAAGTTTGGGGTGGGTAGGTGCAGAATTTAATATCCATTCTTCCCCAACCTGGCATTCTCCAAATGCCTTGAACTGTCACTTGTTTTCAGTCCCAGCCAGCTTGGCCAGTAATCACAGATTATGGGGCTGAGGAGAATATTGTTTTTAGTCTCCTATGTTCTGGACCTTCCCATTCCAGCCCCTTTTTAACTATGCCCAAGGAAGGACTAATGCTAACTTTCTGAAAGGACTGGAGCTTGGAAACATTACTTTTGGACTAATACCCCCACAATACCCTACCCTAGGGATTCTGGGAATTGTAGTTAAAAAGTAACAGTGCCACACTCTTGGAATGGCATCAGCTTTCTAGCATAGCACTAAAAGGCAACTGCTTCCTGCCTGCCCAAAGAAGAACAGGCCATGAACCTCAAATAGTATTCCTTAGCTCAGTGGTTCTTAACCTGTGGTTCAGGGATCCCCAGGGGTCTGCAATGTCCTCACAGGAAGTCTGCAAAGGCTTAAAGGCTACTTGGCCCACCTCCTCCCTGCAGTGGATCAGCCATGTGAGAGGAGCCAAGGCAAAGGCTGGCTTGGCCTGCACATTGCCATTCAATCCACTCCAGCCACAAACACAAAGGAAAGAAGCAGGGGAAAAGTCATGCCTCCCCCTCCAGCGCCTCTAAGGGAAGGTGTAATTGTGTTGTTGTTGTTTTAAATCTTGAGTTAAGTCTTGGGAGTACATAGCAACAAAAGATATGTAAAGGGAGTGTCTGGTAAAGAAAAGGCTAAGAGCCACTGCTTTAGCTGGTTCCTCTGTAGCCTTGGTTTCTCTCCAAAATGACAGGCTGGGTGAACACAGTTTCAGCAAACAGTCCCACCTTCCTCCAGGAATTATTTGCTACTGCCCCTCTGTCCCTCCCTCCACTTACCAGCTCCCCATTCATGGCAAACCTCACTGTATGAAAAAAGGACTACGGTAACTAATCTGCTGACCAGGGTAAGCACAGCTGCTATGGCCGGAAAGCCCAGCAGGTGCCATCCCAGCCATGGGGTGGGGAGAGCTGTTCACCACATCCTGCCTGGTTTCTTGAGTTGAGGCTGGGGTTTGAGATGATGAATTGCATGTGCGAATACTCGAGTGTCATTTGAATTACTGTATATTGCATTGTAGGAACTGAATTTGAAAGATGAGGAAGAACACCGCAATTAAACAATGATGTAAAAAAAAATTACAATGTTGTTTAGCAACAACTCTCCATCACCCTGCCACAGAGTTTTTTTTAAACATGTACAGCGATAAGACACATTCTTTTCCCAAGGGATCTACTTACCAAAGCATGGTGGGTTTAACTGCACAGTGAGAAATGTGTGTCTGTTGCTTCCATGACGTACCCCCCAACTGTCCTGATTTGGAGAGGACAGTCTTGATTAATTTTTTTGTCATCCCACATTTTGCCCACTTTTAAAATGTCCCCATTACTCTCTCCTTCTCTTATTTTCCCCCTTTATCATCAGCGTGCTTCACTGATTGCAAGCTGAGTTCACAGTGCAAAAGTAGTTTGCACTCAATTAACTCAGTGTGGGGAGAGGAGAGGAGGGGACGGAATCTTGCCCTTCCCAGGAGGCTTAGTCAACAGCAAACTGCAGCAGCCTCTCCTAGCTTGTATGTTCTTCCCCATTAATAATGTTTGCCGTCTTGACCACACTCTGTTGTTGCTTGGCCACATGGGTCCCCTGGTTTTCATCTGTGAAATAGAATCAGAAGGGGCCTCATGGTCCGTTGGGTCCAACCCCCTGCTCAATGCAGGATCTCCAACTAGAGCATCCCCACCAGGTAGCTCTCCAGCCTCTTTTTGAAAACACCCAGAGAAGGGGACCCCACCACCTCACTAGGCAATTGGTTCCATTGCTGAACCGCTCTCACTGTAAGCAGTTCCTTCTAATGTTCATCAAAATCTACCCTCCTGTAACTTAAAACCATTAGACCTAGTTCTGCCTTCTGAGGCAGCAGAGAACAAGCCAGCACCCTCCTCTTTGTGGCAGCCCTTGAACTATTTAAAGAGTGCAATCTCATCACCCCTCAGTCTTCACTTCACCAGGCTGAACATGCCTAGTTCCTTCAACCTCTTCTTATATGCTTCATTCTCCATATCTTTTATTATCCTTGTTGCCCTTCTCTGAATCCACTCCAATTTGTCTATGTCCTTCTCAAAATGAGACACCCATAACTGAACACAGTACTCCAGGTGAGGCCTGAACAATGCAGAATTTAGTGAGACTATTACATCCCTTGACTTGGAAACTATGGTTCTATTAATGCAGGCTAAGATAGCATTTGCCTTCTTGGCTACAGCATCACACTCCTGGCTCACGTTCAAAGGTTGGAGGCAATACTTTGAGACCTTCCTCCTCCCCTGGGCCTTCACTTGCCCCCTCCTTTCTGGGCTCCACCTGCCCAGCTGCCCAGAGGAGGTTGCAAGATAAGTTGTGGCTGTGGCTCTATTTCTTTGCTTTTGTCCTTGCTTTTATACCTGGGGAAGGCAAGTAAACAGGACAGTGACAGCAAGGAAGGAGGAGGACCAGGAGGCTTTGGAGTTGGTAGTGTGGCTCT
Source organism: Gambelia wislizenii (assembly GCA_030847615.1). Classification (NCBI taxonomy): domain Eukaryota; kingdom Metazoa; phylum Chordata; class Lepidosauria; order Squamata; family Crotaphytidae; genus Gambelia; species Gambelia wislizenii. The sequence goes on along the minus strand of JAUMIR010000002.1, from coordinate 241,797,473 downwards.
TGCAGGGATGTGGGACTTGGCAGATGCCCAAAGATGCTGACCCCAGTCTTTATAAACTAAGGTGTACATTCTTCTTTCTATATCTAAGAAAGCGAGTGCTGTTTTTAAACTTACCGCCCAAGCATGCCTAGCTTATTTGTCTTGGGATGATAGTTAAAAGGCAAGCAGATGTCAACATAGTGTGACTGGACTTGTAGTTTTTTTTTTTTTCACTTACAGAAACAGGAAACCACTGCAGTTCAACTGATATCCCCCCACCCCTGCTTTTGTATACCTTATCATTGGAGCAGTGATAGGGAGATATGGGAAGGAGAATACGGAAGTGGGAAAGGGCACTGACTGTTGTGGGAAAAAGAAAGAGTTTCTTCAATGGCGCACAGGAGACAGGCACTAGCATTATTTATGCATGTGCAATTTGTGTTTAAGGAAAAATAATATTCTGAGAAAATAAGACATTGCCTATTGTGTTCCATAGTATACATTTATTTATTTGGAATAATTGAGCCTCTTTGCCTGGCAAAGGATTGAGGACAGGGTGTCAGACAAGGCAGCTATGCAGTATAGAAACTCTTTAGTTATTGAGACTTCTTTTTATACCCCCTTTCTATTTAGCTGTTGAAATATCGCCAGGTTCCTTTCCCTCTTGCCAAAATTGCTCTTCAACTAAGAGGAGGAAACAATCTGTTTCGCATCCAAAAACATATTTTTAAAAAAAATGGTAATAACATCAGTGAGTTTCCAGAGCCTGACAAAGTTATCTTTTGGGACTACAAGTCTCAGCATCCCCTAGCCAGCATGGCAATCAGGGGACTAGGGGAGCTGTAATCAAAAAAGTAATTTTTACAAGCTCCTGTTTTAATGTCATGGATTTTAGTTTATTGATCCAATGAGAAAAACAGAGTGGTTTAAAAGGAAAAGGTGTACTTTCTGTTTTTAGAGGATATGAAAACGTCAGATCAGATTTAATCTTTAGAAGAGGCATGTCGTTTTTTCCTCACAAACTGAATGGAATGCCTCTTCTAAGAAGCCACTTGCCACCTGCAGTTTCCATAAGTACTTGTATTATATACAGTTGTCCCTTCATATTCGTTGGGGTTTGGTTCCAGGACCCCCGTAGATACCAACATCTGTGAATCCTCAAGTCCCATTATATGCAATGGCATAGCAAAATGGTGTCCCTTATATAAGATGGCCAAATCAAGGCTTGCTTTTTGGATTATTATTTTTCTTAAGAATATTTTCAAGCCGTGAATATTTAAATCATGGATACCTAATCCGTGGATACGGAAGGACAACTGTGTATATGTGTATACACACACACACACACACACACACACATGAAATTAGCTTACTGATGTAATTGGGAAGCATCTTTTAGTTAATCAAGATATGGGTGGCCAACTATGGAGGACTCAGGGGCCAATATCCCAGTCCCAGAAGTACTTCAAGCTCTACCAATCCTGAAAATAAGGCTCTGGTCTGAAGTAATGCTGGAAGCTGCTCCTTCCCCATTCTTCCTTAGGATTTTGTGCAATCTGGGGAGTCAAATGCAGGCCGCTGTGCTCCTCGGCTGGAGTTGGAACGCCGCGGCTGCCACCCAAGAGAGATCATGGACCCTCATGGCAAGCAGCATATACTGGAGAACAGGCCCCTGAGTAACAGCACACAGCACCAAACCATCACTCAACTGGCACCCCAAAGAATTGCTCTGCAGCTTCGGCCTGGTATGTCCTTCAAGTGGAAAGAATGGCCTGTGGGTTTGGGGAAGGGCACAGGGATGAGGATATCTGTTTTACCAGGATGATCCGGGCTGAAGCGATGCCTAGCCCTTTTCTTCTGGGGGAAATTCACATACTGCCTATTTTAGATCTAATGCCAGGGCAAATGCATGTGGACATGACATTCTGGTTGTAGGAAAGTAGGAATGTTTATCTCAAACAGCACTAACACTATCAATATGTGGGGTTGTCTATACGAGGCTATAAAATGTGGACTGATGCGCACTAATGCCAATTCGCAGCAGCTTTCATTTGTCCCAACGATTTTTTTGCTATCCGTGTTCATTGTTCAAACAGGCATGCCTGTGAATCAAGATGGTGGTTGTGGGTGAATTACTCATGTTTTAATTCCTACCAGTTGCCGCCCCCAAACGGTATTTTTTAAAAAAGCATATCCAAGGTGCGGAAGTGCAATATTCCGTTTAAATAAATGGGGGGGGGGGAGGCTGTTTCATTGCCTCAGCGCACAATTGCTACAGCAAAAATCCAACATGGCAGTTCAGGGCACTTACCTTGCCAGCAAGCCCCAGCCCCTGTGCATTTCTGACCAATCTGCTTGCCACTTCCACTGTTATTGGGAATGCAAGTCGGTTGTCCTTCAGAGGGTTTTTTAAAAAAAAAATATGGGGAAAGTTGCAAAGGCTTTTCCCATGGAGTATTTGGCATTTTTGGTCCCCCTCCTTCCAAATATGGTGGATTGATGTGGGATCTCATTAAGACAAATTGTATTCTTCTCAAATTCTATGAGGAGTATTTTCACCATATAGACAACCCCGTAGATAATAAATGGAGAAGCCCTCTGGGAGTGGCATGATAAATATTAGTGCTATATTGTGATCATTAGGTCACATAGAGTTCTAGAGCAATTATATTCTAACCATGTTTGTTTTTCTTGTTCATTGCATTAAAAAAAATCTAAGTGGGTTTGTCTATTTGCTCTTGTGTACGTATTGGTGGTTCCAGTGTTAGGTCTTGTTATGAACCTCCTCTCTTTGTGGAGTGAGATTCATGGTTTGAATATGTGTATGGAAGTGGGCTGATTTGATAACTTTCATTTTCTTTAAAACATTTTCATAACATTAGATTTCAAGGCAGGGTATGGCATAAAATGGATATAGCCTCCAACCAATTTTTTGTTTAATGGTAAATAAAACAGACTAAAACTAAGCTTGATTTAAATTGGTAACATTTGTTTAAAAGCCTGAGTAAATAGAAATGTTTGGGTGAAAATCTAAGTTTAGACTAAATGATGGCATTGTTGGGACCAAGTGGACTTTTTTGGGGACAGTTTCCATAAGCTGGGTACTACTGCCCCCAGAGCCCTCTCTTTTGTAACTCTAATGGAAGACGTAGGTAGAGAAGGGGTGAAAGATGTCAAGTAACAGGCAGGTTGATATGGGAGTAGATGTTTGGGTATTTGTGTGGACATTTCATCATTCACAAGACCATCAAATGGACAGATAAATAATACAGCAGTCTTGTTATAGCACTAGGTTCCCTTGTTTTTGTGCCACTTACTCCTTCCTTCCTCTTCTGAGCCTACAGGGGAGGAGCAGAGTTTGACAGTTAGCTTCAAACGGGCTGAAGGTTATCCTGTTGACCTGTACTATCTCATGGACCTGTCCTACTCCATGAAGGATGACCTGGAGAACATCAAGAGACTGGGAAGTGACCTGCTGACTGCCCTACGCAATATTACCACCTCTGCAAAAATTGGTATGCATTCCTGTAGTCAAAACTGTTGTGATGGGTGCGCTGGGGGAAGTACTCAAAGAGTATAGGGTTGGCTTTGTAAGTCAGAGCAAATGAGGAAAATTTGACAGCAAAAGTAACTAAATTGATATGTTTCAAGTATGGTTATTTAACTTTTTAAAAAGGTCTTTTAAAAAAAGTATAATAGAAACGTAATAAATAAATAACCTCATGGGTCAAAATTGATTTTTCACTTCTGTTATCCATATTTACTTAGAAGTAATTGATTGTAAGATTACAACTTCTGGACATGATCCAGTGAGACGTGAACACTTCTAACAGACCAATTTTAAGGGATTGTCTACACTATTAACCCCCCCGAATCCCCCTATGAAATCCTCTGAATCTGCAGCAATCAGGCCACATGACACACGGCCCAGCATTTTGGGGTATTTTACCTTGATGTAGAGTTTTTAGGATTCAGGGTTTTCTCCACATTTTTGGCTGCCTCTGTCACTACCACCTCCATGACCATTTTAATGCTCAGGAGGCAAATTCCCAGCCAAAGGGAGAGGTTTTCTCAGAGCTTCCATCTGCTCTCTCACTCGCCTGTCACAAGAAGAGGCGCTTGAAGCAAGCGCCAGATGAGCAGAGAGTGGGCAGAAGCAGCGCTGACAAACCAGGGGAAGGAAGAAACCTCAGAAATTGCCTCCTGAGCTTCAAAATGGACACAGCAGGGGTGGCGGTGGCGGCAGTGGACAAAAATCTGCAAGGACAGTCAAGACAAGTAGCCAACATCCCTGCAGAGAATAAGTATTGCGCAGGGCTTCGGCATGAATGTAGGGGCATGATGGGCAGAACTCTATTCAGGCTTTCCCCCCCATGTGTAGACAAGCCCTAAGTGTGTTTCCTCATAATTAAGTCCCATTGAGCTAAATAGAGAGAACTCTCTAGCAAGTGAGTTTAGGATTATACTGTAAACCCTGTCAATTTCAAGAGAAGTATCATTCCCTCTGTGTTTAATTTGTCTGACTGAAATCTGGTAGGCTTCAAAATGTTTACGTTTTCATTGGACTGTATCCTTATTACCGTTGGAAAGAATATATGCCATTTTTGATTTCCTGGCCAAAAAAGGCATTGCTGGAAACTCAAGAAACCAAGTTGGGAAGAATAAACTAGTACAGTAGGACCCCCGTATCCACTGGGGATTGATTCTCGGGAGGGCGTGGATACCGAAAACCATGGATAATAGCGAACACCATTGAAAATAATGGGACTTTGGTATAAAATACCATAGAGTTGCCTTGGAGGACATAGAAAATGGCTAGATAGGACACATTTTCTAGGAAGACTCAATGGTAGGTGTGCTGTTTTGTGTCCTGTGGATAATTGAATCAGTGGATAATGAATCAGTGGATAAGGGGGTCCTACTGTAATGAGAATTTTGCTCAGTTTTTCCTGGTATTTGGACATTACAAAGTTTTTTAGAAAATTATTCTGCATAGAAATATATCTGGGTTCTTTGTACAACATTCATGGGGTTTTGTTAAAAACAAACATTCTTTTTCACAGAAACACTGTTTGCAGATGGGCACATATATTTTTTTGTGTGCTAGATTTTCCTGCACAAAAAAGAACTCACAACAATGATCTTGCAACAAAAACATGTTTGCATGGTGTTTTTGTGCAAGACTGATCTTTTCTGTGCAATAAAATAAAATAAAATAAAATAAATCTTTTACCCAAACTCCATGTAACTATTTTATTGTTTGCACGATTGCTGGACTTTGTGCGAGATTTTCTTTTGTGGGCAAAAGTGCTGTGTTTGGATAGAAAACAGCAATCTTGCACCAGCTCCCCCCACCCCCGCCATTAGGCTATCTGGAAACTGTGGTTTTTGTCCACACCCCCATTGTCATACAAAATTATACACATGTATTTCTGAGCAGACCATTCTGAGGCCAGAATGCTGACCGGAGCCAGTTATAGGAAGCATATAACTCCCTTGTTAAAACAGCATCACTGGCTACTGGTTTGTTTCCGGGCACAAGTCAAAGTGCTGGTCATGACCTACCTTATAAAGTCCTATACGGCTTCAGTCCAGACTGTTTGAAAGACCGTATCTCCCAATATGAACCTCCTCCTTTTGCCAGTAGGGAAAGACATTTCTGTTCAAGCAGGTTTTTACTATATAATCATTTTCAGGGAGGCTTTTTAATTGGGAGGGGGGTGTTTGCTGTGTTTATGTTTTTTAACTTTTGTATGTTTTTAATAATAATAATAATTAATTTTTATTTTTAACCCGCCCCTCTGCTCAGCAACCGGGGCGGCGTACAACAAGATTAAAACATCAAGTTAAAACAACCCCTCCCCATCCTAACCCTCCCACCCCTTAAAACTAAATTAAACTAATGAAGAGTTAAAACAAGAATAAAATATGATAAATAAATAAATAAATAAATAATGGCAACGATGGCAAGGGGGTGGGTAGCAATCAGTCCACTTGAACCGGGAAGTTATTCCGGGAAGGCCTGTCGGAAGAGATCCGTCTTTAGCACTTTCTTGAAGCTATCAAGAGTAGTGATAAGACAGATCTCATCCGGCAGGCCATTCCAAAGTCTGGGAGCCGGAGAAGAGAAGGTCCTCTGGTAGGTCTGCGACAGCCTAGTTTTCATAGGCTGCAGCAGGTTCCTCCCAGAGGACCGAAGTGCACGGGGGGGATCATATGGGATGAGGCGGTCCCGGAGATAAGATGGACCCAAGCCATGTAGGGCTTTAAAGGTTAAAACCAACACCTTGTACTGTGCCCGGAAACTAATTGGCAGCCAATGGAGAGATTTAAGCACAGGTGTTATATGCTGTCTCCTAGATGTACCCGTAATTAACCTTGCTGCCATATTTTGTACCAGTTGAAGTTTCCGGGTTAGGCACAAGGGTAGCCCTATGTAGAGTGCATTACAGTAATCCAAACGTGAGGTTACCAAAGCATGTACCACAGTTTCCAGATCCCTTGTATCCAGGTAAGGGCGCAGTTGGCGTATCAGCCGAAGCTGATAACAGGCACTTCTGGCTGTCGCATTCACCTGACTAGTCATGTGAAGCGATGAATCCAGGAGTACCCCCAGACTGCGAACACTGTCCTTAGAGGAGAGTGTGAGTCCATCCAGGACTGGAAGTTGTATTCCCAGACCTGGTTTAACATAATTTTATACTGTCTTTTTAATTGTTTTTGAAATTATATTTTTTAAACTAATTTTATTTGTGAGCCACCTTGGTTCCCACTCTGGGAGAAAGGCAGTACTGTATATAAAATAAAATAAAATAAAATAAAATAATTTCCTGAAACACTTTGGGATGTGTGAATTCTCAGTGAGAACTACACAGAAATGTTTGTTTTCTCCACAGCTAGGAGAGGGGTTGGGGTGGGGGGTTGGAAATTATTTGTCCTCATTCAAAAAACAAAACACTTGAATGTTTACAGCCCATAGTATTACTTTCATCTTTTTTCTTATCATAATACTGTATTCTTTTAATGAAAACTGAAAAATGTCAAAAGTACAGGAATATTCCCAAGTGGGAGAGTACCACACTCCCAAACCAGCCAAGTGAATGTATAGCTTTGTCGTCATGAACTTGTGAGATGATGGAGAGCTGAGGTGTTTGGGGATTTTGTCCAGTGAAGAAGGAGGAGGGTGATCACTCTAAGCTTCCAGACTGCCAGATGGGCTGATAAAAACCCTGGGATCTCTGCATTGTAGGATTTGGCTCCTTCATTGACAAGACAGTGCTGCCCTATGTGAGCACGGCACCTTCCAAGTGGCAGAACCCTTGCCCACACTTAAATGAGCCCTGTCAGTCGCCATTCAGCTATCAACATGTGCTGCCCCTCACCGACAACGCCAGTGAATTTGAGAGCAGAGTCAGCCAGCAGCGCATCTCGGGTAACCTGGATGATGCTGAAGGAGGTTTTGATGCTATCTTGCAGGCAGCCATCTGTAAGGTGAGAAGACAGCAGCACCAGGCATGTAGCTATAAAAGTTGATACAGGAATGGGAGGTTCACACAGGCACCCATAACAATAACGGGCGTAAGCTACTCATGACTAAGGACATCATCAGAAGCGGCAAAAATCATGGGATTACGATGTCAGGGTAGCACAAATGCGCCCTGCTATTGCACAATGTAGTCGTCTTCGTGTTCTTACTCCATGCTCCAGCCGTGAAAAAGGCATTATTTGCAATTCACGGGATAAGCCATCAATAGATCATCAATAGCACTTTTTTCATGGTATTGACTGAGTGCAAACCATGTCCCATTGTAATCATGAGATTACAGCATGAATGGGCGGTCCTCAGTGAGAAAACCTCCAGGCGAGAATGCGAAAACGAAGCACAGGACACTCTTTTTATGAACTGTCCCCTTTAGTTTGCATGTTTTAGGTCTGTTTTCATTGCTTGTGTGTTCATTTACTTTGTTAATTAAGGGCTCTGTGGAGTTTTAAGCGCACTCATGTCTTCTCGTGAGAATTGCTGAAATCTCACCCATATCAAATTGTGGAAATAAACTCCCATTCTTAAAGTGCTAGTGGAGGTTGTGCGATAATTCTTTGGCAGTTCTTTTGTGTGATTACAGCTACATGCGATAATAAGTGTTTTGATGCCATGATGTTCCTGCTATCTTCATTCACGGAATTACAGCATTTTTAGACTCTCGTCTGATAATGTCCTAATTTAAATCCCATTGATTTGAGAGGGTCTGCTCTGAGCATGACTAAATGTAACTCCATCTTTTAATCTTAATTTTTGTTTGTCTGTTTAATCAATAAAAACAATTAATTTTGTTTCTGAAGTATGAATGGTACATTCTGAAGGCAAGCCTTGCCAGCAAAACCCAAGTTCTGGAATTGCTTCAGGGGGCAGATCTTGCAAATGTTGTTCTGTCTTGTTTAGGTTCTGTTAACAGGCAACCTGAATCTCATGCATCATTTTGTGCCTAAATGAATGTGGGAGCGGTAGTCTAGCATGTGTGAACTGTGCAGGAAGGTTTGCCACACGTGAATGGTGATGCAATTTCCTTTCTTATCCCAGGAGCAGATTGGCTGGCGTGAGGTAACAAAGCTACTGGTCTTCACATCAGATGGTGCCTTCCACATGGCAGGGGATGGGAAACTGGGTGGAGCCTATATGCCCAATGATGGGCACTGCCATCTGGATACCAATGGTCACTACATTAAGAACCACCTCTATGTAAGTCCTTCTTGTCCCTTTTGAAATAGAGCAGTGGTAGGGATTACTTAGGAAGTGATCTCCACGGCAGTGGCAGCCCAGAAGCTCAGGACACACTGGCTGATTAGGGCTTTACAGAGCTTTGACTGTAGCTCCCAGAATCCCCCAGCCAGCATGGCAAGTCGTCCAAACTCTGGCATCAGACACTATAGGAATCATCCCAGAATGACTGTCTTGGAGTTTTGAGATAACAAATGGTTTTCTTCCATGGGCACCTCTATTAAATAAAAAGCACAAGGGGGAGGGTTCCTGGTCTATGCTGACTATTTTTGCCACCCTTGGCCATGGTGGAAATATTTCCATGCCCTCTGTGTAACTTGGGTGATTTGGGAAAGGGCTCTTGATGTACAGATGTAGAGCTTCCGCTTACAAAGAGATAGATTAGCCCGGACTGTGGGCAAGCGAGGCCCCTTTGCATGATGGAGTTCTGTTTGCTTGCATCAGTAGGCCCAGTGAGCCCTTTCCCATGATGTCTGAACATGCAGACAATGAGGAATTATTTCCACCCTAAGTAACAGAAGAGGAATGGCTGTGGCAGGGGATGGCCACAACCCCACTCTCATGCTCTTTTAGCATTGTGGCAGGGTGAATTTTCTGTAAACATCTGTCAGATGTTTTTGTGTCAACCTCCCTAAAATGTTGCAATGTGAAGTCCTTCTGTTCAGGACACCCCATGCCATTTTAAAAAAGCATAGCCACTAGGCATTCGTTTGTACATTGGGGAGAGGTTACCCACCCTTCAGGTTTTTTTTTTAAAAGGTGTGTGTGTGTGTAGTTCTTCAAAGCTTGGGGGTTCCCTCAGATTACATAAGGACCTAGACAGACATAATGAATTTATTATTAGTATATAGCAAGGATGGAGAACCTTTGGCTCAACTTCCAAAAGAGAGCCTCACCAATGGCAAGGATTGGTGGAGCTGTAGGCTAAGCCACCTTAGTTTTCCCAACTTCAGCATGTAGGAGGAAGATGGCTAAGTGCAGATGTAATACTGCTCAACCGCTTTACTATGGTAAGGTGTTTGGGAGTACTTCATGGCTTCTCCTCTCTCCTTTTCTCCTTCCCCTCACTCCACATCTTGTGTGCTCTTACTCCTTCTTCCTCTCCTTTCAGACCAGTATCCCCTTTCTATTTCAGTACTGAAACTAAATGTGGCTATGTGTAGCATGGATCACTGTAGTGGTTTTCACCAGACAGACCTAATGGTGTCCACAGTTAGCTTCATAACTGAAAGACAAAAAAGGAGAGGAGATTGATGGGTAAGGAGGATTAGGGAGAGGGAGAAGGGTATAAGGCTTCTGAGTAGCCAATCAGGCAGTGCTGCATCTTTCTCTGAGCCAGTGATGATTTTGGAATTAGCATAGACCATGTAGCCTTTACAACAAAACTCTAAATGTTGGTGAAGATATGTCTCAGGGGAAAAAGTGAATGGCTTTTCTAAAGACATCCTTTTGACTTCTAATGGGTATCAAGACTCCTCTTGAAGCTGTTTCAGGCTCTGTCTCTTTGCAGGACTACCCCTCAGTTGGGCATTTGGCTGAAGTGCTTTCTGAAGCCAACATCCAGCCCATATTTGCTGTGACTGGTTCCAGGCTTCCAATGTATGAGGTGAGTGTTCAGCTGGAAGGGAAGGGAAGGGAAGGGAAGGGAAGGGAAGGGAAGGGAAGGGAAGGGAAGGGAAGGATATCTGAGGAAGTGGGCAGATCAACATACTTCACTCTTTCCCTTTCCTTTCCTCTTTAGGAGCTGAGCAAATTAATTCCCAAGTCTGTGGTTGGGGAACTAAAAGAAGATTCCAGCAATGTGGTGCAGCTCATTGTGGATGCCTACAATGTGAGGAGGATCAGAGACAACAAGTTGGGCAAAACCCTTTGGGAGTTGGGAAAGGCCATGGTTGCCCCAGAGAGCACAACAGAGAAAGAAGGGACATGCCAGCTGCTGTGGCTTAACTCTTTTCTAGAGTAGGGGTGGGAAATCGATGGCCCCACAGCTGTTGCTGGATTGTAGGTCCCATGATACTTCACCGTTGGCTAGGGCTGAAGGCAGTTACAGTCCACCCAGCATGTTGAAGACCACAATCTTAATTATCTTAACTACTTCTGCTCTGGAGTATTTGAGCATGAAAAAATACCCATTGAAGCAGCCCTTCTACTCTTCTGTAGCAAATGATGGTCTCATGTTTGTTTCTCCCCCCGCCCTGCCCCCACAACCCAATTGTCTTCCCTCTGAAGCCAGGAAGGCATTTTCACCCCATCAGATTGGCTAATTGTCCTGGGCACTTCTTAAAAACCTTTGGCATCCTAGCACACTAGACTGAGTCATGGGGGTGGTGCACCTGATCCAGAGCTTGGGGAAATTTACCTTTTTGGACTTGTTGTTGTTAATTAGTGTCAAGTTGGCTTCCTCTGAATGAGAGAACTCCAAGAGACCCTGTCACCAGCAGGGCTGTGGTTTCCTTGATTGAATCTATCCACCTATAATGTTGTCTTCTTCTTCCTACTGCCTCCCACTTTACAAAGTATTAATGCATTAATGCCTTTTCTAAGGAATCATGTCATCTGATGATATGGCCAAAGTACAATAGCCTCAATTTGGTCATTCTGGCTTCTAGGGAGAGTTCAGGCTTGATTTGCTCTAGGACCTATTTGTTTGTCTTTTCGATATTCTGTGGTATCTGAAGAACTCTCATGCAGTACCACATTTCAAATGTGTTTATTTTCTTTCTGTCAGTCTTCTTCACTGGCCAGCTTTCACAGTCAATCACAGAAACTATCTGGACTACAACTGTCAAAAACTACTCAGTAGCATGATCAGTGGATGTAGGGGGGATGCTGGAAGGGGCAGAGCTCCCTGATAACTCCTTTGTCTATTCAAGCAAGCTAGTAAATTTATGATCTTCTTTACAAGACTATAATAGCAGTAAATAGTAGTAATGGTAACAGTACTAATAATATAAATCTTGCCCAGTTGGCCTTTAAAAATTCTGTGAGTTTCATATACCTTATCTCAGTATCATAGCCATGTAAAGTAACCCAGCGTAATTTGCTTCTGAAGCTGAAAAAGAGTGGTTTACTGAAAGCAACCCATTAAGCAATTATGTAAGTTGAGTTTTTCTGAACCACAGAATTCCCTATCTCATATTGCATGCTCTTAAGAGTGGTATCACACCCGCAAGAGGGGTCAGCTTGAAGGGATTCTAAGTCCCTGCTGCTACTGCAGTGCAACAGCCTTAAGAGACCTAAGAAGAGCTCACTCCAAGTCAGGTAAGATCCTAACTGTAGCTCTCTCTCCACAGAGCCTCTCATCCACTGTGAATCTGGAGCACACTTCAGACCTCCCTCCTGGTATTGCAATTGCTTATGACTCTCACTGCGGTGACTCAGAAACATATGGGCGCACAGAGGGTGGGGAATGCTTCGGTGTGCACATCAACCAGTTGGTGAGTGCTTAGCTCCCATTGGTTGCAAGGGAGACATTCAATCTTTGGAGCAGGACTGGACTAATTGGTGTGACTTGTGATGCTGGTGGAACTATTTTGGGGTGGGTGAGAGAAGGTGCCCATCACCAGTCCTTTGCAGGCCAGGGGACATTGTTAGTCATGGCCAGGCCCACTGACGTCAGACCCAGCTGAAGTGTCAGGTTCAGATTTTCCACTTCATGTTTTGCTTTTCTTCCCTTTTGCCTGCATCAGAAATGGGGAGGAAGAACTAAGCCAGGCAGGAGAAGAGGGCAGATCACTGTTATCAGAGACAGCAGGGATTCCCTTCAGAGTAGACCCAAGAAAGGTTGGGCTTAGAGGCAGTGGAGCCTGCAGTGGATGTGGCAGGGCTTTCCTGCAGCCCTCCCTGTCTCTAAAGGGGATCTTCTCCTGTCCTAAAGGTGAACAGTAGTGCTGGGGCCACTTTCATCTCATTTGCTTGCCTTCCGTAGGTGCAATTCACCGTGAGGATAAAGGCTACCACCTGTTTAACTGGGACCCAGGAGGTGGTGCTACGAGTGCTGGGAGTGGGTGAGGAGCTGCGGGTAGACCTGGCAACAGCATGCGAGTGCCAATGTGGAGACACCCAACCCTACGCAGATCATTGTTCTGGTGGCCATGGCAATCTCACCTGTGGTGTCTGCCGGTATTTATTTTTCACAACTTTTTTTTTTTTTAGTGTGTGTGGGGGAAACGTCACTTCTGTATAATTTATTTTTAAAAGCAAACAAACTTCCAAGGACATAACAGCGTACCTGTAATTAAAAACATTACAATAAGAACGTATCAGAAATTGTAACTAAAGTTTTAAAAAAATGCTTTGAACAGCAGTGTTTTAACCATTCCTCCAGGATTAAGCCATTCTAAGGGGAGAAGGAACATATGTAGGCTGACCTCTTTTGCCCTATTCCAAAGGGCAGCTGTGGACTACCATTCCCAGGCTAACTAGGGATGATGGGAGTTGTCATAAAACACATCTAGGGGGCACCCATATGGGGAAGGCTGCCACAGAGCATTCCTGCATTTGAAAAGTATCCAACCCTCCTTGTGCTGGGGCCAGCATTATTTGTTTTTCATTTAACTGATCCTGAATTTTAGTATTATATGAGGAAAAATAATTGTTCTGTCCAACTTTCAGATTTCATTGTTCAGACATCTAGAAACCTTTGTTCAGTTCCATTTTCACCTCCCTCACATTAGTTATCTTCTTTTCCTTCTGGAAAAGGCCAAAATGCATTTGCATTTCTTCAGAAGGAAGGTATTTAAAACTCCTTGATATGCTGTTTGCTGTTCAGGTTGAAAAAAGACAACTAGGCTTCCTTGGTGAAGAAATGATTGTGCCAAAGCAGGGATAGTGAACCATGTGGCCCTCCAGATGGGGCAGGGCAGCAATCCCATCATCTTTTCTCAGGGGCTAGGCTGCCTAGGGCCTGGCATGAAGGAAAAGGAACTGGACAAGATGATGGAGCAGTTGGCCTGATACAGCCTGTTGCAGAAGTGGGGAACTGGCTGTGATGACCCCAGAATCCAGTTCAGGGGCTATCTTTGACTCCTTCCATCACCCCGAGAACCTTTTCTGTTGTTCTAGCTGCCAGGAGGGCCATGTTGGTCGACTCTGTGAGTGCAAGCAAGAGGAGCTGGTTGATCCAGAGGCCACGTGCCGAGATGTGAATGACACAGGCCCTGTGTGTAGTGGCAAGGGCCAATGTGTGTGTGGGAAATGCCAGTGCAACGCTGCAGCAAGTGGGCCCCTTTGCAAGTGTGACCACACTGCCTGTGAACGACACAACGGACAGCTCTGTGGAGGTAAAAGTAATGTAATATAATGCGATAAGGTTGTCTCTTTTATAACCTTAGTCATTAGCTGCACTGGTGGGACATGAATGAGAAGGACACTGACACTGCAAACCTATATATGTCTACTCACAAGTAAGCCCCACTGAGGGCTTGCCTACACCAGTGGAAAATTCCAAATCCTCCCCGAATCCGGCCTGATAATGCCTCACACATGTGGTCTTTTCCCCAAATCTGATGCAATAAAGCCACATGATGTACAGCCCTATCTGCCCCTGACTTGGGGAATACCCCCTTAATCCGGGTTTCAGAAAACTCACAATTTTCTCCAGAGTTTGCTTGAATCTCTAGAGAAAACTGTGTGAACAATGCATCTGCCCTGGATTCAGGGGTGGGAGGAGAGGAAAGATACCACCCATTCTGATTTAAGAGAGAGTGACAAGCTTTGCTTTCACAGAGCTCATAGTCAAGCCCTAAGTGTAACAGCTTTGAATGGAAGTAAAGTGCTTCACTGGGGGTAAAAATCTGAATGCACGTTTGGGCTTTTCCAGGTGTGGCACTTAAATCCAGGCCAGAGTAGTCCAAATTTCATGTGGATTTTTAACTCTCCCACCTCCATGAAGTCAAGGCCAGAGTTCAATAAGACTTGGGCCAAGCTAAATATGTATACAACAAGCTTTACAACAGGTAGGCAGCTCCCTGGGTTTAGGGGTCTGCATTGGAGCCTCAGAATTTGGGGGGGGGGCAACGTCCTGAAGTCGCTGCCAAAATTCAGTAGAAGTGCAGGACGTGAGAGGGGGCCATCCTGTGTCATGCTCTGTGAGAGCAAGGCCACAGTGTCTGTTAGTTTTCCAGCCCATCTGAAAAGCAAACCACTAGTAACACAACAAAAAAGCAGTGGACACAGGGGGCAGACAATGGGGAGCAGCAGAGGAGGTTGTGATGCTTGCTGAAGGGAGATCATAGAATATATTTAAAGTTTGTTTTTTTTGGTGGGTGATGCTCCTTTTGGTCACAGCACCAGGGCTTCTGTGCAAGGGGGAACATGACTGTGTGGGAAGGGGAGCCCTGCATATGTCAGTGGAGGGCTTCATGCACCCCAAGGGCCATGGGACACCCACCTTGCTGAACAGCGTTGAGTGGTTTACTACCATCAAAGTATACTCATGGGTGCTTCCATTTGTTTTAATGGGTTGGAGAGTAGTTCACTAATGCCCAGTATACAGTGTGCACTGGAATGCATAAAAACCACAGAATGGGGTGTGGAGCACGGAATTACACTTTGTGAGACTCTCAGCTTTTCTTTAAAACAAGCAAGTTTTTAGCCCATAAGGTTGTGAAAATGTATTTGAAAGCAACTTCCTTAACTGGATGTCCTCCAAACACCTTCAACCATACAGCCCATCGTTCCTGGCTAGTGGTTGGGGTGGATGGGAGGTGTAGGCATTGGGATGGGAAGAGCTATGGAAGCTGCTTGTTAAAATATTAGGAGCCCAAATCTATCACCATGTATGGGTGGAATGATTCTTTGAAGGAAAACACAATAACATCCCAAACTCACAAAGCAGCAATACATTTCAAATACCTTTCAAAAGCTTACATCATGCATTTTGTGCATTTTTGGTTGGCCTAATAAAGGTATCACTGTTTTTGGGATTTTGGATGTTATAGTATTTTATAGTATTTTGCTCTCTGGCCAACCCCTGGATATGTTTTCTTTGAAGGAAATTTGTGATGCTGATTGATATCTCCCCCTTCTGGTAGGCAATGGGCAATGCAGATGCGGCAATTGTGAGTGCCATCACAACTACACTGGCAGTGCCTGTGAGTGTAGCCTGGATACCACTGGTTGCATGTGGGATGGCACCTTGTGCAGTGGTCATGGGAAGTGTGTCTGCAACAGATGTCAGTGTGATGCTGGCTGGTTGGATAGCCACTGCAGCCGCTGTGCTAACTGCCAGACGCCCTGCGAGGAGCACAGGTGAGACTGGGTCATGGACTTAGGAGAAAATGTGAAATTGGACAAGGGAGGGGAGAGGGTGCAAATCTCAGGAGTTGTCTATATGATGAAAATACTTTTCATAGAATTTGAGAACAAGATTTGACTTAATGAGATCCTGCATCAATCTTCCATATTCAGAAGGATGGGGACCAAAAACTATGCAGGAAAAGCTTTCATGGATTTTCATGTATTGTTCAAAAAGCCTAATCCTACCCCTACCCTAGCCCTAACCTGAACCCTAAATCTAACCCTACCTCAAATCCTAATCCTAGCTCAAACCCTAACCCTAGCACAAACTTTAGCCCTAAGCCAAACCTTAACCCTAGCCCTAAGACTAACCTGAACCCTAGCCCTAACTGTAACCCTAACCCTCACACTAACCTTAACCCTAAACCAAGCCCAAACCCTAACCCCAGCCTTAACCCTAAGACTAACCTGAACCCTAGGCCTAGGCCTAGGCCTAACCCCAATCCCAACCAAAGCACTTATCATTAGTTTTAGAACGGCCACAATACTCAGAGGACGTGGCTCAGTGGGTCTCGAAATATGCCACCATCCTTTTGGGACCTGAAAAGAAAAGAGACACTGCTGGTTTCTGGAATGGGGAGTACTGTTGTATTGTATCCATCAAGAACAATGGCCCTCAGTTTAGGAGAGGTAAAATCCCCAAGTATTTTTTCCTATGGGCCGATTGAAGAACACTAGATACAGCAGGCAGGCAGCCGCCTGCTTTTAATGCAGTTCTTATGAGCACCAGAGGCGCACTTGTCACACGCCCTTATGTTCACACCGCAGAGTGAGGGGCCACCCCTCCATCACCTGTCGGGCGAGCATTTGGTGCAATTTTTGTGAAGAATTCAGGCACACCTATTTTTGGTGTCCCAAGGCCTTTTATAATTAGCAAGATGCACAGAGTCTGGGAAAAGTGAACTGGGCGGCTAGGTCCGGCAGAGAGAGGGTCCGGGAGAAGGATGTGAGAACTCAGTCCCAGGAGACAGGAAGTCAGTTTCAGGAAGCTGGTTGAGGAGGAGAAAGGAGGGAGGAAGAAGGTAATGAACTGAGGGGAACTCGAGGATCGACAGGGGCTGGAGGGAAGCCCGAAGAAATGGAGCAGATGGGGAAGGGAGAATGGAATACAGTGGACAAAAGTAAAAGAGGGAAAGCGGGGAGAAAATCACCACAGAAGGGGGAGTTACATATCATAGATGGGGTGGCTCAGAAAAACAGGTTTGAATTGCTGAAAAAAGGCTACTGGGGATGGTGATCATGTTGCAGAGAGGAAGGAAGAGGAGCAGGCTGCTGTAGGTGTAGGAGAAAGTATAGAAAGAGAAATGACAGATCAGGAATTGCTTCAGGAGTCTACAGTCATGGAAATGGAGCATCAGGAGAGCTGGGAGAAAAGGGAGGTGGTGGGACCCAGGGAGAAGAGGGTCTTGAGGGAAAAGCAGTAGAAAGGGAGAGAAGCATCTGCAAAAGAGCCAGGGGAGGAAACGAGAGAAAGAGTGGAAGAGGTTCCTCTCTGAATCCTATGATTGGCTCTCAAGAACCCCTTGATCCCAGAGCAACATTTGGTATTGTACCCTTTGACCACTGAACTCCCTAAACCTCTTGACCTGGCCCCCTGGCTCCAGATCCTTCCCTTCCATCCCAACCCCCTTTCACCCCATCATCACCTCCCTCCATCTCCAGCACTTGTAGGGCTATGCCTCAGGAAGACCCTGAGGAGGTAGAGGCGATGCATTCAGAGGAGCAAGAGGTACGGTCGCCAATTGGTATGGCCAATATACTTTTGTTAGTTTTTTGGTTATTTATAACTGGGGCCTTAATAACCTTTTGGGTAGATCAAACAATGACTTCATTAAAATCGCCATGTGGAATGTCTGTGGCTTGCAAACTGAGGATAGGTGCAATAAGATTCTGTCCTGCCTCGCTGGCCTGCATTATGACATCATCATGTTGCAGGAAACTCATATCTGTAACAAACAACTGCATAGCCAATGTCAGAGGTTGTGGACGCAAGAACCTTCCGTATTGTCATATGTGGAGTGTGGTGGTTGGGGAGTAAGGGTTTTGTTTAGGGCCTGGAATAATTTGACTATTGATTTTGTGTTAGAAATGGTTAGAGTTGGGGTTTAGGTTTGGGTTAGAGTTAGGGCTTGGGCTTGGGCTTGGGCTAGGGTTTAAACTAGGGTTAGGTTTAGGATTGAGATTAGGGTTCGGGTTGGGATTAGGGTTCGGGTTTCAGCTAAGTTTTAAACTAAGGTTAGGGTTAGGGCTAGGGTTACTGTTAGGCTTATCGTTAGGGGGCAGGGCAAGGGTTCAGTTTAGTCTTTGGTTTAGGGCTAGTGTTAGGTTTGTTATTACAGTTAGGGTTAGGTTTAAGTTTATGGTTAGGGTAGGGTTAGTGTTAGGGTTAGGTCTAGGGATAGGGTTAGGGTTTGAGCTAGGTTTAGTGTTTTAGCTAGGGTTACAGTTAGAGTTAGGGTTAGGTCTAGGGTTAGGGCTTAAGCTATGATTTGAGCTAGGATTAGGGTTACGGCTGAGATTAGGGTGAGGGTTGCGATTAGGGGTAGGGGTAGGTTTAAGGTTAGGGTAATAATTTGACCATTGATTTTGTGTTAGAAGTGGGTTAGGGTTAGCGTTGGGGTTATGGCTAGGATAGTATTAGGGCTAGTGCTAGGGCTTGGGTTAGGGCTTGGGTTAGGGCTAGGGTTAGGGTTACGGTTAGGGTTTCAGCTAGGGTTTGGGTTTGGGTTAGGGTTTAAGCTAGGTTAGGGTTTAAGGTACGGTTTGAGCTAGGGTTGGGTTAAGGTTAGGGTTGAGATTAGGGTTGGGGTTAGGGCTAGGGTTTGGGTTCAGCTTAGAGTTAGGTTTTGGGTTGGGATTACAGTTAAGGTTAGGGCTTGGGTTCAGATTCGTCTTCTGGTTAGGATTACAGTTGGAACTAGGGTTAGAGCTAGGGTGAGGTTTAGAGTTTGGGTGTGAGCTAGGGTTAGGGTTACAATTAGGGTTATTGTTAGGGGTGGGTAGGGTTCTGGTTTGTCTTTGGGTTAGGGCTAGGGTTAGGTTTGTGATTACAATTAGGGTTAGGGATAGGGATAGTGCTAGGGATAGGGTTAGAGTAAGGGTTAAGATTACAGTTTAAACTAGGGTTAGGATTTTAGCTAGGGTTACAGTTGGACTTAGGGTTAGGTCTAGGGTTAGGGTTTAAGGCATGAATTGCACTAGAGTAGGGTTATGGTTGAGATTAGGGTTATGGTTGCAATTAGGGTAAGGGGTAGGTCAGATTTAGGGTTAGACTTAAGGTTAGGGTTAGGTGTAGTGTTAGTGTTTCAGCTAGGGTTAGGGTTAAGGTTAGGGCTACAGGTAGGGTTAGGGTTATGGCTAGAGCTAGGGCTCGGTTTAGGGTTAAGGTTAGGGTGAGGGTGAGGGTTAGGTTTTTGGCCTAGGGCTTGGTTTAGGGTTAGGGCTAGGCCTAGGGCTAGGGTTAGGGTTTGAGCTAGGTTTTGAGGTAAGGTTTAGGTTTGGGTTTGGTTAGGTTTAGGGTTAGGGTTAGTATTAGGAATAGGGTTAGGGTTACAGTTATGGTTAGGCTAGGGTTAGGTTTGGGCTTTGGTTTAGTGTTAGGTTTAGTGTTTGGGTTTGAATTAGGGGGTCGAGTTTGGCTTAGGGCTAGGTCTTTTTTTAGGGTTAAAGTTAGGCTAGGGTTAGGGTCATGGCTAAGGCTAGGGCTAGGGTTAGGTTAAGGATTTCAGCTAGGGTTTGGTTTAGGGTTAGGGTTAAGAGTAGTTTTAAGGTTGTTATTGGGGTTAGGGCAAGAGTTAGGATTTGAACTAGGGTTAGTGTTTTAGTTTGTCTTAAGGTTTGATCTAGAGTTACGGTTAGGGCTAGGGTTAGGTTTTGCATTAGGGTTAGGGTTAGGGCTCAGGATAGGGTTTGAGTTAGGTTTAATGATTTGAGCTAGGGTTAGGGTTATGGTTCAGATTAGGGTTAGTGTTACGATTAGGGGTAGGGTTAGGTTTAGGGCTAGGCTTAAGACTAGGGTAATAATTTGACCATTGATTTTGTATTAGAAGTGGATTGGGTTAGGGTTAGGGTCACATCTAGGGTAGGATTAGGACTAGTGCTAGGGCTTGAGTTAGGGTTGGGCTAGGGTTAGGGTTACCGTTAGGGTTTCAGCTAGGGTTTGGGTTAGGGTTTGGTCCAGGGTTAGGGTTAGGGTTAGGGTTAGGGTTAGGGTTAGGGTTTAAGCTAAGGTTAGGGTTTAAGGTATGGTTTAAGATAGGGTTGGGTTAGGGTTAGGATTGAGATTAGGGTTAGGGATAGATTTAGGGTTACAGCTTGGTTTAGGGATAGGGATATGGTTAGGGCTCCGTTTAGGGTTAGGTGTAGGATCAGTGGTAGGGCTAGGATGAATGTTATAGCTATGGTTAGCATTGAGTTTAGCCGTAGCATTTGGATTAGGGTTAGGGCTATCGTTAGGCCTAGGGGTAGTGCTAGGGTTAGGGTTAGGATTAGTGTTAGACCTAGGGCCATGGTTAGGGTTAGGGCTAGGTTTAGGTTTAGGGCTAGGGCTACCATTAGTCTTGGGGATGGGGTGAGAGTGAGGATTAGTATTAGGGCTGGGATTAGGTTTAGGGCTAAATTTAGGTTTAGGGTTTGGGTTCAGGTTAGAGCTAGGCCTAGGTTTAGGGTGAAAATTAGGGCTCGGGTTAGAACTAGGGTTAGAGGTGGGTTGGGGTGAGGGGTAGGGTTAAGTGTAATGTTAGGTTTAGGGTTAGTCCTATCCTAAACCTAATGAAAAACCTAACCCTAAGCCTACCAATAAACAATGCAAAACCTAAAGCTAGCCCTAACTGTAACCCTACCCCTAACACAACTGTAGTCCTAGCCCCAACCCCAACAAGAACCCTATCCCTAACCATAACCCTATGTTTTGTCGTAAGAATAACCTTAGTGCTAAACCTATTCCAAACCCAAGCCTTAACACAAACCCTAACCCTAGCTGTAGCCCTAACCCTATCTCTAATCCTAACCCTAACAATAGCCCTAAACCTAACCGTAACACTAACCCTAGCCCCAACTGTAATTCTAAACCTAATCTGAGCCGAAATCCTAATCCTAACCCTAATCCTAACCTTAAAACCAGCCCAAACTCTAACCTTCAGCCAAAACCTAGCCATAGCTCTAACCATAATTATAGCCCAAATTGTAATCCAAACAGAAGCCATAACCCTCATGCTAAACATAATCCCAGAACCAATCCTAACCCTAACCCTAACTCTATCCCTATCCCTAACCATAACCATAAACCTAAACCTAGGGCTAACCTTAAGCATAGCCCTAAACCTAACTCTAGCTGTCACCATAGCACTAGCCCTAGCACTAAAACAAACCGTAGCCTTAGCCCCAACCTAACCCAAACCCTAACCCTACCACTAGCTATAAGGCTAACCCTAAATTTAGCCTTAGCCCTAACCCTAACCATAGTCCTAACCTTAACCCTAAATCTTACCTTAACAATAGCCCTACACAAAACCCTAACCATAAACCTAGCCCTAACCCTATTCCTAGCCATAGTCCTAACACTAACCCTATATCTAACACTAACAATAACCCGAACCCTAGCATGAACCCAAACCCTAACCCTACCACTAACCCTAGCACAAACCATAAATTTAAATCTAATCACAACCCCAAACCTAACCTGAACCCAAACCCTAACACTAAATCTAACTGTAAGAATAACCCTAACCCTAACCCCAAACCTAACCCTAACCCTAAACGTAGAGCTCATCCTACCACAAAAACCTAAGCCTAGCCCTAACTCTAACCATAACACTTACCCTAACCCTAACCCTAATGCTAACCCTAGCCATAATTCTAAACCTAGACCTATCCCTACCCCTACCAATAACCCTAATCCTAATCCTAGTCCTACCCCAAACCTTAACCCTAAACCTAACTGTAATGCTAACCCTAGCCTTAGCCCTAACTCTAGCCCTAACCCTAAACTTAATGCTTGTCCTAATAAGAGCCCAAGCCTCAACCCTAACCCTAACCCTAAACATGAACCCTAATGTGAAATTACCCCTACCACTAGCACTAGCACAAACCCTAACCAGAAAAAATGTATTAGTGTTAGTATAGATAGTTTTATATTAGTATTGGCAAATAAAGACATTTGCAGATTTTTTGCATTATCATTATGGTCTTTTGTGGTTGGGTGTTTATTCCATGGAATATTTTTATTTCAATAAAAAATTCCTAATGACGACTTGCCCTCTCGATCCTTGCCCTTCATGGCTGGCCATCCGGGAAGAACTGCCTTGATGGTGTTCCTTAAGGACATCATCAATGCATCCCTCAGAGAAGGGTGTGTTCCATTTCGCTTAAAGGAAGCAGCCATTAGGCCGCTCCTGAAAAAACCTTCCCTGGACCCCCTGGACATGAACAACTATAGGCCAGTTTCTATGTTACCATTCTTGAGCAAAATGATCAAGAGGGTAGTTGCTCTT
Source organism: Gambelia wislizenii (assembly GCA_030847615.1). Classification (NCBI taxonomy): domain Eukaryota; kingdom Metazoa; phylum Chordata; class Lepidosauria; order Squamata; family Crotaphytidae; genus Gambelia; species Gambelia wislizenii. The sequence continues at coordinate 241,774,928 of JAUMIR010000002.1, read as the reverse complement.
CAACTCCAAGTGGTCTTGGATGAAACTGATTATCTAGACCCATTTCAAACCGGCTTTAGGATGGGATTTGGAGTTGAGACTGCCATGGTTGCCTTGACCGACGATCTGCGTCTAAGCATCGACAGGGGTAATGTGACCCTGTTGGTGCTTTTGGACCTCTCAGCGGCTTTCAATACAATAGATCATAGCATCCTCTTGGATCGCCTGAGTGTGTTAGGAATCGGAGGCATTGCGCTCCAGTGGTTCTGATCCTTCCTCTCAGGCAGGTCCCAGAGGGTGCTGCTTGGGGACAGCTGCTCCAGCAGAAAGGAGCTTACTTGTGGTGTTCTGCAAGGTGCCATCCTGTCCCCGATGCTGTTTAATATCTATATGAAGCTGCTGGGTGAGATTATTCAGAGTTATGGGGCTGGGTGTTATCAGTACGCATATGACACCCAGATCTATTTCTCCTTGTCTCGATCGTTGACCTCGAATTCCAATGGTGTCTCTCCTCTTAATGATTGTCTTAAAGGAGTAACGGGCTGGATGAGGAAAAACAGATTGAGATTAAATCCAGACAAAACGAAGGTGCTCACGGTAGCGGCCCCAAAACCAGGAGTTGGGTTGCAATCTCCAGTCCTGGACGGTGTCACGCTCTCCGTTAAGGACTGTGCTTGCAGTCTGGGGGTGCTCCTTGATTCATCAATTCAGATGACGAGTCAGGTGAATGCGACGGTCAGGAGCGCCTGTTATCAGCTTTGGCTGATATGCCAGCTGCGCCCTTTCCTGGAAGTAAGGGAACTCGAGACTGTGGTGCACGTGCTGGTAACCTCTCGTCTAGATTTCTGCAATGCGCTCTACATAGGGCTACCCTCGTGCTTGGTCCGGAAACTTCAATTGGTAAAAAATATGGCAGCCAGAGTGGTCTCCGGAACATCTCGGAGATACCATATAACTCCAGTATTAAAATCTCTCCACTGGCTGCCTATCAGTTTCTGGGCCCAGTATAAGGTGTTGGTTATTACCTTTAAAACCCTAAATGGCTTGGGTCCAACTTATCTTCGGAACCGCCTCCTCCCATACAATCCTCCCCACGCACTCCAGTCCTCTGGGAGGAATTTGCTTCAGCCACAAAAACCTAGGCTGTCTGCAACCTCCCAGAGGGCCTTTTCGGTAATCGCCCCCAATTTATGGAATGGCCTGCCGAATGAGATCCGTCAGATGACGAGCCTGAGTAGCTTTAGAAAAGCACTAAAGATGGATCTCTTTCAGCAGGCCTTCCCTAATTAGATCCCGGCTTCAGGAGCTCCTGGCCTCTTTTTTAGTCTGCTGGCTATTTATTATTTTTTTTAATGTGATTTTAGATTAGCCGTTTTTAATTTATATTGGTTTAATATCTTTTTATGGGGGAGGGTGGGGGTGGGTTGGTTTAGGGATTTTAATCTGTATTTGTATTTTAATTTTTGTAAGCCGCCCCAATTGTTTTTAACAGAGGGGTGTGGTATAAATAAATTTTATTATTATTATTATTATTATTATTACTAACCATAAAAAATCCTAACCTTAACCTCAACCCTAATGCTAATCATATCTCAAACTGGAGCTTAAACCCTAAACCAAACCCTAGTTCAAACTGTAACTCTAACCCTAGCCCTAACCATAACCGTAACACTAATCCCAAACCTAACCCTAACCTTACTTCAAAACCATGCTGATACCCTAACCCTCATCCCAACCATCGCCAACCCTAATCCTCACCCTAACTCACCGAAACCCTAACTCTAAACCCAGCCCTACACCTAACCTTAACCTCAACCCTAACACAAACTATATCTCAAACTGTAGTACAAAGCCTAACACTAATCCTAGAACTAACTGTAAAATTAGCCCTAACCTCAACCCTAACTCTAACCCCAAACTTAACCTTAATCCTAATCCAAGATCAGATCCTAATCCAAGCTAATCCAATCCTAATCCTAATCCAAGATCAACCCCTACCCCTAACAGTAACCCTAACCATAACCCTAAATAAAAACCTATCTCAAACCTGAACCAAAACCCTAACGAAAACCATATACTAGCCCTAAACCCAACTCTAGCCATAGTCCTACCTCTACGACCTGGACCTGAACCCGAACCCTAAACCTAAGACTAACTTGAACCCTAAACCTAATCCTCACCCTAACGATAACCCTAACCCTAGTCCTAACCATAATCCCAACCATAACCATAACCCTAGCTCAAACCCAACCCTAACCCTAAACCTGACCCCAATCCCAACCCTAACCCTAGCCCTAGCTAAAAGACTAACGCTAACCTGACCCTAGACCTAACCCTAATCCTGACCCAAGCCTAACTCTAACCCTAACCTTAACCCTAACCATAGCCCTAACCAGGAAAAATGTATTAGTGTTAGTATATTTTTATTTTTGTATTAGTAAGTAAAGAAATTTTGGGGGAAATTACATTATTGTTACCATCTTTTGTGGACGGGTATTCAGTCCATGGAAAATTTTTATTTCAATAAAAAATTCCTAACCATAAAAAATCCTAACCTTAACCTCAATGCTAATGTTAACTGTATTTCAAACCAGAGTTTAAACCCTTACCCCAATCCTAGACTTAACCCTGACCCTAACCCTAGCCCAAACCCAAACCCTAACTTCAACACTAACTCTAACCCCAACATTAACCATAAACCAAACCCTAGCTCAAACTGTAACCCTAACCCTAGCCCTAACTGTATCTGTAACCATAACACTAATCCAAACCTTAACCCTAGTTCAAAACCACGCTGAAACCTTAAACTTTATCCCAACCATCCCCTTAACCATAAACATAATCTTAACCCTAAACATAAATCAAACCATATCTTAAACCCTAACCCTAGCTGTAACCCAAACCCTAACCCTAGATGAACCCTAACAGTAACCCTACCCCTATCTCAAACTGAAACCCAGCTCTAAACCCAGCCCCAACCCTAACCTTAACCCTAACACTAACTGTATCTCAAACCATAGTGTAAAACCTAATCCAAGAACTAACTCTAACATTAGCCCTAACCTCAATCCTATCCCTAAACCCAAACTTAATCTTAACCCTAAACCTGGCTCAAACCATAACCATAACCCTTCCTCTGACACTAACCCTAATCACAACCTTAACCCTATCTATAGCCATAACCCTAACCAAAAACCCTAGCTCAAACCCGAACCAAAACCCTATAGTAACCCTAAACCCAACCCAACCCAACCCTAAGATTAACCTGAACCCTAGCCCTAACCCTAATGCTAACCCTAATGATAACCCTAATCTTAACTTTAATCCCAACCCTAACTATAAGGCTAGCTCAGTCCCTAACCCTAACCCTAAACCTCACCCCAATCCCAACCCTAACCCTAACTAAAACACTAATGCTAACCTGAGCCCTAGCCCTAACCCCAACCAAAGCCTAGCCCTAACCCTAGCCATAACTCCAACTCTAACCCTAGCATGAACCCTAATTGTAACCCTAATCCTAGCCCTAACCCAAACCAAAACCCTAGCTCAAACCCTAACCCTAACCTCTAACCCTAACCCGACTGCTAGCCTTAACTCTACCCATAACCCCAACACTAATCCTAGGGTTGGGATTAGTGTTAGCTTTAGGGTTTCAGTTATGTTTTGAGCTATGGTTAGGGTTAGGATTAGGGCTAGGGTTCGGGTAAGTCTTAGAAAATTTTTAGGATTTTTTTCCCATTAAAATAAAACCTTTCTACAAAATAATACACCTCACTACAAAAGGCTGTAATAATGCAAAAAAAATAATAATCTGAAATCACTTTACTTACTAATAGAAAAATAAAATTATCTATCCTAACACCAATACATTTTCCTCCTATTCTAAATACACTATAATCACTCTCTTTTCTTTTCTAATAAACATTATATTAGCACCTTTTTACTAAAATTATAAATTACATGGTATAATTATACATATTTGGGAAATGATGATAATAATAATAATAATAATAATAATAATAAAAATACTAAAATATTTTAAAATATCCCTTAAGTTATTGCTGGGGTTGTCTCGTTAAACCAAGGCCAACACTTTCTCCAATGATGGTTTGGCAATTTCTCCTTTTCAGTGCAAGGTAAATTTTCAATTACATTTTTTAACATAGCACTGCCTTTGACATCCTGTAGATTTTGAGGATCTCCCTTTGTCTTTCAAAAAATAATCCCAATATCTACATCTAACCCCTACTCTAACCCAAACACCAGCCCTCAATCAGACCCTGACACAAACCCTATCCCAAAGCCTAAGCCTAACCCAAACCCTAGCCCTAACACTAAGCCTAACTGTAACCCTAAGACTAGCCCTAAACCTAGACCTAACTATAATGTGTAATTTTCATTTTTTGTAAAAATGTATTTATTTATTTATTTATTTATTTATTTTATATATTTATACCCCGCGCTTCAGCCACAAAGGCTATCAGAGCGGCTTACAAATTGTTTTAAGCAATAGCTATTTACACATCTATACTGCATTAAACAGTTTCCAATGTGTGTTAGCTACACTGTATTAATGTAGCTGCATTAATACAGTGTTTATTGGAAAAGACAGTGATTATAGTGTACAGTTGTCCCTCCACATTCACGAACTTGACATTTGCCTTGTCACTAATGTGTAAAGTGAAAGGTCAAAAAAGGGAAAGGTCAACTGACAGACAATTGATGTCTAACAATGTATGTGTATGATGTTATGTTGCAATGATAACATGTGTCCTGCGCAGTAGTTTAACCATTTTGGAGGGGATTGTCAGGAATTGGTTACTGAACCTAAGTTTTAAAATGGCCAAACAACTGCAGAAATCATGCTGAGTCATGATGGCTGACTCCATGACTCCATGAACTGCCAGTCATGCCTAATCATGCCAAAACTGCATGAGAAGAAGGGTTACTAGAGTGCAAAGCCATGTAAGGTGAAATCTGATGCAATGTAACCATGGGCTTGAATAAGCCAATGCTGAATTGATGTGTATATAAGTGAGTCAGAACAGAGATCATTCTCTTCCTGTAATTCTGTGATGCCTGGAGTAGCACTTTAATTGTAGATATTGTAAATAGCGTAAACTGCTTTGAAGATTAAAGCACCTCCTGTTTTCTGGATGCCAAACACTCTGTGTGTGAGTATTCTTGGGAAATGGTTGCTACCAAGTCTGCTGAGACAGTTTTTTTACTTCTGTTGGGGATTGAATGTCCTATCATCCCCTGATAGGGGTTAGGTTAGGGTTGGGGTTAGGGTTAGGTTTGGGGCTGGAGTCAGGATAGGGTTAGGGTTTAAGCTGGCATTAGGGTTAGGGCTAGGGTTTCATAAAGGGTTAGGGTAGGGTTCGGGATAGTATTAATATTAGGATTAACCCTAACCCTGGCTCAAACCCTAACCCTAACTCTAAATTTACCCAATTCTACCCCTAAGACTACCCCTATGACTAACCCAAATGCTAACTCTAACCCTAGAACGATTCCTAGCCCTACCCCCATCCAAATTCCAACCTAAAGAAAAAACCTAATACTAACCCTAATCCTAATATTAATACTATCCCGAACCCTACCCTAACCCTTTATGAAACCCTAGCCCTAACCCTAATGCCAGCTTAAACCCTAACCCTATCCTGACTCCAGCCCCAAACCTAACCCTAACCCCAACCCTAACCTAACCCCTATCAGGGGATGATAGGACATTCAATCCCCAACAGAAGTAAAAAAACTGTCTCAGCAGACTTGGTAGCAACCATTTCCCAAGAATACTCACACACAGAGTGTTTGGCATCCAGAAAACAGGAGGTGCTTTAATCTTCAAAGCAGTTTACGCTATTTACAATATCTACAATTAAAGTGCTACTCCAGGCATCACAGAATTACAGGAAGAGAATGATCTCTGTTCTGACTCACTTATATACACATCAATTCAGCATTGGCTTATTCAAGCCCATGGTTACATTGCATCAGATTTCACCTTACATGGCTTTGCACTCTAGTAACCCTTCTTCTCATGCAGTTTTGGCATGATTAGGCATGACTGGCAGTTCATGGAGTCATGGAGTCAGCCATCATGACTCAGCATGATTTCTGCAGTTGTTTGGCCATTTTAAAACTTAGGTTCAGTAACCAATTCCTGACAATCCCCTCCAAAATGGTTAAACTACTGCGCAGGACACATGTTATCATTGCAACATAACATCATACACATACATTGTTAGACATCAATTGTCTGTCAGTTGACCTTTCCCTTTTTTGACCTTTCACTTTACACATTAGTGACAAGGCCCAGCCTGTTTGCCATCTCCTCATGGCTTCCTGCTGGAAGGGCTTTTGTGAGCAGGTCTGCATTGTCCTCTGATGGACAGTACTTCAGACACAGGACATCTTCCTGTATGAACTGCCTCACATTTTGGTAACGTACCACAATGTATTTTGTCCTACATTCCAAATTTTCTGCTTCTGCCATTGCTATGCAGGCTTGTGAGTCCTTGTGCACCTCAACAGGCATTTGGCACAGCTCCCCAAGATCTGCAAGCATCTGCCTTACCCATTGTACCTTGTTTGCCATCTCAGACAAGGCTGCGAATACAGCTTCAGTGGTACTAATGGCTACACAGTTCTGCTTCCTTGATCTCCACACTGTGGGACTTTCTGCATACCTGACCACCAACCCGGTCACTGACTTCCTGTCTAAAGTCTCTGCAGCAAAGGAACTGTTCACATAGCACTCCAGGGTCACCTGACTTCAAGCTCATGTTCCTGGTTCCCTTGAGAAATCTAACTACTCTCTTCAGGGCTTCCCAATCCTTGCTCCTTGGCTTGGAGACTCTTCTGCTGAGCACCCCAACTGCAAAACTGATGTCAGGCCTTGAGTTGTTTGCAATAAACAACAGACTGCCTACCACTGAGTGGTACAGGTCTGGCCTCTCAAACTCCTGTTCTGCCTCTAAGTTTACAAAATTAGTGGTCATTGGGATCCTGACCACTTTTGCCTCACTTAACTCACACTTGGCAACCAAATTGTCAATCTTCTTTTTCTGACTGAGGAAAAATTCTCCATTACTGGTTCTTTCTACTTCTACACCTAAATAGCATCTCAGGCTGCCTAAGTCCTTTAACTTGAACTGGCTTTCTAACTCCACCTGCACTTCCGTGACATCACTGGCACTCTTTGCTGCCACACAGAGGTCGTCCACATAGATGATAAGCATGACAGCACTATATCCTGCCCCCTTGGTGTACACACAGGTGCCTGCAATGCTCCTTGTGTACCCTAATGACACCAACACTTGGTGTATGCACTTGTTCCAGCACCTGGAGCTTTGCTTTAAGCCATAGAGTGCTTTGTGCAACAAGTACACCTTATTCTCACCTGCGCTGTCATACCCTGGGGCCTGTTCCATGAACACCATCTCCTCAAGATCAGCATTCAGGTATGCTGTCTCAGAGTCAAAACATTGCACAACCATCTTCCCCTTGGCTGCTACAGCTAACACTAATCTAAGACTTTCTGGCTTTGCTGTGGGTGAAAAAGTTTTGTCAAAATTTGTGTAGTGCTCCTGCGAAAATCCTTTTGCAACCAAGCGTGCCTTACACTTTTGTGTCCCATCAGGCATGTCCTTCAGCTTGTAGACCCACCTGCAACCAACAACCTTCTGGTCTTTGGGCCTCTCTACTACCTGGAACACTTTCCTCTCCACCAGTGACTTGAACTCAGAATCCATGGCTGAGTTCCACCTCTCCTGCTCTTCTTGGGGAAGTTTTAGGAGATCCTGAAAACTTGCAGGCTCCTCTGCTATGACGTTGCACAGCCTGGCCTCCTGAACTACAAATCTGTCAGGAGCCTTTCTGACCCTCCTTGACCTTCTGGAGATGAGCACCCTAGTTCTCCCTGACTCATCCTCACTTGCACTACTGATAGTTTCTCTCCTTGTGTCAGGTTCCCTCTTCAAAAACATGTTGGGTTCTATGCGTGTTTGTGTGTGTGTTGAAGTACTAGGCTTTTCTTTCTCAGCCTCCCCTTCATCATCATCAGTCTCAACCACCCCTCCATTTGTGGGACTTTTGGAAGTTGTTGGTACATCCCTCCCTAAGGGAACAAAAACCTCCTGATTGCAGTGCAATCTATCCCACCCTGAGTGCATTTCAGAATTTGCACTCCTGGAGTATGTCACCATACCAGGATGGAGAGAAAATATGTACTTATTACCCTCATAGCCAAGAAAACGCAGCCTCCTGATCTTAGGCTGCCCAGGCTTTCTTAGGCTAGGGTGAATAAGTACATTTGCAAATTGCCCCAAAATCCTCAGGTGCTTTAGGTTTGGTGCTCTACCATACAATAGACAATATGGGGTCTGATTGACACTGGATGTCCACAGTCTATTCATATGATAAGCAGCAGTTCTCACTGCCTCCCCCCACAGTCCAGCTGGGCCTTGTGCATCTTCCATCATGCACTCCATCATACACTTTAACATCTCAATTTTCCTTTCTGCAAGCCCATCCTCCCCTGGAGATGCTGGGTTTGTGGTCTTGTGCCTGATGCCCCTCCTACACATCCAGTTCTGCAGATTGTTGGATAAGAATTCCCCTCCCCTATCAGTCACTAGACTGGAAACCTTAAGAGAAGGAAATTCCCATTCCACCATGTTCACCCACTCACGGCACTTCTCTGCAGCTTGACTTTTCTCCTTCAGTAAATACACATAGGTGTACCTAGCGTCTCTGTCCACAATTACAAACAAATAACGATTACCCCCTTCAGTGGGTTTATAGGGACCTGCCAAGTTGGCATGGTCAACCTCAAAGGGTCTTTTGGTGACATACTGGGTCTTTTTGGCAACTGGGAAAGCCTTCACCTTAACTTTCCTACACACAGCACATTCTAAAAACCTTGGGCAGTGTTTCATATTTAGACCAAGGCAAACCTTTGCTAGCTCCTTTAATACTTTGTAACTAGCATGGCCCATTAGCCTGCAGTAATAATGAACACATTTGTCATGTAGGGGCACATTGTCTGCAGGATTGACATTTGCCACCTTCCCTTTAGGTAACATGTAATACAACCCATGTTTCTTTATCCCTCTTGCACAGACATTATTCATGTTATGTCTTTCTGTTATTGTACATTGATCCCCTTCAAATATTACCTTATAACCATCTGTGGTAATTTGGGATACACTCAATATGCAATTTTCTAGATTGTTAACACATAACACATCATCAAAATCTTTGTCAAAAGATGGGACATATGCAGTGCTTGTTTTCTGCACCTTGCTGGGAGCACCATCTGCAAGTGTAATATTGGTTATAGAAGCATTTTTAACATTGTTTAACATTTTCACATCATTTATTATATTGTGAGTTGCCCCACTATCTGATAACCAAGTTTTCCCATCATTACCATCAGGATAATGCTTTGCTTTAAGGCATGGCTTCCAGTCTGAGGGGATGCACCCCTCCTTTGTCCTTTAGCTCTGCTGTCCCTTCTGTCCTGTGCAGGCATTTTACAATCCTTCTGAAAATGTCCAGGCTTTTTACATCTGAAACCATATCTCATGTAGCTGTAGGCTGCTTCCTCTGCAGTCTCTTGATTGTGCCTGGTAATTTGTGGCTGATTCCCCTCTATCCTGGAATCAAATCGCTTCCACTGGACCTCTTCCAGAATACTCCCAGCCATGAGGTTTACAGACAAATCACACTCTCTGGTGCTTTGCAGACTGTAGATTAGGAAATCCCATCCCTTTGGCAAACTGCCCAATAATATAAAACACTTGTGGGCTTCTGGAATCTCAACCCCCCTGTTGGCTACTTCTTGGAGAAGCCATCTCATTTCTTCCAAATGTGCTTTTACACAGCCTCCAGGACACAGCTTTGTGTTATAAAGTCTCTTTGTCCAAATCATCTTTGAGAGACAGGACGAGTTCTGATGAACATTCTCTAATGCCATCCAGAGCTGAAAGGCTGTGTTTGTTTGTGCATAAATCACTTGGGAGGGACTTAGAGATAAAAGAATCTCAGCTCTGGCTTTCTTGTCAGCCAGTCTGAAAGCTGCAATTTCATCTTCTGAGCCTTCTGGGATTATGCTCTCATTCTCCAAAACATAACACAAATTGTCTTTAATTAATAAAGCTTGCATGTATATTCTCCACGTCTGATAATTGCTATCTGTCAATTTTTCAAATCACATGTAGCTACTATCTGCCATTTTACTGCCTGAATAAAAATATTCTCCAGCCATGAAACGCAAACAGCTGGCAGCTGGCAATACTCCAAGGTCATCTGAAGATAAAGCTTGGCCGAAACAGAGACCCATTAAAAACTTAACTGTTTCTCAGCCACCTAGCTAAAAACACTCAAAACAAAAGAGTTTCTGGGAGCTTTTCTGGGTGCACCTTATCTAATCTTAGATCAATCATCTGGGCCCATAACCACTGTCAGGGGATTCAATCCCTAGCAGAAGCCAAAAACTGTGTCAGCAGACTTGATAGCACCCCTTCCCAAGAATACTCACACAGAGAGTGTTTGGTGTCCAGAAAACAGGAGGTGCTTTAATCTTCAAAGTAGTTTCAGCTATTCACAATATCTACAAAGTGCTAGGCCAGGCATCACAGAATCAGAGGAAGAGAATGATCTCTGAGGAAGAGAATGATATCAGTATGGCATTGGCTTATTCAAGCACATGGTTACATTGCATCAGATTTTCATACTACATGGCTTTGCACTCTAGTAACCCTTCTTCTCATGCAGCTGTGGCATGATTAGGATGACTGGCAGCTCATGGAGTCATGGAGTCAGCCATCATGACTCAGCATGATTTTTGCAGTTGTTTGGCCATTTTAAAACGTAGGGTTCAGTCACCAACTCCTGACAACCCCAACCCTAATCCAAATGCTAACCCTAACTGTAACCTAACCCTAACTCGACTCCAGCCCCAACCCTAGTCCTAATCCTACCCCTACCCCAGTATCAAGACCAATGCAAAACCTAACCCTAAGCCAAACCCTAACCCTAGCCCTAATGCGAAACCTAAGCTGAGCCCTACAGCTACCCCTACCCCTACTCCAACCCCAATGCAAAACCTAATCCTAAACCTATCCCTATCTCTAACCCTAACCTGAACCCTAGCCCTAATACTAAAATTAGCCCTAGCTCAAACCCTAGTTTTAGCACTAGTCCTAACCCTAACCTGACCTCAACCTATCCTGACCCCAACCCCAACCCTAATGCTAGCTTAAACCCTAGCACCTACTGTAACCCTAACCCTAATCCCAACCCTAACCCTAACTCAAACTCTAGCCCTAACCCTAATGCTAGCTTAAACCCTAACCCTATCCCACCTCCAACTCCAACCCTAAACCTAACCCCAACCCTAACTCTAAGCCTAACCCTAGCCCTGACCTAACCCTAGCCAGACACCCTACGAGGAGCACAGGTGAGGCTGGAGCATGGACTTAGGAGAACATATAAAATTGGACAAGGGAAGGATTGTCTATATGGCAAAAATACTCCTCCTAGAATTTGAGAATACTATTTGTCTTAATGAAATCAATCTGCCATATTCAGAAGGATGGGGGCCAAAAACTATGTAGGCAAAGCCTTTACAGATATTCATGTTTTTTTTTTAAATCACATTCCCACTTGCTGGGACAACCAATTCGCTTTGGTGCGCATTCCCGATAAGAGTGGAAGTGGAAAGCTCATTGGTTGGACGTGCACAGGAGGCAGAGCTTGCTAACAAGGCAAGAGCCCAAAATTGTCATGTTGGATTTTCACTGTAGTGATTGTGCACTTTTCTTTTTATTTAAGCAGAATATTGCACTTCCGGATAAGCATTTTAAAAAACTGATCAGTGGCAGCAACTGGTGACAATAAAAACACAAGTAATTCACTCACGCCCACCATCTGGATTCACAGGCATGCTCATTTGAACGACAAATGGAGATAGCTGCACATGCCTGCGATCTTGCCAAAAAATCATTGAGACAAATGAAAGCTGATGCATTTCATTGGCATTACTGTGCATCAGTACACATGTTAGAGCCTTGTATAGACAAAACCTCAGTAGGTGTGAGCCTCATCTGCTTTGTAATGGATAATGCAGAGAGATGGCCAATACGCTCTGATTTCTCAGGTATTGCTGTAATTGTGGCCAGATAGTATATGGAGCCTATGTTGTCTTCCACTTCCTGTTTTCCTACAGTTTCAGGGAATGTCCTCAAGACATACTTTGCTATCCCCTTTAAGGAACACGGTTAACTACAACTATCATCCAGGTGATAAAGTTGTAAGCTACGATCCTCTACACTGGGATAGGAGGAGGCAGAGGCTGCAGGCAGTGAAGTGAAAGCTAAGCCCCTGGGGAAAAAATCTGCTGTTCTGGCTGGAGTTGCTCAGGAATGGTCAGGGTGCTTATATCCTAGCAGAGATGGCTTTTGCTTATCTCTCCCCCCCCCACACACAACCCTTTCTTGAAAAAGTAACTTACATCAGCATGTCACTAACAGGATTCCAGCCATATGAACCACCACGTGCCTTTGATCTCCTTTAGTACAATTCAATTAACTTCAGTGCATATTGCCTCAAACTGTTGGCAATGCCTTAATTGACAGTTAAGCAGTAGGAAAGGCATAAAGAGGTCTTTGTGCTTTCTGTAGAGACTCTGAGATACAGAGCTTCCTTTCTGTAGAGAAGGAGTGGCCCTCCTGATGGTTGTGGACTGAAACTGCATGATCCCTCTTCATTAGTTATTCTGGCCAAGGCAAAGGGGAGTTGCAGTTTAATAACATCTCAAGGGTCAGAGGAGGCCTATTCCTGAAAGAATGTGCTTTGGACTCCATACAGGAGGCCTGTAATGCAATTCAGTTCTTGCTATCCCACGTATGGCGAGTGAAACCTCATCTACTGTATACCATCACAGTCTAGGCACAGCTCCTAAAATGGAGGAACCCCCTACCTTGCACTGTGAATGGGCTATGTACTTCTGACCTCAGGTGACCCTGTCTCATGGGGCCAAACACTTCTTTCCTGGGTGGGAGGGTTGTGGCTGGAGGTAAAAGCTCTGTGCTGCAAAGGGAGTGGAGTGAGCAAAAGCCCAGCGTGAATGTTCTCTGAGGGCTGCTCTTTTATGTCGGCAGGGCCTGTGCAGAGTGTAAGGCCTTTGGATCTGGGCTTCTAAGTGGGAACTGTAGCACTGCCTGCAACCAGACAGTGAGAGTGTTGGCAGCATCCACAATGAACAAGAAATGGTGCCAGGCAAAGGCAGAAGATGGAAGCCTCCTCACCTTCTTCATTGAGAGAGATGAGGCAGACAGAGTTACCCTGCTGGTGAACAGCAAGGAAGGTGAGTAAAAAGGGAACACAGAAGGCCAGGGGTGGGGAGAGCATACATGACTTTGAACATAGCTGACCCTAGAGTTTCTGCTGCCTGAATTCCAGGGTTGGCTTTTTTTCCAATCCCAAACCCAAGGGATTCCTCTTCATTTTGCCACCACTCACTGTCTTATAAGGATCTCTTCCTGTCTAGGCAGGAAGAGACAGGCTGTATTAAAGAAACAATGATGTACTTTCCTCTTTCCCAGAGGAGTTTAGATAGCTGAACAGAAGCAGGCAATTCGAGGCAGGTTAGAAAATAACAGAAAGCTTTATTTCAATTCTAGGAGTCTATGTTATTTGAAAAGGCAAAACATTCCTAGGTTCAACTTAAGGCTTATCAATATGCATTCATTCAGAGCACTTACAAATAAAACAGAAATCTAACACAATCTAACTACACATTCCCTAACTATTACATGCAAAGTAACTTACAGCCTCTGTAGATGGAATTTCAGAGTTCTTTTTGGATCCTTTTTGAGGCCTTGGGTAAAGTTGGCTCCCCCCAACTCTCTTGTTATCACAGTTTAGCATTTTGTAGTTATTCTATGTCTGTGTAGGCCATGTGGGCCAGAGCTAGGCCATGTGGATCAGAGTCCATCTTAGCTAGTTCCATCTAGCTAGGCCATGTGCTCCAACAATCTGACTCAGAACAAAGGGAAGATCAGAACTTTTAAAAGTCCTTCTTGTTAATCTCTCATTGGCTCTGCCTTTTGCCAATCAGAGAGTTATCCTAATTAAGTGATGTGACATCATGTTTATTCAATGAGGTTTCTCCCACCCACTTCCCATTTCCAAATAAGGAGTGGAGGTTTCCAATACTGATCCTGTGAGTTTGTAATGGTATCCATGATGGCTGTAGGTCATCATGACACAAGGCTATTACCCTTCTCCCCTGCTTGTGGGCATCCCAAAGGCATCATATTCTGGCCACTGTGTGGAACAGGATGCTGAAGTGGACAGGCCTTTGGCTGCTGTTAGGTTCTTGTGAACACAGAGAAGGCAGCGCACTGGCCACATGCAGATCCACTTCCACTTTTGAAAACAAAGCCCCTCCCTCTATAGCTAAAAGAACAGCCCAAGGAGGGCCAAAAGCATGATGAAATTGACCCCCCCATGTTTACTTAGAGCAGGGTTTCTCAACCAGGGCTCCATGGAACTCTAGGGTTCTTTGAGAGTTCTGGAAGTGGTCGTAATTGAGAAAAATAAACATTTGTTTTTGAGTTCTAGATATGATAATTTTTATACAGGGTTTCCCTGAGAACTGACAATTATTTCAAGGATTCCTCCAGGCTAAAAAGATTGAGAAAGGCTGACTTATGGAGTATGGCAGGCTTTTGTTTGTTTTTAAATGGGGCGGGGGAAGAGGGAGGTGCAGCCAAGATGCCAAGGACTGACAGGGGATATGTATGGCCCACAAACCTCAGGGAATTGTCCACTCCTGAAGCTGGGGTTTGTGCTACTGGGGCTGTTCCTCATTGTGGGATACCGCATCCTTGTGGAGCAAGCAGGTTATGTCTGAGTCACCTGAGTAGCAAGATAAGGAAGTTGTATCTGAATATGACTTTGATAAATGCTGCCCTGATTCTTTAAGAGAGATCCCTATGGAAAAGAAGGCTTCTGCGTGCCTTGTAATTAGTTCAATGCCAATCTCACCATCCCTGAATGGGAAGAAGGTGCCATTTGATGCTCTGCCTCCTATTCCACCAGTGATGGGACACTTTTTTGGGCCTAAGGACTGATGAACTGGTTCAGGCCAGGCTAGCTCATCATTGGCATATACTCTCCTCCACCGCCTAATAACTCAGAGTCCTCTTGCACAGGTGCATGTCCATATGTACACACCTTCTAAAAGTTAAGCCCACCCAGGCTGCAATTAAGATTTTTTTTAAAGCCTGATTGCAGCAATGGATGAATATTGGGGTGGGGTCATGGGGCGGTCTTGAAGTACTTCACTTCATCATTGTGCCTGGTGTTTAAGACCAGCCCTAAAGCCTGAGCATAAGGAGGTGGTACGGGCATGAATGTTAACAAGTAGCAGGCACTGTGTGAACGTCTATAAGGGGAGTGGGAAACATGAAAGAAAGAGCTGAGTGAGGAATAGAAAATGTCTTCTAAAGAGCCTGCCAGGAGAGTGGGTTACTAGCCCAAGGTTTCCTTCAGTTCATTTCTGTCTACCTTAATCAGAGACTACTAAGCAGACGTTCAAGCTGGTGCTGGGCCTGGTGCTTGGGTTTGTGCTACTGGGACTGTTCCTCATCATGGGATACCGCATCGTTGTGGAGATCTATGACCGCAGAGAGTTCAACCGCTTTGAAAAGGAGTGCCAAAGTGCCAGGTGGAATGAGGTCAGTGCTCCCAGCTTCTTGGCTGAAGGTCACAGTTCACTTCTTCCTTGGCCAAGCAAGCTTGCCCAGATGCTCATTCTGATTTTATTTGTTTATTTATGTGATGCATTTCTCCTAGCACAGGACCCAAGGCAACTTACAGCAAAGGCTAAAAGCAAGATAAAGCTGAAAACATGATAATAAAGAAGTTAAAACACAATTGAATGAGTTATCATAGTAAAACACCATTAATTTTTCAAAAAGTGTAAAATCATTTAAAAACATAACTATGAAGTTAAAAATACAACACCCTCCACCCATAAAATAGACTCCCTGCGACTAATTAATCATTAAATATGTGTTTGAAAGGAGAGCAGAGAGGGGAATATCCCAGCTTTCTGTAGAAGGGAATTCCACAGCCTGGCAGTAGCCACCGAGAAGGCTCTCTCCTGTGTATCACAGGAAGGATCCTACATGCTCCTTATCTACCTAGGAAGCATCTGTGTTCAGCTGGCCTGCTGCCTCCTGTTATAAACGTATGCTCTTTCTTTAGAACACAATTGAGAGCAGAATGTTACACTGGCAATGAAGTCCAGAAAATTGAAGTCTACATGCCTGGAATGCCAGAAACTGTGCAGAGATTTCTGCATGTTACACCTTATTTGTCTGAATGTAAACCTCCCTCTTCCCCAAATTTCACTCTTTAAAACCAGTAGTTCTAACCAAAGCTTCTCAGAGCAGTAATCTTCAACATTTTTTCAAACCTGAGACCACCTTTAGTTTAAATATACATTTGGGGAACTCCCACCCTTTTAAATATTTAGTATGTACTAATTAGTAGTGTTGCTATTGTGATCCACTAGTTCTCCTTCCTGTACAACAAAGCAAGTAGCTATACCTGCTCACAGATACAGACTGGGGTGCATATTGTGAAGCCTTCCAGGGGCTGTTGGACTGCAGCTCCCATCATCCCTAGCTAGTGTAGTGCATGGTAAGAAAAGTTGCAATCTGACAATGGAAAGGCTGTACTTCACTCACCCCGATATAGACAGTCACATAGTGAACCTCAGTGCATTTTAATGCCTTTGAATTAAGTGTACCACAAAATTAAGAATGCTTATTATGCAACGTGTTAAAGCTCTGGAAAAGTGCTTTTAATATTGTTTACTCCTGTTCTCCCAAGGTCAGTCTTTCTGGTTTACAGTCAACCTTAGCTATGTTATTTTGAGGCATATGAAACTGTGGCCATGATCCCACATCAGGACAAGTAACTACGAGATGTAGGTAAAAGTCTCCTCTCTCCACACACACCCCCAAAACCCCACCTTTTCTCAGCTGCAGCCCCCCTCCCAAACCTAGCCATTTCCTGGTTAACGGAGAGCAGGGGGAGCAGCAAAGAAACATCCATTTGTCTTCCTGTGGCTAGAGGCACAACAGAAGCCTGCATGGACCTCCAAGGGTCCTCTGCAAGTCCCTGCAGATGTTGTCATTGCTCTGCATCCATCTGTGGGAAAATAGCTGGATGCTTGTCTGCTGCTCTCAACCAGGACATGGCCAAGTTTAGGGAGCTGCAGCTGAGAAAAGGTGGGCTTGCAAGGGGAGATGTTGGTTGTTGCACAGTCAGTAGTGAATTCTTACCTCTCCAATGACCAAAAAAGTGAGTTGTGATGTTGTTGCAATTTAGCCCATTCAGTTTGTTTGAGTCAAGGTACAGGTGAAATCCCATTGATTCAGTGGGTTTACTGTATTTGGGACTAACAACAGGATTTTGGCCAATGCACAAGCATCTCCCACCACTACCCACTTTTCCCAACTTCCTTTTATAGGTGAACAACCCATTGTTCCAGAGTGCAATCACCACGGTCATGAACCCGAGGTACAGCGAATAGAGGAGTTGAAGGAGGAAAACAGGACCATAGATTTTCCTTGTTTTTTCCTGGGCTGTGAGGCAGTGTTCTGGAATAGTTTCTTTCAGCTCAATCCTTCTAGCAAGCCACCTCCATCAGGCTTTGCTTCGCCCAATCAGTCATCCAAGTGTCATTCCAGCAGGCTAAGGTATCTTGTAATTTAAAAACCTGTTATCTTTAAGATTTCCCCCCTCCCTGCTTTCCTCCTCATCACCTTTTGAATCAAGTCTTTTTAATTGTTAAACCTGAGGGCAGAGGCTTTTTTGTTGTTGATGATGATATGTAAGATGTTCTGGGTCTTTCCAGCTGTACAGTGGGGTATATAAGCTAGCTAAACAAGGCACTGAAAATACAACCTCAAGTGAGGAGGAAGGTAGTTGCTGGCTACCCTGCTGGAGCAGAGTTGTCTGTGTGTGCATCCCTGTTTAGCTACACTGGGTGGCCTTAGGCAAGTCCTCATCTCTTAGTTTGGCTTACCTAATAAAACAGCCTCCATTTGTGTCAAAATCTGAACCAGCATACTTCAATAGGTAACAGAAATCTCATAATAAAGTTGCAAGCAAGTAACGGTACTTCTTGGGACTATGTAGCACTCAGATTACATTGGACAGATCAGGAATTAGGAGTGCTGGAATCCTATGACCTTTCACTCAACATAAATTTGCATACACTTAACCATGTAGCAGAGGCACTAAGAAACCCTATGAGTGAACTGTGAAGATATGTAACAGGACACCAGCAAGAGTGGTCAATGTGTATTGGTGCTCAATGTGATGCAGATTGGTGCCATTGCAGATTGATCACTTTGCCAACTCTGTATATAGTTATCCTCTACTGGATATGAACATTGCACATCTTCACAAGTCTAATTCCTGCACACATAAGTCCACAGGATTCTGGCCAAGGTTTCTAGTGATTTTTCTGTAAACAGTATAATGGAAGTAGTATCTGAACAAGAGCCATGTACCTTAAGAAGGAAACCACCCTCTTCTGATATTCTTTGGCAGAAGTCTTTGTATATCTCCCCTGAGGTAGGTGATTCTGCTGGGGCTTTGGATGACAGCAGCAATGCCACTCCTATGCCAATGCTGGCTGGAAGAAGGGCAGACTAGTGAATCTTTCAGAGGAGAAGGCTGACTCCACTTCTATGGAGTGTCTTGGCCCACTTGTGTGCTCCAGGCAATGGAGGTTCAATTTTACTGGAAGAATCACCTTGGCAGATCAGTCCCAGATTGATCAAACCCATAATGCTGTTTCCAGCCACACCACCTTCCTAGAATCACACAGGTCTCACAAATATTCTCAATGAAGAACGTAGCCGTTATCATGGGTACCAACTGTATATAAACCATAAAAAAAAAAATCTTATTGAATCTTCTCCCCAGGAAAGATATTCTCCTAAATGCTTGAGATTTTTTGAGAGAACATGATCATCTAAAATTATGGTTGGTTTTTTTTTAATGTGAATTTTGCTAAAAATACAATTAAACTAGTTTGTCCAGATGAACTATGGCCTGTTTTGATTCACACGTCACAAAAAGGACATTTATTCTTGGTAGCGGACTGGTTCTCCCTGTACTATTGGGAGTGGTGCTTTCCCTTTTCCCTTGGGAGTGATTTGTGTAGCCATTAAGTAAAAATGGGAAATGTAAAAGGTGTGAATCCAGAAAGGGTTGGGGTGACATAGTGGCTACAGCAGCAGAGGCCAGCTCCCCAAGACCACCACAACCTCTATCTCAGAGTGCATGTACTTTGTCTTTTAACAGTCAAAGGAAGCCAACCCTCTGAAAACCCACAGAAAAGGGCTGTAGTTCAGTGGCTGAGTACAACCATGTTTTGCATGCAAAATGTCCCAGGTTACACCTCTAGGAAAATATGTATCTTCCATCTAGAACCCTGAAGAAGTAATGAGGAAACTGAGCAGCCCTCCATGTTACTGAATTGCAACTTCCAGCATTCCTCACCATTGGCTACGCTGGCCAGAGCTGCTGGGAGATGCATTTCAACAATACCTGGAAGGCTGCTCAATTTCTACCCCTGATATAGACAGCACTGAACTGTCTATATGACCTGTCACTGACTCCTTGTAAGGCATCTTATTTGGTTCCAACTGAGTCAGCTTCTAGCTGTACAGCCCAGCTCTGTGTTCCATTTTGAGTCAAGTGTGGTGGAATGTGGGGAAACTAGCACTGAGTGTAAAATAATCAAATCTCTGCCAGATATGGGAAGAGCAGCAGTGAAGGGGTAGGTGGCAGGGGGAAGAGAAAGCACATTTTATTTCAACACCCTAAAAAGATCACAAAAAGAAATAGGCACCACACTGTAATGGTAAAAAGATACAAGTTTATAACATCTTATAAAAACTACAGTTTAAAAGTGATCCTGCCCTTGGGTAACACAGCCCCGTCCCAGTTCCCTCCCCCCATAACAAAATATGTGAATCAATGGGAAGGGTGGGGAGGAAAAACATTTCTTAAGGGGAAAAAAGCCATCAGACTTTGATACTAGGCTACAGCAAAATGGGGAACTGACAGATTCTCTGTTCAGCTGGAAGTGCTAAAATTTTTTCTTTCTCTCCCCATAAATGGAAAGTGTGTGAAAGCCAGTATAAACTGAACAAACAGATCTCCTCAGTTTCTCCCACCTCAACCAGATGCCTGAATCAAAGCCAGCATTATCCTCAGCCATTAGGAAGTAGCTTAAGGCAGCCTGCCACACACATGAAGAATTAACAGGGTACAGTTGACAGGTGAATCTTATACACAAGTCACCAAAAAGAGGTGTTTCAACAAGTTCCAAGCCATGCTGGCTGACAGATGGTCGGTGGCCCCTAAATACTAAGAAGGAAGGCTAGGATAGGGACAAATACAGCTGTTCCTAAAAACTTTCCCCAAATGAACATGAATGGTAGACCACTGCAAAGAACACCTTGAGCTAGGGGAAGGCTGTGAGTGACAGTTCAACCACAACATGGCACATGCTTTCAAAAGCACTGGCTTTTACTCAACAACCAAGAGAGGAGACTGCCACATTAACAGAGGCAATATCTGGGTATGAGCTTGTGTGTACAACCCAGGGGAACACATTCTGCAGCTTATAAGGAACCCAGTTTCCAAGCTAATTGCTACTAAGAACTGAGCCATCTCAATCAGTTAGCTCTTTGCTAAAATCACACCAATGTGACCTTGCAAATTGTACCAGAACCGGGAAGAACAATTAAAAACGGAGTAACCACATCACTGGTTTAAACTATAAGGGCTTCTTAATTTCATCTTCCTCAACATTTATCATGTTACAACTTCCTTTTGACATCACATCTTCATGATATGATTTGCATGAACAACATTCATGTTGAAACAACTCTTAACAAGAGTTAAGACACTGAAATTTGTAAATTTCACTTCCATGGCTAAGAAGAGCAAGAACCTTTCTACAAAGTAACCCATTTCCCTGTGGACCATTCCTCAAAAATTCCATCCCTTCCTTGGTGCTGCTTTCAATGTACTTGATGGAGTCTTGTCATTTGACAAGATGTATGGGAGGATCTTGTTGGTTAGTCCCCCAAACAAAGTAATCTATACAATCAATTGTTGAATGGTGAGTCAACACATACCGTAGGTAAATTCCATTAACTAGAGGCCAACTCTAGTTAGACCTCACAGCAGGATTTAGGACATATTGTTTAAGAGATAACTTTTGAAGGGCTTCAGTGGCTTTACTCACTATTTCATGTCAGCCAGGGAGTGAGAAGTCACACATCTGAATGAAGCAAAATTTCCTACCCACAGAATACTAGCATGTTGGAGAGATTAGGCTGTACACAATTCTGTGACATGCCAGTTTTCTATGTGCAAAGCATAATCTCTTTCAGTAGTAGAGTCCAAAAAAAGGGTGAGGGAGAAGAAGCTATGTCATGTCATTCTGCTGATTTACTCCACTTTGGAGTAACTATTGGACACTACAGCTTGAAGTCCCCTATATGTACAAGGAAGATCCATTTTTAAGTTCTTTCTCAAAGCATCTTGTTCCTAGACATCTGAAAACTCTGCAGTCCTTTTTCAGGGCACATCTTTACTTGAGGAACGTGAGATATGTTTACAGAGTGAAACAGACCTGCCTTGCAAACAATGCCCCTTCAGGGCCAAGGTGCATCATAGCTTAGCAGGCAGACAAGGTGACTTGCAGCAGATGAAACAGAAGGTGGCTGCATGCCAACAGCACAAAGATGGCTGCAATGGAAAAACAGGAAGCCACCTTCTCCCCACACAACCAGACACATTTTCTCTACCACCTACTCCTTTCCACATACTGTTCTATCCAGGTTCTGAGAAAAACCTCAACAGCAAGGTTGATGCACAAATCATTGAGGCTAGACCTACCTCACCTAGAAAAGACTGCTTACAAAGTAATGCCAGCATTCTAACACATATCATCTAGAACAAAAGCTGTTTTCCTTGGCTAGTGTTCAGTGAAAAACTATAGTTGGAAGGCTAATGGTTGTGTTGGTCAAATGGTAACAGCAGGCTGAAGACTCCTCATTCCACAGCACTTGCAGTGTTATTGGCAACCCATTTTTCAACAAGCAATTTCCTAGTGATTTGGATGTTGGACTAGGTCCATGGAGACCAGGATTCAAATCCCCACTCAGCCATGAAAACTCACTGGGTGACCTTGAGCAAGTCACTCTCTCCAAGGAAGGTAATGGCAACCCCACCTCTGAACAAATCTTGCCAAGAAAACCCTGTGATATATTTGCCTTAGGGTCATCATAAGCTGGAAATGACCTGAAGGCACACAACAACAAGACTTCAAACCCCCTCAACTTTGTACTATAAAAGTCACACATGCTTCAGCCAAATGTGAGCCACGATAGCATAAATACTCTCATTGGCACAAAATGGTTCCGGCATGGGGCACTTTACTTAGGGGAGAACTGAACAGCCAGCCTGTTAAATGGAGAAATAACCAGCAAAAGAGAAGGTGCTTTGAATTGCTATGCCTCTAGAACTATTGATGAAGGTGAGAAGACTAGCCAGAAATGAATGAAAATGATATCTTATTGTCTGATTGATAGGTTTTTCCCTACATGAAGATTTTCCCCAATTTAGCACACAAATGTTTCCTTTGGAAATGCGGGACAAAACAGATTCCCTCTCTACTTCCTTCCTAACTCCCTATATTTTCACAAACATATTCTACTGCATAATTCTCTCCCCCCCCCCTTTTTGGAGTAAGCAGTCCACAAAAACTTGAAAGAAAGCTAAACAGTTGCTCCCGTTTTTTTGTCTGTTTGCTTTCTTTTAAAAAAGGGTGGCCATTTGATATAACTTTTTCTTGGTCTTACTGAAATTTTCAAAAATTATCATTAACCATCAGACATACTAATCATTCATCCCAGTGAAATGCTGGGTAAGAGATGGCATTAGTCAGCCCTCCAAAGCCATGGATTCGACCATCCATGGCTTGAAAACATATATTTTAAAAATCCTAAAACCAAACCTTGGGACACCATTTTACTACACTGTTGTATATAATGGGACTTGAGCATCAGATTTTGGAATCCATGGGGATCCTGGAACCAAACCCCAGTGGGTATCAAGGGCCCACTGTACTAACTTCAGCTGAAAGGCTCTCGCTTTTCATTTAGTTAATAAAGTGTGTGTGAGAGTGAGAATGAAAAAACACTGGCTCTTCCATTACAATTTCTCATCCCTTCAACAAACAAGGGAAAGCAGACATTAAGGTTTACACAAATAGCATACATTGTAGCATACTTTGCAGCAGGATGGATAAACCCATGACTTAATTTCTAGGCACACAAATGGTGACAGAAGCCCTCTCTACATTCCTAATAGCTCCCTCTATTTGACCAACTGGTATTTTACCTACCAGCAATCCAATACTACCCAAATTCTGAGGCCCACTTAAATAGTATGGGAGTACCTGAGGAAGCAGATGAAGCTAAGCAGGTGTGGACGGAAGAGCACCAGGAGCCTCATGTAACAGCAGAATATTAAGCATAATAAATAGAAATATGTATTTTTTTAATAAAGAAGAACTTCTCCCATATGGCACTCTTTAAACTAAAATTTAACTTGACTATAATGAGGACAAGGGATTCTACTAAAGAAATTTGCTGGGGGAGACAGCAATTTGGAAAAGTACCAAGAACATAACAAAAAGGATATTCTCCTCAAATTGAGAAGAGTTGTTTTCAGCTTAACCTAGAGCATAGCACCTATCACTAGTACACTTGGTTCTCCTGCATGACTGTACCTTTGGAAGAAACCTTCTTGATCTTTAATGTCCTACCTCTCTATTCACAAACCTTTTCAGTAGCACAGGTGGAAATGGAAACTTTCAGCAGCTTCCTCACTTCCAGCAACACACTCTGGGGAAAACCAGTCCTTTGTTGACCTAAGTCTCAAACCCTGGCTTGCACTGACAGATGAGTGGGAATCAGGACCCACCGGAAGCCTGATAGAAGTTAATTCCAAGTATGGGAGGGAATGAGAGGATGAACTCTGCTTAACAGCAAAAATGACATAGCTGTTATCTCAAATGCAAGTGTCCATTCATAATACGTCGGTTTCAAATGCAGAACTGGTAGAATACTAAGAATGTTCTAACAGGGGACAACAGCAGTGGCCAGACTTGAATGTACTGATCAGCCCCAATCTTCTGGAAACAGCTTTCACTTCCAACAGTAGCCCAGAGCATCTTGAGACATTTGCTCCTCACAAACTATGTCTTTCCTAAGACCGAGGTAGGACTTTGGCCCAAAGGCAACACAAACTGATTTAATAGAGCAAAGAACATGGCTGCACCTTGGTTTCAAAACATCTAGTTCTGAGGTTCATCCTGAACAGGGGTGGGGGAATGTGTAGTCCAGCCCTACCCAGCACAGTCAATTGTGGAGGATAAGAGTTACATCCCAACATCTGGATGGCCCTGTCTTCAGCACAAAGCCTGAACTATCATTCACTTCTTTGAGACTGGTCATCCTGGATTTTAGTTGGCTGATATATTTTGGGGTGGGGGGGATATTTTCATCTGACAAGACTGTGAATTCTGCATTAAAATGACATTTAATGGGGTGGAGCCTGAATGCATGGAGCTTTACAAGGAAGGGGAGGAGGACAGGAACCAAGCTTCCTATAAATGGTCTCAAGTTTCTTCCCTCACTGGAAATAACCAGATGTGTCTCTCCAGCCAGCTGGATCTCATTCAGCATTTCTTCTTGGATTTTGACAGTAGTAACATCATGAAAGGTAGACTTCTGCAATACTCAGGAGCGTATGCCATCTGCTTCAGCCCTTGTTTCTTAAAACCTGAAGGTCATGAAAAGAATCATAAGCCCAGATACTGCAGGAAGAAGGGAAAATGTTCTGTATATCTTATGCCAAAACTCAGGTGAGATGGACTCCCATTACTCCTGGAATCAAAATTCTGCTGCTAATCTTATTTTATATCCATTGTTCTCAGGCCTCAGCTCTGTAAAACAGTTTGGTGTGTGATTCGTTTCTCCTTTTTAATATTTCTAATATATATATATATATATAAAGGATCCACCTGTTCTTCTGCTGTCATCCTTGTGAGTACAAAGATGAGCAAGCTGGTAGATCTCTGGTCAGTCATGAACACGACCTTCATTCATAGGACCATTCTTTTGAAAGCCATTCCTGAGGCAAATGGTGATAATGTTTGTTTTTAAAAGCACACCCAAAGTATATCCACAACTGCAAGGGTGTCCCTGGCTGGCAGCCAGTCTCTGTTTGTCCTCAATGTATTTACAGTGTCAAGACCTTGTCTGAAAGTCTGTGCCCTGCTTGGTCCTGCCTCTTCCACAGAGACAGGACCAGCAGGCAAACACAGTGTGAAAAACAAATGAAGAAAAAGACCCACAAAGAATCCTCTTGGCTTTCCAGCTCTTTCTGAATCCCTCTTTCCCGACCTACTCCTAAAGCAGCAGCTGTGAGTCAGATCCTTTGCTTGGGCAACCCTGGCACATTCGTTTGTGTCTCAGCAGCCGGTCTGTCCTTGAGAAGCTCTGCAATAACAGAAAAGAGGAAACATCTCAGGAGAGACCCTTGGAAGCAAGTAGTACAAGGGAGCATGCCCAGAATCAAAGGGAAACCTACAGAGATCCTGTATTACGCATGGGTATAGACATAAGCATATCTTGTTTTTCTTAACTATGGAAAAGCATTGCATCTGAGGTAGAAAACTGAAGCCCCCAAACTAGCTGATTAACTCAAGACCATATCTGAAATTCAGTCACCCACCTCCAACTTCCTGACCTTCAGGATGTCAGATCTCAATTCTGTATTGACAACAGAAGCCCACACAATTGCCTTATGATTTTTTGGCTTCCTTCTTTCCTTGCCTGATTTCTTCTTACCAATAGTACATAACCCTTCCTGTCCATAAGTCAGTCTCAATTGTAGTTCTGCTCCTACTTGTACCCACCTTTCTCTACGTAGCCACCACCATCTATAGAACCTGTTTGAATCAACTGGCTACTTTGTCACACTTCCTTTAGCCATCTGCTTTCTTAACCAGTCCCTCTAAGCATTCTCTCCCCTCAAAGTATACAGCCCTTTAATCACGTCTTCAAAACTTCCTTTTCGATTAGACTCTTCTCATCTTCCCTCCTTGTCTCTTCAAGTCTCATTCTTCTCTTACCCTTCCTTTGGGTTCTCCCTCCAACCAAAACTATTACCTATTCTGCATCCATCTTTCAACTATTTTATCTCTCATCTCTCCCCACACCCAATTAACTTGCTGTTGCCCTGTGATCTCTTCCAAGTCTTCAGCTAAAATGACATTTCCCATTTCTCCCACAGAAATTCGCCTGTGAACTGTCTTAAAAGCTTCATGAGCAACTGAGCATTCTGTGCACCACCAGACACCACCCCAACCAATCTGTGGATCCTTTGCCACAAGCACAATAAAATACAAACACATAAACCACGTTAAGAAACCACAATTTGTGAAATCAGTTTGCAAACTAGGGTATGGGGTAAACATTACATTTACACAGAGCAAGCCATAGTAAAGACAGTATGCCTGCCTCTCCAACATCTTACTGCCTGAAAGATGACAGCTAGGTTCCACTGAGATCTCCCTATGTAAATCTTCTCGAAGAAGAGCTTAGCCAAACCACACTTTTGCTGTTATCTGGCATCTTAACGAGGGCTAAAGAAACAAACTACAGTTAGCATGACTAAGTGTTAAATCTGTAACAGGCAGTAGGCTCCTTGTCTGCAAAGCATTAGCATTAGTGCACCACCATGTTCTGACATGGAAAAACAAAGGCAGTTTGGAGGGGAAAAAGAAGTGAACTGTACATGTCATGTCATTTCTAGTTCTGGTGCACCCACACAGCCTGCTAGAGGTGGGGCTAGCTCTTGGCACCTCAGATTAGAATATTGGCTTAAAATAAGACCTGAAATGGTAGATTTTCATAATCCTGTGGAACATTCCATCCTTTGGCCTTGCCTGAGAAAATCACAGCTATGTAGGATGCACATGGCTTCATATACAAGCAGGTGGAGAGCCAGTAAACCCAGGAAGACATGCTTGTCCCATCAAAGACAGAGTAATTTACACAGTGGGAGTTGCTGCTTCCTGTCACTACAGTGGAATCAGGTGATACTCTCAGGAGCCTCCCTTATGGGGGGAAATTGCCAAGCCCTGGCCTTCTGCACCCACTCCAAGCAGAACATCAGCCAAAGAAAGGGTCTCTCAGAGGAGTCAAGCACCATGGCCTCCCTTCTCTGCCAATGCAGGGAGGCTCACCAGATGTCAAACATCTGGTGAGTTACTACACCCCACCCACCCAGCTATAGGCAAAAACAAAGTAGCAGAGGAATTACCTGCAGGCAGCGCTCACACTGGTATGGCTTCTCCCCACTGTGCACACGTTTGTGGCGCTCCAGATGGTATTTCTGGATGAAGCGCATGTCACACACATCGCACTCAAATGGCTTCTCACCTGCAAGAGGGAAGAAATAAGTGCTTTGGGAGTGGAAAAGTGCTCCTTCTTTCCATAACTTTATAGGTGTTTATTGGTGTGGTATGCTTGGTAGTTTAAAACTAACAATATGTCTTTCAGAACAAAGTAAGCAATCTTTTTTTTTCTAAATTGCCTTCTTCGCCTCTTCTTTTTCCTAGATAGGGAAATGACTGAAACTTCATCTCATCCAGAGACAGGGCTATCTACCCCACTGATTAAACCATACAATCCATACCCATGTGTTTGTGTATGTGCCTTCAAGTCATTTTTTTGTGTATGTGCCTTCAAGTTGTCTGTCAACTTATGGCAACCCCATGAATTTCATAGGGTTTTCTTAGGCAAGGAATACTCAAAGGTGGTTTTGCCAGTTCCTTCCTCTGAAATATACTCTACAGCACATAATATTCGTTGGTGAGCTCCCATCCAAGTACTAAACAAGGCTGATCTGACAAGCTAAAAGTGATTTAAAAAAAACCATGTAGATGCTTCCACAACACATTGCTCATGACAAATTCCCAAGCAAAACAAGTGACATGCTGCAAGAGAGGGCAACCCTGTGCTACAGTCTCAAATGAGTGACTAATCAGAATGGGGAGTTGAAGAGGAATACTTTTTCCCTGACACATCTATCAATTTGGCTTGAAAGTTACATTAAAAGGTATAGTAGACCTAAACTTCTGCTGGGTGCATTTCAAAGGAAGATGGGCCCTCTAGTGGTAGAGAAAAGACAGGGCAAGTGATCTGAATGATCATTTAAAGCTACAGTGCACATTCCAAACTGTGGTCCTCCAGGTGTTTTGGACTTCAGTTCCCAGAAGCCCCAGCCAGCTTAGCCACCACTCAGAAATTCTGGGACTTGAAGTCTAAAACATCTGGAGGACCAATATTTGGGAAGGTCAGGTTGCTTACCTGTAACCATAGATCTTCGAGTGGTCTTCTGTGAATACACACAGTTGGGTAATTCCTGCGCCTGCGGCAGTGCGTTTGGAACTCTCTAGAATCGCTAGGTAGAATTATGGCAGTAGCCCCGCCCACCCTAGCGGTCACTCTGAGGCGGTTACCGCTCATTCCCCTCAGTTCCCCTCAGTGGACGCTGCAAGCAGCAGCAGCCTAGCAATTAAAGAAATATTCATGATATACAGGGGAGGATGGGCGGGTCTGTGTGAATTCACAGAAGACCACTCGAAGATCTATGGTTACAGGTAAGCAACCTGACCATCTTCTTCGTGGTCTCTGTGAATACACACAGTTGGGTAGACTGATTAGCTTAGAACCCCGGTGGCGGGTATGTCATATCTGCTGTCTACACCACATAAATAATTTACGCAGACAGTTAAATACTCAAGCAATAGCCAATGTATTATCATTTAAGCAACAGAGTTTTTACCACTCTCTCCTTTTTTTAACATAGGTGCTTAGTTCAGTTGTTACAAACTGAAATGCTCCAAAATAGAAATCAGTAAAAGAACTTTAACTCTACCTCATATACCCTTGTAAAAACATTAACACAATTGAAGAAGCTGCAGCCCCCCAAAACTTCATTGAATTGTTGAAAGAAGTACAGCCTTCCCAAATGCAGCCTCATTCCTTGATCTTGTGTCTAACCTATAGTGAGAAATAAAGGTTAAAGGGGAAGACCATGTTGCGGCCCTGCAAACATCTTCTAGAGGGACCCCTGCCATGAACACAGAGGATGTGGAGATAGATCTTGTATAGTGTCCCCTAGGCGAGGCTGGTAAAGGCTTCCTTGCCATCTCATAACATAATAGTTGCTACTACCCACTTAGTCTTTGTGGTGTAATTGATTCACCTTTCTTGCCATATCCATAAGCAACAAACAGCTTTGAAGTCTTTCTAAATGAGTAAGTCCTATCTGTATAGAAAGCCAGAGCTCTTCTGACATCTAAGGTATGAAGTGTTCTTTCAAAGTTGTCAGTAGGATTCTGCATTAAGGCTGGCAAGACAACTGGTTCATTTAGGTGAAAAGCAGAAAACACTTTTGGTAGAAAGGATATATCAGGTTTAAGCACCACCTTATGCCTGTGAAACACAAGGTAAGGAAAATCAGATCTCAAAGCACACAGTTCACTTGCCCTTCTTGCAGATGTCACTGCTACAAGGAACACTGTTTTCCATGAGAGTAGATGTAGATCACACATAGCCATTGGTTCAAATGGGCCTCTAGACAGTTGTGACAGCACCAGCTCAAGACTCCATCCTAGTCATAGTCACTCAATCAGTTTGTTCAAAAACAACGTTTAGATTGTTCAGTAGCATGCTTCTTGGTACTTGACTTGTACCGAGGAGCCGTTGCTTGAGATCTCACCAAGGTACTAGAAGATTGCGATGGAAATATCTGACGTCTGACAGATTGTTGCCCATAACTCTTTCTATACTGGTAATGTTGCTGGGACCCCTGCCACCCCGATCGACTTCTATATCTCATAGGCATACCATATTTTCTTGCCGTGTTCCTCATTTTCTCGGTGAATTCTAGTTTCTCATCTGGCGATTGGTTAAATAGACCTACATGGTCAAAAGGCATGTCTTAATTGTTGAACAGGCCTGCGGTGTTAAGCCTGAAGATCTCAACCAGGCGTGCCTCCTCAAAGATACAGAGCCAGCAATGGATTTAGCAGCATAATCTGCCACATGCCGTGCAGAGTTCATCTGCTGCCCTGCAAGACTTTGCGCCTCCTTTTGAATGGCGAGAGCAATCCTCTTTTGATCTTCTGGCAGATCCTGGAGAAAAGGTGACATTCTATCCCACAACACCTGTTGGTATGCACCCATACATGCTTCATAGTTAGAAATCCGAAAGGTGAGGGCAGCTGAAGAGTAAAGTTTTCTACCCAGGATGTCCAATTTTCGACCCTCTGGATCTGCAGGGGTAGATTGAGAACGTTGCTGTTTACTGTGTTGGGATGCTTCAACGATCACATAATTCGGTTTAGGATGTTCCTTCAACCAGTCAATATCGTCACCAGCAATGCGATAGAGTCTAGCAATCCTCCTCAATGTCGGGGGCAGGGATGATGGGTTTTTCCAAGAGCCTTGAGTAAGCTTTAGCATCGATGGAAGAATAGGGATATGTGGTACCGGTGAAGCCTTTGATTTTATACGGTGGTATATCGGATCGATGGGATCTGATTGCCTCTCCTCCACCTTAATGTCCAGCGCATGAGCCATCCTGACCATTTGCTCAGAAAAAGATCTTATATCATCTGTTGGCGAGGAAGAATCATCATCCAACAGGTCAGGAGGTGGTGATGGCATTGTCGGGATGTAGTGTTCTTCACTTTCTACAGAGGAAATGGACGAGTAAGATGAATCCGACTGACTACAGGATCGACACCATATCGACTCCGTACGGTGTGGTGGTGGTACATCCACAGGTTCAGGAGGCAGTGGATGGGAAAATATATCCATCAGAACAGGAGGCAACGGTCGGGATGGAGGCCTCACATCCCTTGGAACATCATAATGTGAGTGACGAGGCGGTGTCACCTGACTCTCACTGTCTCTCAGAACAGGTTTCTTCAACGTTGAGTGACCTGTATCATGGTAAGACAGACTTGGTGGAGATTGATAGTATGAAGCACCCAACTTGATAGGCAAGGTGGTCGGTACCATATGGCCCGGTGCTGCTACTTATGTCCGATGCAGAGGTGAAGGAAATCCAGTTAGTGCTGCTGAGAGATCAAAGGCAGTATAGGACGGCACGGTATCGAAGGGTCGGTACGGTGGACTGAGTGGTGGTCTCGAAGTGGAAGGAGATGAGTACATATACGCCACTATCAGTCTCGATGTAGCACCCTCTCCAATCAGTAGCTCTTCCCTGGATACCATAAGAAGAGGAGATCGAGCTTTGCTATGAGGTGAAGACACGATTTCCCCCTCAGATAATTGCTGGACCTCTACATTCATCAGCTGAATAGATGGTGTTAGAGAGGGTTGAGGAGTCACCAAATGTCATCTCTCTGGCATTCCAGATGGGTGTTTCTCAGACAACCTTGAGGATGTGTGCTTGGTCTTTTTCTTCTTCTTCCCAGATTTCTCCACAGTAGATGATGTAGAAGAATCTTTTTCTCTTTCTCTACCAGAATCAGAAGGTCTCGATGAGGAATGGTTTTTCCCGTGTGAAGATCTTTTTTCACCACTGGATACTGAGATGCTCCTTCTTGATCCCGGCTCCTTTTCTCAGTGTCGATCCTTCGGTATCGACAGGCCCGCAGTCTGCGGTACCGAGTTTGGTCTGCGGTACCGAGCTCAGTATACTATGGTCATTTCCAGTTTCTCCTCTGGCCGGACTTCGGGATCGAGGCCTCCTTTTCTTGAATGGACTCCTCAAGACTGAACGCCCACGCTTCCGACTGGTGGTTGATCCAGTCACTGAAGCCGTTGAGGGTGGCTTGGTTACGGGCTCAGTAGCAGGCTCTGACATCGAGATGGAGGCAGTAGTGTATGGCACCAGCGTACGTTCATATAGAAAGGAATGGAGGCACGTCATCCTTTGCTTTCTCGCCTGTGGTGTAAAGGCTTTGCAATGTGGGCAACACTCTACATTATGAGCCTCCCCCAAGCAAATCAAACACTTAAGAGTGTCCATCAGTATTTGGCAGTTTAGCCTGGCAAATCTCACAGTGTTTAAAGGCTGCCGTTTTTGAAGCCACAAAATCAGAGCCCAACCATCATTAGTATAGAGGAGTCATTCAATCCAAAATTCAAGCCAAAATATCAATCCAACCAAACGCCAAGTCTAAATCACGAGAGAGAAGCCACAATCCATAGTTCAAGCAAAAATATTAATTCAATCAAACACCAAGTCCAAATCACAAGAGCAAAAAACCACAATCCATTAGAAATTCCTGGTCAAACCAAAAAAATGAGCGATTCCCAAGACTGTAGTTCCAGTGCATGTTGCTAGTGCGGTGGATGAAAAGGAACTGAGGGGAATGAGCGGTAACCGCTCAGAGTGACCGTTAGGGTGGGCGGGGCTACCGCCAAAATTCTACCAAGAGTTTCTAGAGAGTTCCGAATGCACTGCGCAGGAATTACCCAACTGTGTGTATTCACAGAGACCACAAAGAAGATCCACTACTGCAAAGCATCCCTGTTCACTGAAGAACAATGCAAGGTGAGTAAATACCCCCTAATATCTAAAGTGGTTACGCCCTCCTAAACAGACCTAGAAATAACTTGGGCAGCCAGAACCTATTCCTGGAAGTGGAGGTGAGTCTCTGGGAACATCTGACACACACAGCATTTCCTCAGTCATCTTGGATTAGCCTCGACATCAAAACAGGGATTGCCTGAAAACTTCTTCACTTATACCTTTCAGATGGATGAGCTGGCCCACTTGCAAGGTAAAACAAAGAGCAAGATTCTTAGCTTGTGATACCTGAGAATAATCAATTCAGTTATTATACATAGGCTGGAATTCCGCATGGCTCAGCATAGCGTAGTAGTTTCACATGCAGATCTCCACTAGGCTGAGCCATGTAACATCCCTCTGCTTTACTGTACAGCCTATGAAGCTCCCCTGCATGGCCATTCCATGCCTCATGGGGAGTGTGAAGGATGAGAGAAGCTGGTCATGTCCCCATAGCCAGATACGAAATTATTACAGCAGCACTGAGATCTGAAGAGATAATCAGTGGATGTTGTAATTATTTCATGTCTGGCTACAGGGACACAGCCAGAAGCTTTTGTGATCCTGCCTGATCCCCCCAAGGGACAGAACAGCCATGTCGTGGTGGTGGTGCAGAAGCTGTACAATAAACAGGAGCGGTGAGTGCTCTGAAGGGAAGAAGAGACTATCAACCCCTGCAGCACCCAGAAAAGGACATATGCAGGTGCAAGGGGAACATGTGTATGTCCCTAACAGAATGTCAGCTATGGTTGGCAAGGGAGGCTATCACACTGTGTACTACAATAAGAATACTTTCTTGCTTCTGTATCATCTAGAACACAGATTCTTAAACTGTGGGTTGCCACCTGATATGGGGGTCACATAACTAAATGTGGTGGTTGTGAAAAAATTGGCAACCGTAAATTTTTATGATTTATTATCAGTAAGTGTTTGATTTGTATACCTATTTTATACCTATGCGCCTGGGGGTTGCATTAAAATTTTTCAGGTGAAAAGGGGTCGCAAGTGGAAAAAGTTTAAGAAGCCCTGATCTAGAATTTTAAATCCAGAATCTTTACTGACTGACAGCTTCTTAAGACAAGCTTCTCCAGTTACAGGTATTAACAGGCAGAGTCTTAATGCAAGAAGTTGATGCTTTAGGAGCATCTGGCATTGTAGAATGTTGACAGTGAAGTAAGCTGCTTCCCATCAAATGTTTAGCTACCATGAACTGCATGTGAATCTGGCTGCCAAGCTACACCCTGCCCTTACCAGTATGGATGAGGATGTGCCTTTTGAGGTGGTAGCTGCTCCGGAACGCCCCAAAGCAATGCTCACAAATAAAGTTCTTGTGGATCCGGAGTTGGGAGGATCCATTCTGCTCGATCACCACCACCTGCAATCAAGGTATATACTGTTACTGCTGCCTTCTTGGTTAACATGTATCATGTCCATGTGATTCCCTATTCTTGAAGGATGGGTTTGTAAGGGCATGCAGCATGGCCTGCCCCCATACTTCACCCAACATAGGAAGTCTCTTCCCTTTCACCTACCGCAGCTCATTACTGCTGCATACAAAAGCCACCCAATGCATAACTGAAGGTCTTACACAAGACTTTACACTGGCTTTTATTCTGTCCCTCAAGCGTTTATATACCTGGATCATCCTTATTTATTGTATTTCTTGTATGGTAAAGCAATCCATCATACACTGCAGTGCTGCACTGTGAGAGGTCTTACACTTGGGCAGATGTTCACAACTCTGCTCACTCTTCTCCTGAAGGGGATTTTCTTTCCCCTGTAACTCTAGGATAAATTAGAAGACCATGACCAGTGAATCAAGGATTCAACTTTATTTAGGGAAAGAAATGTATTTCTCTCATCCTGATGGACCCGAATCTGGAGAGAATGCGAGCCCTGAACTCTTACATGCTAATACAGTTTCTCAGGACTGCCAAGTCACTATTTCAAAGTGCACATGCTGGGAAAATTCCATGAAGCTGAGAAATTCAATAGAAGTCAAAACTTCTAGGCATCAGTTGCCTCTTCAAAGTAAACCACCATTCCCTAGATCTTGCTACATAATGTAATCTCCAGTTTCTTGGCATCTTATGGAATAAAATATGCTATCTAACCTTTACAGATTCAGCTTGTTCTTTTGGAAGAATTTTTCTAGCGCCAGGATACAAAAGCAACAGAAATGCAAGCATTTTTGGGTTAGCACATGCAAAGCTATTTTCATTCCCCCTTCACTCCCAGTTCTTTAGATCAAAGCTGAAGAGATCTGCAGGCTGGCACTTAACTTCTCATGAATCCTCCCCCAAAAATAATTATGGCACCAAAGATACTGAAATACTTTCCCAGTTCTGCTACTCAGGCTGTGAGCATACTGCAATTTTACATGAAAGAAAGGAAAACGTATCTTCTGCCTTCGACCACTGCATCAGAGAACCCAGTAATTTGGGGATCATCCAAAAGCTGAAATTGCTTTATTACTTTGCCAGGAGGTAAGAAACCATGTCTCAGAAAAGCAGATACTAGAGAGGCATCTGAAACTAGAACTCTGCAGTAGGTTTCTCAAATGTTCACATGGGGGAGATAAATTGATTATTACAAACAGAAGAGGGTTGATTTCTATTCATTTATTTCTAACTACATTTGCTGTGCTAGGTAACCTCTGACAAACTCATCCCATCTCTAGTCATCTAGTTTGATCTACCAAACTCTGGAATGCACTTCAAAAGAGATGCCCCAGCACTCCCTTGTATGAAGTCAATGCTTCAAAGTCTGAACGGACTCCTAGGTTTCTTATCAAATCATTTGGAAACAGTAAGTATCCTCTGCCACTTGTGGAATGTAGCAGAAAGGACCAAAGAAGGGTAGGTTTGGAGCAAAATACAGTTGTCCCTTGACATTCGCGGGGGTTACGTTCCACGGACCCCCGCGAATGTAAAAAAACCGCGAATATGGATTGCCCTCCCCGGGGCCTTCACGGAGCCTTCGAAGGCTCCGTGAAGGCCTCCGCGGCCTCCCCCCACCCTCCCCAGGCCTTCACGGAGCCTTCGAAGGCTCCGTGAAGGCCTCCCCCCTCCCTCCCCGGGGCCTTCACAGAGTCTTTCAAGGCCCCGTGAAGGCCTCCACGGCCTCCCCCCACCCTCCCCAGCCCTTCACGGAGCCTTCGAAGGCTCCGTGAAGGCCTCCCCCCACCCTCCACCCTCCCTCCCCGGGGCCTTCACGGAGTCTTTCAAGGCTCCGTGAAGGCCTCCGCGGCCTCCCCCCACCCTCCCCAGCCCTTCACGGAGCCTTGGAAGGCTCCGTGAAGGCCTCCACCCATCCTCCCCCCTCCCTCCCCGGGGCCTTCACGGAGCCTTTGAAGGCCTCCGCGGCCTCCCCCCACCCTCCCCAGCCCTTCACAGAGCCTTCCAAGGCTCCGTGAAGGCCTTCCCCCACCCTCCCCCCTCCCTCCCCGGGGCCTTCACGGAGCCTTTCAAGGCTCCGTGAAGGCCTCCGCAGCCTCCCCCCACCCTCCCCAGCCCTTCACGGAGCCTTGGAAGGCTCCGTGAAGGCCTCCCCCCACCCTCCCCGGGGCCTTCACGGGTCTCCAAAAGCCCCGTGAACGCCTAGCCGGCCCTCCCGGCTCCTTCCCACAGCTTTCAAGGGGCCTCCGGAGGCCCCTTTTCGCGGTTTTGGGGGGGCCCGGGGGGCCCTCCCAAAACCGCGAATAATTAAAACCGCGAATGCTGAGTTCGCGAATGTGGAGGGGCAACTGTACAGGAATCCTGGCAAGTTTACCAATCTAACATTAAGCCTAATTACCTACGTTAAATTTGGATTGCTCCAGTGCTGCAACTCTGTTTCAACTGAAGCCAACAGTGCATCTACTATTCTTATAGCTTATCAGAAGATATCTACCAAACCTAGGATCTAACTCTACAAGACCGGGGTCTTGTGTTTTATTGGGCAAGCAGTTCCATGGCTACCAGTTTTAAATGGAGGTTACATACTATTTGCTCATCAGAGGCTATAGCAGAGATAAGAATACACTTCTCATTCCTTGCTCTGAGTTTTGCGGTACAACAGACCCCTGATGTGGCTAACGCTTCTAGATACAAGCCCTTTATAATAAGGGCATATTTGTATAAGGATTACATTATGATTACCTCTCCATTGATGCCCCCTTGTCGTGGGAGAGAGGCTTGCATACCCTAATGATGTTTTGAGCGATGCTGGCAGTGGCATAATAGCCACCGGTAGGGTCTCCCATGCCAGACAGGTCAAAACCAAAGGGTCTGACAAAGAGTGTCAAAGGGCAGGATGGGCTCTCTAGCCTTATGGCAACCATCCTAGAAGGAAAACTCTAATCCCAAACCTGGGCAGATGGTGCTCATCCAATGCTGTAAGGTCAACCATCTAAGAGAAGGAAACTCTAATCGAACCTATGACCCAAGGACCTCACTGCTACCGTCCATGCTTGCAAGGCCACAGCAGATGAACCTTTGGTTTTATAGTGTGAGGCCAGTTCTATGCACGCTGTGCTCTACCAGAAAAATCCATTGCACAGGCTTGAAGGACAAATCCAATTCCGAAAAAGTCCTGTAGCGATAGGCAAGGGACGAAACAGTAGGTGTAAAGATGCACTGGAAGCCGCAGACCCAACCCTGCATGCAGGCGGTTCAGGACTTTGGTCACTTGAGGCTGACCCAGGAGATGACAGTGTTGTTCAGCAGCATCCTGAATGAGCAAGCAGTCTTTTTAAAGGAGAGCACTGCTTGCACCATATGGAGAGGGGCCTAGAAAAGGTGGCCTAACAAAAGCTCATCCCAATCTACCTGGTTGGCTAGTCGTGGCCAACGGGCATCTTCTGAAACCAAGGCAAAGAAACAAAGGCACACAAAGGTGTAAATAAACTGACGCTTGCATGCTGGAACATCAGAACCATGCAAGACTCTGCAGATAGTGGATGGCCTGAGCATCATTCTGCTCCAATAGCCCATGCACTATCACAACTTAATATTGACATGGCTTGAGTGATGCCCAGTGCAGAATGCCAAACAGATCATCGCCTTGTCAGATGTAAACTAAATCTTCATCTTAAGTTCAAACCTAAGAGGGGTGGCATCTTAAAGAAGAGACTCCAAGTCAACAATCTTCAACAAGCTACCATGAGAGACAACTTCCAGGCAAATCTGCAAAAAAACCCTTGAAGACAGATCCTTCTCCTACAGTGCTTTGGCAACATATCAAAAACAGTATCCTCTAGTCCAGTATCCCTTGGGTTCTCCCACAAGAAAAATCAAGACTGGTTTGATGAAAACAACTAAGAGATCCAGGAGCTGTTGGCAAAGAAGAGAACTGCTCACCAGGCATACCTTGCCCAGCCAACTTGCCATGTAAGAAAAGCAGCTTTCCATCTCACATGTAGTAAACTTCAACAAAAACTCCAAGACATGCAGAACAAGTGGTGGATCAATATAGCAGAAAAGACACAACGCTGTGCAGATCTGGGTGATCATAGAGGATTTTATGAAGCTCTTAAAGCAGTGTTTGGACCTACTTATCAGGTCCAAAGCTCCTTATATAGTACAGACGGTCAAACATTAATTACTGATAAAGCCTCCATCCTGAATCGATGGGCTGAACATTTTCAAAGTCTCTTTAGTGCCAACCGAGTAGTCCAAGGCTCAGCTATCCAACATATGATACAAAAACCGATGAAAAATGAATTGGACATAGCTCCCACTTTGGAAGAGACCCTTAAGGCCATACAGCAGATGAAAAATGGCAAGGCAGCTGGGATTGATGGAATCCCACCTGAAGTTTGGAAACACGGAGGTCATGTACTCCATGATAAACTCCTTGTGAACTGATGGGAAAAAGGGGAACTGCCATCAGATCTCTGAGATGCAGTCATCATCATCCTGTACAAGAAAAAAGGAGCAAAATCTGATTGCTCAAATTATCGAGGCATAACACTGCTCTCTATTGCTGGAAAAATCCTTGCAAGGATACTCTTGAACAAATTAGTTCCTGCTATTGCAGAAGAATTTCTACCAGAAAGCAAATGTGGCTTCAGAACCAATAGGAGTACTACAGATATGGTATTTGCCCTTAGACAACTGCAAGAGAAATGTAGAGAGCAGAACAAGGGTCTCTACGTAAAATCTGTCGACCTCACCAAAGCCTTCGACACTGTGAGTAGAAAAGGTCTGTGGCAGATCCTGGAAAGACTAGGATGTCCCCCCAAATTCCTTAAAATGATTATCTTGCTACACCAGCATGGTGAAGTCAGATATGGTGATGCTCTTTCAGAGGCCTTTCTAATAACTAATGGAGTGAAGCAAAGTTGTGTTCTTGCTCCAACTTTATTTACAATCTTCTTCAGCATGATGCGCCAAAGGGCTATGGCAGAGCTCGAAGAAGAAGATGCCATCTATATAAGTTATCCTATTGATGGTAGTTTCTTTAACTTAAGCCGTCTGAGGGCTCGCACTAAGACTCTAAACTACCTAGTTCGTGAGCTGCTCTTTGCTGATGCTGCTGCCCTTGTTGCCCACACAGAAGCAGCTCTGCAGTGTCTAACATCCTGCTTCGCAACAGCTGCAGAGCTGTTTGGGCTGGAAGTCAACCTGAAGAAAACGGAAGTTCTTTACCAGCCTGCACCACAGGATGAACACCACCATTCCCACATTGCCGTTGGCAACTCTGTGCTTAAGTCCGTTCAGCAGTTCACCTACCTGGGAAGCATCATCTCCTCAGATGCCAAGATTGACAAAGAGATCGATCACAGATTAGCAAAGGCACATAGTGCATTTGGAAAACTTTACAAAAGAGTCTGGAGTAATAAATACCTGAGGCAAAGCACAAAAATCAGTGTGTATAGAGCCACGGTACTGTCTATTCTCCTTTAAGGGTCTGAAACATGGGTCACCTATCGCCAACACTTACAACTCCTCGAACGCTTTCATCAGCGCTGTATACGCACAATCCTAAATATACACTGGACTATGTGACAAATGTTGCTGTCCTTGAGCAAGCAGGGATCACCAGCATTGAGGCCATGATATTGAGAACACAGCTGCACTGGGGAGGGCAGGTTGCTAGGATGGAGGACCATTGCCTCCCAAAAATAGTACTCTATGGTGAACTTGCCACGGGTCAGCGTAAGAGGGGCGCTCCAAAAAAGCAATACAAGGATTCCCTGAAACAACATCTCAGGCTTGGCCAAATCGATCACCAACAATGGTCTGCCTTGGCCTCACATCGGGAGGCATGGAGACACACTATCTACAATGCTGCAGCCTTATTTGAGAACTCACGCCGAACAAGTCTTGAAGAGAAACGACAACACAAAAAGAATCACAACCCGGAAACATCACCCAAGGAGACCTTCTGCTGTGCTTTCTGCAACTGGACTTGTTTATCTCGGATTGGCCTTTTCAGTCATCAGCGCGCTTGCAGAAAATGCGGGATGAGTCCTTCCTGAATCTTCGTTTGCGAAGAAAAGCCGGAGAGAGAGAGAGAAAGAGGTTATGACTCAAATGCTCTGATTCAGCATGTTGCCAATAACCATAACAAACCATAGGACGATCCTTTTACTAGGTTTATACAAAGCAGATGTGAGGTCCAATCACCTGTTCACAGGTTAGGAATTGAGTAGCCCCTCCCCAATGTTGTTGAACTGCAATTCCCAACAGCCTTAGCTACCATAACTAATGGTGAAGAATGCTGGAAGCAGCAGATCAAGAACATCTAGAGTACCACACAATTTCCACCCCAACATACAGGTGTTAGTACTTCCAGTTTAAAACTAACATGCATACTGAAAAACAGCTTTGTTTGTTATTCTTCAATATGAAAGGCCTGAAGCTATGGCCTGCAAATGGCTTTGCATCTTCCTTCCTTCTGTAGATTGGATCTGCATTTTGGTAGTTTTCCTAGACCTGGGACTTGCTGGTGGTAGTCCAGAGCTAGCCACTATTACTAATGATGTAGCTGCATCTGCACTAAAGATGAAGAGGGTTTAGGAACATGCACTAGAGAAAATGCAATGGCCAGAGCAATTTCAGCATTCTGTTTCATAATATACCATTTAAAAAAAATAAATGCAGTTGGTTTTTGTTTGGATACACAATTTGGAGTAGAGTATAAACCATAAATTGAAGGCTTCTCTACACCAGTGACAAACCTCGAATCCCCCCAAATCTGATGAGATAGTGGCACACAATATGTGGCCCTATTTGCACCAGACTTGGGGAATATCCCCTTAATCCAGGTTTTAGAAAACTTAAATACAGTAGTTTTCTCCAGAGTTTGCTGGAACCTCCAGAGAAAACTGCCATGTAAACAACCTGTCCACACTGGATTCAAAGGATGGAGAGGAGAGGAAGGACCAGGCTGCCTGAAGTGCTGCCATTTTTTTCTCCTCCTTGGCACCACTTCTCATTTCAAAGGCAGAGGCCCAGCGGTAGTCACCCTCTCTGAAGGCAGAACAGGCATCTAGACTCACGATGGTGGGGTGGACACCCATTCTGCCTTCAGAGAAGGCGACTACCACTGGGGCCTTGCTTTTCCAGCATGCAATCACCCTTCTGAGCTTCAGATAAAGCAAAGAACCAGCAGTAGTCACCCTCTCTGAAGGCAGAATGGGTGCCCACCCTGCCACTGTGAGTCTAGCTGCCTGCTCTGCCTTCAAGGAGGGTGACTACCACTAAGCTTTGGTTTTCTCACTCAGGAAAAGCATATGTTTGCCCAGGAACAGCAAAGCATCAGCAATAGTCACCCACTCTGAAAGCAGAATGGGCGTCTGCCCTGCCATCGTGAGTCTAGCTCCTAGTTCTGGGTTCAGAGATGGCACCTACCACTGGGGATTTGTTTTTCTCAGAGCTCAGAGTCAAGCATGAGTAATAGGAAGTCAAGTAAAAACTCAGCGCAGATTCAGACTTTGACATTGGTCCATGATCCACAACCTTCATGGGGATGTACGGTGTGGATATGAAAGCAGGGCTTCTCAGTACTGGCACATAAGCTGTGGAATGCCAGCCCCCAATTAATATAATTACCCCGTCTCTTGAGATTTAGGAAAGTGACAAAGACTTTAATTCTACTGTGATTTTAATTTATTTAAGTCACACTCTGTGGAGATTTTTTTTTAAATTGACTCAGTTATTCTATATCCCTCGACTGCTGTTGTTTTCATGATTTAAGAGATATGTTATTTAACTGATGCATTGTTTCTTTCTCTCTTTAGTTTAATTTATTTTTATTTTTAAACCAGGAAGTTGTCTTTGGGGGACTGAAAGTAGAATGTAAATGTTCTAAAAACGAATTAAAATACTGCTGTTTAACACAGAAGATGACCCCTTGCCCTAAGGACTGACCCACTTCCAACTGAGAAGTACTCACTATCCCCACAAGAATGTGAAAGGGGAGTTGTTTGGCGGCTTGGCAGAAGCAGGAAAACCATTCCAGGGAGGATGAGAGTATAGCTAGGCTGTATGATGTAAGTTTACCTGCCTTTTTAAGGGACTTTTTAGGCGGCGAGCCTTCTGTGGTTTCCTCCTCCTTCCGGCTTCGTGATTTCTCACTTTCCTTGCGATGACCCTAGCAAAGAGAAAGCAAGATATGGGTCACAAAAGTGCATGCAATTTAACGTAGGACCCTACATGCCAAGTTTCCTTTCCTGATTTCTTCGATTTACCACCCACTGCCACGACGGGAAGAGGACACAAAGAAGAGTGCAGGGAGCAGCAGACAGCTGAATATGGGCTAGCCCGTACCAGCATGTCCGGCGCACCCCCTCTTTCTCCGTTCTCCACCTGCTTAGAGCTTTGCTTCGGCATCATCTTCTTGCTGGCAACAGTTGGCACAAGGTAAACCCCGGAGAGTCCCTCACAGGCCAGAAGACTTGCCTGCAGAGAAACAAATACAAACTGAGGAGTGCAGCTAAATACAATTCAAGCTAATAAGCCCATGTGAGAATGTGTCCAGGCACTCTTAAGCTGTAGGCTGCAATCTGACATGCGCATTGCCTCTTGGGAGTGGATAGTAACTACCAGAGCTTATCAATTAAAGCTACTGGGAACTGATGCAGAGCAGGCCTTCACTTTGGATAGTGGAGTGGAGTGAACTTGAAAGTATTTTTGAAACGCAAAACCCAATGCAACTTTGTACATATGCTAGACTTTTTGCTGACTCTCAAATGTAAATACACATCAAAGGAGATCTGAGTAACATAGCCTTCCACACACAGCCACCAATTTGTACATTTAATAAATAAATAAATAGACCAGCTTCTTTATAATGTCTTTAGTTTGTCACCTGGAGACAACTGTTACTTCCCACTGCTGATCAACTAGGAGACTCTTTACACAATCTACAATATTGGTACAGGCCTTCTATGTCACAAATAAACATCGAACTATATATGGCTGCAGGCCTGGAAGTCTTTCTCCATTTGTGATCCATAGTATAGGAGCTGGGTATTTTTTTTTAAATGTATCCTAGCAAGCATTCCTAACTCAGCACTGGTAGCTGTGGGGCAGGCAGAGGCTGGAATTATTCAAGCTTCCTCAGGAAAATAAGCTTAGACAAATAGATCAAGTGAGAACATTCCTTTTCCTCAAAAGCCTAGAAAAAGACTTAAGGACTACCTCTAGCTTGCAGTTTCCTTCCTCCCATTAAAAACATGCACAAGGGAGTACCCTGAGAATGGTAGAAATTCTATATCTTTAGGCTGCCACAATTATGAGACCCCAAAAACTTTGGAGACTGTACTTTTAAAAAAGTCACTAGTACAAAGATGTAGCAAGCTGGATCATTGTGAGGCTACATCCCTATGTAATTTTTTTTTTAAATTCAAAGTACCGCACAAAGAAAGAGAGACAAAGAAAGGAAGCACTGAGAGATTCAGAAAAAGTTGCTGAATATAAGAGGATGATCCTGTCAGCACATTTCTGAGGGGTCCATTTTTCTAATACGTGCACTCAGAAATAAATAAATTAATGCTGAACCTAATGCTAGTTAGTCTAAAGTCAAAGAAGGAGCTGCTGCTGTGTACTAGATAGAAGACTGTTTTACATCCAGAAGAATCCAGCATCAAATCACTCCCTCCCACATGAAACACAGAGCCACACTGATCCCCTTAGGGCAGGAATGGGGAAAGTGCAGCCCCACCCCAAAGGCTACTTTATGGGGCTCCAGCCCCCCCCCATTCCTCAACATTTCATTTTTTTAAAGACTTCCACTCACTTCCAGTTTTAAGAAGGGATTCTTCTGAGCCTAAAACTGCTTAGGGGGTTTCAAAATGGAACAGAGGGCAAAAACATGGAAAAATTGCCATTAAGCCCCCAGTGATGTGTATGTGTGCGTGTGGTGTGTTTTGAGGCAAATCATTTGTTTTAGAAGTCTTTTTTTTTTCAGAGTGGGGCATAGCAAACCTGAGCAGCCTCCAATGGTCCCAAGGGGTTCAATGCACCCCTTAACCTCTGACAATTGCCCACCCCCACCTTAGAGGAAGGGTGGGATAAAGATGCTATAAAACATGCACGCAAATATACCATATATTTAGATTCCCACAAATTCGTCAGAGGTTTTATTGGGTTTGCCTCCACTTGTTCCTTTAAAAAATACTGAAATCTTTTAGCTGACCCTTCCGTTTATGTGGCCCTCCAACTGTTCCTGGACCACAAATCCTATCAGTTGTAGCCAGCCTAGCCGATGGAG
This sequence comes from Gambelia wislizenii, assembly GCA_030847615.1. Taxonomy (NCBI): domain Eukaryota; kingdom Metazoa; phylum Chordata; class Lepidosauria; order Squamata; family Crotaphytidae; genus Gambelia; species Gambelia wislizenii. The sequence continues at coordinate 241,730,441 of JAUMIR010000002.1, read as the reverse complement.
AATAAAGCTGGGAGTTGCAACTTAACAACATTTGGTGGGCTGCATGATCCTAGCTCCTGATTTATATGGACTGAAAGAGTCCATCTCAGACTGTTTCCTTAAGAAGTGACCCTGTTTCTGAACCTTGCATCATAGTCTAGGTAACCAAGTATAACGGCTCCTATCCTGCTTTTCTTGAAATTGAGGGGGCCAGGCATGGCCTCCAGACAGCAACAGGCTTGCCAAATATTTTTGTCCGGCACCCTTCACAGTACCATTCCCATGTCCCACTAGGCTTAGAATACTGGACAATACTACAAAGGAATTCCAAGCAACTTAGTTCAGACAAGTGACCAAGCATCTTCTTTCTCTTTCTAATCAAACCCTACTCAAATTATGCATACAACCATTCAGGGTAAGATAAAAGGAAGATAAAAAGTGACAGCTCCACCCTCACTGAAGCTGGTCCTAAGAAGCGAGCCCTGGTGGTGCAATGGTTAAATGCCAGTACTGCAGCCACAACGTTGCAAGTTCGATCCTAGAGGGCTCCAAGGTTCACTCAGCCTTCCATCCTTTCGTAGGTTGGAAAAACAAGTACCCGGCTTGTCTGGGCAATTAGCTAACACACATTGGAAACTAGATGCGGTGTAGATATGTCAAGTGCTACTGCTTAACAATTTCTAAGCTGTTCTGGGAGCCTTCGGGGCTGAAGAGTGGGGTATAAACACCTACATAAATATAAATAAATAAGGATGCCAACTGCTTCTTTCATACTCTCTCGTCCCATTCTCCAAGCATGGCTGTGAGGAAAGGGTCAGGGAGAGCCCAGCACTGCAAACTTAGGGATGTCACCCAATGCAGGATACCCCTGAGAGATGAGCAGTTTATATTACAAAAACAAATTATCGCCAAGGGCCCAAGGCCACCTCCTGTAAGGATGAATTCCTGTTGGACAGGATGGGAGAACTGGGGCCTGTTACCTGAGCCATCGCGTTAGTCTGACAGTCCTCAAAACGTAGGTTACGCCAAGTCCTTACGCTTTCTTTCTCTCTTGCCCAGGAAAGAATTTTACGTCTACAAAGATTTTTCAGTAAATCGTTTCTGCGCTGGTCCCGTCCAATACCTTCCACTTTGTTGACATCTTTCTGGAGTTGGAAAGCCCAGAATGGATGCGCAGCAAGTTTCCTCAGCCTTGTTGAAAGCTGAGAAAAGTTACAGACTGTGCTGCTCTTGAGGAGGAGTCACCCTAAACCTAAATTCTCCCTTCAGGATGGTCCTCTCAGGAGAAAGGATGCTGAAGTCCTCACACAGCCGTCACAGTAGCCCTGTCTCTTCTCCTCTAAGTTTCCACCTGTGGGTTAAGTCAAAAGAAAGATTAATTGACCCACTTATTTAGGAGCAGCAAAAAAGAACACAGCCTTTTCTGTCTTGAACAGTCATATATCACAATTGTAATACTGTACTGGCATACGGAACTCAGTGTAATCAAGTTATCACTGTTGCACTGAATGGTCATCCATGACTATGTTATGGTGATCAAATAAATATCTAGTGTTTCACATAGAAGACATAGAGCATATGTAAATGACACAAAACAATAAACTTGCAGTGTTTGCAGAGAAAAGAGAATCAAAAATATGGTTAGAGGAAAAGATGAAGAGGACTTAAGGTTGTTAATAGAAGACGGATTTTTTACCAGAATAAGACACTTACTCTAGTATCCTCCTCTAGCACAGTCAGCCTGCCGTATCCACAGATTCTGTATCCATGGATTCAACCATCCATAGTTTGAAAATATTTCCAATGTTTCCCCCCCAAAAGCTAACCTTGATTTTGCCATTATATACATTTTGCTACACCACTGTATATAATGGAACTTGAACATACAGAGATTTTGGTATCCATGGTGTGTGTATGTATGTGAGTGTAAGGACATTTTCAGACAATCCATGCTGCGCAAATATCGCCCGGGAGAAGTTCGTTGTAGCAGCATGGCAGAGGGTCGATTTCGGATGACACCGTGCCTGCTGCGAGATCGTCCATCCCTCTTGCGCTTAGGCTTGGAGCCTGCTGCGCTATATTCGGCAAGATTTTATTCACGGAGAAATCGACCCTCTGCCGCGCTGCTGCAATGAACCTCTCCCAGGCGATCCTTGTGCGGCAAGGATCGTCTGAAAACGTCCCATGTGTCCTGGTACCAAACCCCAGTGGATTCCAAGGGCCTACTATACAGCAAAGGCTGTATTGCTCAATAATATACCTGAAGGTCCTCAGGTTGAAATGCATTGTCACTTTTCATTTTAAAAAACCTCTATGAAATTCTAGTACAAGCTTGAGAAGCATCTTTTTCTTTACTCTTCCACAGCGTGGATGAGTAGTCTCATATACAGACATCACCCAGCTATCAATTGAAAACATCTAAGAACCTGAGGAGTGATCCTCATGGAAGTCTGATTTTATGTCCAGTGTTTTCTAAGCATTTGTTCAGGGTGGGACAGATGTAAAGATTCTACATACTATGCAACAGGCACAAGGCACTCAATGATTTTTTGGCAAAGACTGCTACTAACAGCAAGCTGTTTTCTCAGGCAAGAACAAAAAAATATGCAAGGCATTAATTTTTTATTAAGCACCTCTGTTTAATGCATCAGTGGTCAAAATGATGCCCTCCATATATTTTGGACTACAACTCTAATCACCCTTGACTAATGGCCACGATGATAGGAAGTGTAGCCCAAAATGTCTGGAGGGTATCAGGTTGTCTAACTTTGTTTTAGTGCATGTCTATACATATTTTCAAGTTGCTATTATCTACAATCACATTACAACAAGGGTGGGAATCTAATGGCCCTTCAGATGTTGTGGGATTAAAAGTGGCAGCAGCCCTAGCCAGCATACCCAGTAGTGAGAAATTCTGGGAGTTAAGAGTCCAACAACAGGTAGGACTCTGCATTACAATCTTGTTCTTATTATTGCTGTGCGCCTTCAAGTTGTTTCTGACTTATGGCAACCCTATTACAAGTTTTTTTTTGGCAAGATTTGTTCAGAGGGGGTTTGCCCTTGCCTTCCCCTGAGGCTGAGAGAGTGTGAGTGCCCAAGGTCACCCAGGGGGTTTCGCACCAAGTGGGGATTCGAACCTGGTCTTGAGTCCTAGTCGAATGCTCAAACGACTACTATACCACATTGGCTCTCTACATTATGCACTTACAGCATGCACTTAATAGTTCTGTGTAAGAGTCCCTAAAGTTAGGATTGTCCATGCCATTGTATTTTCCATTTCTGTGTATGATTGTGAAAGCTGGACAGTGAAGAAAGCTGATAAGAAGAAAATCAGCTCCTTTGAAATGTGGGGTTGGTAAAGAGTTCTACAGATACCATGGACTGCTAAAAAGACAAATAAATGGGTCCTAGAGCAAATCAAACCTGAACTCTCCCCAGAAGCCAAGATGACTAAATTGAGATTGTCATAGTTTGGCCATAACATGAGGAGACATGACTCACTGGAAAAGACAATCATGCTTGGTAAGGTAGAAGAAAACAGGAAGACTGTATTCCAGATAGACTCAAGACCTGAGCAGGGCTGTTGAGGACAGGGTGACTTGGAGGTCTTTCACTCATAGTCACCATACGTTGAAGTCAACTTGAGGGCAGTTAACAACATTCTTCTCAGTTTGCAACATTCCCCACTTATGTAAAGATCAAAAAGAAACCTTCACAAAGATTATAATACATGATAATTTTAACACACTACAGAGCTGCAAATACACGTTGATTGCTGTGTAAGCAAAGCACCCAGGTCCCTGCCCCATGGAGCTATCAATCTGAATTTCATGAGTGGGGTAGGAGTTCTAAGAGCAGAAGGAAGAAAATGGGAACAAGAGAAAAAAGGGGAGAGGGAGAAACAGAGGAACAAGCAAGGTCACTAGAAGTATTTTTAAAAAAATGTTGCATTCAGCGTTAGAATAAAGGAATGAAGCAAGGGCTTTATAGTTAAAATTGGTTTTGAAAAGGGAACTGAAGAGAGATGTTTCAAGGAGATGGTCTGGGAAAACATTCCAGGCATAATAAGCACAACAGTACATGTGAACCTTTCAGTGTGCATCCATGTCACCTTCACAACCTTACATGGGTTATTGTAATTGCTTCAGTACTTCATATTAGTACTTCACCAACAGAAATGCTGGTCTACAAAGGAATCGGATATGGTATGAAGCATCCTTAACTATGACTTATAGTCTTGCAGCCTCTGGAACCTCACATGAGAATAAGCAGAGGGAAAGTGTAAACTCAATGCTGCATGATAAAGAGTTAAGCCACTCATCCATGTACCCATTTTTGAGTGAAATTTCTCTAGAGTTTCAGACAGAAGTCTTTCCGAACCCTGCCTGGGGGTGTTAGGAATCAAACCTGGGACTTTCTGGATGGAAAGCTTATACTGGACCAGTGACTTGCAAATCTTCACCACATAAGTGGTAAGGAACAATCATAACAACAGTATTGAAAGGTTGATTTAAAGTGCAAGTGTGTAAGGTATGTTTGAGTTATTCTTACAGTGCAGATTAGGGTGTATGTGTACGTGTGTATGTGTATGGGGGAGGAGAGTTGCATCCATCTAGTGCAGTGGTGGGCAACCTGTGGCTTTCCAGGTGTTTTGGACTCCAACTCCCAGAAACCAGAGCCAGCTAGTCCAATAGTTAGGAATTCTGGGAGCAGTAGTCCCAAAACCTGGAGGGTCACAGGCTGGCCACCGATTTAGTGCAAAAACAGGAAATCTTTAGTCCTCCACATGCTGACTACCACCTCCATCAGCTCTAGGCATCATGATTAATGGTTAGGGGTTGCAAACCAAAACATCCAGAAAGCTGAAGAGTCCCCATCCTGGTCTGATGAATGAAGGACAGATGCAATCAGAAGTATTTCTTCTCTTAGGATACACCAACACTGCAGACTCAACAGCAGCTGAACCACTTTACCCTCCATGGAATGCTGGGATTTGTAGTTTTGTGTGTGGGGTATTTAGCAGCCAAAAGAACCCTGCTGCCTCATAAAACTATAAATCCCATCTTCCTGTAGGATGGAACCACAGTGCAAAACGGCAATCACTCTGCAGCACTGATCACAAATGCCCTTATACAGCCATCATCCTACATGTGAGAAGAACTGCCTCACCAGCAAAAGCAAAACACAACTCCCACGCCTTGGTGGGTGGGGAAAGTGCAGTTCCTTGTGCAAACGGGGCCAATGCACAGACAGGAGGGGACTTTATCACACTACACCACCCCAAACCTCCTTTTACTTTCCAAATTTCCTGAACCACAGCTCCCATCACCAGCCATGGTGGCTGATGATGGTCAGGGTATGGGGCCTTTCATACTGCCAGTTATATTGCTACAATTCCACTTTAACTGCTCTGGCTGCCTCCTATGGAATCCTGGGATTTGCAGTTTAGGGAGGCTTATTTAACATTCTCAGCCAGAGAGCCCTTAGGCCACGAAATTTGGAAAGTAAAAGGAGGCTTGGGGTGGTGTAGTGTGATAAAGTCCCCTCCTGTGCACTAGCCCCATTTGCACAAGGAGCTGCACCTTCCCCACCCACCAAGGCGTGAGAGTTGTGTTTTGCTTTTGGTGGTGAGGCAGTTCTTCTCACATATAGGAGATGGTAGAACAGGCACAAGATGATCACACTACACTGTTATAGCGCTATTATTCTACTTTAATTGCTATGGCTGCCTCCTGTGGAATCCTGGGATTTGCAGTTTAGGGAGAGGCATTTACAACTCTCAGCCAAAGAGCTCTTAGGCCTCCTTAAACTGCAAATCCCAGGATTCCACAGGAGGCAGCCAGAGCAGTTAGAGCGGAATAATAGCGCTATAACAGTGTAGTGTGACAATCTCAGGGAGGAAGGGAGGGACTAGCAGGTTCTCTCCATCATCGCCACCCCGGTCGGGTACCCAAGCAGAGCCACCTCCCTCCCCGTGTCCCACCCCCGCGGGGGCCAAAAGGCGACTCGGCCCCCGCAAGCCAAGCCAACCAAGCCAGGCCAGGCCAGGCGCCACTTCTAGCGCCCACAAGGAAGCTCCGGCGGCGGCACCAGCACGAACTCCCCCCCCACCACGTCGCCGCTCAGCTCGAGCCCAACGGCTTCCAGGCGGGGTGAGGGGGGCCTATGTGCGCGCGCACCCTCCAGGAAACCGAAACCCGCCGCACCTCACTCTGCTCTCCCAAGAGTGAAATGCGAGCCCCAAGCGATGATGATGATGATGATGACGATGACGACGCCACTGCCGCCGAGCCCTCCCGGCCCCCGCTACTACCACTACCACCACCACCGTCGTCGCTGCTGCTGCTGCTGTTGCTGCTGATGCCTCGGAAGCGGAAACCGTTGGAGGCCGGTACACACACACCCACAGACACCCCCACAGACACGGCAAACAACCGCTTCCGCCCGGCCATAGCCGCGGTCGCCGCCATCGCCACCGCGCAGGCGCACTCTCTGGCCCAGCGAGTTCTCTTCGCCGCCATCTTGGTAGGAGACGGGGGTGGGGGGGAGAGGAACGTTACCATGGTTACAAGGCAAAGTAAAGCCAGGGAGAGTGAGAGAGAGCGAGCGCTGATGCTTGCCTGCCTGCCTGCCTTCCACTGGGTTGGAAGTTTGTGGCTGGAGCAGATTGAATGGCAATGCACAGGCCAAGCCAGCCAGCCTTTGCCTTGGCTCCTGTCATTTGGCTGCAGCACTGTAGAGAGGAGATGGGCCAAGCAGCCTTCAAGCCTTTGCGGACCCCCTGTGAGGACATCACAGACCCCTGGGGGTCCCCAGACCACAGGTTAAGAACTATTGTTCTAGGTCAACAGAAGGAGACTGTGAGGAAGGCTTTTCACCTTTTGGTTAATCAAGGTATACTAGAAAAATAGGAAGTACACAATTGGCCTATAATTTGCTGTCATGTGTTTAAAAGGAATGCTACCAGTAAACTATATACTGTAATTCCTTATCAACCCAGCTCTATTCATTTTTACTCAAAGATTAACTTACTTCTAGATAACCACAGCTGTCTTCACCCTCCTTCTGCTAGTCTCAAGTAATACTGGGGCATATTCAGATTAACAGCAGAAAATGAGTTCTAAAGGATAGTCATGTTAGAAAAACTAGCCAAGAATCTTGTGGCACCTTGAAGGCTGTCAGATAACTATAACATGAGGTTTCATGGACTATAGCCCAATTCATTAAGAACAACCCACTCCAAGACTATTATCTTTTCATTTTCCCCCAAGAGAAATCACAGGAGACCAACACTATGGATCTCCCCATGCCTAGTTTAGAAGTTAACTTCTCATTAGCTGCAGTATCCAGTGTTTGGGAGAATCATTAACCATAATTAATGATTGTTTAGTTTCAACTACTCTGGAGAATAACTCTCTTTGGGTGTTCAAATTTGGGTGTTCTTCACATTGTGCATGTGCATCAGTCTCAGTTGTCCTTGAGAGAACATGCCACTCCCTGTGTGGCGTTTGTACATGTCTTGTTGCCTGTCAACCAATGGCCAACCCATTACTTTCATAGGGTTTTCTTAGGCAAGGAATACTCACAATGGTTTGCCATTGCCTTTCTCTGAAATACAGTTGTCCCTTCATATTCGCTGGGGTTTGGTTCCAGGACCCCCACCCCCATGGATACCAAAATCCGTGAATACTCAAGTCCCATTATATGCAATGGCATAGTAAAATGGAATCCCTTATAGAAGATGGCAAAATCAAGCTTTACTTTTTAGGTTATTATTTTTTTAAGAATATTTTCAAACCATGAATACTTAAATCCGTGGATACGGAGGGACAACTGTACAGCCTACAGCAGCTGGTATTCCTTGGTTGTGACCCATATAAGTACTAACCAGTTCTGACCCTGCTTGGTTTCCAAGATCCTAGGGGATCTGGTGCCTTTAGGGTATTTAGGCTAGCAAAATACCTGTGCCTCTCCCTACTGGCTGTGAAACACATTGCTCTGTCTGAAACAAGGCTGGAGTTATTGTTTCAGCTCAGAATGCATTTCATGTGGCACAAGAGGCTCCTCTGGATGTGAGAATGTATTATTTGCAATTATCCACCACTTGTGTTGGGTGGGGTCCAGACTGACTTCTTATTCTTCAAATCTATTTGGTGCTAATTGGCACAGGTTAGTGCTTGAATGTGCCCTGCATGTAGAAATTGCTTTGGCTCATCTCATCGGAAATGTCAGTATATGAATTTGGGGGAAGCCATAATTTATTTTGGGGTACAGAATGTTATTTCTTTATCATTGCCATCATCTGTTATAATTCTTTTATGTGTGAAAGAACTTGACAGATTGGAGAGCTGGGCCAAAACAAAGTGAATTTCAACAGGGATAAATGTAAGGTACTACAGTACATCTAGGCAGGGAAAATGAAATGCAAAAATAGAGGCTAGATGACACATGGCTTGAAAGCAGTACAAATCAAAAGAATCTAGGGTTCTTAGTAGATCACAAGCTAAATATGAGTCAGAAGTGTGCTGCAAAAGCCAAAAAAGCCAATGACATTTTAGGATGCATCTATAGGAGTATAATATCCACACTGAGGGAAATAATATTGCAGCTCTATTCTACTTTGGTCTCAGTCCTCACCTGGAATACTGTGTCCAGTTCTGGGCACTACAGTTCAAGAAGGGTATTGACAAACAACTGAAACAGGTTCAGAGGAGGGCAACCAACACAGTAAAAAGTCTGGAAAATAAGCCCTGTGAGGAATAGCTTATAGAGCTGAGTATGTTTAGTTTGGAGAAGATAAGATTAAGGTGATATGATAACCATATTAAATACCTAACAGGATGTCATGGACAAGATGGAGCAAACTTGATTTCTGCTACTCCAGATACTAGAACACTACTTGATTCACATCACAAGAAAAGAGATTCTACCTAAAGATCAAGCAGAATTTCTTGACTGTAAAAGCTATTCAAACATGAAACAGACTTCTTCAAACAGAGGTTACGTGGCATTATTTAAAGAATTCTTTAGCTGTGTATTTCTGCATGGCAGGGGGCTGGACTACATGGCCTTTGTAGTCCTTTCCAACTCTATGATTCTGTGGTTCTGTCCCAAACATAGACTTCAGATTTTATGAAAATCCAACCAGCTGTTTTCACATGATGCAGCAACAAGTTGACAAAGAGACAGAATCTTAATTTTATGTATATGGATTTGCATCTGTGTACACCCATGTGCTACAGATAAGATGCATTCCACCCTGTGGGGGTGGGGAGAAAACATGGTTAGGCCTGTTCCCATGTCATTAGTAACAACTTGATGGCTTGAAGTTAACAAGTGAAGCTTTCTTCTGTATCAAGATAAGTACCTGTTAATATCCGCAGATCAAGGTGCTGCAAACGGCACAGGTGATGGGGTCAGCATAGAAAGTGGCAACTCTGTGTGACTCCCTCTCAGAAGTAAAACCCCTAGAAACTTTTTGGTAAGGGAGCTGAAAAATTTGAAGATTAGCAACCCGTACAAATAAACTTTCTACAACACCTTGCCCATTCTTCCCCTAAAGGCAAGACAAGAGGAGCAATAATGCATCTTGAAAACAGAATCTTTGAAAATTGAAATTATCTGATAAAAGGGGGCATTGATTTGCATAGACTTCTGTTTACATGGAAGGGTTTTCCGATTTGTCCACAAGGAGTACACCCTTGCAGCCTGCATTTCATCACAGTGGTTGTATGGTGCTATTTTCAGGTATGACATTCTCATTCATTATTTAACCTAAGTCTGGCTAATCTCTGCTACTATGTAAACAGTGCTACCCAGGGACAGTCATCAGGCAGAGTGAGGTGAACTCCTCAGCCCATAGGTTTTGAATGTCACAAAAGTGTAGCAATTTGTTAGTTACACAATTTCTTATTATTGTGCGGGCTTCTTTGGTGGGTCTGGGGCCAGTTTGCTGCCGCTGGAACCCTTGGCCACATGGACTGCCAAAAGTGTCCTCCTCCCAACAAGAAAAATAAAACTAGAACTGACCAGAAGTCTACTTTTGAAAAACTGGCATTTCTTCATGCTAAACAGTGCTAGGAGAGGCCACTGTAACTTATTTAAAAGATGGACCCCAATCCTGGTGGTTTCCAGAAGTGGCAATTCACCCTTAATGTTTGGCAGAAAAAGTATGATCCAGGGGACCCAAGAGACTGGGGGCCTGCCTTAGGAGTTGCAGTTAGCCCTGCTCTTTGTGCCATTTGTGTCTGCTCTTAAAACTGTGGGACAGACAGCAGTACAGTAGTTTGAAGAAATATCTCTGTCTTAAGTGAACTTTAAGGAAGGAGAACTACTGCATACTTTGATACGACACAAGATGGGTGGGTGCCAACAGCAGTTGCCGATAATGATTTGTTATGACTCTATTGGACAGGAAAATCAGATAAAGTTGAGTACATCTTGTGCTTTAGGGCATGAACTGATCACTTACAAGGGTTCAGAAAATATGCAGTCTTTCAGTTCATCTCATTATTCCTTGTATTGTTGTGCACCTTCAAGTAATTTCTGACTTATGGTGACCCTAAGTTGACCCTATCATGGGTTTTTCTTGGCAATATTTGTTCAGAGAGGGTTTGCTTCTGCCTTCCTCTGAGGCTGAATGAGTATGACTTGCCCAAGGTCACCCAGTGGGTTTCCATGGCTGAATGGGGATTTGAATTCTGGTCTCCCAGAGTCCTAGTCCAAAATTCAAACCAGTATATCATGTTGGCTCTCTTCATGATTCCTTCTAATGTTTGAGGGCCATCTTCAAAATATGCCATGAACAGGCATGCTTTGCTGAAAAGACAGCTGGAGAACTGTTCTCCAAGGTTAATACATTTCCAGATGCTGTCTAATATAATTATTTATTTATTTATTTATTTATACCCCGCTCTTCAGGCACAAGGCTATCAAAGTGGCTTACAAATTGTTTTAAGCAATAGCAATTTACACATCTACACTGCATTAAGCAGTTTCCAATGTGTGTTAGCTAATTGCCCCCACAAGCCGGGTACTCATTTTACCGACCTACAAAATGTGTTGAGCTTGCATACATACATAGGCTACATACACACAATATATATTTGAAAGACTACAGTATTACCATGCAAGAGAGATGGAATAAATGAATGCTGAAAGAGGGTAGAGACTAGGAAATAAACCTGTGTTTTTCCATAGTTTGCCTGTGTCTGTGCAGTGACGTACAAACATGTGTTCTCAACACGACTTACTGCAGGGATGGATACTGTGGAAATGGACTTATTTTGATCCTGGAAATCACTCATGGTTGGATCAATCTGTAACTCTGGAGGAAGTGAGTTACAAGGCAGTATGTGAAATCACCCTCTTTGTTGTTTGTTTTTTGTTTGATTTGCTTTATGAAACTGTATGGCTGAAAACCTGCTTCAGCTGCCTTAATCTTTGTGTAAAACGGGACTGGCGTTACCTGTAAGCTTTTTCTCCAGTTTATTTTTCTTTTTTTAAAAAAACCTTGCTTTAAAATTTAACACAGGGGTGAGAACTGAGTGACCTTTAGGTGTTGTTAGATCTCAACTTCTAGCAGCCCTATCCAGCATAGCTAATGATGAGGAGTGCTGGGAGCTGCAGTCTATCATCACCTGGAAGGCTCTGAAGTTGCCATCCTCTTTTTAAGGGGGAAATCTGATAGGGGCTAGTTGTCTTTTTCCCTGCCAGTTCATTCTCTACTCAGCATCCCTGGTCCACCAAAGCTGCTTTTCTGCCCGTGGGGGAAAGACAAGATCCAAATGAGAATAGGTTGGGTGATTCTTACTGCCAAGCAGAAATTTTGATTAGTGTATCCAAGAACACCTTCTCTAGCATCGTGGGAACAATAAAAAAACCATTGAAACACAGCTAGGACACATATTCAAGGGTAGCCAATGTTGGCCATAAAGCAAAATAAAATGAAATTCACAGAAGAACAATACCTCATTTGGCCAAATAAAGGATAAGAAAAGTGACAGTGTTGGAATCACAGGCCTACATTTTGTATCAGATGTTTTTTCTATTGTAGTTCAGTTGGTTTGGAGGGATCTCAATGCAGGCAGAGGCCACTCCTCCTTTTTGGCCATGTGGGGATGGAGACAAAGGACAGTAAAATGTAAACTCCATTAGCAGCAGTAAAGTAATTCTTCTTGGGATCCCTGGCCTGGATTGGAGCCTCTGGCTCCAATATTTGTCACTTTTCTTTTCCTCTCCTGCATTTTTAAAACATCTTTTGCCTGATGAAGAAGTCAGAGGAACTTCGAAAGCTTGCATGAAATGTTTTGTGCATTTTGGTTGGCTAATAGGTATCGAACACAGTTAGTGATAGTTTTGGCTCAAATAATTAGAACTGCTTTCTTTGGCATTACAAAAGAACCCCAGCATGTGCCCCATATCTTCAGCTTTCAGGGCTAAAAATACATGAACATACCAGTCTGTGAAAGAAGTGAGTTTTCTTGCTTACCATGCAAGATTGCATACAAATATCTCCACTCCCACAGTGTATAATGATACTTGTCAGGAACGCAGGTCACTCCTTTGTACTTTGTCCCTGAACACTGTGGTGATCTGTGTAGGACGGAGCAGGTAACCATAGCAATTGGGTATAATGTTCTTTCCCCTCCTCTGACGTGGGAGAACAATCCCTACAAAGTGAACAAGCTGGTAAAAAGTGTTCAGTACTGAGCAGAGTTAGTGCTGTAGGTGATTCTGACTGTCTAAAGAAGTGGAGTTAATGTCCTGGATGGAGTAAGCTCTCTGTGTGTAGCCATGGAGGCTTTCTGACAGAGAGCACCTAAGTCCCATTCGACAGGAGAGAGGAGGGTTGCTTGACATCCAAGAAGGGGACACCCAGAGAGACAAACATCAAACAGGTCCAACTGAATGACTAAAACCATTAGCATAAAGGAATAATTAAAATGTAATTAAAGCAAAAGGGAGGTGAAAGTACTGTAGTAAAAAATTAGTGTATGGGTCTGATGCACTTTCTGCTTCAGTCAGACTATGGTAGTATACTTGGAATGTGGTACACTTGATACAGAATTCATTATTCTGGAAACCCCAATTTGAAAGGCTCTTTTTAATGTGCTTGTTTGGCATTTATAGATGAAAATATTAGCTCTAAAGTGTTGACAGGGTTGAAGTGGGCAGTGCTGAACAGTCTACCCAGCGGTAGAAAATTGGGCAGGACGGAAGGGATGTATGTTTTCCCTTTTTAACTGCATTTATATATCACCTTTCTCCTATGGCACTGAAGACTGTTTACTATTTTAAATGATTGTACTATTGTAATAATTCCCTCTATTAGTAAAGGGGTGGGGTGTCTGTCCTTATTGTGCAGCCAGAATGATACCACCCACGAACAAGAGCGAGGTATGATCAGATTTTATGGGAACTCCTATGTTTGCAGAATTACAGAAAAACCTTTATCCAAAAAACTTACCTTAAGTGGAAACATCAAAATATGGCAGTGAGGCCTACAAGTAAGTGTGCTCAATAGCCATCAATTTTTGATTATATGTCAGGGAAAGAGGAAATGGTCTGGAATCACTGTCTTGGGTTTTTTTTTTTTTTTTTTGGTGGGGGGGATGTCTTGGGAAGTCATCCCAACACATGGCCTTTCTCTGCAAAATCAGGCTCCAACCAGCTCACCCAACAGTAGCTTTTAGGAAGATACAGTAGTTTAGAAGAGGAAGAAGATGCTAGGAGATATTTTTTTTCCTATTTAAATTACATGATTCTTCCCCTCTGACCTAGCTGATTGGTGCTTTGGGTGAATGAGGGAAAAATAAGGTGAGAGGAGTTCATCCTCTTCATCCACCTGTGGTGAGACTAGGAGGGTGCTAGAACTGGAAGTATTGTTTGCCTATGGGAGTGTGTGTATATGAGAAAGGATGTAGGGGATGCTGCATGTATGTGGTCAGGGCCCCTGACCCAACATCATTCATTACCACACAAAGTCACGGGGGACAAAAAGGTTGCACACCCTTGCTCTAAAGCACGCATAAGGACCTCATGATTCTCCTGATGTTGCAGAACTACAGTTCCCATCATCCCTGACTATATTGGCTGCACTGGCTAGGAAGGACTGATGATAGTTGCAGTCCAGCAGCCTCTAGAGGGTGATAGGTTCTCCACTCCTACTCCTTAAGGATGTGAATAGTTAATAAAAGTTTATTAACTTTGGTTTCCTCCATTTTGTACCACTAGTGAAAGTTATAAACACTATTATACAGCAGGGACTGCTAGGCCTCTAGTTTAGAATCACCAAAGACACTGGAGGAATACGGGGGCTGTCTATACAAGGGGGGATATGTGGATTGATATGCACTAATGCAAATTCAAAGCAGCTTCTGTTTGTCTTTAATGGTTTTCTGGCAAAATCGCAGGCATGCGAAGCTATTCACTTTTGCTGTTCCAACAGGCATGCCTGAAAATCAAGATGGTGCGCACGAGTGAATTACTTGCATTTTTATTATTGCCAGTTGCTGCCGAACAGTATATTTTTTTTTAAAAAAAAGCATATCTAAAGTGCAATATTCCACCTAAATAAATTAAAAAAGAAAAAAAAGAAAAAGGCTGTTTCATTGCCTGAGTGCACAATTGCTAAAGCAAAAATCCAAGATGGTGGTTCTGGGTGCTTGCCTTGTTAGCAAGCTCCGCCCCCCTGCCCATGTCCAACTAATCAGCTTCCACTTCCACTCTTTCACGAATGCAAATGAATGTGAATCTGATTGTGCAAACGTGTGACAATCTGCATTTTGGGTGTGATTTGAATGTACTTCATTTTGTCTGCATCTGCAGGGAACTGTTTAGAAGGTATAGCTAACAATGGCAGAAGATGCTCTGTCACATCCTGGTTTGGACAAAGAGTCTGGGGAACAGTTCCTGCAGGAAGCATTCCAGATCATGATAGAAGAAGGTGTGAGAAAGGGGATGGATGTCTCTGAAAAGGTAAGACTTCCCAAAACTAATTCTTATAAAATGATCTCTATACTTTCCACCCTGCTTCCTCTGGGGTAGGAATGGCCAATTTCTGTAGTTCAGAGGAATACCACAGAGCTTGGAAAATAAAAAACCAGTTATTTACAGTGCCATTCAATGCACACCATTCTAAGTATTTTTTTTTTTTTATAAAAAGCCTCTCTCATTATTCAAATGTAACTTAAATAATTGCATTTTAGTTACTTTGGAAACATAACAGAATAGTGCAATCCACTTGCCTGTGGTACAAAACAGATTTAAATAATTAGGCCACATGCACCCTGCAATTGCAAGAGTAACTGTTCAAGAGTAGTTGTCACCCACAATGCAAAAGGAGCAAGGTGATCTTTCCTTAAATTGCAATTGTAATGTAACTTAATTCTGACTTAGTAATTAATTTATTACTAAGGGAATAACAAGGGAAGGAAAAGGGAATTAATTAAAAGTAACTCATTATTTATAATGTCTTCCTTCCAAACTGTTCACATTATATATTTCAAACAATAGTCAGGGTTTAAAAACACATTTTGCTGCACAAACTAGAAACACAGTCCTGTCAGGCGAGGAGAGGGAGAATCCATGACAGAGGAGCTGGCACTTCCCAAGTGTGCCAGTTAGAACTATAGGTGGGTCAGGATGTGTTTTAAAACTTTTCCTTTATTTCTTTTCTTTAAATTTCATTGGGAGAGGAAATAACCAGTTCCCTCCCCATTATCTCTGGAACTTTGGTATCTCCTAGAGTGTCCTCTTCTACTCGAGCAACTGCACTGGACTAATGACAGTAACAGAGCTTTCTACTGTTGGTCAAATGTTGTTCTACCACAGTGGACTTCCTTATCTACCCATGGGAGATCCAAGTCTATAATATCCAGTAGCTCCTAGGGAATGTCCTAGAGGCTACCAGGCTAAAGCCTAAGCTTCTTGCAATAGTAGAGTAATAGTGCTTGTGTGGCTCTTGTCAACTCTGAGTCCCTTTCACACTACCCAACGATAGTGCTATGATTCCACTGTCATGGCTGCATCGTATGGAATCCTGGGATTGGCAGTAGAGGGAGGGGCCTTTAGAATTTTTAGCCATGGAGCTCCTTCTCTGGTTCCTCTGACCAAACTACAAACCCCAGGATTCCATAGGACATAGCAGTGGCACTTTAAATGGAATCATAATGCTATAATTGTGTATCATGGAAGGGCCCCTGAAAACAACAGCAGAAGATCCAGTCATGGATCTCCCACTGTTTTGTCTGCTTCAATTCCCCACTGTCTTGGGCTATCCTTTTACTGCAGTGGGTGATTAGTTAAGTAAACTAGATATTTTGCTACTGAAAATTATATGGTGGGCCCTTCACATCTGCAGGGGTTTGGTGTTGGGACTCCCCCGCAGATGGTTGTGCCCCATATTATTAAATGGCAGCAACGTGTGCGTGTCCGCATCAGTGTGTGCAAGTGTACGTTGCCGGCATTTTAGATATGGGATGCAAGAATGCATGGGTGATTGAAACTGTGGATCAGGAGCCCACAAATCGGGATGGCCCACTGTACAGTGGTTTGTTGTTTTTTTAATTGAATGTATATCCCGCCTTTCTCCCAGAAATGGGATCCAAGGTGTCTGTGGCCTGGTTTAGAAAGTGGACTGTAGTCTGTGGGAAGATAAGATGCCAGCTAAACCACCAAAGGACATCCTTTTTTTACACAAACCTGCCCACATATCATGATCATCACCAATCAGCCTCCTCAGGGTGTCCATCTTCTGAGGTTAGCCAGCTGGTGACCACATAGAGGGCCTTTAGAACTTTTGAGGGATGTGCTGAAGGGCACAGGCAGCCTCAAAGCAGTCTTGGGGGTTTTATGAAATCCATGTGATGCTCTTTCCCTTCACCTACATCAGGCTGTGTGATATTTGGGGACAGAAGTGGCTGTCTCCTAACAGTTCTTCTTGAACTCTCCAGCTGTTTTCGTCTGTTGGAAAGCAGAGCTGCGTTTTCCTCACAACCCATCCTGATCCCTCTAAACCAACCTGTTTTCCTTGGTTTGTGCTGGAGGACACTATCTGTGCTGCCAGAGTTGGGAGTCCTGTCAGCTTTTGTATGTAGATGGGGAAGGATTGCCATCTTGTTCTTCACTTCAGGAAGCAAAATGTTTTGGGGCTGCTTTGAGTCTCTCTCTCTCTCTCTCTCTCTGCATAAAGGTGGGGCCATCGTTATTACATTGTAGTATTTTATTGCCAAAAGTTACAACAGCATGACATGACAATATCACTGTGCCCATATGCTGTTGTTGTTAACTGCCGTCAAGTCAACGTTGACTTATGGTGACTCCCATGAATGAGAGACCTCCAAGTCACCCTATCCTCAACAGCCCTGCTCAGGTCATGCAGACTCAGGGCCATGGATTTCTGGAATGAGCCTTTCCATCTGGAATGCTGCCTTCCCCCTTTCCTACTACCTTCTACCTTATCAAGCATCGTCGTCTTTGCTAGTGAGTCATGATTATGTTGGTTCCCATATACACCAGCGTAAGTTGTAGTTGTGTTAGTATACAGGATTTAATAACAATCCTGGGGTCACCTAGCTAGCATAACCTGAAAGTAGGATTGCATTGTTGAGGTCTTCTTAATGAATATGTGACCCTGCACTTGACTTTTGTAATATTGGCTAACTATCCTGTTTATAGGTGTGTGATTGGAAGGAGCCTGAGGAGCTGCAACAGATTCTGGACCTGGATCTAAGAGATGGTGGGGAACCCAAGGAGAGGTTGTTGGAGCGTTGTCGGGATGTTATCAAATACAGTGTGAAAACATGTGAGTATCTTGCACTGACAACTAATTTAGAGAAAGTGAATTTCTTTTTCCAGATCTGCTTGTGAGTAAATATTGTTCCTCTTTTGCTTAGGTCTTGTTCCCATGGCTTGTTGTGAGATTGTAATCCTTCAATTTAGTTCAGCCTGTCATTTCTAGAGTGGTTTTTTTTTTTTTTAATTAAGTGCTGTTTAACAGTGGAATAGACTGCCTTGGAGCAGGATGGACTCTCTTTCTTCGGAGATCTTTAAACAGAGGTTGAACAAGAAAAATTAAAAAAAATAGAAAAGAAGTTAAAAAAATAGAAACAAAATTTGCAAACATATCAGTAAATCAAGAAACATATGTATATACACACACACACACACACTCACAAACACATTATTAAGTCCCTCCCCCTTCCCCCATTACAAATGGCTTCCCACTTTCTTTAGAATGGACCTTATCTATACACTCCTCTCTAGCCCACCTAATTGCAGAACATAAACTATAAATCTTTAGTCTGTTTTTTTCCTTTTGTTATTATGTTTAATACCACCCTACTTTCTATAAAATGATATGCAACACTTACTTCATCATTGTTGGGTGTTATGTGTTAAAGAAATACAATAAATAAATACTAATTTGTTAAACAGAGTTTGGAGGGCCACCTCTCAGGAGCACTTTAGCTGTGAATTTCTACACTGACAGAGGGTTGAACAAGATGGAGCTTAAGGTCCCTTCCAGCTCTATGATCCTGTGATTCTAAGTATGCATACCAAGATATTACATTTAGAGGGAAGGAAAAGGCCTACACATAATTTAAGGTTTTGATATACTGTACACCTATTTCTTTTCAGATTAAATAGCTATGCAACAAGTAACTAGATTTTTGATCTGGTTCTCAAGTTAAATAACCATGCAACAGATAACAAGTAACTTTTGAGTCAGTGTGCATATCCAGCACTTTAAATCCATTTTTCTTTACCTCTGAAATAATACAGAAAAGTGATACATACTTCCCTGTATGCCCAATGACTCAAAAATTACTAAAATTGTGAGCCAAAAGTTGTGACTAAAGCAATCTTGAATTTTTTGGATGGGTAACATAACACCTTCCAGACATTGTCAGACTGCACTTCCCATCAGCCCTAGGCTGCATAGACACTGGTGAGGGATGATGAGAGCTGCAGTCCAACATCTGGAGGGTCACACCTTTTCCATCCTTGCCTTAGGAAACCATGCTTTAGCAAACAGAGACAGCAGTGTTCACATGATTATAGGCAAACCAAGTACTTCTGGTAAGTGCTGTGTAGAGATAATTTGAGAAAAACCATTCTTTCTCTTTTGTTTCACCCATATCATGTGTACAAGGATGTGTTCTTTACTTTTCTTCCACAAAACTGGTCCATATTCAGAAAAATGATAGTGCTAGATATCTGATCACAGATCCAAATTAGGTTCAACTCAATATAACTGTTCCCTCTCTCTCGTTCTCTCTCAGTCTCTCTTTCTCTTTTTCCCAGGTCATCCACGCTTTTTTAACCAACTGTTTTCAGGGCTTGATCCACATGCTCTGACTGGACGCCTCATCACAGAGATGCTCAATACCAGCCAGTATGTGTTTTGCACTTTCTTTTGATCCTTGATGGATTTAAAAAAAGTTTACAGAGCTCAGCTCTGATCATATATTGATTTTGTCATTATTCTATGAATTGGAGATAGAGTGCTGTTTTTGAAAGTGTTGGAAATTATGTTGTGAAAGACATTGCTTCCTATGGTGCACTCCCATATTTATTTTGTGTTCTGCTGTCTTCAAACAGGTTTAGCAGATTTTTGAAACAATTAAAAAATCTGCCAGACTCTCTACAAAAGTGGGATGGGTACATACACATCATAAACAACAATTCTTCTTTTAGACAACTTTCAGCTCTATAATACAGCTCAATACAAGATAAATTATCTGCCTTCATCCATGGTCCAGGAGGGCTGACAATGTAGGGCCCCCTCTAAGAGTTTAAGTATGTACACCACAGATAGGAATCATGCAGCCCTACAGATGTTGTTGAACATGAACTCTCATCAGCTTTAGCCAGCATAACCAATAGTGAGGAATTCTGGGATTTGCAGTCAACAACATCTGGAGAGCTGCATGGTTCCCTCCACTGATTCACAATAATACTGCCAACCAGCATCTCCCTGGTAATGTGTATTGCAATTTGGGTGTGGAGTGTTGAATGTGATGTAACTGTATTAGCATTCTCCTCTGCACTGCAACTAGCAACCAATGAAGCAAAGCATCAACATAATTGTCACACACACACACACACACACACACAGTTCCTCTAAGAAGCTGAAAAAGCTCCTCCTACTGTTCCTCCAAGAAGCATAGCTCCCACTTCTCCCTCTCCACTTTATTCAACCAGTAAAGTAAGTTAGGCCAAGAGGTTGTGATTAGCCCAAGAGCACTCAGTGAGCTTCATGACAGAATAGGATTTTAATGTAGAGCTGTCCCCTTCCTAATCATAAACTTTAACCAGTCAGCCTGGGAATGAATACTAATGTGATGATTGTACTCTGCCTTGAGACATTCTGATGCAGGTCATGCTAAAAGTATCTTAATAATTAATGTCACTTCACACCTTTTCTTTTTAGCTACACATTACTCGGGAGTTGCAGACTGAGAACCCTTCTGCATCACCTGGTAACTTGTAGTGTGGGCCTTAGATTCTTTCCACACTTGTGGGCTCGACAACACTATATGTTTATATCAGCTTTATACCTGTTTCTGTTTATTACTGTAGTCATAGCTCTCCCTCCCAGAAGACTCCTCAGAATTTTAATTTAGGATAATGGGAATTTTCTGAGCTCTCTAGCCCACCTCATAAATCTACGGTTTGCAGGTTTCCTTGGTGTGAGGGACTGAGTGTTATTCCAGTATAAGTCTATGATTGTCAATATGGCTCATTGTTAAGTGGGATGAAGGCGGGTGGGAAGCCACAAGTTGTTTTTTTTTTCATTTACTGCACCCATTCTGCCTATCGTTCCATGAGACTTAAGTTGCACCTAAGGAGTAAATCCCATTGAATTCAGTTGAACTTGTGTCTGTGTAAGAATGTATAGGAATATGATGTTGCCTCTGTTGTGGATGTATTCAGTTAGATCCAGACTGTCAATTGAACCTAGTTTCTATTGAAACCAGTGGAATAAGCTAGTAACAATGTAAGTCCCAATTATTTCAAAGAGAATAAAGTTTTAGCCTGAATCCAACACACTGCATTTTCAGAGCACTAAAAAACAAACAAACCAAAAAACAAAAAAACACTAGCATCGGTGCCTGGGGAAATGATGCCATTCTGTAATCCAAAGAGCACATCTGTCCCTTTTGTGATGATTTATGTGAAATATGATTGTGTAAGTATTACAAAGAGTGGCTATTGGGTGGCCATGATTCATTTTGTGATGAATGACGCAGCTATCTCCCAGATATGCTAACATACTTTGGAACACCTTTTGTCAGTGTTATTTTAGCTGGCATCTTAAAATATTTCCCATTGGCTATGCTTGCCCTGTTGAGCAATTGTAATGGTGAAGTTTTCATCTGCTTTTAAGTTTTAAGGAGGTTTTTTGAATATGGGCCTCCAGGTAGTGTAGGACTACAACTCCCAGAATCCTTTATCAATGGCTATGCTGGCTAGGATTGATGGGAACTGCAGTCCAACAACTTGTGAAGGGCCACACATCCCCCTAATTTTTAAATGTTTAAACCTGATTCAAACCTTAAACTATTCATAGCATGCCAGCATCCCCTATCCAAACTGTTCACATATTAAACCCCTGGTGCTGTTCCTTGGTGAAGCTTGCAAGACTTACAATTTCCAGTTGTGGTTCTTCTGTTGTAGGTACACTTACGAGATTGCCCCTGTCTTTGTTCTGATGGAGGAGGTGGTGCTGAAGAAGCTGCGGGAGCTGATTGGCTGGGAGAGAGGAGATGGAATATTCTGTCCGGGTATGTGAGCCACCCTCAGAGTCACATGGTGATAGTTCTTACTGCACAGTTAGGGTTCATATCTTCACACAAATTCTACAGGTACACCTTAGTTAATGAGGTAAATGTGTTCATGAGCATCCCTTCTGTAACAGAAAATGTGGTACCAGAGGTAGGAATAACATGAAAAGAATAAGGATAGGTTCCTATATCACAAAAAAGAAAAGCCCTTCAACACTTCAGCAAACTTTTATCCCAAATTAATAATGTGTACATGTGAAATGAAACAACCAGGTCAAGTAAACCTTGCATAAGTAAACAAAAGTGCATTTTGAAACTGTTGAAGACCACTTGAAAGCTTCTTCCTACATGCATCCAGGGTCCTTTTTTAAATTTATTTATTTCACCAGCCTCCAGTTTTGTTATGATTTCTCTTTTGGTGGCCAGACTTATCAATCTATGCCAGTGGCTCTTAACCTTTTATTTACCAGGGACCCCCTTTAAATATCTTTTGTTGCTGTGGACCCCCAAGACTTAACTCCAGATTTAAAACAACAATAATACAATTACACCACCATCAAACCTTCCCTCAGAAGCACTGGAGCAGGAGGAAAGAATTTTCTTCTGCTTCTTCCTGCAAGTTTATGGCTGGAGCAGATTGAATGGCAACACTTTGGCTAAGCCAGCCAGCCAGCCAGCCTTTGCCTTGGCTCCTGTCACATGGCTACTCCACTGCAGGGAAGAGGTGAGCCAAGTTGCCTTCAAGCCTTTGTGGACCCCTTGTGAGGACATTGTAGACCCCTGGGGGTCCCTGGACCACAGGTTAAGAACCACTGATCTATGCTGTTTTAACATGCTGGGGGAGCTGGTGAGGCATGCATATCTCTGTTCCCTCCCTTTTCTCTCTCTCTCTCTCTGTTTTTCTGTTCACATATGCTCAATAAGAGATTCTGGAGTCAGCTGCTGTTTACCTTCCCTGTTGTAGGCAAGGACACACAGCTACAGTGGTATTGCCTACATAAAAATCCCATTCTTTCTTAGGTCAAGCTTTATTGCATTGTTTACTACAGACACACTGTTGCAGCCCAACACAGAAACTGTGTTCCTCTACCCCTCCTTCCCATCCTGCCAATGCCCATGCTACTAAAACATTTCAACTAGACAGAGGACAGGGAGGAAATGTGTGGTTGGACAGGAATAAAGACTTTGTAAAAAGGAGCTTCTTTGTCAGAGTCTTTGTTAACTGAGGAATGCCTGTACTGTGGTTCACTCAGTGTCCAATTGAAGACAGTTTACCCTACCTGTCCTGCCTACATAATTCTGCATTGAAAATATTATGGAATCTCACCATATAAATCCTTACCTAACCTTGATTTTCAATATTAAAATCACCATGTGTAGGTGATTGGGACCAATCCATCCTTTTACTCTTTATTTTCTGGTCTGCTCCTTTCAGATTAGTTCTGACTGATTTTTTTTTGATGTTCTTAAGTTCCTGGATCCAGACTCTTGTCTTGCATCTCTGTATCCTTCTTCCCCAATAGATACACCGTACCCCTTTGCAGTTAAATATAGAGAAATAAAAATTAATATGGGAGATTTTGAGATTTGGGGGGCTCTTTTTCTCTGCAGGGGGCTCCATCTCCAACATGTATGCCATGAACGTAGCACGGTACCACTGCTTCCCAGACTGTAAGCAGAAGGGAAATTGGGCAGTACCAAAGCTGGCAGTGTTCACATCGCAGGAGGTATGGCCTTCTTCTGAGATAACTCTTGGGGAAAGTTTTAGCCCTCAAGATGGTTTGATAGACAACTCCTATGATCCCTTATCATCAGCCAGGCTAATCAAGTGGGGCTGATGAGAAAGTTCTGGGTGTCACATTTGATCTCTTTTTCTGGCTTCCCTTCCAGCGTCACTACTCCATCCAGAAGGGAGCAGCTTTCTTGGGCATCGGCACAGACAATGTCTACCTTGTTGCTGTGGATGAAAAGTGAGAGTTTTCAAATTTATAAGCCCTTGTGAGGTTTATGGTATTAGTGGATCAACTAAACCAGCAACTACCTATCCTAAGAAAAGATACTTCACTGTTGAAAGCACCCTCTTCAGACTTTTCTGGGAAATGACCAAGAAGCGAGATTCCACAACCACTCTAGACTGCTTATTCCATTGCTGAACCACCCTTTTCACTTTTAGATCCCACTCCCAAGTAATATATAATGAAAAATGGCAGTTCCATACTCTGGACTCCATATACTCCATGCTTCCATTAATTACAATCCAGAAACTTAGGAGCTTGTAATGAGCACAGAATATAACTTCCTGTGAATCTCATGCTTTCTTTTAAAAAAGAAAACAAAACCTAGGTCTGTAACCTTAAGGCTGCAAATGCTCCCAAGCAGTATTCTACCACACACAAACACACACAACCCCCAAAGTGTTAGGGTGACGCTTTAAATCCAGGCTTAGAGTTACAGCAAAGGAGTGCTTAAGTCACTGCATCGCTTTGCATATGACCTTTCAGTGCAGGGTTAGAACAAAGTTGACACAGATTTTAAACAAGTCGCAGTGTGGTTGCATGAACCAACCTTGAGCATGACTGTAGAATTCAGTCTTATGGATTATACTATTTGAGACTACAAGGAGAATCTTACCTTGAATGCTTCCCCATGACAGGGATGGGAGAAATCTACCTGCATATAGAAAACGAACACGACAATGAGAAGACTACCCTAGAACTCTTTCCCCTAATAATGTTGGTCTTTTGCATGCAGGAATTTCTTACAGGGGAGCATTCAAACATGAGATGCTATACTTGCAAATTGAAACAGTATAATGCAGGGAAAAAGCTTGTTTTAAGCAATGAGGTATTCAGGAAATGACATTAATGCCTGGTCTGGGTCACTTCAGTCACATCTTTCTTCCTTAGAGGGAAAATGATCCCAGCTGACTTGGAGAAACAGATCAACCAGGCCAAATCTGAGGTAAGTTTTCTCTAGAGGGGGAAGAATTGGGGACATGGGAGGTTCATTCATTGCTCCGCTTTAAGGATTAAACATGTTAGAGGGACATTCCCTCACCCCAGCTCTTGCAGTCTTGGTAGGAGAGCTGGGATGTGACACCATCATATTAATTGTTTGACTAACCCCACTCAGAATCTTTGGGAAAGAAACACTGGATGTGATGGTTTCATGTCATGCATGTTTAAACCAAACATATCCAGGAAGACACATGGGATACAGGGAAATATTATCTGGTGGCAAGTTATATGTAAGATGAGACCCTGAATACGCCTGCCATCCATCAGACACCTACCTTTGTTATTCTTCCCTTGCAGAAGGCATTTCCCTTCTTTGTCAATGCCACCTGTGGCACCACAGTTCTAGGAGCCTTTGACCCTGTGGCTGAGATTGCAGAAGTGTGTGCAAAGCACAAGATCTGGCTCCATGTGGATGTAAGTACAGTATGCTGAGTTGAGAACCCCTACAGTTCATTAGGGATGGAAGGAGATGCCTGTTATAAAAAGGGGAAGCTTGTTGCACCTGTAGACCAGAGAGGGGAAAGTATGACTTTTTAGATGTTGTTGGACCACAACTCCCATAATACCCCACCATTGGCTATGCTGGTTAGAGGTGATGGAAGTTGGAATCCAGCAACATCTGGCGTGCCCCAGTTGCCTAGCACTACTTTAAACCCCAAATGCCAACTGACTAGGAGGCACAAATGGCCACTTCTGGACCACTGAACAGATCCAAAGGGCCACGCACACTGTGTTTTGCATGTACAATAAGTTTTTTCACATCATTTTGCTGCCATTGCCCCATGTGCACATTGCCAGATGCTCCTTAGCATTGAGGGCATTGAGCTGGAAGGTAAAATCAGCTGTTTTACCATGCAAACATAGAAGAGCTTTTGCATGATAGACGTAGATCTCCCTGGATGGTGTATGGTGTTTGATATTCATGGAATGCCTTTTCAATGTTACTTTTCTCAGTGGTGCTTTCAAGATGTAAAGCTATGTCAGAATTCAGTTTTCCATACATTTGATTGATTGATAATCATCTCATTAATCTTTTCACTTTGGATCCTGGTTGCAAGGTATTTCTCATGCAGAGATGCATCAAGCAGCCTCTTCTGAGAACAAGGAATTATATTGTCTCTCTGTATTAAATGCTGCATTTACACTTGACACAGAGGTGCAACAGACTAACCTACCACAATAGAAACTGGTGAAAAGCCAGAATGGGGAATCAATGAGCTACTCATGGATGTGGTTGGCTGCCTCTTTGGGTGGGTGCGAAACTGTTGAATCTCTGCTGTCAAAGGATGTGTGGGGAGGTAATGAATAAACTCAAGTTTTGAAAGACAAAAAGGAAATGACACTTGAGAGAGGAAAGCCTGAGGGAAATAGGGCTGTGCATACCACATAAATTAGGTTTTTGGTGCAGAATTCCATATCTGGAGATATTTTCATTTTTTTAAGAACACAAATCCAATTTCTAAACCTCATGGCTGTGGTGATGAATAATGCACATCTATTTACTCATACCTGTTAAGCTCTCTTGGGGGAAGCAGTTGTATTTTTGGCCTAAAACTGGCCATCATTTCACATTCTGTGATAGATCAAACCCACAAATGAGTTAAAAGCTCTCCTTCCAGAATCCAGAGCTGGTTGGATACCCTTCATTTTTTCCCCTCAAGCGTCACAAACACTCTTCAAATATTTTCAGACTGGGTTTTCTGATTACATAAAACACTGCATGGACATCCTTTAAGCCAGTGCTACTCAAAGTGGTGGTCTGTGGAGTCAGCAGTATGACGTGGCAGCCAGAAAAGCCAATGCGATTCTAGGCTACGTCAATAGGAGTATACAGTTGTCCCTCCACATTCATGGATTTGGCATTCACGGTTTTAAGTATTCATGGCTTGAAAATATTTTTAAAAAAATAATAATCCAAAAAGCAAACCTTGATTTTGCCATCTTATATAAGGGACACCATTTTGCTATGCCATTGCATATAATGGGACTTGAATATTCATGGATTTGGGTATTCACAGGGGTTCCTGGAACCAAACCCCAGCAAATGTGAAGGGAAAACTGTAGTGTCTAGATTGAGAGAAGTAATAGTGCCACTTTATTCTGCTTGGTCAGACCTCACCTGGAATACTGTGTCCAGTTCTGGACACCACAATTCAAGAAGGATATTAACAAGCTGGAATGTGTCCAGAGGAGGGTGACCAAAATGGTGAAAGGTCTGGAAGCCATGCCCTATGAGGAGCAGCTTAGGGAGCTAGCTGGGTATGTTTAGCCTAGGGAAGAAAAGGTTAACAGGGGATATGATAGCCATGTTTAATCTGAAGGGATATCATATTGAGGATGGCACAAACTACAAGAAAAAGAGATTCCACCTAAACATTAGGAAGAACTTCCAGATGGTAAGAGTTGTGTACCAGTGGAATGCGCTGCCTCGAAGTGTGGTGGAGTTTCCATCTCTGGAGGTTTTTAAACAGAGGCTAGATGGCTATCTATCAGGCGTGCCTTGATTGTGTGTTCCTACATGGCAGGGGGTTGGACTGGATGGCCCTTGTAGTCTCTTCCAACTCTACAATTCAATGATTCTATGGCTATCTGGATAAAACTGGATAAGACATACTGCTTTAAACTAGATGCATCCTTAAAGACTCATTTGCCTCTCTTACTTCCCCTGTAGGCTGCTTGGGGTGGCAGTGCCCTCCTCTCCCAAAGACATCGGCACCTTTTGCACGGAATTGAGAGGTAGATGTTATTTCTTGTTGGGGGTATGTGGGTTGAAAGAGTGTATCAGTGGAGGAATATAGCAGAGTTGGTAGGCTGGAACCAAACAGAGCTGGACTGCTGAATTTGCTCTGTCAGTACCTGAAGAGTTATTCTTGAGTCTGGGACTTTATGGAAGCAGCTTGATTCTTATTGGTCATTTGTGTCACATGATCCCTACTGAGGAGTGAGCTGCAGTACCACCTGTAGCCATCCTTAAGGTTGTCTCAGTAGTGCATCAAACAGTAGGCCATCAGCTTCGTCTGTGAATTTGATACAGCACTGCCAAGAATTGGGATCCTGTTACCTGTCCACAGTGAATATATCCCACTGATGTTTTCATCTCTATTTGTGTATGAAGCTGCTAGTTCAGGCCCAGGTATCTTTAACTGATGATTGGAAGTAAATAAATTGCAAGTAATGTAGTTCACTTAAATAATGGGTTACTTTGGGGGTGGGGTAATGAGGGCAGAATGTGGCTACATTCCAAAAGGAACATAAAGGGTGTGCACAGCATATAAGGAGTAACATTTCATTGTTGCTTTATAAAGTTGCTTTTAAAGGCCATTTTAGAGGTGTTTTTGAAGTTTTACATGAGGATGGGAATTGTGTGGTCCCTGAACCACAGGTGAGCCCCTGGGTTGAGTATAGTGCCACTCTTGAGACCCTCCCCCCATGACCTCCCAAGACTGTGACACTCTCAGAAAATGTTGGCTGAAAAAAGTAGTTCTTAAGCCTCCCCCAAATTTAAAAGGTTGGGGAAAAAAAAACCTTGTGGGCCTATTACATGCTTCCTTGGGGGGCTCCCCATACTGAAAGAGACCCCAACCCCCCAGTAGCCCAGTAGGCAACCAAAACTGATGGGTTAACACTTCTGGCTATCCAAAATGGTGGCCATGATGATGCCCTGAGGAGCTTTGAAGGACCTGGAAACTGGGAAGTGTGACTGTCAGCCTCTAGAGTAGACCCACTCCTGTTTTGTCTCATTCTATTCTCAAGCATGAGGTTTTTAAAAAAAGTAGTGGAAAAGTAATGAAAAATAACAAGTGATGCAATGAGCTACTTTTTCAAAGATTTCAATGAAACACTGTAAATCATTGCTGTTGCAGCATGAGTTACAGAAACAAATTTCTTTTTAAAAAGTAACTCTCCAGTGTTTCTGTCAGCCGGCAAAATGTCATGGAAAGCTATGTTTTGCTATTGGTCTGATTAAGTTTCTTATTTCCTGTCAGACTCGGGGCCTCTCTTTGTCACAGACTAGAACTGGGAAATTCATTCCTGATATGACTAAGCAAAGGGATCAGAGGTAGGAGATGCAATCACAGAGAGGCTGGAGGTCAGGCCCCAGATCATGGAAATATGGATGGAAGGGTGGAGGTAGGAGACCTGGTATAGATGGGGTGGGGATCAGGCACAAGACAGATGAAGCAAGATGGTTTGTGTTGTTACATAGTGTGGTAGAATTGCTTAGACTGAAGAGGTTATTATAAGGCCTTATGTGTCTATTTTGGCATATGAAGTCAGCCAAGTATCTTAATTATATAGATCACTGTAATGCCCTCTATATGGAGCTGCCTTTGAAAAGTGCTCAGAGACTTCAGTTGGCCCAAAGAACAGCAGCCAGGTTGTTAACTGGGGCTTGCTACAGGGAATACACAACTCTCTTCTTGCAACAGCTCCATTGGCTACTGGTTCGTTTCTGGGCACAGTTCAAAGTGCTGGTTTTGACTTATGAAGCCCTATACGGCTTGGGTCCAAATTATTTGAAGGACCATATCTACATGTATGAGCCCAGTAGAGTTTTAAGATCATCTGGACTCCTCTCTCTCCCACCACCTTCTCAGGCTCGTTTGGTGGGAACAAGGGAGAGGTCTTCGAAGTGGCTGCTCCTAGATTTTGGAACTCCCTCCCCAGAGAGGCCAGAATGGCCTTGTCTTTGCTCTTCTAGAAATAGGTTAAAACATTTTTGTGCTGCCAAGTTTTTACAAACTGACAAGGGCTGAGCTTCTAAGGCTGTGTGGTTTTTATAAAATGTTTAAAATGCATTTTAATATTTTTAATGTTTAATGTTTTAACTTACAAATTGTTGTTTTTAAATTTTATATTTCTGTTATTTTTACTTTTGTATTGTTTTTACCTTGTTTTAAATATGTTAGCCGCTTAGAGTCCCATTATCAGGAGAAAGGTGGGATATAAATTAATAAAATCTCTCTCTATATAATTCTCTTGGGTATGTTGCCGTTTCCAGTGTCCTGATTGGCTGCTTAGGAAACTGTTGGGCAGCCAATCGGCACACTGGAGGCAGGACCATGTGGAGTTTTACCTGCAGTGTAAGCATGGCCGCAGTAAGTAGAAGGGGTGTGTGGGATGGTGTGTGGGGAGGGTGGCAGGGGGCAGCCGAGGGACACGTTGGGAGGATGAGGTACCATGTGGGGGAGAAGGAAGGCAGTGGGGGGAAGGAGCGGCATGCGCACGCACACGAGGAGGGTTGGAGAGGGCCACAGGGGCAGCAGCATGTGTGTGTGGGGAGGGGGCTTGGGGAAGCCACGGGGGGTAGGGTGGGGAAGGAGGGAGTGGTACATGCACGCATGTGTGTGTGTTCCTGTGGGAGGGGGCTCAGGGAGGGCCGCAGGAGGGAGGGAGGTGGTGGGGGGAGGAAGTGGCACGTGTGTGCGTGCGCACGCAGGGGGGTGGAGGGAGCAGGGGGGAAGGAGGGAGCAGCGCAGGCATGTGTGTGCACAGACGTGGGGAGGGGGCTTGGGGAGGGAGGCAGTGGGGGTGGGGAAGAAGCAGTGTGTGTGCATGCATGCGGGGGGGGTTGGAGAGAGCTGTGGGGGGAAGGAGGCAGCTGGGGTGGGTGGGTGGGGAGGGAGCAGCATGTGTGCGCGCGTGGGAGGGGGCTCGGGGAAGGCCGTGGGGGGGGGAAGCGGCAGGGCGGAGCGGTGTGCGCCCCTGTGTGTTTGTGTGCGCTCATGTAGGGGGCTTGGGGAGGGCAGCAGGGGGAACGGTGTATGCTACACTGGGTATATAGCTTGTAATAATAATAAAAGAGTAACCTGACAACCCAGTTCTGCAGTCTAGAGGGCCTCCTGATTGGAAGCCCTTAGCCTGTCTGAGAGAGGCTGGTGGTGGCAGCAGCATAGGCCAGTGGAAGCCACAGCAGAAACATTCCTTGCTGAAGGCTGCTGGTAGCACCGTACAGTCACAATGAACGATGACACTCACATAGGCATGATAACTATTCCAGGCAAATGGTATACACCCTAACATGGAAACACCAACTTGGCGTATCTGGTGTAACCACCTAAATATGTTTGTTAGGATTCATGTGTGCATGGTCATAAGGTGGGGAAACACAGAGATAATAGACATATTTAGAGGCATTCACAAAATTCATCCAGGATTGTCAGCACTGACCTGTGAATCTACTTTATAGACAATTATTTTTTGAGAAGGCTTGGCAATCCATTCTGCTTCCATATCTCCTCCCGCCCTAGTTGCGTTGCCTCTTCATGTGTCTTAGGATTGTCGGCACCAGTGCTTAATATTTGAGTCAGCCTCCATGACATACATTTCTTTTTTCCCCACGCAGGGCAGATTCAGTGGCTTGGAACCCCCACAAGATGCTTATGACCGGGCTGCAGTGTTCTGCCTTCTTGCTCCGAGATAGCTCTGTAGGTATCCAGCATCCCTCCTTTCCTGGTCCAGGACTGCTCCCCCCCCCACATCCTGTGAATGAAGGGGCTGGGAATATTTCAGTTTAAAGAATCTCTTCCACATAGTTATGTTATTAAGGGAAACAAAAAAGCGATCTAGTTCAACTCACTGTCAAAAAGTCAAGGTGATTTGACCATACACAAGGTACACAAATTTGAATAAACTGTCTTATTTGTGTAATTTCTTGTAAATATACTAGCCACTGGAGGTGAGTAGCTATGCAGAACACTGGAAGCCCCACACAGTAATCATAACAAAGACTGCTGAGTTGCTCTTTATCTCCGAAGTTTTACCCAGCATTATCAACACTCTTTATTGCAGTCATTAATAATAATACTTAGTTATTTATTACCCGCCTCTCTCCTCAGAATCGGGGTGGGGTATAACATCACACAGTACAGTATACAGTAAATTCAATATAATACATTACAATGCAATTTTTAATACAATACATTTCAGAGTACAGTACACTCAGTACAGACAATTGTACAATGTGAGTGCCAGTAGATGGCACTGCTGGCATACAAACAATGCTGCAAGAGTGACACTGCAGAATGCATTGTACACTAATAATGACTGCTGGTTTTTTGGGAAACTGAATTAACAGCTTCCACAGCATGTCACCGCAGCTCTTTTTTATTATGCTGGTACTCATTTTACTGACTTACGGAAGGCTGAGTCGACCTGGGGGGGGGGCTGGAATCGAATTTATGAATTCAAGATCTACATGAGTTTTTCTACAGTTTTAGCTGCATTAGCCTACTGCACCACCAGGGCCCCCTGGAAACATAAAAATAAAGGGGTCCAAATAAAGTCAAATCAAAATAAATGTAATGTGGTGCTCACCAGATTTTCTGTTTGGGTAGAGCTGCTTGAAAACACGCAGCCCTAGTTTTATTCCTCTGCTAAATTATCATTGGCTTACATAGACTGAACACTTCTTCCCAAATTAGCACAACAAGGTTCCATCTCTACTTTAGGATTAGGATGTCTCAAGGGCTGCCTCATCCTATATGAGTTTACAGTGAGTTACTTATGTCTTGCAAATAGCTGAATTTCATTGTAGGAAAAAGTCCTCGCAATTGCCACGGCTATATAGTGGAAACAAAGTATGCCTTACTCTTTTCCTGTTTTCAGTCTGCCTTTTTACATTTTTCATCTTTCATCAAGCAGCTAGCTTGCCAGGCTTTTGCTGTCTTAAATTCACCCATTTTTGAATTTTTCAGATTTGCTCTATCCTAGTATTTTTATCCTGTTGCTCTGTCTTATGTATTTCCTCTTTGAATTGTTGTACAGTTGGCCCTCCACATTTGTGGGTTTAACTTTTGAGGATTGCAAGCCTTGTGAGATAGAGGGACTGTGAACATGTGACAAGGCTTGTTAAGTCCTTAATAAAAATGGTGTAGGGCAGAGGCAGAGGTGATGGCAAGCCCCACCAGTTCCCAACTTTTGCTTTGCAAATGAATGTCTCGAAGACATCCACGGTGGGTTGAATCTATGGATCATACTTTGTGTGTTAAATATGATTTGGGGGGGGGGGGCTAGAGATATTTAGTTTTCCAACTTTCGTGGGGGCCCTGCACCCCTAACCCCAGTGAATATGTGCTGTATGTGCTTTGCGCACTCTAATGGATAGGTTATAAATGTTTCAAGTTAAAAAAAAAAGTGTTTTTTTAAAAAATGTTTTTTGTTCTTGGCTCCCTGGCAGGGTCTACTGCAGAGGTGCCACTGTGCCAAAGCCACATACCTATTCCAGACTGACAAGTTCTACAACACATCTTATGACAGGGGCGACCAAACCATCCAGTGTGGACGCAAAGTAGATTGCCTCAAGCTGTGGCTGATGTGGAAGGCCAATGGCACCAAGGGCTTGGAACAAAGAGTGGATAGGTCCTTTGCCTTCACCAGGTGTGCACTGGATGAGGAGGGTGTGGGTGTGAGGTCTCCTCCCAATTTGTCCTTATGCAAAGCATGCATAAGAAATACAAGTGCTCAAGTGTGGAAAATAGATCCCCCAGCACTTTTGGTATTTTGTGCTGCAACAGCCTGAGCAGAAAAATATATAAAATCAAATGAAGCAAATACTGTACTTTTAAAACACACACACAAACACCTGTACTTCCATTTTCAAACACATGCTAGGTGCACGTGCCTTGTTTTAAAACAGATTCTTACTCCATGGAATACAAATCTGCTTTAAAACAAGATGCATGCACACTCTCCACATGCCTTCATAAAAACGAAAATGCAGGGGATAAAGGGTGGGATATAAATATTTAAATAAATAAATAGCAGACTCTTACATTGCTGTGCCACTGAATTTCAGCAGCACAGCTCCTGTAGGTTCAGGATGCATATGAAGGTGGCTTCCCTGATGTAAACCATCCTAGTTTCCAGGCATTCTCCTCCTCCTTTTAGGTATCTAGCCAATGAGATGAAGAAGCGAGAAGGCTTTCAGCTGGTGATAGAGGTAAGACATCCCTGACGGCCAAGACTCAAGATACCTCAGAGTTGGCACCTGTTTTCAGTGGTAAGACACGTTTTCACATACAGTGAAGGGACATGAAAGTGTGCCTCTAGACATGTGTCGCATCCCATTTGTCTCACCAGTGAGTAATTTCAGACTGCTCTCACACACTAGAAGCTGCCATATTGAGTCACATCACCCATCCATCTTCAGCTCAGTATAGCCAGCTCTGACTGCTAGCAGGTCTCAGGGTCTTCAGCAGGGTCCTTTCTGAGTCCTCCTCCAGTCTTTTTAGAAATACAGTTGTCCCTTCATATTCGCTGGGGTTTGGTTCCAGGATCCCCCATGGATACCAAAATCCGTGAATACTCAAGTCCCATTATATGCAATGGCATAGAAAAATGGTGCCCCTTATATAAGATGGCAAAATCAAGGTTTGCTTGTTGAATTATTATTTTTTAAAGAATATTTTCAAGCCATGAATACTTAAATCCATGGATACGGAGGGACAACTATATTAGGAATTTTCCTCTGAACATTCAGCAGGCAGAAAGCACATGCTCTTTCACTGGAGTTGTGGTCTCTCTCCAATACCGGATTAGATACTTCCAAACAAATTTGGCTTTTCCTCCGCAGTTGCCATTTCTCCAGCCAGTCTCAGTGTTGCCAGTGTTACTTCCATTAAGGCATTTTGCACAAAAGAATTAATATTAAACAGTATGTAGAGAGATGGAGATTGACTTAGTGAGTGTATAGATATGCTACTGAAATGTACACCCAGGGCCCCAAACACTAGACTGGGCTGAAAGGGATGGAAAAAAAATCTGATCCCAAAGCTTTTCTAAAAATGTTTTGTTCCTCTTATTTCTTCCAGCCTGAATTCATTAATCTTTGTTTCTGGTATGTGCCACCTAGCCTTCGGGGACAGGAGGGTTGTGCCGACTACTTTCTGCGACTAGGAAAAGTAAGCATTGAGAACTCCAAATGGGAGCAGGGAGTGAGGCAGGTCACAGATGCTATGTGTGTGCTCTAGGTGCAGGGGTGAGAATCACGTAGCCCTTCAGATGTTGCTGAACTGCAACTCCCAGCAGCAACAGCCAATATAGCCAATGGTGAAGAATGCTGGGAGTTACAGTTCAGCAACATCTGGATGGGCACACAGTTCCCCCCCATCTACAGTCTTTAATTAATAAACTGTATGATGGTCACTGGTTTTTAAAGGGAAAAAGAGAAATTCAGAGCACAGAGGTTCTATCAATACTTAGTACATATAATAACTCTCCTAAATATCAGATGCTGAAAAACAAAGCAAAGAGGGAAGGCTACGATCATCTCCTGGTGCAATGATTCCCAGACACTGCTTGATTACAACTCACATTAATCATAATCCTTGGCCATGCCAGCTGTGAGTGATAGGAGCTGTAGTCTAACAAAATCTGGGCTCCTAAATGTGGCAGCTACTATTGTTATCATTGGTTTTCCAGATGCTTCTGACTGGCCATGTGCTGGGAACAGGAAGCAGGACTAGGTAGACTTTTGCTCTGATGTAGCACCTCTCTTTTTTTCACTAAGCAGTATATGACACCAGATGCAACTGTGTGTATGAGTTAATCCTCAGTGCTGACTCTGTATGCAAGGGGTTTGTCTAGACGAGAAGAAATAATGCACATATCTGTGCATTATAGGCAATTTGCAGCATCATTTTATTCCCAGTGTTTTGTTTTAAAAAATGATAGGCTGCGAAGCTCTCCACTGTGATATTCACAGGGCCGCAAATCAAGATGGCAGCTGTGTTATTGTTTTGCACAGTGGGGGGTGAGGAAGGCGAAGGTAACAGCAGCGCTTGGAGACAATGAGGAGGGTGGCCACTGTGAGGAAGAGGAGGAGAGCCACCCACCCTTCATGCATCCTAGTACTGGCAGCCTCCAATTCTGGCTGCAATTAAATGGATGGGAGGAGCTGCCTGGCCAGCTGCTGGTTGCAGAGAATGAAGAGGAGGGTGGCTCTTTGCCGCTCAGGCTTCATCTCGCCTTCCCAGGCTGGGCTGCTCCTTCCCTCATGCCTGTCCTGCACACTCCAAAGCCTACTGACATCAAGCTCAGCGGACAGGCACGAGAGAAGGAGCAGCTCAGCCCAGGAAGGAAGACGAGATCGGAGCGGCAAAAACCCACCTTCCTCTTCCTTCTCTGCAAACAGCAGCTGGCCAGGTGGTTCCTCCCATCCCTTTGCAGCCAGAATTGGAAGCCACCTCTGCCACTGGTATGGGTGAAGGGCGTGTGGCTCTCCTTTTCCTCACAGTGGCTGCCCTCCTTCTTGCCAGGTTCCCTTTTGAGTTAAAAAAAAATAAAAACTTTTAAAAAGCACACGATCACTAGTGCTTCTGGGCACTTGATGGTAAGCCTGCCCCTGTGCACATCCGACCAATCAGGTGTCGAGTTTGCCCTCTCCAGACTGCACAACAAATTGCAGCAGTTATCCCAACAAGCAGGAATGTGCATTTCCTTCGGAGATTTAAAAAAATAAATAAGGAAAAACCACAAAGGCTTTTCCCACTGAGTATTTAGAGATTTTGGCCCCCCCTCCTTTGGAATACGTCAAATCACTGTGGGATCCTGCTGGGACAAAAGCTATTCTCATCGCATTCTATGAGGAGTATTTTCACCATTTAGACAAGCCCAATATTTCCACATAGCTCAAGGGAAAAATTCAGCCAGCCATCAGATGTAAAAAAAGGACATGTTATCTATCTATTCACATGTTTGGAAGACACTTCATTATATATTATACATACTTAAGAAGACAGGGAGAAAACTGGTAAAGAAAAAAATACCTTTCTTCTCTGACACCCTAAACATTCAACCAAATTTTTACACACTATTTCTTCTTTCCGTGGGTTAGGTTGCTCCTGTTATTAAGGAGCGGATGATGAAGAAAGGGTCCATGATGGTGGGCTATCAGCCGCATGGCAACAGGGTCAACTTCTTCCGCCAGATTGTCACCAATCCAGCAGTCACCAGAGAGGACCTGGACTTCTTCCTGGATGAGATTGAGAGGCTTGGCAGAGATCTGTAGCTGCTAAGCTGTGCTCCTTTCTCCTTCTTCCTGCAGTCCAGTGCTGGGGACCCTTCTGTGACGAAGAAGGAATGGACTTCCTTTGAAATTCATAACTCTTTGTATTTTCTCTTTCTCCAATCATGATTTTCACAAACTTTGCAAAAATCAGGGAAACCTACAGCTCCCTAGTGGTTTTAACTTATTCTTCCTTGGTCTAAACTCATTACATTTCAAATAAATACCACTACTCTTCCCAGGGTATCTGGAATACTTTCTTCTAGGCCTTTATTTCTCCTTTTCTCAGACAGCAGCATTATCAGAAAGAAAGGGTATGGCAAAGCCTACTGTAAGGAGCTATCACAACTGAAAAGTAAAACTCTGAGGTAGTTTTAGAAGGCTAAGCGTTCACATCTGGCTTATTTGCTTGCTACTATTTCCTCTTTTTTTTAAAGTAAGGACTTTTGAAAATCTGTTTTCCTAAATCTCCTTGATCAATTTTGAAATTGAAGAAAATATGAAAAACACCAAGAATTGTATTACCAACTTCCGAGTCTATGCAAAAGCATTTATTTGTCCACTGTGCTTTTTATTATTGCTTTGTGCATGTGTGTAAATGGCAGCATGCATAATTGCACAGGAACCAAACCGCTCCACAACCCAGAAGTCTCTACCCCCAAGGAACTCAGAATCAAAAGTAGATAATGATGAAAATATGGATAGAGAAGGAGCAATGGGACAAATAAATTGCCCATATTTATTCTGTAAAATTGCGCATACTTTTCTTTCTTTTAACCACTTTTCACTTTAAAAAGTATACTATACTTGACAGTAAGAAATGTTTTAAAAATTTAAAAGACAGGAGCAAAATCTGCAGTGCAGCACAAACAATAAAACTAATGGTACTCACACCCACACCCACACAGCAAGTTGTAGAACAATGATATATTTTGATGAATGATTTGAAGGAAAGAGAGAAGACTCCACATGTATGAGCTCAGGTTGAAAATCCTATGCATGGGGAAGAAAGAGGAAATGGCCAGAATCATTGAAGGGAGCAGGAGATATTCAGGAGCAGAGGAGTTGTAAGATAACAAGAGACAACAGCCTAAAGATAAAATAGCATGAAGGCTTTTCTAGTTAAGGTCAAGACAGATGTACTGCTTGTGGGAGGGGATGGGAAACCAGTGAAGGGCTCCAAAAGGGATGTTAACATGGTCTGAGTAATAAAGAGAGAAATACTTCTGTCAGCAGAGGTTTTAATAAAGGTGAGGGCAGCTGAATCAAAGATGAAGATCAAGAGTGATCCAGTAGTGTTTGCCAGCTGTGAACCAGTTTTATCTCAGGTGACAGAAAGGAATGGCTAGATTAGATTTTTGCAACATACAGGGGAATCAGCATAACCAAAACAGAGGAAAGGAGCAAAGGAGAGAGAAGGAGCAAAAATAAAGCTATGATGGCAAACCTGGTCAATGTGTTAAATAGTGATGTTGTTGACAGACATGGAGAAGCACCAAGGAGAAAAAAGTTTGGGAAGAAGGATGAAGAGCTCAGTCTTCTCTGTGTAAAAGATGCAGCATCTTGCTGTTATTGTTGCTGCTTCATTTTTAAAAGCTTCCTGCAATTGAAATTGTGCTAACTTACCAGTTAATTATTCAACAGCAGCGTTCTTATGTGGTGTCTTAGATTAAAACCTATCTCCTGCAAAGTTGTTGGCCTTCGTTCCCGCCAGGACTCCTTCAGGCACTCTCTAACAGGAAAGCATAAGCATCACAGTCAAGCTGCACCCCTTCTTGGTCAAGGATGTGGTACAGCCTGGCTGCAGTGGCTCCTTTTCTCTCATGGTTCCTCCAATTCCGAAGCATGTAGAAGGCTCGCATGACTACGTTGTTGGGATTCTCTTCTTCAATCTGCTCCAGGACTGCATTTTCAATCCCCAAGTATTCTATCCCAATCTGCTTCCATCTCTTGCCCATCTTTCTGGCCAGTTTCATCAGGTCTTGGTCTGAGACACGTCTGGATTGCACTGCAAAATTTGAGAGGGGGAGGAGAGGGATAAAAATTAGGTGACATTTTAGAGGTAAGCTGTTGCCTTTTCTTTGCAAGCTTAGTAAGATGGTACTTGCTACAAATTTTCTGTTTCCTATAGTCTAGGTTGGTAGCTGAATAAATAACTCATCACTTGCCTTAGTCACTGGGATTAAAAAAAACCCAAGCAAGGTAGGTTTACAAAAGGGGCCTTTTCTGCTGTTGTTAAATTCTTAATAGTTTGTTATATTGTTCTGAGTGTTTAGGTAAAGTTTGTTTTTTTTAAAAAAACACATTATTACTACTGCAACATATTTCTTATGGAGGAAAGGATGGAATATTTTGTTTAGTGGTACTAGGGGCCATCTGTCTGAAAGCACCACAGGACTGAAACACAAATCTTATGGCTAGGTAACTGACCTGTGTTTTGTACTCCTTCCTCCAACTTGTTGATAAATGAACCATCCTACTTGAATGGTACCTTCCGGGGATAGATGACCAAACATTCAGAAAGGAGAGATGTAGTAGTCATGGGAGATTTCAACTACTGTATCCTGATATCTATTGGAAGTCAAATTCTGCCAAGAACGTAAGGTCAAACAAATTCCCCACTTGCCTTGCAGATAGTTTCAACAAGGGGATCAGCTATTTTAGATGTGATCCTAACCAACAGTGATGATCTGGTGGTTAATGGTGTGAAAGTGGCAGGATCCTTAGGTGGGAGTGGCCACGTTCTACTGGAGTTTGTGATACAATGGAAAGGGGAAGCACAGTTAGATGTGCATTCTGTACTTTAGGAAACTTAGGGAAATACTGGGTGTGATCCCACAGTCAGTAATACTAAAAGTAAAGGGAGTTCATGATGGATGGGAGTTTCTTAAAAGTAAGACATTGAAGGCACAATTTCAAACAGTTCCAATGAGGAGGAAAAATGGGAGGTGTCTAAAGAAAATAGGATGAATATCTAAAGAACTTTCAAGTGAGCTAAGATTTAAAGGGGACATGTACAAGAAATGAAAAAAAAAAGGGGGGGGGGAATCACCAAAGAGGAATTCAAACAAATAGCCAGCACATGTAGGGAGAACATCAGAAAAGCTAAAGAGCAGAATGAGCTCACCACAGTGTGTAGAAAATGGCGAAATGCTAACAGGACAGAGAAAAGGCAGAACTACTCAGCACCTTCTTTGCTTCAGTCTTCTCCCAAAAGGAAAACAGTGCTCAGCCTGGGGGAAATGGAGCAGATGATGCAGTAGGGGAAATGCAGCACAGAATAGTAAAGAGGCAGTACAGGAACACCTGGTTACTCTAAATGAATTAAAGTATTCAGGGCTTGATGAATTACATCCAAGGGTATTAAAAGAACTGGTAGATGTAATCTCTGAACCACTGGCAATAATCTTTGAGCATTCCTGGAGAACAGGAGAAGTCCCAGTAGACTGGAGGAGGGCAAATGTTGTCCCCATCTTCAAAAAAGGAAAAAAAAGAGGACCCAAACAATTACTGCCCACTCTGCCTGACATCAATACCAGGAGATTCTGGACAGATCATTAAACAGACGAAGTCTGTAAGCATTTCAAAAGGAATGCAGTGATTGCTGAAAATCAACATGGGTTCTCAGAAATACATCTTTTCAGACTAATTTTTGTTTTTAAAAAAACAGAGTTACATGCTTAGTAGATGAAGGGAATGCTGTGGATGTAGCATTATCTTGATTTCAGTAAGGCTTTTGACAAGGTTCCCCATAATATTCTTACAAACAAGCCAGTAAAATGTGGGTTTGACAATGCTATTATTAGGTGGATTTGTAATTGGTTGAGCAATTGAACCCAAAGGGTGCTCACCAATGGCTCCTCTTCATCCTGGAGAAGTGACTAGTGGAAGTCATGCAGTTCTGTCTTGGGCCCAGTGCTATTCAACATTTTAATAAATGACTTGAATGATGGATTAGAAGGCATGCTTATTAAATATGCGGACACCAAATTAAGAGGGGTAGCAATACTCCAGAGGACAGGATCAGAATTCAAAATGACCTTAACAGAAAAGAGAATTGGGCAAAACTAACAAAATGAATTTCAGCAGGGAGAAATGTAAGGTACTACACTTAGGCAGAAAAAAATAAAATGCACAGACATAAGATGGGTGACACTTGGCTTGATAACATTACATATGAAAGGGATCTAGGGGCCTTAAGAAATCACAAGCTGTACATGAGTCAAAAATGTGATGTGGCAGCTGAAAAAGACAATGTGATTCTATGCTGCATCAAGAGGAGTACAGTGTCTAGACTGAAATGTCTGCTTTGGTCAGACCTCACCTTGAATACTGGGTCCAGTTCTGAGTACCACAATCCAAGAAGGATATTTACAAGCTGAAATGTGTCCAGAGGAGGGTGACCAAAATGGTAAAAGGCCTGGAAACCATGCCCTGGGAGGAACGGTTTAGGGAACTGGGTATGTTTAGCCTGGGGAAGAAGAGGTTGAGAGGTGGCATGATAGCCATGTTTAAATATTTTAAAGGATGTTATATTGAAGAAGGAGCAAGCTTGTTTTCTGCAGCTCCAGAGACGGGACCAGGTTACTTGTTAATTTTAAAGTGTGTTTTTGTGCTTTCTATCACTTTTTTTGTTCTTTTTCTTTATGAATTTCCTGCCCTCGTGTCTTCTTGCGAGAAGTTGTGGGATTTCGATCCAGGAAGTGAACGGAGCTCCATTAGAGCTCTGGTCAACTCCTGGGCTGCCCTGTCAATGGGAGAGGAGGTAAGTGTGATGGGGAGGGTGATTGTGACAGGACAGGGGTGGGAGTGGAGACTGTGGGACAGGAATGCTTTTTTCGTTCGTGTCTGATAATCTCCATTCTGGCCAAAGGTAAATTTGAAAGGGCACTTATGGGCCAACATAAACCTTTTTAAAAACCATTACTCTTATGTTTCTGTTTGTGTTTTAATGCAAAGTGCCAGCACCATATATAGTGATGGCACAGGAATGAACAACTGTACTAATGAAAACTTTAGCTGAACCCACACTACACAAAAAACCCAGTTTGAACCCGGATTATTTGCCATGGTTCCTTCAGATGGAATCCTGGGATATATAGTCTGGTGAGGCACCAGCACTCTTTGGCAGAGGCGGATTGTAAGAAACTACAACTCCCAGGATTCCATAGGAAGGAGCCATGGCATATAATCCAGTTTCAAACTGGATTATTTGCCTAGTGTGGTTTCCACCCTAGTTTTGGGTCTCCATTTTTGGTCTTCCAGAAGTTTTTGACTTTTGCTCCTAGAAGCCCCCCTCCCCAGCCTGCCTAAATGGCCAGGGAGGGCTTTGGTGAGTTCGAAATCCAACAGATTTGGGTAGCTAAACACCTTGCCACAGTATGTGATTAACTTCTGTATCACTAGTATGAATGATAGCACCACATACTTATTTTATAAGTCATTGCTGTGCTACTTTTAGCTCTAAAAAAATCTTATTTTTAAATTATTATTATTATTTGTTAACAGGGTTTTTTGAACAGCTAATTAACAAAGTTACAGCAATAAAATATCAATATTTTTGGGTGGCCAAAGGCTGAGAGCCAGGGGCTTGGGGAGGGTTGCCCCCGTCCCTCTTCTCACCGGGCGCTGCTGCTGGCGGCTCTTCCATCCTCGGGGTCTCCCCTCCGGCCGCCCCATCGCTCGGGCCACCCTTGGCCCCTTCGTCTTCCCTTTGGCCGCGCCGGAGGAGGAACGGGAGCAAATCCTTCCTGGGCACCTTCCCCAGCGACTGGGCGGCCACTTCCACGGCGGTGTCGGGACAATAGCGCACGAGGAGCTCGGCCAGCCCCACCGGGGTGAGGGGCTCCAGCTTCCCACGCGGGACCGTGGGGCCCAAGTAGAAGGCGAAGGTGCGGAGCTCGCTCTCCGTCAGCTCCTCCAGGCTCCGCAGCAGACGCTCCCGGGCCTCCGCCATGGGCGCCGCGGGAGACCCCCCGCCCCACAGTTATTCCCACCACCCTCCCCCCCCCGTCTCCTCCACTGATGGGTTTTCGTGCTCCCGATGTTTCTGAGCAGAAGGAGCCAACGGGGCGCGGAGAGAGCGGGAACAAAAGAAGCGCCCCCTTCCTTCCTCTCACATCATGGCCACTTTCGTTTTGGGTCCTTTATGCGCGGGAAAGGGAAGGGGCGGAGATGGCAGAACTGGCCCCAAGGTCTCTTCCAACTCTACAAGTCTGTGAATCTACGATCACACTGCACTGTTACAGCGCTATTGTTCCACTTCAACTGCTTGGGCTGGCTTCTATAGAATCCTGGGATTTGCAGTTTAGGGAGAGGCATTTAAAACTCTCAGCCAGAGAGCTCTTAGGCCTCACTAAACTACAAACCTCAGGATTCCACAGGAGGCAGCCAGAGCAGTTAAAGTTTCAGGAGAAAGGATTGAGGAAAAGGTGCCAAAAATGGTGTCTTGGAGTAGATTAGTTCAGTGGCTCTTCACCTTTTCTTTACCAGGGACCCCCTTTAAATATCTTTTATTGCCCTGGGCCTCCAAGGCTTAACTCAAGATTTAAAACAAATAATAATAATAATAACTGATAATAAGACAATTACACCATCCATTAATCCTTCCCTCAGAGGCCCTGGAGGGGGAGAGAAGACTTTTCTCCTGCTTCTTCCTGCAAATTTGTGGCTGGAGCAGATTGAATGGCAATGTGCAGGTCAAGCCAGCCAGCCTTTGCTTTAGCTCCTGTCACATGGCTGCTCTACTGCAGGGAGGAGGTGGGCCAAGTAGGCTTCAAGCCTTCATGGACCCCCCTAATGAGGACATCACAGACTCCTGGGTGGTCCCTGGACCACAGGTTAAGAATGACTGGATTAGTTGCTTGGTCTTCGCTTTGAATTATATTGGTGAGGCACTAGGATTCTCTGATAGAAAAGGCTAAATACCTCATAAAACTACAAATACCAGACTAGAACTATGGTGGATAAAGTGGTGTCAAACTGCTATATTTC
Source organism: Gambelia wislizenii (assembly GCA_030847615.1). Taxonomy (NCBI): domain Eukaryota; kingdom Metazoa; phylum Chordata; class Lepidosauria; order Squamata; family Crotaphytidae; genus Gambelia; species Gambelia wislizenii. The sequence goes on along the minus strand of JAUMIR010000002.1, from coordinate 241,686,654 downwards.
TGCAGTGCAGTAGGCCCCTATAATGTAAGTAGCTCTGGGGGTGGGGTGGGGGCGCAAGTAAGCAAACTAGGATCTATGGATCCGGCCAGGAGTCACACACTGACATTAAAAAGAAATGTAGTCAAATATCATTATGCATAAACTCTCCCATCCTGAACATTTCTCTCCAAAGTAAGTCACAATGTATGCATATAAAAATATGCTTGGTGTGGAAAGAGTGGATAAGAGGTTTATCTCCATCTTTCTCAATTCTAGAACCTGAGGTTAAAATAGGAATTTGCTAATGCAACCTGTTGACCACCAACCTGGACAACTTTTAAAGTTGACCATCAACCTGGACAACTTTAAAAGGGTATTAAATAAAAACTCATGAAGGATGCCAATGAGGATAGATATATACACCCTTCAGTACCAGAGGGACTATGCCACAATGTTCCATTAGCTGGGGAACATAAAGGGGCATGGGAAGTTGTCATCATGCGCTGCTTGTGGGCTTCCTATTGGGGTGTGTGATTGGCCATTGAGAGAAAAGCGTGGGTTGCATTAGCGACAGGACTGAAGGGGAGACCCCCTGAGAATGGAACACCCTCCAGCAGCAGTGTTTGGTGAGAAGATGCCTAAACAGGCCTTTGGTGGCTGGATCTCAGCTTGCCACAGAAAAACATGGATTTTCTACAGGGTTCTTATGAACCTGGATGCTCCTGGCTGGGTGTGGCTGGTTAACATCATTGTCATTGGAGTGGTAAAACATCTCTGCCGAACAGGGAGAACAGCATTGAGGTGCCATCTCCTCCACACATTTTGGACAAAAGGGATAGTTTTTGGATTTATAGATAAAAATTCTTAACACCACATGGCCTCAACTTAGAGAATGATACAATCTTCCATGAAGGATGCCGATAACATAGCGTTCTAAACTGCTAGCTACAGTTATAGCTCAGTTTCATCTTTGGCAACTCAAGAGGGCAGAAGCTGAAATGTTTTGCTCTTGGTATACAGTTTTTTTTTAAAAAATTGTTTGTTAATCACTTCAATAAATATACAGTACAGTATATATCTTCAGTGATTAACTGCATCTTTCTGGGATCCAGGACAAACGTGGGAGAAGTGCTGTTGATTTGCTTTTTCATCACTCCTCTCTCTCACACACAGACACAGGACTTTTTCAAACAGGGTAAAAAAACCCCCGAGGAGGTTGGGAGAAGAATGGGGCTGTTGCGCTTACAGAGTTCCGTTTCAGATGATGCAGTCCTCCTCCATTCTCCTTCCGACCTCCCCCTGTGCTGTGGGTGCTGCTTTTTACTGATAGAGGTTTTCCGTCAACAAAAAGCAGTGCTTGCAGCACGGAGGAGGGTCAGGAGGAGGATGGAGGAGGACTGCGTCATCTGAAATGGGGCTCTGTAAGCGTGACAGCCCTGTCCTTCTCCCGACCTCCTCTGGGTTATTTAACCTCATTTGAAAAAGTCCATTCACACTCATTCATGAAGGGAGAAGAGGAGAGATCTCTCTCCCTCCTCCCTTTGCCCCCAGGGCGTTTGTTATCTATCAATTTCATTATCTGCCGGGGCCCTGGAACCAATCCCCCACAGATACAGGGGTCCTACTGTATTTTTGTTGAATAAATCATGACACAGTGTAATATGTCATGTGTTGTTGTTCATCTTGAGATTGTATTTACCTAATTTTAAGACCCGCTAAGGAACAGATTATTGTTATTATATCCTGATAATGTAAAACCATAGAATTCAAAGAGGGTATACTTTCTTTTTCACACAACTGTATCTTGCTTAGGTTTGTATCCTTATTTTACTTTCCCATTTACAGTTGATGAAGTGGTAAATTTTGAAATGCTGTCACTCATCACGAGGTTACCTGCAACCCCTTTAAGCCTGGAACACAATCCAGAGCACCTTTGTGATGCCATCTCTTAAACCGCTCTTCAAAACCTGTCTTTTCTGTGAAGATACTACTCTAGCTTAATTCCTTACAAACCAAAGAAGACATTATTCTAGTTGCATTTTAAAATGCAAATCCTGTGACTGACTGTTTCTCTTCCTTTACAATAAGTAGTCAGTCCTCTGCCTAAATCCAGATTGTGCCTCTGGTTAGGAGAGCTAGCTATGCCTCCCCCCCCACCTCCGCAAGGCCTTTTTCTTACTAAAAACATGTCCCTTTAAAAAAACGGAACATGTAGCAGCTGGGATAGGTGGAGATTTTCACCAGGGAAGGTTTAAGCTTTCTGTGATATTCTGGATTGTTATAATAATGTTGTGTTTATTAGAGAAATTACAGTAGGAAGTGGCTATGTAAGCAATGTACAGTGACTATAATAAGGTAAATGATCTCTAGGGAGGGGTGAGAGTATGGAATATTGGGTGTGATTGGCTGAGTGTTTGAATAGGATTTGAAAAGGCTGGTGTGTGTGAGACAGCTGGACAGTTAAGAATACGAGTCAGAGATATTAGGACTGTTAGCCAGATACAGAGGAGATTATCAGACAGGAACAAAACAAAAAAAGCATTCCTGCTCCACAATCTCCTCTCCCACCCCTGTCCCATCCCTGTAACGCCACAATAATAAAACTTTTCAGACCTACCTTTGTAGCGTCTTCATGGCCGCCCAGGAGTGAATGGAATTCTAACGAAGCTCCTTTCACTTCCTGGAGTGAAATCCCACCCATTCTCACGAGAAGACAAGAGCGCGGGAAATTCAAAAATAAAAAGCAAAATACAAGACAAAAACTGACAGCAAGTACAAAAACACACTTTAAAACTTCTAAGTAAACCAGGGAAGTTTTTAAAAAAGTGTGTCACCTGGATTTCCCGATCTCACTAGGAAGTGTTCTGGCAGGGACCACTCATTGATGCTGGGATCTTGCCAGCATAACAGGGCACCTTTTCTGTCGCATGAAAATGTGTTACAGAAATAGAATGTAAAGAAGCCTTTACGTGGTCTCTAGAAGGTTCAGTGTGTTTTCATTTTCAAGTATTATCTATCCTGGTTTTTTCCTTCCACATGTGCATATTGTTAGCTCTGAATAAAAAAAAACTTGCTGAAACATGTTAAACTGCTCTTTTTTTTGTAGGAACAAATCCCTATTGTTTCCATGTTATTCCTGCCTTTGCTACCAAATTTTCTGTTAAAGGAGCAACACCCATGAAAGCATCTGCTTCCTTGGATTTTATCAGATGCAGCAAATATGGTGTCATAATGATGCCCAATGAACACTAAAGGGTGCCCATTTTGCATGATGTAGTGCTTTTGTGTTACAGCAAGTAACAAGGAAGCATCGAGATCCAGAGGCAAAATGCTAAAGAGATTTTATTCAGAGTTTGCATGCTGACAGAGAGACATTAGGAGAGAACAATGGACACTCCACCTCAATGCAGGCAGGCAGGTAGTTATAGCAAGCAACAGAGAGACATGATGAAAATGAGCAGAAGCTTCTCCTTAATGAGCAGAAGCTTCCTTCTTTGTCCAGGACTTACAGGTTATATAGGCTCTTTGTCACGTACACAGTTAACCATTTGTCTGTTGATACACTCAATCACTGAGATCAAAGGAGGTCTTAGCCTAGGGATGTGATGTTACATGAAAGAAACTTTAGATAGGAAGGTAACACTGAGTTGTAAAACCCAAGGTGTAATTTCCTGAGCATTCCTTCAAAGATGGCTTATGAAGCCAGATGTTTTATTGGCCCAATTGTAAAGGCAGGAAGAAAGGAAGGGCATGAGATTCTCTGGGTGTGCCCAGGTGTGACCACACTTTTGTGTTCTCAAAAGGCATTCTTTATTATTGATAAGCCAAGCCGTCAATTGATTGGCCGTGGGTTTTTGTTTTTTTTTGTGTACTTGCGAGTGTCTGAAACCATGCCCTGTTTTGCTGGTGTGATTTCAGCGTCAATGGGTGGTCCTTGCCAGAACACTTCCGGGTGAGAACGGGAAAACTAGGTACAGGATGCTCTTTTTATGAACTTCCCTGTTTTGCAGGCAAGTTTTAAAATGTATTTCAGTGCTTGTATGTTCGTTTTGTTTTTTAATTTATCTGTTTTTCGACTTTTAAGCGTGCCCACATCTTCTCATGAGAACCACTGAGATCACACCCACCCACCAACATGGAAGTACGGGGCTGCTTTTTCAGACTATTATGGCAACGTTCGATATAAAGGGTTATTTTGCTGGCACACTTATGGTTTAAAATATGGCGGGAAAGAAACATTTGTGGAGGCTTGTCTGATAAAGTCCCTTAACTGAGGTATACCTGTACTCTCTTTGCTCTGGGCTGCTGGAAGGAGGGAAGAAGAAGGAAGGACTCCACTCCTCATATGACTCTCTGCTGCTGGGCTTCTTTGTAATGTAGAGAAAGCTTGGGCCTTGTGAAACCTACTTACAGCATGGGGACATGACTGAGGAAAGCAGACCTGAGCGGGGAGGAAAGAGCAGGAGTAAAGGGATGGTTTTCACTCCTTGGAAGGGGAGGCAAACACTCTAGTCTAGGGAAGAGCCCAGCAAATTCTCATACAGTGGGCCCTCAGTATCTGCTGAGGTTTGGTTCCAGGACCCCTCATGGATATCAAAATCTGTGGATGTTCAAGTCCCATTATAATACAATGGTGTAGTGAAATGGTGTCCCTTATATAAAATGGCAAACAGCAAGATTTGCTTTCTGGAATTTATTTTTTAAAAAATATTTTCAAGCTGTGGATGATTGAATCCGTGGATAAAGAATCCATAGATACGGAGGGGTGACTGTGTATTATTTCTGTAGAGACAATTGAAGCTCCCTTTTTCCTCAGAAAAGAGGAGGGGGTGAGTTGCTTGGTGAAGAAGGTAAAGAATTTCAAACCCATTGTTTTTCCTGTTTCATACAGCCCTCCCTTAGAAACAGAAGGAGCAGTGGAAGGCAGAGGCAAGGATATTCCTTCCCAGCTGAAGATTGTTTCATGCTCCCCCCCCCACTATGAAAACACTGGAAGAGGAGGAGCTGCTTGTTCTGTTTAGAAAATGGCCCTGCCTCTCCTCAGAGGAACCAAGATGGAGAGTGGGGAGGCTTCCAAGGTAATGCCTGCAAGCATCTCTAGGTAGTTACAGTTCAAGGAAATATGTAAGAATTGGCTCATGAGTCTGTGGAATCTTTCCCAACCTACCACTTTCCAGTTGCCTTGGACAATAAACTGCACAATTCACTTGCTAGCTGGGGATGCTGACACTTATTTAGAACTACCAGGTATCAAATAAGTTGTCAATTACATTTTATCACTGATCTATATCTCAGAGTCATAGAATTCTAAGAGTTGGAAGAGACCACAAGGGCCATCTAGTCCAACCCCCTGCCATGCAGGAATACACAATCAAATCATTCCCAACAGATGGCCATCCAGCCCCTGTTTAAAAACCTCCAGCGAAGGAGACTCCATCATACTATGAGGCAGTACATTCCATCTTTATCTTTTCCTCCTTCTCTCACTACTTGGTCATATGTATGCTATCCGTTCACCCATTGAACCACATGGATTGTTTGACTGGATTAGAAAAGATAAATAAGGAGTAAAGTTCTAAAACCAATTAGGATTACCAAACAGAATATGTATTCAATAGAATTCAAAGACATAGCCGTATTAGTCTGGAACAGTGGCTCTTAACCTTTTCTTTACCAGGGACCCCCTTTAAATATCTTTTGTTGCAGCAAAAGACCCCTAAGACTTAACTCAAGATTTAAAACCCTAATAATAATAAAAATGAGTGATACTAATACAATTACACCATCCATTAACCCTTCCCTCAGAGGCACTGGAGGGGAGAGAAAACTTTTCTTCTGCTTCTTCCTGCAAATTTGTGGCTGGAGGGGATTGAACCGCAATGCACATGCCAAGCCAACCAGCCTTTACCTTGGCTCTTGTTGTTGGGCTGAGCAGCCTTCAGCTTTCATGGACCCCCTGTGAGGACATTGCAGCCCCCTGGGGGGTCTACAGACCTCAGGTTAAGAACCACTGTTCTGGAATATCAGTACTCAAAGGGATCTTTTAGCACCTTTGAGACTAACTGAGAGAAAGAAGTTGCAGCATAAGCTTTTGTAAACTTAGTCTACTTCCTCAGATGCATGCTCTGTTACCTATTCTGACACCCCCAGCCCCATATTGAAATTAATAATTGGCAATATTTGATAATTAGGTCAAATGTGGTCTTCCACATAGAGCGGCCATTAACATAAACCTGGGGAACTTCTACTCAAAATCCCATCCCCAGAAGGAAAATATTTACTATAAAAACCCTTTTAAAGCTCCACTCAAGAACTCACAGTTCACCTTTCTACCCACTCCATATCTGAATCTGCAGCCAGGCGCATAGATCCCCTTCCTGTGGACATTACACCCCCTGTGCAGACATTCCAGATCGGGACCCCCCACTCTTCCACAACCTCATCTCTTCAGGAAAAGGTCATATCACTCATTGGAAAATCCCTTCACTATATCCCCTATCCAAATATATCCTACTGCTTTCGCTAGTCTTGTGTGAATGCTTGATACCTGAATGTGTGCATGAATGTGATTATTATTGCTGTTCCAAATAAAGATCATTGTTATTCTATCTAGCTTATGTCTCCTCCTTAGTACTCAGGGCCGATTTAAGGAATTTTGGGGGCCCCTGCAATGCTTTATTTTGGGGGCCCCATATGTTTATCTCAGGTCAATGTAACCTAACCTATTCACAATACAGGATGCTCAGATTACAGTAGGACCCCCGTATCCATGGATTCATTATCCATGGGACACAAAACAGCACACCTACCATAGAGTCTTCCTGGAAAATGTGTCCTCCCTAGCCGTTTTCTAGGCCCTCCAAGGGAACCCTATGGTATTTTAAACCAGAAGTCCCATTATTTTCAATGGCGTTCACTATTATTCATGGTTTTCAGAATCCACGCCCCCCCCCGAACCAATCCTCAGTGGATAAGAGGGGCCTACTGTATTAAATAATGTACATATGAGGAACAGCTTAGGAAGCTGGGCATGCCTGGAGAAGAGAAGGTTGAGAGGTGATGTGATAGCCATGTTTAAATATTTGAAGGGATGTCATACTGAGGATGAGGCAAGCTTGTTTTCTGCTGCTCCAGAGACTAGGACACAGAGCTATGGGTTCAAACTACAGGAAAAGAGATTCCACCTGAATATTAGGAAGAACCTCCTGACAGTAAGAGCTGTTCGGAAGTGGAATACACTGCCTTGGAGTGTGGTGGAGTCTCCTTCTTTGGGTTTTTTAAAACATAGGTTTGATGGCCATCTGTCAGGAATGCTTGGATTGTATGTTCCTGCAGGGCAGAAGCCGATCAGATGGGATGGCTGTTTGGATCCCTTCCAGCCCTATGATTCTATGATTCTAGGCTGCATTCAGAGCCTGGGAAAGTTACTCTTGGATTACACCTCCCAGAATCCCCCTGCCAGCACCCTTCTCAAGGTCTGGTTGCATTGTTCCTTTTCCAGCATTCTCTAGCCCAGTGGTTCTTAACTTGGGGTCTGCAATGTCCTCACAGGAGGTCCACAAAGGCTTGAAGGCTGCTTGGCCCACCTCCTCCCTGTAGTGGAGCAGCCACGTGACAGGAACCAAAGCAAAGGCTGGCTGGCTTGGCCTGCACATTGCCATTCAATCCACTCCAGCCACAAACTTGCAGGAAGAAGCAAGAGTGCCTCTGAGGGAAAGTTTAATGGATGGTGTAATTGTATTGTTGTTGTTGTTGTTAGCTATTATTATTAGGGTTTTGAATCTTGAGTTAAGTCTTGGGGCAACAAAAGATATTTAAAGGGGGTCCCTGGTAAAGAAAAGGTTAAGAACCACTGCTCTAGGCCAATGTCCCTCACATAACACTAATGGGATACTGGTGTTTTAGTGACAACAATAAAACCATTGTTCCCAGTAATATTACTCCAAATTTTAATGTATATTCTTTATATTCTTCTGTTAAAAGAGCTAGAGTGTTGTAGAAGTTTCAGCATTGCCCTATGACTGTGGAGACCAGGGTTTGAATCCTTACTCAGCCATGAATACCCACTGGCTGACCTTGGGCAAGTCACACTCTCTCAGCCTCAAAGGAAGGCAAAGGCACACACCCTTTGAACAAACCTTGCCTAGAAAACCCCATGGTAGGTTCACCTTAGTCAGAAATGACGTGAAGGCACATAGGCAAACACACACAAATTTCTTTTGCAGGCTGAACTCAGTTGGTAGCAAGGGGAGGAAGCTGAAGAAGACCAAGGGGGAAAGGATGGGAGGGGAGAGAAAGCAGGACATGTTAAGAGCAGCAGGAAGGATGGACTGGAGGGGATTTATGTGGAAGGAAGGAAGGAAGGAAGGAAGGAAGAAAGAAGCCCTTTCTGAGGGAAAGAGACAACCCTCAAATTCCCCCCCCCCTCTCTCACACACACTCACCCCTCTCCGACATGCCTGACTGGCTTCCTTTTGCAGCAGCAAACTCCCTCCAGCTTCTGCCACGGAGGGCTGCTGCTTCTTTCTCTTTCTCTTTCTAGTTTGGGAGACGCTGGGTTTTTTTGTTTTTTTTAAAGAAGCCAGCAGGAAGTTTTTGGAGGAGCGGCTCCTCCCAGCTGTTTCCTGGCTGTCTCCTTTGTCAGATAAGGAGGTCAGCAGGGGCCCCCCCTTGACCTTGGGGCCCCCTGCCAATGCTGATTTGGCAGACTGGTTAAACTGGCCCTGTTAGTCCTGGTATAGTTGGTCACAAGATCCTGCCATTGCCCTCTTCTCACATTGCCAAGTTGAGTACATTAATTCCCCAAGTTAATGTTGATATTTTGAGGGTCCTCACTGTCAGGATATTGGGACATACAGTAGTTAGATTTAATCTGCAAAGAGTTGAGAAATAGCACAGATCTGCTGAGCTAGTGATAGTTGCAAATGTATCAATGCTGATGAGCTCACAGAACTGCTGCAGGGCTGACTGGGGGAGGTGCTAGGAACTCTGCAGAGCTGGGTATTTAGTTTGTCCTATGGAGTTGAACTGAATCTTGTGCTGAATCTTGAAGTGTGAAGATGGATTTTCTTCTGTAGATGCTGTAATATATTGAAAATAGTCTTTTTTATGTGCAAGTAAGACAAGAAGATTTTAGACATAAGCCTGTGTCTATGCCTTTTGTTCTGATGCCTGGAGGAACAAACACTCTGCTACCATTTATTGTTGCCTGGACCTTTTGAAGAGGTTCCCAGTGCATGCTACCACCTAACACTCATGACCCCCAAGTGTATAGGGTAACAGCTCCATCGTTTTTTAAAAAGAGTCTGGCTAGGGGATAATGATCAAATGCAATTTTTAAGTGTGCCTTCTCTTTCTAGATTTCTACATACAGTAAGGTTTTCTTTTTGTGGGGAAACATGAAATACATCAGTCTCTGCCAGCAATCAGAAGTGCTGTCAGACCACAGAACAACTGTCACTTGGCTTTAGTGTGAATGAACTGGCCATAAGACTGCTGAATACTATGCAATGCCATTGGAAGAAGAATCTGTGGAGGATGCCTGTAGGGAAATGTGTTCCCAATTTTCAACAAGCAAGCCTTTGTTGAAGTTGGGCTTGGGCTAATTTATCTGGATTGTTAGTGAAGGGACATTCTAAACCAAGAGAAAGAAAAGCAAAACAGTCTCAGCCTTTTGATTATTGTTTTTATAGGAAGAAGTAGTTAATACTTAAACATTAGAATCATAGAATTGAAGAGTTGGCAGAGACCACGAGGGCCATCCAGTCCAACCCCCTGCCATGCAGGAAATCACGATCAAAGCATCCCTGACAGATGTTAGAGAACTCTCCAAACTACAAATACTAGCATTCCATAGAAGGAAGGAGACCCCACCACGCTCCGAGGGAGTGTGTTCCACTGCCGAACAGCTCTTACTGAGAGATGGCCTCCTCTCTGACACAAGTTTATCTCAATGTATTTTTTCCTTTTGTAGCAGGGAAGTGAATCCTCTCATATGTTTCTCATGAGAAACACCGAGATCTCGCCTATGCTAAATCCAGGAAGTAAACTCCCGTTCTTAAAGCGCTAGTGGTTGTCATGCAGTACTTCTGTGGCAGTTCTTTTGCATGTTTACAGTAACATAAGTGTAATAGTGCCACTATGTTTCTGCTATCCTCATTCGTGGAATTATAGCATTTTTAGATGCGTGTCTGATAAAGTCCTAAGTGTGCCTCTTTCAAAATTGTGGGAATTTTGCAGGTGGTACTAGATTAGTTCTTTCCTTTTTCATCCTTTCCACCAAACAGCTAAGAGCTAGGATTTTATTTTTTTTAAAACCAAAGAGCTACAAGCACATATTTAGTGGCATGTATTTGGTGGCATGTATACCAGGTATTTCACTGTTTGGCTCAATTGCCAAGAAACAAAATGAAGTAATTAGCACAGTTATATATATCGCAGAATTTGACATTTCTTGGTGCAGAATCTGGGTTACTTTGGCCAAAAAAAAAAAAAGTTTTAAAAACCAAATATAGACTCCAGATCAACTAGGTAGGCTCATACTGTGCAAATTACATACAAATATTCTGCATGCATGAATGACCAGAAATACTAGGAGCAAATAATGAGGGACTGGTGTCACTTTCTTTCTTGCAAGCAGGACTAAATAAGATTCCCACAATTAGCAACTGCATACATGGCCTTTTAAACACAAGTTACAGGTATGCCCCTCTCCCCAGACCCAGACCATGGCATGGGAGAAGGGGAAGATTTACCCTGCGACCTCCAGTATAGTCCCAGTCCAGGTCCCCTCCCAACCATCTGGCCAATCCAGCTTTCTATTGATGGAATGGAGGAGGTTCCAGAAGAAATGAAGAGGAATTCCTCAGGACTCAGAACAAGATGGTCTTCCTGAAAGGCAGAAGGAGTGATGCAGAGTGCCTCTGCCAGGATGGTCTTTTTGAGTAATGTGGGGACAGGAGCAGAGAGGAAAGAGAGCTTTCCAGACAGGTCAGCTGTGGAGGTTGTGGCCTAGGAATAGCAGGACCAAGAACGTGGGGTCATTGTTGTCCAGAACGTCCTCTGGAGGAAAGAAGGAAAAACAACAAGGACAAGAGAGGGAAAGATCATTCATGAGACTAAAAGGCATCCAGGAAGTCAAACTAGATCTAGGTGCAGATAAGAGCAAGGTTGGGCATATGTTAGGACTCCAAGTGAGCATATAACATACCTTTTTCACTTTAACTGCCTTTGCCTCTAGATGTTGTGAACCTCAGCTCCCATGATCCCTTACCAATAACCATGAAATTTGGAACTACTGGGAACTGCGATTGAAAATGTAATCAGGCTGAGGAAATCTTCACTATAACATACCCAGGGCATTCGAGAAGGTTTTAGACAGAGTGAAAGAAATCGGGAATTTGCATGGCCTGAGTTTCTTTTCATGTTTAAACAGACTGATGTGGGCGCCTTGCCTTTGGGCCTCTCAAAGTTCTGCAGCCAGCCCTGGGCTGTCCAGAGTGCAAGAGAGGACTGTCAATTGCTGTTAAGGCATGATGGCCATACAGGACATCACATGTTAGAGGCAGAATGCTAATGAACACGAGTCATAGGAATGTAGTACAGCTTTAGCATTCATATTCTGCTCCTGGGATATGAAAGCAACAAACAACAGCTTAGCCACCATGGGAATCAGTTGCTCTAGTAGATGGACCTTGGTCTGCTCCAGTCAGGCTTTGCTTATACTCCAGAGTCTTTAAAAAAACAAACAGCCTTGTCTCTCTTTCCTGCACTGCTGACATCAAGACTCTAGACTCAGGTAGTGGTGTGTATGTCTTTTGCAAAAGCATTACTCTGTAAAATGTGATGCAACTAATGGAGCAATAATAGTATTTGATCAACAACATGGTAGTGATATAGCTATAGCTATATTTATACTAATGTTTTATTTATAGATTCAAATCCCTTCCACCAGTTGTAACTGATGTGAACACTCAAGCCCTCCAGGAAATGCCTCCATACAAGCATACAGTGAGCAAAAGTTATGCAGACCCAGTCCTATACCTGATTTAATGCAAAACAACAACCAAAAGCTAAAGGTGTGCTTTCCTTTCTAGCTGATGTATGAAGGAGGAGTTCTTTTGTCTTCCAAGATTAAATTTTAACTGATTTTTTAATTTTAGCTTTCCTTTTAATTGTAAGAAGCAGGGGCAACTGAAAGTGGTGTCAAAATCCATGCTGTGAAGTCAAAGGCTTTCATGGCTGGCATCCATAGATTTTCCTTGTTTTTTTTCTGGGCTGTGAGGTCGTGTTCTGGAATAGTTTCTTTCTGATGTTTCGCCTGCATCTGTGGCTCCAAACAATCTACAGACCAACTAAGAAAGTCCAAGAAATGCTTCGCTCAGCAAAGGACAAAAGAGACCCTCTCACAGCTGCAGGAGTTTACCACATACCATGCAGCTGTGGACAAGTTTACATAGGGACCACTAAATGCAGTGTTCAGACATGAATCAAGGAACATGAGAGACACTGTAGACTGGGCCAGCCAGAAAAATCAGCAGTAGCAGAACATAAACCAACCTGGATACTATTTGAAAACACAGAAATTCTAGACCAGGCCAACAACTATCTTGTCAGAATGCACAGGGAAGCTATTGAATTCCACAAACACCTGGACAACTTCAACAGGAAAGAAGAAACCTTAAAAGTAAACAAAATCTGGCTTCCAGTTTTGAAGAACAATAGAATAAAAACTCAGCACTTACAAAGGAATTCCACCCAGGGACAAGGGGAATCCCAGCAGATAATGGCCCATCAACCAACCATTAGCCAAACAGACACTAAAGAGCCTTGCATTTCTATACCCAGAAACTAACCATTCAATTACACAATTTACATATACTACCCTAGGGGTTCACAGCATATAAGCTGCACATACACTCCTACCCAGCCATTCTCTGAAGATGCCAGCCACAGATACAGGCGAAATGTCAGAAAGAAACTATTCCAGAACGCAGCCTCCCAGCCTGGAAAAAACCCAAGGAAAATCTATAAAATCCATGGTGTTTGTATTCTTAGACTAGGTCTTCCAACATCCTATGAGGTTTTGAGCTTGTTTGTGTAAATATGTAATTTGGATTCAAACAGCACCCACCAAGCTACCGTTGGTTGCTGCCAGCCCTAAAAGAGGAGTTAGATCCCACTGAGATTTACTGATATTCCCTCTTTGCCAGACCATAGAAAAACTACATGAGTAGTAGAATCATAGAATCATAGAATTGCAGAGTTGGAAGAGACCACGAGGGCCATCCAGTCCAACCCCCTGCCACGCAGTGCTTGCCTGTGTGATAACTTGTACATTACATACACAGAGGGTAGGAGACATTTAATCCATAATACAAGCTGGCAAGGGGAAGGAATAGAGGACTTGTTCTGCTTCCATGAGTCAACATGCTCACCTCCTGGACCGGAAAGTGGAGTTGGGCATACCAGTCTTGGCACTGCAAGCTGAGGTGGAATGCTAGATCAAACAAGAGGAGCATCCAGAATAGGATATTCCAGTTGGGGCTTCTTTTCTTATTACAGATGGAGGAGTTAATGATGCCTGTGAAGAAGAATTGAGGGAAGGAGATTAGTTGTGCATAGTCCCGAAACTATGGGACCATCTAAATGGCAGTGCCCACTCCCGCCATGTTGGATTTTCGCCTTAGTGATCACTCGCTAAGGCGATAAAATGAAATGAATATTTTATGTTCTGCTTTCTTATAAAATTGGAAAATCGCTCTATTGCACCTTGGAATGACTTTTTTTAAAAAAAGAAACCGGCGGCAGTGAAGAACTAATGCCAGTAAATCACTCGCAGCCGCCATCCAGAATGCGAGGCTTATTGGAGCTTTGGAGGCCAGACAAACTGTTTAGACATGTTGCTGCTGCTGCTGCAAGATGCCAAAACTATGAGGTCCTTTTGATTTTTACCCCTTGTGTAGATGGGCCTGTGTTGAACAAAAGAAACCTTCACCATCAGTTCTGAGAGCTTTTGCTCTAGTGCCAGTTTGGACACATCTTCTAAAAAAGTTTAGAATATATGAAGAACTATGTGGTGTCAGACAAAAGTGTCTTTTAGTCCAGCAATCTGTTTCCACACTGACCAGCAGGTAGTCTATAGGAAACCCAGCAGGAGATCACATGGATGCTATTGCATTCTATGCTTATGCTTTGGGGCACTGTGAACATGAAAAGAATGGACAAGGCCTAAATATTCTGGAAATCATAAATTCTGGGTGTTAAGATGGATTTTGGGAACTGTACTGACTACAAGATGCTAGGATTTGTCCTTGAGCAATGGATGGGATGGGGAAAAAGCCAGAAGGAATATGCAGGATACACGTTTCCATATGGTCAATGAAGATGTCCCAGCACGTGCATTATTCTGCTTTAGGGCTCAGCATTATTCTGCTTTAGAGGCTGCCCGTGCTTGAAATATGGCGCGGAGCCGTCCCAAGCTTCACGGAAGTGACACGGACGGCTTCGCAAGAGGCACAGCGTCGTCCGAAAAATACCCTTGCCGCGCAGCAGTTTCGGGAGGCTGCTCGCGTGGCAAGGGACGATTTTTCCGTGTCTGAAAATCTCCTAAGTTAGATCTCTGTTCACTCCTAGTTTGCCCTGTCATTGGAAGAGAAGGTAAGTGTGGTGGGGAGGGTGATTGTGGCAGGACAGGGACAGGAACATTTTTTGCGTTCTGGTCTGATAATCTCCCTAGTCTCCAGGGTTGTAGCTCACCACTCAAACCACTACACCACACTGGCTTTTACTCGGATTCTCTGGCTTTTCTACGCAAATGAAGATTCAGGAAGGACTCATTCCGCGCTTTCTGCAAGCGTGCTGATGACTAAAAAGGCCAATCCGAGATAAACAAGTCCGGTTGCAAAAAGCACAGCAGAAGGTCTCCTTGGGTGATGTTTTTGGGTTTTGATTCTTTCTGCGTTGTCGTTTCTCTTCAAGACTTGTTCGTCATGAGTTCTCAAATAAGGCTGCAGCATTGTGGATAGTGCATCTCCATGCCTCCCGATGTGAGGCCAGGGCGGACCATTGTTGGTGATCAATTTGGCCGAGCCTGAGATTTTGTTTCAGGGAGTCTTTGTATCGCTTTTTTGGAGCGCCCCTCTTACGCTGACCCGTGGCGAGTTCACCGTAGAGTAGTATTTTTGGGAGGTGATGGTCCTCCATCCTAGAAACGTGCCCTGCCCAGCGCAGCTGCGTTCTCAATATCATGGCCTCAATGCTGGTGATCCCTGCTTGCTCAAGGACAGCAACATTCGTCACATAGTCAGTCCAGTGTATATTTAGGATTGTGCGTAGACAGCGCTGATGAAAACATTCAAGGAGTCATAAGTGTTGGCGATAGGTGACCCATGTTACAGACCCGTGAAGGAGAATAGACAGTACAATGGCTCTATGCACATTGATTTTTGTGCTTCGCCTCAGGTGTTTGTTACTCCAGACTCTTTTGTGAAGTCTTCCAAATGTGCTATATGCCTTTGCTAATCTGTGATCGATCTCTTTGTCAATCTTGGCACCTGAGGAGATGATGCTTCCCAGGTAGGTGAACTGCTGAGTGGACTTGAGCACAGATTTGCCAACAGCAATGTGGGGGTGGTGGTGTTCATCCTGTGGTGCAGGCTGGTGAAGAACTTCTGTTTTCTTCAGGTTGACTTCTAGCCCAAACAGCTCTGCAGCTGTTGCAAAGCAGAACGTTAGGTGCTGCAGAGCTGCTTCTGTGTGGGCAACAAGGGCAGCAGCATCGGCGAAGAGCAGCTCACAGACTAGATAGTTTAGAGTCTTAGTGTGAGCCCTCAGACGGAAGACTTCACAAAAGAGTCTGGCGCAATAAACACCTGAGGCAAAGCATATTCTTGTATCCTGCAGTCACGGATTCCCCCATGCATGGCTTGAAAATATCCCCCTCCCATTTTTTTTGTTTTTGTTTTTACAAAATGCAAACCTTGATTTTGCTATTTTATATAAGGGAAACCACTATACTATCCCATTGTATATAATGGGGCTTAGGCATCCATGGATTTTGATATAAGTGTGTGCGTGCTTACTGAAACTAAACTCCAGTGGATACCAAGGGCCACTGTATTTAACATTCTCTCATCTTTTAATATTATCCATTCTTTTACCCTGACAAGGCAACAGGCTGTAAAGTAGATTTTAAAATCTGGTAATCCCAAACCTCCTCTCTATCTATCATCTTGAAGCACCTTGAACTTTACTCTAGGTATTTTTCCTTGCAAAATATATTTTGTCCGATCCTTCTACCAGTCCTTAAATGGCTCATCTTTCATTAATGTTGGAATAGTTTTTAATTTTCTTTGAGGTGCGGTCTACAATACAATTAATAACTCCATTGAAATCTCCTAAAACTAAATTTTTCTCCATCTCCGTGTTCATAATTTCTTTGTCCAATTTTTTCAAGATTTTTTCTTGTTTTTCTGATGGTGTGTATACTGCTACTACAAGGAGCTTGGTGTCTTGCATAGACACTTCTATACCAATATATTGTCCATCTTCGTCTTTAACAATTTCTTTCATTGGCTACCAATTATCTACATATATTACTATTCTTTTCTTCTTTTGTGGCTGACACAAGAAATTGGTCTCGTTTGGGGTTTTGTAAAAATTTGATGTCGCTCTAATTCTAATTTCTTGAAGGGAGATTATATCAAATTTGGTTTTTCCCCCCAGATAATGAAAGACTTGCCCTCACTTGTACTCTGCATTCATTCCTTTTAAACTCCAGGAGCCAATTCTTATGTCCATTTTGAAGTCTAATTATTATACCTTTATACCCAAAAATGATCTTATTATTATTTTTTATTCTTCTTCTGGTTCAATAGGTAATTGAGATTGTGATGTATTCACCTCTTCTTCTGTAACTGTATCTTCTGGTAAGTTTCTTTTCTCCGATTCACTTCTTTCCTTCTCTCTCCTTCCTTCTTCTGGTTTTCTAGTATCTCTTCTGCTCATATCTGATGTACCATTTTCTTCTGTTGGTCCACCCATTTCTGCTGTTCTTTAACATCTCATAGATCTCTCTTGCTTTATCAACATGTTTCTTCTGTCACTCCCATATATTTTTGCCAAGACTGGGATAAGATGTTCATATATCATTTAGTTTGGGTCCTCCGGAACTCCTCTTATATTTATACATTTCTCTCTGTATCTTATTTCTTCAGTCAAATTTATATTCCTCTCTTCCTGTTGTCAGTCAGGGTCTTAGAAGTGGTTTCCAGCTTTAAAGTTTTTTTCTTTTACATCTTTCCCATCTTTTTGAACAGAGTTCAGATCTTTTGTGGCTGATTCCAGTTTATTTACCAAAATTATTGGTAAAGAGTTCTTTTCTTAATATCTGTCCTGAGTTCATTTCTTGAGTCTGTCAATTCTGTTCTTATCTTTTCCTTAAAAGAGCATCGTTCTTGTGGATGTAACAAACCTGGGTCTACTGGTTTTGAGGAAGTGTCTAACGAGGGTCTTCTCTGTGTCATGGCCTGAGATTGTGTTTGAGCTGTTGCTTTTCTAGTACCTGTTGCCATATTCTTATTAGTCTTTTATGGTATTTATTTATCGCAATCTTCTGTCGCTGCCTTCTTAAAGTTGTTTCCCCCTCCTCTTCTACCCTCTTCTCTCTTCCTTCTGTTCCCCATTTTTTCTCTTTTTAATAATATATATAATAAGATTTAATTTACTCTGTGTGTAATTTATTTCATATCCTCTAGGTGGTGCTGTTGATACACAAAAGTTAGCTCTATAAATGTGTGATCTTGTTTCAGTTTACAGTCCTCCCTCCCCATTCGCAGCCTCCACACTCACAGTTCCGCATATTCGTGGTTTGCCATGAGGGGAGACCGGGGAAAGTGGCAACGGGGCCTCTGAGGCCCCATTGCCACTTTCAGGGGGGAGTGGGGAGGCAAGGGGAAGTGACCACGGGGCCTCCGGAGGCCCCATGGTCGCTTCAGGAGGGAGTGGGGAGGTGAGGGAAAGTGACGACAGGGTCTCCGGAGGCCCCGTGGTCACTTTGGGAGGGAGTGGGGAGGCAGAGGAAAGTGATGACGGGGCCTCCGGAGGCCCTGTGGTCGCTTCAGGAGAGAGTGGGGAGGAGGGGGGAAGCAATGATGGGGCCTCCGGAGGCCCTGTGGTCACTTCAGGAGGGAGTGGGGAGGTGAGGGGAAGCGACGACGGGGCCTCCGAAGGCCTCATTGCCACTTTCGGGAGGGCGGGGGAGGGCTGTCATTATTCATGGAATTTTCACATTCGCGGAGGGGCGTGGGACCTAATGCCCACGAATGTGAAGGGACGACTGTAATTCAGTTCCTCTAAGATCTTAACCTTGGAACTATCAGCTGTTTATATTACCTACTATCAGACTGTCTTTTCCCTTGACACCTTAATTGAATTCAGTTGCAAATGTTTCTTCTGTAAGCTACTCATAAGAGAATACTGAAACTCCTATAAATTAGCTCAAACCTCTCTATGTTCTCTATCTAAATGTTAAATACCCTTTCCAAATTTCTTATACAAATGCTAATTAACCTGATTTCCTTTACTACTTATCCCTTTCCCTTTAACTCTTCCTCTCTGTTCTATTCAAAAGAGAGAAAAAACCTTATCCTGTATACCCCTTCACTTGAAACCTTAAATATACAAAATAGAATAATCAGTCCTACACCACCAAAGCCTCTTTCACCATCCCTCATTCTCCTATTTTCTTCACTTCTTGTCCTATCCGTTTAATGTACTTCACCAGTCCCCTTTTGGTATTACAGTAGGATCCCCATATCCACTGATTCATTATCCACTGATTTAATTATCCACGGGACACAAAACAGCACACCTACCATAGAGTCTTACTAGAAAATGTGTCATCTCTAGCCATTTTCTAGGTCCTCCAAGGCAAATCTATGGTATTTTAAACCAAAATTCCCATTGCAAATTCCCTTTAAGCCTTTCTCAATTATGTTCAGCAAGGGCAGATGCGTTCTAGCTTGCAGATTTCTATCAACCACTCCATTCCCTCTTCTCTTTCTTCCCTCCCTTTGAACCACCGCCCCAACCCTTTCCCTATTCCCCCTTTTAGTCTCTTTATTAATACTATTTAAAATAATTTCCCCTCTCCTTTTCCCGCTCCCCACCTCAGAATTTTACAATTCCCAGTCACCTATATTTTAGCAAGACCACTTATAAGTTTCCCTTGAGCCCTTCTCAATTTTGTTCAACAAACAATAACTCATTCCAACTTTCAGATTCTTCTCAACCACCCCCTTGGCCTAGGTTTTCTATGTTTTTTTTCCGGGCTGTGAGGCCATGTTCTGAAAGAGTTAATTTCTGACATTTTGCCTTCATCTGTGGCTGGCATCTTCAAAGAATGGTTGGGTAGGAGTGTGTCTGGGGTTTTTATACTGTGAGCCCCTGTTGGTGATGATATGTAAATTTGTGTATTTGAATGGCTAGTTTCTGAGGGGAGATATGCAAGAAGGATTAGTGTCTGTTTGACTAATGGTCCATTGTTTGCTGGAAATCACCCTGTCCCTGGGAGTTCATTTGCATGTGTTGCATTTTGATTTTAGTGTGTTTCAGGACTGGTAACCAAATTTTGTTTACTTTTAAGGTTTCTTCTTTCCTGTTGAAGTTGTCCTGGTGTTTGTGGATTTCAATAGCTTCTCTGTGCATTCTGACATGATAGTTGTTGGCTTGGTCCAGAATTTTGGTGTTTTTAAATAACATTTTGTGTCCAGGTTGGTTTATAAACTGCTTTGCTACTGCTGATTTTTCTGGCTGGCCCAGTCTGCGGTGTCTCTCATGTTCCTTGATTCGTGTTTGCACACTGCGCTTAGTGGTCCCTATGTAAACTTGTCCACAGCTGCATGGTATGTTGTCAACTCCTGCAGCTGTGAGAGGGTCTCTTTTGTCCTTTGCTGAGCGAAGCATTTCTCGGATTTTCTTGGTTGGTCTGTAGATTGTTTGGAGGTTGTGTTTCCTCATCAGTTTTCCTATTCTCTCTGTGACTCCTTTGATGTATGATAAAAATAGCTTCCCTTTGGGTGGCTGATTTTCTTCTTCATTCCTGTGGTTTTTTTCTGGGTCTGGCTGCTCTTGTGATGTCTGATCTGGAATAACCATTAGCCTGTAGAGCCCAGTTTTGGTGCTTCAGTTCGTCCTCCAGGTAGTGGGGTTTGCAGATCCTTTTTGCAGGGTCTACCAATGTTTTTATTGTGCTTCTTTTTTGTCCTGGGTGATGATTGGAGTTCTTGTGTTTTCTGTATACCCTGTGGCCTAACCGTTGGTTTGGTTTGTGGATGACTAGGACATCCAAGAATGGCAGTGTTCCTTCTCTTTTTCCATCGTGAATTGGATATTTGGGTGGATGCTGTTCAGGTGGTTCAGGAATGAGACTAAATCTTCTTCTCCGTGGTTCCAAATGGTGAAAGTGTCATCCACATATTGGAACCATGTTGTGGGCTTTTTTGGTGCTGTTTCCAGGGCTTGCTTTTCAAAATGTTCCATGTAAAAGTTTGCTATCACTGGGCTCAGGGCCTGCCCATGGCTACCCTATCTATCTGTTCATAGAATTTGTTGTCCCACTGGAAGTAGCTTGTGGTGAGGCAGTGTTTGAACAGGGCTATGATATCCTCAGGAAATATTTGTTGTATGAGTGCCATGGTGTCCATTATGGGGACTTTGTTGAACAAGGAGATAACATCAAAACTGATCAGTCTGTCTCCAGGTTTCAGTTTGATGTTGTTGATTTTTTCTATGAAGTGAGTTGAGTCTTTGATGTAGTGAGAGGTTTGTCCTATGTGGGTTTGTAATTGTGTGGCCAGAAACCTGGCCAAGTCATACATGGGGGATCCAATGGTGCTCACTATGGGTCGGAGTGGAATGGAATCCTTGTGGATCTTGGGAAGTCCATATAGTCTTGGTGGGAGAGCCTCTGATCTGCATAGATTCTGGTGTATGATTGGCTGAATTGATGAGTTCTTGATCAAGGCATTTGTTTTTCTGGTGATTTTGTTGGTTGGGTCTTGCTTGAGTTTTATGTATTTTGCAGGATCCAAGAGATCCCTTATTTTTTTTTTGTCTGTATTTTTCTGTTTCCATGATTACTGTGACATTGCCTTTGTCTGCTGGGAGAATAATGATTTCTGGGTCTGCACTGAGATCCTTGATGGCTTTTCTTTCTTTTATGGTTATGTTGCTGGGTGGTGTTTTTGCCTTCCTCAGGATCCTAGCTGTTTCTCCTCTTATCTCTTCAGCCTCTTCCTCTGGGAGACAGTAGAGGGCAGATTCAACACAGGCGATGATGTCTTCAACTGGGATTCTGGTGGTGGTAACTGAAAAATTGCCTCGTTTGGACAGGATGGATGTTTCTTCTTTTGAAAGTTGCTGTTCTGTTAGGTTGATAATAGGCTGAGATGTGTCCAGCTGGGGTTTCTGTTGGTGTTTGTGGCATTTGTCAAATTTTTGTTTTTGCCTTTCAGTGTGAACCACTGTATCTTTTCCCATTTTTCTGTAGGTGAGGTTGTCAATTTTGTCCCAGTCTTGGGTGTTGATTTTTTGACTGATGTTGAGGTGGAGTGATAATCGCTCCCTGTCTGTGTTGGTCAAGTCTTTGTGGCTGGTGTGCATTCTCTCTCGTAACAATGCTTTTTCCATTCTGTTGTAGATCCAGTTAGCCTGTGGGGATTTTAATGTTCTTTTTGCTGTGAGAAAGTGTGATATGGTTTCTGTGTCTCTGCATCATAATAAGAATGTTAATGAACAGATAGATTGTGTTTTCCTAGTCTGGAGTTTTTCCAGTTTCTGGGTGTCTTGGAACAATTTCTCCCTGTAGAGACGTTCAATGTGAAGTTGAAGGCTTTCACAGCCGGCATCCATAGGTTTTCTGTGGGTTTTTTTTTCTGGGCTGTGAGGCCGTGTTCTGGAAGCGTTTATTTCTGACATTTCGCCTACATCTGTGGCTGGCATCTTCAGAGAATGGTTGGGTAGGAGTGTGTGGGGGGTTTATATATTGTGAACCCCTGTTGGGCAGTATATGTAAATTTGTGTAATTGAATGGCTAGTTTCTGGGGGGAGATATGCAAGGAGGATTAGTGTCTGTTTGGCTAATGGTCCATTGTCTGCTGGAAATCCCCATGTTCCTGGGTGGAGTTCATTTGCATGTGTTGCATTTGATTTCCCCTTCTCTTTCTTCCCTCTCTTTAAAGCACCTCCCCCGCAACCTTTTATATTTTTTGAGAATCAAATTCCAAACCCTTCACCACCCTCCAAAATCACACTTTCTGTTCTTCTGCAATGCCTCTTCATTTCTTCTTTTAACAATGTTTTGACTGCTTGGGTGTTTTACTGTCTCTTTTTTGCACTTCTCACTCTGCCCCAGATTACTCTTTTAATCATGCTTTTCTGTGTCTACTTTATATTCACTGCAGCCTTCTAACACTTGTATCTTAAAGTTTTTCAAAAAGCAGTTTGTATTGTGTACTTTGAAACTTTGGTATCTTCCTTTCCACTTATTTCAAAATGTACCCAGTGAAGCCAGCTCAGAGTTTAGAGTTCCATAGCTTTCTGCACAACTTTTTCTCTTTGCTATATAAGCAGTCAATTAGTTATTAATTAATCAATATTGTCACTATACAATAATAAGATGTTTAAAGTCAGAATCAAAGTAAATACTGTACTTCAATGTCCAGAATCTTATTTCCCTCTTTTACAATACTTCATATCAACTTTCTCCCCAGTTCAAGCCTCTCCATATAGCAAGTCTTTCCCTTTCTTCTCTTTTGCCCAGACAGTTCAGTTTCTTTCTCTGTGTATAGGTAGCGGACCAAAAAGCTCATCTTCTTCCTTTATTTTCAGGTAGTGGTATCACTGACAGAACAGTAACAGTAATCAGATCCCAGTCAGCATTATTTTTGTTGGTTACCTTCTAACTGGATTAAAATAGATGCGGGCAACCTTTTTGCCATGAGCACGGCAGCCTCAAGCAGCCCAGCTGCTCTCAGATCATTCAGTGCAGGCTTCTGCCTTCCAAGGCTATTAAGCCTCTGACAGCTTCACTGCATCTGATTCTGGATCTCCGACAAGCTCCGATGTTCCTCACTTTTACCGAAGTAGGTTACTCCAGTTTTCTGAGCCTAGTAACTGGTTGTAGTCCCTGGAGGCAGATGTTAAGGCGACCAGCTGTCGTCCCTAGCATCTTGACAGAATTGCCATTACACTGGACATTTTTTGATAGTATCTGCTAGGATAGCATCTACATGATAAAAAAAATCCAGCAAGAATGCAGGCAGAATACCTTTAGTTTAGATGAGCTCCTGCCAGCATTCAGAAAGAGGGGCTCTGAAAACTCCAAATAGACCGCGATAACAGCTGCCGCTGTTTCTCGCAATCTTTTTTAAAAATTGCATGAAAATGCGCTGTACAACCCATTCAAAAAGGGGATGCAGCGGAGCTGAAAGCTGATTGGTCAGACCTCGGAGGGGGCAGGCTTGCAAGGGAGGACTTGAAATGCCAGAGCTGCAATTTTTGTTTTTGCTGGCTGATCTTTCAAGCAGCAGAGCGGCAGAGCAAAAGTATGATCCTTTTTTAAGGTGGAAAATAGCTCTTCCACATTGTAATTTTTTTTGAAAAAAGGAGGGGAGATAATGGAGGGAGATTTTCTGGACATAACTCACTCGCGGCTGCCATTTCTTTTAGGGATGTAAACTGCAAACTGCAAGCTATTCCCTTCCAGCAAGCTTGCGAATGAGCCATGGGCACAAATGGGTACTGCAGCAATAGGGAGGTAAGGCAATATTTTTTGCTACAAATTCTCCCATCTAGCTGTGCCCCTAGTTTTAAAGCAGAGGAGGAGGAAGCAATTAGCTTGTTGGGTACTATAAAACCCCACATGCGTTTATCTTATCCCCCCCCCCCTTTGCCAGACCCCTCAAGGCTTGTCACTCAGGATGTGTGTGGGATTGGAAGCAGGACAAAGTGTTCTTATTGTGCATTCTGGGTCTGAGTCAGAGAGCAGTAATAAAACAATTTAACTTTTATAGTCTCAGATGGAAAGCATAAAAGAGCATTTTTATTATCTTATTTCTACTTCCTCTGAGCACTGAAGTCCCCTGCTATGATGTCAGATTGCATGGAAGTAAACAGAAGGCTTAGAAGAATTATTTTTTGAGTACATGTCCCATAATCCCCATTATGGGTAGCTAAAGGGTTTCTTTTTTTAATAACCTAACCTCACCATTAAAATCAGCAAATTCCCTTTCCCCAATGAGGAATTTTGGCTGGATCTTTAACAAATAAACATGGACTTTGGTTCAGATTAATGGAGAGCTAAACAAGTTAATGCACATAGATATCTATCCCTCACCGGGACTCTCCAGGGTAAAAAAAAACTTTTAAAGGAACAGAATTGCTGGGAAATAGGAATTGCTTTAGCTAATATCATTCTCACCCCACTATGAAATTCTATGAAAGTTGCTGGTGCTACCTAGGGCTGGTGTTAGAAGCACAATTTGAATAAAAGTTCAGCTCTCGTGAATTCCTCAGAGGAATGTGCCACTTCACTGAGAGAAGAGACACTAATATTTCACTTTTCCACACAGCAGTAAGAAGAATAATCACATTTCCCACTGCCTTGGGAGGACAGGAAGAATTACATCATGAATTACAACCCTATTGGGAAAGATAGATTTTCCGTGTAGGGTTGCAGCAGTCTGTCTGCAGTAAACAATGTAATTAACAAAGCTGGAGGTGATAAAGAACAGGATTCTACTCTAGCCTATCCTACTGTAGCTGTATGTGCCTGCTTGCAACATGCAAGGTAAACAGGAGCTGCCTCCAGAATGCCTTACTGAGCATGTGTGAACAGCAAAACAGAAAGGAAAGGGGAGAGCTGATCACTCTGCAGGGAGCAACAACAGACCAACATGCAGCATACAACCTAAGTGAAAAACACACAACATCACTTAAAATGCATAACATCCATTGAAAAGAACAAATAAGGAAAAATACAGAGGGCCTTCAGTATCCACTGAAGTTTGGTTCCAGGACCCCCCATGTATACCAAAATACGTGGATACTCATATCCCATTATATACAATGGTGCAGTAAAATGGTGTCCCTTAAATAAAATGGCAAAGTCAGGGTTTGCTTTATGGAATTTATTGGGAATATTTTCAAGCCGTGAATGGTTGAATCAGTGGATGCAGAATCCGTGGACATGGAGAGCTGATTGTACCTATAAAAGCAATACATCAATATTTAAAATTCATAGTTTGAAATTCACAGTTTAAGTATCATCTGGATAGGCCTGCTGGAAGAGATTGGCCTTTAATGCTGCTTTAAATTCAGACAGTGTATTCAGCGGTTGACTCTCTTCTGGCAGGTTGTTCCAGTCTAGGGGCGGCTGAAGGAAAAGTCCACTGGGTGACAGTTGCCAATCTATTCCTGGCTGACTGGAGTAAGGAGATTTTCATACCCGCTAAAAAAACCAAAACATTATGATAACATTACAGTATTGCTTGAGAGTTTTCCTTTCACACACTATCATCATGTATCCGTCCTCGTCCTGTGTTTATTCCATTTTCTTTCTGCGGTATTGTATTCACAGGGAAAAGTTGTTATTAAGAACTTTTCCCATTGCTGTAACGGGATCAGAATACATCCGAAAGGTATTCTGTTGCTATTCCATTATCAAGACAAAAAGATCTGCCCTTACATTGTTTCCCCGCCCCCTAGTGACGAAATATAACTTCCGGACATTGGCTTGGCGCGTTCTTCTTTAAAGAGTGGAGCGACTTTCCTGCTTTGTGAACAGGAACGTGTGTATTTCAGCATAGT
This sequence comes from Gambelia wislizenii, assembly GCA_030847615.1. Taxonomy (NCBI): domain Eukaryota; kingdom Metazoa; phylum Chordata; class Lepidosauria; order Squamata; family Crotaphytidae; genus Gambelia; species Gambelia wislizenii. Next base: position 241,660,806 of record JAUMIR010000002.1, on the reverse strand, counting down.
ATCTTTTACTATTTTTATTTTTCTTCTATGCTACTGTTGATATCGGTAAGCAGTATTTCGCTATGCTTCCTTTTTTAAAATGTTTGGTATATCATGTGGTCTTTCTGCCATTGTAATGTGATGGTTTGGGGAGAGTGTGTGAATCTGTCTTTCAGATATGTTTATTTTTTCTGAGAAAGATACTAGTCCTCCTTGTTAATAGTTTATCTCAGAAACAGTGCTATAATCTGTTTTTACTTTTTCAGATGCTTTTTATATGAGGATGTGTTTATTTGCAATGTCTTGAGAAACACCGGAAGAAATCTTTTGTTTCGCTATTTGAATGCAACAGTCAGGCTTTTGATTATTTCTTTACTTTCCAATTTTACAACACTACTTTTGAGAAGTGGAATCGTTATGGTTTGTAGATACCATTGGGTTACACTTTTCTTTCTGATATTTATCATGCCAGCAGGTGCCTTTTTAAATTCTATTTTATACAGCAAGCGTTTCAGGATTTTGCTTAATTTACCACATATATTCACCATTGGAAGGTTGCTTTAACGACCACAGCTATAAAACAAAATGTCTCTGTTTTACTAGAATGATGGGAGATGGGTTGGATATTATTTAAGAATCATATCACCCCTATAAAAATTACTGCAGACAGCTTGTATACCTATTACTCAAAGTAAAGAAGAATAAGGATGGTGTTTGGTGTTTCATTGTATAGATTTTAGGATGGGATTTTACTTTGGCATAATTAAATAAGAAAAGTTTTTGCTTTAAATAATTATGAATATTTAACTGGTAGATATTTCTTTAAGTGGTTATAGTCACATTAAGCTGATTTCTCTTATGCTCCATTTGCTCGCATTGAAGTTATTAATTAGGTACATTATATTTTTTACCCTTACAGGATGTCTGATTGATCAGTTTGTGACAAGTTGATTATGGTCCCTATGTCACAATTTTGAGGTTTGTATATAATGTTCCCTGCTTGTATTGTTCTAAACTTTACTTATTATACCATGGGGTTTTTTTGGTCCTCCTTGACTTTAATGTTAACTGAATTTGTTTTTCCTCTGGTTCTGGCTGCTTGTTGAATTTTATCGGTGTTTACAGGTAAATATGAGCTTCTTCTATTCAGATATATAACATTGATACACTGTGTGAATGGATTCAGGTAACAGAATGGAATTGTCAGTATTTGGTAAGTATTTGTGAGGGGGGGACATTCCTAGGGCGATGGGGGTGTTCCACATATAGCATTGGCCTTCCACCCACTCCGACATAATGAAGGAGTCTGTAGCGCACACTTTGGTAGCTATATGAATCTCAGGATTAGGAGAATGGGTGTTGCAAACCTTTGCTAGCTTCATGGGGGGTTTAGAAATTTTCTCATTAGGGGTACCTGATACTGCTTGCATTGCCCTTCCTCCCACCCTGAGAACAGCCTGGACTCACCTTCACATGATTTGACAGAGATTAAAAGTTCAGGGCTGGGTGGATGGGAGTTGCAATCCTTGGCCAGCTTCCTTTGCAATGGGGGGTATTTCTCTCATTAGGGGGACGTGCCATGGCTTGCTTTGCCCTTTCACCCACGCCCAAGAACAGCCAGGACTCATCAGCACACGCTTTGGCAGAGGTTCAAAACTCAGGACTGGGTGGATGGGTATTGCAATCCTTGGCCAGTTTCAATTTGGGGGGTTATTTCTCTCATTAGGGGGATGTGCCACGGCTTGCTTCACCTTTCCACCCACCCCAAGAACAGCCAGGACTCACCAGCACATACTTTGGCAGAGGTTCAAAACTCAGGACTTGGGGACGGGTGTTGCAATCCTTGGCCACCTTTGATTGGGGGGGTTATTTCTCTCATTAGGGGGATGTGCCACGGCTCACATCACCCTTCTACCCACCCCAAGAACAGCCAGGACTCTCCAGCATACTCTTTGGCACCGGTTCCAAACTCAGGAGTGGGTGGATGAGCGTTGCAATCCTTGGCCAGCTTCCTTTATGCGGGGGGGGGAGTCTCTCCTGGGGTACGTGGCACTGATTGCTTCACCTTTTCTCCCACCCCTAGAACAGCCAGGACTCATCAGTGCATGCTCCGGTGGAGCTTTCAGTCTCAGGACTGGGTAGATGGGTGTTGCAATCCTCGGCCAGCTTCCTTTGCGGAGGGGGTATTTATCTCATTAGGGGGATGTGCCATGCCTTGCTTCGGCCTTTCACGCACTCCCAAGAACAGCCAGGACTCAGCAGCACATGCTTAGGCAGAGGTTCAAACTTCAGGACTGGGTGGATGGGCGTTGCAGTCCTCGGCCAGTTTCCTTTGTGTGGGGGTATTTATCTTATTAGGGGGAGATGTCATGGCTTACTTCACCCTTTCACCCACCCTGGGAACTGTAGTATGTGAGGAAATAATTATTGTAATGTAAAAGCAATCTTGAGTACCCCTTTCACATTTCTAAGATAAGTCTAGGATTTTTCCCTGCATGCTTCTGTTCTCCCAAACTCCCTTTCTCTTATTTCACTGGGCACATCCAGCCAACTGGGGTGCTGGGTCATTCAACACATGACCTAATTTAAATTTTATTGCTCTTTGCTATTTCTCTTTTAAGTTAGAGTCTCCATGCGGCTGTAGCATGTTTGTCTTTCTTTGTCTTATGCCATCTTATGTAGCCATGCTGCTGCTATGAAGCCATGCCATGATGTTTGCTTTTCAAATCACCATGTAGCCTTCTACCACTAAAGGCTGGGTGAGTCTTTCTACCCTAAATCCTCCTAGTTAGTTAGGAACACTCTTTTTAAAGTTTGTTTTAGCATGTAGATTGAGATTGATATACCTTCAGTAAACTTTTGATTTGCATTTTTAAACTGACTCCTTTGTTTTTGTAATAAGTCTAATTCAATGGGTGATCAGAACAGACCACAGACTTCTGAATACACTTTTAAATGTTAATTGAGCTGTCTGTTAGTCAGCATTCTTAAGCATCACTCTGCATCACTTTGAAAGTAAATGATTTTAACTCATTTTTTAAAAAAAGAAGATATTTTTATTGCTTTTTAAAAGGACTAGATCTTGGAATTTTTTAATACATTCATATTTTGAGACTCATTCCTCCCACAAGAACAGCCAGAACTCAGCAGCACATGCTTCTGCAGAGGTTTCAATCTCAGGATTGGGTGGATGGCCTTGCAATCCTCGGCCAGCTTCCTTTGCAGGGGTGTGTGTATCTTATTGGTGGGATGTGGCAATCTCCAGACTGGGTGGATGGGTGTTGTAGTCCTCGGCCAGCTTCCGTTGTGTGTGGGGTATTTATCTTATTAGGGGGATGTGCCACGGCTTGCATCGCCCTTCCACCCACCCCGAGAACAGCCAGGACTTGCCAGCAATGCTTCTGCGGACGTTTCAATCTCAGGACTGGGTGGATGGATGTTGCAATCCTTGGCCACCTTTGATGGGGGAGCTTTTCTCTCATTAGGGGAACGTGCCATGGCTCACATTGCCCTTCCATCCACCCCAAGAACAGCTAGGACTCACCAGCATACACTTTGGCACGTTCCAAACTCAGGACTGGGTGGATGGGCATTGCAATCCTTGGCCAGCTTCTTTTGTGGGGGAGGGAAATACCTCTCCAGGGGTACCCTGAGAACAGCCAGGACTCATCAGTGCATGCTTCGGCAGAGGTTTCAATCTCTGGACTGGGTGGATGGGCGTTGAAATCCTCGGCGAGCTTCCTTTGTGTGTGTGGGGATATCTCTCCAGGGGTACGTGGCACTGATTGCTTCGCTCTTCCTCCCACCCCGAGAATAGCCAGGACTCACCAGCACATGCTTCAGCAGAGGTTTCAATCTCAGGACTGGGTGGATGGGCATTGCGATCCTCAGCCAGCTTCCTTTGCGAAGAGGGTATTTATCTCATTAGGAGGATGTGCCACGGCTTGCTTCGCCCTTTCACCCACCCCCAAGAACAGCCAGGAGTCCCCAGCACATGCTTCTGCAGAAGTTTCAATCTCCGGACTGGATGGATGGGTGTTGCAATCCTTGGCCATCTTTGATTGCAGGGGGTTATTTCTCTCATTAGGGGGGCGTGCCATGGCTTGCTTCACCCTTTCACCCATCCCAAGAACAGCCAGGACTCAGCAGCACATGCTTCTGCAGAGGTTTGAATCTCTGGACTGGGTGGATGGGCATTGCAGTCTTCAGCCAGCTTCTGTTGCGTAGGGGGGTATTTATCTTATTACCACGGCTTGCATCCCCCTTCTACCCACCCCGAGAACAGTCAGGACTCACCAGCACATGCTTCTGCAGATGTTTCAATCTCAGGACTGGGTGGATGGGCGTTGCAGTCCTCAGCCAGATTCCCTTGTGGGGGTGTGTGTACCTTATTAGGCAGACGTGGCACTGATTGCTTTGCCCTTTCACCCACCCGGAGAACAGCCAGGGCTCATCAGCATACAGTTGGCAGAGGTTCAAAACTCAAGGACTCGGTGGATGGATGTTGCAATCCTTGGCCACCTTTGATTGGGGGGGTAATTTCTCATTAGGGGGACCTGTCACGGCTTGCTTCACCCTTCCACCCACCCCAAGAACAGCCAGGAGTCCCCAGCACATGCTTCTGCAGAAGTTTCAATCTCCGGACTGGATGGATGGGTGTTGCAATCCTTGGCCACCTTTGATGGGGGGGTTATTTCTCTCATTAGGGGGATGTGCCATGGCTTGAATCACCCTTCCACCCACCCCAAGAACAGCCAGGACTCACCAGCACACACTTTGGCACCAGTTCCAAACTCAGGACTGGGTGGATGGGCATTGCAATCCTTGGCCAGCTTCCTTTGTGTGTGTGGGTACCTCTCTACGGGGATGTGGCACAGATCGCTTCGCCCTTCTTCCCAACCCGAGAACAGCCAGTACTCAGCACATCCTTTGGCAGAGGTTTCAATCTCAGGACTGGGTGGATGGGCATTGCAATCCTTGGCCAGCTTCCTTTGCGGAGAGGATATTTCTCTCATTAGGGGGACATTCCATGGCTTGCTTCCCCCCCCCCGAAGAACAGCCAGGTCTCAGCAGCACATGCTTTTGCAGAGGTTTCAATCTCCGGACTGGGTGGATGGGCATTGCAGTCCTTGGCCAGCTTCCGTTGCATGGGGCGGTATTAATCTTATTAGGGGGATGTGCCATGGATTGCATCGCCTTTCCACCCACCCCAAGAACAGCCAGGACTCACCAACACATGCTTCTGCAGATGTTTCAATCTCAGGATTGGGTGGATGGCCTTGCAATCCTCGGCCAGCTTCCTTTGCAGGGGTGTGTGTATCTTATTGGTGGGATGTGGCACTGATTGCTTTGCCCTTCCACCTGCCCGGAGAACAGCCAGGACTCATCAGCACACACTTTGGCAGAGGTTCAAAATTCAGGACTCGGTGGATGGATGTTGCAATCCTTGGCCACCTTTGATTGGGGGGATTATTTCTCTCATTAGGGGGATGTGCCACGGCTTGCTTCATCCTTCCACTCACCCCGAGAACAGCCAGGACTCACCAGCACATGTTTCTGCAGAAGTTTCAATCTCCGGAATGGGTGGATGGATGTTGCAATCTTGGCCACCTTTGATTGGGGGGGGGGTTATTTCTCTCATTAGGGGGACCTGTCAAGGCTTGCTTCACCCTTCCACCCACCCCCAAGCACAGCCAGGAGTCCCCAGCACATGCTTCGGCAGAGGTTCAAAACTCAGGACTCGGTGGATGGGTGTTGCAATCCTTGGCCACCTTTGATGGGGGGGGTTATTTCTCTCATTAGGGGGATGTGTCACGGCTCGAATCACCCTTCCACCCACCCCAAGAACAGCCAGGACTCTCCAGCACATGCTTTGGCACCTGTTCCAAACTCAGGACTGGATGGATGAGTGTTGCAATTCTCGGCCAGCTTCCTTTATGGGGGGGGGGAATATCTCTCCAAGGGGACGTGGCACTTATTGCTTCACTTTTTCTCCCACCCCAAGAACAGCCAGGACTCATCAGCGCATGCTTCGGCAGAGGTTTCAATGTCAGGACTGGGTGGATGGGCATTGCAATTTTTGGCCAGCTTCCTTTGTGGGTGGGAGAGGTATTTCTCTCATTAGAAAGACATGCCATGGCTTGCTTCACCCTTCTACCCACCCCAAGGACAGCCAGGACTCACCAGCACATGCTTTGGCACCGATTCCAAACTCAGGACTGGGTGGGTGGGCGTTGCAATCCTCGGCCAGCTTCCTTTGTGTGTGGGGCTCTCTCTCCAGGGTCACGTGGTACTGATTGCTTCACCCTTCCTCCCACCCCCAAGAACAGCCAGGACTCATCAGTGCATGTTTCAGCAGAGGTTTCAATCTCAGGATTGGGTGGATGGGCATTGCAATCCTCGGCCAGGTTCCTTTGTGGGGGGGGGTATTTCTCTCATTAAGGGGATGTGCCATGGCTTGCTTCGCCCTTTCACCCACCCCAAAGAACAGCCAGGACTCAGCAGCACACGCTTAGGCAGAGGTTCAAACTTCAGGACTGGGTGGATGGGCATTGCAGTCCTCGGCCAGCTTCCTTTGTAGCGGGGGGTATTTATCTTATTAGGGGGACATGTCATAGCTTGCTTCGCCCTTTCACCCACCCTGAGAACAGCCAGGACTCACCAGCATATGCTTCTGCAGAGGTTTCAATCTCCTCACTGGGTGAATGGGTGTTGCAGTCCTCGGCCAGCTTCCCTTGTGGGGGTGTGTGTATCTTATTAGGGGGACATGGCACTGATTGCTTCGCCCTTTCACCCACCCTGAGAATAGCCAGGACTCATCAGCAAACGGTTTGGCAGAGGTTCAAAACTCAGGACTCGGTGGATGGATGTTGCAATCCTTGGCCACCTTTGATTGGGGGGGAGTTATTTCTCTCATTAGGGGGATGTGCCACGGCTCACATTGCCCTTCCACCCACCCACCCAGGACTCACCAGCACACACTTTGGCACAGGTTCCAAACTTAGGACTGGGTAGATGGGCATTGCAATCCTCGGCCAGCTTCCTTTATGGGGGGGAATATCTCTCCAGGGGTACGTGGCACTGATTGCTTCACCTTTTCTCCAACCCGAGAACAACCAGGACTCATCAGTGCATGCTTCAGCAGAGGTTTAAATCTCAGGACTGGGTGCATGGGCATTGCAATCCTCGGCCAGCTTTCTTTGTGGGGGAGGGAAATATCTCTCCAGGGGTACGTGACACTGATTGCTTCGCCCTTCCTCCCACCCCGAGAACAGCCAGAACTCATCAGCGCATGCTTCGGCGGAGGTTTCAATCTCAGGACTGGGTGGATGGGCATTGCGATCCTCAGCCAGCTTCCTTTGCGGAGAGGGTATTTCTCTCATTAGGGGGACATGGGTTGCTTCACACTTTCACCCCCCTCCCCAAGAACAGCCAGGACTCAGCAGCACACACTTAGGCAGAGGTTCAAACTTCAGGACTGGGTGGATGGCCATTGCAGTCCTCGTCCAGCTTCCTTTGCTGGGGGGGGGGTATTTATTTTATTAGGGAGACATGTCATGGCTTGCATCGTCCTTCCACTCACCCTGAGAACAGCCAGGACTCACCAGCACATGCTTCTGCAGAGGTTTCAATCTTCAGACTGGGTGGATGGGCTTTGCAGTCCTTGGCCAGCTTCCATTGCAGGGGGTATCTTATTAGGGTGATGTGCCATGGCTTGCTTTGCCCTTTCACTCCCCCCCCCCCAAGAACAGGCAGGAGTCAGCAGCACACACTTCGGCAGAGGTTCAAACTTGAGGACTGGGTGGGTGGATGTTGCAATCCTTGGCCAGCTTTGCTTATCAGGTGGAGAGAAATCTATCTCCTAATAATGAAATTTCTAGTAATTTAGAAAATCCGATAGGAAACCATTATAATATCCAACAGTTCAGTACAGTACTCTCTCTGTAGCAAAGGGAAAGTTAAATTATACATATAGATATAGATATGAATTTACTTTTGCTTTGCTACAGAAAGAGCATGATGGTATTAGTGTGGGTAATGAGGAATCTATAAATATTTCCAACTTGCTGTCCATGCTGAAAACACCATTATAATATGTTTCTAAGCAGCCTACGGAGTTCTCAACTATGGAAATGTAATACAGTATATCTTATTTTAAACGCAGATTTGTCATAAAATTATGGTCAGATTCAGCTATTCCATATTTGAATATATGTAGATTCCATGATATTTTGAAAAAGCCAACAAGGCCAAATACAGATGGATTGAAAATAGCTGAAGGAAAGAATAAATAAATTGCTATATGCGGACATTACCTTTAAATTGGATACTCACCAGCTTCATCAGGTACAAATCCCTCTGCGGCAGCACCATGTGAACATCCAGCAGCTTAAAAAAAATCATGATAACATGTCTTAACATTAAGGGAAAAAAATAGTTTGAAAAATAATGTGTAGTCACCCACCATTCCCTTAAATAAGTGTGAAGCACATCATGTATCTATTACTCTCACATTTTCAATGCTTACGTCACAGTTCAATTACAAAGTACAGATTTATCAGGAAAGAAAAACCAAATAGAAATATCTACTTACTGGATAGTCTTCTGTCATCCCAGTGAGGCTTGTTGGCATCCTGCCACAGACTGTATGTACATCTCTGGAAACTGGGCCCTGGGCATGCTCATGAGGTTCTCCCTTGAACAACTGCATTAGAGTGAAAAACTTTACCTTCATCACCTTAAATTTGGAGGCCACTTGTGTTGTAATCCTCTGATAGCTGTTTTCTGCAAGGTATCTGGAAACGTTAGAGTAGTATTTCACATTAGTGGTGGAGCTTGACCTCATAAGAAGCTCCACTGCCCCAGTTTTCCTTATGCCATCTATAAGGTAGGAGACACCTTTCTCTCCCCAGTAGTTACCTCTTCTAGACATTCTGCCTTGGTTGTTTCTGGCAGCTGACATTTCTTAAAAGGCTTTCCTTTTTCTCTCCCACCTCCTGGCAACAGAAGTTTCTAAAACCTTGTGAAAATGGGAGATACTGCTGGCAAGGAAGTCTGATTTGTCGGCGTGATCATGTTATAGCAGTTGCATTTTTAGGCGTGATCATGTTATAGCGGTGGTGTTTCAGATCTGCCCAACCATGTTTAGAATAGCATCCCAGGTAACTACTTTCTGTTTCAATATTGCACAGACACTGCTATTGTGACTTGGCTGTTTCTCCAGGTACTTTATAAATATAAAATTATATAAGTAATGGATGCCCCCAGCAATGAAAGTAGGAAGCAAGACAGCGGGATTGCTTGGAGGGATTATGAGGTTAGAGACCTTCTGGAGATATGGGGTGAAAAAAGGGTCCAGGAAGGCTTGAAAAGCAGCCATAGAAATCTTAATATTTTTGAAAATATTTCAAAAGAGATGCATAAAAGGAACCACCTGCATAGTGCTGAAGAGTGTTGATCAAAGACGATATATATGAGGTTGGAATATTAAAGGGTGGTGGTGCTTAATCAAGTTAGTGGTAATGATCCAGCAACATGCCCTTACCACAAGGAGCTTGATAATATTCTAAGAACCAATGCTGGAGTGGTGCCAAAGAGACTTTGCAGAAGTCTGTCCCCAAAGAGGATGCCTCTAGAAGAACCAGGGTCCATCAGGTCCACGGATGCTTCGACAATGAGCAGTTCACAGCAGAGAGAAGATACATGGACCACTATCAATGCAGCAGACATAGCCGAGGAATGTAAGTTTTTTTTATTTCTTTAAAGGTATAAAACCCCACTATTACTGGCTTTTCCTTTGTTTTGCAATATTCGCCCACCACATTCTAAATTGTTAATGATGACAGTAGAACTACAAATCCCAATTAATAATCCTATGCGTGTCATGTATTTCTGAATATTATAGACACAGAAACAGGAGGCCTTGCTGAACTAATCGAGTCTGTAGAGGAAGAGGAATGTCTTGAAGGGAGAACAAGCACTCTTACTTGGATCCCAGCATGTGATTATTCCAATTTGGATTCTGTTGCAGCAATGGAAGGTAATATACATATAGAAGACACATTTCCCATCAGAAAATAGGTAACACCAGCCCCTTGATGCAGAGAAAATAATCAGTGATAGACTATAATAGCATTGTTGTTTAGCCATTCTCCAATGAAAAAAATGCTGCTAATCGTAACATATGTAGAGAATCATGTCCAATTTGTCATATTGTATTAAATAAGATTTGATTTGTCAATTTGAATGCTAGTTGACATAAAAGCCATAGCAGTTTTATAGTGCATTTAGATAGTACCCATCAAGATTATATATAATAAAAAACAGGAATATACAATGTTAAAAAATTCCTTTCAAACCTCAAATTTTTACCTGATATGCTCTATTGCAATATGTAAAGAAGAAATTTTTAATTTTTGCTTTCTTTTTTTTTTTTTAATCAATAAATCCGATATCAAAGAAGTCTCTGCCGGTTCTGATCAGGAGGACAATTACCCAGACTCTCAGGAGGACATTGAACAGGAGGGAGGTTATTTTTTCCCTTTATGCTGGTATATAATCCAAATTCCAAACTATTGATATTGTTTTTAAATTTCAACACCTCCAGCAATGTGGCTGGTGGTTTTTATCTGCATCCAATGATTGATATGCAAATATACCTGACAGCCACTTGCTCTACCAATGTAAGCCTCATCTATATTAATAAAACATTGACTTTAATATTCTTATGCCTCAACACAAATTACATTCCTACTTTGAAAGATTCCTCTATACAGTATTTCAAAACAGTTAGGGATGAACAGTATTGTAACTGCAGAGTAGAGAATATTCTGATAATGATCCAATAATTTCCTTATTAGATTTCAGCGGGCCTCCTGATATAGCAACATTGTCACCTGGAACAAGGCTACACAAACTCAGGACTCAAGACAAAAGAGGGCGAAAAGGTGAGGCAATAGCGCTTGCAATTATGCAAAATGCTAACAAGCAGACACGAACAGCAGTTCTTTGATCAAATGAATGCCAACAGGGCATTCCTTGGGCGGATCAAGCAGATATTGTCACGTGATGTTGAAGAGAGCAGAGAGGACAGAAAGAAAATTATTGACTGTCTCCGCCCTGTAGCTAATCTGGCTACAGCGCTCATGCAATCCATGGTAGGAAGCAGTAGCAGCACACAACCCATAGAGGTAACAGAAGCAGCATCTGCTACAAAAAGCACCCACACTGCCACTGTCAGCACTGCCTATCCCCAGAAGCTTGGGGGCAAGGAGGAAACTTCTGACTTTGCAGAATAAAAACATAGGTCCCTCCTCAGACAAGAGCAAAACACCCCAAAATGTAGAAACACCATCATGTCAGGGGTCCGATACTCTGCAGACAAATCAGTATTTAGATGTGATGGAAGAGATGTCCTCCTCACAAGTCTTCCATAAAGGGAAAAGAGAGAAGAAGGCAACACACAGCCCCTAAGGGTTGCAGTCAGTGTTATTATACAAAACAATGTTATCAAAGTATTTCCCTGCTTTATATGTCATGATGGCAAATAACAGTTATTTTTTTGCAAATTGGTTACAGTTTCTGCATGTTACCTGTACTGTCATTTCATAAGTCAGTTTCTCAAAGTTAACAGTGTAATGTTAAAGTTATCATATAAAACCGTGTTGAACAACAAAAATATAGTTTCCTCTATTTCTTTACAAAAGTGAAGAAATGTAAACCAGGATAGGTCTCCCTGGAACTACAATGGTGCCCAGAAGTACACTCGGGGAAAAAAAAAAAAGATTTAACATAGCCATCTCACCTTCTGTAACAGAAATGTTTAAGTGAAACATAGCACCTACTACAGGACCAAGAATCCCCTGTGAATATTTTCATAGGGCTATTTCCTTCTCCTTTATGGATGCACACACTATCCATTGGTATCTCTACCAAAACCTACGTGGAATATAATTAATAGCACCTGTGAAATATATGTGAAACATATCACCAAGTACATAATATAGGGTGGGCTTCCCCTCTTGAAGATGTCCCTGGGGCTATTTCTTCCCCCTGTTTGGAAGCAAAGTCTCTCAATTTGTTTTCCCACCCAATAGTTTCCCCCTAGTTGTCTTCAAAATGTGAAACATAGCACCAAGTACAGCACAGAGTGTTTCCTGTGAAGATGTCCCTGGGACTATTTCTTCCCCCTATTTGGAAGCACAGTTTCTCAAATTGTTTTTCCCACCCAATAGTTTTCCCCTAGTTGTCTTCAAAATGTCAAACATAGCACAAAGTACAGAGCAAAGTGATTCCTGTGAGGATGTGCTTAGGGCTATTTCTTCCCCCTATTTGGAAGCAGTTTCTCAAATTGGTTTTCCCACCCAATAGGTTTCCCCCAGTTCTCTTCAAAATGTGAAACATAGCACCAAGTACAGTGCAGAGTGTTGACTGTGAAGATGTCCCTGGGGCCATTTCCCCCCCTATTTTGAAGCACAATTTCTCAAATTGGTTTTCCCACGCAATAGGTTTCACCCAGTTCTCTTCAAAATGTGAAATATAGCACTAAGTACAGCACAGACTGTCTCCTGTGAAGATATCCCTGGGGCTATTTCTTCCCCCTATTTGGAAGCACATTCTCTCAAATTCCCCCCCCCATTAGTTTTCCCCTAGTTGTCTTCTAAATGTGAAACATAGCACCAAGTACAGAACAGAGTGTTTCCTGTGAAGCTGTCCCTAGGGCTATTTCTTCACCGTATTTTGAATGAAATTCTCTCAAGTTTCCCCCCCCCCCATTGGTCAACTCCAGTAACTCCACAGTCTTTCCTGTGATGATGTCCCTGGGGCTATTTCTTCCCCCTGTTTGGAAGCACAGTCTCTCAAATTGTTTTCCACACCCAATAGGTTTCCCCCAGTTGTCTTCAAAATGTGAAACATAGCACCAAGTACAGAACAGAGTGTTTCCTGTGAGGATGTCGCTGGGGCTATTTCTTCCCCCTATTTGGAAGCACAGTTTTTCAGCACAAAGTCTTTCCTTTGAAGATGTCCTGGGGCTATTTCTTCCCTCTATTTTGGCAGTACATTCTTTCATTTTGTTTGTCCCACCCAATAGGTTTCCCTCAGTTGTCTTAAAAATGTGAAACATAGCACCAAGTTCAGCACAGAGTGTTTCCTGTGGAGATGTCCCTAGGGTTATTTATTCACTGAATTTTGAAGGAAATTCTCTCAAATAGTTCCCCCACATTGGTCTACCCGAGTAATATTCCCACTGTGAAACATAGCACCAAGTACAGTACAGAGTGTTTCCTGTGAAGCTGTCCCTGGGGCTATTTCTTCCCCCTATTTTGAAGCAGAGTCTTTCAAATTCTCCCCCCACCATAGGTTTCCCCCAGTTATGTTCCCACTGTGAAACATAGTACAAAGTACAGCAAAGAATGTCTCCTGTGAGGATGTCCATGGGGCTATTTCTTCTCCCTATTTGGAAGCACAGTCTCTCAAATTGTTCCCCCCAATAGGTTTCCCCCAGTTGTCTTCAAAATGTGAAACATAGCACCAAGTAGAGTAGAGTGTATTTCCTGTGAGGATGTCCCTCAGACTATTTCTTCCCCCTATTTGGAAGCACATTCTCTCAAATTGTTCCCCCCAATTGGTTTCCCTCAGTTGTCTTCAAAATGTGAAACATAGCACCAAGTTTTTCCTTGTTTTTTTTCCGGGGTTTGAGGCCTTGTTCTGGAATAGTTTCTTTCTGTCATTTTTTTCTAAACTCCACACACACTCCTACCCAGCCATTCTCTGAAGATGCCAGCCACAGATGCAGGCAAAATGTCAGAAAGAAACTATTCCAAACATGGCCTCACCGCCCGGAAAAAAAACCTACGGAAAATCTATGGGATGCCAGCTATGAAAGCCTTTGACTTCACATAGCACCAAGTACTGCTGAGTGTCCCCTGTAAAGATGCCCCTGAGGCAATTTCTTTCCCCCAATTAGAAGAAAATTCCCTACAGGCCTCCAGGTTTCGAACAGTTGTGTTTCCACTGTAAAACATAGCAACAAGTACCGCACAGAGTGCTTCCTGTGAAGATGTCCGTGGGGCTATGTCTTCCTCCTATTCTGAAGCAGAGTCTCTCAAATCCCCCCCATTGGTTTATCCCAGTTATCTTCCCTTTGTGAAACATAGCACCAAGTACCGCACAGAGTGTAGCCAGGGAGGATGTCCATCGAGCAATCTCTTTCTCCTGTGTTGAAACACTCCCTCCAATGTCCCCCTCCTTGGTTTCCCTCAGTTGTCTTCCCACCATGAAAAATAGCAGAAATAACAGCATTTAGTTACCCCCCCCTGCAAATGTCCCCGGGCCTACCTTCTTTCCCTTTTTAGGAGCACTCTCGATCCCATTGGACTACCCTCCCCCTCGATATCAATAGGTTGTGTTTTCCTATTTTAAACATATAACCAATTACAGCGTTGTTTGTCTCCTGTGAAGATTTCCCTATGGCTCTTTCTTTCCCATTTTTCTAAACACTTTATCTCCAATTGTTTCCCCTCCCCATAGCTTTCACCCAGTTGTGATCCCCTTGATAAACATAGCACCAAGTACAGCACTGAGTGTCCCGTGATAACTTTTACCCCAGGCTTTCTCCTATCCTTTCTGAAAAGCACTTTCTCTCAAAGTGTTCCTCCCTCCCCATAGCTTTCCCCTAGTTGTGTTTCCCCCTCCCTGTACCTGTCATCCAGTTGTGATGCCAATGAGAAACATAGCACAAAATACAGCACTGTGTTCCCTCCGTAAAGATGACCATGATGCTATCTCCATTCTCTTTCTATAAACACACCCTCTCCCATTAGTTCTTGCCCCATAGCTTTCCCATGGTAGCATTCCAAATGTGAAACATAGCACCAAGTACAACACTGATTTTTCTGTTAACATGTCTCTGGCAGTATCTATTTCCCCTTTCTAGAAGCACGTTTTATCTCACTGTTTATTCCCCTCTCCCAAATCTTTTCCCCAAGTATAACCCAAATGTGATTCATGACACCAAGTACCGCAATGAGTGAATCACAGCTATTTTATACTTGGGATAAAACCTTGACTTTATTAACAGAACACCCTCTCCCTGTCATTCCTCACACACATAGCTTTGCAACAATTGTCAAGCAACATTGAAAAATGAGAAGTACACAGTGATCCACAAATATATTTCCCTGGAAATATAACCTTTGGCTTTACAGAATCACATCTTGTTTCTGAATTCACACATCGACATTGCCTCCCCAAAGTCAATTCAACCAATCATCTTTTCATGCCCCATCCTCCTCTGTTTTTTTCTTCTCCTTACATGCTGAAGTAATGTCAAACCCATTGATTATATTGAGGGATCTTTCCCAATAATAAGAAGCGTTTTATTCTCCATTGATAAAACACATGAAGGAGACCGAAGTAAGGTCAGGTGGAGGACTGGTCATGCCAAGTTTACCTCTAGAAGCAGGACCTCCATACATCTATCCTAATACTGGTGTTTTAATTACCATTTGAAAATTAATGAGATTAGACATCATCCAGAACAATGTTAACTTTCAGACAATAGGGAAATTACTCAGAATACATAACTCTAAGAAATAACATATCTGCTATTGCAGAACAGACAACCTCTCCCCCCTTAGCATGGCAGTCATACCTGTGATATCTCTGACACGGCTGGCAAGAATAGGTCTGGCTGTGGATACCTTAGTTCCTGCAGCACATTCCCACTACTTCACATATATTGTGTAAAACCATGCACACAGACACCACTGGTACAAAGTTTTGCTCTGTTACTGTCAATGTAATTGTCAACGATTCCAGCGGGCTCCAAGGTTCACTCAGCCTTCCATCCTTTCGTAGGTTGGTAAATTGAGTACCCAGCTTGTGGGGGCAATTAGCTAACACACATTGGAAACTGTTTAATGCAGTGTAGATGTGTAAATAGCTATTGCTTAAAACAATTTGTAAGCTGCTCTGATAGCCTTGTGGCTGAAGAGCGGGGTATAAATAAATAAATAAATAAACGTTGACGAAAGGCAACCCCAATTGGACTTAAGGCATCTAAAAGCTTGCTCAACGATGTTACGTACTTTGCATAGGGCCTTACAAATATGGGGTTTTTTTTTGTCAGCAAGGGCCCTGGTGTATGGCTTCAAAAGCCATTTCTGCATAGGGTAGGGACCATCAGCAGTAATTAGTGGGGGAATCTGCACCCCACGGACGGCTTTAGAAACCCCATTGCCACTTTTCCCCAACCCCTCCATCCTTTCCAAAGTGGCAATGGGGCTTTAGAAGCCCTGCTGCCACTTCCCCCCACCCTCCCCAAAGTGGCAATGGGGCTTTAGAAGCCCCATCGCCGCTTTCCCCACCACCACCACCCTTCACAAAGTGGCAATGGCATTTTAGAAGCACCAATGGGGTTTTTCATACAACAGACCTGCCTCAGTAAATCAATCACCAAATCATATGTTTAAAAGTATTATAACACAGTAGGATGTTGAAAGACTTTGATAATGTCACCAGACCATTGTAATGATACAAAAGTGGAACCAGATTAAAAGCACATAGGGATATTTCTGACAGTGACAGAATTTTGCAAACCTATTACTGTTGCAACAACCATCAGAATATAAATGTCATCCCATATGAAAGGACATAATGGCAACACACACCACCTCCCAAATAATTGCAAAATACAACGTAACACAAATAATAAAGGTAGGCTGAAAAGAGCCATTAGAACATCTGCATTGGTGCGATATAGTAGCTCACCTTCCTATAATCACCAAGTTTAACAACTTTATGAAGAAGCGCCTTTTCAATGGCCAGACACACCTCTATTGCAATATCATAAACTGTTGAGATGCCAATTCCAAAATGTGTAGAAACTTTCCTATACAACAGAGGAGTGGTAAGCCACCAGATCATTATAGCAACCCTCTCCTCTGGGGATATTGCTGGTCTCATTATGGTCCCTTTCCTCTTCAGGCAATGCTTGAGGATATCACCCTATTTTGAAAAGAGTCTCCCATGTCATTCTAATTTTTTTTGTAGCCACATCCCTTGATCCCACATCTGGAGTACCTCTTCACTCCACCATCCAACATTTTCCTTTGGTCTGACCCACCAATGCCTAGGTACAGGGATAGTGTAATACCATGCCAGTAGTGGTGACTCTGAAGATGCAGCTGCATGTCTTCCAATGCACCTCCTTAAAGAAAACAGACTCCTCCATTTCATGATACGTGGGGAGAAAAGTCTAACAATGGACTGCCTCTGCAGGTTTCTGCACCTCTCCCTCTCTAAAAAAGAATGCAAACAGTTCCTGATGAGAAACAAAAGGGAACACATAATCAGAAAATCATCACTTCCAAGAGAAACAACTGTAGACATTTTGACAATTTAGCTACGATCTGCAGTGAGAGACCAAAGTTATAACATCCCCACATCATGACTGTAGTAGAAGACACCGTCCAAGTCTCACGATGCAAAGGAAGAAGCCACGGACCTAAACAAAAATGGATGCTTGTAAACTCAGATATACAAACACACTTGCGCCCCGAATCCATTAACGATTCTATACTAATATAAGCACCGTTGCGAAAGGATTGCCTGACTTAATGAAACTGTTTCATTATTTTTTTATGTGTTCCCCAAATGGAATGTAATTGATGTGTGAAAAATATGAACTGATATTATCACATGATCACGGTATGTGCTAATGCTATAGTGATAAATCTGAAATAGTCCCGCTTTCTTTTATTTTGTTATTGCTCCAGTTTAATTCAATAGTGTGGAAATCTCCTAAATGTCACCCAATGGACCTGAGTGTAAGGGATAGATTACATGGGGGGAGGAGATCCCATAGGTAACCTGGACCCAAACCATGTAGGGTTTTAAATATACTGTAGTAACCAACACTTTGTACTTTGTCTGGAAACTAATTAGCAGCTAGTAGAGTGATTTTAATATTGGTATGATATGACCATTTCTAGATGTACCAGTAACAAATCTGGCTTCCGTGTTTTCAACCCACTGAAGTTTCCAAACTTGGTACAGAGGTAGCCCAATGTACAGCGCATTGCAGAAATCCCAGTCTTGAGGTTATCAGTGCATGCACTACCATCTTTAGGTCCTCCAGCTCTAGGAAGGGGAGCAACCGGCATAATAGCCAAAGTTGATAGTAAGCACTCCTGGCCATCACATTGTCTGAGCTGTCATTTGGAGCAATGGATCCAGAAGCACTCCCAGGCTGAGAACACAGATTTTCAGGGGGAGTGTAACCCTATGGTGAACTGGGAACTGTGACTGGAGACAATCCCCTCAGGAAGACCATGTAACCAGAAGATGTGCTGGATGAACAGGGGAGCAGTCTCCTTGGCTATGGGCACTCCTAAATATGGACTTAAATGGGCCATTTTTGAAATCTACTACACTAGGATGGTTGAATAGCCCCCTGACAAGGAAGATCTGTCACAAAGCCCATAGAGATCACTTTCCATGATCCCGAGGTGGTAACAAGCCAGCAGGTCTCCCTGGCTTGTCTGTGGCATGGTGACAGGTAGGGCAGGTCTTGACATAATACTCCACCTCTGCCTGAACTCAAAGCTTAACTCACCAGAATTCCTGGGTGAGGAGGTTCAGAGTTGTCTACAGCCAAGTGCAGGTTGATTGTCATGGCACAGTTGCAAGACCTCCTCCTGGCAATGTCCCACAGGCACATAGAGGCACCCCAATGGTACAAGTGACTATCATGGGTGGAGTATAGGGATGACTCCCCATCCTGGGCATGAGCCTGTACCAACAAGTCCTGGTGCTTGTCCTCATGGATTTGGTCCAACATGGTATGAGATATCTGGGCAGCTGCAAAGTGTTCTGGGCAGAGGATGATGGAGTGCACCTCCACCACTGATGAAGAGGCATACTCTGGCTTTCAGGAAAGAGCATCTGCCTGTCAGTTCTGGGAGGAGGGCATGTACGATAGCCTGAAGTTGAACTTAGTGAAGAACAATGACCATTGCTTTTGCCACTGGGTGAGATTATGGATGGTCTGCATATATTCCAGCTTGTGGTAGTCAGTATACATCTCCACTGGATGAACGGCCCCTTCGAGAAGGTGTCACCAGACTTCAAAGACCCACCTTGATGACCAGGAGCTCCTTCTCTCAGATGGTGCAATTCCACTCCAGTGGGGTCAGCTGGTGGGAGTAGAAATCTCACAGCAGGAGATGCAGCCTGGTAGTAGCAGGTTGGAAGAGTGATGTCCCAACAGCAATGTCTGAGGCATTGGTCTCAACAATAAAAAGTGTCCAAGGATTTGGGTGCTGTAGGATGGGCTCTGACATGAACACTCCTTGAGCTGCTGGAAGGCTTGCTGGGCTGCAGGAGTCTATTGAAAAGGGACCTTTCCACACAGCAGGTGGGTGATGGGAATGGCCAGGGTGGCAAAGTTGGGGATGAACCACCAGTAAAAACTGGTGAAGGCCAGGAAGCACAGCACCTCCTTCTGGTTCTGAAGAGGTTGCCAGGAGGTGATGGCCTTGACCTTAGCAGAGTCCATTTCTATCCGCTTGGCTGAGATCTGATACTCCCCAAAGTCCACAGCCTAAAGGTGAATGCATACTTTTCCAGTTTTGCATACAATCAGTACTCCCTGAAGTGTTGGAGGACCACCCAGGCACGGGCATCATGAGCTGTTTGATTTGGGGATTAAATTATAAAAGTCTTCCAAATAAATAATAACAAAATGGTCCAGATAGTCCCCAAAGACAGCATTAACAAAATGCCAGAAGACCACAGAAGCATTACAAAGACCAAAGGGCATCACTGTATACTTGTAATGTCCAGACCAGGTCTGAAAGGCAATCTTCCATTTATCCCCAGCCTGGATCTGAATGAGGTTGTAGGCCCTCCAAAGGTCTAATTTGGTGAAGACTTTGGCATGCCTCCACTGCTCTAAAAGCTCTGGGATAAAGGGCAAGGGGTAGTGGTTCCAGATGGCGATCTGGTTAAGGGCCCTATAGTCACTACAGAAATGAAGGTCTCCATATTTCTTAAGGACAAACAGCTAGGGAGCCTCTGCAGGGGAGGTGGAAGGTCTAATAAAGCACCAACACAGGGTTATTTTCCTAGTTAATCCCACAGGGTGGTCAGCTTGGGTTCTAATAAGGAACAGAGGCAACATGCAGGGATTGAAGCCCCCGAGACCAGGTCAATGGCACAGTCATACATTCAGTGGGGTGGCAGCCAGTCTGCTTCCTTTTTGTCAAAGATGTCCACAAAGTCCTGGTGTTTGTGTGGCAGTACTACCTGAGACTCCACAGAGTCCAATTCTGGAGCTGCATGCACTTGCTCCAGCCAACAGCGCTCCTGGCAATATTCTGACACAAAGAGCACTTTGTAGTGGGACCAGGAGATGTGCGGCTCATGCCGGGCCAACCATGGCTTCCCCAGAACCAATGGGGAATGTGGCACGTCTGCCAGGGAAAACTGAACCTGTTCCACATGGCTCTGGATCTCCAGAGTCACCTTGGAGGTCTGGTGAGTCACAGGTCCGGAGCTCAGGAGCCTACCGTCAATGGTCTCCACTGGCTAGGGCTCCTGCAGTGGCTGCACAGGAATGTGATGCTGGGTGGCAAAAGCAAGATCCATGAAGTTGTTGGAGGCCCCAGCTCCCACTTGGGTACTCTGCCCTTGGCTGATCCGAACAGTGGCAGGAGGTCCCGCTTGGGCTCACTAGAAGGCCAAGGTGAATCCAGGAACCTGTTCAGGCCTGAGAAGGTCCATTTCCTGGCTGAGCAGAACCTTGTCCCTTGGCAAGGCAATTTCTAGAAAAGTGGCCAGCCAGTACCACAGTATAACCACAATCTACCCTGCCTCCAGTGCTCCTTTTCTTCCGGAGATAAATGCAGTCATGCCCCTCCCAGCTACATGGGTTCCTCTAGTGAAATAGGACTGGATAGACCTGCTCCGGTGGCGACAGGAGCTAGGCTGGCAAGAGGATAGGAACCCCAGGAGGCAGGGCCTCTATGAGCCTGTCTTCAAGATTACATCTGCCCATTGATCCTCAGACTTTTTTTTCCTATCAGCAGCTGCAGGGTGGCTGGAGGAGGAGCCCAGGCCAGTTTGTCCAAAATCTCATCTGAAAGCCCTGCCCAGTACTGATCCTGCAGAGCAGTGTTATTGCATCCAAGGTACAAGGCCAGCAGCCAGAACACGGTGGTGTAAGACAGCATAGACCCTTTCCTCTGATGCAAGGGCCAAATGCAGTGATTTCCTGTCTCTGCATGCACAGGGTCTCCTCAAGCCACCCTCATCTCTTCCATAAGGTCAGTAAAGGTGGCCAGCAGAGGGCTAGCCTGGCAAAGCAAGGGGCTAGCCCACTTTGATGCTGGCCCAGAGAACAGGCTCACAACAAAGGCAACTTTCCTATGATCATTGGGAAATTTCTCTGATTGGACCTGAATTGTTACAATGAGCCAGGAATGCCTCAAATTTCTCAGGCAAGCTAGTAAACTTTTCTGGCAAGAACACTAACACCTACTCTGTGGAGGAGTTGCTTGCTTCAGCTGGTTTAGCTGAGCCTGCAGATTAATTACAGCTGTTGACAGCTCAGCAACCTGAGCTAGCAGCTGCTGATGTTGCTGTTGCAGCAAGTCCATGGTGTTGGCAGCTGCAAATTATGGGTGGTTGCGGAACAAACTTCTGTTTTCGTTTCAGCACAAGATCAGACCCCCAGGAAGGAATGCAGGGAGTTATGGAGCCAAGAGAATCTCAGGGAAAAGCCTGGCTCACCATCAAAGAAGTTAAGGTGACAAAGTCAGTTCAGTCCAGGTCATACACAATCCAGCAATAAATCTAGGCAACTGGAGATGGTAATAAGAGCAAAGTGTAAGGTTGTCAGGTATCAGAACAGGAACATAAGGCATGAATGTTGATTCCACCAAGAAGGTCAGTTGTTCAGCAACAACTTCCTGAGGGAGTTGTCCAGCTATTTATGGGCTGTCTGCCTTCCCCAGGTGCTGTTTGATTGCTGAGTGGTTTAGATATAAATTCTCTCTCCATGGCTCCTAGTAACTGCTAGGTCTTTGTCTACATCTGTGTCAATAACAAAGGATCTTGGCTGCTGGGGCACCTCACCTTCTGTCTCAGGCACTGGCATGTCTTCCTGTTGCTCTGTCTCCCTATTGGAATGCTTACTCTCTGTGTCAGAGTCTAGGCCTTGGGCCTGGAAGCAGGGCATGACATATGTAGGGCTTGTCTACACATGGGACAAAATCTCCAAATTGATTCCTTCCCCTCATGCCCCTACAATTGCCCTGAAGCCCTTTACAGTGTTTATTCTTCACAGGGACATCCAATACTTGTCTTTACTATCTGGCTGTTCCTGCAGAGTTTTGTCCACTGCCACTGCTGCTGCCACCACTGCAGCAACCATTTTAAAGCTCAATAGGCAAGTTCAAGCCAAAAGGAGAGGCAGCATTTCCTCCACCTGATCTCCCGCTCACCTGTTGCAGGAAGAGATGCTTGAAGCAAGTGACAGTGGCGCAGGAAGCAAGCAACAGGCAAGTGGAGAGTGGGCAGAAGCAGCACTGCTGAGCCAGGAGAAGGGAAAAAACCTCTAAACTGGTTCAGATCTGTGGACAACACTCTGCACCAGTCTCAGTGGGTAAGATTAGACATTTGTTCTGTCTTTCATTAGTTTCAAGTCTCTGACATAAGAAACTTCTAGATCTTCTTCGTGGTCTCTGTGAATCACACAGTTGGGTTACTCCTGCACCTGTGCAGAGCTTCGGAAACTTCTAGAATCACTAGGCAGAACATGCTTTGATACATTTTTGGCGGTAACTCCGCCCACCCTAACGGTCCCTTATAAGGGCTTCCCGCCTAAAATCCCCTCAGTTCCTTTCTTTCCGCCGCGTTTAGCAGCTTAAGGAACTTCTGTGTGCTAGGTTATTTTTCTCTGTCTACTGGCTACGACTTGCTTTCGGTTTCTCGACTACGATTTTGGCTTTCCCCTTCTGACTTGGCATTTGAACTCTGATTTCTGGCTTTGACCTACGGACTTTGTCTTTGGATACGGCTTTGCTTCTCGTTTTGGCTTGACGACACATCTGACTCGTGTTACTGACCTTGGACCGGCTTGACTTCGACTGTGTGTGGTGAGATTGATAACTTCAATGTCTGGAAAAGGAGCGTTCAAGCAGTGCGTGATATGCCAGGCCAAGCTGCCGAGTGCTAATGGCCATTCCCGCTGCTTAATATGTCTCGGGGAGTCCCACAATATCGACGCTTGCGTCCACTGCAGAGCGTTTACCCCACAGGCCCGTAAGCAGAGGCTCTCGCGCCTGCGGTCCTTTTTGTATGAGAGGGCTCTAATCCCAGGCTCGGCTGCTCCACCAACCTCTGCTTCTGCCCCTCCGTCTGAGTCTAGAGGCCGTGCACGCTCCCGTTCTCCGCCATCCTCTGGGCAGAAGTGACGTCGGTCCCGGAGTCCATCCCGAAGGCGCTCGACAGCGTCTGATCCCGAGGCCCTCCGTTCTGAGCGCAGACATCCGCCGTCGGATTCGACCCGGGGCTGCCCCGAGCGTGTTGTCGAGTCTATCCCCTCGACCTCGACGCAAGCATTACCAAAGCCTGCAGATGTTACTGCATCGGCCGAACTGGCGAAAAAGAAGAGGAAGGAGAAGCACCTCTCCAAACATACTGAGGGAAAAAAGGACAAGCCTAAAAAGTCCAAACCCACGGAGCATATTGCCCCTGAGGTCCCTCCTCGCCTCTTTTCCGATGCCGATGGAAAATTTCTACGCCCTTTACCGGTATCCACTGCTGAAGTTGGGAGCCGTCCTCCTCAGACCCCACCACTTGAAGTGGTTACGGTTGAGTTATCCCCAAGGATGGATGTTGCTAAGTGGGTCGAGTCTTCACCAGCTCTGGTAGTTTCTCGACACCAATTACTGGAAGGCCACTCCTCGGATGTCGATGTGGAAGTGGTCGAAAGGGAAGTGTTGCCTCGGGACCGCTCCCTCTCCATCAGAGATGACGTCCCCTCTTACACGGTGTACGACTTGGCTCGGTCTATTTGTCGGGTGGACATGGGATCCCCGTCGGGATCGCAAGTATTGAACCCGAGAGGAGAACCTGTTGAAACCGGCCGCTCAAGTCACTCAAGACCTAGATCTTCGTCTCCCATAATCCTGGATGTTGCTTCACGGAGAGATGCTACTGTCCAGGTCTCACCCCCCAGCTACGACCCTTGCCACGTACGCCTCCGACACCACAACCGCGCTCCCCTACACCCATGAGGCCCAGGAGCCCTTCACCGGCTGCTTCATCCTCTTTGTCAGGGGAGTCCTGGGATCTTTATCGACCCTACCTGCCTTCTCCAAGGTCTGAACCCATGGATGATGATTCCACCTTTCCAACGGACGATGTTCGGGCCTTCGGAGAACAGATGATCAGGATGTCCCATGCCCTGGACCTGAAGGTAGAGGACCGCCCAGCCGACCCCGTGGATCCAATCTTCCAAAGGATCCAGTCTAAAGCGCCGCCTTCAGCCGTCATCTCAGTTCTGCCTTCTTTGCTGAAGTTAGCACAAGGGTCCTGGAAGAACCCGTCGTCGATCCAATTGACATCGAAAAAGATCGACAGGTTGTACCGAGTTGCGGGAGACCATGTTGACTGGTTGCAATCACATCCCAAGCCAAATTCTGTGATTGTTGAGGTGGCCCAGAACAGGAAACAACGTCGGCCTCTGTCCTCCCCGCCGGATCCCGAAGGCAGGAAACTTGTAATTGTGGGAAAAAAGATGTACACCGTGGCTGGTCTCAGTTTCCGCGTCGCAAACTAAGCGGCGTGCATGGGGGCCTACCAACAGGTTCTCTGGGAACGGATGAACCACCTCATTAAGGACCTTCCAGAAGAGTGGCGCCGGATGGCGGAGGCCATTCAGTCTGAAGCACAATCCCTTGCGGGGCTTCAGATGAATTCGGCTTGTCACATGGCAGATTGTGCGGCTAAAACAATCGCGGGTTCGATAGCCCTCCGTCGTCATGCGTGGCTGCGCTCCTCCGGCCTCACACCCCAGGCATCCGCCACCATTGAAGACTTGCCGTTTGATGAATCGGGCTTGTTCAACGGTTCTACCGACGACAAGCTCGAATTCACACAGAAGATGAGGACGACGGCCAGGAAATATGGTATAGGACCTGCATCCAGCGGCCAGTACCGTCCTAGGGGGAGGTACTCCTGGCAAGCTCCCTCTTACGGCCAGCCGTTCCGACGAGGTTACTCTGGCCAGAGTTACCATCAATCCCGTTTCACCCCCTCCACTTCTCCGGCCTCTTCGGTGAGGAGCCAGGGCTCGGGTGCCAGGCACCGGCAACAACCTAGGCAAAGGTCTCGGGATCAGGGCCGCAAGAAATTCTGAGCCTCCATTCCCTATGTTCATCTCTTTTCTGTTTCTCCTTAGATGCCTCTCTTCGGGGATCGACTGTCCAACTTTCAAGACGCCTGGTCTTCGGTAACCTCAGATCGCTGGGTGCTCCAGATCGTCGAGACGGGCTATTGGATAGAGTTCGACACTTTGCCCCCGACGGGAAAGGCTCGCCCAACGCCCCCCTCCCCATCCCTCCTCAAGGAGGTGGAGACTTTACTTCAGAAAGGGGCGATCGAACCTGTCGACCCCGACCTCCATCACCTCTGCTTCTTCTCGAGGTACTTTCTGGTCACCAAGAAAGACGGCAGTCTATGTCCGATTCTCGACCTCCGTGGGGTGAACGAGTACATAACACCAAAGAAGTTCAGAATGGTCACTTTGGCTTCGATCCTTCCTCTCCTGAGGCAGTACGACTGGTTTGCCTCCATAGACTTGAAAGATGCGTATTTCCACATTGGGATTCACCGAGCCCACAGGCGTTTTCTTGCGTTCCAGATCGGGACAGAAGTGTTCCAATTCAGAGTTCTCCCGTTCGGTCTTTCCACCGCTCCTCGTGTCTTCACGAAATGTATGGCGGTAGTGGCGGCCTTTCTTCGTCAGCAGGGAGTGGAGGTCTTCCCTTACATAGACGACTGGTTGATCGTAGCATAATCTCAGAGTCAGCTCGAACTCGACATTGGCCTCACCTTAGATGTATTAGACTACCTGGGACTTGTTGTCAACATCGAGAAGTCCCAACTCCAACCGACACAGGCCATCCAGTTCATCGGGGCACGTCTCAACTCTCCAACTGCAGCAGCATATTTACCACGGGACCGCTTCGACAACCTGCGATCCCTAATTCATACCTGCCGCCGATCCCGAAGAGTAGCAGCTCATTCGATCCAAGTGCTTCTGGGACACATGGCAGTGATGACTTACGTCACTCAACTTGCCAGACTCCGATTTTGTCCGCTTCAACACTGGTTCCTGCAGGTGTTCGACCCTCTCCACGATTCCCCACGAAAGATGCTCACGATGCCGAGGGCGGTACTAAGGTCCCTGGACTGGTGGCTGGTACCAGACAACGTATTGTCGGGGATGCCCTTTGACCTCCCTCAATCGGACGTCTCTCTGACAACGGATGCTTCGATGCTGGGATGGGGAGCGCACCTCGACTCCTACGAGATCCAAGGATCATGGAACGACGAGGAGCAGATGCTGCACATCAATGTCCTCGAGCTCCTAGCTGTGCGAAAGGCGTTAAAAGCCTTCGAGTCCTTAGTGAGAGACAGGACTGTGCTAGTACTGACAGACAACACTTCTGTCATGTACTATCTAAACAAGCAGGGAGGCACGAGGTCTCCTCAACTCCTATAGCTCACGCTGGATATATGGGAATGGTGCGTCGAGAGGGGGATACTTCTCCAATCTATACATCTTCCGGGAGAGGAGAACACTCTTGCTGACGGACTCAGCCGTTCCAGTCTATCCATCCACGAGTGGCATCTGCACAGATCGGTCACTCTGACCCTGTTTTGAGTCTGGGGGTTTCCGCAGGTGGATCTTTTCGCATCTCCAGAGAACGCTCAGTGCCGTCAGTTCTGCTTGAGGCACCGAGCCACGGGATCGAGGGGGATGCGCTCCTATTCCACTGGTCAGGTCCACTGCTATACCTGTTCCCCCCATTCCCACTATTAACAAGAGTGATCACCAAGCTCCGCCGAGACAGATCGAACGCCATTCTCGTCGCACCATGGTGGCCTCGACAACCGTGGTTTGCAACCCTGCTTCGGATGTCAGAGCGACGTTTCATCTGCCTTCCATCCCGTCTGGATCTACTGACTATTCAAGGAGGCAAGGTCAGACATCCCGACTTGGACACTCTCCATCTGACAGCCTGGAGGTTGATCCCGTAGCTCTCCCTTCGGGCTCGACACTCTCGGGTTCGACATCTGCATTGAGACTCCTCACGCCTCTCCATCCTGACGTGCTGGCAGTCATTGAAGCCGCATGCAGACCTTCAACTCGAAAATCTTATCACTACAAGTGGAAAAGGTATGAGGCGTTTCTGACTTCTCAGCATCTGATCCCTGACAAGTTCTCCATCTCTACAGTTTTGGAGTTTCTCTTTCATCTGTCCTCGACGGGCCTTTCGCTCTCTTCCATTCGATGCTACTTGGCTGCCATCTCCGTCGAATTCCAGGAAAAAGGTCTTCCTTCCCCCTTCATAGACACGATGGTGAAGAAATTCTTGAAGGGGTTTGCAAACCTCCATCCTCCAGTGACGGAGCCGACTCCGGCTTGGAGCCTCGAACTGGTGCTCTCCCAACTTGTACGTTGGCCCTTCGAACCCATGGCTTCCACGGACCTCCGACTGCTATCCTGGAAGACTGTGTTCCTTGTGGCAATCACTTCGGCGCGTCGGGCCGGTGGGCTCTGCGCCCTGAGGTCCGATCCGCCCTACACGGCCTTCCACAAACATAAGGTGGTCCTCCGCCCCGACATCTCCTTCCTCCCGAAGGTAGTATCCAGTTTTCATCTCAACCAGTCCATCACTCTCCCTGCTTTGATGCAGGACCCGAAGGGCGACTTTGAACGCACCCTCCATCTCATGGACGTTAGGAGGGCTCTCGCCTTCTACATTCAAAGGACTGCGCCACACAGAAAGTCACCCAGACTGTTTGTATCCTATGCTGCCTCGAAGTTGGGTGAACCCATTTCCTCACAGAGACTGTCGAAATGGGTGACATCGACCATTGCTCTCTGCTACGAACTGGCGAAGAAACCTCTGCCATCATGGATTCGAGGACACTCAACAAGGGTTGTCTCCACTTCGACAGCATTCCTCTCTGGAGTGCCTCTAGAGGACATTTGCAGAGCTGCAACCTGGTCATCTCCTCTGACTTTTATTTCTCACTACAGACTGGACTCTCGCTCTAGAAGCGAGGCAGCCTTTGGAAAGGCTGTACTGTTATCTTCTATTCAGTGAATGAGTGTACATGTGCCAAGTTACTGTTGTTCAGGTATTACTGTTTGTATAAGTGCTTTGATACCTTTATTAGACATGTGGTTAATGTTTCAATTTCAAGTGTATGCACATATGGTGTGTTTGGTGTAGGACATACCTGCCTCCAGGAGTGAAGCTTGCCAGTCTACACCCAACTGTGTGATTCACAGAGACCACGAAGAAGATGGACAGGTTGCTTACCTGTAACCATAGATGTTCGAGTGGTCTTCTGTGAATTCACACAGACCCACCCATCCTCCCCTCTATGTCCTATCACATCATATAAACATGCTTAATGTTCCTGATGCTGCAAATTGCGGCGTCATTCAAGGAACTGAGGGGATTTTAGGCGGGAAGCCCTTATAAGGGACTGTTAGGGTGGGCGGAGTTACCGCCAAAAATGTATCAAAGCATGTTCTGCCTAGCAATTCTAGAAGTTTCTGAAGCTCTGCGCAGGCGCAGGAGTAACCCAACTGTGTGAATTCACAGAAGACCACTCGATCTATGGTTACAGGTAAGCAACCTGTCCTCAATTCATAGTTCAGTGGAATGAAATTTTCTAAGATTTAGGCTTATAAGGCAGTATGGTGTCATTGTCTGAGTGACCAGGATTTGACTTGGCTATGGAAGGCAATGGCAACCCTCCCTTAAGAAATCTTGCAAAGAAAACCCTTTGATAGGCTTGCGTTACGGTCGCCATAAGTTGGAAACAACTTGAAGCCACACAACAACAAAAGGTTTAGGCAATTTAGCTTGACTTGACTTTTAGCATGAATAAATTGGCCATGAGATTGCTGAATGCTATGCAATGTCATTGGAAGAAGAATCTGTGGAGGATGCCTGTAGGGAAATGTGTTCCTCAATTTTCAACAACTAGTCCTTGTTGAGGTTGGGCTTGGGCTACTTTATCTGGCATCTGGATTATTAGCTGAAGGGCAGTCTAAACCAAGAGAAAGTAAAGCAAAACAGTCTCAACATGGTGATTGTGTGTTTTTAATAGGATCAATACTTAAAAATTTACATAATTCTATTGTATTGAATTATTCTGTGGAAAAATAACCATTTTTTTCCAGATACCTTTCATCCCAAAAGAATTAAGTCTTAACATCTAAATTTCACAGTGCTTTTCTCTAAAGGAAGTCATAATCCACGAGACAGAATTACAGGATCTGCCTCCATTCACAAAAGATACTGCTCAAGGGACTGCTGGAGCTTTTATTCTACCAGCACAGATATGTCCTCATAGCTAGGCATATATTTTGAATGGAAATGCCAAAGTTTTTTTATTATTGACCCCTCAAAAAGTCACAGTTCATGTTTACCTACACGTCTTGTGCTATGTACTCAAATTTCACTTTTTCCAGTAGGATTCAATCCCAGAGGACATTCACCTTCTCTATCTCCCTGTTCCAGATTTCTCCTCTTCCATCCGCAATTTAATGTCTATGTGGATGACTCATCACATTTGGTGCCTTGCTGAATTGGATCCTGGTAGGATGCATACATTTGAAGAAACTTGGTTGAATGGGAAGTCATGAATGCAAGGGGCATTTAAACAATACCTTCATCTGCTCCAATAGACAGGCTATCTAAGTGTGGCTCTTTTAAAATTGTGGGAATTGTGCAGGTGGCACTAGATTAGGTCTTTTCTTTTTCACCTTTTCCACCAAACAACTAAGAGCTAGGATTTCATTTTAAAAACAAAAAACGAAAGATAGGCTATCCGTGGATTTTTTCTGGGCTGTGAGGCCGTGTTCTGGAAGAGTTAATTTCTGACATTTTGCCTGCATCTGTGGCTGGCACCTTCAGAGAATGGTTGGGTAGGAGTGTGTGTGTGTGTGTGTGTGGGTGTTACATACTGTGAGCCCCTGTTGGAGAGGATATGTAAATTTGTGTATGTGAATGGCTAGTTTCTGGGTGCAGATATTTCGGCAGGCCTTTCCTAATTAGATCCCGGCCTCAGGGGATCCTGGCTTCTTTTAGTCCGCTGGCCATTTATAGTATTTTATTGTATTTATTGTTTTTAATTGTTATTTTTTGATCAGTTGGTTTTAATTTATAATTGTTTAATATTTTTTTATGGGGGAGGGTGGGGTGGGGGGTGTTTGGGGATTTTATCTGTATTGTATTTTAATTTTTGTAAGCCGCCCCGATTGTTTTAACAGAGGGGCGGGGTATAAATAAATGTTATTATTATTATTATTATTATTATTATTATGCAAGGAGAATTAGTGTCTGTTTGGTTAATGGTCCATTGCCTGCTGGAAATCCCTCTGTCCATGGGTGGAGTTCATTTGCATGTGTTGAGTTCTGGTTTTAGCGTTTTTCAGGAATGGTAGCCAGATTTTGTTTACTTTTAGGATTTCTTCTTTCCTGTTGAAGTTGTCCAGGTGTTTGTGGATTTCAATAGCTTCTCTGTGCATTCTGACATGATAGTTGTTGGCCTGGTCCAGAATTTCAGTATTTTTAAATAACATTTTGTGTCCAGGTTGCTTTATAAAATGTTCTGCTACTGCTGATTTTTCTGGTTGACCAAGTCTGCAGTGTCTCTCATGTTTCTTGATTCATGTTTGCACACTGCGCTTAGTGGCCCCTATGTAAACTTGTCCACAGCTGCATGGTATGTGGTAAACTCCTTTGGCTGTGAGAAGGTCTCTTTTGTCCTTCATTGAGTGTAGCATTTCTTGGATTTTCTTGGTTGGTCTGTAGATTGTTTGAAGGTTGTGTTTCCTAATCAGTTTCCCTATTCTGCCTGTGACTCCTTTGATGTATGGTAAAAATACCTTCCCTTTGGGTGGCTGTTTTACTTAATTCCTGTGGGGTTTTTTTCTGGGTCTGGCTGCTCTTGTGATGTCTGATCTGGAGTAACCATTAGCCTGTAGGGCCCAGTTTAGGTGCCTCAGTTCGTCCTCCAGGTAGTGGGATTTGCAGATCCTTTTTGCGGGGTCAACCAATGTTTTTATTGTGCTTCTTTTTTGTCCTAGGTGATGATTGGAGTTCTTGTGTAGGTATCTGTCCATGTGTGTGGGTTTTCTGTATACCTTGTGGCCTAACCGTTGGTTTGGTTGGTGGATGAATGGCAATGTTCCTTCCTTTCTTTTTTTCCATCGGGAATTGGATATTTGGGTGGATGCTGTTCAGGTGGTTCAGAAATGTGACCAAATGTTCTTCGTGGCTCCAAATGGTGAAAGTATCATCTACATATTGGAACCATGTTGTTGGGGTTTTTGGTGCTATTTTCAGGGCTTGCTTTTCAAAATGTTCCATGTAAAGGTTTGCTATCACAGGGTTCACAGGGCTGCCCATGGCTACCCTTCTTTTTGTAGAATTTGTTATCCCACTGGAAGTAGCTTGTGGTGAGGCAATCCAGAACATGGCCTCACAACCTGGAAAAAGACCATGGAAAACCTATGGATGGCGGCTGTGAAAGCCTTTGACTTCACAAAAAACAAAAGAGTTAGAAGCATTATTTAGTGGCATGTATACTGGGTATACAGTCCAGACCAACTGGGCAGGCTGATGCTGTGCAGACTGCATACAAATATTCTACCCCATGACTACAAATGCTAGGAGCAAATAATGAGGGATTGGTATCACTTTCTTGCTTGCAAATGAGAATAAATAACACTTCCACAATTAGCAACTGCATGGGTGGCGTTTTACAAATAAATTACAGGTATGCCCCTTTCCCCAGACCCAGACCATGGCATGGGAGAAGGGGAAGATTTACCCTGTGATTTGCAGTATAGTCCCAGTCCAGGTCCCCTCCCAACCATATTGCCAATTCAGCTTTCTATTGATGGAATGGAGGAGGAAGATCAGACACAACATGACCTTGCTAAAAGGAAGAAGGAGTGATGCAGGGTGCCTCTGCCAGGAGGAGCTTTTTGAGTGGAAGGAGCAGAGAGGAGAGTGAGCTTTCCAAAAGATCAGCTGTGGAGGTTGTGGCCTAGGAATAGCAGGACCAAGAACGTGGGGTCACTCTTGTCCAGAATGTCCTCTGGAGGAAAGAAGGAAAAACAACAAGGACAAGAGAGGGAGAGATTATTCATTAAACTAAAAGGCATCTAGGAAGTCAAACTAGATCTAGGTGCAGATAAGAGCAAGGTTGGGCATATGTTAGGACTCCAAGTGAGCATATAACATACCTTTTTCACTTTAACTGCCTTTGCCTCTAGATGTTGTGAACCTCAGCTCCCACGAACCCTTACCAATAACCATGAAATCTGGAACTCCTGGGAACTGCGATTGAAACTGTAATAAGGCTGAGGAAATCTTCACTATAACATACCCAGGGCATTCGAGAAGGTTTTAGACAGAGTGAAAGAAATTGGGAATTTGCATGGCCTGAGTTTCTTTCCATGTTTAAACAGACTGATGTAGGCGCCTTGCCTTTGGGCCTCTCAAAGTTCTGCAGCCAGCCCTGGGCTGTCCAGAGTGCAAGAGAGGACTGTCAATTGCTGTTAAGGCATGATGGCCATACAGGACATCACATGTTAGAGGTAGAATGCTAATGAACATGAGTCATAGGAATGTAGGACAGCTTTACCATTCATATTCTGCTCCTGGGATATGAAAGCAACAAACAACAGCTTAGCCACCATGGGAATCAGTTGCTCTAGTAGATGGACCATGGATCTGGTTTAGTCAGGCTTTGCTTATATTCTTCAGAGTCTTAAAAAAAACCAAACAGCCCTGTCTCTCTTTCCTGCACTGTTGAAATCAAGACTGTAGATTCAGGTAATGGTGTGTGTGTGTGTTTTACAAAAGCATTACTCTGTAAAATGTAATGCAACTAATGGAGCAATGATAGTATTTTGACCAACAACATGGTAGTGATATAGCTATAGTAATACTAATATTTTATTTATAGATTAAAATCCCTTCCACCAGTTGTAACTGATGTGAACACTCAACCCTTAAGGAGATGCCTCCATACACGTGTACAATGAGCAGAAGTTATACAGATTCATTCTGCCTGTACCTGATTTAATGAAGAATAACAACCAAAAGCTTTAGGCAGGCTTTCCTTTCTGGCTGTAGTCTGAATGAGCACTTCTTTTGTCTTCCAAGATGAAGTTTTAACTAAATTTTTAATTTTAGCTTCCCTTTTAATTGTAAGAAGCAGGACAACTGAAAGTAGTGTCAAAAATCCATGTCAATATGTATCCAGAGACTCCACAGTCCTGATGGGTTTTGAGCTTGCCTATATATGAAGATGCATGTAAATTGGACTCAAACAGAACCCATCAAGCCGCCATTGGTTGCTGCCAGTCCTAACAAATGAGTCAACTCCCACTGAGATTTACTGCAAGTTCTTCTCTCATTTACTCATGTTTCTGAAATGCCATTTGTGAGATCATGGCAGGTGAGTAGCAGCACTTGCCTGTTTGCTATTCTGTAAATTTCACACACAGAGAGTAGGAAACATTTGATCAGTAATATAGGTTGGTATGAGAAAGGAACAGGGGACTTGTACTTCCACGAGTCAGTATGCTCACCTTCTGGACTGGGCAGTGGATTTGGGCATACCACTCTAGGGATTTCAAGCCAAACAGAAATGCTACAGCCAGCAAGAAGCATGTCCAAAATAGGATGTTCCAGATGGGGCTTCTCTTCTTGTCCCTGGGAATAAAGGACTCTGTGAAGAAGAATAGTGGGGGATTAGTTGTGCATAATCCAGACTAGGGATGTGACAAAAGTTTGTAACAGTTCATTGAACAAGAGAGAATCAATGTGTTCGCTATCTCCAACTAAAGTGTTTACAAGCTCTGAAATCTGGCACATTTCGACCAGGTGTGAGAATTTCCAGATGCTTGATTTTCAAATGTAGTGTCGGGGTGGGCACTTCAAAGAAAAAATTCAATAGGCATGGATTTTATTGCCTACATACTTTATGTAAACTGCCATTTAGACAGGGTCTTAGTTGAGCACTGAGGGGTGTTTTGCTCCTCTATAAATAAGCATCAACAAGATCTGTTTGGTTTAAAGCTTATCAATGATCAATATGCTACCTTTTTTTCTTAGAAGCTTATTGCACACTGAAGTAAAGGCAAGGCAGCTGGAAGGTTCAGTCTTTTGTACTGCCTAACTGCATGACATCATCATTCTTTCATTCCGGTCCTGTGGGAGATGGAGGTAAAACCACATCTTTTCATTAACCAGAAAAATCTGTTAGCAAACAGACATGGGTTTACCTCTGTCTCCCACAAGACTGGAACAGCAGAGCGCTGGAAGAACGAGGATGTCAAGCAGTAAGGCAGCATGAACAGCGGAACCAATCAGTTGCTTTGCTGCTTTACTTGGCCTCTTACAGTTTCTGTAGTGTCTCTGCATGCTTAGCTTGAAATAGGTTTAAAAGTGTTTGTTTGTTTCCATGTCACCAATGTTTCCATGGTGGTGTAAAAATGCACCAAATATGTGATTGCTCTGGTTGAGTCTATGGCACCTCTGATGTGAGGATGCTTTGAGTTGCATCCTTTGGAAAAATCATATGAAAGCAGGATGGTCAATTTTTTAAATTTCATAGAATCTTACTTTACTTTTCCCCGCTTTCCTCTCCCCCTTCTAACTGATACTTAAGAGGGAAAAAACTTTTTCCTTCTTTGGCCATCCCACTCATTGCCTCATGTTTGGAGCCAAAAAAAACCTTCCAGTTCCATCCATTTTTTAGTAGGAAAAAGATATTAACACAGGAAGCTGTTCTTAGTATATTGACTATAAGATGTTGATTTTTATTTTTATATTTTTTTTTCAAATTACTGGACTCAGATTTGTCCTTGCCCTATCACCCAGTGGGCTTCCATGGTTGAGCGGGGATTCAAACCCTGGTCTCCAGAGTCATAGTCCAAGGACTTTACCAAACACACAAAATACTGCTTCATAAGGACACCACATAACCACAAAAGGGTGCATGGATCAGACTACATCACCCTTTCATGGTTATGTCTTGGCCAAAAACTGGGGTTTTTAATTGATGGCATAAGCTGTCAATAGATTCTCCCTGCTGCTTTTTTGCTGGCATTGCCAGTGTGTGAAACCACTGGCCATTTAAATCTCATACTTACTCTGACAATGGCTGGACCGGGCAGAACACTTCCAGGTCAGAGAGGGACATTCAGGTAAGTGAATTCAGGTTACTTGGAGGGTTTTTTTTAGTGTGTGTGCTTGGTGTGACTTTTTGACATTTACAGTCGTCCCTTCTAATTCGTGGCTTTCTAATTTGCGGATTTGAGAATTTGTGGATTTTCAAGGCCATGGGGAGGGGGTGAGCAGTTTTTGGCTTTTCCCCCCACAGGGAAGGAAAGCTGACCAAACCCGCAGCTAGCGCTGCAAGCTTGGTTGGTTTTCTTTCCCCGTTGAGGGAAAAGCCGAAGCCGCGGGGAGGGTGGGTGGGTGATTTTCAGCTTTCCCCCCACAGGGAAGGAAAGCGGACCAATCCCAAGCCTGCTTGACTGGGCAGCTTGACTGTTTGTTGGGCAGCTTGATGGGGGAGAGGCGAGTCACTACCTCCCCAGCCAAGCCACTGGAGGCCTCAGCCAGTGGGGGGGGGGATGGGCGAGTGGTAGGTAGGCTTGCCTAGCCTCCCCGCTGCTTTGGAAAGGGTGGGGGGAATGGGCCAGTGGCAGGGAGGCATGCCTAGCCTCCCCGCTGCTTTGGAAAGGGCAGGGTGGGAACAGGCGAGCGGTGGGGAGGCTTGCCTCACCTCCCCGCTGCTTTGGAAAGGGTGGGAGGGATGGGCGGCGGGGAGGATTTCCAGCCACCCCCCATTATTCATGTTTTTTTTCAAATTCACAGAGGTGCTCTGCCCATAACCCCTGCGAATTTGAAGGGAGGACTGTATTTTTGTTTTTATTTGTGAATTTCCCATGTGATGAAACAGGATTCACATATGCACTCCTCTGTAAGGCACAGAGGCTTTACCACTGGTGAGTACAGTCCTCCCTCCATATTCGCGGCCTCCACACGCGCAGTTCCACATCTTTGTGGTTTGCTGTGAAGGGAGACTGGGGAAAGTGGCGATGGGGCCTCTGAGGTGCCGTCGCCACTTTCGGGGGGGCAAGGGAAAGCGACGACGGGGCCTCTGGAGGCCCCGTGGTCGCTTCGGGAGGGAGTGGGGAGGCGAGGGGAAGCGATGACAGGGCCTCCAGAGTCCCCATGGTCACTTCGGGAGGGAGGTGGGAGGCAGGGGGAAGCGATGATGGGGCCTCCGGAGGCCCCGTCGCCATTTCGGGAGGGTGAGGGAGGGCTGTCATTATTTGCGGAATTTTCACATTCGCAGGGGTCTGTGGAACCTAAGCTCCGCGAATGTGAAGGGATGACTGTATATACGAGCCAGCCTACAGAGTGGTTCTGCAATGCAGCCAGCATCTCATAAAGCTGGTTGTGTGATCGATGGGGCCACCAGTGCTAAAAATGTAAAAACTGAAACTGAAGAATTTTTGCCTCATGTCTGCTAAAATACAAATTCTAAAGGAACATATTAAAAAAACAGTCCACACATGGGCAAAGTGTGGGCCGTGGGCTGCGTGTGGCCCTAGGTACATTTTGTGGTCCCCAGAATCCCTCAGAGGCCAAAAATATTTTTTGCTTGCTCCAGAATGCCCCCAAATGCACTCTAAAGGTTGTGGAGGGCTTTTGCACCACTTTTGGATGCTCAGGGGTCCAGAACCATTTTTGTACAATTTTTCAAAGGAAATATTTTGCCCTGAAATGCTCCAAAATGTCACCTAGTAGGTTTAGGGGCGTGTGTTCATTTCCACCATATTTTATGGAGACTGGATAGTGATTATTTTTTTGAAAAATGATGTTATTGTTGTTCTTTATGAAGCTCCACTTATGTCTCCTACACTTGTATACATAGATTTTTTAAAACCTGATGGAAAACAATCCTTTAAGGCAGTACTAACCTTCGAAGAGGGCAATGAGAAAGCATGTGAACGTGAGTGGGTAGAAGAAGCCAAAGGACAACGTGAAGATATATTCATGAACAACACCGGAGAGAATGAAAGTAGACAGCAAAGCCACAGTCCGAGCCTTCCCTTTGAATACCTGGAAGGCAAGAAACACAGGTGAGTCACACATTGGAGTCACATAGGAATCATCTGTGCATGTCTGATGAGGGAGTGGATTGTTCTTCCAGGTTGAAAGTGGATTGTCAGGATTGGGGAGGCTGTGGCCTGACAAACATAGTTGGCTGCAGATGTTGGACGCTAGATGCCGCCCTCCCTGATAATTGGGAGATTTTCAGACTACACTGTTATAGTGTTACTATTCCACTTTAACTGCTCTAGCTTCCTCCTGTGAAATTCTGGGGTTTGTAGTTTAGTGAGGCCTAAGATCTCTGGCTGAGAGTTGTAAATGCCCCCTCCCCAAACTGCAAATCCCAGGATTCAACAGGAGGCAGACATAGCAAATAAAATGGAATAGTAACACTATAACAGTGTTGTCTGAAAATCTCCTTGGTCTACTTAATTGGTGCTAATGGGGCTTAATGTAAAAACATTTGACAGAACAACCGCTGGAGGGCCACAGGTTCCCCACTCCTGCTGTATGTGCCCATATGCCTCTGTCTTATCTATTCACCCAATCAACCATCCCATTTAGTGTGGTTTTCCCAAGCCTTACCTACCCACAGGAGGTCCTGATAGACATAATAGTAGAGCCAGTCATGTACTACCACATTCCATGTCCGATAGAATTCAGCGGAAGATGTGGCATTCCACCAGTCCTAGGCAAGGTGAAAAGAAAAAAGAAATGGCAAGTAGTTTGGAGATGACATATTCTGCCTGCCACTGTGGCCATTTCCCTCAATATCTTCTCGCCTGCGCTTCATTTTGTAGTCTGTAGGGAACAAGATGCTCTCCAGTCTATATTCCGACTGTGGAATTGTGCTCTGTTCTCTCTACAAAGACTACCTCTCACCCATACCTATAGCAAGTTCTATCGGAGGAAATCTCTGGTAAGCATCAGCTATGGAGTATATGCCATATGTTCTTTAGCTGGCCCCATCACACACTCTGGTACCACATCGACATTTGTGTTTATTTCCTTTTGTTTTGGAATTGTGAACATTTGAAATTTCTTTGAAAAATGTGAATGCTAACATTTTCAGTGGAGTCAAATGAGCCACCAGGCATGTGGAGATGAAAACATAAACAGCCCAGTCCCTTCCCTGCAACCTCCCCAAGCCCAAGCCCTCACCTTGTAGAAGGTGCGGTCCGCAAAGCGCAGCATTTCTGCAAAGGCATTAAGCCAACAGTGGAAGAAGCCAAAGAAGGTCAGCAGTATCGCATATAATCCTATGGGAACAGAAGGAGAAAGCCTCTTAGACTGGAATATATTTTACAGAACTGGGCAACACTGGAGGAATTTACACCATAGCTGTCTTTATATGAATCAGTAGGAAAAAATCTTTCACTATCTGAGGAAGCTGAAATATGACCTAATAAGTCTTGGCTGATATGGATATGCAGATATACGTATATTCGCAGGCATGCTGGGAAGAAGAAAAAAAGTGCAGCTGCTGCAGTCATGTGACTCAAAATAATCTCATACAGTGAACATGTGACCATGGAAGAAAACCCCTTTATGCCAAGTGACTTTGTGTGGGGGAAATGTGTGGCTTTCAAGATTGATTTGAGTTAGGATTAAAATGGGTGCATGTGATCTTACCAGAGTTAAATTGGGGCAGGGTCATATGAACTGGAGCTGGGTTATAGCCTTCGTGTGGATTCAGCTGAAGCCTTATTTATATATCGGAATAAAGTACTCAAAATTATGGGACATACACATACACACACACACAGTGAGAGAGAATTTTGTGACCTATATAAATAATAAAAATCTGCCTCAGATGCTTCATGTAATAGTGTGGTCCCTATTCCTATTTGCATTTTAAAATAATCTTTCACATTACAGAGGGGAGAAAAAGAAGCTTACATGCACTGAAGCCCTATGTGAAAATTTGCATTATCCAACTCTGCCTTCTTAGGTTTCATGATGCACTGTCAACATACTTGTATGCCTGTCTTTATAACTATAAGGGTTGGAAATCTACTTTTAAGAAACTGAAATCTGTGATATATTTGGAAAACTGATGACCAACATGATACTCTTCCATTTTCCTTTGTTTATACAAGAATGTGTGGACAAGAATGTACAGGCCAGTGAGACATTGAGATTGTGAGTGGGAAAAGGAAGGTGGGGGTAGAAGGATGCATACAGGCAGTGGTGGACTGGGTCTAAAAATATTTGTTGCCAGGAGACAAAGGGGGATCACCAGATGAGAGCCTGGTCTACCGGATCTCCCAAACCCCTCGGCAAAGAGAGGGGCTGCTGCACCCTGGGGGGAACTGCCAGCATTGGCAGTCATGACCCCTTGCTTCCTGGGGGAGGAAGGACAGGGAGCCCAGCCTACTGGCATGGGCCTCCACCTCATGGGGATCCAGGGTCTAGCAGCTGGCTGTGCATGACAGACAAAGTCCACCTGGGGTCCCTGGTCCACTGACCCAGTGAGGATGGACACCCGGACACCCTCTGTGCAGAGAATGTCTCCTGCCTGGTGGCCCGTAATACAATGCAAATTTTAGTTGCATACAGTAGTAATATTTGGACTTCTATTATATTTTCAAGCTACTAGAAGGCCATTAACATTTTTAACATATTGTCTAATTTTTAAGGGGATCCACTTCATGAGGGGCCCACAGGGCCCACTTGCCATTGAGCAAGCTGACACTCTGGCCAGTCTGCCACTGTGTATGGGGCTGCTGGAGGTCGGTGAGGATGTAGGCTAAAGAAAATCAGCTTCCATCTGAGAAAAGCTCTCTGGCTCCACCCCTGACTTTTCCCAGTTGATTACTACACTTCATCTCCATCACACAAACCAAGCCACCTTGCCATCCACATACCTGGCAGTGTTGCATTGAAGACAGAGAGCACCAGAGTTCTGAAAGTGAAGGGCTGCTTATACATGTTGCTGAAGACGGGAACACAGAGGCACTTGAGGAGGATGGCTCCATAAAAAATGCACCCAAGGAACTGAATCATAGAATCATAGAATCATGGAGCTGGAAGGGACCTTAACGACCATCCAGTCCAACCCCCTGTCATGCAGGAACACACAATCAAAGCATTCCCGACAGATGGCCATACAGCCACTGTTTAAAAACCTCCAAAGAAGGAGACTCCACCACACTCCGAGGCAGCGTATTCCACCTCCAAACAGCTCTTACTGTCAGGAAGTTCTTCCTAATGTTTAGGTGAAATCTCTTTTCCTATAGTT
Organism: Gambelia wislizenii; assembly: GCA_030847615.1. Taxonomy (NCBI): domain Eukaryota; kingdom Metazoa; phylum Chordata; class Lepidosauria; order Squamata; family Crotaphytidae; genus Gambelia; species Gambelia wislizenii. The sequence goes on along the minus strand of JAUMIR010000002.1, from coordinate 241,620,120 downwards.
TGAACCCATTGCTGCGTGTCCTAGTCTCTGGAGCAGCAGTAAACAAGCCTGCTCCATCCTCAGTATGACATCCTTTCAAATATTTAAACATGGCTATCATGTCCCTTCTCAACCTTCTCTTCTCCAGACTAAACATGCCCAGCTCCCTAACCCATTCCTCATAGTGACAGAAGGGGAAAACTCCATCTTAATATGTGGTTGTGCTTAAGGTTGGCATGAACACAACATCAGGGGTCAAAAGAGCCTTTAAAATAATATTTCCCAGCTGTGCTTGAAGCAGCTAGACTCTGTGGTCTCTTTAATTTCCCACAATGCCCCTCACATGGCATCACTCTTAGCTAGGGCATTGTAGGAACGTCAAGTGACTGTCTTTTGGCAGCCACTCCTATTTGGAGCATTGCTGCTCACCAGCTCCACTGTCATGTATGTCTTCCAGGGCACATCAGCAGCAGAGGGGCCCCAACAGATGGCCCTTTTGCCCAGGGACCCCAGACCTGGAGTCAGCTGGGCTGAGGCTCAAGAGGATATGGAGTGACCTTGAATGCTCTCCTCACTGATGGAAAGGTCACGTATGAAGATCAGTGTATGGAAACCTTGTTTTGTGTCTCTCACCTTAGCAAAGTTTTCGATGACATAACTCCAGCGAACACAGGGTGTCCTATGAGTAGCACAAGGAAAACAGCAGGTGTTGGGCAAGGTTTTCTGCATTTCAAGAATTACTTCCCTTACTTAGGAAAAGTTATTGAAGGGTTGAGATTCTGTACAACAATTCTCCACACCCATTTCTGCAGAAAATGCTAAGAAGAACATAGCAGCTCTCTCCCTTCCCCCCCGCCAATACTGGCTATGGATGATGGGAACTGCAGTCCAGCCCATACACAAGGTGCCAGGTTAGAAACACTGCACTGGCCCTTCTGAGGCTGTGCCTTCCCCCAATTCTTGATTCCAGTCCCCCTTTTTTGAAGCAAAGGATCATTGTACAGGAACTGTAGAACCTAGAAGCCGAATAAGGGTGTGTGTGGAGAGGACTCACCTTGGGTAGCTCTCCCTGTAGATCAAAGTAGGGCAGAAGAGAAAATACAGGTAAGAAGAGAACTGAGGTGGCCGCATCTTCCCTGGAAGGAGAGAGAAGGAATCAAGGAAGCAGCTGGGAGCACCAAGGAAGAAGCAGAGAGAGAGACAGAGAGAGACACGGCATGCTGGGAAAAGGCAGGTCCTGGAACTGAGTGCAAGAGCCCTGTCCTCTCTTTCACCTGGGAAGAAGGAGCTACAAGCCCTGGAAACTAGGTGGGATTCTTTCATTTTTAACAATGCTGGAGGAGCCCCAAATGAAACTCACCATTCTTTGACCTGGCCTGAAGGACAGAAGGCACAGTTTCCCGCAGGAAGGAATAGCTTTTCATCAGGAACCGGATCTAGGCAGGAAGGGAAAACCAGTGCTGAAACAGTGTCCATCTGTGACTTACTGCTTAGGAGCTGCTGAGGCAGGTCCTGAACTGGGACTGAAGCCACCTGCACCTTAGCTAAGAGGGGAATGGTTAACACCCTGTCCTTTGCTCCGGTGGTTTGGCAGAGGGGGAAATGCTGCTGCTCTCACCTAAGCTTCAGCACCAACACTGTGGACAGTCAGGGACTGTCATTACATTAGCTGCCAGCTCAGAAGAGGGGGGGCAGATGGCACTAGAGGACAATAAGCTCCCCCTTGATCTTGTGAAGCTATTTACTATGTCCTGGCTCTGAATAGCTCATGGTGCAGGTAAACATGGATCTGTTCTCTCGTTTTTGGACTGGCAAGAGTAACACTTTCAGACAAAGCCAAACACCCTTGGCTGTGGCAATGCTGGGCCAGTTTGCAATGCAAGTCTAGGAGCCCCCTCCTTCTGTGGCTGCGAGCACAACCATTCTCACATTGTTGTCTTTAAACTGAGAGCAGGCCTGTCCAGTCTTTTCTGTAAAATGACAAGAAGGCAGGTTTCTTGTAGGAGGAATGAGTCTAAAAATAAAAATGTATTAAAAATTCCAGGAATCTAGTCCTTTTAAAAAGCAATAAAAATATCTTCTTTAAAAGGAGTTAAAAATCACTTACTTTCAAAGTGATGCAGAGTGACACTTAAGAATGCTGACTAACAGACAGCTCAATTAACATTTAAAAGTGTATTCTGAGGTCTGTGGTCTGATCTGATCACCCATTGAATTAGACTCATTACAAAAACAAAGGAGTCAGTTTAAAAATGCAAATCAAAAGTTTACTGAAGGTATATCAATCTCAATCTACATACTAAAACAAACTTTAAAAGAGTGTTCCTAACTAACTAGGAGGATTTAGGGTAGAAAGACTCACCCAGCCTTTAGCGGTAGAAGGCTACATGGTGATTTGAAAAGCAAACATCATGGCATGGCTTCATAGCAACAGCACGGCTAAGAAAAGATGGCTACAGCCGCATGGAGACTCTACTTAAAAGAGAACTTGCACAAAGAGCAATAAAAATTTAAATTAGGTCATGTGTTGAATGACCCAGCACTCCAGTTAGCTGGAAGTGCCCAGTGAAATAAGAGAAAGGGAGTTTGGGAGAACAGAAGCATGCAGGGAAAAATCCTAGACTTGGGATGTGAATGGGGTACACTTTTACATTACAATAATTATTTCCCCACATAATACTTTTCTGAAATGGCTTCTGCCCCTGTATATGAGTAAATGTTGATGTCATTGGGAATATTTTCAGTCTTCCTTGCAGCCTGCTTTGGGCATCAAATTGTGCTGTTTCAGTCAACATTACTCCTAGATACAGCCCTCCCTAATAATGCCCCCTTTCTAAACCTGAGGAGCTCTCCCCGCCCCACTACTGACCCATATGCTAGTGTCACACCTGCTCAAGGGTGATGATGAAACAGGAGGCAGACCCAAAAGGCTGGGAGATGACAGTATAGACGGGGTAGAAGCCCAAAATAGTAGCATGGCCAACCAGCAATACCACTGCTGCAGTGACCGTGAAGAGCGTGGGGAACTGGAGAGTCCCCAAGGAGCTGGACCAGATTTGTAGGACCTTGTAAGGCACAAATAAGGTGTAGAGGAACATGATGAGCCAGGCCAAGAGTACCATGTGTAGCTGTCCAAAAGCAAAGATGACCAGTTCAAAATCTAGGACAAAGCTGCAAAAGAGAGGGAGGTGTGAGCTCACAACAACCAAGACCAGCATAATCAAAGCAGATGGACGTCAGTGGAACATCAAGACAAGGTACTTTGAGCCTCAAGAAAAGACACTGGTGACACCCAGGAGTATTAGTCTCTGTACCAGCATGAGACGAAGTGCGAGTCTATTTTGAGCCCAAGGCAAAGCTCACTACTTGCACCTACCCACCCCAAATTGCTAACTTCAGTTTTCAAGAACAGATATCTTAACAACAAACAGCATAAAGCTTGAAGTTACTAAATTTATTTTAAATTGCAAGGATAAGTAATATATCAATCTTTGATTATCTTTCTCAAATACAAAGAAAATGTTTTAGTATACAAATCATTTTGAATCATAGAATCATAGAGTTGGAAGAGACCCCTGCCATGCAGGAATACACAATCAAAGCATTCCCGACAGATGGCCATACAGCCTCTGTTTAAAAACCTCCAAAGAAGGAGACTCCACCACACTCCATGGCAGTGCATTCCACTTCCGAACAGCTCTTATTGTCAGGAAGTTCTTCCTAATGTTTAGGTGGAATCTCTTTTCCTGTAGTTTGAACCCATTGCTCCATGTCCTAGTCTCTAGAGCAGCAGAAAACAAGCCTGCTCCATGTTCAGTATGACATCCCTTCAAACATTTAAACATGGCTATCATGTCACCTCTCAACCTTCTCTTCTCCAGGTTAAACATACCCAGGTCTCTAAGCCGCTCCTCATAGGGCATAATGGCTTCCAGACCTCCCATCATCTTGGTTGCCCTCCTCTGAACACGTTCCAGCTTCCCAATATCCTTCCTGAATTGTGGTGTCCAGAACTGGGCACAGTATTCCAGGTGAGGTCTGACCAAAGCAGAATACATTGGCACTATTACTTCCCTTGATCTAGACACCATACTCCTATTAATGCAGCCTAGAATCTCATTGGCTTTTTTAGCTGCTACATCACATGACTCATGTTCAGCTTGTGGTCCACTAAGACTCCTAGATCCTTCTCACATGTACTGCCTTCAAGCCAGGTGTCACCCATCATATATCTGTGCATTTTATTTTTACTGCCCAAGTGTAATATCCTACATTTCTCCCAAAATTCATTTTGTTAATTTTGGCCCAGCTTTCTAATCTGTTGAGGTCATTTTGATCCTGTCCTCTGGGATATTAGCTACCCCTCCTAATTTGGTATCATCTGCAAACTTGATAAGCATACCCTCTATTCCCTCATCCAATTCATTGATAAAGATGTTGAATAGCACTGGGCCCAGGATACTTTAGCTGCTTTTTGTGAATACTTTTGTGAATTGTGTGGTTAAAATTTAAGTCTCTTGAAAGTTTCAATTTCAGGCACATCAAAATCTCACTTTCCCTGCCTTTGCCTTTTCAAATTTTGTCACTAACTCCCTGGTGCGAAGGGGTATCAATTAAGCTGATGAAGACTTTTGGAAAATACAAGATCTTGCATGCTTTGGGGATGTGTCAGTTGGTTGTAATAAAAGTATTCCCCCACTGTGAATTTTGGACTTCTTTTTTCATTGATCAGCTTGGCTATCTCATTTTTCTTTATATTTCTGTGTTTCTTATTATTGGAGTGGGGCATACAGAAATACCAGATCCCAAAAGTGTCTTCCCTTGGTAGGGAACTCTACACTGCTTCAGTGTATGGCACAGGAAATTCCTCAGTCTTGCCTTTGAACCATACCGTCCTGTATCAAGGAAATCCACAATGACTGTCCTGAGAAAAAAGACACAGAGCACGGCCACAAAAATGTTGTAGATGGTGCGGAAATGTTGTACTTCCAGAAGCTCACTGCAAAAGAGAGAGAGAGGAACAGGGTTGCTAACAGATCAGCTTCAAATGGCTGCATGAGTGGGAGACTGGAGATTAAATGGTTGAATTTAGTCAGGTAAATTAACATTACCTGGCATCCCTCATGAATCCAGATACATGTATATTAATGATGATTGGCTTCATGGGCAAAAATATTTAAAATTGTTAAAAAGGAGAAGAAAAACAGATGTTTCTTACTATATGACACACAGTGTAATTAAAAAATAAAACAGATCAAAGAACCTGTGCAGAACCTTGTACAGTAGTGCCACATCATCCATTTTGAGATTGTTATCGTTCTGTAAAGCTAAAGCTTCTCCCAAGCCCCTAATGTGTCTATGGATTGTCCCAGTTCTGGCACACAATGACAGAGTATAATTATTATACAGAGTATAATTTACTACTGCAGAATAAATAGAAATTGCCTAAGAAACCTACATGGATGAAAGCCAAAAACAGAGAGAGCAACAGAAAGAGCTGTGGGGTTTGAAGGCCTCTTGCAAGTGAGCAATTCAGACTGCTGGCAAGGAATGGGAAAGGAGGGGCTGGAAATGGCAGAGAAATAGAGAAAACTGAGAGTCTACCACTGTTACTGCAGTAGCTGGCCATGTAGAGGTGAGGAAAGACAGTTACAAGTCTAGGTGGGACATCTCGGAAAGCAAGAGGGAGAACTATCAGTCCAAATAGATGTAGACCACAAGACAAAAAGTTCCTTGTGTTTGTGCCTCATTTACATTTGAGTGAAAGTAACTTGTCCAAGTTCATATGGGGATCCTGTTGAACTCCAGGGTCAGTCAGTTCATCCAGCATCCCTGTTATGCCTTTTCTTTCCTGTCAGGGCTGGGGAAGACAGAAAGAGGTACTTACTCAAGCAAGGACTGGCACGCAACAAATACTTTCTGCTTTAGCAGTAGTGGGCTCTTCTCTCTGCAGGATTTCAAGACAGGTCATTATTAGCATCATTTCTCTGATTCTGACGGCTTCTTGCCCACAATAGTCATCTATTTGCCACCATTCCACTAGTGTAGCAGACAATGAGGCCTGCTCTGCCTGTGTTAGACTGGTTGCCCTTTATGTTTTTTCCCTTCCAGAACTTGTTCCATTTATGCTGGTTTTACAATAATTACTATGTGACTTTAAGAACTTGTGCCTTACTTTGCTTCTTTTCCTCTTCCCAGGCTTTCTGCTTCTGCATTTTGTGTGTGTGTGTGTGTGTGTGTGTGTGTACCTCTTAGATGGTACGCTCAAGACCAGGGACTATATTTTTATTAAGAAGTGTTGTATATGGAAGTTGGCACATTTTAGACATAACTGGCACTTACTGTGGTTCCTGTTTCTCCTTGGCCTGTCCTTGTGATGTCCTTCGCCTCATGGCTTCATCAGGGCCCATCTCCCCTGGCTCCATGTTGGGACTGAATTTAGGGCTGCATTCCCTGGGTTGCAGTTTGACAGTCTGGCCTGCTTGTCAAGATGATTCAACAAAGAGGAGGGGGACAAAGTCCTCACCTGGAAGGAAAGAACTGCAGTTCATTAGTGATAAAATAACCCCTTTCAGGTAAATTGGGACCACAAAATTGACAACTATGCTCTGACAGATTTTCACCTCTAAATTTGGATGAACTGTGTTTTGTGAAGAGCATTTTCCAGGCATCTGAACTGAGATATTCTTTTTTTCTGTTTAAATTGGCAACACTTTTCATTTTGAAAGCTGAAAATTTTATTTATTTATTTGTTTGTTTGTTTGTTTGTTTTAAAGTATATGCATCCCTCCCTCAGAGTCTCAGAAAGTCTCTAGTGAGGAAATAAGACTCTTTTGGAAAGCAATTCCAGTGCCTAGGTACAGCCACTCACCATACCTTCTTCTGGCAACAGTTAGGGTTTGCACTGTTACAAGTTATGCTCACTAAATATGAATCGCAAATAGCCTTTTGATGCATCAGGCAGGGAGCTGCCTCTTGCCAGAGTCTGCACAGATTGTCAAAAGGGCATATTTGAAGGGTGGAAGGGTAGGGCAATAAAAGTCTGGACCCCTGTCCATCTTGGAGAAGTTGGGCCTCATTTTAAAGTTCAAACTGGAATTTCCCTCCCTCCTGCTGACAAGGAAATAGTCTCATTGGTGCATTCAGGAGAGCAATCACTGCTTATCTGTGTTGATTACCTCCACTCAACAGAGACCCTACTGAACTGGCTCAGCCTGGTACACCCCCATTCTAAGGTATTGTGCAGTTTCTAGAGATGTTGGGCTCCCCACCAATGAAAAGTGCTGCCTTACTAACTGCAGAAGCACTGGAGCAGAATACAACAAATGCAACGAGCATGAGGATGTGTGAAAACAAATCCCGTTTGTTGGACATGAACGTCATCCTGGTGTTCTCCTCAGGTACTATTTTACTGATAATCTCCTCAGTGTCAGGTTCTTCTTGCTTCCACATGAGCACTTTCAGCAGTCTTTCCCAATTGGGTGCCTTCCAGATGTTTCAGGTTGCACCACTCCATGATCCTCAGCCATTGGCTGTGCTGGCCAGGGCTGATAGGATTTGTAGTCTGAAATACTTGGTGATCAACAGATTGGGGGAACATAATCTGGTGCAGCTGGAGGAGAATATGAAAGGGAATATTTCTTACCATCTCTCAGTCTTACCAGATGGACTGCAGGTTTCTGCCCTCTGGCAATGCCAGGAAGTAAAGTGGGGGAAGTGAGTAGGTATGCAACGAAACAGGAGGGGGAATCCCAATTTCCCCTCTGTGCTTTAAAATAAATCACGGTGAAATTTAGTGGATATGACCAATGTCACTGTTGTCACATCTTGTTTGCATTTGAAAAGACAGACTCATGATCCTTCCAAAAGACAACAAAAAGTAGTGCAGCTTCACTGAATCTGCTCCCCTCTCAGTGACTGGACTCCAACTGGCATCTACCCAGCATATGGGGTGACAAGAGCTCTTGCCCAACACATCTGGAGGGCCCCAAGTTGGGAACACTGTGCTGCTTAATTTGTTCATGTGGTATTTCCTTCTCTAACCTGAATATTTATAATATTCTCCTTAAGAGCTATGTATTTCCCCATGTATTTCCATCCTACCGAACTACTAGGAACTGTGAATAGTTTTGAGATCTATGCAATAAATGTCCTACCAGTCACCAATAGATATGAATAATTTCTCGTGGCTTTCTTGAACAAAGCTTTTACTATTCCCAATCAAAATGGTATCTGCCTAACAGGATAATAAGTAACACACCATTCCAGTAATTAGTATTTAGCCTTTCCTGTCAAAACGATTTATTCTTATGACAATCCAACCGCCTTAGTATTGAGCCAGCATGGTGTAGTGGTTTGAGTGTTGCACTACGACTCTGGAGACCAGGGTTGGAATCTCTGCTTGGTCATGAAAACTCACTTTGGGCAAGTCACACACTCTCAGCCCTCAGAAACTCCTGTGATAGGTTCATCTTAGGGTCACCATAAGTCAGAAATGTCTTGAAGGCACACAACAACAACAAATTTCCTATTAAAAAGATTAATTATCACAACAAACTAACCACCTGTCTGCTCCCGTATAAGACTGCTTAAGGACTTTATTAGATCAGCGTCCAAAAATGCTGTAATTCCGCGAATGTGGATAGCAGAAACATTGTGGCATTATAAAACCTACCTTCACATGTCACTGTAATCATGTGAAAGAACTGCCACAAGATCATTGTATCATGACCACTAGCACTTTAAGAACTGGAGTTTACAGGCGAGCTTTTGGCAGTTCTCATGAGAAGACAAAAAGTAAAAAAACAAACCTCAATTTAAAAACTAAATGAACATACAAGCACTGAAGCAAACCTAAAAACTTGCTAGCAAAATAGGGCAGTGCATAAAAAGGGTGTCCTGTGCTTCATTTTCGCATTCTCACCTGGATATTTTCTCACTGATAACCGCCCATTCACTCTATAATCTTGCATTTACAACGGGACGTGGTTTTGCACGCCTTCAATACTGCAAAAACAGTGCTATTGATCATCTATTGTCAGGTTAACCCATCAATTAAAACTGACATGTTTTTCATGGCTGGGAAATGGGATAACTACAACATAATGCGATAGCGGGGCCCATTCACACTACCATGACATCATTATCCCACTATTTTTGCCACGTCTGATAAAGTCCTTAGAGAAGCGATGCCAAAAAGTTGAGATACAGATAGTGGAGTTTTGGATTTAAGTAAGACATAATGCTTAATTTAAAAGAGGAAGGAGTAGTGGTACTCTCCCACCACAGCACAGTAATCTACAAATAGCTCTTCATATCTGATACAATTTACAGTCGTCCCTTCACATTCGCGGGGGTCAGGTTCCACGGACCCCCGTGAATGTGAAAAATCTGCGAATATTGATTGCCCCCCCTCCCCCGCAAAAGCGAACACGGGGCCTCCGGAGGCCCCATGGTCGCTTTCCCCCACCTCCCCCTCCCTCCCCAGGCCTTCATGGGGCCTCCGGAGCGTCTCCGGGGGCTCCGTGGAGGCCTCCGCGGGCCTCCCCCCTCCCTCCCAAGGCCTTCGCGGGGCCTTGCAAGGTCCCGCAGAGGCCTCCCTGGCCCTCCCCCCTCCCTCCCAAGGCCTTTGCGGGGCCTTGCTAGGCCCCGTGGAGGCCTCCCTGGCTGTCCCCCCTCCCACCCAAGGCCTTTGCGGGGCCTTGCAAGGCCCCACGGAGGCCTCCCTGGCCATCCCCCCTCCCACCCAAGGCCTTCGTGGGGCCTTGCAAGGCCCCGCGGAGGCCTCTCCGGTCCTCCCCCCTCCCTCCCAAGGCCTTCGCGGGGCCTTGCAAGGCCCCGCAGAGGCCTCCCTGGCCCTCCCCGCTCCCTCCCAGGGTTTTCACGGGGCCTCCAGACTCCCCGTGTCGCGGTTTTTGGGGAGGCCCGGCAGGCCCTCCCAAAACTGCGAATAATCAAAACCGCGAATGTCAGGTTCACGAATGTGGAGGGACAACTGTATTTCATTCAAGTAGAGTGAGCCCTACTACCACATAAGGGAAGAAGATCTAGATTTTATCTTCTCATGCCGGAGTCCATGCCATCGTATTTTCCATTTCTATGTATGGTTGCAAAAACTGGACAGTGAGAAAGGAAATAGAAGAGAGTCAATCCATCTGAGATGTGATGCTGAAGAAGAGTTTTGTGGTCACAAAACATGGAGAGCTCCTGCTGAAGACAGCTTGCTTCCTTACTTGTTTGGGTCCTACTATGGGGTAGAATGGTGGAAAGTAGTTACAGATCTACAGATCTCATTGCTTCAAGTTATGAGTATTAACTTGCCCTGGTGTCTTCTTTGATGGTCTTAGGAGGGGGGCACTTGGGATCTGCTCTAGATAGCAGAATCTCTTCAGCCAGCAGCATTGGAATGACCCTGGTGTTGAAGGCTGCCAAACCAAAGGAACACCATGGCACAAATGTAAAGAATCAGGACACTTTGCAACAGTCTACCATAGTAAGACAGGTAAGTAAGAGATGTCACAAGTGGCTTCCCAGGTCCAATTTGTCATTGCCTGTGATGATACAGAGCCATGAAGAGCAGAATCAAGTATTTGGCATCTGACTAGTTCAAAACAGATTCAGTTGCTGATGTGACAGAAACCTCAGAAGGAGCAGGTTTTTTCCTTGATCCAGTTCCCATGTTGAAGCCTGCTGTCAACATCTTAAATAGCCCTGGAGATCCCTTATTGATCTATTTATATTTAATACATTTATTTATCACCTCTTGACCCACTAGGATCTCTGAGGTCCCTTGATCTGTTCATTACTGCACAAAACAGAACAAGAGCTAAAGAGAAGAAAAGGTGTTATAGAGAATGTTATACAGCCAACTGCAAAATGCACAGCTCTAATGCCTCTGATTTTTTTTAAAGGAATATCAGCATCTATGTAGGGTCAGAGAGGAAGCAGCAATAATTATTAAAGGCAACTAAGATAAGCAGGTTCATGATCCTGTTGGCTATTTGCATTCAGTGGCTGGAGAAAAGCTTTAACAGCTACAGGTAGCACTGTATGCAGATGGAGGCAGCCAGCTTTAGTTCTGCTCTGGACTGTTCTTTGACCACAAAGCTTTTGTTCTTTTAGGCATCCCAGTTTTATATCTTCTGCAAATTTGATAATGATCCCCTCCACCTCATCATCTAAATCACTGATAAAATATTGAAAAGTGTCAGCCCCAGGACAGAACCCTAGAGCACTCCACTCAAGATCTCCTTCCATTTTGAAGCACCAATTTCCAACCAATAATGGATCAACCTGAGGGCGTGCCCATCTATTCCACATTTAGTCAGTTTGCTAATCAAAATATCATGGGGGACGTTATCAAATGCTTTGCTGAAAACCAGGTAAATGACATCTACAGCATTCTTACCACCTACTAAACTAGCGATCTGATCCAAAAAAGATAATAATGTTAGTTTGGCAGGATTTGTTCTTGACAAACCCATGCTGGCTCCTACTAGTCACTTCTGGGTCATCCAGATACTTGCAGTTAATCAACACAGTAACTGTACATGCCAAGCTCAGGTGAAAATCTATTGTGCCCATAATAAATTGATATACCCAGGATTTAATCATGCTTTGTTTTTTCATTTTAACTTACTGAAAAATACTAACCTCTTTGTACAACAAAAGCAGCCCACAGTGTCACAAGTCAGCTGTTCCAGATACACTGTCAAGGATGGGATAGCAGTCCCTTAAATAAATCTTGCAAGGAGTATAATAAACTTGCAATATTAATTGAAGGAATGGATAATCCACCCTTTCTTACATCAGGCTTCTTACATCAGAGACAAGGAAGAGGGAAACCGAATTGCTCCACCCACCTCATCCTGTGACACCTGAATCATCAATCAAATCATTTTCTCCTCTCCACTTGTGTAATACTCTTGGCATGAACTACAAGTTCATTCCAAAATGGCCACTGTTTCAGCGACTGTGTCAGATGCTATTTCTAAAGTGTGCTAGGTAGTTTGTGTGTGTGGATAAGAAGAAGGCAGAGCCTTCTATATATGATTTAAAAAGGCAGACTAATACAGATTGTGAATAGAGGGAGATCATCAAAACAAACAAAACAGCACCCACCTCCTAAGTACTAATACAAAAAGTAGAGCACCAGAACCAAACCTATGTGTGCAATATGTCTTTAAGTGTTGTAAATTACTGCAAATTTTATGTACAAGTATACATTTACATATAACATACAAAAAGACTTCCCAGAGTTCTACAAATATAAGTCCTTAGTTGTAGTAAATTACTGCAAATATTCCAAAGTTCTTCAAAAGTAAGTCCTTAGTTGTTATAAATCACTGCAAAAGGTGAGTCTTTAGTTGTTGTTATTACTGCAAAAAAGACAGGAAGTCTAGAATTTGCGAGCTATTTCAATTCTTCTTCAGTTTTTGGTTCTTCCTTACTCCTCAATAACTACAGTAATTAATACAAAAGCATGTGTACTTAATGCTTGACAATGCACTATATTGCACTATAATAAGTACATAAGTACAATGATAGTTTTGAATTAATGTCAAAAAATACAAGCTTACCAATGAAGTTGTATATGGACAGGCAAATTTTCATACAAATTATCTCTTGTTGTAAATTATGATATCTAAAGCCTTCTGAATCCTGTTATACACTGACTCCTTTTCTGTTCTCCAATGACCTAATGAGGGGGTTAGCAACAGCTATGGCTCATTTTCCCTCACATGGAGTGAAAGAGCAAAGCTAAATGTTACTTTAATCTTTTTCTTTTTGAATCCAACACTGAGACTGGCTGTGCCTTTTTATTTACAAAAAAACCAGCAATTGAGCACCTCACCCACCCCCAAAAAAATCTGGGCAGGGAAAGTAATGTGAGAGAGACAGTTTGAGCTCGTCCCTTAAATCCTTTTTTCTGTTAAAAATCACCACCCAGCCCTAGCTGTTGTGTGACATATTTTAAATAAGATTTTAGTTTTTAAAATGTGTGTGCATAGGGGAGGTATTTCAGAGAAGTGATTTTCAATGTAGAAAATGGAATGGGAAAAGGGGTGGATATGGCCCCAATGTGGATTATAGCTTGGGACTGGCTACTTGTTCATAGAATCATAGACTTGGAAGAGACCACAAGGGCCATCCAGTCCAACCTCCTGCCATGCAGGAATACACGATCAAAGCATTCCTGACAGGTGGCCATTCAGGCTCTGTTTAAAAACCTCCAAAGAAGGAGACTCCACCACCACACTCTGAGGCAGCGTATTCCACTGTCAAACAGCTCTTACAGTCTTGAGTTGTGGTGCCCAGAACTGGACACAATATTCCAGGTAAGGTCTGACCAAAGCAAAATACTGTGACATCCCTCGATCTAAACACCATATTCCTATTGATGATGGCTAGAATTGTGTTGGCTTTTTTAGCTGCCACTTCACTCTGTTTAGTCATGTTTGGGTTGTAGTCAACTGAGATTCCTAGATCCCTTTCACATGGCCAGGTGCATGTGCATTTCATTTTTTCTGACTAAATGCACTACCTTACATTGCAACTTTAGCAGCAACTTTATGCACAGAAAGCATGTTTAACTTCGTGCCATGAAAAGCTTAATCATGATGACATCTCCAACATTTTCATTATGTCAAGCACGGTGGGCAGCTACTGGAGTTGGGGACCAACATGGGCCTCTCATGAGACTTTGGTGGGTGCCACTCTCACCTCCCCACCGCAATTCTTTTTTTGTTTTTAACCCCCACCCCATGTCTGTTATGACTTAGGGAGTGTGGAAAGCTATTTCACCATGTTTCTGTTCCCCACCCAGCAATCAGTTTCCTTTCTGTTTAAAGCAGCCATCTTCTGCACATAAAACAGTCCAGGCGGGTGGGAGAAAGAAACATGGTGAAATTGTCTCCCATTGATACACAGAGCTGCAGGCATTTTTATTTGAAATATAAAAAGAATTTTTTAAATGGCGATACTGGAGGCTCTGAGGGCCTCCAAATTGGCTAAGGTCTGCATTGTTTTTGATCCATCTCTGGCATATCTTGCAACTGTCTCGCTTTAAGTGAAACAGTCATGCTTACTATCTGGCTTCTTTCTTTTTCACCTTAAGGTTTAAGGTGTCCCAGTTTCCCCCTTCCAATTCCAAGTTTCTTCTTCTTCATTTTTAAAAGCCAGGAGCAAGTAGTTTTGGGCCAAAATGTCTACAGTATTGCTAACTTAGGCAGCCCATCCTGAAGCAAAGGTGAATTACTGCCACTTGGCACAGATAGATGGAGGAGAAGAAGAAGAGGAATCTGGCAATTCAGCCCTCAGCAAACTCACTTGGTGGAAGATGCAGTGACAAAGATGAGGGGAAGGGCAGCAACTTGACCTTTAGCAATATGTGGTTGCTGGCATACAGCAGCAACCGTGATGATGAAGGCTGCCACTTCCTCCTTGCAAGGGTGAGGCAGGAGCAACTTGGAGCTTGTTGCCAACAGGATGGCTGCTGTTTCCATCACCTCCTCGGTCCTCTTTGGCTCAGTGCTAGTTCCATGGCTGCTTCCCCAACGTGAAACTTGTGCTGAGCCAACGGGGTTGTGGTGACAGTGGCATCAGCAGTAGTGCCACTAAAAATAGGTCTCATCCATGTCTTCTCACAACCCACAAGAGGAGGAGGAGGAGGAGGAGGAGGAGGAGGAGGAGCCACCACCACCATGACTTCTATTATCATGGTCACTGCTATGTACCTCTACCATCATCTTGATGCTTGTCATACAAGACTGTTATACCATAATTGCATGGTGAATCCTGTCTTTGGCCAGAGCTTATTGCATGACCTTGTGGTTCTTCTGGTTTCCTCCCATTAGAGGCTCACTGGGGAAGCACCTCTTTTGTGACTGGAAATAATCTGTTAATGGCCTCCTATCTTGCTAGTGTTTCACTACTATTTCTGGTGCAAAGGTCTGATTCCAATGCATGGTGATATTGGGTAGCCAGCTGGTGCTGTGTGGTTCGGTTTGGCTTCCCCTCTCTAGGACTATCTTGCAGGACAACCTCAGTCTCCTTCTGGTGGTTGGGTGAGGAGGACACCAGTTGAAGTCATGGCCCAAGACACTTCATAAGAAAATTGTACTGATTTTTCACTTTATTTCACTTTAACTGGCGTTCTCTGCAGTTAGTACTGGTATACATACAGTAGGTGAAAAAATCCCCGGAGTTGCCCTCCTCTCACAGGCATACTGTTTGAGCTAATAATTCCCCCATCTTGATGCTGATATCACGGGTGAGCCTCTAAAGCACCCTAACCATCTCTTAGGGTAACAATGCAGCAAAACAAAATCCACAAAAAAGTGATACCTTTATTTCACTTCCAGTTTTTTTTTAAGTCTCTCTGGGAAGGGGGGGGAGGAAATATGCCAATAATGCCCCCATGCCTCCTAGAAGGCATTTTGGTACAAATAAATTTCTCATCAAATTGGCAAAAAAGTTGAGGGGGGATGAATTGGGTTCTTAAGGCCACGAGTCAAGGCAATGAGATTTGCAAAAGAAAACACTGTGGCCAAGATTCTATACATTTTTAGTAAAACATAACTAGTTATACTGGATCCCCCAGATGCGCAATCAATTGTGAAATGGATGTCATGGACTTGAGCTCACCCATTGCTCAATGTGCTCCATACCCACCAAGTCAAAAATGAAAAGGGGAGGAAGGAGAGAGGGGGGCTATATGTGTGCTTGCGAAACGATTGTCTGTGCTATAAATCACACTTTCTTAACCTCTGAGAAGTTGCAATCACTTGCACAACTATTTTTTTCCTTAGTGTTCTGCTCCCAAAGGATTTTAGCCAATGTGGGAACTTTTAGAAATGAGAAAGACAGGATGTACAGTTAAGGAAGACCGAAAGTACTGAGGAAAGAGGCAGGAGGGCTGAGGACAAATGAATTGTTCAGGAACAGGTTGGAGCCTGAAGGGACTGAATTTTGGCCACAAGGGTTTTCACAGGTGATTGCTTAAACAAGAAGACGTGGCTTTCTTGAGTGGATGAAGCAAGGTTGTAGGAGGCTGTGGTGACTTGGACCACAAGAGCCTTATCGCATGGGGGAAGGGAAGGGGGTTAAAGCCTGAGAACAGCACATCACCCCTTGCCTCAGCACATGATGTCTGCATGCTTCAGCTGTTCCTCCTTTCTGGTCCCATGAAAGACAGTGGAAAAATCCATTATCAAAAAGACATACCTTTACCATCGTCTCCCACAGGACCAGAATGGGAGAACACTGATGTCATGCAATAAGGCAAGGCAGGATGCACTACTCTTGGGGCTGGTTTACATGGGAGATTTATTGCGGCAACTTGTGCTTTAATTCTTTTTCGCATCTGTGCCAGTCAGGTTTTTTTTCCTAATTATGCCGCTTTTTTGTTCAGACTTGAAAAAGTGGGGGGGCATGGCCTCCCAAGCAGAGGCAGGCTTTATGGGGAAGGGCATAGACATTCCTTTGAAGCCCTGCATTTTTGAGCTAAAGAAAGACTCACAGACTGCCAAAATAGCAGGGAGGAAGATCAAAGAAGTGTCTCTGCCTCTGTCTCTCTCTAAATCTGCCTGTAAATGAATTCAGTCACTGCCCGAAGCAGAGGGACATCAATCTCTCTGCTGAAAGGCATTGTTGTCATGCCGAGGATCCTAAGGTGAACCTATCACAAGATTTTTCAGCACGATTTGTTTAGTCAGGGTTCACAGACTTGCAAAATAGCAGAGGATTTTTGACTCCCCCCTTCCCCCCTCTCTCCCTCCCCCAAGCAGAGCTGACAGATGGGAACTTTATGACTGAAAAGTCTTGGGAACCCTTTTTCTTGGTAGACTTGCAAAATAGCAGAGAGAATTTTTCAAAGTTTTCTGAATGCTACTGAACTCAGTCCCCCTCTTTTAAGCCCGCCCCTTGCATCAGAGCAACCAATCACAATGAAGATCTGCTGCAACCCTTAACGGAATGGTAGTTTACACTGCCAATAAAGTGCTGCATTGCAAATATACCAGCAAAAGTAGCGACATCCCTTGCCACAATATATTTGGGTGTTTTACCTTCTCCCCTTCTGAATGAGGCGATGCTGTGCTGTGATCTGTGTGATCTATGAGCTATCTTAGCGGTACATTTAGAGGAATATTTGCCCGTGTAAATGACCCCTTGGGCTTTACTTCTGCATCCCTTCCCCTGTACAATAAGCACCAAAGAAGCTGAAAAGGGCATAACAAAAGTGGGTTACATTTTCGTAGCTGTGCTGGTTGGTTTCAATATGATTATGTTCGCTAGAGACATTTGGGTGCTTATCGACAAGGCTCTTATCATGTAGACATGTTGCTTAGCTCATGCAATGTTACTTTTATGTGCTGGGAAAATGCAACTCTGTCTTCCATTAGTGCATCTTTGCTCTTCCAAGTGCTGTGTGTAATGCAATTGTATGAAATCACAGTATTCACACAATACTTTAAAACAGAAAGAAAAAAAATGGTGAAGATCCCCACCCACTAATATCGGATTCAGTGATAATGCTTTGCCATATTATGAACCATTCTTTAGATGTTAGGATGTGCTTTCCACCTCTCACGTAGTCAGGTGACATGAGTCCAATATTAATGGCAAAGTGAATTCAGTGCAGATTTTAGTCCAAATTTTATAGGAGCTATTGGAGGTGCTTATCTATATCCCACCACCTCCAGGACTCACCTTAGATAGCTCCTTTCAAGTATTGAGTAAAACCTGGAATGGATTCACTACTGCACGGACACTGGAGCCACTCATGTCCTCTGTTCATGCAGCAAGTTGTGAGACTTATTTTTCTTTTTGGGTGCAAAAACAGTATATACATGTTTTGGTACACACTTTTCCTATGCATCTTTCTTAATGGATACATTTTATTCACATTTTTCCATTTGCGAATATGTGCTTGGGCACATTTTTCAGATATTCATTTTGAACTGTGTATACAGTAATTCAAAAAGTGGGAAATGCACCTGTCAATCATGGTTTTATCCTGATGACAAGAAAGTACATGATTTCTTGATCACTTTGCAGGCCAGAAAAACCTGTTAGCCCTCCAGGCCAGAAACTAGATACATTTGTAATACATATATATGTGTGTGAGAGAGAGAAATATTAATTTCTTTCCCATTCCTAGCATAGGTTTTTATTCCCTGGCCTCTATTGTTCTGGATGATGCACTGTATGAACACTGGTGCACTGAAAGTGGCATAAATATACTTCTAAAGGTAACCTAGGAAGCTCCCTTATACCAAGTCATGCAATGGCTCTATTTAGCTCAGCATTGTCTGCATTGGGATTGGGCAACCTCTGCCCCTCTAGATCTTGTTGGACTGCAGCTCCCATCATCCCTCACCATTGGCTATACTGGTTAAGATTGACTGAGGCTGCAGTCCAACAATAACTAGAAAGCCACCATTTCCCCACCCTAGGCTAAACTGATTAGCAGTGATTCAGACAATTTTTTTCCTATCATCCCTGGAGATATGTGAGATTCACTTGGGATCTTCTGTATGTAAAGCATGTGTTCCACCACTGAGCTCTAACACTTCTGGTATTTTAATGATTTAAAGAAGACCGGGCCTTAACACACTGAGAAGAAAAGTGGCAAGGGAGCAGGAACGTTCCATTTTCCATGCTGCCTTACCGCATGATGTTGTTGTTCTTCTGGTTTTCTGTCATTCTGGTCCCGTGGGAGACCAAGGTAAAACCGCTTCTTTTTGCTAACTTTTTTTTTCGGGTTAGCAAAAAGACCCAGTTTTACCTCAGTCCCTCATGGGACCAGAACGAAAAAATGACAACGTCATGTGGTAAGGCGTCACGGAAGATGGAACATTCCTGCTCCCTTGCCACTTGTCTTCAGAGTTTGATAAGGCACCCTATAATGATCAAATATTTGAGGCAATTTCTAGCCCAGCATTCTGTGTGCCCTCAGCTTTTACTTCATAGTTCCATGAAGACATTAGCCTTCCTTGTACCCTCAAGTCATGGCTGAAGCTTTCCCCCTGCTTTCAGCAATATTTGGAAAGCACAATATCATATGCTTTGGAATATTGGGAAAGCAGTATCCACTGTAAATGCTATAAGCACAAAGGTGCAGATAGTTTTCTCCAGTGATTGCTACCTTCATGGAAAGACTGGGATTCTGAGAGTTGCAGCCCCCCCCCCCATAACTTCTTGCAGCTCTGGGTATAACACAGTATATTGGGGTAGGTAAAGTGAAGCCCACGGGCCACATGGGCCCTCCAGTACCATTTTTCTGGCCCCCAGAACCCTCCAGGGTAAAATACACACATACACAGAGTATATAATTAATTTTGCTCCGAAATGACCTCCAGGGGAATGGAGGGCATTTCCAACATCTTTGGATCCCCTCTTGGACCATCCAGTGGTCAAAACATTTATTTGCAATTTTTTTCAAAATGACCCAAATTGCCCTATAGGGACTCAGGAATGTCCAAAACATGGTGGGTATGTCCCCATGGTCCCCTAGAGGGTATTTGAGGGCCCAAAATTTGAATAGTTTTTGAGGGAGCAGGTGTGGTGGGGATGTGGCTGGGGGTGCAGCCCTCCAAGATCTCCTGGCTGGGTGTGTGTGCTAAAATAGTACAATTCCTGTATCCATGAGACTGGTACCCACAGTTTTATTTACCTGCATCTGAAAAAAAAAAGTTATCTCTAGGCATTTAGATCCTCTGCTGTGATTCTTATGGTACACTGGGGCCTGTAGTCATTCATTTCAATAGGGTTCACTATTATCCACAGGTTTACATTTCCATGGCATGTCCAGGAACATGGATATGGGGGTCATACTGTATGAACCCCTAGCCTTCTATAGTTGCCCACCTCATAGTACACCAAAAGATTAACTGTGCCAGGCACTGAATTAGTTAATTAATTGTTATTTGGACTAATTAATTTATTTATTTAAAGTCCAACAATAGTTAAAGATCACTTCACCCAGTATCCAACTTCATGTAGATCAAATAAAGCTCCTTTTTGCAAAATCTTTTTATATCTGCCCCAGCTTCTCTTTTCTTCTATGTTCTTTGTCAAGATGGAAGTATTTCAGCAGCACTGGCATTGTGAGGATAGAGAAGAAAGGCGCAGGAAAGATAGATTTTTCATGTAGGGTAGCAGCAGTGTGTCTGCAGTAAACAATGTAATTAACAAAGCTGGAGGTAATGAAGAACAGGGTTCTACTCTAGCCTATCCTACTGTAGCCATGGGTGACTGCTTACGACACACAAGGTAAACAGGAGCTGCCTCTAGAATGCCTTACTGAGCACGTGTGAACAGCAAAACAGAAAGGAAAGGGGAGAGCTGATCACTCTGCCTCACTGAGTAGCCCCCGCGAGATAAAAAGGCGTAGGTCTACGTTTGGCCACCAAAATGGCAAACCACCAACAAAATGGAGGCTGGCAAAAGAAGAAGTCATCCTTTGATGCATATTGGAAGAACCCTTTAATTAGTCTCTGGAAGGTTCAGTGTGTTTTCATTTTTTTAATGCAAGCATTACCTGTCCTGGTTGTTTCATTTCGTTGTGTGCATATTGTTAGTTCTGAATTTAAATGCTTGCTGAAACATGTTGAACTGCTCTCCTTTTTTCTAATGTAGGAATCAATTATTTCCTCCTGCCTTTGGTACCAAATTTTCTGTTAAAAGAGCAATGCCTAGGAACACATTTGCTTCCTTATCTGAGGTATACCTATAGTCTCTTTCCTCTGGGCTGCTGGAAGGCGGGAAGAAGAAGGAAGGACCCCACTCTTCATATGACTCTCTGCTACTGGGCTTCTTTGTAATTCAGAGAAGGCTTGAGCCTTGTGAAACCTACTTACAGCATGGGGACATGACTGAGGAAAGCAGACCTGAGTGGGGAGGAAAGAGCAGGAGTGAAGGGATGGTTTTCACTCCTTGGAAGGGGAGGCAAACACTCTAGTCTATGGAGTAATTCAGGAAGTTCTAGTATATTATTTCTGTAGAGACAGTTGAAGTTCCCTTTATCCTCAGAAAAGAGGAAGGGGTGAGTTGCTTGGTGAGGAAGGTAAAGAATTTCAAACCCATTGTTTTTCCTGCTTCATACAGCCCTCCCTTAGAAGTATACCACAAAAGTGTTTTTTTCAGTTTCTGTGGCGCTTTAGGTTTGGCCGATATTGCCGCGGCCCGCACGATGCCGTGGGTATGTAGTATTCACTCTGTCTCTATTGTAATTCTGTCACGCAACAACTCATTGTTGGTTTCTGCCTGTCAATGACCTACAATTGCGTAAACTTCCCACACACAACAGTAGGTGCGGTGTGAAACTTGTTCCTGTTCCGCTTTTAGCATAGTCATGTGTTCCTTACTGGGCGTGTCTCCCCCCCCCTAAATTTTCAACCTTACTTCCGGTGCAGTGGCCATTTTGTGGAGGAGAAAGGAGGTGAAGCAGGAGTATTTTGTCGGTAGGCATAACTAATTTGGCTTTGTTACCAATTTTGTGTGATACTGCATGTTTGCTGGCGAAAAAGTATCACTCCCTATTATTATTATTATTATTAAAGTTTATTTCTAGAGCGCTGTCAATGTACACAGCGCTGTACAAAAACAATCAAGGACAAAACAAAATGAAACCTGCCGAAGGCATACAATCTAAGTAAAACAATAGGCAAAATAATAAAATCAATTAAAACAAGGATAATTACAACAATTAATAACAACATCACAGTAAACCCAAGTGACAGAAAAAATAAATTTATATCAGACAAAGCCAGGGAATGCCTCCCTGAACAAGGTGGTTTTCCCTGCATTTTTTCGGGGACTTTAAAACCTTTTTAATTGGGATAATAGGATGTTATCTATCAGCAGTTTCCGTCATGTGCTCAAGTACCATGTTTTCTCTTTCTTTGTGCTTGTAACTTTTTAAAATTTCTCCAGCTCTGTAAACATTGCTTGTTCAATGTTTTTCCTTCTACATATTTTCCAATTTTTTAGTTAGCTTTCAAAACACTCTTGCTTAATTTCTACTCATCGTTACAAAATGTATTGTTACATATATATATTGCTCTACTAAAAGAAGACTGATTGTAAATTTTTTCCTATTCCACGGTTTTATATTTGCAGGTATATAACATATATCAAGATATGTACTGCCATTGCAAGGGGGATTCTGTGGTACTCCATTCTGGTAGGTAGTTCTGAAACACCCAGTTCCTGGGTACAATACATATTGTACTCTTTTACTTGAGGGTGGGCTGGGATTCTTGTCAAATATGAATTCCTAATTGGACCATCTGGCTTTCATTGCAGGTCACGCTTCCTCAAACACTGGAATATGTCCTTCGCTATACTCCTCTAATTTAAACAATACTAACCTATGTTTTATATGACACGTGGGGATGCATGGTGATGGCATATGTCGAAGTAATCACACATCTATGTGCATCAACTGTTCAGGTACATAACATGCACAAGTATTACTTTAGAAATATATATATGTGTATATGTGATTACCTATCCAATTACATTCTGCCTCATATAGCACACACGCAAACAAATGCGCTTACACGCGCAATCATTCCAAACTCTGGAATCATAACGCCACAGGTACCATAACATTCCTTTCTGCTTCATGTGGCATGCACACACAAACTTACAGGCATGCACAACACACACTCCAACACACTACAAGCACATACGTGAGGAACGTCACTGCTGCCTGCTTCATATTCCACACTATGGGCTCCAACAGCCACGTGTACCCGACTCCAATGCTTGAAAAAGGTTGCTCCATAACACTACCTTATGCTTCATGTGGCATTCTCACAAAAACTTACACAAGCACAAGGCACACTGCAACACACTACATGCACATATGTAAGGAACTTCATTGCTGCCTGCTTCACATGCACTGGGATCAAAATTCCATGTGTACCAGACTCCAATTATTGAAAAAGGTTGCTGTATAATATTCCCTTCTGCATGCTCACACATTATTTTATATTTCATAGAGGTATATACACAATCCAATGAAAATCCAATGGATATAGCCAGTGAATACCTGCAAAGCATTGAAAACACTAACAACAGCCAGGATTTGTTTCCTTAGTCAAATGATCAAGCTTTATTACTAGAAGGTAATACTGGCATAATCATGTCTAAGTATGTAAAAAAAGGCTAGTAAGTATTAATGTATGTCATATTATAGATCGATAACAGGCTTTAACATACTTTTTTTTTTAGAAACAGCTACATCAGGTGAGGCAAGTAGCTCTGCACACAACGATACTACAGATGAAAGTATACTTTTCAATGTTTATGTTAAGCATCACAAAAAAGTTGTGCAATAGCACTTAAAATTATTATAGCAACAAAAGTAGTCTTCTTCTCATGCATACATTTATAGAACTTAAAACTGGACTCAATAAATTGCAATGCTGCAGTTCTATTATACAGCTATAAATCTTACTTGTGTTGATAGTCATAGTTGGAGACCTGTACCAAATGCACGGTGCCACTATTACATGCTCCACTCAAACAACCATAGCAGGTATGATGAAAACATACACAGTTGTATGCACAGTTGTGTCACAGTTTCCTAAAAAAAGTTTATATTTTGCATGTTGCATGTCACAAAAACTAACTCTCAGTACTCCAAGTTCAAAATCCTGGTTTACACTTACAGCATTAGCACTTTATTATCTTACCTTTTCATCCTTTTTTCTATATTAATTTTTTTGGAATTAAATATCACTGTTTTCAGATCTAGGGTTGCACACTTCACTAGCCTCCCTTTCACCTTCAGAACGGCTGAAGATGATTAGGCAAAGGGAGCGAAGAGGAAGGAAAGGTGAAAATATTGTTTTGGCTATTATGGAAAATGCTAGGCAAGAGGCTCAGCGGACGCATGCCAAATTATTACAGCACCTAGCTGATGACACTGCCATTATGAGACAGCTTCTTGAAATAATAAGAGATGATGTACAATTGTCTAAGGAAGATAGAGAGAAATTCTTACAACACATGGATACAGCTAACGAGGTTGCAAAATGCCATCTGGATGTAGTCCGTACTTCTGAAATGCATCAGAGTAATACTTTCAGTCTTGGTGGTAATCATGGTTCTCATTCACAGAAATCACCCTTAAAGAGGAAAAATCTAAGTGTATATTTACCTCATCCCAAAAAAGGTGTTGTAGAAACCAGTACTATTAATAGGGAAAATGTTGGATTAGCAATTGAGAAAGTTGTTGTAACCCAAGCAGAAGCCTGAGGGCAGGGAACTGTTAAATTGACCGTTTGTAAGCCGCTCTGATAGCCTTTGTGGCTGAAGAGTGGGGCTATAAATAAATAAATAAAAATAAAATAAGCAAACTGTGATGGTCATGATGAAATGAGCACCGATGCTGCTTCTTCATCATGCCCATCAGTTAACAGTGCTCAAGAAAGAAGTAGGGTGAGGAAGAAACCACAATGCTACAGTCCATAAGTTAATTGTTACAGTGCCGACTTTTTACTTTGTGCGTGTAACAATTCTAATTTTAAGTTTACACTTAATTTGTTAGGGTTTTTTCCTTTATTAAACCTGAAGTAATGTTTCTTTTTAAAAACTTTGTGCATGTGGATGTGTGAACTGTTTTTTTGCTTAATGTTATACTTTCATTACTACTTGAAATATTTTTTATAACTTTCCCCTATGTTTGGTACTTAATGAGAAACAAACTTAGAAAATAGCTAATTTTCTTTTCTTTGAGACAAAAGTGTATCTGTTGGTTTCATTACACTGTACCCTGGAACTATAAGTAATATGTGCCTTCTAAATGTTATGGTTTACTTAATTATGCAGATATATTTTAGAGTTTTAAATTATAAGAATAATTCAAACTTCTTGATCAGTAGTGAAAACTTGTTTTTAAATATATACAATTTTGAGTGCAGTTGATAATACAACACACATTACTTATCTGTAAGTACAGACAATGGAAAAACAACTCATTTTCCATGATTTAACTATAAGTATTATATATGCACAGTTATAATAAAGGCATGTTTATTCCAAACAGAGCAGTTGAAGCTTTGTGAAGAAGCCATTCCATACAGTCATGGTATGCGTTAACATCCAGCGGAAAGTGTAACCTACATGTTTTGGCAAAGAAGTAAATAGTTTGTATTCTTAACAATAAGGTTTCACCCTAGCTTCAGAATTGCATTTGAATAGTAACGTACTGAAGGAGCAAGGAGCTATGTCACTACTTCTGTAAGTAAGTGTTGCTTATTAAAACTCTGTAGCTTTAAAATGGATCAAACAACACAGCCTCACTTTTATTGTTTAAATTACCTATCTTGAATCTGTAACACAGAAATAGTAATCTATGTGTGTAATCTAGAGATGTTAATTTTGAAAAAAGAAAACATTGCAAGTGCACAGTATGTGATTGTCATAACTTCCTGTAGCATTTTTTTAAAAAAATTATAACATTCATTGCCTCTGAGCAAGTAGATGTTGTAAGTATTGTCTATAGTTGTACTGTTAGATCAAGACACTTCACTATGTTATTGGGTAATGTCACATTGGCCTGTGAGTTCTCCTTCAACGAAAATGCAGTACGTCATTATTCTGATATTCATCTGCATTTCATTGTTATAATGTTACCGATATTATTATTTTCATGCAGTTTATGTACGATGTTTTGACTGTAATAAAAGTTGGTTTGTTAAAAATTTCAGTAACATTTATTCAGGGCGCATGTTTATGCTGCTTTAAAAAATGATAGTCAAATAATAATAACAACAAGAGATTTTTACAGTTACAGACCTTTATGTTGCATAACAAGCAACAGTCAACAAATTAAATGCCTGTGTGCTCATACAGTGTTGCCTTTACCAACTTCTATTCCTTTTATTTCAGCAAATCCATGGTCTGCAATAATTGTAATGTGTTTTTTCAACAAAAAAATTATGCAGCATCCACTTAACAATCATTTCTAAAATCATTAAGCCAGCTCTCAATATACAATGAGTTAGAAAGTTATAACTGTAGAAATGCAAGTTAATATTACATTATTTAAAAGCATTATCTGAAAACTTATATTTGGCAATTTCTTTCATTCACCAGCAATAAGCCGAGCTAGGGCAGCTTGCACTACTGCTCCCTCCCTTGCTCTCCTATCATTATATGGGTGCTATCATTCAACACACTCAGGGAGCAGTAGTACACCTGGTTCGGGAACATCATCGGAAAGAACATGTCCTCTTGACTCACAAATGTTATGCAGAACTACACATGCAGAAATCACAGGCACAAAATTTTCCTCTGAAACTGTTAGTCTTGAGGATAGATATCTCCATCTTGATTTCAGTCTCCCAAAAGCATGTTCCACCACATTGCGCATGTGGCATAGTACCATATTGAATGCCTGTTTTCTTCTGTCCAGTTTTCTGCCATAACGCTTCATCAGCCAACCACTGAGAGGGTATGCAGAACCTGCTACAATAATGGATGGCACCCGGACTCCATAAACTGTTATTGTTGGGTTGCCTGGGATGAATTCACTGGCATCCATCACTTGCCGCAATGCGGAGAACCGGAACACATGACTATCATGATTTTTACCTGTATATCCAATCTCAGAATCAACAAATCATCTGGTATGATCCACAGTCCATTGAAGAAGGATGGAATATCCATCTTTCCTATTAATATACTCATGCCCCCTACCCTTCGGTGTGCAAATGGGTATATGGGTTCCATCCACAGCTCCAACACAATGAGGGAATCCCAAAGCTTTGAAGCCAGCCATAATCTGAATTATTAGATAAGAAAATAGCAAAATATACATTATTAGTGATATATGTTCATGAAAGTAATCAAGAATTAAATATATGATAACCATTATTTCAGAAATGTGAAAACAAAGCCTGTATTAGTGTCTATAGTGCTTGTTAGTGTACACATGAGTGTTTTATGTATGCTGAGAAAATTTGTAGAGTTGGCTATATGACTAATTCCTGCTTTGTAATGTTACTTTCTGGAACAAAAATTACCCATTCACATTAGCTGGTGTTCATTTTCGGGACCACCCTGAATACCCAAATCCATGAATACTCAAGTCTGTTTATGTGCAATGGAGTAGCAAAATGGTTTCCATGATGTAATTTGGCATAATGAAGGGTTGTTATTGGCATTATTATTTTTAATGAATGTATTAATGACAAATTGCTGCATACGGATTGACAACTGTATTTAGTCATAGAGGTAGTAACTGATATGAATTTGAATAATTTATTTCCTATTATGTGCTAGTCACCCCTGTCCATGGATGAGTTTTAACGCTCAAGTGTTGTGTTATACCGGGTGAGTTGGTATATCCTTATGAAACTGCAGGGTCAATTACTCATATATGATGTGCTATAGAAAAGGGCAACCCTTTCCTCCCCTTTTTAAGATGGCAATGAAAAGCCGTACTGTTGCCAAGATTCTTTTTTTTTTTTTGTAAAATTACATTCTTTGTCTAGTATTTCTCACTAACTGTCATGGAACATCATTTTTATTTGACAACTCCAGTCTGCATTGTATATCATTTCTATATATAGTAGTGCTTACATAATTAGTTTACTGATCCCCTTTTTTAAAGTTGGCCACAGATGCATGGCGTGGTGTGAAGTATAGCAGTAGGGAGAGGGAGTATTGTTCCCTGTGCTAAACTGTCTTATTGTAGTACAAATACATTACGGATTTTCCCTACCAAATGTCATGCCACAATACACAGGATGGCTTATGCAATGTACAAGTCTAGAAAAAAATTATTTATCAAAACCTGAAGATGTTCAGAACAAATAAAATGCAGTAGAACATAAACCATAGTATTATCTGTGGATAAAATCCACAAATGTATAAAGTATTTTTGAATCTACATGGCCAATAAGGACAGAGAGTAAAATAATTTTATTTTTTTAAAGAATTTTTTTATACTTCTTAACTAATAAAACATTTATGTGCATACCTGTCTGTAGTCTCCAAGCTGCAACATTTTACGTAGTAGTAACTTCTCTATAGCAAGGCAAACCTCAGCAGCTACTTCTGCAACTGTTGATGCTCCTAGGCCAATGGTTTCAGTGCTCTTAGGTACATTAGTGGAGTTGCAAGTCAATGGATAGTAATAGCTACACACTCCTCTACAGAAATTCGATTACACATGATTGTTCTCTTCCTCTCGATCTCTGGATGCAGCTGGTTAGCTATCTCAAAAAGGGTTTCTCTTGTCATCCGAAAAGTGACTATCCACATGTCATCATCCCATGTTGCCAGCACTTCATATTCCCAGAATCCAAGCTCCCTTGGTCTCACCCAATACCTATGTGGATCTGGTGATGTTGCTTGCCAGGCCAAAACATCAGAATCAGTGGTT
The DNA here is from genome assembly GCA_030847615.1 of Gambelia wislizenii. Lineage (NCBI taxonomy): Eukaryota > Metazoa > Chordata > Lepidosauria > Squamata > Crotaphytidae > Gambelia > Gambelia wislizenii. Next base: position 241,591,736 of record JAUMIR010000002.1, on the reverse strand, counting down.
GAAATTGTCAAGGAAAGATATCTCATGATCTTTCCTCTCCTTTCAAGTAAGCGCAGCAACAATGAAAAAATAAGTCTCATACGTGATTGGCATTTTATATCAGCTGCACAGATTTCCAGGAACATACTAAGCAGCTGAGCATCGTAGCATGCAAACTTCTGTCCCCTTTCCATTGTTGACCTATTCATTCCTTTTAAAAATAAAATACTCAGCAACAAATGATAATATGCACAAACTAATGGTAAATTGAAGAATTACCTTAGTTTGCCTGTATAATAAATGCGATGATTTGCACTTAATGGGTGGATGTAATAGCTGAGTTTATGTGGTCTATGGCTTTATAAGTGATGCGTGCCGTGCAAACAATAGCCTCAATGATGTGCACTGGGTAAGCGATGAAGACACATCATAGAAGTACACAATGGTTCCTGCTAGTTCACTGTTAGTAATCATTGAGCATTTTTATTGAAAAGCAAGCCTGGAAAAATTAGTCTAGCAGGACAGGACTGGCAAACTTCACCATTTTAAACATTGTTACGGATAAGGCATGGTGCATTGAATTCTGTTTTTTAAAATTAATTTTATTTAATATTGCGTAATAAAAAATGCACAACGTACTGAGGAAATGTCATAACATCGCGTGAAATCACAGATGTGAGAGCATTACAAGGAAGACGTTAAAGCAGTGGCAATTGTTCCACATTCAGTGTCGCGTAGATAAGGAGTGGAACACCAGTACCCAATGTAAATTGCAGCATTTGCAAGACATGGTGCTCTTCCTATGAAACATCAAAGGAAGTATGGGAAGGTTTGTGTCTGATCGTTTTGTAAAGTACTATGCCAGGTATGAAAACCCCTCAAAATGGTAGTGGCGTAATACTTTTGATCAGTATTTCGATCAGTATGATCAGCAGCTCATAATGGGCAGTGATGTTAAAATGTCATTTCAGTTAGTTGAATGTAAAGGATATGTTTGCATAGTAAAATTTGACACATATTAACCACATTGTTTGACATGCAGAAATATTCTGTGTGTGTCAAAAGTTTCTTTTATCAAAATTTTTATAACATACATTAATTGCCCTTTGAGTTTACCTTACGCATATGGATAGAAACCCATCTATACTAGTGTGCCTTGTTTATTTATTGTAATTGTTTACATAGATAGATTTTTTTTTATTTGGAGATACACTCATATCATGTTTTTTGGTTTCACAGGAATATTTGTCAGTGGTTAACATAGATTTTGTAACAGCTATCAAATTATGTAAAGGGATTTATTAGCAGATATTAAATATTATTTTTTCTTCCGTATTACAGAGACCTGTAGTATATAGCAATAGGCCCATTAATGTTCGTTCAGTAAATAAATTTCTATTAGTAATGCAAGTGTCGCTTTAAAATGCATTAAATTACCATATATGACATTTTGTTACCTTGCTCTGTGAAGTAATTTTTTTACCTCAGTAAAGCAAGAAATCATTTGTTAAACCATAATGCTGTTGTGTCTAATAATGACATATGAACTAAAGTACAAATTTCACATTAGCAGAACAGTATGTAATGCTTTAGTATTACACATTTAAAGTTAGGATCACCAGCATTGAGGCCATGATATTGAGAACACAGCTGCGCTGGGCAGGGCATGTTTCTAGGATGGAGGACCATTGCCTCTCAAAAATAGTACTTTACGGTGAACTCGCCACGGGTCAGCCTAAGAGGGGTGCTCCAAAAAAGTGATACAAGGACTCCCTGAAACAACATCTCAGGCTCAGCCAAATTGATCACCAACAATGGTCCGCCCTGGCCTCACATCGGGAGGGATGGAGACGCACTATCCACAATGCTGCAGCCTTATTTGAGAACTCACGACGAACAAGTCTTGAAGAAAAACGACAACACAGAAAGAATCAACCCGGAAACATCACCCAAGGAGACCCTCTGCTGTGCTTTCTGCAACCAGACTTGTTTATCTCGGATTGGCCTTTTTAGTCATCAGTGCGCTTGCAGAAAACGCGGGATGAGTCCTTCCTGAATCTTCGTTTGCGAAGAAAAGCCAGAGAACGAGAGAGTGAGATGGCAATGAAATATTACTTTCCAGTACATCTTTACCTATGAATTTAATTTACTGTGAAGTTAGTATTAACCATATATGATGTAATTTTTAGTGTAATAAATTATCATTGTAAGGGACTTCACTTAGAGTACATACAGTCTTTTTACTCCAGACATTACAAAAGTACCAAGAGTTAACAAAGGAAAAGAAAAAATAGACTTCAAAAAACTAGCTTTTATTTCTCACTTTACATCATTTGAAGTATCGAAATACAAAAATATTTTTTTAAGCAATGGTTCTTTACATAAATCATAATTTAAACTTAGATTTGTTTCATTTATTCTTCTGAATCAGTAGTGAACAAACGTATGCCTGACAACAGGATAAGTATAGCTATTTTGTTACCACCACAGTTTGCTAGAGGAGAACATTTTTTTGTTGGGCAGTATTCATATGTAAAGAACTTCCGTTTTCTTCAGGTTGATTTCCAGCCCAAACAGCTCTGCAGCTGTTGCAAAGCAGGATGTTAGGCGCTGCAGAGCTGCTTCACGAACACCACCATCCCCACATTGCTGTCGGCAAATCTGTGCTTAAGTCTGTTCAGCAGTTCACCTACCTGGGAAGCATCATCTCCTCAGATACCAAGATTGACAAAGAGATCGATCACAGATTAACAAAGGCATATAGCGCATTTGGAAGACTTTACAAAAGAGTCTGGAGCAATAAACACCTGAGGCAAAGCACAAAAATCACTGTGTATAGAGCCATTGTACTGTCTATTCTCCTTTATGGGTCTGAAACATGGGTCACCTATCACCAACACTTATGACTACTCAAATGCTTCCATCAGTGCTGTTTACACACAATCCTAAATATACACTGGACTGACTATGTGACGAATGTTGCTGTCCTTGAGCAAGCAGGGATCACCAGCCTTGAGGCCATGATATTGAGAACGCAGCTGCGCTGGGCAGGGCATGTTTCTGTCAGGGAAAATAGTTTTTGAGATTAGGAGTTTGTCTCCCCCTCCCTGAATAATTTTTAACCAGACATGTATGGCGCCATTTTTGGCTATTAGAGGTTAATAAATCTGTCTGGTTTGTTATTCTGTTCTTTAGGCTTGTATATGAGAAACGAAACTTGAGATTACTTTCGTTTCTCCCAAGGACTAAGTGTTATGGCCTATATAACTGGGAGGGGTTACATTGTTTTGTTCCTGAGATAGAAGAGAGCTTCAAGTTTGTGTGTACCTCTCTTGCTTAGAGAGAACCTAGAAAACATGGCTAAATATTTTCTGTTATTGTTTTTCCCTTTTATTTAATAAAAGCCTAAAAGAATTTTGGCATGGATTTACTTTTGCACCAAAGGAGTATTTGTTTGCTCACAAAGCACACGTTTTCGTTGCTTATCTCCTGTTCGGATGAACAGGGAGTGACTGCGCTCTGCACATTCCTATGGCAGGTTATGGGATGCCCAGGATTGCTGGCTCAAGAGTTTATGAGCCGTGAAGCTCTTATGCTGCAAATTGTCTAAGCCTGAGCTGAGAGGGGCTTTGAACAAGCGGCAAGTTGGGCAACTTGTCCCTTTGGTGTGAAGTCTTTTTCCTTTGAAGCTGTTGGAGCTTGCTTTTGTCTACGCCTGGCAAGAGCTTACAACCCCAGCAAGGAGGGGACTGGAAGGTGAGAAAGCCTGCTGTGAGGACTGCTGAGACCGAACCATTTACAACGCCCTGCTGGTAAGCAACCCCTGTGTGAGGGAAGCAGATAATCAGTTGAGAGGGGCTAAAGAGTTTATGGACAATGGCTCAGAGTATGGCAGTGTTTCCCTTCCAAAAGTTAAATGATAAGAATTATCATTTGTGGGCTGTGAAGATGGAGGCTTATTTGCATCAACAATTGATACACGCTCCCATTTTGGCCCCCCCCTGCCCAAGGCGCTTCTGTATTGCAACAGCAAGCTGAGGAACGTGCAAGAGCGTCTCTCATTTTGGCAATTGAGGACAGTCAGTTGATGTATGTGCGAGGCTGTGCCACGGCCAGGGACATTTGGCAAGCACTGCGGCAGGTTTATGTCCATGCTGGGACTGGTTCACAGCTTATGTTAACAAGAAAGCTGTATAGACTAAAGCTGCAGCCAGATGGCGATGTGGCCACACACATTTCAACTATGCGGCAATATTTCCATCAGTTGGAGGAGATTAATGTCTATTTTACTGAACAAGAAAAATCTCATATCCTCTTATCAAGCCTACCAGAAAAATTCGATGCCCTAATATTCTCCTTCGAAAATATGGCAGCAGCAAATATGACCATTAATTTTATTACTGGTCGTTTGTTGGAAGAAGAGGCCAAGTGGTTGGAGAGGAAAAATTCTGTTCAAAAGGCTGTACAGGTGAAAGCCCGCAATTCTACAAATGATCCAGTAGATGGCTCTAAAGACCCCAGTAAGGGTGACGTCCCCGCTTTTGCTGTGAAATCTAAGCTTTGTTGGAACTGTGGCAAAAATGGACATTTTGCAAAAGAGTGCAAAGCAAAAAAAGGCAAAGAAAGCAAAAAAAAGCCTGCTTCATCTAGTATGACTGTTTCTGCAGTTGTTTTGCAAGCTGTGAAGGAGCAAAATAGAGATTTATCCCAGTGGTGTTTGGATAGTGGCTGCAATGCTTTTATCTCCAATAATAGAGAACTCTTTAAGGACTTTAAAGAGACTAGCCCCTCAAGCGTGAGTTTGGCTGATGGATCCAAGTCAAAATGTTTGGGTAAAGGTACATGTTTTGTACAATGTTTGAACATGGATGTAAAAAATGTTCAGTATGTTCCTGATTTAAAAATGTGTTTGCTCTCTGTTGTTAAATTGACACAGGAGGGCTATGAAGTACAATTTAAAGGGAACAAATGTTATATTTTAAAGGATGGTGCTATCATGGCTGAAGGGGTTTTTCATGACCAACTGTATTATATATATAATAATGTACAGGAGCCTCAAACTAGTACTATAATGGCAAACTCTCCTTTGCATGATAATTGTGTGCATCTGTTGCATAGGAGATTTGGCCATGCTAGCTTTAAGGTCCTCAGGCAGATGCCTGACATGGTGGATGGGTTGAGTTTGAGGGCTTGTCAGAAGTACCTGGATTGTAAAATTTGTAAAAAATCGAAATCCAAGGTCCATCCTTTTCCCAAGCATAGTGAGAGAAAGTCAAAAAGAATTCTAGAACTGGTTCATATGGACTTGTCTGTCCCCTATCCACCTTCCCTGGGAGGAGCCAAGTACATCCTGGTCTTGGTCGATGATTTCAGTCGTTATTGTTTCCTATTCTTACTCAAGAGTAAGGATGAGACATTTCAGACTTTTAAAAATTGGGTGGCTTATGTTGAGAGACATTTTCCCCAGAAGGTGTCATCTCTCCAGTCAGATAGGGGAGGGGAATTCATGTCAAATGAGTTTCAAAATTGGCTAAAACAGAAAGGAATTTTCCACAGACTCACAACCCCTTTTAGTCCTAGTGAGAATGGGATTTCTGAGAGAAAAATTGGTGTTTTGCAAACAATTAAAGATAGCCTGATGTTTGATGCAAACATTGAGCAGAAGTACTGGGGAGAAGCTATGTTAACAGCTGCTTATTTAAGTAACCGTGTACCCAGTTCTGTGGTTTCAAATACACCCTTTTTCATGTTTTATGGCAAAAAGCCATCTGTGAGGCACATTAGGACCTTTGGGTCCTATGCATGGGTGAATATCCCTAAGGCAAATAGAAAGAAGGGGGAACCCAAGGCTAGGAGGCTCAGATTTGTCGGGTACGACCAATCATCAAAGGGCTGGCAGTTCGCGTTTGGGGATGGGAGAGTTTTGATTTCCAGGAATGCTGAATTTGAGGAGCAGGCCAACTGGTCTCATGTCCATGCTAATTTAGATGTGGTTTTGCCTTCATTTGTTGGTGAAAATCAGCCTGAACAACAGCAGCAGCAACAGGCTGCTGAGTCAGGCACTGGTATTTCCCCAGACTTGAGAGGAGAGGGTTCCAAGCATGAATCCTTTGATGTGGAAAGTGATTCAAATGCAGATTCTGACAATGATCAGGCTCAGCCTGTTGTCCCCCGTCGCTCTAACAGAGAGACAAAGGGAGTGCCTCCTCTAAGATTCACAGCACAGAATGTAAAAGTTTGTCAGGTGACTTTTGAACCTGATAATTATACTGATGTTTTAAAGTTGCCAAAAGAAGAACAACAGAAGTGGCAAGAGGCAATGGAAAATGAAATGGAATCCATCAAAAGCCATGATGTTTTCCGTATTGTGGCATTGCCACAGGGGGAAAAGGCTGTAGGTTGCCGTTGGGTATATAAGAGAAAGCAATTGCAGGATGGGGGTGTTAAATACAAAGCACGTTTGGTTGCAAAGGGGTATTCACAGATACAGTATCAAAATTATGATCAGGTTTTTGCACCCACTGTTAAAATACAAAGTGTAAAGATTGCTTTATCTATTGCAAGTTTAAACCAACTCAAAGTCAATCACTTTGATGTAGAGACTGCATATTTAAATGCTCCATTGGATGAGTGCATCTATATGGAGCAAGCCCCTGGGTTTCACAGTGGGGGAGCAGGCCAGGTTTATTACCTCAATAAAGCCTTGTATGGTCTCAAGCAAAGTGGCCGATGTTGGTACCTTTGTTTGGATGAACAGCTGAAAAATGTTGGTTTTCAGAACAGCATTGCTGATCCATGTTTGTATACAAGGGGTGTTAATCAGAATTATGAAATCGTCGTCGCTTTTGTGGATGATTTCTGCCTGATTACACAAACTGATGTTCAGGTGCAAAGGTTTAAACAGGAATTGGGTTCAAAATTCAAATTGAAGGACCTTGGTCAAATTAGAAACTATTTGGGAGTAGATTTCCAAAGGTTTGAAAATGGTGATTTTAAAATGAGTCAAGTTCAAAAGATTGAAAGGGTTTTGGATCTTCATAACATGTCTCAATGTAAACCTGCACGAACTCCTATGTGTTGTGATTTCATAAATGTCACAGATTCTAGGCCATTTGAACATCCTGAACTTTTTCATTCTGTAATTGGAAGTTTATTGTATATTGCAAGATGGTCACGCCCAGATATACAATATGCTGTAAATGTTTTGTCTAGAAAAGTGTCAAAACCAACTCAACATGATTGGCAAGGTTTGAAACGCGTATTAAGATATTTGCGTGGAACTTTGAATTATGGCGTTAAAATAAGTTCACAAGGTTTTCATGAGTTGGAAGCATTTTGCGATGCCAGTTTTGCCAACGAAATCCAAAATAGATATTCTGATTCAGGGATGATAATTTTTTATGCTGGCACTGCCATACACTGGGGGTCAAAAAAGCAATCCACTATTGCTTTAAGCTCGGCAGAGGCAGAATTTGCCGCGTTGTCAAGCGTGGTAAATGAGCTGATTTATCTAAAACAAATTTTCAGTGATTTAGGTATGCCAATTTCAGGAGCTGTTAAAGTTTTTGAAGACTCCCAAGCATGTATAGTGATGGCAACAGCACAAGGTGTTAAAAGCAGAACAAAACATGTGGCTGTAAAATTTCAAAATGTTAGAGAAGCTGTTCAAAATGTTTTAATTGATTTGGTCTATTGCCCCAGTGAAGAAAATATAGCAGATTTGTTTACTAAAGCATTGGGTCATATTAAGCATGACCTTTTGTGTCACAAACTGGGTATAATATGTTAATGTCTGGATGAAAAATTAGAGGGGTGTCAGGGAAAATAGTTTTTGAGATTAGGAGTTTGTCTCCCCCTCCCTGAATAATTTTTAACCAGACATGTATGGCACCATTTTTGGCTATTAGAGGTTAATAAATCTGTCTGGTTTGTTATTCTGTTCTTTAGGCTTGTATATGAGAAACGAAACTTGAGATTACTTTCGTTTCTCCCAAGGACTAAGTGTTATGGCCTATATAACTGGGAGGGGTTACATTGTTTTGTTCCTGAGATAGAAGAGAGCTTCAAGTTTGTGTGTACCTCTCTTGCTTAGAGAGAACCTAGAAAACATGGCTAAATGTTTTCTGTTATTGTTTTTCCCTTTTATTTAATAAAAGCCTAAAAGAATTTTGGCATGGATTTACTTTTGCACCAAAGGAGTATTTGTTTGCTCACAAAGCACACGTTTTCGTTGCTTATCTCCTGTTCAGATGAACAGGGAGTGACTGCGCTCTGCACATTCCTATGACAGTTTCTAGGATGGAGGACCATCGCCTCCCCAAAATAGTACTCTACAGTGAACTCACCACAGGTCAGCCTAAGAGGGGCACTCAAAAAAAAAAAAAATCCGATACAAGGACTCCCTGAAACAACATCTCAGGCTCGGCCAAATTGATCACCAACAATGGTCCACCCTGGCCTCACATCAGGAGGCATGGAGACACACTATCCACAATGTTGCAGCCTTATTTGAGAACTCACGCCAAACAGGTCTTGAAGAGGAACGACATCGCAGAAAGAAAGAATCACAATGCGGAAACATCACCCAAAGAAACCTTCTGTGCTTTCTGCAACCGGACTTGTCTATCTCGGATTGGCCTTTTCAGTCATCAGCGTGCTTGCAGAAAACGCAGGATGAGTCCTTCCTGAATCTTCGTTTGCGAAGAAAAGCCAGAGAGAGATTCATATGTACGTCTGAGCTTTAACATAAGAGGACCACTATCCTTTTTTAATAGCCAACAGGAAAGAATATCAAAAGCTCATGTACCTATGTGAATTACATTGTTGCCTTAAGGCTCACGTAATGGAGTGTTATATGTCTATGCTGTATAAAGTAATTAATACTGAAGTAATAAATCTAACCTATATAATCTTTATATAGGTAGAAGTAAGACATCATTTACTTTGGAATAGGAATACTGGTCATCTTATGCATTTTAATCCAATCTTCATGCTATGTCTTCTTTAACTCCCCTACTAGCAAAAAGACATTATAAGAAATGTACAACTGGTTATCTATTCATTGTATATTAAAGCAATATGTAGCTCTGAATTGCAAAGAAAAAACAAATTTTCAGATCAATGTACCCTGCAAATTTTACATGCATATTTACAGGAAAAGGGGCATTTTCAAATGCACATCGCTGTAATGAAAAGATTGTGAAATAAGTGCTCTTTTGACATCACATATATGTACTGAATTCTGTAGAGTTTGGATTAAACTTTTAGCATAACATTAATATGGTATCATACCAACATAAGTGCTATGGCAGCCTCATGTTCAATGGCAACAAGAACAACATTTTCTGCAAGTAAGCTATTATTTCACAGGAAGGGCTCATTTTTTAAATTATATATATATTTCGAATGTGGTATTTAAAGAGACCAAATTTATATCTGAATAATAAAATTATACGAGCCTCATGTTGCACCAAATTGCATTGATTATATTGGAGAAATTCAGAAATATCAAAGTAAAATCAATAGCAAACACAGCATTCTAATTTGAACAACATCTGTTCTCTGAGCAGTAATAGCACTTCGGTTCTATTTAGTTGGAAATCATACCCACTCAGAATAAAGTAAATTGAGCACAACACAATTAATGAAACAGTAATCAAGGAACATAGTATTTGCATGCTATAGAATGCTTGTATTACATTGCATGCATCTACACTAAGTTGCCAAGGTACTCAAAGTTAAAGATTCAGCAGCCATCAGTACTCTGCAAACAGTAATATCCAGTTCTAAGCAAACAATTATGTTCAAACATTGTACAAAACATGTGCCTTTACCCAAACATTCTGACTTGGATCCATCAGCCAAACTCACACTTGAGGGGCCAGTCTCTTTAAAGTCCTTAAAAAGTTCTTTATTATTGGAAATATTTTCATTACAGCCTGAATCCAAAGCCCATATGGATAAATCTCGTTTTTGTTCCTTTGCAGTTTGCAAAACAACTGCAGAAACAGTCATGCTGGAAGCAGATTTCTTGGCTTTAAAAGCCTTACTTTTCTTTGCCTTGCATTCCTTTGAAAGGTGTCCTTCTTTCCCACAGTTGCAGCAAGCCCTGGCTTTTACAACAAAGGCAGGAACTTCACCCCTATTGGAGTCTTTGGAGCCATCTACTGGTTCATTTGTAGAATTGCGGGTCTTTGTCTGTGAAGCCTTTGGAAAAGGGGAGGTCTGCTTTCTCTCAAGCCACTTGGCCTCTTCTTCCAACAAACGACCAGTAATGAAATTAATGGTCAAATTTGCTGGGGGCAGATTTTCGAAACTGAATACTAATGAATCAAATTTTTGTGACAGGGAACCGAGAAGAATATGACATTTATCTTGTTCAGTAAAGTTTACATTAACTTCCTGAAGTTGGTCAAAATACTGCCTCAAAGTTGAACTGTATGTAGCCACGTCACCATCTGGCTGCAGCTTTAGTCTATACAGCTTTCTTGTTAACATCAACTGTGAACCAGTCCCAGCATGGACATAGACTTGCCACAGTGCCTGCCAAATGTCCCGGGCTGTGGCACAACGTCTCACATAAATCAACTGACTGTCCTCAATTGCCAAAATGAACGACGCCCATGCTTTCTCCTCTGCCTGAAGCAATGCAAGAGCGGCGCCTTGGGCAGGGGTAGCCATAATAGGGGCATGTATCAATTGTTGATGCAAATAAGCTTCCATCTTCACAGCCCACAAATGATAGTTCTTATCATTTAGCTTTTGGAAGGGAAACACTGACATGCTCTGAGCCATTGTCCATAAACTTTCTAGCCCCTCTCAGCTGAATATCTGCTTCCCTAGCAGGGGTAGCTTTCCAGCTGGGCGTTGTAAATGATTCCATCTCAGCAGCTCTTCACAGCTCTTCACAGGCATTCTCACCTTCCAGATCCCCTCTGTGCTGGGCTTGTCAGCTTTTGCCAGGTGCAGACAAAAGAAAGCTCCAACAGCTTCAAAATCCGCAACTCAAAAGAAAAAAAAAACAATTCACACCAAAGAGACCAGTTTGCCGCTTGTTAAGAGCCCCTCTCAACTTAGACTCAAACAATCTGCGGCCATAAAAGCTTTCACGGCTCATAAAATTCTGAGCCAGTTACTCTGGGCCCATAACCTGTCATAAAATGCTTCAGAGTGCGTTCACTTTCTGCTCATCTGAGCAGAAATGCTTGCAGTGAAATAGCGTGGGCTTTTGAGCAAAACAAGTACTCCTCTGGTGCAAAAGAAAAGGCCATATCAAAATTTCCTTTATGGTTTTTATTAACAATAAACAAATAAGAATAAAATAAACAGCAGAAAACATTCATCCATGTTTCTGTGTGCTCCAAGGTTCCTCAGGAGATAAGAGAAAGAGACAAGGAGCTCCCGAAAAGCAGGAGAGAGACACAAGCTCTGAAACCCCCCTCTGAGTTAAATACCCTTCTAAAATGCTTTAACCTTCTAAGAAACGAAACTCAAAACTAAACTCCCAGTTTCATTTCTCACTCTCAAAACCAAAGGACAAAATAACATCAAGAGACAGATTTATGAGCTTTGATAAACAAGCTGGCGCCTTGGTGCCTTGGTGAACAAAATTTACCAGGGAAAAAACACACTTCTAATTACAATATCTATTTTCCCCGACACACTCAGCCTTCCATCCTTTTGTAGGTCGGTAAAATGAGTACCCGGCTTGTGGGGGCAATTAGCTAATACACATTGGAAACTGCTTAATGCAGTGTAGATGTGTAAATTGCTATTGCTTAAAACAAATTGTAAGCCACTCTGATAGCCTTTGTGGCTGAAGAGCGGGGTATAAATACCTAAATAAAAATAAATAAATAAAAAAGTGTGTCCAATCTTTTGTTAGAGCTTCAAGTCTTTGACCTAAGAAACGTGTAGAATTCGTAGTTCAGTAGAATGAAATTTTCTAAGATTTAGGCCTATAAACCAGTCTTGTGTCATGGTCTGAGTGACCAGGATTTAACTTGGCTATGGAAACCCACTGGGTGACCTTCAGAAAATCACATTATCTCAGCCTCAGAGGACAGCAATGGTATCCCCACGAACAAATCTTGCCAAGAAAACCCTGTAATAGGTTTGCCTTAGGATCGCCATAAGCTGGAAATGACTTGAAGCCGCACAATGACAAAAAGGTTTAGGCAGTTTAGCTAAGGCTTTGGTCCATGACTGTGGTTACAAGGTTAGACACTAGATTTTTCCTCATCTGCCATCTTAGCAGCAGATATGGTCATAATAACTATACAGTTGTAATGTAGGGCATGTATTATTCAGCACCTAAGTTTTTTGTTTGTTTGGTTTTTTACTCTTAACTTTGGGAGATATTATTATGGACAGTCTTCGACAATGATTTTAATTAAACTAAGTACAAGAAGAAGCTTCTTTCTATTCGTTATATAAGAGTAAATAAGGAGAAGCAGTCTAACAGAGATTGAAACATTGGTACAGAAAGCCCAATTCATTAAGATTTTTATTAGATGGTCTCAAGGCTAATTCTGTCTGCATTATCATTAGTAGGAAATGTCTAGCGCCTTACATTAGGTGTTAGGTTAAATATTAAGTATTTAATTGGTTTTTAGAGGAATCCCAGGAAAAGGTAGCACATGCTACCATCTTTGACACCATTGTCCTCTGGTGGGACACTTGATTGCTTTTGCATTTAAATAGACTGTTTTTGTTGCCTTCCCCAACCTATCACTTTCCAGTTGCCTTAAGGCTTGTTCAAATGGTTCAAAAAAAAAATCCTAATTCCCTGCAAATTGGGTACTGTGTTGCCACACAACATACAGCCCAATTTGCAGGGAATGCAGGGCCAATGAGGGGGGAATGTGACATATCAAGATATGATGCACATTTTAAAGAGTCACAGTTTTCTCCAAATTTCCCTTAAAGATCCAAATCAGTGCATTGTGCCAACCCAATGAGCATTCGTTTTGGAGCTCTATGGAGGTGGGACTGGTTGCTTTCTGGTAGGAAGGGGGCTCACTGCTCACCGGTGGGCCATTTTGTGGCCTGACTGGCACACCCCCAACTGGAGCCCTTCCCAGGGGCAGCCCCTACTCCCATGGGGGGGTCCAGGTTGGGCGACCACATGGGCGGTCGGTGTGGGGGCTGCCATGTTTCTCCCCGTCTCTCTCCCAGCGCTCCCTGCAGCTGGGAGTGGCAGGAAAGGGCCAGCCAATCGGGGCAGGGCTGCCAGCCCCTGATTGGTTGGCCAGCTAGCAGGGGGAGGGACAGCCAGCTGGGCGTGGCTAGATGATGTGGGCAAAGCTGCAACGGAGCTGATATAAGGCAGCTCTGTTGCAGCCGCCATGCATTCTGGCTCCAAGGAGCCGACGACCCGCCCACCCTCCCTTAGCTTTAAGAATTATCCTTGTCGCAGTTTGCAGGGCAGATGTCATGGGCCGTGATAATGGAGTGAGGTATATGGGGTCTCCATCATGTTCAAGTTCTAGCACAATGTCAAGTTCAAATTCAAGGGAAACCCTGCCTCCAGTTGCTAACACTTCCTTGTTTACAGGGGAGGAGAGAGAGTCGGGTGGGGCAGCTTGGCCATCATCTCTCTCCTCCAGGTGAGTCGGGATTGACCAATGGATAGCCATTGACCCACATTGGTGGAGCCAATGAGAGATCACGACCCATTGCATTATTGCCAACCATTTAGCTTGCAAATTGAGGCCATTTATTGCCAACAATGTCTTTATTAACCTGTATTTAATTAACCATGTTTTCCGAATATGTAATCAATATATTCATTACAAACAAGCACAGTGTGTGAGTATTCTTTTAGGAGGGCGGAGAGGTTGTACGGTCTGGGTCCGCAAGTGGAGAGTCCCCTATTCTCACCATTTCCCAACAGCTTCTGTAGGAAGATGGTTAGCGCCATGTTCTGGAGGTGACTGATAGCGTGTACACCACCACTTTCCACTTTCCGCACATTATCAGCTTTTGCATTTTTGGAGACGGCTATGATCACATGGCCAAAAAGTCCAGAACAAAAAGTAATGCCGTTAGACAGCAGTACTGGGAGGTGGCTGAACACAATAACAGGAGTGGCAGGGGCACAGCCACAGTGCTTTTCTACAAAAAGCTCCATGTCATTTTCAGAGGGGATTCCACCATCTTTCCCAAGTGGATGGCATGGAGTACGAACCCTGAGAAGGTCCCTGTGGGCTGGGATCCAAGCACCCAGCAACCCCCCCCTCCCACTTGGAAGAGAGCTCCCCTGAACTGTTCAGTGAGCGGGGTAACATATTTATCCCTGGTGGGATAGGGGGGTAAGAACTGCTATGCGTCCCTGCATGCTGGTTGTTTGGATATGTATTTCTCCTTTATTAGTTTCCAGGGGATGGTGAGCTTGTCAAGCTAGCGCACTGAACGTCTGTTGGTATCCAGAAGGTCAGGCAGCAAAAAATTGGTAGCAGATTTCCCATCCATCGGGCAAGAGAATAAACATACAGACACAGGCTTGTGTCTAAAAATATTTCTTTTTACTGCAGCATAATAATATTTACAGTCTTACAGAGAAACCTCTCTGAGTACTATACTGTACATTACAGCATTCAGTAGAATAACATCTTGTTGCTGCAAAGCCCATTTTCATTCTTTGAAGCCCATAACAGAACGAAAAATTACACAGCTATATAGGATAGCAAAACACATTTTACAATGACCTTGTTCCCCTAATAGACAGCTAGCTCCAAGACTCCAGGGTCACTCTATTAGGCCATTAATATTGATACTTTAGCTAGCTGCAACAAGCTACTGCCAGCTGTCTCTGCTGCACCCTGCAGGTCATTGTTATATTTCAGGTCTTTACAGCATAAATCTATTAGACTGCATGTCTCAGTATGCTGGCAAATCTCACACTGATGCAGGAGGGAGAAACCAACATCACGTTGTATCAAGTGGATCAGTTTGAGGAAACATCGTAGGTTTCCAGTGATACCACCTCCACCCAAATGGAGCAAAGTACAGGCAAGGCCAAGCTGGAGGAGCGCAAACTAATGTGGAGTTGCAGGCCAGGAGGTAGTAATGGTACACCCTCTCTGTTGTTTTTAATTTTTTATTACCTGTACTATGAACAGTGTATGTTGCACAATGCAAGCGCAAAGGGAAGGCATGGGGTGGCTGTAGTGCAGTTTTTAAATTAGATGGGAAGGAAGGCAATGGGGACCATATAAGCTTTGATGTGTATGTGCCATAATGGAAACCACATGGGCATGCAAGGGAAGGGGCATTTAAGCTTTAATGCTTATGTGCAATAAAGGAAGAAACACAGGGAGGCATCGGGTGGCTGTCACGTTCACTATTACCCCATTACTAACCTGCATATTCATGTACCTATTCATTACTTCACAGCAGCTGCATTGGCAAATGAAAAGGCCACCCTGTCACCAGTTGAACAGCTAGCAGCTATCGGAAAGAGAAAGGAATGCAAGACGGCAGGGAATGTGAATAAGCGGATTCTTAAACATTCTTCCTCAAAGATGGCCATGCTTTTTGAACATTTAAAGCAGGAAGAGAATGGATTCCAGAGGAAGGAGCAGGAGAGTAAGAGAATGAGAAGAACAGACTGGAGCAGCAGAAATTTCAGGAGAGGATTAGAATAAAGCAGGAGAACAGAGCCAGGGAGCAGGAGATATCGCACAGGAACCAGAAGCATCTTACTACTTCTATAGAGCAGCAGGCTACTTTGTTTGTCAGCTTGGTGAGGCATCTCACCTCTCAGGGCAGTGCTAAAGGGAGGGACACTCTTGGGAACCCACACCTACCTAGTGCTCAACCCTAAAGCATGCAAGATGTGGTAGCAGATCCTTTGCATGATCCTGGGCTTATGCCACCACCAAATCCACCATCCACACCTCATGCTGCAGAAAGAAGGGGGAAGGGTTTAAGAAGGGGAAAGTGCCCTAACCCTTACAGTCCTCTGTGATTACACTAAAAAGGGACTGTTGTTGACCTGATCTTCCTTTTATGTTGCATTGCGATAGTTCCATTGCTGTAGCTTTATGCAGTGCTTTATATTAAACTGTTATAAGGGGATTTGGGGAATTTGGGGAATTGGCCAGGTTAGGGGACATGGGAGAAGAAGATACGTTTTGTATGTTTGCCTCCCTCCACAGCTGTGTATTCACTTTCTAAATAAATGTAATGCAAACAATCAAAATAAACCACAAGACTCAAGTTAACAATATATATATTGGCATATTTATTTATATATGTGTAACCCCACTGTATATCCCATCATCCTGATACTGGATCAATATTTAATTGACAACAGTGTTCTGATATTAATTCAGCTGGTAACCGGACCTTCCATGGGTTGAGGGAAAACAAACAGGCTCTGGAAAACAGGAGTCAAATGCCAAGGAAATGGGCCTATCAAATTGTCAAACATTCACACTTTAACAACAATCATACTGCATTCCTTTGTGAAACAAGGAGCTGTTTCTTGTAACATGCAGGGCTTGACTGACAGCTATCTGCAGAATCGGGAGATTTCATTGCCTTGCAAATCAGACACATCCATACATCCTCTGGTCAAAGGAAACTTGCCTGTCAATCACTTGATGCCAGATCACCCCCATTTCCCCAATTGCTTGCTGGTTTGGAATTCCTTTGGTTATGCAGTTGAGAGCTATCTGAAGACAAATGTTTGTGTCATCCAGAGCGCACCTTCCAAAGGATTTCCCTAGAAAATCTGAGTTCTCTGGTTTGGTTCTCATAACCTTCTAAATCCACACCTCTCCTTCCCAGCTCTTAACACCCCCCACACACTTCAAAACCCCTTGCTCCCACTAACACATCCCAGACTCCTGGGCAGACTCCTTGCCGAGTTAGGTGCTTCATTCCTGGTTTTCTTAATCCTAACCTCCCCTTCCTAAATTCCACCTGCCCCACTTTCTGTCTCTGGTACTTGAAAGTAACGCCGCTTCTCCCGAGGAGAGCCCAGCTACAGGACAAGGTGCAGTATGCCTCAAATCCTCAGCCTAATTCCCTTTCTAACTATTTCTTGCCTTACTCTTGTAATCTTGTTTGCTTGTTTAGATAAATGTGTGTCATGTGCAAATTCCGTACTTAGATTAATAAAGTTTCTTCAGTTATGTTTGATATCTGACTCCTGTGTCTTTCCTAAGCTCCACCTATATACATAGGGTTTTAAGATCTCCTAAGTTATGCAAACTCTTGTCAGAGTATGATGGAATATGCAGTCTGATAAATTCATGCTATAAAGAGATACAGAGTAAGCAAACCCACATGTTTGCCTACAGGGGGCATACTGGTGTAAACAAGGCTGCAGCTGGCCTATGCTATGGGGATGTAACCTTGAAGGGAACAGAAGTACTTGTAATCTGCATGGGAACTGTATGTATGTCTCACTGAAAGTTCACGGTTTGTGTTTTGAAGCTCTGTAACCAGCTCTAGGCTATCTGTTGGACTGTGCAGTGGCTGAAGCTGCTAAGTCCTGCTTATTGCCACAGAGAGATTCTCTGTTGATTCTGTACATATTTTACCATGTATCAGTAAAGTTTCATAGTTTTAGACACCACATGAGTGTCTGTATGCTTCATTGGATCTCTTAAGGCAAAAGCTGGGACAAATGGGGTTTTCTGCTATAATTTTTACTACCTGGATCTCTCTGAGCATGTAGAATGTCCAATGCACTATAACGTGTCACCTCTCATATTGCTATTTGAGTTGCTATTTATTCCCCTTTGTAAGATCAGTTTCATGAGTGGATTTTCCATGGACATGAGGGTTTTGTGTGACCCATGTATTTGCCTACATATGTGTGTGTGTGTGTGTGTGTATACGTGTATGTGTAAGGGATTGTAAGCGAAGGAGAAAGGATGGTTTTAGAGAGTGGGGGGATGAAGGGGAAGGAGGAATATTTCCAGGAGGAGGGGACTGGGGCATAGGGAGGATAAGGAAGAAGGTAAACTTCCATATTTATGGGGGGATCATTGGTGTTGGAGGCGTTATGTGCTCCTGATACCCCTCCAATGCCCAGATCCTGATCCCCATCCACAGATCTGCAAGAGAAATACTTTGGTAAGAAAAAGCCCCTGTACACATGTACTTAAAGGCCTATACAGTTGTCCCTCCATATTCACGGATTTGGCATTCATGGATTTAAGTATTCACAGCTTGAAAATATTCTGAAAAAAATAATAATCCAAAAAACAAGCCTTGATTTTGCCATCTTATATAAGGGACACCATTTTTCTATGCCACTGCATATAATGGGACTTGAGCATTCATGGATTTGGGTATTCATGGGGGGTCCTGGAACCAAACCCCAGCGAATGTGAAGGGACAACTGTATCCCCTTTATTCTCACACTCAGCCCAAACTGAAGGTGGATCACTTCCATTTTTTCAAAAATTACTGCTACTTATATTGGTCCAAATTTAGGTCAAGTTGACTCTCTGACTCTTCTTCCTCCTCCTCAGGTGGAAAATCTGCACATGTATTTTTAATGTATATTTTTATTAAAATGAAAGTTATAAAAAATTGAGTAGAGTTGTGTGAACTTTATATACAGCATAAAGTGACAAACCTATTCTATTTCAATGTCTCAGTATCGTATTTCTTTCCCCTCATTAGACAATAATATAAATCATATTAACCTGCCGGACTGAATTATTTGCATGCTATATATATATATATATATATATATATAATTCTTATACTGTCAATGTATATCTTTCTTTATTTAATTATCTCCGGAACCGCCTCCTCCCATACAATCCTCCCCGCATACTCCGGTCCTCTGGGAGGAATCTGCTTCAGCCACAAAAATCTAGGCTGTCTGCAACCTCCCAGAGGGCCTTTTCAGTAATCGCCCCCAAATTGTGGAATGGCCTGCCGAATGAGATCCGTCAGCTGACGAGCTTGAGTAGCTTTAAAAAAGCACTAAAGACGGATCTCTTTCGGCAGGCCTTTCCTGATTAGATCCCGGCCTCAGGAACTCAGTCTCCTGGCTTTTTAAAAATTATGTATATATTTGTTTTTAATGTATTTTTTTAGCTAGAAGGTTTTAATCTTATTGTGTTTAATGTCTTTTTATGTGGGAGGGTGGGGGTGGGTGGTGTTTTTAGTCATTATTATAATGTTTTAATTGTTGGAAGCCGCCCCGATTGTTTTTAGCAGAGGGGCGGGGTATAAATAAATTTTATTATTATATTATTATTATTTTTTCCTTCTCTCCAGTTCCTAGGTAATGTGGTATGTCTTATAATGCCTGTCCTTTACTTTTCCTGATAAACCACATTTTCTTACAATACAATGTAGACTATCTATCTACAAACAATGATTTTGAAAGCTTATTACTTGTTACCCACTTCATATATTATTCTTACATTGTTTGCATATTTACATATTTTTATTTGTTAGACCTCTAGATCTTCTATTCTTACAAATTCATCACTACTATAGGATCAGCTTTCTTCTTCAAATAAATTATTACTTTATTCCTTTTCTCATAAAACAAATCTACAGATCAAGGGTTGGATATTGTTTAAACAGACGTTAAATAAAAGTTAAGAAAGATCTGGCTTGCAGAAGAGCTGACTGGATCAGCATTCTCAAGGTTGTGGCAGATGCAAAATTTAAAGAAGCAGGAGGAGAGAATAAAGGGAACTTTGAAGCAGAAGGTGATCCTTGGTTGCCATTTATTGGTCACTGACTCTAACATCAAACTGGTAAAACTGACATTATGCTTGTTAATTGAACTCTTGTTTATGTAAATCTCTACACTGAAGATTTTGAATATATGTATGTACAGTATTTTGCCAGATGAAATTAAGTTTCTGAAAAGTGTTTAAATTAAAAACTTTAAATATATACACACATATATATAAAACTACATATCTCTTTCCCATATTTATAGACTTCTACTATAGTACAGTATACATTACAAATATAATACATTACATTAAAGGGCTTAAATTACCAAGCTTAATTAATTAATTATCATGATATCAAATAGTGTGAATTGATTATAACTAAAATCTGATATATACATAATATTTTTACATAGAGTGATTTATTGCACAAGGGCAGACCTACCAGCTATATTAACTATGATATTGAGGAAATTAAGAAACCAGGCAAATAATCAATTGATTACAAAATACTGATGGTATATTAAATTAAATTTGCAAGTATTCAATATTTATGTATAAGCAATTGATGAACTGAAGAATTGAAGAAATAATTAATTGATATTAACTGATAATGATATTGATTGTTTCTCTAATTAATTGATATTGACATTGACTGTATAATCAATCTGATTTGTTAATATTTAGTATTTATAAGCAGTTAGAGAATCAGAGAAATAATTAATTGATTAATTAATTAATTGATTATAACAATTGATTGACATTGGTATTGGTTGCATAGGAAACAGATTAATTAATTGCTTAATTGATGAAATAATGATAAATTAATGAGAATAGAAAATTCATTTTTAATGGAAGAAGTCTTGGATGAATTAAGAGAACACTGATGAATTAATAGAACACTTGAGAGAACTAGAAACTGCTTAATTGGAAACATTTTTGAAAACTTGAGAAATCAAAATTTGGAAATTTGAAAGAATTGAAAATTGATATCCTGAAAGTTAATGGTGTATGAGATTCAATATAATTTAATATAACTGTATTAAACAATACTGAAACAAAATTAAAAGAGAGTACGAACCAATAGAAACAGCTGCGCTGTATTTAAGATAAGATAAGATTGCAAATTGTGGAAAGAAATCACATAACATTAGAATGATGACTGGTACAAGAGCAAAAATGGCCGGCAGTCAAGTGCAGATACAAATCCCCTTCCTGAGAAGATGTTCAATAGAAAATCCAACAAAACAAACAGATATTGGATTAGAAATATTGGAAGAACCTAAAAATGTCAACAAAGAGATATGGGAAGAATTTAAATCTTTTAAAAGGGAAGTGAGATCAGACATGAAAAGGATTGACAACAAATTGGATAACTTAGCAGCAGAAATTATAATCAAAACTGAAAATATAGAAGCCAGAACAGAAAAGTTGGAAGGACAAATGGGTGAGGTGAAAGAGGAACAGGGGAAGGAAAAAATATGATTTTATCACAAGAATTGCATTACAGAGAGAAATGCTTAAAATTAAGAGGCATTGTAGAAACTCAAAGGGAAGATTTATGGGATAAAATAATTCCCAATCTCGCAAAATTTATAAAGATAAAGGAAGAGGTAATGGAGGCAGCAGTAGATAAACTGTTCCAGGCTAATTCAGTGGTCACAAGAGAAAGGAAAATGCCAAGAGACATGGTAGTTTGCTTTAACCAAATGAGAATAAAAGAGAAAATAATTCAAGTAAGTTATGAAGGACAATTAAATATCGATGGGAAGGAAATAAAAATATTCAAAGATATCCCGGCTGAGATATTAAAGAAGAGACAAGATTATCGTCCAGTAATACAAAGGTTAAAGAAGCTCGGGATATCATATGGATGGGAAAGATTAGAAGGGATAACATTTTTATATCGGCAAAAAAGACAAAGAATACATACATTGGAGAAAGCGGAACAGTTTATAAAGATATTAGAGATGGAAGAAAAGAAGAGAGCAGAGGCCAGATGTAAAAAGAAGAAAGGAGACGACAAGGAAAATCCACAAGATGATAAGGAGATGGACGGGCAAGCTGATAAACAACAGAGAGATAAGCAGGAATGACAAGAAGGAGAAGAGGAGGAAGAAGAAGTGGAAGAGGGTGATGAAGAGGAAGATGAACTAGGAGAGAAAGAGGATGAAGATGACACAGCCCAAGATGAAGAGGAAGAGATATAAAATAAAAAAGAGGACAGAATGACCATTACAATTAGATCATGGAATGTAAAAGGTTTAAATGAACCCAAAAAGAGAAACCAAGTTTTTCATATACTAGAAAAGAGTACAGCTGAAATAGTCTGTTTGCAAGAAATGAAAATTCGAGATAAGGATAACAAACTATTGCATAGAGCAAAATTGGGACAAAAATTCTTCTCAAACGCAAGGAAAAGGAAGAAAGGAGTGGCGATATATGTAAAAAACATATATGAAGCAACTGAGATTCTGAACGACAGAGAAGGGCAATATATTGGTGTGGAGATAAATTTAATCAGCATAAAAATAGTATTGATTGCCATATATGCCCCACTAGAAAGAAAAGAACAGTTCTATAAAAAAAACTGTGTCAAGGGATTGAAAAATTGAATAAGCAAAATATTGTAATTGTAGGGATTTTAATGGTGTCCTAAATACAAAAAGAGACAGAACAACAATATCTAAAAAACTTCATGGTGAACTGCCAAAAATATGCAAGAATATGCAGGAAGAATTCAATCTTATAGATGTATGGTCATTTAAAAATGAAGGATAGAAAGGGTATACCTTCTTCTCTGAAGCTCATAAATCAATGTCAAGAATCAACATGTTCTGGACATCGATGGAGTTATTGCCCAAAATTAGAGAAATGGCAATTATTGAATGAATAATATCTGACCACAATCCTATAGAGCTAAAATTCTCAACACCACCAAGAGAATACAGATGGAGATTAAAAGAGGACATGATAAAGGATGAAAAATTTATAGAAAAAGTTAAAAAGGAAATACAAGAATTTTTCATAATTAATAATACTGGAGATATAACACATAAAATTACATGGGGTGTGTTTAAAACTACAATCAGGAGAATATTTCTCCAAAGAAGGGTGAAATTAAAAAAAATAGGAAAAATATCAAAAACTGATAAAGGACTTAAAAGAGGAGGAAGAGCTGAGAAACAATCCAAAGAATAGAAAATTGTTGATGGAAACAAAACTAATACAGGAAGTGCTCAGATCAGACTTAACTGAAACAACCGGGAAGAATCTGAAAAGAATAAAGCAAAGATATTTTGAAAGAGCTAACAAAGCAGGTTACTGGTTGGCGTATCAGTTAAAGAAAGAGACAGAGAAGAAGCTCATTACAGAAATAAGGATTGAAGAAACAAAACTTACTACTCAAAGAGAAATTAAATCTGCATTTGTGAACTATAAAATGTTATATGCAAAAACAGAGGAAACTGAAGCAATGGGGAAAGAAATGGACAAATATTTGAAAGAAAATTTAAAAATGGAAATGACAACAGACTTGAAGGAAAAAAATAGATCAACCTATTAGTAGCGAAGAAATAATCCAGGCGATAGGTCAGTTAAAATCAGGGAATGCTCCTGGCCAAGATTGTTTCACAACAGAGTTCTACAAGGTCTTCCAAGATGAATTGACTATACCACTGAAACAAGTTATGAATAAGATATCAACAGAAGGAATTCCAGAATCATGGGAAACGTCCAATATTGTACTCATTCCAAAAGGAGGAAAAGAAAAGACAAATATGGCAAATTACTGTCCAATTTCACTATTAAATGCGGACTTTAAAATCTTTACAACAATATTAGCAAATAGATTAAACATGGCAATCAAGGAGATAATGCATGATGACCAATCAGGATTTACAAAAGGCAGACATATGTCCAGCAATATAAGAACAATGATTGATGCAATTGAATACTATGAAAGAACTGATGAAAAAAAAAAGCTGTGTTTATCTTTATTGATGCAGAAAAAGCATTTGACAATGTAAAATGGACATTCATTATAGAAATGTTAAAAAGATTGAATTTTGGAGAAACATAAGAAATATACAGACAATATATGGAACACAAAAAGGAAGTTTAATAATAAATGGTGAAAGGACAGAAAACTTTAATATCTTTAAGGGCATTCAACAAGGATGTCCCTTATCCCCCTTACTCTTTATTCTAACACTGGAAAGTTTAAATAATCATATAAGGAGTAGTGATCAAATACCTGGACTTAAAATTAAGAATCAAGAGTACAAAATCAAGGCATTCGCAGATGATATAGCAATAATTTTGGAAGATCCGGTAAAGAACGTAGAGAATTTATTCAACTTAATTAAAGACTACAGAAAATTAGCAGGACTGAAAATTAATAAAGATAAAATGCCGATAATAACAAAAAATTATCAGCAAAAGAAGAAGACTTATTAAGAGAAAGATCAGAATGTAAAATTGAAAAGAAGGTAAAGTACCTTGGGGTGTGGATCAGCAAAAGAAACATCGACCTGGATGAGAATAATTATAAAAAAATATGGTTGGAAATCAAAACAGACCTAGTGAAATGGAGCAAACTGGATCTATCCCTACTTGGGAAAATAAATACCATCAAAATGAATATTTTGTCTAAATTTCTCTTTTTATTCCAAAATTTACCAATAATATGTGATGAAAAAAAGCTACAACAATGGACATTCGAATTGAATACATTTATATGGGTTGGAAGAAAAGCAAGAATCAAGTGGACAATACTAACAAGGGACAATACAGCAGGAGGAGCCTCACTACCATATTTAAAATTATAGTATAGGGCATGCGGACTGAATTGGATAACAGACTGGATTACATTGGAGAACATCAGGATTTTGACAATAGTAGGATACCCCAACAGATGTGGATGGCACACCTATCTCAGATATGAAAAACAACAGATAAACAAAGACTTTGAGAACCATATCATAAGGAAATCTCTCATAAAAATTTGGCAAATAATCAAAAAACAATTCTATTTTAAACTACCCCTATGGATCTCACCACAGGAAGCCTTCTTGGGAAGGTGGGAGAAATCAAGAAACTGGATAACCTATGGAGATTTAATTAATCAAGAAGAATGGAAGACAAAAGGAGTTACAACTATGGATTCAACAGAAGAGTTGGGAATGAAAGGATTCAATATGAATTGATTCAAATTTATACAACATAAAAATAGATTCCAAGAAGATAAGGACAAATATGAATCTGAGAATTCGGATACAGAGATAGACAAAGAGATATGGGAAGAGAAGGGTAGGAAAATAGCAAATTATTACAAAATTTTATTAAATAGAGAATTGGAAGTGGAAAAAGTTACAGAATCAACGATCAAGTCGGCCCAGGATCTGAAAGAAATTATAACAATAAATGAATGGGAGAAGGCGTTGAAAGAAACAAATGTGTTTACCGCATGCTTAGCTTTAAAGGAGAACCATATTAAAATAGCAAATAGATGGTATCTAACACCTTTGAGACTTAGTAAGATCTACAAAACTAAAAATAACAAATGGGGCATTGCGAGAAAGATATCGGAACAATGTACCATATATGGTGGGGGTGTCCAAAAATACAGAAATTCTGGATTAAAGTCCACAAAGTAATTTTAAAAAAAATTCAAAACACAATTTGCAATGGACCCTAAATTGTATCTTCTAAATATAACAACAAACGTTGAGCAGAATTTAATTAGATGATATTGGAGAGTACTGCTATATGCAGTGACTGCGGTGAGACTGAATTTAGCTGCCAATTGGAAAAAGAAAAAAGAAACGCCGCCAAACACTGAGTTTGAATATCCGCCATGGATATTCAAACTCAGAGAAATGATGGAGAATGACAGATTGACATATATCATAAATAAGAAAAAAACCAACAAAGATGGAAAAAGAGTGTCTCCCAATTTGTGAATACTGGAAAGAGAGATGGGGTATTAAAGGAAATATATGAAGTATAGAGGCTTAAACAAAATAAAGACATAAGAACACAGAATTGAGGAAGCAAAAGCAACTAATAAGCTTGAGTGGACTTTTGGAGCATAAATATGACTGACTGAAAGATATGGATAAATAGATGAATTTGAAAAGATAAAAAGGGAAAAGTATGAAATGTAAGGAGAGGTATAGACAAACAATTATATGGGGAAAAGAGGAAAAGGGAGATACAGTTATAATGTACATGAAAATCGCTAATCCCAAACGGATGAGAAATGAAGGAAGTTAGAAGATTGAATGGTGATATAGAAGAAAGATAAGTATGTGAAAGGGTAAGAGTAAGTGTGGAAGGTATTAAAGGAAGGGTGATGGTGGAAGGTTGAGGAAGAGAAAAGGAAGAATGAGGAAGTTGAGAAAGGAAGATAAAAATAAAGAGGAATGTAGAGTGACAGAAGATGAATGAAGGTTAGGAAGTGAGAGGAATGTATTAGATTATATGTGAAGGTGTTAGAAGGTGTTAGATTGTAATTGGAATGTCTGGAAGAATGTAATGTTTTGAAAAATATTGGAATGAAGATAAGTATGCATACATATGTATTTATATGTACAATGAGAAGGTACATTAATTTTTGTCCTCTGGTATTTCAGAAATCACCAATCTCTCATTTTGCTGTGTTTTTAAATGCTCCCACCACAACGCTCTGCTTCCCACACCATATTTTAACATAGGAAGTAACTCTCCACCCTACGCCACCATTAGCCTTCCTGCCTCTGCTTCCTCCAGGGTGAAGGGGAAGGCTGTGGTTCTCCAGGAATCCTATGAACCCCTAAAGATCAGACATGGTCCACACAAGGAAAATAGACAGATTGACAGCAATAGGGGCTGGGGGAGGGGAGTGAGAAGACACATTAATCTTTGTCCTCAGGTATTTCAGAAAATGATAATCCTACTAGGCCATGTGAAATGCAAGGTTTGACAAAGGTTTTTATTTGGCTGTTTTTTCACAAGGCTCCCACCACTATGGTTTACTTCACACATGTAAAAAAAGAAACACACCACCCTCTCCGTCCTTTCTTCTGCCTCCTTCTACTTCCTCCTGGGAAGTAGAGCAGTAGGAGGACAGCACTGCACCCCCCCCAGACATCTTCGAACCCCTAAGCAATAGAAAGGATGCAGAACATTAAAATTGGGACCCACAATTTGTGCAAAAGCAGTAGGCAAAAAATAGATGTATAACAGATGGTTGCTCTATTGACACTTATCAACTGGACACAGATTCCCCCTTGGGAATTTGGTCCAGCACTGTATCACAGTCCTTTGGAAGTGCTGCCAGCACAAAGCCCGCTATACAACATAAAAAATAAAATAAAATACTGCACCGGTTGGTGCTGGTCATAACTCTCCAGGCAGCACCAACATCGATTGGAGTCCAGAGGAGGAGGGTGATCTCAGTAGCCAATCCATTGTTGCCCCCATACAGCCATCGTATGGGTTGCTTTCAACAGACACCAGCTACTGTATGTACTTTTAAATTTCTATGTCGCACATTGAGAACAATGGACAGGGTGAGTTTGGTAGTCGTATTGGTTTTTTCTCAGGGGTAAATGTCGTGGTATTTTCCAACCCCACCATGGAGTTTTCTCATGCCCAGGCTGCTCATGAGTAGAACGAGCTGTGGTGCTTTGAGGCCAAATGCAGTTTTTTCCCAACACGTGTCTGTTTACTTTAAACCTGAATAAGCTGAAAGCAGTTTTTACAGGGAAAGTGTTAAGAGGAGATACATGCATGTTTACTTTGACACTATTTAAAGTGACCTTGTTGGACCGGTTGTACTGGCTTGTGTGACCTCTCCCAAATACTCCTACAATTTCCCCATGCCACTTTAATATTCAACAGTTAAGATTTAGTAAAAGGGAAGACAGACAGCTGTATTTATTTTTTAAACATCTTTTCCCTGATGAAGAAGCCAGTAGAACTCTGCTCCCTGACACGCTGGTGCCACTAGCTGGCAATAGTAGCTGTCTACTGCGTCCACCACCTGAGGGAGGCCCAATTCATTGAATCCACCCATGATCACCAGGATGTAAGGCAGAAGACAAATTAATGATGATACATGTAGCATCAGCTGATCATTGCAAACTTTTTCACAGAAGGGAAACATAATTAAATGCATGTGAGCTTCAGCTGTGAACCATCCGATCAGTAGATGGAGAAAGGCCTAAAAACTTCTCCATGCATCAATAACCTAAACTGTTAACATGCATATATCATTAATGCAATGACAGAATGGCTTTAGGAATTTTTTTGTTTTTTAAAAAAACACCTTGCACACATCTCTGAGGAAAACTGTGCAAGGTAAGCGAAGCATCTCCATGAACAGGATGATTTCCATGAAGAGGGTTGCCATGGTGGACTTTCCAGCTCCAAACTGGTTAAAGGCAAGGGCATGGGAGCACCAGTGTGCAAGCATCCACAGAGCAATGACAACTCTTTTGCTCTTAGATGGCTCTCTCCATGCAGGTGTTTTGCTTCTGCACCTGTGGCCAGAGCACCTCAACCAACTTGCAGAATGTGGACCATATCAGGATCCGGGGCATGGGTGACAAGGTCTTCCAGCAGAGACGCCAGGGCCAGGTAGGTGGGGAGTCAGAGAACCACAACCCCAAGGACCAGAGGCAAAGGCAGGCCCACAAAGGGGATGCTAGAGCAGGAACATGGGAGTCAGAGTCCAGCTAAAGCCAAAGTCCAAAAATAAGCTGAGATAAAAACACATACCAGAAATCCAGAAGCCCTGAGGCAAAGGTAGGTCCAGGAAATGAGCAAGGGTCCAAACACAGTGAGAGAGAAGATCAGGACAAGCAGAGCAAGATCTATGAACCAAGGAGCGGCTACAGGCAGCACAAGAGACCATGGGCCATTTACATGGCAAAATAAATCCTCGAAGAATTCGCAAAGAATCCTAATATTTCCCACATCTTTCGGCTCAAAGTCGCCATATTCAGAAGGAGGGAGGCAAAAAACCCCATAAGTCATGCAGTATAAGCTGTTTTCCCAAACTTTTTTGAAAAGTAGTGCAAGTTAGCACACTATCGACTGTGTGAATTGCCATTGCGCTTTCAGCCATGGAAACAGTCAGCACTCTTTTCAAAATTACCACAGCAGAACTAGTCGTGATTGGTTGAATTTACCCAAGGAGGGAGGGCGTGAACATGCGAGAGATGAGAAAAGATCTAGCCAGCTGCCTTGCTATCTAGCATAATTACTGTTCCTCTGCCCATCCCTCCCTCCCTCCCTCTCTCTCTGTGTATGCTCCACCAGCTGATCTATCCACAGATCTTTGTTTTGTGTGTGTGTGTGCGTGTGTGCACATGCACACAGTGCCGGCATGAGAGAGGGAGAAAAAACAGTCTACTCATATAGGAGAAATGCAGAGCAAAGAGAATTCTTTTCCTTCCATCCTTTGTCATTAATCCTCCCCCCTCCTGGGTCTCCCTGCTTTTTAGTTGTTTTCTGGTTTTCTAGCTCAGAGGATGCTGTGAAAGGTGATACTGTTGCTTTGTATACAGACCCTTTCTGAGGAATGCCTGCAATTAAAGCCCTTTCAGAGGAACTACTCCCCCAACCATCAAGCCCCTCCTCCATCAACTGTGTGTGTTTTCAGTGAGTGGCTTTAAGAGGCAGGTGTTTAAGAGGCAGGCAGGCACGCCCCCACACCTTTGCTGTCTGAACCAAGACGGGCAACTGAATCCCCCCATAAATCATCTAAACTATCCATCACGGATGTGAAAAAGCCTAAAACGCAAATTGCCGCATTAAAAACTGCCATATAAAAGTTGCTGTGGCAAGAGCTAAGAGGGAGAATGATGTTCTTAAACAGCAGTTCCCCTGACTGCTCCAAGTGCACTGCATGAGTGCAGCCGGCTGTGCCTGATATGTTGGCCCTGGTCCTTTCAAGGCTTCCATATCCAGGGCCTAGTTCTATAATTCTGCAAGGTGAGGCTGCGCCTGGTTTCGTAGTCAGGGCCTAGTCCTGCAAGGGAAGGCAGATCCTAACAGACAGGGATGTTCGGAAGTTCCTCAGCCACGTCTCTTCGGACCACTCCTTGCAGATGTAATGCTTCCACCAATCCGCATTATAAGGTACACCCACAAATGGTGATTCCCCAGGGTTGCGCCAGGACGAATACTCAGAGCTGTGTAGTTGGTGGCCCCAAGGGCATGAGCTAACATCAGAACACAAAGAGCACTGTGGCATTCTCATTAACTTTCTTCTCTGTTCTTCCCATCTTCATTCCTCCATCCTCCTGCATTCTTCCCCTCATCTTATCCATTCTTCCATCCTTCTCACAAACAGAGTGTCTTCTGCAGTGGAACATGTCCAGCTGTCAGGCTCATCCCTGAATTCTGGGAATTGGAGTGGAGTTCATGGAGGACCCTGACATGAGGCTGCTTCCCTTGCCTAGGCCTCTGGAGTTTTGGAGGGAGGCCAGCCCGCCTTGTTGGCCTGGGAACACTTGAGCTCCACAGCAGCTCAAGGTCAAGTCGTCCAGGTGCAAGCCACCCTGCGAGGGAGGCATCTTTCCTCCCTGAATGCCTTTCTCACGCTGGGGGGTTTATCTGGGGGTTTGCTCTAGCTGTATTCAGTTTTGGCTTTGTTCTATGTTCCTGACACACGAATCCTTGCCAATAAAGAAATTTATTGATTGAATGTGAGCGTGTGTGCTTGGTACATCACACCAGTGTATCACGGACCCTGATCGTGGCTTGCAGCAAGGCAAAAATAGCCATGCAACACTCCAAAACACCTTCTATGGCTCTTGAACATTAGTCAAAGGACTGTAGGCAGTTTAAGTCTGCACTGACTCTTGGAAGGGAGGAATGTAGTGTTTTATTCCTCATTGGCCATCGATTTCACTAAAGTCCAGATTGATAGTGGAAACAAGCCAGTGGTCGATGCTAATCTGGAAACTGTGGATTCCATGAGGATTTTCCTGAAGGTCTAAACTGCTGGGACAACAAACTCCACAATTTACTTGTTAGCTGGAGATGTTGACACTTATAATCCAACACTAAAAAATTCAACACATCTAGAACTACCAGGTTGGGGATTGCTATCCTAAACCAAGGTGCTGTATGTAACAAGCTGTCAATTACGTTTTATTACTGATTTGCTTCTTTATTTTTTTTTCTCGATCCCTCAGTACTTGTCTGTATGTATGCGATTCATTCACCCATTGATCTACATGGATTGAATATGTACCGTATTCAATAGTTGCACTAGTTTTGGTCACTAGTACTTGGATTTGGCCTGATATTTTTACCCTGGTTAGGAAACAATGATCCACCCAGTGCAATATTGAAATGCTTCCTGTTTTGATAGTTTTCTATAAACAATAAGATTTTACTTTTGTGAAATGCACCAGTCTCTACCAGCAATGTGAAGTGGTGTTAGACCACAGATAGTGTCATCACTTGACTTTTAGCATGAATGAATGGGCCATGAGAATTGCTGGATATTATGCAATGCCATTGGAAGAAGAATCTGTGGAGGACGCCTGTAGGGAAATGTGTTCCCAATTTTCAACAACCAAGTCTTTGTTGAGGTTGGACTTGGGCTACTTTATCTGGCATCTGGATTGTTTGTGAAGGGGCATTCTAAACCAAGAGAAAGAAAAACAAAACCATCTCAGCATTTTGATTATGTTTTTTTAATAGGAAGAAGTAGTTAATACTTAAACATTAACTAAATAATTCTATTCTATTGAATTATTCTGTAGAAAAATAACTAGTTTTTTCCAAACACCTTTCCTCCCAAAACAAATAAGTCTTAGCAGCTAAATTTCACAATGTTTTTTCTAAAGGAAGTCATAATTCAAGAACTGGAAATGCACAATCTGCCTGCATTTGCAAAGGATTGCTGGAGCTTTTACGCTACCAGTGTAGATATGTCCTCATAGTTAGGCATATATTTTGGATTGAGATGCCAAAGGTTTTAATTATTGACCCCTCAAAAAGCCACAGTTCATCTTTTCCTCCATACCTCTACTCAAATTCTGCTGTTTTCAGTAGGGTTCAATTCCTGAATACGTATTGTGAGGAAATCTACCTCTACCTCCCTGATCCAGATTTCTCCTCTTCCACCAGTAATTTAATATCTACTTGGATGACTCATCTCACTTGCTAGCTTGTTCAGTTGGATCCATTTGCAGAAGCTTAGAGGAATACTACACAGCCTGTTGTTGCACTGTGCTTCAGTAGCAGTATTGGAAGTGAAACTATTCTTTTCAGATGATGTCGCCCCGCTATGATGTTTGTACCATTTTCGCTGAGTCCCAGAAGTGTTGTTTTTTTTAAAATTCAAGGCCGCTTGGCATCAATAAAAGTAATTCCAACATAAAACCGGCATGATTTACTGTGCAGTAGTAACTTTCCGCAATTGTGATAAGATGATGTGAGCACACGCAAGAGGGGTGGGCGTGTCTCCTCTGCCCACAGTTCCCCATCTGTTGTTCCTCCTGCTTCCCTGGCATTCAACCTCCGGTGGACTCAGAGGCAAATAACTTCATTCCTGAGTTATCCAGTAACTTTTTGACTCCAAATTGGCAAAATTCCATGGTGGCTTAATTTACCAATACTTGAATTTAATATGTTTCCTTGCCATTAAAAATAAATGCACTCCTCCCCTGCGGCTTTGAAACCCTTGTCCCTCTCACATCCCCAGTCTGTTATCAACCTTTGGTTTCCCTGACCTGTCAAATCTGCTGCACTATGCAAATTGGGAAGCTCTGGGAATTTAAATAACCAGAAACCTCTTTTGCAAAAATGTAACAAAGAACAAAGAGGTGCGTCAGTCTGCAAATCCTGCATTCAGCTCACATGGTGTTTTGCTCCCTCACCCTGTATAAACCTTATTGGCATAGCAGGTACCATGTGGGCCTCATAATCAGGAGGTTGTGAGTTTCAGGCTCACATGGGGCAAGCTTCCCCCCCCCGCTACTTAATTTATCATTTTTAGCATTTTAGGATTTCCTCCCTGCCTTCTCTTCTTCCTTGGCAGTGTAATTAAAATCCCTTTTTGCTCCCAAAGGGGTGAATGTGAGTGGGTAAATCACTCTGATCTTTATAAGGCAAGCAAAAAACAGGAGAGTCATTAACGGTTGCTTGGATGCAATGTTTGACCGGTTACAAAAGTGCCCCCTTGAAATACAAAGTAGACTTTTTAAAAAGAATTAGCCAGAATCCTGCATCAGCTACTTAGTTTAGTATCTTAAATAACAAACATTAAGTCTTCGGGGGAAGGGGGGAAAGAGGAGGAGGGAGGAAGTCCTAAAATGCTAAAAATGATGAAAGAAAAAGTTGCCTCATGTGAGCCTCGAACTCCTGACCTCCTGACCATGAGACTGACACGTTGCCTACTTCACCAACAAGGACTATACACAGTAAGGGAGCAGAACACCATGTGAGCTGAATGAAGGATTCATGGAGTGATGCGGTAGATTTTTTTTCTTAAAGGGGTGAATGCACAAAGAAAGTAAAAGAACTGACATTCTAAAGATGAAGGAGGAGGAAATCGTGGGGAGGCGTGGTTTTCATATGCTGTGCGGTGTGCTTGTAGTAACCTGTTGTTCCATTTCAGAAACGGAATGGAGGGCACTGTGCAGTAGGTAAGGTTTGTATTCCTCAATACTGCTGCTTCGTTATGTCATGGTATAATCACTGAAAAATATTCTCAAGTAGTATCCTTCTTAGTTGAAAAGCTAAGAGGTAGGATTTCATTTTTTAAAAAAACAAAGAGCTACAAGCATGTAATTAGTGACATGTATTTAGTGGCATGTACATCAAGTATTTCACTTTTTGGCTCAGTTACCAAGAAGCAAAAGGACGTAATTGTCACAGTTATGTATATTGTGGAATCTGACATTTCTTGGTGCAGAATCTGGGTTATTTTGGCAAAAATTTTAGTTATATTTTCAAAACCAAGTGCAGACTCCAGATAAACTGGGTAGGTTCATGCTGTGCAAATTGCATACAAATATTCTTCATGCATGAATGACCAGAAATACAGGAAGCAAATAATGAGGAATTGGTGTCACTTTCTTGCTTGCAAATGAGACTAAGGACCTTATCAGACGCACTAAATATCATGTCATAACGACACCACATGAACGCGAAAGGACACACATATGAGATGACATCACCCTTTCGCATTCATGTCCTGGTCAAAACACATTCCTTTTAATGGATGGCTGAAGCCGTCAATTGATCCCCTGTGGCGTTTTAGTGCTGCCATTGCTGGCATGCGAAACCTTGGACCATTTAAATCTCATCACTGCAGTGAGAATGGCCCATCCAGCACGAACACTTCCAGGTGAGACTGGGACATCCGGGTACATTTCGCTCTTTTTATGACCACCCCCGGGTTACTTGGGACTTCAAAGTTGTGATTTGGTGCTTTTTGTAACTTTTAATGTGTTTGTTTTGTTTTATTTTTTGAATTTTCTGTGTGACAAAGTCTCACAGAATTTCGAACGAGGAAGTGAATGGGGCTCCATTCACCTCCTCTTTATTGCCAGGACTGCCTTTGCTTGGAGAGGAAGGTAAGTGCAGTGGGGGGGGAGCATAATGCCGGCAAAAGAATGCTCTAAGGGGGATCGTATGATAAAGTCATAAATACCATTCCCACAATTAGCAACTCCATGCATGACCTTTTAAAAATAACTTACAGGTATGCCCCTCTCCCCAGACCCAGGCCCAGACCATGGCATGGGAGAAGGGGAAGATTTAACTCGTGACCTCCAGTATAGTCCCAGTCCAGGTCCCCTCCCAACCATCTGGCCAATCCATCTTTCTATGGATCAAATAGAGAAGGTTCCAGAAGAAATGCAGAGGAATTCCTCAGGACCCTGAGCAAGATGATCTTCCCAAAAGGCAGAAGGTGTGATGATGCAGGTGCCTCTGCCAGGAGGGGCTTTTTGAGTAATGTGGGGACAGGAGCAGAGGGTCAGCTGTGGAGGTTGTGGCCTAGGAATAGCAGGACCAGGAACGTGGGGTCACTGTTGTCCAGAACGTCCTCTGGAGGAAAGAAGGAAAAACAACAAGGACAAGAGAGGGAAAGATTATTCATTAGACTAAAAGGCATCTAGGAAGTCAAGCTAGATCTGGGTGCAGATAAGAGTAGGGTTGGGCATATATTAGGACTCCAAGTGAGCACATAACGTACCTTTTCTACTTTAATTGCCTTTGCCCCTAGATGTTGTGAACCTCAGCTCCCATGATCCCTTACCAATACCCATGAAAGGTGGAACTACTGGGAATTGCAGTTGAAAATGTCATCAGGCTGAGGAAATCTTTGCTGTAATATACCCAGGGCTTTCAGGAAGGGTTTAGGCCGTGTGAGAGAAATTGGGAATTTGCATGGTCTGAAAACTGAAAGTGGTGTCAAAATCCATGCTGTTTGTTTCATGTTTTCATGTAATCTCAAATTATTTCCTCTTTCTCTTTTTTTAATTCTTATTCATATTCATTTATTTTTTCTTCCCTCCCTTTTTTTTGCCCACTTCTCTTATTTCACCTTATTTGAAGATTTAGAGAATAAGAGGAGAGGAAAAGGACACACACACACACACATATGTTCTTCTTTTTTTATGTTGGAAAATAAGTTTGAATAAAATTAAATTTAAAAAAATCCATGCTGTTTGCATTCTTAGACTAGGGACTATCATACTATAATCCTTTTCTGTTCGTTTGCCGGCATAATTTGTGACATTTTATGCTGGCAAAAGAACCCCCTTTACCACACTTACCTTCCATCCCATCCAAAATCGGCCCTGGCAATGACAAAGGAGGAAACTGCGCTCTGTTCACTTCCTTGAATGAAAACTCGTGATTCAAGCAAGGAGGCAAGTGCACAGGGCCAGTTTAAGGGCTCTGCAGCTACAGGGCCCCCCGTCATAACCCTCCTCCTGCAAAAACATTATTAGTAATAATCTGAATATCCTGTACTGTGGTCAAGTTAGGTTAGGTTACATTGACCTGAGATAAAGATACGGGGCCCAAAAAGAAAGCATTGCAGGGGCTCCCAAAATTCCTTAAACTAGCCCTGCAAGTGTGGGAAATTCAAAAAAACAAAACAAAAATAATACACAAAAAAAATTTAAAAGCAGAGAAACACACTTAAGAAGTCCCACGTAAACCAGTTAGGTTCATAAAAAGAGCATCACCTACCTGGATGTTGCAATCTCACTCGAAGTGTTCTGGCCGGACCGGCCATTGACATTGGAATAATACAAAAAAGGCATCTGGTTTCAAACACCAGCAATGCTGGCAAAAAAGAATCACAGCCAATCTATTGGCATAAACGCAAAAGGATGATATCATCTGGTATGTGCACCTTTTCACATCTATGTGGTGCCGTTATGACACCATATATAATGTTTCTGATAAAGTCCTACGTCTCCCAGTATCCTGTGAGGTTTTGAGCTTGTTTATGTATGCATGCAATTTGGATTCAAGCTACCATTGGTTGCTGCCAAACCTAACAGAGGAGTCAGATCCCAAAGAGATACACTGATGTTCC
This sequence comes from Gambelia wislizenii, assembly GCA_030847615.1. NCBI lineage: Eukaryota > Metazoa > Chordata > Lepidosauria > Squamata > Crotaphytidae > Gambelia > Gambelia wislizenii. Next base: position 241,555,529 of record JAUMIR010000002.1, on the reverse strand, counting down.
TAAAGCACCCTGTTTGTGAGACCATAGCATAACTACATGAGTAGTAGTGCTTGCCTGTGTGATGACTTTTACATTACATACCTAGAGGGTAGGAGACGTTTGATCCATAATACAAGCTGGCAAGAGGAAGGAATAGAGGACTTGTTCTGCTTCCATGAGTCAACATGCTCACCTCCTGGACCGGACAGTGGAGTTGGGCATACCACTCTTGGCACTGCAAGCTGAGGTGGAATGCTACACCCACCAAGAGGAGTGTCCAGAATAAGATATTCCAGTTGGGGCTTCTTTTTTTATTACTGATGGAGGAGGTAATGATGCCTGTGAAGAAGAATTGGAGGAAGGATATTAGTTGTGCATAATCCAGAAACTAGGATGAGCAAAAAAACCCAAAAAAAACAAAAAACAAAAAAAAACCCAAAAACCCTTCACCATCAGTTCTGAGAGCTTTTGCTCTGGTGCTCTTTTGGACACATCTTCTAAAAAGTTTAGAATATATGACGAGCTATGTGGTGTCAGACAAAAGTGTCTTTTAGTCCAGCAATCTGTTTCCAGACTGACCAGCAGGCAGTCTATAGGAAACGCACCAGGAGATCACATGGATGCTGTTGCATTCTATGCTTATGCTTTGGGGCACTTTGAACATGAAAAGAATGGACAAGGCCTAAATATTCTGGAAATCATAAACTCTGGATGTTAAGATGGATTTTGGGAACTGTACTGACTACAAGATGTTAGGATCTGTCCTTGAGCAATGGATGGGATGAGGAAAAAGCCAGAAGGAATATGCAGGATACACCTTTCAATAGGGTCAATGAAGATGTCCCAGCACCTGCATTATTCTGCTTTAGGGCTCATCTACATCAGTCAGGATATTCCATCTCCCCACCAGCATATCCTGGCTGTGGAGGTCTCCCATTCTGCCCCCAGTCCCTGAAGAAAACAGTACAGAGCCAAACAGGAACACTGGCCTGTTGCTTCAGCCACCACCACCATTCCCCCTGCTCTGCTGGGACTGGGCAACCAGCCGCACCATATGACAAGCCCCCTGCATGTGAGACTGAGAGAGTGTACTTGCACAAGGTCACCCGGTGGGTTTCCCTGGCTGTGTGGGGATTTGAACCCTAGTCTTCAGAGTCGTAGTCCACCACTCAAACCACTACACCATGCTGGCTCTTACTTGGATTCTAAAGAAGAAACAAATCCTATGATCACTAGTCCAAAATAATTGTCTTAATTTTTCTCTCTCTTCTGTAACTTTCTCCCCTAAAGTCAGAAATATGCTTATATTCTTAGAATAAAACACTTTTTTTACATTTCTCTTTACAACTTCTGCCTAGGGAATAGCAGATAGCCATTTCCGCAATACCTGGATAAAATGCTTAAATTTATTAAGGCAACACTGACCTCCTAAGACAGCCAAGATCAAGAATGTGAACAAGGTTGGATAGAAGAAGCCAAAGCTCAATGTGATGGCATACTCATGGGCAACACCTGAGAGAATGAAGGTAGACAGCAGAGCCACAGGCCGAGCCTTCCCTTTGAATACCTGGAAGGCAAGGAGCACAGGTGAGTTACAGGGTGGAGTCACAAAGGAAGCAACTGCGCATGTCTGATGAGGGAGAGTGGATTGTTCTTCCAGGTCAAAAGTAGATTGTTAGGATTGGGGAAGCTGTAGCTTGCCAAATGCTGGATGCCAGACGCCACCCTCCCTGATCATTGGCCTACATGCTTGGGGCTGAGGGGACTTGATGCCAAAAAAGATCTGACAGAACAACATCTGGAGGGCCACAGGTTCCCCACTCCTGTTGTATGCACCCATCTTTCTCTGTCTTGAATATTCACCTAATCAACCAGCCTATTTAGTGTGGTTTTCCCAAGCCTTACCTACCCACAGGAGGTCCTGATAGACATAATAGTAGAGCCAGTCATGTACTATCACATTCCATTTCCGATAGAATTCAGTGAAAGATGTGGCGTTCCACCAGTCCTAGGCAGGGTGAAAAGAGAAAGAAACAAGTAGTTTGGAGAGGTAGCATTCTGGATGCCACTGTGGCCATTTCCCCCAATATCTTCTCCACTACACTTAATTTTATAGCTTATAGGGGGAATGACATGCTCTCCAGTCCATATTCCAACTGTGGAATCACACCCTGTACCTTCTATAACAACTGGGATTGACTGCACAGCAAAAAACAAACAAAAAACCCAGGAAGAATTCAAGAAGAATCTCATTGGTCCTCTGTTCTGTGGGCCACGCCCGTACGATTTGGGAGTGGGGGAGCAAAACCCCCCAAGAAATCAATGACTTTCCATCCCTCTATTTTCCACGGTCTTTTTAAAAAAAGTGCTGGAAAACCCACATAATTGGTTTTCTGATCAACCAGCAACCATCTTGAAATAGGGGCACACAGCAGTGCTGAGATGTGATTGGTCATAACTCAGAGGGGGCGGGCTTGCAAGGGATGCCTTGCAATGCAGGGTCTGCCACTGTTGAATGGCCTTGCTTTGAATCCGCTGCTGCCTCTGATGCCCGGAGCCAGGCTCCTCTCCCTTCTCCTCCTTGCTGCCACTGCTTCTCACCCAGGCTGCGAAACCCCAGCGCTCTCCCCATCCCCAATTGCCCACTGCCTGCTTCCCGGCATGTTGGCTTGCTTTCGGGCTGGCTTGCTTCTTTTTCCTGCCCATTCAAATTTCAAAAACACTGGGTATCCCCAAGCATATTTTATACCAGCTTTCAAAAGAGTAGCAATACAAGGCTTCATCTATTTTCTCCAAATTACTGTTTGTGGACAGTAATCATTATATAATTCCACCCTTACATCTCCATACTTCAATCTCCCTGGATATTTCTTGACTGTTCTCATCAATTCCTCCTTGCTATTGTAATTAATAACTCTAACGATAACATCTCTTGGCAAAATACTTCTCCTTCCTGTCAGTTCTCTATGGATCTGCTCAATGTCCTCATCCCTCCATTTCACAGTTGGGGTCACTTGCTGTAGCCATTTCAACACTTCAGAATTCAGATTAGATCCTTGATCTTTCCCCACAGATTCTGGCAGGAACCTTATTCTAAAGTTATTCCTGCATTGATAATCTTGCATGTATATCATTTTTTTCCCATATCTGTGATTTTCTTAATATTGTCCTGGATCTGACTGCTTTGAAGTGTTTGGGTTTTAATTATTTCTTTGTTCTCTTTTACTATATTAAAAATATCTCCTTGTATTCCTTGTATTTTTGTACTCATTTCCACAAATCTTTCTTCAGATCTTTTTCCTCTCCTTCTGCATTTCTTCTCTTATACTTGCAAACTCTGAAAACATTCTCTTTTTCTCTTCTCTAAATTGTGTCATCATTTTTGTAAAGAGAGAATCCATATGAGTTTTAATATCCTCTGTGCTTTCACCCCTTCTTTCCCTCCCCCTTGGGGGTAGAGGATCTGGGGCAGAGGGACTTGAAAGACCACTCTTTTTGGAGCTTGTTTCCTTTTCCATCATTAGCCCTTCTGGTTCACCCTTGTTATTCTGTATTTCCAGAGATTTTCTCTCTAATCTCTTATGAGATCTATCCGATGGCTTATCTAATGTTTGTGGCCTCAACCAACTTTTTCCTGCAATATTTCTTCTTTTTTTAGACATAAGAAAAAACACTCCAAACGTTCATTCCTCCCCTTCTGTGTATGGCCCCTCCTTCTTCCACCACTTACTATTTTAAAAAATCTTTCCACTTATTCTCCAGTTAGATCAATTATTCCTTCTCCTGTTAGATCATCCTTTTCATTTGCCTACAATTGTTTGCTGCTTCGTCCAACCTTAGTGATTTATTAGCAAAATGTTCTTTTTAGTTAGGCAGGTCCAATATCGGGCAAAACCGAAAGTAATTATTTGTTTATTTTAGGCTTCCTTGAGCTGCAGTTTTCTCTTCCATTAACATTCCTTAGTGATTCACAGCCATAAATCTTCCCTCAAAGCTCTCCTCATGCCTTTTTGAGGGGAAATTATTCATTTAATTCCATTACCTTGAGCACCCGTCCTGGGAAATTCTTTCTACGCCATGGAAGCTTGGCTCCTCCCTCAGGCTGGCTCGCTCTGCCTGTCCAAGTGACCAAACTTCTCCTGCTGCCACCTGGCTGGGCTCAGGCCCCATGACTCAGCCGTAACAACCCGTCCCACCCAGTGCCCCGGCCCTTATTGGCTACTGCGGCTGAGGGTTTGGCCTCAATGACTGACTGAGGGATAGCCGAGCCCTCAGCCCCAACAGTCGCCAAGGGGTGGAGCACCAGCCGGGGCGGGTGAGGGCCGAGCAGAGCAGACCTGGCGCACATGACACAGACTGCCTGCCCCAGGAGGCTGCCACAACTGCCACCAGGGACACAGAGGGATGGGCAGAGGAAGGGCCACTGCTGAATGGCTCCCCCCGAGCCCTGGCCATCAGACAGCCACTGCCCTATCCCCAAGCTGAAGGGCTGTGTCGATGGAGCGAGGGAGGGAGCAAGTGAGCCAGGATGGCTGGGGAGGGGGTGCTGATCATTTTGCTTTACCCACAGCCCCCTCCCCACCTCCTCCTGCTTTAACAGTGGGCCCCAATCCACCCCCATGGCTCTTCCCCGTGCCACTTTGCTTCTGAAGTGGCCAGGAGTCCGATGGGAGGGGGCAGAGAGGATGGTGTCACTTATACCGCCTCCGCCTCCCAACTTGGAGGCAATGAGGATGGGATCAATCTAGCTGGCAGTGGGATGAGGAGCTCTGTGGGGAAGTGGCGGTAGTGGAGGCAGCCTGAGGGGGCTTCACCTTGTCAAGGTAAAAAGGGGGTTGTACTCCATCAGGGCCATCAGCTGTCCACCTGTGGCCTGACTGCCAGGCCACTAACTGATTCCGCCCACCCCCCTGTGTGAACTGCAAAATCAGTACTTTTTCAGATAAACCAATTTTGAACTAAATCATGGGAATAATTGGACACTGGAGCGAAAGAGCCATAACACGATATTTCTCCAATATAATTCTCCTGTGTAGCTGAGCCCACTGTCTCTCACCCAGACCTCAGCCAGACCTATAGCTGGTTTTTGAAGCAATCTCTGGCAAGCATCAGCCATAGAGGCTATGCCATATATTCTCTCGCTGGCCCCACCACAGGCTCTGCCCCCACCTCTTTCAGCTCCCATCACCCTTCATACATCAACATCAACATTTGTATTTGTTTCTTTTCTTTTCTTTGTAACTGGGAACACTTGAAATTTCTTTGTAAAATGTGAATGCTAACACTTACAGGGATCCAAATGAGCCACCAGGCATGTGCAAATGGAACAAAATATAAAACAGCCCAGTCCTTTCCCTGGAACCTCCCCAAGCCCCTTCCCTCACCTTGTAGAAGGTGCGGTCCGCAAAGCGCAGCATTTCTGCAAAGGCATTAAACCAACAGTGGAACATGCCAAACAAGGCCAGGAACGCCAAATACAATACTGTGGGGGCAGATGGAGAAAAAACATTAGTTTCTTAAACTGGAATATATTTTTACAGATCTGTTACAGAATTGGACAACACTGGAGGAATTTACACCATAGCTGTCTGTATAATCATCATCATCATCATCATCTCTCTCTGGCTTTTCTTCACAAACAAAGATTCAGGAAGGACTCATCCTGCACCTTCTGCAAGCACGCTGATGACTAAAAAGGCCAATCTGAGATAAACAAGTCCAGTTGCAGAAAGCACAGCAGAAGGTTTCCTTGGGTGATGTTTCTGGGTTGTGATTCTTTCTGTGTTGTCGTTTCGCTTCAAGACTTGTTCGGCGTGAGTTCTCAAATAAGGCTGCAGCATTGTGGATAGTGCATCTCCATGCCTCCCAATGTGAGGCCAGGGCGGACCATTGTTGGTGATCAATTTGGCCAAGCCTGTGATGTTGTTTCAGGGAGTCTTTGTATCGCTTTTTTGGAGCGCCCCTCTTACGCTGACCCGTGGGGAGGTCACCGTAGAGTACTATTTTTGGGAGGTGATGGTCCTCCATCCTAGAAATGTGCCCTGCCCAGCGCAGCTGTGTTCTCAGTATCATGGCCTCAGTGCTGGTGATCCCTGCTTGCTCAAGGACAGCAACATTCGTCACATAGTCAGTCCAGTGTATATTTAGGATTGTGCGTAGAGAGCAAGGAGTCGTAAGTGTTGGCGATAGATGACCCATGTTTCAGACCCATAAAGGAGAATAGACAGTACAATGGCTCTATACATACTGATTTTTGTGCTTTGCCTCAGGTGTTTATTGCTCCAGACTCTTTTGTGAAGCCTTCCAAATGCACTATATGCTTTTGCTAATCTGTGATTGATCTCTTTGTCAATCATGGCATCTGAGGAGATGATGCTTCCCAGGTAGGTGAACTGCTGAATGGACTTGAGCACAGATTTGCATTTATACCCTGCCCCTCTGCTACAAACAATCGGGGCAGCTTCCAACAATTAAAACACTACAATACTGACTAAAATCACCACCCACCCCCATAAAAAGACATTAAACAATATAAAATTAAAACCATCTATCTAAAATCACATTAAAAAAAATATAAACAAGCCTAAAAAAGGCCAGGAGACACAGCTCCTGAGGCCAGGATGTAATCAGGAAAGGCCTGCCGAAAGAGATCCGTCTTTAGTGCTTTGCACCAATTTGCATAATTGTCTCCCAGGTAAAATCCAAGCAAAATAATTTGGGAGACATGACGTTATGCTCTATGAATCAGTAGGAATTTGCATCCCCAGCTGCACCTGCACTGCAGAACCAATCCAGTTTGACACCACTTGAGATGCCTTTGCTCAATGCTATGGAATTCTGGGGTCTGTAGTTTTTGTGAGATATTTAGCCTTCTCTGTCAGAGAGCTCTGGTGCCACAACAAACTGCAAATGCCAGGATCCCATAGCATTGAGCCATGGCACTTAGAATAGTGTCCAATTGGACTATTTCTGCAGTGCAAATGTAGCCATTGTCTCCCAGATAAAAATCCAAGGAACATTCCTAGTCCTTATTGTTTTCTTCTTTTCTTCCATTGAGGCATAGCTTGGGAGACAATATTAGACAACATGAGGTTATGCTCTCCACCCCCAAACATGCACACAGAATTTCCTTCAAGCCTTGAGAATTGTTTACATAAAAAAAACAAATTAATAAAAACGTTTTCTATCTAAGTGGCTTTTCTTCGCAAACGAAGATTCAGGAAGGACTCATCCCACACTTTCTGCAAGCGCACTGATGACTAAAAAGGCCAATCCGAGATAAACATGTCTGGTTTCAGAAAGCACAGCAGAAGGTTTCCTTGGGTGATGTTTCTGGGTTGTGATTCTTTCTGTGTTGTCATTTCTCTTCAAGACTTGTTCGTCGTGAGTTCTCAAATAAGGCTGCAGCACTGTGGATAGTGCGTCTCCATGCCTCCCAATGTGAGGCCAGGGTGGACCATTGTTGGTGATCAATTTGGCCAAGCCTGAGATTTTGTTTCAGGGAGTCTTTGTATCACTTTTTTGGAGCGCCCCTCTTACGCTGACCCGTGGCGAGTTCACCGTAGAGTAGTATTTTTGGGAGGCGATGGTCCTCCATCCTAGAAACGTGCCCTGCCCAGCGCAGTGCGTTCTCAATATCATGGCCTCAATACTGGTGATCCCTGCTTGCTCAAGGACAGCAACATTCGTCACATAGTCAGTCCAGTGTATATTTAGGATTGTGCATATTACTCTATAACAAACTTATACAAAATATAACTACTTTCTTTTGAAGTATATATCACTAAAATATAGTTTCTTAATGCTTTAACGGTTGTGCATACATTTTCCCTTATTTAATGACACTTCCTGTAATCAAATTAACACATCTTAGATTCATAAAATTCCTACCCTTCCACTTCTGATGATTAATGTTTGTCTATCACTCTGTTAATTGTTTTTAGCCTTTACAATAGATAACTTTAGCATAATAAAGTTGTATTTTAAGATTTCAACTTGTTCTAAGCTCCCTTTTATTGAATTTTTATCCAATTCCATTTTATGTATATTTATCTTAATTGATTAACTATTATATTTGGACCCCATTCCTTTTCCAAATAGCTTATCACTTCTTCCCAACTTTCCTGATGCTTGGTTATTGTTCTTCCTTTTAGATAATAAGTAAGTTTATCCATTTCATATAAGTCTACAACCATTATGATCCATCTCTTTGTAGTTGGAATTTCATCAGTTCTCCATCTCCGTGCAAATACTAGTCTGGCTGCAGTTACCATATATATCAAAGGATATCAATTTCTTTCTTTCAATTCTGAACCTGCGTCTTCCACCAAATTTAGGAGATAAAATTCTGGATTGAATTGTACATTATTTTAAATATAATATACATATATAATATGTAAAATACACAAATATAAAATATAGAAATAGGGGACTTCCGGTTGACAATGGCGGCGTGACCGATCTTCCACTGAAAGCTCCGGTGGAAGCTCAGCCACGCGGGGACTTTAAACCCAGCGATTTGTAAGATCAGGGGGTTTAAAATTCTCCCCCAGGCAAGGGGGAGTCGGAGGGGCTCGCGGAGGTCTGTTTCCTGCCTGTCTGCACCCTAGAAGAGCGGGCACCGAACGGTGGACCGCATGGGCGACAGAGAGCAGAGGAGACCGGAGCACACCACAGCCTCGCGTGGCAGCCGGGGAATCCGGCACAAGCGCTGCCGTCAATTTTAGAAAACTTGTTTAAAAATAGAATACAACTATTGGATTGCCGAAACTAGTGCCGAGTGACTACAACCTTGCGATGAACTACTTTTACCTCAGCTTTCCAGAATATGGTATTGCACAAGGACTGTGAGTACAACGAAGTTTAAACTTTAAATGCAGTGGAAAGTTCATTCTGTTGATAATTGGATATCTTAAATGCGGAAGGAATGAAATCTGTTTGAATATCAGAGCTTATATTGGATTAGTATTAACAACATTAACAACTGATAATTGAGATCAGGGGAATAAAATGGCGACGGAGCTGCCATGGAGACAGTAGGAGGAGGATCGGGACTGTGAAAAAGTATTGTACCAGTGGAACTATTTGACTGAGGAGGACTGAGTAAAATAGTGAGATTTGCCGGTTTGAACTTTATTTTGTGCCTCTGGTGTGATTCAACGCGTTGATGTGGATGTGAATGTGGACGTAGATCTAGATTGACGGATACAGGGCGGTAGATCGGCAGCGGCGGACAGTTGTGGATCCCCCCCTACTTCTCCCTGGCATTTCAGAGTGAGTGGAAAGGGGAAAGGCGATTATTATTAACCGGCCCGGGAGAGAAGACGAAAGAAGAGTGAAAGGAGGGGCAAAAGAGACTGAGATAGACAGCCATATTTACAGAGAAAGGCGGAGATTGATTGATGCTGGACTGACAGCTGTGCAGAGACGGAGGAAAACCGAATGACGAGGACAGAGAGAGATACGAAAGGCGGAGGGAGCCGGAGTGGCAGAGAACAGAGGACGCGGGACAACGGAAATACACGGAGACATGTGGAGAGGCGAACTCGGGATCATTAATAAGTGGGCTAAAATACAATAAAATAAAAGGGTGATAATCTAGCTTGGGGGTCTTGTGAAACAGAAGGAAGATAAAGGGGGGTGCTGAAGAGGTGTTTGGAAGAGGTGAGTGAGGGTGTAGGAAGTGAAAGAGGGTGCGAGTAAGTGTGTTTAGGAAGGAATTAGATTGGTTGGTGAGGGAACGAGGAAGTGAAGAGGGGAATAAGAAGGGAAGAAAGGAGAATAGTTAGAGAGATAGAGGAGGGAAAAGGGAGGGGAAGTGAGAGAGGAGAAGGGAAGAGGAGAAGAAAGTGAGAGGGGAGAAGTTAAGGAAGTGGAGACAGAAGGATAAAGGAAGGGGTAAGAACAGTGGGAGAAGGAAGCTCACAAGGATAAGAAGCTAAGGATAAGAATTTAAGGAGAAGGGGGAAGAACTGAAGAAGTCTATAGGAAGAGGGCAGATCTTGGGTTGGATACAGGGTGGAGGGAGGAAGGGAAGGGTTTTGAAATTGAAATTGGAAACTGGAATATAAAGTGGATTGATATAAACCACGGGGTAGGGACTGCTTAAAATTAATTGTATTCCATTCTGTAATATCCAACGTATATTTAGTGTACAATTGATAACTAGCTTTATCTGATAATATTGTTTGTAAACTATCAAATTGACTGGCTGGAACTTTGGTATACACATATACATATGTGTATGTACATATACATATATATATATACATACATAAGACCCTCTAGGTAATTCTCATTGCACACTTTACAAACCCTATCTGGCACATATATCAACCTTTATAGGAATTTTACGACTCTTTGAAGGGGGGGTATAGGGAAAGGGAGGGGGGAAGAGAAAGAAAGGGAAGGGGGAAGTATAGGGGAGAGGGATAGGTTGGGAAAATTTCTTGAAGAAAAGAGAACATATTTGAGAGATACCCGGATTGGCTCTACAGTGGTATTGGTGTTGATACCCATAATTATTATTGTTTTGAGGTCTGAAATTTGAATTTGGATTCTGATTACTGGTGATTGAATTATAAATTTGGAATATTGAGGATTAGGTAGTAAATTTAATAGCGGACTGCGGAAATTGAAATACAGGTGGTGGGTACTAAATTTAAATTTTTTGGGACTATTCTCTCCACTTTTTTTCTCTTCTTTTTTTTCTTTTTTTTTCTTTTTCTCTTTCTTTCTCACCTCTGACCTTGAATGCCCTAACAAGGGGTAAATAATTATATATATATATATATATATATACATATATAAATTTCATTATATTAAACTTTCATTATACTATTAACTGCAGCCAGTTTGCCCACCTCTCCTAAAATAATGGACAAAAAGGAGAAGAAAATAGAGATGACTTTGAGGAAAACCACAGCTCAAGCAGCAGCACAAGCTGCGCAGATACAAAGAAGACCGTCATTAGAACAGAATATTAGCCAACTCACGATCTTGGAGGAACTAAAACTGTTGAGGACAGAAATAAGAGATATGAGAACCGAAATTAAACAGGACATGAAGAAAGAACTTAAAGGAATTAAAGACTCATTAGAGAAACTGACTCAAGACACGAAACAAACTAAAGAAAGAGTATCCGGCTTAGAGAAGAAGACAGAAAAACTGGAAGTTAAAGCTGAAGGCTTAGAACAAAAATATGAACAGGAAATAGATGAAAGAGCTCTTCAGGAACAAAAATGGAGAGAAAACTGCATTAAAATAAGAGGTTTGAAAGAGCAGCAAAATGAAGACTTATATAAAATTCTCATCCCAAGTTTTGCAGATTTGATGGGCAAATCAAGGGTGGAATTCGAGTGGGAAGTTGATAAAATTTATAGAATTTCATCAAGAATTGCAAAACAGAAAAACCTCCCAAGAGATGTAGTAATCTACTTTGTTAGGAAGAGGACTCGAGATGAAATATTACAGAGAACATATGAGCAGAGACTGAAAATTGAAGACACAGAACTGACAGTTTTTAAGGATATACCAATAAGAATATTAAAGAAAAGAAGGAATTATGCTACATTAACGTCACATTTACGACAGAATGGAATCTCATATAGATGGGAAAGACTGGAGGGAGTGTCTTTTAGATTTAAACAGAAGATATTTAAAATAGACTCAATTCAAAAAGCTGAAGAATTTCTAATGAAATACAAAAAGGATTTAAGACAGAAGGCGAAGGAGGAAGAAAAAGGAAAGAGTCAACGAATGGAAGAGGAGGAGGGGAAAATACAAACAGACAAAGAGGAGGAAGAAGGAGAAGACGAACAAGAGTTAGATCCTGAGGAGGGAGAGGAAGAAGAAATATTGGGCAAACCTGAATTGAATCTGGAATTTGACAAATAAATAGAGGATTGAAGAAAAAACTGATAACTAACAACTAATAACGGTACAAACGAAATCAAGCATGAATCTAAAACTTCTGACATGGAACGTAAAGGGACTTAATCAGCCTGAAAAAAGAAGGAAAGTATATCATTTGCTGGGGAAGAAAAAATACAATGTTATATGCTTGCAAGAAACTCACATTAGAAATAAGGATACTCATCTACTAGTGAACAAAAAATTAGGTAAAGAATTCATATCGGCATCTAAGGAAAAGAAGAAAGGAGTGGTTATGTTTGTGAATAACAGAATTAAAGCAGATATGATATTCTCTGACGTGAATGGTCATTATGTAGGAGTAGAAGGAATCATTCAAGGAAAGAAAACTCTACTGATTGGGATATATGCACCATTGGAAAAGAAAGGAAAATTTTATCGGGAACTTACGATAAAAATACTGGATTATAGTCATGAACGGATAATCATTTTCGGAGACTGGAATGGAGTTATCTCACCTATAAAGGATAGGAAATCAACAAGGAAGATAAAAAATCTACAAGGGAAATTACCCAAAACATTTGAGGAGATGAGGGAAAATCTTACTTTAATAGATGCATGGAGGCATAAATATGGTGATGCAAAAGAGTATACTTTTTACTCTCCCCGGCACAACTCCTTCTCCAGATTAGATTTTTTCATGTTATCAAGAACTATGGGTAATACAATTCAAAGAATGGAAGTTCTTCCGAGGATTTGGTCGGATCACAACCCAGTGTTACTAGAGTTAAAGGAATACAAAGCTGAACCTAATTGGCGATTGAATGAGTACTTGCTTCAGAAAGATGAAATTATCCAGAGAGCCAAACAAACATTGGAATGGTATTTTTTAGAGAACACAACGGAAGGAATGAGTGCGAGTACAATTTGGGAGGCTTCGAAGGCGGTCATGCGGGGTTTCTTCATTCAGCAAAGTAGAGAAATAAGGAAAAGGAAATCTGAAAGACTATTGAAACTCAATGCAGAAATAAGAAAAAAGGAAAAGGAATTGGAAGAAAACCCCAATAAAAAAGAAGTAAAGGTAGAGATACGAATACTTCAAAGTCAAATATCAACGGAAATGGTGGAAGAAATTCAAAAGAAACTGAAATTCATGAAACAATCTCATTTTGAACACTCAAATAAATCGGGAAGATGGTTAGCTCTTAGGCTTAGAAAGATGAGGGAAAGAAATGTTATTGCTAAGGTTAGATTAAATGGACAGATACATACAGAGCAAAAGAAAATTAAAGACACCTTTAGAAATTTTTTTGAGGGACTATATAAAGAGAAGGAAATAGTAGAGGAAGAAATTCAAAAACTGTTCGAGAAATTCAATTGGAAGAAGTTCACAGATGAGCAAAGAGTCGGATTAAACCAACCTATTTCAATGATGGAAATAACGGAAGCAATAAGGAATTTGAAACCAAATAAAGCTCCAGGGCCGGATGGATTCTCAGCGAAATATTATCAGGTGTTGGAAGACCAATTAGCGCTACCGCTTAAGAAAACATTAAATGAAATAACAAAAGAAGTGTCCCCAAATTCATGGAAGGTAGCAAATATTACACTCATACATAAAGAAAACCAAGATCCATGTGAGCCTAAGAATTACAGACCGATCTCACTATTGAACGTTGATTACAAAATATTCACCTCGATATTAGCAAATAGATTGAAAAGAATACTCTCAGGTTGGGTACATCAAGATCAAAGGGGATTTCTTCCAGGGAGGTATCTGAAAGATAACGTACGGCTCGTTTTGAACATGATAGAATATTATGAGAAACATAATGATAAAAAACTTGCTCTAATCTTTCTCGATTTGGAAAAGGCCTTCGATAGTGTCAAGTGGTGAACCATGTTTAAAATCCTAGAAGAAATAGACGTTGGGGAGAGATTTATGAATTGGATGAAAATTATTTATAACAATCAATCGGCGAAAATAATAATCAACGGGGAAAGCACAGAGGCTCTTCAGATACAGAAGGGGACAAGGCAAGGATGTCCTCTATCCCCACTTATATTTCTGATGATAATTGAGGGACTATGCAGAAGGATAAGAGAAGAAACAAAAATAAATGGAGTTAAAATTGGAAAGTTCAATTATAAAGTTAGAGCATACGCTGATGATTTAGTGATAACTCTAGGAGATCCCTTGGAAGAGATAAACGTGCTCACGGAGGTTTTGAAGGAATTCGCAGTTATATCTGGACTAAAAGTTAATAATGATAAAACAGTAATCATTACAAAAAATATGATGGAGAAGGAAAAAAAAAGATTTGGAAGAAAAATCAGAATTCCAAATAGTTAAAAAAGCAAAATATTTGGGTATTAACATATCAAATAAAAATTCGGATCTCTTCCAAAATAATTATAAGAAAACATGGGCGGAAATAAGTAAAGATTTGAAGAACTGGCAAAATCTGGGACTTTCTTTTTTAGGACGTATATCGGCAATAAAAATGAATATTTTACCTAAACTTCTATTCTTATTCCAAATGCTCCCGATTATTCGTAATGAGGTAGACTTAAAAAAATGGCAAGGAGACATATCAAAATTTATTTGGTCGGGAAGGAAACCATGGGTTAAAATGAAAACTCTCCAGGATGTGAAGGAACGCGGAGGTCTGGGGGTTCCCAATTTGAGACTTTACTACGAAGCAAGCTGTCTGACATGGATAAGGGAGTGGACCACTTTGGAAGATGAAAGATTGCTGAAAATTGAGGGAGAAGGAAATAGATTTGGATTTCATGCATATCTTTTTTACGATAAAGATAAAATCAATAAGGATTTTAATAATAATTTTATTAGAGGTACACTACTAACAGTTTGGAAAAAATATAAAGTTAGGCTATGTCCAAATATACCAATATGGGCATCCCCCCATGAAGCCTTTTTTTAGCAAAGAAGGTATCCCATCAAAAAAATGGATTACGTATGGAGAGATGATAGTGAGAAAGGAGAGTCAACATCGCATTAAAACACAAGAGGAATTGGGAGCAGATGGAATTGATTGTCATTGGTACCTATATAGACAGATAAAGGAAAGATATAATATGGACAAAAAATTAGAGGGTATTGAAATGGATAAATCGATATGGGACAGAATTACCCAATTAGGAAATAAAAACATGGTTACAAGACTGTACAAAACTCTACTGGAATGGGAGACAGAAGACAATACCATCAAAGAGGCAATGATAAAATGGGCCCAAAATATAGGTCACCAAATTGAGCTAAGACAATGGGAAAAAATGTGGACGGATAGGATGAAATATACCTTAAGTCAAAACGTCAGGGAAAACGTCTATAAGATGTACTTGAGGTGGCATCACTCCCCTTACAGGCTATCAAAAATGTACAAAAGTACGAAAAGTAAATGCTGGAAGTGTGATCATGAAGCTGGTACTTTCTACCATCTTTGGTGGACATGCGAGGAAGCCGGGAACTATTGGAAAAGAATACAAAAAACAATAAGAGAAATACTAAACATTAACATCCCACTCAAACCAGAATGTTACCTTCTTGGGATGATAAATGGAGCTTTAGAAAGGGAACACGGTAAAATGATATTTTATATGTTGACGGCTGCTCGAATTGAATATGCAAGATTATGGAAGTCCAAACAAACGCCAACTATTGAAGAATGGATAATGAAAACACGAGAAATGGTAGAATCAGATAGATTAACGGTGTTGTTAAAGGGCAAATCCTTGGGTAAACATTATGAAGACTGGAAAGCCTTTTCCAATTTTTTAAAGGATAAGTGGGGAGATTTGGCAGCAATTAATGCATAAATAAAATCTAATATACATTTTCTTTATTTCCCTTCGCAAAAAGGGAGGGAGAAAAAAGGAGCAATGGAGAGACTAAGCGGGATAAATAGAATTTATTATTCATCAATAAGCAATGGTAGTAGATGAAAACAATAATATGTGGGATAATACCAATGCCACTTATCTCCCAGAAGTTTTTGGTATAATATATAACGTAACAGATTTAAAGTAGCATGAATATGTGCAACACATAAGAGAAATTATACAAACTTAGTAAAGGTAGCAGTTAATTCTAAGAGACAAGAAGGAATGGGGAATTTCAGAGAGACGGAACTAGTTTCGGAAAGGAAGTTGTCCTTTCTCTCTTTTTTTTTTCCCCTTCTCTTTTCCCTTCTCTATTCCCTTTTTTTTGGGGGGGAGAAGGGTGGGAGGCTTGGGGTTTCTCGCCTTTTTTTTTAAATTCTTTTTTCCTTTTTCTTTTTTAACTATCGGTAATGACATAATATTATAAGAAAGGAATGGCGAAAGTCAATAGGGTATATAAAAAGGGGGAGGTGCACACATATATACAAACACAATCTTTATATATATATGTATATGTATTTATACACAAATATATACATTTCTGATACAAGTATAACACAGCTTAATTATTGTGTATAAGTAAAGGCTTTTGTCATATCAATTCTAATGAGTTGAAGATCATGGCTGTCACTGAACCCATGACACAGGACTTATATTTCTATATTTAGATAATCTATTATGAGATGTATAATAAAAATTTCTTGTTGAAAAAAAAATATAAAATATAGAAATAGAATATGTAAAAAAATATTTACATCAATATATGTATTTTTTCCAATTTTTTTTTGTTCCTTTATAACTCCACCATAAATGATAAAAGGTTCCTTTTTCTTCTTTACATTTCTAACATACATTACTGTAATTACCATACATAGTAGCAATTCTATCAGGATCTCCCGTATATTCCAGTGTATAAGATGACTGGGCAGATAAGTCGACCCCCCCCCCCAATTTTTAAGTCAAAATATAGACTTTAGGGTATACTCACCATATAAGAAGACCTGCTCATCACCCACCCTCCCCGAAGCCATGATCGTGCTCCCCCCTCCAGCCAGCCACCCTTCCTGAAGCCTTCCCAAAGCTGGCTGAGGAATCACGGGGGATGGCTGGCCGTCTGGGGAAAGGCTCAGCCACCTCCCCTGACTCCCCAACCATGAGGAGGCTGGCCATCCTCCTCATGAGCTGGGGAACCGCAGGGGATGGCTGGCTGGCTGGGGAGAGGCTCAGCTACCTCCCGTGATTCCCAACCCATGAGGAGATTAGCCAGCCTCCTTGCGACTTCGGGAATTGCGGGGGATGGCTGGCTGGCTGGCTGGGTAGAGGTTCAGCCACCTCCAGAGATTCACCAACCCACGAGGAGGCTGGCCAGCCTCCTCGCAAGTTGGGGAATCGTGGGGGATGACTGGCCGGTGGGGAGAGGTTCAGCCACCTCCAGCAATTCCCCAACCCGTGAGGAGGCTGGCCAGCCTCCTCGCGAGTTGGAGAATTGCAGGGGATGGCTGGCTGGCTGGCTGGCTGGCTGGCTGGGGAGAGGCTCAGCCACTCCCGCCCAGCAAGGTTTCCCCCCAGTGCAGCCTCGCTGGCTGGGAGGGGATCCTCTCTGTGACTCAGAGTCACAGAGAAGACCCCCTTCCACCCAGCAAGGCTCCCCGCTGTGCACCTGCACTTGGCTGGGGGGATAAGATGGCTAGCAAGCTTCCCCCCCACCAGCCAGCCACCTCCATCATTCCGAGTCCAAGATGGTACTGGCATCCGGCGTATAAGATGGCCCCTGATTCAGCCTGATTTTACAGGCTGAAAAAGTAATCCTATATGCCGAAATATACAGGTAAGTACCATCAGTAAAACATTTTATAAAATTTTTATGTAATGGTTATTGCACTTGTTGTTTTCATTCTTTTAGTCCAAGTTTTTTCCCAGTGATGTAAGTTGATAGAATGGCCTATGTTCTGAGACCACTGAATCATATTATTTTTGATAATCTCTTCTTCTGTCTTTAATTTCAATAACAGTTGGCATATTTTTGATAATCGGTGTTCCCACTAGAAGTTCTGATTTTTCAAATTCTGATTTTTTGTCATTTTCAATTCCATAGATCTTTTTGTCTTTCTTAAATTGATCTATTAATCGTCTATGAAGGAACAATTGACATGTGATGCCCATCTCTTTTAACCCATCTGGTTCTTTAATTGTGTAGCTATTATTTTCTAGTTTTAATAATTTATCATACATTATCCATGTTTCAGCTTTCATTTTTTGGTTTTTATGAAAGGCTTCATATGGAGAAATTCACAGGGATTTCTTTGAATAAAAGTATGGGTTATATTTCCACCAAATCCTTAATAATGATTTTCTAAAACGATGATGATTAAAATCTTTGATCTTTGTGTATTGTTTTTGCCACAGAAAAGCGTGAAATCCCAGTCTTTGGTCTGTTCCTTCTAGAAGTAATATTCTTTTATTTGTTGGATTAATCCAATCTATGATCCATGTTAAAGATCTTGCTCGGTAATATAGCATGAGATCTGGAACAGCCAAACCACTGCATTCTCTACTATCAATCATCACTTTCCATTTAATTCATGGCCTTTTTCCTTCCCAAATAAGTTTGGTTATTTATCTTTACCCATCTTTGAAGGGCTGGTCATTATTATAGATAGAGTCAAAAATAGTAGGTTTGGTAATATTGTCATTTTTATTGAAGCAATCCAGCCTATTAATGACAATTTAAATTTTGACCATCTGTTCAGGTCATGTTTGACTTCCACCCAAATCCTTCTGTAATTATTACCATATGATTCTGTGTTGTTGTTGTTTTGTGATATATTGATTCCCAAGTATTTAGCTTTCTTAACTACTTTAAATTTAGAGATTTTTGACAAATCTTCATTTTTTGTTAAATTTTTAGTAATCATTACTGTTTTTTCTTTGTTTATTTTTAATCCTTCGTTGTTTCCAAATTCTTGTAAGGTTTCTAGTAGTGGTTCGATACTTTGCACAGGGGTTGCTAATGTTATTGCTATGTCATCAGCGAAAGCTCGAATTTTATATGTCTGCTCATTCAGTTTAGCTCCTTGAATTCTTTCATCTTTCCTGATGTTCCTGTTTAAAATTTCCAGTATAAGATTAAAAAGTAGAATAGATAGCGGGCATCCTTGTTGGGTTCCTTTGCTTATTTTAATTGGTTTTGTTTTTTCACTGTTCACCAAAACTTGAACTCTTTGTTTATTATATATTGTGCAAATACAATAAATGAAGTTATTCCCAAATTGCATGCCTTTTAAAATTTAAATCATAATCTTACAATTTAAACTATGAAAAGCTTTTTGAGCATCTAGCAAAATCAGTGCAAATGATCTTTCATTGTGCTTCTCATAATAGTCTATTAGATCAATTATGCACCTAATATTGTCTTTTAAATGTCTTTTTAAAAGAAACCCCACTTGCTCTTCTGAGATTCAGCTATTTAAAAGATTTTTTTTAGTCTTTTAGCTATGATCTGAGTGAAAATGTTATAGTCCATATTTAAAAGAGAAATTGGCCTATAATTCTGAGATAATGTAATGTCTTTGTCTTCTTTGGGAATAAGTATTATATCTGCAGCCACCCATGTTTTTGTTTTATTTTCTAAGAAAATGTTATTCATCAAATCACAGAGTGGGTTTAATAATTCCTCTTGTAGATTTTTGTAATATGAGAGTATAAAGCCATCTGGCCCTGGTGACTTTCAGGTTTGCTTGATTTGATTGCTTCAGTAATTTCTTTTTTTGTTATTGGCCTATTCAATCCTTGTCATTATTCTTCTGTTACTTTGGGTAAGTTTTGCTTGTTAATATATTTTTGCATTTTTCTCCTTTTTCATATTCTGCAGATTATTGGTCCTGAAGGTCTCTTCCCTTCCTCTGTCAATACATTACTTACTTTGTTTTCACACATTAACTGAAGGTATATCCTCAGCAAATACTTTTCCTGTGAGGTACCAGTTTGTTTGTTTGATGATCCAGTGTAGCCTGGATTGTCCAGACTGAATTATAGGCCAGTGTTTAAGTCAGGTAAGGTGACCCTGGAGGCAGGAGGGGACAAGAGAAATGTTTGGCCCCCATGTGATGAATCTATGAGTGATCATTACTGGAAACTGCATGGATATATAACTTCAAAGCTTTGCAAATACACTTCAGCTCTTTTCACAGGTAGGGGAGGAAGAGCTGCAGTGAAGTTAGCTGCAAGTTGCAAAGCCTTGTTTATACAGAAACAAAGTACCCAAAATTCTGTCTGTCTCTGTCTCTGTTTCTCTCTCACACAGTCACACACACACATGAGAGAGACGGAGGGAGAATGAGAAATGTGACAGTGATGTATATAAATAATGAAAATCCATTTCAGATGCTTCTGTAAATAATAATGTGATCCCTACTCCTATTCCCATTAAAAATACTTTTCATTACAGAAGAGAGAAAAGGAAGCTTACATGCACTAAAGCCCTACTAGAAAATTTACATTATCCAACTCTGGTTTCCTTAGGTTTTGTGAAGGATTGCCAAAATACTTGTAAGCCTGTAGTTATAACTATGGCACAAGACCTGTAAATCTGCTTTTAAGAAACTGAAAGCTATGATATATTTGGAAAACTGGTGACCAACATGATACTCAACTTTCCTGCATTTATACAAGAATGCATGGACAAGACAGGCCAGTGAGAAATTGAGGGCTCAGGATGGGAGAATTTATTGCAGAAAACAGAGCATGAGAAGGTCACTATTGCAGCAGTATTCATTTGTCCCCATGATCCATTCACAAGATCACTGGCATGGAAAGTTATCCAAGTTTGAAGTTCACATGGAGCATGCCAATGAAAAAAAGATGGTGAATTACATGCATTATTATTCCCCAAAAGCTCCCTCCATTCCCACCTTTTTTACAGAGATGCAGAAGAGCACCCTTCTGCTTAGAAACCATGTTTTTTTGCTCTGTCACTCCAAAATAGTGCACGATTGCTTCTGTGAAAAACTACAATGGTGGCTCTGGCCATTTTGTTGCCAGCAAGCCTGCCCCTGCACAGGGCCAGTTTAACCAGTCTGCCTAATCAGCATTGGCGGGGGACCCCCAAAGTCAAGGGGGCCCCCTGCTGACCTCCTTATCTGACGAAGGAGACAGCCGGGAGGAGCTGCTGCTTTGTCGCCCCCTCCTCCTCCAAAAACCTCCTTCTGGCTTTTTAAAAAACAAAAAAACAAAAAAACAAAAAACAGCGTCTCTCAAACTAGAAAGAGAAAGAAGCAGTGAAGGCTGAAACACAAGTCTGTATTCTTAATTCCATAATGCTGCATTGCTTTATTAGAAACTTGCATGGTTAGCCATAGCTGGAATGGGATATCTATAGAATGACAGAGCATCCTGATATATTGATCAGTAACGAGTACTAGTTGGTAATGAAATGAACCAAAGTAAAGCCATCTTTGCTGAGAATGCTAAAACTGTGTTAGACCTTGACTGTGTTTGTGAGAGATAGTAACAACTGAGAAACTGCTAGGAGCTGCAGTTCCCAGCAGAGAGGAATGTATCTTTTTCTGTAACATTAACAAAGGCTGCGTAAGCACATGAATGGTCAATTGTCTTACTAATATGTTAGCTGAAGTTTGCTACTTAAACTGGATGAGCTCATGAGAACCTTTCTCTCTAACACGTGTACAAGACCCAGGAGTAGGGTCTATAAAATCTTAGCTTCAGTAATAAAGTTGTTCTTCATTGCTTGCACCTGACTGACTGCATGGGTCTTTGTTTGAGGGTAAGAATTATCTTTGGCCAAAGATAGACAGATGCCTTTATACAGGGATTCAGGATCCTATGGACTGGTGTTTTACCCATAGACTCCGGGTCTGGCGAATGGGGCTGATATCTCAGTTCTCTCCCCACTGCTAACAGCAGCAGCCCTCCATGGCAGAAGCTGCAGGGAGTTTGCTGCTGCAAAATGCAAGCCAGCCAGGCACATCGGAGAGGGGTGAGTGTGTGAGTGTGAGAGAGAGAGGGGGGGAATTTGAAGGTTGTCTCTTTCCCTCAGAAACTGCTTCCTTCCTTCCTTCCTTCCTTCCTTCCTTCCTTCCTTCCTTCCTTCTTTCCCTTTCCTACCTTCCACATAGATCCCCTCCAGCCCATCTTTCCAGCTGCTTTTAACATGGTTTCCTGGAGTCTCTGCCCTCCCTCCCTTCACCCCTTGGTCTTCAGCTTCCTCCCCTTGCTGCCAACTGAGTTCAGCCTGCAAAAGAAATTTCTGTGTGTTTTTGCCTATGTGCCTTCAAGTCATTTCTGACTAAGGTAAACCTACCATGGGGTTTTCTAGACAAAGTTTGTTCAAAGGGGGTGTGCCTTTGACTTCCTTTGAGGCTGAGAGAGTGTGACTTACCCATGGTCATCCATTTGGGTATTCATGGCTGAGTAAGGATTCAAACCCTGGTCTCCATAGTCATAGTGCAATGCTGAAACTTCTACAACATTCTAGCTCTTTTCACAGAAGAATATAAAGAATATAAATTAAAATTTGGAGTAATATTACTGGGAATAATGGTTTTATTGTTGTCACTAAAACACCAGTATCCCATTAGTGTTATGTGAGAGGCATTGGCCTAGAGCAGTGGTTCTTAACCTTTTCTTTACCAGGGACCCCCTTTAAATATATTTTGTTGCCCCAAGACTTAAGATTTAAAACCCTAATAATAATAGCTAAAAATAATAGCTAACAACAATACTATTACACAATCCATTAACCTTTCCCTCAGAGGCACTCTTGCATCATCCTGCAAGTTTGTGGCTGGAGTGGATTGAATGGCAATGTGCAGGCCAAGCAGCCAGCCTTTGCCTTGGTTCCTGTCACGTGGCTACTCCACTACAGGGAGGAGGTGGACCAAGCAGCCTTCAAGCCTTTGTGGACCCCCTGTGAGGACACTGCGGACCCCAAGTTAAGAACCACTGGGCTAGAGAATGCTGGAAAAGGAACAATGCAACCAGACCTTGAGAAGGGTGCTGGCAGGGGAATTCTGGGAGGTGTAATCCAAGAGTAACTTTCCCAGGCTCTAAATGCAGTCTAGAATCATAGGGCTGGAAGGGACCCCAACAGCCATCCCATCCAATCAGCTTCTGCCCTGCAGGAACACACAATCCAAGCATTCCTGACAGATGGCCATCCAACCTATGTTTTAAAAAACCCAAAGAAGGAGACTCCACCACACTCCAAGGCAGTGTATGCCACTTCCGAACAGCTCTTACTGTCAGGAGGTTCTTCCTAATATTCAGGTGGAATCTTGTTTCCTGTAGTTTGAACACATGGCTCCGTGTCCTAGTCTCTGGAGCAGCAGAAAACAAACTTGCTCCTTCCTCAGTATGGCATCCCTTCAAATATTTAAACATGGCTATCACATCACCTCTCAACCTTCTCTTCTCCAGGCTAAGCATACAGAGCTCCCTAAGCCGTTCCTCATACAGCGTAATGGCTTCCAGGCCTCCAACCATCCTTCTCAGTATCTTTCTTGAATGGTTGTGCCCAGAACTGGAAACAGAATTCCAGGTGAGGTCTGACCAAAGCAGAATGGAGTGATACTATTGCTTCCCTTGATCTAGACACTACTCCTATTAATGCAGCCTAGAAGCTCATTGGCATTTTTTGCTGCTGCATCACACTGCTAACTCATGTTCAGCTTGTAGTCCATTCTTTCTTTTCTTTGAGGAAATTTACACCATTACATTATTTGCTAATAAACAAAAAATATTATGTTAGGGCCTATAATATAGTTTTTAAACTAAATTATTGGTGGCAAATTATGTAATACAGTAGGCCCCTGTTATCCACTGGGGATTGGTTCGGGGGGGAGGCGTGGATTCTGAAAACCATGAATAATAGTGAATGCCATTGAAAATAATGGAACTTCTGGTTTAAAATATCATTATTATAGAGTTGCCTTAGAGGGCCTAGAAAACAGCTAGGGAGGACACATTTTCTATGAAGACTCTATGGTAGGTGTGCTGTTTTGTGTCCCAT
Organism: Gambelia wislizenii; assembly: GCA_030847615.1. Lineage (NCBI taxonomy): Eukaryota > Metazoa > Chordata > Lepidosauria > Squamata > Crotaphytidae > Gambelia > Gambelia wislizenii. The sequence continues at coordinate 241,531,750 of JAUMIR010000002.1, read as the reverse complement.
GGATAATGAATCCATGGATACAGGGGTCCTACTGTAATCTCAACATCCTGTATGGTGAATAGGTTAGGTTACATTGACCTGAGATAAACATATGGGTCCCCCAAAATAAAGCATTGCAGGGGCCCCCAAAATTCCTTAAACCGGCCTTGCCCTCGCACACGTCTGACCAATCACATTGTGATTCCTTGGTGTGCCCCAATTTGAATTGTTTGTTCAAACAGGCAGTTATGCACATTTCACATATTTTTAAAAAAAGATCGTGAGAACCAGCTAAAGCTGTAATCGCAAACTACTTGGAGTTTTCAGCCCCCCTCCTTCCAAATATGGTGATCATCTAGACAAAAGGTATTCCCCTTGCATTCCTTGAGGATTTTTATCACAATCTAGATAACACCTGAGATTGTGAGTGGAAAATGGAGGTGGGAGGAGAAGGACTTGTATAGGGCTGATGGTGGTGGATGGTTAAGATGGAGTACAAAGTGAATCAGCTTCCATCTGACAAAACCTCTCCGGTTACACCCGACTTTTCCAGTTGATTATTACAGTTCATCTCCCTCATACAAATCAGGCCACTGCTCTATCCACGTACCTGGCAGTGTTAAATTGAAGGTGGAGAGCACCAGAGTTCTGAGGGTGAAGGGCTGCTTATGCATGTTGCTGAAGACGGGAACACAGAGGTACTTGAAGGCGATGGATCCATAAAAAATGCACCCAAGGAACTGTGTGACAGAAGAGGAAAGCTTCTTAATACGTGGATATGCTTAAGGTTGGCATGAACACAACATCAGGGTTCACCAGGACCTTTAAAATAATATTTCCCAGCTGTGCTTGAAGCAGCTAGACTCTGTGGTCTCTTTAATTTCCCACAATGCCCCTCACATGGCATCACTCTTAGCGAGGGCATTGTAGGAACATCAAGTGACTGTCTTTTGGCAGCCACTGCTATTTGGATCATTGCTGCTCACCACCCCCACCGTCATGTATGGCTTCCAGGGCACATCAGCAGCAGAGGGGCCCCAACAGATGGCCCTTTTGCCCAGGGGCCCCCAGACATGGAATCAGCTGGATTGAAGAGGATATGGAGCGACCTTGAATGTTCTCACTGATGGAAAGGTCAGGTATGAAGATCAGTGTATGGAAACCTTGTTTTGTGTCTCTCACCTTAGCAAAGTTCTCGATGACATAACTCCAGCGAACACAGGGTGTCCTATGAGTAGCACAAGGAAAATAGCAGGTGTTGGGCAAGGTTTTCTGCATTTCAAGAATCACTTCCCTTACTTAGGAAAAGTTATTGAAGGGTTGACATTCTATACAACAGTCCTCCACACCCATGTCTGCAGAAAATGCTAAGAAGAACATAGCAGCTCTCTCCCACCCCATGCTGGCTGTGGACGATGGGAACTGTAGTCCAACCCATCTGCAGGGCGCCAGGTTCAGAAACACTGCACTGGCCCTTCCGAGACTGTGCCTCTCCCCCTTGATTCCAGCCCCCCTTTTTTTGAAGCAAAGGATAATTGTACAGGAACTGAAGACCCTAGAAGCAAACTAAGGGTGTGTGTCAAGAGGCCTCACCTTGGGTAGCTCTCCCTGTAGATCAAAGTAGGGCAGAAGAGAAAATACAGGTAAGTAGAGAACTGAGGTGGCCGCATCTTCCCTGGAAGGAGAGAGAAGGAATCAAAGGGGGAGCAGAGAGAGAAAGGTTTGTGTGGCACGATGAAAAAAGGCATGTCCTGGAACAGGGCTGGGAATCCTATCACACAAGCACTTCTTGCTGAAATCCCCTCTTCTGCTCAACCTTTCAGGGTTCAGGGTCCTCTTTTTCACCTGGGAAGAAGGAGCTACAAACCCTGGAAACTAGGTGGGATTCTTTGATTCTTAACAACCTCAGAGGGGCCCCAAATCAAACTCACCGTCCTTTGACCTGGCCCAAAGGATGGGAGGAATAGTTTCCCGCAGGAAGGAATAGCTTTTCATCAGGAACCGGATCTAGGCAGGAAGGGAAAACCAATGTTAAGACAGTGTGTATCTGAGACGTAGAACATTGCCAGACATGGCAAAAATTGCAGGATTATGGTGTCAGTTGTGCAAACATGTCCCGCTATCGCATGGCATCCTCATCTTTGCAGTTACTGTGTGCTCCAACTATAAAAAAGGCATTGCTTTCATTTAATGGGAAAAGCCATCAACAGATCTTCAATATCACTTTTTTCATGGCATTGAAGAGTGTGTGAAACCACTTCCTGCTGTAATTTTTAGAGTTTTAAGCTGCTTGCATCTTTTTCATGAGAACTGTTAAAATCTCACCCATGCTAAATCTCGGAAGTAAATTCCTATCCTTAAAATGCTAATGGCAGTCATGTGATAATTACATGCCAGCCTTCTTGCATGATTATACCAACGTACAAAAGTAAGTGTTACAATGCCACTATGTTTCAGTTTTCCTCAATTGCAGAATTACAGTGTTTTTAGATACTCGTCTGATAAAGCCCTTACTCTTTAGGTGCTGCTGGGGCAGGTCCTGAACTGGGGACCTAGGCCCTTAGCGAAGAGAGAGAGGGTTTCACACCTCCTTTTCTTTGCTCTGGTGGTTTGGCAGAGAAGGAAACCATTTTACTCTCCCCTGAGCTTCAGCACCACCTCTGTGAACAGTCAGGGATTGGCACTATATGCGCTGCCAGTTCGGCAGGGGGCACTAGAGGACAATAAGCTCCCCCTTGATCTTGTGGAGACATTTACTGTGGCCTGGCTCTGAATATCTCATGGCTCAGATATAGATGGATTGCTTCTCTCACTTCTGCTCCCTGCTTACTTTCTAGCTGTGGCACCTGATAGCCAACAGTGGCACTTTCACACAAAGCCAAATACCCGTGGCTGTGTCAAAGCCGGGCCTGCATGCAGTCCAACTCTAGGAGCCCTCTGTTTCTGTGACCTGGGAGCAGAACCATTCTCACATTGTTGTCTTTAAACTTAGAGGGCCTGCCCAGTCTTTTCTGTAAAATGGTAGGAAGGCAGATTTCTGAAATGGCTTCTGTGCCTGGATAAGAATAAATGTTGATGTCATTGGGGATATTTTCAGTTTTGCTTGCAGTCTGCTTTGGGCATCCAAACATATCGTTTCTGCCAAAATTTCTCCTAGATCCAGCCCTCCCCAATAATGTCCCTTTTCTGGCCCTGAGGAGCTCCTCACCCCATTGACCCATATGTTAGTGTCACACCTGTTCTATGGTGATGATGAAACAGGAGGCAGGCCCAAAAGGTTGGGAGATGACAGTATAGATGGGATAGAATCCCAAAACAGTAGCATGGCCGACCAGCAATACCACCGCTGCAGTGATCGTGAAGAATGTGGGGAACTCGAGAGTCTCCAAGGAGTTGGCCCAGATTTGTAGGATCTTGTAGGGCATGAATAAGGTGTAGAGGAACATGACGAGCCAGGGCAAGAGTGCCATGTGTAGCTGTCCAAAAGCTAAGATGATCACCTCAAGATCCAGGAAAAAGCTGCAAAAGAGGGGGAAGGTTGAGCACACAACAACCAAGACTGGGATAATGAAAGCAGATGGATGTCACTGGAACATCAAGACAGGCTAATTGGAGCCTCAACAAAAGATGCCAGGAGTATTATTCTCTGTACCAGCATGAGAATATGCACTGCCAGTGCCAGTCTATCTTGTGCCCAAGGCAAGGCTAACTACTTGCCTTGGGAGCAAAACCCTCAAAATTGCTGACTCCAGTTTTCAAGAACAGATGTCTTATAGAAATAATGAACAGCACAAAACTTGAAGCTTGAAAATTTATTTTAAATTGCAAGAATAAATAATACGTAAATCTGCTTATTTTCTCAAATACCAACCAAAATATTTTGGTTTACAAATAATTTTGAATAATCTTGTGAATTGTGTCATTAACATTTAAGTCTCTTAGAAGTTTCCATTTTAGACACATCAAAATCTCGCTTTCCATGTGAGCCACTGCTGGAAACAGAAGAAAGTCCTCTTTCTAAAAGAGCATGGTGCTTTGCTCTAAAGTTGTGGATGGAGGCATTTGTTTTTGTCAAGAGATTAGGTCTCTTGAAATTTCTGGTTCAGGATGAAGTTGTAAGTTCTTGGGCTAAATGCTTAGAGTGGAAAGCGGCCTCAATAGGTCTTTCTGCTTCATTCCTTTCCAATTTGCAGCTGAATACAGCTCTTAAGTCAGTTAATTTAAGGCTTTTGGAGATTGCTTTTTGTGAATTACACTCATGTTAGCAATAGCATTAACATTTCTGTACCCCTTATCAGTGCCAAAAGCACCCCCTAAGCGGTTTACAATGTGTTAGCTAATTGCCTCCAACAAGCTGGGTACTCATTTTACCAACCTACAGAAGGATGGAAGGCTGAGTCAACTTTGGAGCCGTCTGGGACTGAACTCATAACATTGTGGCTTGCAGTACTGACATTTAAGCACTGCACCACCAGGTCTCCTTTGATATGTGTCTAGTTCCCCTAGCATGTTGAATATACATTATAATGGCAATTTCCATGTAGCCAATTATTTGAAGAATCTAACTGTGAGCAAGTATCATAGCTGTTTCTCTAGGGCCAGATTCAATGTGTATTCCAATGAAATATTGCGTGGTAGATTTACTGGTGCCCCATATTTTCAAAGATGTTGCCCTTGTATTAACATGGAAGTAGATACCTTGAATCATATTATTTTAATGTGAAGTCGAAGGCTTTCACGGCCATCATCCATTGCTTTTCCTTGGTTTTTTCCCTGGGCTGTGAGGCCGTGTTCTGGAAGAATTTATTTCTGATGTTTCACCTGCACCTGTAGCTGGCATCTTCAGAGAATGGTTGGGTAAGAGTGTGTGTGTGGGGTTTATATACTGTGAACCCCTTTTGGGGAGGTTATGTAAATTTGTGTATTTGAATGGCTAGTTTCTGGTGGAGATATGCAAGGAGTGTCAGGGGATGATAGGACATTCAGTCCCCAGCAGAAGCCAAAAACTGTCTCAGCAGACTAGGTAGCAACCCTTTCCCAAGAATATTCACACACACAGAGTGTTTGGCATCCAGAAAACAGGAGGTGCTTTTAACCTTCAGTAGTTTCAGTATGTACAGAGACAAAGTGCTACGCCAGGCATCAGAGGATCATAGGAAAAGAATGAACACTGATCTAGCTTTCTTATATACAACTCAGCACACGATTGGCTTACCCAAGCACATGGTTACATTGCATCAGATTTCCATACTCATGGCTTTGTACTCTAGTAACCCTTCTTCTGGTTCAATCCTTCTCATGCAACTGTAGCATGATTAGCATGACTGGCAGTTCATGGAGTCAGCCATCATGACTCAGCATGATTTCTTCAGTTGTTTGGCTATTTTAAAACTTGGGGTTCAGTAACCAATTCCTGACAAGGAGGATTAGTGTCTGTTTGGCTTATGGCTGGTTAATGGTCCATTATCTGTTGGAAATCCCCCTGTCCCTGGGTGGAGTTCATTTGCAAGTGTTGAGTTCTAGACAACTTCAACAGGAAAGAAAAAACCCTAAAAGTAAACAAAATCTGGCTGCCAGTCCTAAAAAAACACTAACATCAGAACTCAGCACTTGCAAATGAACTCCACCCAGGGACAGGGGGATTTCCAGCAGATAATGGTCGATTAACCAACCATTAGCCAAAAAGACACTAATCCTCCTTGCATATCTCCACCCAGAAACTAACCATTCAAATACAGAAATTTACATATCCTCTCCAACAGGGGTTCACAGTATATAACCCCCCATACACTTCTACCCAACCATTCTCTGAAGATGCTTGCCACAGATGCAGGTAAAATGTCAGAAATAGACTCTTCCAGAATACTGCCACACAGCACGGAAAAAACCCAAGGAAAACATATTCTGTTCCATTGTAAATTCTATATCCAAATTCGTCAAGATATAATCTACCCTTTGGTCAGGATGATGAAGGGAAGATCAGAACTCTTCCGTGTAAAATTTTTCATGGAAGACAAATGCCCAAAGGTTACCTTAGCTGTAGCCAACTTTCTTTCTGAAGCTGCCAAGATTAAAACCCTCTACGCACAAAGAAATGGCCAGAGCGCAATTTAGGATTTCATACGTTTTTGTCATAGGGGGTTTTATAGTTGATTGTTTTTACTCCTAGTACTTGTAAATTATAGGTCTTTGGACTGCAATAAAATGATGATGATTTTCCATGCTTTTTCAAACCTTGTCACTAATTCCTTGTGTGGTGGGTATCATTCAAGCTGATGAAGACTTTTGGAGACCACAAAAGTTCACACACTTTTGGGACATGTTTGTTGGTCATAATAAAAGTATTCCTCCACTGAGGATTCTTTTCTCATTGATCAGCATGGCTATCTCATTTTCCAAAATAATAATAATAATAATAATAATAATTATTATTATTATTATTATTATTTCTGTGTTCCTTATTATTGGAGGGGGCAGAAATACCAGATCCCAAACCACTCTTGCCCTGGTAGGGAACTCTGCTTCAACGTGCAATGAAGGAAATTCCTCAGCTCGCCTTTGAACCATACCGTCCTGTATCAAGGAAATCCACAACAACTGTCCTGAGAATAAAGACACAGAGCACGGCCACAAAAATGTTGTAGATGGTGCGGAAATGTTGTACTTCCAGAAGCTCACTGCAAAAGAGAGAGAGAGGAACAGGGTTGCTAACAGATCAGCTTCAAATGGCTGCATGAGTGGGAGACTGGAGATTAAATGGTTGAATTTAGTCCTGGGGAAATTTTATCATGTTCCCCAGCAGCCCTCCAGATAAATGAATCCAGATAAATGTATATTAAAGACAATTGCCCTGAGTTTCACTTGTGAGAGAAAAAATATTTCAAAATGCTAAAAAAGAGAAGAAAAACAGATATTTCTTACTCTGCTAGCTATACCCGGTGTAACATACACCCTTATCTACATATATAAAATGCTTTGGTATGTTTCCATTCCTACTCTGCTGATTGGCCACTTAGGAAACATGTCAAGAGTATGACACATTAATATATAATTTTTCAAATCATCTATAATGGCTAGTTTCAAGTCGAGAGCCCCTCTGCTGCCGCCATGCAACAGCATATACACACAGACACACAGACACCATGTGCACAAGGATGCAAGAGCCCTTCTGCCACCTTGGAACTGCATGTACACACACCCCACACACTATACAAATACACCACACTACACACATACAGCATGCATGCCAAGACATGAGAGCCCCTCCACCAACACCATGCGACAATGCATACACATATCATGCTACACACACACCATGCTACACACACAGCACACCATCTGCACCAGGACATGAGAGCCCCTCCACTGCTGCCATGCAATTGCACATACACATACAAACACCATGCTACACACACTCACACCACGCTACACACATACCACACCTGGCAAGATGTGAGAGCCCTTCCGCCACCAGCATGCAACTGTATGCACACACACACCATGGTATATACACACACACCTATCACACACCATACACGGCAGGATGCAAGACCCCCTCCACTGCTGCCATGCAACTGCACATACACACGAACCATGCTACACACACAGCACATGTGCCAGGACATGAGGGACCCTCTGCCACCAACATGCAATCACACAAACACCCCATGCTACACACACAGCACACTACACCCAACATGCTACACACATACCCTCACCACACACATAACCCCCATGCTACACATGCACACCACACACAACAGGATGTGAGAGTCCCTCCACACCCATGTTTAGAATGGACTTGAAGCTTTCCACATTTTTCTATCTCAAGGCCCAAGAGCAAGGTGCAGCTACAGACAGCACAGAAGGCCCAAAAGCCTAGCTACGGAAAGCACAGAAGGCCCAAGGGCCCAGATACAGACAGCAGAGAAGGCCAGAGGTGCAGCTACAGACAGCACAGAAAGCCCAAGAGCCCAGGTATAGACCGCACAGAAGTCCCAAGAGCCCAGCTACAGACAGCACAGAAGGCCCAAGGGCCCAGCTACAGATAGCACAGAAGGCAAAAAAGCCCAGCTACAGACAGCACAGAAGGCCCAAGGGCCCAGCTACAAACAGCACAGAAAGCCCAAGAGCCCAGGTATAGACAGCATAGAAGTCCCGAGAGCCCAGCTACAGACAGCACAGAAGGCCCAAAAGCCCAGCTACAGACAGCAGAGAAGGCCCAAGGGCCCGGGTATAGACAGCACAGAAGGCCCAAAAGACCAGCTACAGACAGCACAGAAAGCCCAAGGGCCCAGGTATAGACAGCATAGAAGTCCTAAGAGCCCAGCTGCAGACAGCACAGAAGGCCCAAGAGCCCAGGTATAGACAGCACAGAAGGCTCAAAAGCCCAGCTACAGACAGCACAGAAGGCCCAAGGGTCCAGCTAGAGACAGCACAGAAGGCCCAAGGGTCCAGCTAGAGACAGCACAGAAGGCCCAAGGGCCCAGCTATAGACAGCACAGAAAAAGGGAGAGCCTGTCGGGGCTGGGAAAGGCAGAAAGACATACTCACTCAAGCAAGGACTGGCATTCAACGAAGACTTTCTGCTTTTGCACTAGTGGGCTCTTCTCTCTGTGGGATTTCAAAACAGGCCATGATTAGCATGATTTCTCTGATTCTGACTTCTTCTTGTCCTCAGCGGCCATCTATTTGCTGCCATTCCACTGGGTGTAGCAGACAATGGGGCCTGCTCTGCCTGTGTGAGACTGGCTGCCCTTTATGTGTCTTCTCTCCCTGAATTTTTTCCATTTCTACTGGTTTTTATTAGAATTACTATGTGGCCTTAAGAACTGGTGCCTTACTTTGTTCTTTCCCTCTTCCCAGGCTGTTTCCTTTTGCATTTGTGTATGTGTATGTATCTTAGATGGTAACCTCATGGGCAGGGACTATATTTTGGTTAAGAAGTGCTGTATTTGGAAGTTGGCATATTTTAGACATAACTGGCACTTACTGTGGTTCCTGTTTCTCCTTGGCCTGTCCTTGTGATGTCCTTTGCCTTGTGGCTTCAGCAGGGCCCATCTCCCCTGGCTCCATGTCAGGACTGAATTTAGGGCTGCATTCGCTGGGTTGCAGTTTGACAGTCTGGTTTGCTTGTCAGATGATTCAGCAATCAGGAGGGGAACAAAGTCCTCACCTGAAATGAAAGAACTGCAGTTCATTAGTGACAAGACAACCCCTTTCAGGTTAAATTGGGACCATAACATTGGCTACTATGCTCCAACAGTTTTTCATCTCCAAATATGGATAAATTGTCTTTTGTGGTGAGTGTTTCCCAGGCATCTGATAACTGAGACATTCTTTTTTTATCTGTTTAAATTAGCAGCACATTTCATTTTGTAAGCTGAACTTTGTATTTATTTATTTTAAAACAATTGCACCCGTGTGTCTGACTCTCAGGACATTATCAGACCATCCAAATACAGTGCCATAAGGATGCCTAATGATTGCAAAAGGGAATGTATACCAGACGATGTCATTCTTTTGTGATCATGTCCAGTCAAAAACTCGTACTTCTTTATTGATGGCTCAAGCCGTCAATTGATCCCAGTGGCGCTTTTGTACCCGGATTGCTGGCATTTGAATCCGCACGCCTTTGTACTCACAAGAATACAGCATCAATGGCTGGACCAGCCAGAACACTTCCAGGAGAAATTGCGACATCCAGGTATGTGACACACTTTTAATGACCCTCTCTGGTTTTCTTGTAAGTTTTTAAGTGTGTTTTTGTACATGGTGTAATTTTTTGTGTGCTATGTTTGTTTTTATTTTTGAATTTCCCATGCTAGGTATTCTCACAAGAAACCATGGGAGTTTGAACAAGGAAGTGAACTCCTTGTGCATTAGGGGGGAAGCCTTTTGCTGGGATTAGAGGTAAGTGTGGCATGGGGGTTCTTTTGACAGCATAAAAACAGCAAAGTTATGCCGGCAAAAGAATGGGGTTTAGGGGGGTGGTCTGATAAACGCCTCAGAAAGTCTCTAGTGAGGAAGTAAAACTCCCTTGGAAAGGGAATCCAGTGCCTAGGTGCAGCCACAGACCATACCTTCTGGCAACAGTTGGCGTTTGCACAGTCCGCTGTGTGTGTGTGTGTGTGTGTAAGTGTGTAAAATTTGCCTCTGGCCAATACTTAGACTTAAGCACCCAAAGTCAAGGCCAGACCCAGATAACTCTCCGTGCCACCAAAGAAGCCTTTGTTTTCAAGGAAAGTGTTACCCCATTGCTCTTTCAGAGCCCTTTCTAATAACTAATGGAGTGAAGCAAGGTTGTGTTCTTGCACCAACTTTATTTACAATCTTCTTTAGCACGATGCTCCAAAGGGCTACGGCAGAGCTTGAAGAAGACGACGGCATCTATATACGTTACCGTACTGATGGTAGCTTGTTTAACTTAAGCCGTCTGAGGGCTCACACTAAGACTCTAAACTATCTAGTCCGTGAGCTGCTCTTTGCTGATGATGCTGCCCTTGTTGCCCACACAGAAGCAGCTCTGCAGCATTTAACATTCTGCTTCGCAACAGTTGTAGAGCTGTTTGGGCTGGAAGTCAACCTGAAGAAAACAGAAGTTCTCTACCAGCCTGCACCACAGGATGAACACCATCATCCCCACATTGCCGTTGGCAAATCTGTGCTCAAGTCCATTGAGCAGTTCACCTACATGGGAAGCATCATCTCCTCAGATGCCAAGATTGACAAAGAGATCGATCACAGATTAGCAAAGGCATATAGTGCATTTGGAAGACTTCACAAAAGAGTCTGGAGTACTAAACACCTGAGGCAAAGCACAAAAATCAGTTTGTATAGAGCCATTGTACTGTCTATCCTCCTTTATGGATCTGAAACATGGGTCACCTATCGCCACCACCTACGACTCCTTGAGCGCTTTCATCAGCGCTGTCTACGCACAATCCTAAATATACACTGGACGAATGTTGCTGTCCTTGAGCAAGCAGGGATCACCAGTATTGAGGCCATGATATTGAGAATGCAGCTGCGCTGGGCAGGGCACGTGTCTAGGATGGAGGACCATCGCCTCCCCAAAATAGTACTCGACAGTGAACTCGCCACGGGTCAGCATAAGAGGGGCGCTCCAAAAAAGCGATACAAAGACTCCCTGAAACAACATCTCAGGCTCAGCCAAATTGATCACCAACAGTGGTCCGCCTTGGCCTCACATCGGGAGGCATGGAGACGCACTATCCACAATCCTGCAGCCTTATTTGAGAACTCACGTCGAACAAGTCTTGAAGAGAAATGACAACGCAGAAAGGATCACAACCCGGAAATATCACCCAAGGAGACCTTCTGCTGTGGTTTCTGCAACCGGACTTGTTTATCTTGGATTGGCCTTTTTAGTCATCAGCGCGCTTGCAGAAAGCGCGGGATGAGTCCTTCCTGAATCTTCATTTGCGAAGAAAAGCCAGAGAGAGAGAGAGAGAGAGTTACCCCATTCAACACAGGTTGAAATCCCCTCCCCCATCTCTTGGGGCATCTATGAGCCCCATCCCTGCAAATGTATTTTAGTGTTTGTATATGTATGAGTCAGAATTGCTCATTTGCAGCAAACAAAAGCAGTCCTACTCACTCTCTTGGGGCTAGGGTTTCCAGGGCCTTGCCCAAATTCTCGAGTGCTCAGGCTGAGGGAAAGGATTCTCATGGTGAGAGCACTGCCTTGAAAACTGTGTGCATATCTGTTTTCTACATTTGTTTGACTTGATGTTCCATATTTGAATGGCATTCTCTGTGCCTCTGTGGCTGATGCTTAAGGTATTATGCTCTGTGACATCACCAGGGGGATACCTGTGTAACATGAGAAGGTTTCACCCTTCAGTGTCAGGTTCTACTTGTTTCCACATGAGCACTTGCAGCAGCCTTTCCCATCCGGGTACCTTCCGGGTGTTTTGAGCTATACCACTCCATTATCCCAAGCTGTGCTGGCTGGGCTCATAGGATTTGTAGTCTGAGACACCCGGAGAGCACCAGGTGATGGAGAAATGACCTGGTGCAGCTGGAGGAAAATATGGAAGGGTTAAATTACAGTGAAATTTAGTGGATATGACCAATGTCACTGCTGTCACATCCTGTTTGCATTTAAAAAGTCATATTCACGATCCTCCCAAAAGACAAAAAAACGTAGTATAGTTTCACTGAATCTGCTCCCCTCTCAGTGACTTTGGACTCCAACCCAGCCAACAGCTCTTGCCCAACACATCTGGAGGTCCCCAGGTTGGGAACTTTGCTCTGCTGAAAAAAGAACAGAGGGACTCTCCCACCACAGCACAGACACTTACCATTAGCTCTTCATATCTAAGACAAGCACAGAGTGAGCCCTGCTACCATATAAGGGAAGGGGCAGATCATGACTCTCAGCTTTTCATGCCAGAGTAATCTGATCCTCCCTGCAGGGGTGTCATAGTGTGCAGAGATACACTGCACCCACATGAGTTTCTTGCAAAAACAAGCATTCCATGCAGGCACAGTCATACATGCCCATGTGCACAGACACGCACTTTGCAAAGAAGTAATGATCAGCCTAGAGTTTGGGGCCAAATACAGAAAAGAATTTGACTTGAGAGGAAAGGAGGTGGAAGAAGAAGAGAATAATGTGGATAATATAGAAATGGATTCTGAAATGTTGACCCAAATAAAGATAGAAAGATTAAAAAAAAATGTAAAATGTATGCTCAAGGTAAATTTCCAGTTACTTTTTTTCAAATGTTGGACAATTTAACATTAATTGATGGGTGGAGGTGCAAGTATGGGGAAGTAAAAGAGTACACATATTTTTTCAGAAGTCCATCATTCACATTCAAGAATAGACATGTTTATACTTTCTAAAACTTTAGCACAAAGAATTAAAGAAATAGAAGATCTACCAAAGTTAATATCAGACCATAATCCAATACAAATGAAATTGAGAATAAAAAATAAAATAGAGGAATATTCAAGGAGATTAGATAACACACTGCTACATGATGAGCAAGTAATAGAAAGAGGAAAAAAGACCATAAAGTTATATTTTGAGGAAAATATTTAAAAAGAACAGAAATGCAAATAGTGTGGGAGGCAAGCAAGGCTGTTATGAAGGGTTTTCTTATTCAGGAAAGAACTATGAAGAAAAAGAAAATGAAGGAAAGAAATAAAAAATATAGAAGAAAATAAGAGAAAAAGAACAAGTTAAAGAAAGAATATATTACTAAGAAAGAAAGTAAAAAATATGTATAGAAATTAAAATGTTACAACAAAAGTTGTCAGGAAAAATCAATGATAGAAATTGAAAGGAAACTTAGATATATGAAAATCAATGATAGAAATTGAAAGGAAACTTAGATATATGAAACAAAGAACATGTGAAAATGCAAATAAAACAGGGAAATGTCTTGCCTATAAACTTAGAAAAAATAAAGAGAAAAGAACAATATTACAAATAAGAGAAAATGGACAAGTTTATACAGAAATGGGGGAAATGGAAAGAGTATTTCACTATTCAGAATTATTTCAAAAGCAGAAAAATAAGGAGTTAAAAATTTATAATTACTTAAAAGATCAAGTGTGCTTAAGTTTAACAATAGAAATTAGGGAAGCAATTGAAAAGAGTCAATTACCATAAAGCACCAGGCCCCCATGGATATACAGCATCATATTATAAAACATTTAGCGAAGAAATAATGAGTCTATTTAAACAAATGATGAATGAAATATAAGTAAAAAATATGGCATCATCCTGGAGAGACACCTTTACTTGTCTAATTCGCAAAGAAGAAAAAGATCCATTAGAACCAAAAAAATATGGAAGGATAACTTTATTAAATCAATATTACAAAATATTTGCAACAATGTTAGCAGAAAGATGGAAAACATTTTTAATAAAAATTATAAAAGATAATCAATGTGGATTCCTTCCATAAAGATATTTGAGAGAAAATGTTAGGGTGATTGCAGACATAGTAGAAATGTATGAGAAAAGGGTTGATAAAAAAAACACCTCGGATTAATATTCATAGATGCAATCAGCTCAAGGCTCCAGCCAGCAGGCCAGAGGCAAGTAAGAAATAATAACAATAACAATAATAATTCACTGCATGATCATCAACATACTTGCAGTTAATCAACACAGTAACTATACATGCCTAGCCCAGGCGATAGTGTATCATGCACATGATAGATTAATATACCCAGGATTCAGTAATGCTTTGTTTTTTCATTTTAATTTACTGAAAAATAGAAGAAGACTAACCTCTTTGTATGACAAAAGCAGCCTGCAGTGTCACAAGTCAGCTGTCCCAGTTACAATGTCATGAAGGATGGAATAGAAGTGCCTTAAATAGATCTGACAAAGGGTATAAAAGGTTTGCAAGATTAAATTGAAGGGATGAATAATCTGCTCTTTCTGATATCAGGCTTCAAAGCTCCACCCACCTCTATTTGCAATACCTGCAACATCAGCCAAATCATTTTCTACTCTCCACTTGTGTAATACTCCTGGCTGAACTACAAGTCCATTCCGAGGTGGCCACTGTTTCAGAGAATGTGTCAGGCTCTCACTTTTCTAAAGTGCGCTGGATAGTTTGTGTGGATGGGAAGAAGGCAGTGCCTTCGAGGTATGATTAAAAAAAAAGGCAGGCTAATGCAGATTGTGACTAGAGGGAGATCATGTCAAAAAAGGAAAACACTCTCCTCACACCTGTCTCCAAATATTTGGGCTAGACTGCTGAAAGAATCAAAAGGAAGCTGTACAGGTCTTGCTGGTAATCTGTGGATAACAGCCAAGCCAAAACCCGTGTCTCATTTCCCTTCAGGTGGAGTGAGAGAACAAAGCCAAATGTCACTTTCACCCTGTTCTTTTTGAACCCAGCACTGGGACTGACTGTGCCTCTTTATTTACCAAAAAAAAAAAAAAAAAACCTCCCCCAAAAAACTGCAATTGAGCACTTCACCTTCCCCAAAAATCTGGGCAGGGAAAGTTATGTGAGAGAGACCGTTTGAGCTGGTCCCTTAAATCTTTTTTCCTGTTGAAAATTACCACCCAGCCCTAACTGATGTGTGACATATTTTACATAAGGTTTTAATTTTTAAAATGTGTGTGTGTGGGGGATATATTTCAGAGAAGTGGTTTTCAACGTAGAACATGGAACGGGAAACGGGGTGGACACGGTCCCAATGTGGATTATAGCTTGGGGCTGGCTACTTGTTCATAGAATCGTAGACTTGGAAGAGACCACAAGGGCCATCCAGTCCAACCTTCTGCCAAGCAGGAATACATGATCAAAGCACTAGTGCCAGGTGGCCATTCAGGCTCAGTTTAAAACCTCCAAAGAAGGTTTGGTTTATAAGGAGTTAAGCAAAAGTGGTTTCACAGAAAAAACAGACTTCAAAGAGGTATATATGAGGCAGTACTGAGAAACTGGTCTGGGCAGTGTGCTGTAGGATTAAAGGGTTTCTGTGTGGCTAGCACATCCATACACAGGCACATGGTTTTTGTGATTGAGGCATCTTTTTTAAAAAAGGAAACCGATAACAATACCAGTGATCCAAAAGTTAATTTTTCAACCAATACTTCTAAAGCTGAAATATTAGTTCAACTCTCTCTGGCTTTTCTTTGCAAACGAAGATTCAGGAAGGACTCATCCCGTGCTTTCTGCAAGCGCACTGATGACTGAAAAGGCTATTCCAAGATAAACAAGTCCAGTTGCAGAAAGCACAGCAGAAGGTCTTCTTCAGTGATGTTTCTGGGTTGTGACTTTTTCTGCATTGTCGTTTCTCTTCAAGACTTGTTTGGCGTGAGTTCTCAAATAAGGCTGCAGTATTGTGGACAGTGCATCTCCATGCCTCCTGATGTGAGGCCAGGGTGGACCATTGTTGGTGATCAATTTGGCCGAGCCTGAGATATTGCTTCAGGGAGTCCTTGTATCGCTTTTTTGGAGCACCCCTCTTACGCTCCAAATAAGCAAGTTAGAAATGTACTAGAATGAGATGTTGGCACACCTACCACAACCTATGCTTGGAGGGATGATGGGAGTTGTATTCCAACACATCTAGAGGGTGTTGGAAGCTGATGTTTTATAAATGATTTTAAAAATGTCAAATAGTCCTATAGACCAGTTGGTTTGGGATCTCAAAAGGATGCAGTAAATCATTTGAAATACATATTTATTCTCAAAACTGATATTACCCACTTGAAACGTTTATTATTTTTTTAAAACTCAGTCATTTTAAGACAAAGCTGAGGTGATCTCATGTCTCATGCTTTATAAAGCCAGGTAATTCAAAGCTAAGTCTAATACCTTGGGCTTGACTACAGAGGGGGTAAAAATCCATATGGGATTTGGACTACTTTGACCTGCAGCTGTGGTGCATGAAATTCAGGTTACAATCACAAGTAAATCACCTGTGGCTGCCATCTTGGCTAGAGGGTCATGCAGAGTTTAGGGGGGGATCTTTTGACCGTGAAGACAGGTTGCATTGTTGCGAATGCCTGCTTTTTCATATATGTCGTATTCCCCCCTCGTATAGACAAGACCTCTGAAACCAGAACGAGTGGCTATTGCTCACGCTTTGCTTTTCCCAGAGTTCAAAGGGGTGACTGTTCACCGAAAAAGCACAGCCCCAGCAGTTGTCACCCTCTCTGAAGCCAGAATGGGTGGCTAGCAGGGCTTCTGACCTCAGAGCAATGACTACTGCTAGGGTTCTGCCTTTGGAAAGAGGTGGCACCGAGGAGGGGGGAAATGGCAGCACCTCAGGCAGCACTTGTCCTTCCTCTCCTCTCCACCCTCCCACCCCAAATCCAGTGCAGATGGATTGTTCACATGGCAGTTTTCTCTGGAGTTTCCAGCAAACTCTGCAGAAAACTGCAAGTTCCCTAAAACCTGGATTGAGGGGGTATTCCCAAGTTTGCTACAAATAGGGCCGTACATCGTGTGTCACTATCACACCAGATTTGGGGGAAAGGCCACAAATTGTGCGGCCTTATCCGACTGACTCGGGGGGGGGGAATTGGGGTTTGTGGCTGGTGTAGACAAGGCAGGAATGATGTTATACAGTGTCATACATTGTGCTTGCTTACAATTTGCAATCCATTCAACGAGACTATGGCGTTCACCACACAAAGCTTTTTTCCGTCGTGAAAGCGCTTCAGTGTTGGGTTGAATTTTTGTGGCCCACATGACACCGTATGTATTCAGTGTTCCCTCTGTCTCTGTTCGATTTCTGGTGCACTACAACCTATTGACAATTTTTCCCTGTCAATAGACCTTGATCGTGTGATACTCCCACCATAACGCCACATGTGGTGCGGAATTTCATGCTTGTTCCAGCTTCTCTTCATCATGTGATCATGCGAGGGTGTGATTAGCCTTCTCATTATTCTTTCCGCCCCTGCAGTCTTCCCAACTCAACTTCCGGTGGCCATTTCATTGACACCAGGGAGAAGATCAGGTATGGGATAGTTACTTTTTACATTTTTTATTCCCAAATACTTAGGAGTTTTAACACACATGTGCAATATTTTCTGGTCACCTTTTGCTTCATATATTGCTTTATGTGATTTCACGTAAGGCAGAACTCCTTGGTTAACCGCCAATATGCATTACAGAAGGGTGCTTGTTCATGTTGCCAGCTGCCATTTTCCCTCCAATTTGAATGCTTTCATTGTGCTTGGTGGTTAGGTTTATTTCTTGATATTATTTCTGCTTGTAGGGTTATACCCTCAGGAATAATGAAGTGAGCCTTATTTATAGTTCCTTTTAGGTCGTAATTTGGAAAGTTTTTCTACATAAGGAAATATATTAAACAATGTCTTGCTGCTCCCAGGGCCACTTTGAGAAAACTAGCCATGAAGGTATGCACATTGGTTATTTTTTTCCTACATTATAATTTTCAGTTTTCTTTATTTTTGCATGTATTTTCCTGCATACATGCATGTCTGAAATCTTATCTATGTCTTCTGTAGGAGGGAAGCAGTACAACAATGATCACTGTGGAGGATGTTCACAGTGCAGGTTGGATTGGCATTGGCCACAAAAGCAGTTCAAGGGAAAGAATCATGTTTATAATGCAGGCAATGGCATTCATAGCTGCTGCAGCTCTGCTATGTGCCCTGCACTGGGTACAGGTATGTCTCACGTTTGTTCACAACTTCCCAAAACAACCAGGTACCCTTAACTCCTTGTCGTTATCCATTTTAAAAAAACCTGAAAGGCACTGAGTACCTGTTTCTAGATTAGTGGAAAAGCTTGATCCAGGTTGTTCATTAGTAAGGAAGGGGGGAAATGATACCCATACCTCATGCATGCCACGAAGGGGGATATCAATGCCCACTCTACGGCCACTAGCCGTGGCCTTCTCCTTTCCCATAAAAAAAATCCATGATGGAAAAGGCTCTGGTTACTTGGTTTTAGGTAAGTGGAAAAGCTTGCACTGTGTTTGGCACAACTAAGGCAAGGTGGGTGGGACATACCCATTTCTCATGCATGCCACGTAGCGGGATATCAATGCCCACTCTACAGCCACTAGCCATGGCCTTCTCCTTTCCCATAAAAATAAATCCAAAAGTCTCCGGTTACTTGGTTTTAGGTATGTGGAAAAGCTTGCTTGGGGGTTGGCATTACTAAAGCAAGGTGCGGGGGGGGGGAATACACATACCTCATGCATGCCATATAGGGGGGTATCAATGCCTACTCTATGGGCACAAGCCATTGCCTTTTCATTTCCAATTAAAAAATAAATGATGGAAAAGGCACCGGGTACTTGGTTATAGGTAAGTGGAAAAGTTTGCTCCAGGTTTGGCATAACTAAGGCAAGGGGGGGATGATACCCATTTCTCGTGCATGCCACATAGAGGGATATCAGTGGCCACTCTATGGCCACTAGCCATGGCCTTCCCATTTCCAATGATAATAATAATAATAATAATAATAATAATAACTATGAGGGAAAAGGCTTCAGGTACTTCATTATAGGTAAGTGGAAAGGAGTGGTCTGGTTTTGGTATTACTAAGGAAAGGTGGGGAGATACCCATACCTCTTGCATGCCAGGTTGGGGGATATCGATGTCCACTCTACAGGCACAAGCCATGGCCTTCTAGTTTCGCATAAAAAGACCATGATGGAAAAGGCTCCTGCTACTTGGTTTTAGGTAAGTGGAAAGGTCTTGCTCCATGTTTGGCACAACTAAGGCAAGGTGAGGGGGACATACACATTTCTCATGCATGGCACGTACGGGGATTATCAAAGCACACTATACAACCAATACCCATGGCCTTCTCATTTCCCATTAAAAAAAAACATACTGGAAAAAGCTCTGGTTACTTGGTTTTAGGTAAGTGGAAAAGCTTCCTCCGGATTTGGCATTACTAAGGCAAGGGGGGGGGTCATACCCATTTCTCATGCATGCCATGTAGGGGAATATCAGTGGCCACGGTATGGGAACAAGCCATGACCTTCTCCTTTTGCATAAAAAAAAATCATGATGGAAAACACTCTGGGTACTTGGTGTTAGGTAAGTGGAAAAGCTTGCTCAGGGTTGGCACAACTAAGGCAAGGTGTGGGGGACATACCCATTTGTTGTGCATGCCACGTATGGGGATTTTCAATGTCTACTCTACTGCCACTAGCCATGGCCTTCTCATTTCCCATAAATAAAAACCATGATGGAAAAGGTACTTGGTTTTAGTACTCCGGGTACTTGGTTTTAGGTAAGTTGAAAAGCTTGCTCCGGGTTTGGCATTACTAAGGCGAGGGGGGGGAATACCCATACCTCATGCATGCCACGTAGGGGGATATCAATGCCCACTCTATGGACACAAGCCATGGCCTTCTCCTTTCCTATAAAAAAAAAAAACCCATGATGGAAAAGGCTCCGGGTACTTGGTTTTAGGTAAGTGGAAAAGCTTACTCCGGGTTTGGTATAACTAACGCAAGGTGTGGGGAGGAAATACCCATACCTCATGCATGCCACATAGGGGGGGGTATCAATGCCCACTCTATGGGTGCAAGCCATTGCCTTTTCATTTCCCATAAAAACAATCCATGATGGAAAAGGCACCAGGTATTTGGTTACAGGTAAGTGGAAAAGCTTGCTCCGGGTTTGGCATTACTAAGGCAAGGCAGGGATGATACCCAAACCTTATGCATCTCACATAAGGGGATATCAATGCTCACTCCATGGACACAAGCCATGGGTTTCTCATTTCCCATAAAAAAAAATGAGGGAAAAGGCTCCGGGTACTTGGTTATAGGTAAGTGGAAAGGAGTGCTCTGGTTTTGGTATTACTAAGGAAAGGTGGGGAGATACCCATACCTCTTGCATGCCAGGTTGGGGGATATTGATGTCCACTCTATGGGCACAAGCCATGGCCTTCTAGTTTCACATAAAAAAACCATGATGGAAACCATCCTGGTACTTGGTTTAGGTAAGTGGAAAAACTTGCTCCATGTTTGGCACAACTAAGGTAAGGTGGGTGGGACATACCCATTTCTCATTCATGCCATGTACGGGGATTATCAATGTCCACCCTATGGCCACTAA
The DNA here is from genome assembly GCA_030847615.1 of Gambelia wislizenii. NCBI lineage: Eukaryota > Metazoa > Chordata > Lepidosauria > Squamata > Crotaphytidae > Gambelia > Gambelia wislizenii. The sequence continues at coordinate 241,511,211 of JAUMIR010000002.1, read as the reverse complement.
CCATGGCCTTCTCATTTCCCACATAGGGGGATATCAATGTCCACTCTATGGGCACAAGCCATGCCCTCCGCCCAAGGCCTTCATGGGGCCTCCGGAGCATCTCCAGAGGCCCCATGATCTCCTCCCCGGCCCTCCCCCTCCCTCCCAAGGCCTTAACGGGGTCTCCAGAGGCCCTGTGCTGCTGCTTTTGGGAGGGCGGGGGGCCCTCCCCAAACCCACAAATATTCAAAACTGTGAATGCTAAGTTCGCGAATGTGGAGGGGCAACTCTACTTGCAATACTTTAACTTTGAGTTTAATTCTACTATCAGATGTAGTTGTATACGCTATTTTCATTCTTGCTAGCATAAAGATTACAGAACCACTTCTGATTACAAATTGTTTTTGACTATACAGAATTAAGACTTTTGTTAAGGATTGGGAAGATAATACCTTATGCATCCTTTTTTGTGGAATAGCTTAATAGTCCATCATTAACAAAGCTTGTGTTCAAAGTAAGACTAACATATAAGTACACAACTCATTACATCACGAATACATTTTGTAAATGCAGTGGATACACAACCTGTAGTATTGAGTTTTGTATTTGTGTAATAGCACTTATTAAAGTAACTGTGGTATCTGTATTATCATTGAAACAAATTGAATTGTATGCCAGAGTGCATACAATGGATGCAAAGCCTTAAGTGTTTCATAATCTGCCAATGCATAAGAACGTTATAGATTACTTCCCCCCTTCTTTGGGTACATCACTACTATTAAAACTGTTATCTCCTATTTGGAAAGATAAGGAACATATATTATTTAGCTCCAGAAATGTTAATTCTAAAGAATGACACATGGAGAACCATAATGAACATTATTACTCTCCTGAAATAAGTCTTGCTAGGGCTGCCTGCACTACTGCACCCTCCTTTGCCCTTCTGTGATTGTAAGGCCAGTATTGTTACTGATTATTGGGAAGGATTAGTTCTTCAGGAACTGGTACATCTTCTGAAAGTACATGACCTCAGGACTCACATATGTCATGCAGGACAACACATGTTGATATTACTGGGACAAAATTTTCTTCAGCAACAGTGAGTCTAGAGGAGAGACATCTCCATCTGGATTTTAATCTCCCAAAAGCATGTTCCACCATGCACCTTGCACAACAAAAGGCCATATTGAAGGCAGGCTTTCGCCAGTCTAGCCTCCCTCCATAAGGCTTCATAAGCACCTAACATAGCAGATATGCAGAATCAGCAACAATAATTGGAGGTATCTGTACATCATATACTATTATTGGATTACCTGGCACAAATTCACCGGCATCCATTGCCTGATGTAGTGCAGAGTAACGGAACACATGAGAATCATGATTTTTACCAGTGTATCCGATCTCTGCAGCAATAAATCTACCAGTATGATCAACTGTTCCCTGTAGCAGTATTGAGAAGCCATCTTTCCTGTAAATAAACTCTGCACCTCTTCCTGAAGGTGCACAAACTGGTATATGGGAACGGTCCACTGCTCCGATGCAATGAGGAAAACCAAGAGCTTCAAATCCCTCCATAATCTACATTTTGAAGAGTAAGTGTACTATTAAATATGTGAATAATTAACAATGTACTGCAATCACTGATAATATTAAGAGAATCTCTCAGCAGACATTTATGACCACTGGAATACATTGCTTAAATGTAATATTCTGCCATTTATGACATGTGTATATGTAGTATGTGGGGAAATAATCATTGTAATATAAAAGCAATCTTGTGTACCTCATTCACATCCTAAGATAAGTCTAGGGTTTTTTCCCTGCATGCCTTTTGTTCTCCCAAGTTCCCTTTCTCTTATTTCACTGGGCACTTCCAGCCAACTGGAGTGTTGGGTCATTCCACACATGACCTAATTTAAATTTTATTGCTCTGTGTAAGTTCTCTTTAAGTTTGAGTCTCCATGAGGCTGTAGCCATCTCTTTCTCCATCTTAAGCCATCTTCATTTTAAGCTTTCTTTCCTATAACCATGAAAGGATGTTTCACCATGCAGCCTCTACCTCTAAAGGCTGGGTGAATTTTTTCCTATCCTAAATACCATTAGTTAGTTAGGAACCTCTTTTTAAAGTTTGTTTTAGTATATAGATTGAGATTGATATACCTTCAGTAAACTTTGATTTGCATTTTAAACTGACTCCTTTGTTTTGTAATGAGTCTAATTTAACTGAGTGATCTCAGACCTCTGAATACACTTTTTAAATGTTAATTGAGCTTAAGTCAGCATTCTTAAGTTTGCACTCTGCATGAAGTTAAAAGTAAATGAATGATTTTTAAACTCTTTTTTAAAGAAGATAATTCTTGTTGCTTTTAAAAGGACTAGATCCTGGAATTTTTAATACAATTTTATTTTTTAGACTCATTACTCCTACAGTATATTACTTCATTGAACAATCAACACACAATGGCAAAAGAACTGTACCGTCAGGTGCACATGCTGCCCTTTCAACGCACACATTAATTTACAGAAACATAAATAGGACACACACTCTGCACGAAATGCATGCACCATATATGCTGTGGCATTACTCCACCTCCAATGCATACAGCTTTTACATTTACACACAGTCATATGCAGTTACACACAGCTAGAAAACAAAATCCAAAACAGTTGCAACATTATGCTCTCACTCCTAATCTGACATCAAAACCATTATTTCAGAAACAATAGGCCAAACAACTGCATGTGATTACCAAGTGTCATAGTTTAGAAATGTGATATACACACTTCCCATGATGTGCACGTGGACTGCTAAAATGATAGTTAGGAAAAGAACTGATAATTAGCAGAAGAAACAGATTGAAATGTTCCTGAACTGTAGGTAATACAAAAAAGAAAATAAATGATGCCAATTCTCCAGCCACACACTGTGCACCTGTAAGAAGGACTGCAAAGCAAGGTCCCAGAAAAATCTCTCTCTTTCTCTGGCTATTCTTCGCAAACGAAGATTCAGGAAGGACTCATCCACACTTCCTGCAAGCGTGCTGATGACTAAAAAGGCCAATCCGAGATAAACAAGTCTGGTTGCAGAAAGCACAGCAGAAGGTCTCCTTGGGTGATGTTTCCGGGTTGTGATTCTTTCTGCGTTGTTGTTTCTCTTCAAGACTTGTTCGGCATGAGTTCTCAAATAAGGCTGCAGCATTGTGGATAGTGCGTCTCCATCCCTCCCGATGTGAGGCCAGGGTGGACCATTGTTGGTGATCAATTTGGCCAAGCCTGAGATGTTGTTTCAGGGAGTCCTTGTATCGCTTTTTTGGAATGCCCTTCTTATGCTGACCTGTGGCAAGTTCACCGTAGAGTACTATTTTTGGGAGGTGATGGTCCTCCATCCTAGAAATGTGCCCTGCCTAGCACAGCTTGTTCTCAATATCATGGCCTCAGTGCTGGTGATCCCTGCTTGCTCAAGGACAGAAACAGTTCCAGGCAAATCTGCAAACAAAACTTGAAGACCATCCTACAGATCCTTCCCCTACAGTGCTTTGGCAACATATCAAAAACAGTATCCTCCAGTCTGCAGAAGAATCCCTTGGGTTCCCCCACAAGAAAAATCAAGATTGGTTTGATGAAAACACCCAAGAGATCCAGGAGCTGTTGGCAAAGAAGAGAACTGCTCACCAGGCATACCTCGCCCAGCCAAGTTGCCATGTAAGAAAAGCAGCTTTCCATCTCACATGTAGTAAACTTCAACAAAAACTCTGAGACATGCAGAACAAGTGGTGGCTCAATATAGCTGAAAAGACACAACTCTGTGCAGATCTTGGTGGTCTTAGAGGATTTTATGCAGCTCTTAAAGCAGTGTTTGGACCTGGTTATCAGGTCCAAAGCTCCTTATATAGTACAGACGGTCAAACATTAATTACTGATAAAGCCTCCATCCTGAATCTATGGGCTGAACATTTTCAAGTCTTTTTAGTGCCAACCAAGTAGTCCAAGGCTCAGCTATCCAACATATGATACAAAAACCTAGAAAAATATGTCCATTAAAAAAAGCACAGATGCCCATATAGTGCTGACAGGGATGTATGTCCCAATGTACATTTCAATGTGCTTTTCCCTATTAGGCACTTTTTGCAGATGACAGTGGATAAACCATTGGCTAATTTTATGAGTAAAATAGGAGTTCCAATTCATGGCTGTATGAAAAGGCTGGCTACAAAGGATGAGTATGTAAAAAGATTCCTCCAAGATCAGAATGGAAATAACAAATTAAACTTACAGCAATGTGTACATACGTATACTTGTAATTTGATCTTTTCAGTATTTACCTTTGTGTAGTCACCAAGCTGAACTATTTTCCTTAGGAGAATCTTCTCTATTGCAAGGCACACCCCAATTGCTATTTCAGCGACAGTAGATGCACCAATTCCAAATGTTTCTGCTGTTTTCCTATACAGTTGTCCCTCCAGATTCGCGAACTCAGCATTCGCGTTTTTAATTATTCACGGTTTTGGGAGGGCCCCCCCGGGCCCCCCCAAAACCGCGAAAAGGGGCCTCCGGAGGCCCCTTGAAAGCCCTGGGAAGGAGTGGGGAGGGCCGGGGAGGCGTTCATGGGGCCTTTGGAGACCCTCCAGAGGCCCTGTGAAGGCCTGGGGCGGGTGGGGGGAGGCCGCGGAGGCCTTCACGGAGCCTTGGAAGGCTCCGTGAAGGCCCTGGGGAACGAGGGTGGAGGATGGGGGGAGGCCTTCACGGAGCCTTGGAAGGCTCTGTGAAGGCCTGGGGAGGGTGGGGGGAGTCCACAGGGGCCTTCACGGAGCCTTGGAAGGCTCCGTGAAGGCCCCGGGGAGGGAGGGGGGAGGATGGGGGGAGGCCTCATGGAGCCTTGGAAGGCTCCGTGAAGGCCTGGGGAGGGTGGGGGAGGCCGCGGAGGCCTTCACGGAGCCTTGGAAGGCTCCGTGAAGGCCCCGGGGAGGGAGGGGGGAGGATGGGGGAAGCCTTCACGGAGCCTTGGAAGGCTCCGTGAAGGCCTGGGGAGGGTGGGGGGAGGCCGCGGAGGCCTTCACGGAGCCTTGGAAGGCTCCGTGAAGGCCCCGGGGAGGGAGGGTGAAGGGTGGGGGGAGGCCTTCACGGAGCCTTGGAAGGCTCCGTGAAGGCCCTGGGGAGGGAGGGGGGAGGATGGGGGGAGGATGGGGGGAGGCCTTCACGGAGCCTTGGAAGGCTCCGTGAAGGCCTGGGGAGGGTGGGGGGAGTCCACGGGGGCCTTCACGGAGCCTTGGAATGCTCCGTGAAGGCCCTGGGGAGGGTGGGGGGAGGGCAATCAATATTCGCGGTTTTTTGACATTCGCGGGGGTCCGTGGAACCTAACCCCCGCGAATGTCAAGGGACAACTGTATATTTAAGGGGTAGCAAGCCAATGCAATGTGATGGCAACCCTTTCTTCAACAGAACTAGGTTTCCTCCTAATGGCTCATTTACACTCTATCTCTGGGCGTAGCTGGTTAGCAAAATCAAAAAGGGTGTCCCTCCTCATCCTGAAAGCAGAAATCCATAGTTCATCATTCCAGAAGCAGAAAAGTTCATTTTCCCAAAAGGATCGTTGCCTCTGACGTACCCAATATCTTCGGGGATTGGGCGCAGTGGCCTTCCATGTAAGAACATCTGGGGCTATATCTGGCACAGAGTTCGCCAAGTATTGCAGGATGTGTCTCCTTCTTTTCTGCAGCTACAGTAACAGGGATAGTACAAGTTTCATTCTGCCTTTTCGTCTGTGCTGTAACAGAGAGATTTCACGCATAACTCTAATCATTTCATTGCCATTGAAGCAATAACTCTGCTGCATACTCATTTTTCGTTCGGTCTTAAGTCAAGGGAACATATAGTGTTTTCCTAAAAAAAAGAAGATGATGATTTTAATTCTTTCAATTCCTTTGTCACTAATACGGGAAATAAGAAAATTACCTAATAGGGATGTAGTTAATGGCGTGAAACATGTGCACTGCAAAGAAGTAGACATCACAGATATATTCGCTTAGAGTGTCGCGCAAAAGTTGTGAATGTTAAAATAGGGAAGCAGTACCTAGGAATTAGGAAAATGTAATATTAGGTGTTGAGGAATGCAAGCAGTAATAATGAGAAATGAACACATACGTACAATGTTTTATTAACGGGAGAGGAATATGTGGAAAACAGTGCAATGTTGTAGAAGAGGGTGTTGATTCTCGTCATTTCTGTGTGACCAATTTCATGTCATCACGCAAATTTACATAATCACATGATGTTTGCTCCTGAGGATTGCTGTAACGTAGAAGTGATTACAGAGATGGTAGTTTGTGTTTATAGTACTGTTGTTGTTAGACAAGAAAGCAAGTAGTGGAACCACTCTGGATTAAAGTTAATTCCCTAATGCTCTGAAGGCAGTGTGGCATCCAGTTGCTGAGTCTGCAATGCTATTTCAGGGATGGAAGTAATGACAATGGCTTTTAAAATTCCAGAATAACAAAGCCTGATATAGTATCCTCTGATAATGGTCATTTCAGGCCCCTTTATGCATACTTATGTAGGGATGAAATAATAAACACCAGCAGCAAGAAGCAAGCCTACTCCCAGCTTTATTTCAAAACACTGCATCAAATTGTAACAGAAATGAGTTTACTGGTTATGTCCCATGCCAATAGGATATCTACTTATTGGCTACTGTTATGTCAGGCTATTTAGAAATTCAAATATGCAGCTAAGTATTTGCTGGTATGGTTTCCAAGATTTACTCTATTCATATCTTACAGGTATGACTGCACTTAAATGTGATTCTATGGTGCAGTATTAACTGCAGGGACGCTACTATAGATGTATGCACATTGTCGCCCAATAAACCCTATTTGCTTTCTTCTCTCTCTGGCTTTTCTTCGCAAACGAAGATTCAGGAAGGACTCATCCCGCGCTTTCTGCAAGCGCGCTGATGACTAAAAAGGCCAATCTGAGATAAACAAGTCCGGTTGCAAAAAGCACAGCAGAAGGTCTCCTTGGGTGATGTTTCTGGGTTGTGATTCTTTCTGCGTTGTCGTTTCTCTTCAAGACTTGTTCGCCGTGAGTTCTCAAATAAGGCTGCAGCATTGTGGATAGTGCGTCTCCATGCCTCCCGATGTGAGGCCAGGGCGGACCACTGTTGGTGATCAATTTGGCCAAGCCTGAGATGTTGTTTCAGGGAGTCTTTGTATCGCTTTTTTGGAGCGCCCCTCTTACGCTGACCCGTGGCGAGTTCACCGTAGAGTAGTATTTTTGGGAGGCGATGGTCCTCCATCCTAGAAACATGCCCTGCCCAGCGCAGCTGTGTTCTCAATATCATGGCCTCAATGCTGGTGATCCCTGCAAAAGAGTCTGGAGCAATAAACACCTGAGGCAAAGCACAAAAATCAGTGTGTATAGAGCCATCGTACTGTCTATCCTCCTTTATGGATCTGAAACATGGGTCACCTATCGCCACCACCTACGACTCCTCGAGCGCTTTCATCAGCGCTGTCTACGCACAATCCTAAATATACACTGGACTGATTTGCTTTCTTAGTATTCATATATTCAGACTTTAATGGCACCACAAGTTATCTGGCCACATCCTAGAAGTGATAGATACTGGTAATTGTATAATAACATTACATGGAAATCCACAGCAGGTTCTTTTTCTTATCAGAGTAGTTTCTTTATTAACATATTGGTAACAAATCTTTGAAATATATTCAGCAGTAGAAACTGTATGACATTGCTGTGTACCAATAGAATGAGATTCAAGCAAACAGAAGGATAAGTTAGACATATAATGATTATTACTTGGAGTAGACATGATATGCCTAATATCCATATATGATGGCATAGTTGTTGCTGGAACTTTACAGGTATCAAGAGGAAATAGTAGCCTGAAGACACATACATATCATACAATTTCTTAAAGTAATCATATTCAATGTATTTATAATCGCCAGCCAAATTAGTATTTCGTTGGGAATGCATACACAGTATACACATAAGAATTTAAAATCTCAAGTCTAAGTTAAGGACTGTTTGGTTTTGGTCAATACAGTGTTTTTTTACAATGAGAAATTGTACAAGACAATTCTAAATCCACAGCAGTATTTTTCTGCTTGTCTTGCCAGAACATGCATAATCACCCTATGCCTGTAAGGTAACGCTGAATTTTTTTTTAACAAAACACTAAGTGGATTTCCTCCCTCAATCTTCCTTCTCTTTGGTAGTACTGATGAGATCCTTTTGTAATCAAAAAAAAATTAAAATGCAATATGAAAGACATGGGGAAGGCAAGTTTTTAAAAAAACACAATCAGGTTCTCATGCAGTGTTTAAGTAATGTCATAAGTATGCAGGACAGTGAAGACACTGAACATAGGAGTAGTGCTATGTAGCAACTGCATCTTACATTTGCTCCTCTGAAAATAGTTGAAACACATTCCAAGTCTAACACGAGTGAAGAATGAACAGAAAAGTGTTTTTTCAAACCATTGCTTCATGTGATATTGTTTGAACAGATAGTAAATGATTAAGGTAACCACAGTGCAATTATTAATTAGTGCTATGTCATGTAGCAGTAGAAGCACAGCAACATATGTGTGCATGCTGAGCTGCATTGTGCAAAAGTAGCCTTTTCTTGGTAACGGTACCTGTAAGCAAGGTATACAAAAATAATTTCTACATTTTTGTAATCAATATGCATTTTGTACAGTACTGTTTCAGTTATGAATAATGAATGTGCGATATGACAGACATTGGTTAAGGCTATGCTTAAACAACAAACACCACCAGATTCAAATACAGATGTGTAGGAATGAAGACTATATTTGCAAAAAGCATTAACCTCTAATTACGTCGGCTAATAAAGTTGCCAGGCACTGTGGTGCTTCCCAAGTGTATTGATAGCTATAGTGTGCATTATCATCCGATTAAGAAATGGAACCGCTCTATGTTTCTATTATACAGTAGTATTGAGGGTTCCATTTTCTGACATAAAATATAGCAGTGCTATATGAAGTACACAGTGAAGTCACCATGTTTAAATGCAGTTTCGAAGTAGTAGAGGTTCAACAAGTAACTTGCATAAAATTAGAATTATACATGTTTTATAAGATATCATCACCCTGTACAAGAAAAAAGGAGCAAAATCCGATTGCTCAAACTATCGAGGCATAACACTGCTCTTTATTGCTGGAAAAAATCCTTGCAAGGATACTCCTGAACAGATTAGTTCCTGCTATTGCAGAAGAACTTCTTCCTGAAAGCCAATGTGGCTTCAGAGCCAATAGGAGTACTACAGATACGGTATTTGCCCTTAAACAGCTGCAAGAGAAATGTAGAGAGCAGAACAAGGGACTCTATGTAACACATTTGTTGACCTCACCAAAGCCTTCGACACTGGGAGTAGAAAAGGTCTGTGGCAGATCCTGGAAAGACTAGGATGTCCCCCAAAATTCCTTAAAATGATTATCTTACTACACGAGGGCCAGTGCGGTCAAGTCAGATATGGCGATGCTCTTTCAGAGCCCTTTCTAATAACTAATGGAGTGAAGCAAGGTTGTATTCTTGCTCCAAATTTATTTACAATCTTCTTCAGCATGATGCTCCAAAGGGCTACGGCAGAGCTCGAAGAAGAAGATGGCAACTATATACGTCACCGTACTGATGGTAGCTTGTTTAACTTAAGCTGTCTGAGGGCTCGCACTAAGACTCTAAACTATCTAGTCCATGAGCTGTTCTTCGCTGATGATGCTGCCCTTGTTGCCCACACAGAAGCAGCTCTGCAGAGCCTAACATCCTGCTTCACAACTGCTGCAGAGCTGTTTGGGCTGGAAGTCAACCTGAAGAAAATGGAAGTTCTTTACCAGCCTGCACCACAGGACGAACACCAACATCCCCCCATTGCCTTCAGCAAATCTATGCTCAAGTCCATCCAGCAGTTCACCTACCTGGGAAGCATCATCTCCTCAGATGCCAAGATTGACAAAGAGATCGATCACAGATTAGCAAAGGCATATAGTGCATTTTGAAGACTTTACAAAAGAGTCTGGAGTAATAAATGCCTGAGGTGAAGCACAAAAATCAGTGTGTATAAAGCCATTGTACTGTCTATTCTCCTTTACATGTCTGAAACATGGGTCACCTATCACCAACACTTACGACTCCTCGAACGCTTTCATCAGCGCTGTATACGCACAATCCTAAATATACACTGGACTGACTATGTGATGAATGCTGCTGTCCTTGAGCAAGCAGGAATCACCAGCATTGAGGCCATGATATTGAGAACACAGCTGCACTGGGCAGGGCATGTTTCTAGGATGGAGGACCATCACCTCCTAAAAATAGTACTCTACGATGAACTTGCCACGGGTCAGCATAAGAGGGGTGCTCCAAAAAAGCGATGCAAAGACTCCCTGATACAACATCTCAGGCTCGGCCAAATTGACAACCAACAGTGGTCCACCCTGGCCTCACAACGGGAGGCATGGAGACGCACTATCCACAATGCTGCAGTCTTATTTGAAAACTAATGCCAAACAAGTCTTGAAGAGAAACGACAATGCAGAAAGAATCACAACCCAGAAACATCACCTAAGGAGGCCTACTGCTGTGCTTTCTACAACCGGACTTGTTTATCTCGGATTGGCCTTTTTAGTCATCAGTGTGCTTGCAGAAAATGCAGGATGAGTCCTTCCTGAATCTTTGTTTGTGAAGAAAACCCAGAGAGTGTGTGTGAGAGAAAGAGGGAGTATATACTTGTAGTACAGTTGCCCCTCCACATTCGCGAACTTAGCATTCGCGGTTTTGAATATTCGTGGGTTTTGGGAGGGCCCCCTCCCTCCCAAAAGCAGTGACATGGGGCCTCTGGAGGCCCCGTTAAGGCCTTGGGCGGGAGGTTGGAGGGCTGGGGAGACCTTCACAGGGGCCCCGGAGATGCTCCAGAGGCCCGATGAAGGCCTTGGGCGTGAGGGGGAGGGCTGGGGAGGCCTTCATGGAGCCCCTGGAGACGCTCCGGAGGCCCCATGAAGGCCTTGGGTGGGAGGGGGGAGGGCCGGGGAGACCTTCACGGGGTCCCTGGAGATGCTCAAGAAGCCCCATGAAGGCCTTGGGTGGAAGGGAGGAGGGCCAGCGAGGCCTTCACGGGGTCCCCGGAGATGCTCCGGAGGCCCCATGAAGGCCTTGGGAGGGAGGTGGAGGTGGGGGAAAGCAACTATGGGGCCTCCGGAGTCCCCGTGGTCACTTTTGCAGGGGAGGGGGAGGGCAGTTGTTATTCGCAGATTTTTCACATTCGCTGGTGTCTGGGGAACCTAACCCCCGCGAATGTGAAGGGATGACTGTACTCTGTAGCAACAGCCTGTTAAAGTGGTCCCTCAACAAATACTGGAATCACATCTAAAGTATTATGTAAGTATTCAACAGACACAAGTCAGAGAAAAGTGTTGTTTCCATCTGATTAAGAAAAAGATTAGAAAGGATGAAGATAAACAAAGTGAAATTACAAATAAGTGCTATGCCATGTAGCAAGTAGAAATGAATTAAATATGTTTTGAATTTAAAAATTAGTTAAACCTTTAATTAGCTGAATGCTCATTCAAATGTCATTAATTCAGTAGCTCTTAATTTGAGGTAAGTAGTCATAAGTCTTGTGCAAAAAAACTACAGAAGCCTTGCTTTGGCAGTTTACCAAGGAACTAAACAAGACATGGCGAAGAAATTTCAAAACAGAAAAGATAAGGATGTATAGCATATTTATAGCATATTATTGCAGAAACAACCATTTTCTAAAGATATACATGTTGATGTTATTATGGCTGAGTGTGCCGTCGTAGCTGTTCTAGCCATGCGCTATGTCTGTTTGTTGTCACTTCAACCATTGTTAATTGCTGATCCAGGTTTGTGAAGTGGATGTCCAGTTGTCTTGCCAGGCCTACAACTGTAAGTAATGAGTAAGAAAGAATGAGTACCTAGGAATTCTAAATGCATTAACTCAGAAGCATACAACAAGTTTTAAACTGTCATGACTGTTTCTATTTAGGTATTTTTTGGTCCCTCCAATAATGCAGACACAATCAGAAAAAAATGTGTTTTCATTTGTAATGTATTATAGCAACCATTATATATGGTAGTAAGTTATGTAGGAAAAAATAGTTCAGTATCACAAACCTTCAGACTTGACATGCAGCAATATTTCAACCGTTTCCCACATATTTGAGGGACAATCACCAACTCCCACCTCTGTCTGCACAGTAGTATTCTTTGTTTGGCAAGGATCAGTTCGCACTCCTATTTCTTTACTAATAGTGACAGTGACAGTGCTGGCAGGCATTTCTGGAAAAGATGTTTAGAAATATACCACCCTATTAGGTCTAGCACAGTACTATATACGTACCAATTACCATTACCTGTACCAGGTTAAAAATAGGCACTGAAATGAAAGCTTATACCTGATCGTAGCATGAATACACTGTGGTATTTTTATAATGTTACTAGGGTCTCAATTGGTTCATCACATCTGGGAAGTAATATTCAGAATGCATTTGGTGCTGTACCTTCAGAGCGGTTTCCATTAACCACTTCCTCAGAATGAAGTGGGGAACTTAGCCTTTCTACATCTGGCACCTGAATTTCTCGAGACAAATCATCTGAGTGCAGGGGAGAACCAATATTCTGCTGCTGGGTGTCACTTTCAAATGCTCCAGCTGGTATTACTGAAGGGTGAAGCACTTGCGCCTGTACTTGTTCTTCCAGCACAACCCCAGTGACACCCTCTTCCCTCCTGTCTAAAAAGGAATTGTAAGAAAGTGTATGTTGGTTAATTTCATTAGTTATAGCAGTGAAGCTGTGCACATGCATGGTTAAATTAACCAATGTATCATATGTCTGGAGTAGATGTAGTGGATTGATGGACAGATTGCTGTACATCTGATCCTTGTGCCTCCTCTGGTGAATCTTGCCTTACTGGTAATGGGAGATACAGAGGTATATTGTTAGGATGTAAGGGTAGTGCAAGGAAATTTGTTGTTTAGTTTGTTGTTTAGTAAAATCTTCCTTACTTCTGCTTCGTCTTCTGGAGGATTGGGCAGAACCACCCTCAGATCTTGATGCCTGCCCTAGGAATTAAAACCATAAAAATTATAAAGCTTCAGCAGTACAGTAGAAACAGAATCAGCCTATCAAATAGATTTTATTACATTTTTACAGTATTGCAAGACCTAATGGATCTGTCACTATATTGTTCCGTTACAGCAGCACTTATAGGAAATCTTAATAACAATATTCCTGACAAAAGTATTTAAAACTTGATTATATCTTTCCTAAAGGAAGTAACTAAGGCCTTATAATCTAGCCATTTGTTACTATTCTACTGTTAGCCTTGATGTAATATTTGTATTTTTTAGTAATGTAAAAAAAACAAAAAACACAGGAGGAATATTGGAGTATGTGTCACTAATACAACAGAACTTAACACTACAACGTACCACTCACCATAAATATGTCTTTACTGCCACCTAGGCCTTCCTGCAAGTTTCCACAGCTTATACATGCCTTTAAAGAAAGGTGGCTGATGCCTTGGAGGAAGCCTGCCATCAAACATTTCCATGTCATGGTAGAAGCTTGTCTTCATTACTTTCAATTTTGACGCTATTTGGGTACAGCTCTGACTCCTCTAATAGAGGAGATAGGGAATCAGGGTTTTTAGATCCCAGTCCATTGCACCATTGTACTTATCAATCAGGAATGCGCAATGTCAAATATAATTTGAGAAAAAAGAAGAAAACATATGGTTAATTTATCATCTTATCAACTGAATGTTAAAGAATTAGCCATATTTAACCGTGGTCTGTCCTTTGTACCTACACCAAAATATGATGATTTTCAAACTAGGATAGGTCTTTTCAAATTAATTTCTTTATTAAAACTGAGATTATATTTTGGCACATCTTCTCAAAATAATACAGCAACACTCAAAACGACAGTCTAAAAGTTTATACCACCAATTCAAAATCATTTGATTTCCACCTTTGAAGATTTGGTACTTAAGGATATAATTAAAATGGAAAAAACACTCAACAAAGCATGGTTCGATATGTCTTATGCTGAACATATGACCTTAAAATCTTTGTCAAAAAATCCTGACATTGTCATTAAACCAGCTGACAAAGGTGGAGCTATAGTCCTTTTAAATAAAATTGACTATATCAAGGAGGTACATCAACAACTGGAAGATATGACTAGTTATAGGAAACTGACACATGACCCAACAATTCTATTTCATTCATCATTAAAATACTGATCAATGAAGCTATAGCATTAGGATATGTGGACTCCACTATGGGCAAATATATGATACAGGAACACCCACAAGTCCCTATATTCTATATCCTACCTAAAATTCACAAAAAAATCATTTCCACCCCCTGGTAGACCAATCATATCGGGCTCTGGGTCTATACTGGGACCTCTTTCTCAATTTGGCACCTTTCGTCATTCAATCACAACCATACATAAAAGATACTGGAGATTTTATACAAAAAATAGAATACCAACATGTCGATTCCACAGCATGTCTGATAACAATGGATGTCAATGCACTTTATACATCCATCCCTCATGATGGTGTACGAGAGGTGATAGAAACATATTTGGAATTCAGACAACAGAAACAACCTCCCACTCATTTTCTTTTAGATGTAGTGGACATAATATTGGAGAAAAATTATTTCAGATTTCAAGATCAATTTTATTTGCAGATTAAGGGGGTTGCTATGGGTAGTCCTGTGGCCCCCAGTGTCGCTAATTTATATATGGCAAATTTGGAACACACTTACATTATAAATTCTAATTCAAATCATTATAAGGATCAAATCCAATATTATGCCTGGTACATTGACGATATTTTCATAATTTTCAAAAATGAGACCTTGGTCAAGGATTTCTTTAATTTGATAAACCAAGTGGATGATAACATCAAATTTACATGCCAATTAAATAAATCACAAATCCTGTTTCTGGACATTTTGGTCACTGTTAAAAACAACAAAATTGAAGTACAGAATTATCGAAAAGACACAGATAGGAATTCATTTTTACATTATAAAAGCTACCATCCTATCCTCTATCCCCAAGGCTAGAGCAGATGCAGGTGATAGGAAGTCATTATTTCAAAAAACAGAAAGATCTATTTCTGACCAGATCATTAATACATTCAACTACAATCATGCCATTCATAAATCAAATCTATCATACAAAAACACTGGCATATTGTTCAGAGCCTTCCAGGATGTTCTGTGGCTCCTTTAATAGCACATAGAAGAACAAACCATATCAAGGACATATTAGTCCACACTGATCTACAAAAAGATACATCTGATACAAGACAAACTACAGATCATTTCATTTGTGGCCACTGCACATATTGCAGGCAATCTTACAACACTAAGGTTTTCATACATCCCACCACCAAAGAAAAATACATTTTAAAATCTTTTTCTAATTGCAGTACTAAAAATGTTGTTTATGCCATTGTGTGCCCCTGTGGTCTTATTTACAGAAGACTTTCCATTAGACCAGTCCGTTCAAGAATGGCAGAACATAAGAGCAGCACACACAATAAAAATATGGAAAATCCCCTGGTTGAACATTTTACTAGTCATAATCATTCACCAGATTCTTTTAAATTTTGCATATTAGAAGTTATCACAAAAAACCTTTTGACAGGATTAATATTCAAAACAAGTTACTTCAATACAGTTTTCCCAGTTGGTATTAGATTAGTAGTGAGAACCTGACAGGAGTGTTGTTACAAAAGTACTGTAGTGACATCTAGTGGGGCAAAGCATATCTAAAAAATAAAAGGATTACATCATGTTATGCTATGTTAATAGTTTAACAATGTTCACATATATCGAAGGCTGCAGGTTGTAAGTAAGCAGGATTAATTTAATTGATTTAAAATTGATGTAAAGTTAAGAATATAAGTTCAATTAATGAAACTGCTTGAATGCTGTTTACACCTAGATCTATTTCTCCTTGTTCCTATCATTGGCCTTGAATTCTGATGGCATCTCTCCTCTTAATGACTGCCTTAAAGCAGAAATGGGCTGGATGAGGAAAAACAGACTGAGATTAAATCTGGACAAAAAGGAGGTGCTCACGGTAGCAGCCCTGAAACCAGGAGTTGGGTTGCAACCTCCAGCCCTGGATGGGGTCATGCTCTCCATTAAGGATTGTATTCACAGTTTGGGGGTGCTCCTTGATTCATCGCTTCCGATGACTAGTCAGGTGAATGCGACGGTCAGGAGCGTCTGTTATCAGCTTCGGCTGATACACCTGCTGCACCTTTTCCTCGAAGTGAGGGACCTCGAGACTGTGGTGCACGCACTGGTAACCTCTCATTTAGATTTCTGCAATGTGCTCTACATGGGGCTACCCTTATGCTTGGTCCGGAAACTTCAGTTGCTACAATATGTGGCAGCCAGAGTGCTCTTGAGAACATCTCGGAGTGACCATAAAACTCCAGTACAGTTGTCCCTCCACATTCACGGATTTGACATTCACGGATTTGAGTATTCACGGCTTGGAAAATATTCTTAAAAAAATAACAATCCTAATAGCAAACCTTGATTTTGCCATCTTATATAAGGGGCACAGTTTTGCTCTGCCATTGCATATAATGGGACTTGAGTATTCACGGATTTGGGTATTCACGGGGGGTCCTGGAACCAAACCCCAGCGAATGTGAAGGGACAACTGTATTAAAATCTCTCCACTGGCTGCCTATCAGTTTCTGGCCCCAGTATAAGGTGTTGGTTATTACCTTTAAAGCCATAAATGGCTTGGGTCCAACTTATCTTCAGAACTGCCTCCTCCCATACAATCCTCCCCGTGCACTCTGGTCCTCTGGGAGGAATTTGCTTCAGCCACAAATATCTAGCCTGTCTGCAATCTCCCAGAGGGCCTTTTCAAGAATCACCCCCAAATTATGGAATAGCCTGCCGAACGAGATCCATCAGATGATGAGCTTGAGTAGCTTTTAAAAAGCACTGAAGATGAATCTCTTTTTGCAGGCCTTTCTTGATTAGATCCTGGCCTCAGGAGCTGCACCTCCTGGCCTCTTTTAGTCTTGCTTGTATTTGTTTTTTTATGTGATTTTAGTTAGGTGGTTTTTAATTTTATACTAGTTTAATATTTTTTTATGGGGGAGGGTGGGGTGGGTAGTGCTTAGGGATTTTAGTCAGCATTGTTGCATTTTAATTGCTGTAAGCTGCCACAATTGTTTTTAACAGAGGGGCAGGGTAAAAATAAATTTGATGATGATGATGATGATTGTCTAATCATTTAATTACTTAGTGGTAAATGATTGAGTAGTGGGTGTTCATAGAAGGAAATTAATTTGAAATTAATGACACAGTGGTAAACACTACTTGTATATATATGTACATGATATATTGGTATTGTTATAACTGATATAATATATTTGGAGAGTACATTATACTATAGATTCCATTATAAATAATCTGCCATAAATATTGTGGTAGCTGATATAAAAACAATATTACATACTAAATAAAATAATTGGAAAGTGCATTATAGACTGTGAAATAAATAGTTAAGAGGACTGGTGGAAGATATGGCATCTGGAAAAAGAGCTAAAACTAGTGAGAGCCAAACACAAACTCAAACTTCAATCCCAAGAAGGGATTCATTTGATAATCCTGCTAAACAGACTGAACTGAGTTTGCAAATACTAAGAGAACTGAGAAGTTTTAAGAAGGAAATCCAGGAAGATTTTCAGACTTTTAAAAGGAAGTCAGTATGAATATTTATAAAATAGATTTAAAAAATGGACAATATGAATAAAGAAGTGAAAAATGTGAAAATATATTTTGATGACATGAAAGAAAGAAGTGGAAGTCTAGAAAAAAAGAGGGTATCAGTATCAGCAGAACAAGAGAAAGAAAGGAACAAAATTATGCTTCAGGAGCTAAGATACAGAGACAAGTGCAATAGGTTAAGAGGAGCACAGAAAACAACAAAAGAAGACCTGTGGGAAAAGATAGTCTCTAAATTGGCTGAATTTATTTAGATCAAGGAAGATATTTTGGAATCAATGATTGATAAAATCTTTAGAATTAACTCATTTGTAGCAAAAGAGAAAAAACTACCTAGAGATATCATTGTGCCATTTACAAGTACAGTTGCCCCTCCACATTCGCGGCTTTCACATTCGCGGTTTTGATTATTCGCGGAAAGCCGCCTGCCCCCCCTCTCCACTCCGTCCCTTCCCAAGGCAGCGAAGGTGTTCTCAGGAATTCCTTCGCTGCCTTGGGAAAGGAGGGTGGAAAGCCTCCCTCATCACACCCCAGTCCCTTCCCAAGGCAGCGAGGGACCCCTACGCCACTTTGGGAAGGGCGGGGGGGGTGGAGGAGAGTGACTGCAGGGGCTTCAGGAGCCCCCGTAGCCACTCTGGGAAGGGCGGGGGGTGGCAGAGAGTGACTGCGGGGGCTTCAGGAGCCCCCGCGGCCACTCTGGGAAGGGCGGGGGGGGTGGCGGAGAGTGACTGCGGGGGCTTCAGGAGCCCCTGTAGCCACTCTGGGAAGGGCGGGGGGGGGGGGTGGAGGAGAGTGACTGCGGGGGCTTCAGGAGCCCCCGTAGCCACTCTGGGAAGGGCGGGGGGTGGCGGAGAGTGACTGCGGGGGCTTCAGGAGCCCCCGCGGCCACTCTGGAAAGGGCGGGGGGATGGAGGAGAGTGACTGCGGGGGCTTCAGGAGCCCCCGTAGCCACTCTGGGAAGGGCGGGGGGGGTGGCGGAGAGTGACTGCGGGGGCTTCAGGAGCCCCCGCGGCCACTCTGGGAAGGGCGGGGGGGGATGGAGGAGAGTGACTGCGGGGGCTTCATAAGCCCCCGCAGCCACTCTGGGAAGGGCGGGGGGGGTGTGGCGGAGAGTGACTGCGGGGGCTTCATAAGCCCCCGCAGCCACTCTGGGAAGGGCGGGAGTGTGGCGGAGAGTGACTGCGGGGGCTTCATAAGCCCCCGTAGCCACTCTGGGAAGGGCGGGGGGGGTGGCGGAGAGTGACTGCGGGGGCTTCATAAGCCCCCGCAGCCACTCTGGGAAGGGCGGGGGGGGTGGCGGAGAGTGACTGCGGGGGCTTCAGGGGCCCCCGCGGCCACTCTGGGAAAGGCGGGGAGGGCGGAGAGTGAGCGCGGGAGCTTCAGAAGCCCCCGCAGCTACTCTGGGAAGGGCGGGGGGGTGGAGGAAAGTGACTGCAGGGGCTTCAGGAGCCCCCGCGGCCACTCTGGGAAAGGCAGGGGGGGCGGAGAGTGAGCGCGGGGGCTTTAGGAGCCCCCTCAGCCACTCTGGGAAGGGTGGGGGGTGGCGGAGAGTGACTGCGGGGGCTTCAGGAGCCCCCGCGGCTACTCTGGGAAGGGCGGGGGGTGGAGGAGAGTGACTGCGGGGGCTTCAGGAGCCCCCGCGGCCACTCTGGGAGCAGCGTCTGTTATTCGCGGTTTTTCCACATTCGCGGGGGTCTCAAGAACCTAGCCCCCGCGAATGTGGAGGGACAACTGTACTAAGATAAGGGAAAGAATAATTCAAACCAATTACGCAGATAAATTGTTAATAGATGGGAGAGAAATCTAAATATTCAAAGACATACCAGTCAAAGTGTTGAGGAAAAGAAAAGATTACAGATTGTTGACTCAGACATTAAAAAGGATAAATGTTTATTACAGATTGGAATGCGTAGAGGGAATATCATTCTCATACCATGAAAGAAAATACAGAATAAACACCATAGAAAAAGCAGAGGAGTTTATGAAGAAGTTAGAAGAAGAGGAAAAAAGAAGAGCAGAAACAAGATTTAAAAAGAGGAAAATAAAGAAAAAGAAAATGTACAGGAGACCTCAAAGATGGATAAAGAACAAACAGATGAGGAAGAACAAGATCAGGAAGAACCAGAAATAGAGAAAGAAGAGGCATCAGGTGAAGAGATAGCATCAGAAGAAGAGCAAGGAAAGAAGAATGCCGATGAAGGAGAAGACACCAATTTGTTAGAAGGATAAGATGACGATAACAGTAAGATCTTGTGGAAATGATACTGGTGTGAAGGAGCTCCTTGGCATTTTAGCTGCAGCCCGGGAGCGATGGGACACGGCTTAGAGGCAAAAAAGATCAAATATCATCTCCAAACTATCCCCCTGAGAAAGGGGATTCAAAGGGAGTTCATAAAGTTCATAAAGTCCCCTTAAACGGCACAAGTAGAGACTAAAGAGTGGTATTTTTTTCTTTACCAGCTCAACGTCTCTTAAGAGAAGTAGCCGTTGGGTTGAGAGCTTACCATAGCTGCTTCTCCATGCTGGATTAATAGCAAAACACTGCCACCTTTCACTTTTCAACTGGAAAGTGTTGTAAGTTAAAAGAAGAGAGAAACCGAGCTTAGGCTCTTCAAGACGCAACTTGCTGAAGGGTGAAATTGTTGTAAAAGGTGGAATTCAGCTGTAAAAGACCTGGTTTGGTTTGTTTGTGTGTGTGGTGAAGAAGATAGTGGTACTGCTAGGAATAAACATTTCCAGAGAAGTTTCCAGAGAAGCAGAGAAGTAAAGCTTAAGGACAGAATGGTGAGTCTGTTGAAGCAGACAAAAGGCAAAAGAAGGAGACTACCTAAATAAACAAGAAAACAAGGGAAAGGAAAGGTGTGATGAGAACACTAAATATAAGACAGTAAAGATAAATTAAAGATAATAATAATAATAGTTTGGGACTATAAAGACACAAGAGAGATGTGAAAATAACGTGAGATTGATTTTTGAACCCTCTTTGGAATATATAGTTCATAAATGATAGAAGGATTTGAAGATTTGGAAGACCATAAATAGACAGAAAATTTAAATTTATTAACAAAAGTAAAGAAATATGTGCAAGAAATATATGTAAATTAAGAGAAAAGATTTGCAAGGAGTGAAATACAAAGAAGTAAATAGGCAAAGGATCAAAGCAAAAGGAGCAAAGCGAAAGGAACCAGATTGTTTGATACCCTATGAGCTAATTAAAGGAAAAAATGTCCACCCCCACGAACACCAAAGTTGTGAGGGGGAGGTGCTTTAATGGCCTCATACAAGGCAAGTCAGGGATTCGCCTTGTGGCCATGGTGTAATCACACCATGACATGGAGGATTCAGGGGCGGAGCTTAATTTATAAATGGCTTGCCACCCCTGACGTCCTCCTCTTTTCCTGCAATGACCCACCTCTGTCACAGTATGAGTTTACTGGTCGCTTTTGGGGCCGGGTAGAAATTTTGATCTTTTTCCACGGGTTTTCCCCCTACCCCTTATTGTCACTGTGGATTTGGATAATTGGTTTTGGGTGGTGTCATAAATAGCTGGTCACTTGGTAGGTTAGGTGGAGACAGGATTATTTTGGTGTTCACCTATTGCACCCCTTTTGGGTGTAGATTAGTCTTATCAAACTGTCTGGCAGGTCGTGTGTCTGGGGGCAGGGAGATGAGCTGTCCTTGAGGCTGGTGCCGGGTTGAAACATGCAACTGAAATCCATTGGGTTGAGGTGTTTTGTCCTGGGCTCTTGCCTTCCAGTAGATGGTGCCCAGGGGGCGTCCAAGTTCACTGGGATCCCCCTGGGGCTCGGGTATTTTGCCCAGGGAAGCTGGGAGGTGAGTCTGGTGAGACCATTGGCACCAGCTTTTCCCACACTGGGTTTCTACCTAATTTACATATATCAAGAAACAAATAAGTAAATAGATTAGCTACAATAAAAGTGGCCCATGTTTAACCCAGCTATGGTGTCTGACTCATTATTTCATATGTAGGTCATTAAACCAGTTTGTGGAATACTTAATGAACTCTATGGACTACTTTAACTAAAAGAAATTGGACTGTGGATTACTTTAATTGACTTTACTCAATGGATAATTTTGGATTCCTCTTTACACCATCCTGTGTTCTGTGTTGTCTATACTTGTTTGAGGTGAAAAAGAAAAAGAAAGAGAAATGATTGGATAACACAAGGATATTTAAGACAGAAGAACTTGATAACAGGGTGAGAAAGGGAATAAAGATAATAAGTGGAAAAATTGGAAAAAATGGGGAAGAAATAAAGACACACAGAAAAAAAGGAGAAGTAAAAAGAAGAAAAAAAGAAGAGAAAGGGAAACAGAGACTGAAGGGTTTGAGGCTATAGGAATAAAGGAATATTGGGAAATATTGGTAAATGAAAATTTTTGGTAAATGAATTGGTAAATGATTTGGTTGTGAGCAGGAGAAGAGATGATGAAATTTAAATGCAACTGAAGGAGTAAGATTAGGAAGGAATATTGAACTATTGAAATGAATATTGAATTTAAGTAGCATAAGGTAATCAATTTGGGTAATTTAGTGCTTTTGAATTAATGAAATGAATGAATGAATGAATTATTGATTTAATGAGCTCAATGAAATAATGATTAATGAATAAATGAACTGAAGGTAAAGTATAATAAATATTAAAGAATATTAATTTTTTAATTAAATACAAAAGATTATTAAATTCTGAAAGTAATAATATATAAGGGTTGAAGGTATTAATAGTTACAAAAGGAAAAAATAAGAAAGGAAGTATAATTAAAAAAATAAGATCTTGGAATGTCAAAGGGTTAAATTCACCGAGAAAAAGGAATCAAGTTTTTCATCTATTGGAAAAAAGCAAGACAGATATTATTTGTCTTCAGGAGACGAAGATAAGGGATAAAGATATCAGATTAATAAATAGGCCAAAATTTGGACAAGGATTCTTTTTATCATCACAAAAAAAGGAAAAAAAGGGGTTGCAATATATGTACATAACAGATATGCGGCCAAAGAAATTGTGAATGACAATGAAGGTCACTATTTAGGAGCAGAGATAGACATGATTAATGTCAAATTAGTGCTGATGGCAACTTATGCCCCTCTTTAGAAAAAAAATATCAATTTTATAAAAAGCTCTACCAGGAACTAGGAAGAATAAACAAGAGCAATGTAATTATATCAGGAGACTTCAATGGTGTTTTGGAGGCAAGAAAAGACAGATCCACAATATCTTCCTTTTCCCAAAAGCTCCTACTGCACATATACAAGGCATCAAACAGTATTTTTGTGGAGAAGACAACAAACACAGAGAGAAAACCATAGATGTACCCAGTGTAACATACGCTCTTATGGTAGATTTGAAGAGGTGGATGGAGCAGGTGGAGCGGGGGGGGGTCCGTTTAGGCTCCCGGAGTCCTTGCCATGGCTTCTGGGTCAACCACCCTCACCACTGCCCCCCTGGATGTGGGATCATGGTAGCCGCTGCCATATGGGTTGTACTGGAAGTTCCTCTCTTCAACACTGTGCACTCAGGTGAGTGGCTGGCAATGGGGCCCTTGTGAGTCTGGGGGTATAGATGCAGATTGAGTGACAGGACTGGATTGTGAGGTGGAGAGGGGATTTGCATGTGGGTGGTAATTGGCTGAGGGAGGGAGGGGAGGGAGGGGCTCTTATGAGGCTAGAGGTGTAGATGCAGATTGAATGGCAGGAGTGGATTGTGAGATGGAGAGAATTTGCATGTGGGTGGTGATTGCTTAAAGGAGGGAGGGGAGGGAGGGGCCCTTGTGAGGCTGGGGGTGTAGATGCAGATTGAGTGGCAGGAGTGGATTGTGAGGTGGAGAGGGAATTTGCATGTGGGTGGTGATTGGCTGAGGGAGGGAGGGGAGGGAGGGGAGGGAGGGGCTCTTATGAGGCTAGGGGTGTAGATGCAGATTGAATGGCAGGAGTGGATTGTGAGATGGAGAGGGAATTTGCATGTGGGTGGTGATTGGCTAATGGAGGGAGGGGAGGGAGGGGCCCTTGTGAGGCTGGGGGTGGAGATGTAGATTGAGTGACAGGAGTGGATTGTGAGGTGGAGAGGGGATTTGCATGTGGGTGGTAATTGGCTGAGGGAGGGAGGGGAGGGAGGGGCTCTTATGAGGCTAGAGGTGTAGATGCAGATTGAATGGCAGGAGTGGATTGTGAGATGGAGAGGGAATTTGCATGTGGGTGGTGATTGGCTAAGGGAGGGAGGGGCCCTTGTGAGGCTGGGGGTGGAGATGAAGATTGAGTGGCAGGAGTGGATTGTGAGGGGGAGAGGGAATTTGCATGTGGGTGGTGATTGGCTAAGGGAGGGAGGGGAGGGAGGGGCCCTTGTGAGGCTGGCGGTGGAGATGCAGATTGAGTGGCAGGAGTGGATTGTGAGATGGAGAGGGAATTTGCATGTGGGTGGTGATTGGCTGAGTGAGGGAGGGGATGGAGGGACAATGTTTTCTAACGAAAGAATCAACATACTGGGAAAGGCTACATACCCAAAAGTTTTATATATATATTACTTTTTCAGACACCCCTTACCGCACTAGTAGAGTCCGGGAGAGTTACAGAACTGTCGCCTGGCAGGGGGTCCATTTCGGATGACATCGTCCCTCATCTGTGTCACTTCTGTGTGCCATTTAAGGCAACTGCACCCTATTTTACTCACGGAAGTTGTAAGGGGGAAGGCTGTGGTTCTCCAGGAATCCTATGAACCCATAAAGATCAGACATGGTCCACACGGGGAC
This sequence comes from Gambelia wislizenii, assembly GCA_030847615.1. Taxonomy (NCBI): domain Eukaryota; kingdom Metazoa; phylum Chordata; class Lepidosauria; order Squamata; family Crotaphytidae; genus Gambelia; species Gambelia wislizenii. Next base: position 241,486,622 of record JAUMIR010000002.1, on the reverse strand, counting down.
AATAGACAGATTGACAGCAATAGGGGCTGGGGGAGGGGGGGTGAGAAGACACATTAATCTTTGTCCTCAGGTATTTGGGAAAATGGTCATCCCACTAGGCCATGCGCAATGCAAGGTTTGAGAAAGGTTTTTATTTGGCTGTTTTTCCAAAGGTTCCCACCACTATGCTTTACTTCACACACGTAAAAAAAGAAACACACCACCCTCTCCCTCCTTTCTTCTGCTTCCTTCTACTTCCTCCTGGGAAGTAGAGCAGTAGGAGGACAGCACTGCACCCCCCCAGACATCTTCAAACCCCTAAGCAATAGAAAGGATGCAGAACATTAAAATTGGGACCCACAACTTGTGCAAAAGCAGTAGGCAAAAAATAGATGTATAACAGATAGTTGCTCTATTGGTACTTATCCACGGGACACAGGTTCCCCCTGCTGGGTCTGCCAATCCTCCTCCACAAAGCAAACAATAAATTAAAAAATGGTGGCATCCTGGGGGGTGGGAGGCCCTTGAGGCCTTTAAATTTGTTCCAGCACTGTATCGTAGTTCTTTGGAAGTGCTACCAGCACAAAGCCTGCTATACAACGTCCCCCCCCCAAAAAAAGAATACTGCACTGGTTGGTGCTGGTCATAACTCTCCAGGCAGCACCAACATCGATCAGAGTCCAGAGGAGGAGGGTGATCTCAGTAGCCAATCCATTGTTGCCACTGTAGAGCTATTGTCCCCCATGAATTAATGATGTTTATATGTACATTTGCATTTCCTGGTTATGTACTTGCTTTAGCAACCACCAAACCCAATTATGTCCAGTCAAAAAAATCCTAATAATCATATTTGGCAATTTACACTTTCAAAATCTATTGTCCGCTTTCAACAGACACCAGCTACTGTATGTACTTTTAAATTTCTATGTCACACATTGGGAACAATGGACAGGGTGAGTTTGGTAGTCGTATTGGTTTTTTCTCAGGGGTAAATGCCGTGGTATTTTCCAACCCCCCTATGGAGTTTTGTCATGCCCAGGCTGCTTATGAGTAGAACGAGCTGTGGAGCTTCAAGGCCAAATGCAGTTTTTTCCCAACACGTGTCTGTTTACTTTAAACCTGAATAAGCTGAAAGCAGTTTTTACAGAGAAAGTGTCAAGAGGAGATACATGCATGTTTAGTTTGACACTATTTAAAGTGACCTTCTTGGACCAGTTGCACTCGCTTGTGCGACCTCTCCCAAATACTCCTACAATTTCCCCATGCCACTTTAATATGTCATGTTATATGTCGCCCACCTTTCCTTACAGGGCAGTGGGAGAGTTTAGCAGAGAGACAGCAGAAACGTGAGGTTTTGGCAAAGATTGCATACTTTGTGTAAAAGCATGGAGACAAACGACTAAAGTGTCTTTTGGTTGCTTTATTGAAAAAGCTAAAAACAGCTAAGTAAAGCAGACTACATCTTGACAAAGAAAATTCAAGGTACAAGCTCAAGAAAAGATCAACTTGCTTTTCTCTCTCCCCTTCAGAGAGATTCTGAAGCTAGAAAAGACAGCCTACACACACAGAAATCCCCCCTCCCTTCAGTTCTCTAAACATTCCAGTCTAGTTTTGTGTGAACTAGGGAGATAACAGCCATCTCACTTACTTCCCAGATACAGAGAGGTGATTTGACTTTCCTGTAGCCTTGATGGCAAAACACAGTAATTCAAAACAAATGATGCCTCTGCAGCCTAGCAGTTTACAGGCATCTCTTTTGCCAAGGGAGAAAAATCATTTCAGGGTCTATACATTTTAGACTACAGTACCCATTTTCCCTGACATAATATTCAACGGTTAAGATTTAGTAAAAGGGAAGACAGACAGCTGTATTTATTTTTTAAACATCTTTTCCCTGATGAAGAAGCCAGTAGAACTCTGGTCCCTGACACGCTGGTGCCACTAGCTGGCAATAGTAGCTGTCTACTGCGTCCACCACCTGAGGGAGGCCCAATTCAGTGAATCCATCCATGATCACCAAGATGTAAGGCAGAAAACAAATTAATGATGATACATGTAGCATCAGCTGATCACTGCACACTTTTTCACAGAAGGGAAACATAATTAAACGCATGTGAGCTTCAGCTGTGAACCATCCGATCAGTAGATGGAGAAAGGCCTAAAAACTTCTCCATGCATCTATAACCTAAACTGTTAACATGCATATATCATTAATGCAATGACAGAATGGCTTTAGGAAACGTTTTTTTTTTTTTTAAACTGTGATATCCAGCCAGGACTGTTTAAATCTCCCCTGCATTTTCCTTTGTTTTCTTTTCAAGGCCTTAGCATGTCTGAGTATAGGAATACTCCATTGTATTAGACTGTGGGAGGAGCTAAGAATTCCCCTGCATTTTCCTAGGTTTTGGTTTGTTCCTTCCCAGCAAGCTCTGTTTTACCTAGTGGTGCCCAGCTGAGAAAGATCTTATTGGCGGGAAGATGGCGGTGGCATGCTGAGGAGTGTTTGCTGCTGCTCCGTAAACTAAAGATACTTTCCAGCTTTAACTTCATTGTTTCAAGTATAAAGAGCTGGAACTTGGAACTAGGAGTTGCCTGCTGCTGAGAGGAGTTTCCAGCATATCTCTTCGTGAGGCACCCTGTTTATATTTTATATTTTAACTTACCCTTCCTGTGATACGTCCAGTGATACAGCCCTTTGAGAAACTGAAGAGGAATACATCACAACAACAAGTAAGATAAGATATATTTGTTATAAAAGGAATCCACTAATTATTCTGCTGCAACTGCTATAAGAAACTGAACAGCTGAATAGTTGAATAGCTGAGCAAGACCAGTTAAAGGGATAGTATGATTTTTGATCTTCCTGGTAATAAAACTACAGCCAGGGAAAAGGGAAGGGACTGAATCAATCCAACATAAGAAGCTGCTTCCCTTGAATTTCCCTTGACAAATTTAAGTCTAAATTTAAAAGTTGTAATGGTGGTTTTGACAAGAAAGGGAGATAAAAACCTTGGTTTCACTCCTTTAAATCCTAATGAGTTAAACACTCTTTCTTGTAAAAAATGAAAACAAGCCAAAATCACTGCTTACTTCTCTCCAGAGGTTAAATCAAATATACAAACAAAAGAAATAAAAACAAAAGAAATAAAAGATTTAGACCACATATCACTGTTGGACTTGACTGCTGATTGGACTTTAAGCAACAAACAGCTTCTATGTGTTTCCCCAGATGATTGTGGAATAAACTTGGCAGCTGAAATTGCTACTGCTGAGAAGGCTGAGAGTAAGGGTGTAACACAACAACATGAAACATCACAAAGGGAAACCTATGCTTATGTTTCACCAACTGTAGTGATAAAAAAATACAGACCCAGAACTGTCTTCTTGCTCTGTTGTTGATTGGTCCCTGAATCACAGACAAATCCTGTTTGACCCTCATGATGTGGGTCACATAAGTTTTGTGGCCGACTCAGCTTTTGACAACAAGACTGAGAATTCTCATCATTCAAGAACATGGAGAAAAGGAACTACCTCAGAGATTTCAAAGGGAAACAAAACTGGGGGCGGCTTGCAGCAATGTAGTTTACCCCAGGAGGAATGGCAAGAGGAGAAACTTTCAAACCTCACTAAACAGGTCAGCTGTATAAATAAGGATCTACAATCAATTAAGTCCTTCCTTTCTGAATGCAATGCTCTACTAACAATTATTGCAGAATCCTTGGTAAAGTTAGATTCCGAACTTGAAGCTAAGCCGTTAATCTCAGATAAGAACTCTCTGCACACCAATAAAAAGGAACCTCCCACCAGAGAACAATCTTTATGCCATAAGAAGCCAAAGACAGCTAAGAAAAGTAATAGTGCCATGAAATTAAGATCAGAAAGAGCCACACCAAAGCACAATAAAAGAAATCCCTCAAAACTGTCTAACTCAACAAACAATAAAATTAAGAAATCTATTAAATTTCAGGAGCTGAATGATAAAGTGATAATTCACTCTGATTACAAACAACCGCCTACTGAAAATTTCTTGGTTTCAACACAACCTCTGCATTGTGGTATTGAAGAACTAGATTCCCAGGACCCCTGGGACAAAGTCCTGCAGAAAGGCCTGAGTCATCCTGAGAAGAAACCTCCCACAACGATAGATCCTCTAACACCTCAGGACATCTCCAATATTAATAATGATTGGAACATAGTGTTAATGAAGTGTAAACTGGTTATTAGCAATTACCCCAAGCCAGTTGGTATGGTATCTCAGAAAGTGCGCAAGGACCACCTTTTACATACCCTAGGATTTGATGGTCGTGGGGTTCTCACTCCCAATGACATTGCTCAAGTGGAATACTTATTCTATAATTATAAACACGCTAGGGTTGTTGTGACCTTTTCAAATGAACACTCAGCTAGAAAAGTATTTCTTCTAAGGAACCAGTTACTAAACAGAGGACTTCTAATCTCTCGATTTTTCCAGAATAAAGCTCCCCCAATGCCTATATTCAAACTCGCAGCTCCTAAACTAATCCTTCATAGTAACATAAATGATAACATGAATGATAATCTTATTGATCTAGGAGATGCAGTACCCAGCTCAAACCATTCCTGGCATGAGGAACAAACCGTCCGTACATCCTCTAAATTAAAAAGTCAGGCATTTCCTTTCAATGACCCAATCACTGCTGAGGAGGAGTCTCTCATGAATACATTTCAAATGTTGCCCCCTGTGGCCCAGTCCGATATCATTGATAGGCTAACTTCCTTGAGAGCGATTTTACTTAGCCTTCAGAGAAGAATGAACAGAGACTGACAAATTCTTCCAACCTGAGAATCAGGACAACAGCTAAGGACAAGAATCACAGAACCACTGATTGGCTTGAGATGAAGAACCCAGAGGCAAAAATTATCTCTAACTCTCCTCAAATAGCCCTTGATGTGGATATACAGCCACTCACAAACATCACTGATGTACCAACAAATGATCCTGAAAGATCTGGGGATGATACTCAGGATAGTGAGTGTATTTTGATCAAAGGGGCTGCATCTGATAATGAAGCAGGTCAATGGAAACAGCGACAAAGAACTGATTGACAATACAAGCATCAGTGTGCAACATTCAAAAATGTACAATTTTGTGGCTCTGATGCAGATGCCCTAGCCCTTGATAATGTAAAAGCACTTTCACCAACACAATGTTTATTTAAATGCATTTCCTGGAACATAGCTGGGTGGAATTCTAAGATCAACGATCTCGATGTGATAGATTACATCAACGAGTTTGATGTGATCTTCCTTCAAGAGACATGGTGTACATCTGAACTAGACTGTAATGGATACACTGTATTGGATTTACCAGCTATTCCACCTTCTGGCAAAGGAAGACCTAGTGCAGGACTCACTATCCTGATTTCTACAGCACTTAAAGTTGTTATCAAGTGTCTGCCTCATTGTGAACCAATCGCTATGGCCTGTTTAATAGATCTTGGTACTTTGTGTTTATTGATGATAAATGTATATATTCCACCAAAACTCAGTAGGGACTGCAACAATAAGGTGTGGGAAACATTGGAAAATTATATTGTTAAATTAGAGGGACAATTCCCCTTTGCCCTTTTAGTTCTGATGGGGGATTTTAATGCCCGGATTGGCCAAAACAATGAGGCCCTTGTTTCTTCCCATGCTTGGTGTTTAGAAGAGATGGAGGAATGTATCTTGAATTTTGATAGACACTCTAAAGATCGGGGGATCAATTATGCTGGCATATGCTTTGTTCAGATGGTTGAGCGCCTTGCTTTAAGAATGCTCAACGGGAATCCTTTATTTGACCCATGTGGCGAGTACACATATATATCAGCAAAAGGTAGCAGTACTATTGATTACGCTTTAGTTTCAGTTGCCCTTGTCAATTTTATAGAGAGATTCTCTGTGGGTACTAGGCTTGATAGTGATCATCTTCCTCTTTCCCTCTCCTTTGAGATCTCCACTAATATTCATTCCCAGACACAATCTCATTTTACTGATTCAGTCATGGTGCTTAGATAGAAAAGGCTATGGTGGACAGAAAATCTCTGTGGAGAGATTTCAGTACTCCTTAATTCAGCATTGTGTCTTGGGCTTAAAAAACAGATCATTGAGTCGCAAGATGTGCAGGATGCCCTAGAGAATTACTCTCAGCTCCTCGTGACATTGGCAACATCGTTGAGGTGCACAGAGAGGAGGCCTAGAAATTTTAAGCACAAAGTTTCAGCCCCCTGGTTTGATAAAGCCTGTGCTGAAGCTAGAAGTCATCTAAGAAATAAGTACATCCAATATAGGAGAGATAATTGCCAGACTTTGCCCCAATCCTATTACACCACCAGAAGACATTACAAGTCACTTTTGGCAAGGAAAAAGAAAGAGGCACTTCAGAGGCAATGGACATCATTGATAAACTTTTCCCTACAAAAAAACACCAAGCTCTTCTGGGCCACAGTTACAGGGATGATAGGAAACATTGGTGGCTCTCCTCCTTGTAACATCCCCATAAATGTATGGGAGGATTACTTTTCCACATTGTATAGAGACAGCGGGGATCAGATTTTGGTTATCCCCAATGAGCCAAACTCATCCCCTCTAAATTGCTTGGTTACTCCCCAGTGGCCCCCTGTATCCCAAGAAGAGTTAAAGATGTTAATTACTCAGCTTAAGCCCGGAAAAGCCCCAGGGCCTGATTTAATCTTGCCTGAGCTTTTGAAAGCAAACATCTCATGGTGGGCACCTCTACTTGCCTCAATTTTTACCCTCATTAATCAGACAGCCAGAATACCTCCTAGCTGGTCAAAAGCAATTAAAATCCCTATTTATAAGAAGGGAGTTAAGAATGATCCATCCAACTATTGTCCTATTAGTTTACTTTCTGTTGTGGGTAAACTCTATGGCCAATTTCTCAACAACCATCTCTCCGATTGGAGAGAGAATGAGAACATTATCGGCGATGAACCAATTGGCTTCAGAAAGGGTATGTCAACCTATGATCATTGCCTGGTCTTGAATCACCTGGCTGAGAAATATTCTAACTCCCAAAGTAAGGGTTTATATGCTGTATTCATTGATCTGAAATCAGCGTTTGATTTAATCCCAAGAGAGAGATTATGGATTAAGCTTCTTGCCTCCTCTATTGACAGGAGATTATTATGGCTGATTATGAATCTGTATAGAAACACGACTGTACAAGTGAGATGTGGTACCCAGGGTAATCTCACAAAATCAATTCCTGCTAATAAGGGTGTGCGTCAAGGTTGTATATTGGCACCTTTACTATTCAACTTATACCTTAATGATATTTCAGCCCTTATCACCTCAGAATCCCGTCACCCACCCAAATTGGGCTCAGCTAGTATTCCTTTATTGCTGTATGCAGACGATGCAGTTCTCCTCTCATTTACCAAAATAGGTCTGAAACAAACACTGAGAGCTTTAGGGGGGTACTGTGAAGAAAACCGCTTAACCATCAATTATAGTAAATCTAAAATCATGGTTTTCTCCAAGAATCAAAGTCGGTCCAACTGGGTCATAAATGGACACAAGTTAGAGCAAGTTAAACACTTCAAGTATTTAGGAGTAATATTCCAGTCATCGTGTGGTTGGGTATCCCACCGGTCCGCTGCTATTCAATCAGCAAATAACAGTGCTAAGGCATTAGTTCGGTTTTTTTACACTAAAGGGGGCCAATTTTTACCAGCAGCACTCAGGGTGTTCCAGGCCAAGGTCTTGCCACAATTGTTATTTGGCATACCTATTTGGATCCTAGGTTTTTCTTCAGCATTAGAACGGATTCTTTCAACCTATCTTCGGAAATTATTTGGAGTACCCAACTGTGTTCCATCAGCTGTTTTACGGCTTGAAGCGGGTTATCATTCAGTTGAATGTATTGCCTGGATGTGGGCCCTAAAGTATTGGCTTAAACTTTTCTATGCTGGCCCTGAGCTAGGATATTTGTATCTTGTAATGAAAGACAATTATACCACCCTTTGGTCTAAAAATATCAAGGAAAAATTGCAGAGAGTAGGCTTTTCAAACAACTTCCTTATTACATATGATCTGCCTAGGGCACAGCAGATTCTGGCTCGCCGTATAAAAGATATTGATATACAATATTCTTTATCCTCTGCCCGCACCACTTGTTCTCCCATCAGTTTAGGATTGCAGTTTAATTTTGAGAAGATGGCACATTATTTACAAAATCTGACCATCTCAAAATACCGAGTTGTGTTTACCAGAGCAAGATTCAATGTCATCCCCTCTGCCTTGCTAGAAGGCCGCTTCAAGGGAACTCCCTACCATGAACGGGTTTGTCCTTGTGGTGAAGGTTCTGTCGAGTGCCTAGAGCATGTCCTATTTTTCTGTACTTTTTACAGGGATGAGAGGTTAAGATTAATTTCACCCCTTTTGCATAAGTTCCCAGGTAGGCCAATCAATTGGTACCTGGTGTATCTGTTAAACGATTCTGAGAAGAGTAAAACAGAAACAGTGGCTAAGTTTCTCCTTTCTGCTGTTAAAACTCGTAAGATTATGACCCATGTAAAACAAACAGCCCCGTCTATTGCTCTTTAAATACCTATATAAATTTCCATCTTGTCCCAGTCTCATATGGACTAGTATCACCCAATATACTTGTAAGTGACTTGGTATATGCATATATGTATGTACATATGTACGCTGTACGAGCATGTCATGAATATTTGTTTATAATGTTATTTTAACATGTTTTATATGTTTTATATATATTGTGATGCCTAATGGCCTGTTGGCTGAAATAAAGGTATGTTGTTGTTGTTGTTGTTTTACCTAGAAGCCTTTTAGTTCCTTTGGGCAGTCTTTGCTGTGAGCTTGCAGAGAGCAGTTCTGGTGGCAAACAGGCCCAGACAGCTGGGAAGGCCATTTCTTACACCATCAGCCAAATTAGTTGCCAACAACAAAGGAATCAGGAGCTGAAAGACCCTGCACCAGCTCCATTGAGTGAGGAGATCAAACCCAGAGAGATGTCACCCTGAAAACAGCTGAAACTCCAACTGTAAAGTACCTTTCATTTCAAGCCTTTTAGAGCTGGGGAGGAGAAAGCCCTTTTCTTTTGTTCTTTAAAATAAACTTCCCCCTTTTTTGAACTGGATATTCAGCATCAGAGCCTTTTTGGGTAAAGGAGTTTGATCTCACCAGGGTACTGGCATTGCACACCCAAACCTGCCACCACCTTTAGTTGGGTGTGTCTTCACAGTGTAAGAATACCTGGTGGCCTTTGCTGTTCCCGTCTGTCAAGACAGAGTCCCAGTGCATGGCCCAGCATTGATGCAAGTTCCCCAAGACTTGCATAGAGGGAGAAGAGACCTTTCTGTGGCTGTGAAAGGGGAGAAGCAAATGTTGCTGTGTTTAGATAGCCTGTCTTGCTACAGCAGCCATCTTGGGTCTACTTCTTCCTGCAGAGTTCTGAGCACATGGTTGGCGGCCATTTTGGATCTGCTTTTTCCTGCAGAGTTCTGAGCACATGGTCAGCAGCCATTTTGAGTACTTCTTCCTGCAGAGTTCTGAGCACATGGTTGGCGACCATTTTGGATCTGCTTTCTCCTGCAGAGTTCTGAGCACATGGTCAGCAGCCATTTTGGATCTACTTTTTCCTGCAGATTTCTGAGCACATGGTCAGGGGCCATTTTGGAAGAGCTTTTTCCACTTAAGTATATGGATAGAGCATTATAAAGAGAATAACATGTGTTTTATGTTTGTTCACATTGCAAATCTGAAGAAAGGAGCTAGAAGACTCTTCTGCCGACTCCAGGTCTGGCTGTGCTGAAGTAGCATAGGAGTGGTGATAGCAGGAGAGCGTGGCAGTAGCAGGCTGTAAGTAAAAATCAGCACTACACCGTTTAGTCCTCTTCATCCTTGCTGAGTTGTTGCTTTGGCAACTAGAACCAGCCAGAATGGATAGGCTTTCTGAAGAAACAGCACATGGACACACACACGACACTCGCTCCCTCAGAGACAGGCACCCAACTGAGAAGGCCCTAGAACTGCTGTTGGAGGAAGAAAGGCACTTAAGTGTGAAAGAACTGCAAACCTGAAAGAGTTTGCAGCATGCTATGTCTTTGCTGTCAGCAGTCTGTGGCTCAGAAGACATGCAAAGAAGAGAGCTTACCCAGCAATCCAGTTTTCTACAGTGGAAAGAAATGGTGAATAAAAGGATCCAAACACTTCAGACCATTAACAATCCCGCTGCAGAATCCAGACTAAAACAGTTTCTGAAAGAAGTTGAGGATAAAGAAAAGGAGTACAGTGCAGTTTTGGACATAGTCAAGTTCTGGCTGCAGAGTTTGGAATTTAATAAAGAGAGTGAAAAGTCCCCTGCCGGCAGTGCCAAATCCAGCAGAGGAGTATACCCAGGGAAACCTCAAAGTGCAAAGAGCTCAAAAACCTGTCACACCAGCAAGTCTTCTTCACACAGACGTGGTTCCCACTCCAGTAAAGGTTGTAGTAGCAGTTCTTCTTCCCATGCTAGCTGGAGTTCGTCTATGGTAGCCCAGCAGTTCAAAGAAGTGGAAAGAATGAAATTGAAGTCTGAAATATTGCATGCCGAAGCAGAAGCAGCAATGGCCAGTGAAGAACTAACCTTTTCCCATCAAGAGGTTGATTTAGAAAAGCAAGAAGCTGCCCTTAAAGCAGAGCAAGAAAGGCAAGAACTTGCTATTCAGAATGAGAAGAAACTTCTACTCAAGGCTAAGGAGGCTTCAAAACTGTCCATAAAGGCCAGGATTTTAGCTAAGACCTTTCAAGATGATCTGAGTGAAGAAAACTTGAGGAAGCTCCTTACACAAGAGCCTAGAGACAGGATGTCTACCTTGTTCTTTGTGGGTGAGAGCTCCTCACAAGACCCAGTGGTCATGTCATCTCCTAATTTAGATGCCAGCAAGACACAATTGCCTGCTGTTCCATGGTTTCATCCTACAGAGGAACTTGTCTGCAAAGAGAAGGTCATTCATCGTGACTGTCTACCTATAAATATGCCAGTCAATGAATCCTTTAGAGACCAGAAACCCATGGCGGGGAGCCAAATTCCCAGCCATGCTAGTGTGGCTATCCAGCAAGCCCCGGCTGCTGAAGCTCCCAAGACTTACAGGCCTAGAGAATCTATGGGCCTGCCTGCCAGTCAAGCTGATTTGCAGACTAAAAGGAGTCCATGCTTCTTCCAGCCTGCAGAGATGATTCCCACTTTCATGGAGTCTTGTTCACCGTTTATGTTTAAAACTCCCAGGAAGGACCTTAGAGACAAGGGAGTCCAGAAATTCTCAGACCTTCCTGAAGACTTCATCTTATGGAAGGTGACTTTTCAGAGAGCCATTAGAGACTTGAAGCTGCAAGCAGATGAGGAGCTCACCTTACTCATGGCATGGTTGGGCCCCAACTTGTCACGTCAGGTCCAGAGAATCTATGCGGCCTACGTGTCAGACCCGGATAAGGCGTTGCAGACAGCGTGGAACATATTAGAGGAGCGATATGGTGCATCAACAGAAATAGAAGCATCCTTATTGAATCGGCTTTATAAGTTCCCAATCTTCAAGTCAAAGGACTACCGTCAGCTTTGGGACTTAAGTGATCTTTTAGTTGAACTTCAGTCTGTAAAATGTAATCCAGAGTTACCTGGTCTAGCTTGTTTAGATCAGTACATCACGCAGAGGCAGGTGCTCCAAAAACTACCCTTTCAGCTCCAGGAGATGTGGGGAAGAGAGGTGTTTTCTTATAAGGAGCTCAACATGCAATGCTACCCACCCTTTAGTTACCTTGTGACCTTTGTGACAAGAGCTGCAAAAGAAAGAAATGACCCACAGACTGGGTTCCCAACCCTGTACCAGAATATGCATCCAGGGAAGACTGTAAAGGAGGACAAAAAAACCTATCAAAGAGATGGGGAAGAACACGTTTGTAGTTAAATCTACTGAGGTCACTCAGTTCAAGTCAGATAAGAAGCCAGAGACTAAAGAAATTCCATGTCCCATTCATAACAAACCACATAGCCTTGCAGATTGTAAAGAGTTCTTATGACAAAAGGCTGGAAATAGCAACTAAAGCAAAGGTTTGCTTCCGATGCTGTGGTTCAAGAAGTCACTTTGCCAAAAACTGCAAAGTAAAGGTGAAATGTGCAGAATGCAGTAGCCCACAGCACTGTTTAGCAATGCACCGTTTTAAATCACCTTCAGTGTCACCTAAACTCAAGAAGAAAACAGAGAGTCCTAAAAGTGAGGCTGCAGAAAAGGCAGTTACACCTACTTTAGAAGCGGAGTCAGTTGTGGCATGCACAAAGCTATGCCAGGACTCAACACAGACTAGGATATGCCATCCAATTTGTCTAGCTGAAGTTTTCTCAGAGAACAAACCTCACTTTAGAAAAAGACTTTATATTGCCCTAGATTCACAGAGCGATGCATCCCTGGCCACACCAGAGTTTTTCAATACTTTTGCAGTCAAAGCCAAGAGGCTTGAATACACCATAGCTACCTGCGCTGGACGACAACGAATACAGGGTAGAGTGGCAACTGAGTTCATGATTTCGCCATGCGGTGGCAAGAGGTGCATTAAACTTCCTCCATTAATAGAGTGCCCCTCTATCCCAAGAAACAACAACCAAATAGCAACCAAGGCTGTAGCTGAAAGTCACGCACACCTGAAGGCTATAGCAAAAGAAATTCCTGCATTGGATGAAGATGCCGAAATTTCCCTCCTGATAGGCTCAGATTGCCCAGAGCTGTTTCAGGTCTTGAAGCAAGCAAATGGACCTCCAGGTGCGCCAATAGCACAGAAATTGCCACTAGGATGGATAGTAATTGGACCTGTGTGTGTCCATAGCAAAAGCCCACCAACAGTGTTCAGTCTTACAGGCAACAGCCAATTTCCGAATTCACGACCCACACAACTACAAAGTTGTCTAAGCCACATTAAAGTCTGTTGCCTTGGTATTATCCCAGACAACAGTGCCATTTTTGAAACTTCATCAAGAGATGAAGACATAGCATTTTCCCGCGAGGAAAGAAAGTTCCTAGACATAATGAATCTAGAGACAGTCCAGAATAGTGAAGGGAGCTGGATGGCACCCCTTCCCTTTAGAGAAGATTGACCAATTTTGCCTAACAACCGTCAACTTGCTGAGAAAAGACTTTTTGCTTTGAGAAATAGAATGCTTAAAGACCCCAATTTAAAGGAACAAATTGTGCAGTTCATTGAAGATCTGTTTATAAGCAACTATGCTGAAAGAGTTCCTTTGTGCAGTGACCCCCAAGAACAATGGTTCCTGCCATACCATAAGGTAACTCACCCACAAAAGCCAGAAAAGGTGAGAATAGTTTTTGACTCAAGTGCAAAGGTGCAAAACATCTCACTCAATGATGTTCTTCTTAAAGGTCCAGACTTGCTTAACAGCTTACTAGGAGCACTCCTGAAGTTTAGAGAAAGGAGAATAGCGGTGACAGCAGACATACACAAAATGTTCTATGCCTTCCTGGTTAAGCCAGAACATCGCCGCTTCCTAAAGTTCCTGTGGTTCCAAAACACAGAAACCTTGGAAAATATCACCGAGTTCCGCATGAGAGTACATGTTTACGGAAATACCCCTAGCCCAGCAGTAGCTAACTACTGTCTTAGAAGGACTGCAGAAACTTATAAAAATCAGTGTAGTACAGAAGCTTATCGAGTAATCAACTCAAACTTTTACGTGGATGACTTACTGATTTCTTTTGACTCAGCACAGGAGGCTAGCCGAGTCGTTAAAGAGGTACAGTCTGTGCTAAACTTGGCTAACATAAAACTTCATAAAGTAGTCTCTAACAGCAGAGAAGTTTTGGAGACTTTTCCTAAAGAAGAGCTTGTTGAAAAGGATGTCACAACAATCTTTGAAGACAAGCGTACACAGAGTAGCCTTGGTATTTTGTGGAATGTCTTCACTGATAGACTTTCGATCAGAATCCCAAAACTTGAACTTCAGACTACAAGGAGGAAAGTACTCTCTTCAATTAATAGTATTTATGACCCCATGGGTATTGCAGCACCAGTGCTTATAGTGGCCAAAAACATCTTTAGAGAAGTAATAATCCAAGTCAAAGACTGGGATGAAAATCTGCCCCCAGCCCTGGACTTAGCATGGAAGGCCTGGGCATCTCAGATCAAGGACATTGAGCATCTTACTGTGCCAAGACAGTATGTTCCTGTAGAGCATGGACCAAATATCATTTATAAGTTACACATTTTTTGTGATGCCTCTGAAAAGGCAATTGCCGCAGTAGTGTATTTGAGAGCAAGGAGTAGCACCGAGAGGCATATAGGATTCATTATGGCCAAAGCAAAGGTAGCACCCAAACAGACAATACCCAGATTGGAGCTGTGTGCTGCTTTGCTAGCTACCCAACTTCTTCAAACCATTTGTACGGAGGTGGAAACAAAATTCCATAGAACATTATTGTATACTGATAGTATGGTCGTATTAGGATACCTCACAAACACTACGAAGAGATTTAAAATGTACATAACCAACAGAGTGATCAAAATTCTTTCTTGCACTCAGCAAAGTCAATGGAAATATGTTCCTTCTGAGTTAAATCCAGCTGATATTGCTACAATAGGAGCTTTAGCCCAAAAGGTGCAGTCATCCACTTGGCTGACCGGTCCAAAATTCCTGATGGAGTTAGATGTTCCAGATCACAACAGAAGTAGAACTGAAACATGTTCTGAGTTACATGAGTGCTTGCCAGAGATTAACAGCTGCAAAATAGACTTGGTAAATGCGCCCAGCATAAGGTTGCCTCATTTAGATGCCAGGAAATTCACAAAGTTCTCTCAGTGGCTGAGTCTCCAACGTGCTCTTGCTAGACTCATCCATTTTATAACTTTCAGAGACAAAGCAGCACTAACAACTATGGACATGGTTAAAGCGGAAACCCTGTTCAGAGTTAGATAAATCATTTTGGGTTTACTGTATAAATGGATAAGTTAGGTCATAGGATGGCAAAATTTCGCTGAAATTTTGAGCGGGGAGTGTGATGTCCAGCCAGGACTGTTTAAATCTCCCCTGCATTTTGCTTTGTTTTCTTTTCAAGGCCTTAGCATGTCTGAGTATAGGAATACTCCATTGTATTAGACTTGTGGGAGGAGCTAAGAATTCCCCTGCATTTTTCTAGGTTTTGGTTTGTTCTTTCCCAGCAAGCTCTGTTTTACCTAGAAGCCTTTTAGTTCCTTTGGGCAGTCTTTGCTGTGAGCTTGCAGAGAGCAGTTCTGGTGGCAAACAGGCCCAGACAGCTGGGAAGGGCATTTCTTACACCATCAGCCAAATTAGTTGCCAACAACAAAGGAATCAGGAGCTGAAAGACCCTGCACCAGCTCCATTGAGTGAGGAGATCAAACCCAGAGAGATGTCACCCTGAAAACAGCTGAAACTCCAACTGTAAAGTACCTTTCATTTCAAGCCTTTTAGAGCTAGGGAGGAGAAAGCTCTTTTCTTTTGTTCTTTAAAATAAACTTCCCCCTTTTTTGAACTGGATATTCAGCATCAGAGCCTTTTTGGGTAAAGGAGTTTGATCTCACCAGGGTACTGGCGTTGCACACCCAAACCTGCCACCACCTTTAGTTGGGTGTGTCTTCACAAAAACCACCTTGCACACATCTCTGAGGATAACTGTGCAAGGTAGGAGAAGCATCTCCATGAACAGGATGATTTCCATGAAGGGGGTGCCATGGTGGACTTTCCAGCTCCAAACTGGTTAGAGGCAAGTGCATAGGAGCACTGGTGTGCAAGCAGCCACAGAGCAATGACAACTCTTTTCCTCTGGGATGGCCATCTTCATGCCGGTGCCTTGCTTCTGCACCTGTGGCCAGAGCACCTCAACCAACTTGCAGAATGTGGACCATATCAGGATCCGGGGCATGGGTGACAAGGTCTTCCAGCAGAGATGCCAGGGCTGGGCAGGTGGGGAGTCAGAGAACCAAAACCCTTAGGACCAGAGGTAAAGGCAGGTTCACGAAGGGGATCCCAGATCAGGAACATGGCAGTCAAAGTCCAGGTAAAGCCAAAGTCCAAAAATAAGCTGAGATTAAAATACATACCAGAAATCCAGAGGCCCTGACGCAAAGGTAGGTCCAGGAAATGAGCAAGGGTCCAAATACAATGAGACAGAAGATCAGGGCAAGCAGAGCAAGATCCATGAAGCAAGGAGCGGATACAGGCAGCACAAGAGACCATGTTGCTGTGGCAAGAGCTAAGAGGGAGAATGCTATTCTTAAACAGCTGTTCCCCACGCTTCTTCGGGTGTACTGCATGAGTGCAGCCAGCTGTGCCTGATAAGTTGGCCCTGGTCCTTTCAAGGCTTCCACAGCCAGGGCCTAGTTCTACAATTCTGCAAGGTGAGGCTGAGCCTGGTTTTGTAGTCAGGGCCTAGTCCTGCAAGGAGAGGCAGATCCTGACAGACAGGGGCATTCGGAGTTCCTCAGCCACTTCTCGTCAGACCACACTGTGCAGATGTAGTGCTCCCACCAATCCGCAATATAAGGGTACACCCACCAATGGTGATTCCCCAGTGTTGCACCACAACAAATACTCAGAGCTGTATAGTTGGTGGCCCCGAGGGCATGAGCTAACATCGGAACACAAGGAGCACTGTGGTATTCTCATTAACTTTCTTCTCTGTTCCTCCCATCTTCATTCCTCCATCCTCCTACATTCTTCCCCTCATCTTATCCATTCTTCCATCCTTTCCACAAACAGAGTGTCTTCTGCAGTGGAACATGTCCAGTGTATCACGGACTCTGATCGTGGCTTGCAACAAGGCAAAAATAGCCATGCAACACTCCAAAACAACTTCCGTGGCTCTTGAACATTAGTCAAAGGACTGTAGGCAGTTTAAGTCTGCACTGACTACTGGAAGGGAAGAATGTAGTGTTTTATTCCTCATTGGCCATGGATTTCACTAAAGTCCAGAATGATAGTGGAAACAAGCCAGTGGTCAATGCAAATCTGGAAACGGTGGATTCTGTGAGGATTTTCCTGAAGTTGTTTCCTAAACAACTGCTTGGACAACAAAGTCCACAATTCACTTGTTAGCTGGAGATGTTGACACTTATAATCCAACACTAAAAAATTCAACACATCTAGAACTACCAGGTTTGGGATTGCTATGCTAAAGCAACGTGCTGTATGTAACAAGCTGTCAATTACGTTTTATCACTGATGTGCATCTTTATTTTTCTCTCTCGCTCCCTCAGTTATTGTCTGTATATATGCGGTTCATTCACTCATTGATCAACATGGATTGGATATGTATTCAATAGTTGCACTAGTTTTGGTCACTAGTACTTGGATTTGGCCTGATATTTTTACCTTGGTTAGGAAACAATGATCCACCCAGTGCAATATTGAAGTGCTTCCTGTTTTGCTAGTTTTCTATAAACAATAAAATTTTGTTTTTGTGAAATGCACCAGTCTCTACCAGCAATGTGAAGTGGTGTTAGACCACAGATAGTGTCACCACTTGACTTTTAGCATGAATGAATGGGCCATGAGAATTGCTGGATATTATGCAATGCCATTGGAAGAAGAATCTGTGGAGGATGCCTGTAGGGAAATGTGTTCCCAATTTTCAACAACCAAGTCTTTGTTGAGGTTGGACTTGGGCTACTTTATCTGGCATCTGGATTGTTTGTGAAGGGGCATTCTAAACCAAGAGAAAGAAAAACAAAACCATCTCAGCATTTTGATTATGTTTTTTAATAGGAAGAAGTAGTTAATACTTAAACATTAACTAAATAATTTTATTCTATTGAATTATTCTGTAGAAAAATAACTAGTTTTTTCCAAACACCTTTCCTCCCAAAACAAATAAGTCTTAGCATCTAAATTTCACAATGTTTTTTTCTAAAGGAAGTCATAATTCAAGAATTGGAAATGCACAATCTGCCTGCATTTGCAAAGGATTGCTGGAGCTTTTACGCTACCAGTGTAGATATGTCCTCATAGTTAGGCATATATTTTGGATTGAGATGCCAAAGGTTTTAATTATTGACCCCTCAAAAAGCCACAGTTCATCTTTTCCTCCATACCTCTACTCAAATTCTGCTGTTTTCAGTAGGGTTCAATTCCTGAATACGTATTGTGAGGAAATCTACCTCTACCTCCCTGATCCAGATTTCTCTTCTTCCACCAGTAATTTAATATCTACTTGGATGACTCATCTCACTTGCTAGCTTGTTCAGTTGGATCCATTTGCAGAAGCTTAGAGGAATACTACACAGCCTGTTGTTGCACTGTGCTTCAGTAGCAGTATTGGAAGTGAAACTATTATGTTCAGATGATGTCACCCCCCCTTTGGTGTTTGTACCGTTGAGTCCCAGAAGTGTTGTTTTTTTTAAAATTCAAGGCCGCTTGGCATCAATAAAAGTAATTCCAACATAAAACCGGCATGATTTACTGTGCAGTAGTAACTTTCTGCAATTGTGATGAGATGATGTGAGCACACGCAAGAGGGGTGGGCATGTCTCCTCTGCCCACAGTTCCCCATCTGTTGTTCCTCCTGCTTCCCTGACATTCAACTTCCGGTGGACTCAGAGGAAAATTACTTCATCCCTGAGTTTTCCAGTAACTTTTTAACTCCAAATTGGCAAAATTCCATGGCTGCTTAATTTAGAAATACTTGCATTTAAAAGAAAGTTTCCTTGCCAATAAAAATAAATACACTCCTCCCCTGCTGCTTTGAAACCCTTGTTCCTTTCACATCCCTGGTCGGTTATCAATCCTTGGTATCAATCCTTTCCCTGACCTGTCAAATCTGCCAGACTATGTAAATTGGATAGCTCTGGGAATTTAAATAACCAGAAACTTCTTTTGCAAAAATGTAACAAAGAACAAAGAGGAGCGTCATTCCGCGAATCCTTCATTCAGCTCACATGGTGTTTTGCTCCCTCACCCTGTATAAACCTTGTTGGCAAAGCAGGTGGCATGTTGGCCTCATAATCAGGAGGTTGTGAGTTTCAGGCTCACATGGGGCAAGCTTTTTTTTTAATTTATCATTTTTAGCATTTTAGGATTTCCTCCCTGCCTCCTCTTCTTCCTTGGCAGTGTAATTAAAATCCCTTTTTGTTCCCAAAGGGATGAATGTGAGTGGGTAAATCACTCTGATCTTTATAAGGTAAGCAAAAAAACAGGAAAGCCATGAACGGTCACTAGCATGCAATGTTTGATCGGTTACAAGAGTGCCCCCTTGAAATAGAAAGTAGACTTTTAAAAAGTATTGGCCGGAATCCTGTGTCAGCTACTTAGTTTAGTATCTTAAATAACAAACATAAGTCTTTTGGGGAGGGGGGAGAGGAGGGGGGAGGAATTGCTAAAATGCTAAAAACGATGAAAGAAAAGGTTGCCTCATGTGAGCCTCAAACTCATGACCTCCTGACTATGAGACTGACACGTTGCCTACTTCACCAACAAGGACTATACACAGTAAGGGAGCAGAACACCATGTGAGCTGAATGAAGGATTCATGGAGTGATGCGGTAGATTTTTTTCTTAAAGGGGTGAATGCACAAAGAAAGTAAAAGAACTGACATTCTAAAGATGAAGGAGGAGGAAATCGTGGGGAGGCATGGTTTTCATATGCTGTGCGGTGTGCTTGTAGTAACCTGTTGTTCCATTTCAGAAACAGAATGGAGGGCACTGTGCAGTAGGTAAGGTTTGTATTCCTCAATACTGCTGCTTCGTTATGTCATGGTATAATCACTGAAAAATATTCTCAAGTCGTATCCTTCTTAGTTGAACAGCTAAGAGGTAGGATTTCATTTTTTAAAAAAAAAACAAAGAGCTACAAGCACGTAATTAGTGACATGTATTTAGTGGCATGTACAACAAGTTTTTCACTTTTTGGCTCAGTTACCAAGAAGCAAAAGGACGTAATTGCCACAGTTATGTATATTGTGGAAGTTGACATTTCTTGGTGCAGAATCTGGGTTATTTTGGCAAAAATTTTAGTTATATTTTCAAAACCAAGTGCAGACTCCAGATAAACTGGGTAGGTTCATGCTGTGCAAATTGCATACAAATATTCTTCATGCATGAATGACCAGAAATACAGGAAGCAAATAAGGAGGAATTGGTGTCACTTTCTTGCTTGCAAATGAGACTAAGGACTTTATCAGACGCACTAAATATGGTGTCATAACGACACCACTGTGGCGTTTTAGTGCTGCCATTGCTGGCATGCGAAACCTCGGACCATTTAAATCTCATCACTGCAGTGAGAATGGCCCATCCAGCACGAACACTTCCAGGTGAGACTGGGACATCCAGGTACATTTCGCTCTTTTTATGACCACCCCCGGGTTACTTCGGACTTCCAAGGTGTGTTTTTGTGCTTTTTGTAACTTTTAATGTATTCGTTTTGTTTTATTTTTTGAATTTTCTGTGTGACAAAGTCTCACAAAATTTCTAACGAGGAAGTGAATGGGGCTCCATTCACTTCCTCTTTATTGCCGGGACTGCCTTTGCTTAGAGAGGAAGGTAAGTGCAGTGGGGGGGGAGCATAATGCCGGCAAAAGAATGCTCTAAGGGGGATCGTATGATAAAGTCATAAATACCATTCCCACAATTAGCAACTGCATGCATGACCGTTTAAAAATAAATTACAGGCATGTCCCTCTCCCCAGACCCAGACCATGGCATGGGAGAAGGGGAAGATTTACCCTGTGACCTCCAGTACAGTCTCAGTCAAGGTCCCCTCCCAACCATCTGGCCAATCCAGTTTTCTATCAATAGAATAGAGGAGGTTCCAGAAGAAATGCAGAGGAATTCCTCAGGACCGTGAGCAAGATGATCTTCCCAAAAGGCAGAAGGTGAGATGATGCAGGTGCCACAGCCAGGAGGGGCTTTTTGAGTAATGTGGGGACAGGAGCAGAGGGTCAGCTGTGGAGGTTGTGGCCTAGGAATAGCAGGACCAGGAACGTGGGGTCACTGTTGTCCAGAATGTCCTCTGGAGGAAAAAAGGAAAAACAACAAGGACAAGAGAGGGAAAGATTATTCATGAGACTAAAAGGCATCTAGGAAGTCAAGCTAGATCTGGGTGCAGATAAGAGTAAGGTTGGGCATATATTAGGACTCCAAGTGAGCACATAACATACCTTTTTCACTTTAATTGCCTTTGCCCCTAGATATTGTGAACCTCAGCTCCTATGATCCCTTACCAATTGCCATGAAAGGTGGAAC
The DNA here is from genome assembly GCA_030847615.1 of Gambelia wislizenii. NCBI lineage: Eukaryota > Metazoa > Chordata > Lepidosauria > Squamata > Crotaphytidae > Gambelia > Gambelia wislizenii. The sequence continues at coordinate 241,465,402 of JAUMIR010000002.1, read as the reverse complement.
AACTGGGAACTGCAGTTGAAAATGTCACCAGGCTGAGGAAATCTTTGCTGTAATATACCCAGGGCTTTCAGGAAGTTCTTAGGCAGTGTGAGAGAAATTGGGAATTTGCATGGTCTGAAAGCTGAAAGTGGTGTCAAAATCCATGCTGTTTGTATTCTTAGACTAGGGACTATCATATTATAATCCTTTTCTGTTCTTTTGCCGGCATAATTTGTGACATTTTATGCTGTCAAACGAACCCCCCTTTACCACACTTACCTTCCATCCCATCCAAAGTCAGCCCTGGCAATGACGGAGGAGTAAACTGAGCTCCATTCACTTCCTCGAATGAAATCTCATGGATTCACACGAGGACATGAGTTCACAGGGCCAGTTTAAAGGCCCTGCAGCAGCTGCATCCACAGGGGGCGCATCATTGTGGGGGGCCCATCATAACCCTCCTCCTACAAAACATTGTTAGTAATAATCTGAATATCCTATACTGTGGTTAAGTTAGGTTAGGTTACATTGACCTGAGATAAATATATGGGGCCCCGAAAAGAAAGCATTGCAGCCCCCCCCCCCCCCCAAATTCCTTAAAGTGGCCCTGCAAGTGTGGGGAATTTAAAAAAAAAACAAAACAAAAATAACACACAAAAAGTTTTTAAAAGCACCGCAACACACTTAAGAAGTCCCACGTAAACCAGTTAGGTTTATAAAAAGAGCATCACCTGCCTGGATGTTGCGATCTCACCCAAAGTGTTCTGGCCAGACCAGCCATTGACACTGGAATAATGCAAAAAAGGCGTGTGGTTTCAAAAACCAGCAATGCTGGCAAAAAAGAACCACGGCCAATCTATTGATGGCTTAGTGCATCAATAAAACAGAATGGCTTTTTGACAAGGCATAAATGCAAAAGGATGATATCTGGTATGTCCACCTTCTCACATCTGTGTGGTGCCATTATGAAGCCATATATAATATTTCTGATAAAGTCCTAGGTCTCCCACCATCCTGTGAGGTTTTGAGCTTGTTTATGTACGTATGCAATTTGGATTCAAGCTACCATTGGTTGCTGCCAAACCTAACAGAGGAGTCAGATCCCAAAGAGATACACTGATGTTCCTAAAGCACCCTGTTTGTGAGACCATAGCATAACTACATGAGTAGGAGTGCTTGCCTGTGTGATAACTTTTACATTACATACATAGAGGGTAGGAGACGTTTGATCCATAATACAAGCTGGCAAAAGGAAGGAATAGAGGACTTGTTCTGCTTCCATGAGTCAATAGGCTCACCTCGTGGACCGGACAGTGGAGTTGGGCATACCACTCTTGGAACAGCAAACTGAACTGGAATGCCAAACCCACCAAGAGAAGTGTCCAGAATAAGATATTCCAGTTGGGAGTTCTTTTCTTATTACTGATGGAGGAGTTAATGATGCCTGTGAAGAAGAATTGGAGGAAGGATATTAGTTGTGCATAATCCAGAAACTAGGCTGAGCAAAAGAAACCTTCACCATCAGTTCTGAGAGCTTTTGCTCTGGTGCTCTTTTGGACGCATCTTCTAAAATGTTTAGAATATATGAAGAACTATGTGGTGTCAGACAAAAGTGTCTTTTAGTCCAGCAATCTGTTTCCAGACTGAACAGCAGGTAGTCTATAGGAAACCCAGCAGGAGATCACATGGATGCTGTTGCATTCTATGCTTATGCTTTGGGCACTGTGAACATGAAGAGAATGGACCAGGCCTGAATAGTCTGGAAATCATAAACTCTGGATGTTAAGATGGATTTTGGGAACTGTACTGACTACAAGGTGCTAGGATCTGTCCTTGAGCAATGGATGGGATGAGGAAAAAGCCAGAAGGAATATGCAGGATACACCTTTCAATAGGGTCAATGAAGATGTCCCAGCATGTGCATTATTCTGCTTTAGGGCTCATCTACACCAGCCAGGATATAGCAGTTCCCCACTCCATAGCCATATCCTGGCTATGGAGGTGGCTCATTCTGCCCCCGGTATCTGAAGAAAACTGTACACAGCCAAACAGGAACACTGGCCTGTTGCTTCAGCCACCACCACCATTCCCCCTGCTCTGCTGGGACTGGGCAACCAGCCGCACCATATGACAAGCCCCCTGCATGTGAGACTGAGAGAGTGTGACTTGCGCAAGGTCGCCCGGTGGGTTTCCCTGGCTGTGTGGGGATTTGAACCATAGTCTTCAGAGTCGTAGTCCACCACTCAAACCACTACACCATGCTGGCTTTTACTTGGATTCTAAAGAAGAAACAAATCCTATGATCACTAGTCCAAAATAATTGTCTTAATTTTTCTATCTCTCCTGTAACTTTCCCCTAAATCCAGAAATATGCTTATATTCTTAGAATAAAACTCTTTTTTAAAACTTTCTCTTTACAACTTCTGCCTGGGGAATAGCAGATAGCCATTTCTACAATAGCTGGATGAGATGTTTATATTTATTAAGACAACACTGACCTCCTAAGACAGCCAAGATCAAGAATGTGGACAAGGTTGGATAGAAGAAGCCAAAGCTCAATGTGAGGACATATTCATGGGCAACACCTGAGAGAATGAAGGTAGACAGCAGAGCCACAGGCCGAGCCTTCCCTTTGAATACCTGGAAGGCAAGGAGCACAGGTGAGTTACAGGGTGGAGTCACAAAGGAAGCAACTGCGCATGTCTGATGAGGGAGAGGGGATAGTTCTTCCAGGTCAAAAGTGTATTGTCAGGATTGGGGAAGCTGTAGTCTGCCAACTGCTAGATGCCAGATGCCACCCTCCCTGATCATTGGCCTACATGCTTGGGGCTGAGGGGACTTAACGTCAAAAAAGATCTGACAGATCAACATCTAGAGGGCCACACGTTCCCCACTCCTGCTGTATGCACCCATTTTTCTGTTTTGAATATTCACCCAATCAACCAGCCTATTTAGTGTGGTTTTCCCAAGCCTTACCTACCCACAGGAGGTCCTGATAGACATAATAGTAGAGCCAGTCATGTACTACCACATTCCATTTCCGATAGAATTCAGTAAAAGATGTGGCGTTCCACCAGTCCTAAGTGACGTGAAAAGAAAAAGGAAATGACAAGTAGTTTGGAGAGGCAGCATTCTGGATGCCACTGTGGCCATTTCCCCCAATATCTTCTCCACTACACTTAATTTTATAGCCTGTCGGGAACGAGATGCTCTCCAGTCCATATTCCAGCTGGGGAATTACACCCTGTACCTTGTACAACAACTGGGGTTAACTACACGGCAAAACAAAAAAAACAAAAAAAAGGAAGAATTCAAGAAGAATCTCATTGGTCCTCACATTCTGTTGGCCACATCCGTACTATTTGGAGGGGGGTAGCAAAACCCCCCATGAAAACCAGTGATTTTCCATCCCTCCATTTTCCATGGTCTTTTTTTAGTGCTGGAAAACCCACATAATTGATTGTCTGATCAACCAGCAACCATCTTGAAATAGGGGCACACAGCAGTGCTGAGATGTAATTAGTCGTAACTCGGAGGGGACAGGCTTGCAAGGGATGCCTTGCAATGCAGGGTCTGCCACTGTTGAATGGCCTTGCTTTGAATCTTCTGCTGCCTCTGATGCCCGGAGCCAGGCTCCTGTCCCTTCTCCTCCTTGCTGCCAGTGCTTCTCGCCCAGGCTGTGAAACCCCAGCGCTCTCCCCATCCCCAATTGCCCACTGCCTGCTTCCTGGCATGTTGGCTTGCTTTCGGGCTGGCTCGCTTCTGCCTGCCCAAGCGGCCCAACTTTTCCTGCTGCCTCCTGGTCAGACTCATCCCTCATGACTCAGCCGTAGCAACGCGTCCCACCCAGTGCCCTGGCCGTTAGTGTCTGCTGCAGCTGAGGGCTCGGCCTCCATGACTGATTGATGGATAGCCAAGCCCTCAGCCACATCAGCCACCAAGGGGTGGAGCACTGGGCAGGGTGGGTGAGTGTCAAGCTGGGCAGACCTGGCACAAACCCACACAGACTGCCTGCCCCGGGAGGCTGCCACCACTGCCACCAGGGACACGGAGGGATGGGCAGTGGAAGGACCACCACAGAAGGCTTCCCCCCACTGAGCCCTGGCCGACAGACAGTCACTTCCCTGTCCCCAAGCCGAAGGTCTGGGCTGATGGAGGGAGGGAGGGAGCGAGGGTCTCTCACCCAGACCTGTAGCTGGTTTTTGAAGCAATCTCGGGCAAGCATCAGCCATAGAAGCTATGCCATATATTCTCTAGCTGGCCCCACCACAGGCTCTGGCCCCCCTCTTTCAGCTGCCATCACCCTTCATACACCAACATTTGTATTTGTTTCTTTTCTTTTCTTTGTAACTGGGAACACTTGAAATTTCTTTGCAAAATGTGAATGCTAACACTTACAGGGATCCAAATGAGCCACCAGGCATGTGCAAATGGAACAAAATATAAAACAGCCCAGTCCTTTCCCTGGAACCTCCCCAAGCCCCTTCCCTCACCTTGTAGAAGGTGCGGTCCGCAAAGCGCAGCATTTCTGCAAAGGCATTAAACCAACAGTGGAGCAAGCCAAACAAGGTCAGGAATGCCAAATACAATGCTGTGGGGGCAGATGGAGAAAAAACATTAGTTTCTTAAACTGGAATATATTTTACAGATCTGTCACAGAATTTGGCAACACCGGAAGAATTTACACCATAGTTCTCTGTATATTAATCAGTAGGAATTTGCATCATTGCCTCCCAGGTAAAATCCAAGCAAAATAATTTGGGAGACATGAGCTTATGCTCTATGAATCAGTAGGAATTTGCATCCCCAGCTGTATCTGCACTGCAGAAACAATCCAGTTTGACACCACTTTAGATGCCATTGCTCAATGCTATGGAATTCTGGGATCTGTAGTTTTTGTGAGATATTTAGCCTTCTCTGTCAGAGAGCTCTGGTGCCACAACAAACTGCAAATGCCAGGATCCCATAGCATTGAGCCATGGCACTTAGAATAGTGTCCAAGTGGAATATTTCTGCAGTGTAGCCATTGCCTCCCAGATAAAAATCCAAGGAACATTCCTAGCCTTTATGGTTTTATTCTTTTCTTCCATTGGGGCATAGCTTGGGAGACAATATTGGATGACATGAGGTTATGCTGTCCACCCCGAAACATGCACACAGAATTTCCTTTGAGCCCAAGGCTTGAGCATTGTTCACATAAAAAAACCAAATTAATAAAAACATTTTCCATCTAAGTGGAAACCAGTCATTACTCTATAAGAAACTTATACAAAATATAACTACTTTTTTGAAGTATATTTCACTAAAATATAGTTTCTTAATGCTTTAATGGTTGTGCATACATTTTTCCTTATTTAATGACACTTCCTGTAATCAAATTAATAGAGGAAAACAGTAACACATCTTAGATTCATAAACTTCCTACCCTTCCACTTCTGATGATTAATGTTTGTCTATCACTCCGTTAATTGTTTTAGCCTTTACAACAGATAACTTTAGCATAATAAAGTTGTATTTTAAGATTTCAATTTGTTCTATGTTCCTTTTTATTGAATTTATTATCCAATTCCATTTTATGTATATTTATCTTAATTGATTAACTACTATATTTGGACCCCATTCCTTTTCCAAATAGCTTATCACTTCTTCCCAACTTTCCTGATGTTTGCTTATTGTTCTTTCTTTTAGATAATAAGTAAGTTTATCCATTTCATATAAGTCTACAACCATTATGATCCATCTCTTTGTAGTTGGAATTTCATCAGTTCTCCATTTCCGGGCAAATACTAGTCTGGCTACAGTTACCATATATATCAAATTTCTTTCAATTCTGAACCTGAGTCTTCCACCGATTTTGGAGATAAAATTCTGGATTGAATTGTATATTATTTTAAATATAATATACATATATAATATGTAAAATACACAAATATAAAATATACAAATAGAATCTGTAAAATATATTTACATCAATATATGTATTTTTCCATTTTTTAAAAATTTCTTTATAACTCCACCATAAATGATAAAAGATTCCTTTTTCTTCTTCACATTTCTAACACATTACTGTAATTACCATACATAGTAGCAATTCTATCAGGAGCTAAGTACCATCAGTAAAACATTTTATAAAATTTTTCTGTAATGGTTATTGCACTTATTGTTTTCATTCCTTTAGTCCAAGATTTTCCCAGTGACCTAAGTTAATAGAATGGCCTATGTTCTGAGACCATTGATTCATAGTATTTTTGATAATCTCTTCTTCTGTCTTTCATTTCAATAACAGTTGGCATATTTTTGATAATCAGTGTTCCCCACTAGAAGTTCTGATTTTTTCAAATTCTGATTTTTTGTCATTTTCAATTCCATAGATCTTTTTGTCTTTCTTAAATTGTTCTATTAATCGTCTATGAAGGAACAATTGACATGTGATGCCCATCTCTTTTAACCCATCTGGTTCTTTAATTGTGTAGCTATTATTTTCTAGTTTTAATAATTTATCATACATTATCCATGTTTCAGCTTTCATTTTTTGGTTTTTATGAAAGGCTTCATATGGAGAAATCCACAGGGATGTCTTTGAATAAAAGTATGGGTTATATTTCCACCAAATCCTTAATAATGATTTTCTAAAACGATGATGATTAAAATCTTTGATCTTTGTGTATTGTTTTTGCCACAGAAAAGCGTGAAATCCCAGTCTTTGGTCTGTTCCTTCTAGAAGTAATATTCTTTTATTTGTTGGATTAATCCAATCTATGATCCATGTTAAAGATCTTGCTTGGTAATATAGCATGAGATCTGGAACAGCCAAACCACTGCATTCCCTACTATCAATCATCACTTTCCATTTAATTCATGGCCTTTTTCCTTCCCAAATAAGTTTGGTTATTTATCTTTATCCATCTTTGAAGGGCTGGTCATTATTATAGATAGAGTCAAAAATAGTAGGTTTGGTAATATTGTCATTTTTATTGAAGCAATCCAGCCTATTAATGACAATTTAAATTTTGACCATCTGTTCAGGTCATGTTTGACTTCCACCCAAATCCTTCTGTAATTATTACCATATGATTCTGTGTTGTTGTTGTTTTGTGATATATTGATTCCCAAGTATTTAGCTTTCTTAACTACTTTAAATTTAGAGATTTTTGACAAATCTTCATTTTTTGTTAAATTTTTAGTAATCATTACTGTTTTTTCTTTGTTTATTTTTAATCCTTCATTGTTTCCAAATTCTTGTAAGGTTTCTAGTAGTGGTTCGATACTTTGCACAGGGGTTGCTAATGTTATTGCTATGTCATCAGCGAAAGCTTGAATTTTATATGTCTGCTCATTCAGTTTAGCTCCTTGAATTCTTTCATCTTTCCTGATGTTCCTGTTTAAAATTTCCAGTATAAGATTAAAAAGTAGAATAGATAGCGGGCATCCTTGTTGGGTTCCTTTGCTTATTTTAATTGGTTTTGTTTTTTCACTGTTCACCAAAACTTGAACTCTTTGTTTATTATATATTGTGCAAATCCAATAAATGAAGCTATCCCCAAATTGCATGCCTTTTAAAATTTAAATCATAATCTTACATTTTAAACTATGAAAAGCTTTTTGAGCATCTAGCAAAATCAGTGCAAATGATCTTTCATTGTGCTTCTCATAATAGTCTATTAGATCACTTATGCACCTAATATTATCTTTTAAATGTCTTTTTAAAAGAAACCCCACTTGCTCTTCTGAGATTCAGCTATTTAAAAGATTTTTTTTAGTCTTTTAGCTATGATCTGAGTGAAAATGTTATAGTCCATATTTAAAAGAGAAACTGGCCTATAATTCTGAGATAATGTAATGTCTTTGTCTTCTTTGGGAATAAGTATTATATCTAGACAAAAGGTATTCCCCTTGCATTCCTTGAGGATTTTTATCACAATCTAGACAAAACCTGAGATTGTGAGTGAAAAATGGAGGTGGGAAGAGAAGGACTTGTATAGGGCTGATGGTGGTGGATGGTTAAGATGGAGGCCAAAGTGAATCAGCTTCCATCTGACAAAACCTCTCCGGCTACACCCCTGACTTTTTCCAGTTGATTATTACAGCTCATCTCCCTCATACAAATCAGGCCACTGCTCTATCCACGTACCTGGCAGTGTTGCATTGAAGACAGAGAGCTCCAGAGTTCTGAGAGTGAAGGGCTGCTTATGCATGTTGCTGAAGATGGGAACACAGAGGTACTTGAAGATGACAGATAAATAAAAAATGCACCCAAGGAACTGTGTGACAGAAGAGGAAAGCTTCTTAATATGTGGATATGCTTAAGGTTGGCATGAACACAACATCAGGGTTCACCAGGACCTTTAAAATAATATTTTCCAGCTGTGCTTGAAGCAGCTGGATTCTGTGGTTTCTTTAATTTCCCACAATGCCCTTCTATGGCATCACTCTTAGCCAGGGCATTGTAGGAACGTCAAGTGACTGTCTTTTGGCAGCCACTGCTATTTGGAGCATTGCTGCTCAGCAGCCCCACCGTCATGTATGGCTTCCAGGGCACATCAGCAGCAGAGGGGCCCCAACAGATGGCCCTTTTGCCCAGCGACCCCCAGACTTGGAATCAGCTGGGCTGAGGCTGAAGAGGATATGGAGTGACCTTGAATGCTCTCCTCACTGATGGAAAGGTCAGGTATGAAGATCAGTGTATGGAAACCTTGTTTTGTGTCTCTCACCTTAGCAAAATTCTCGATGACATAACTCCAACGAACACAGGGTGTCCTATGAGTATTACAAGAAAAATAGCAGGTGTTGGGCAAGGTTTTCTGCATTTCAAAAATCACTTTCCTTACTTAGGAAAGCTTATTGAAGGGTTGACGTTCTGTACAACAGTCCTCCACACGCATTTCTGAAGAAAATGCTAAGAAGAACATAGCAGCTCTCTCCACCCCCCCCCAATGCTGGCTGTGGATGATAGGAATTGCAGTCCAGCCCATCTGCAGGGTGCCAGGTTCAGAAACACCGCACTGGCCTTTCTGAGGCTGTGCCTCTCCCCCAATTCTTGATCCCAGCCCCCCTTATTTTGAAGCTAATGATCATTGTACAGGAATGGGAGAACGTATAAGCCAACTAAGGGTGTGTGTTGAGAGGACTCACCTTGGGTAGCTCTCCCTGTAGATCAAAGTAGGGCAGAAGAGAAAATACAGGTAAGAAGAGAACTGAGGTGGCTGCATCTTCCCTGGAAGGAGAGAGAAGGAATCAAAGGGGGAGCACTGAGGGAGAAGCAGAGAGAGAAGGGTTTGTGCGGCATGATGAGAAAAGGCATGTCCTGGAACAGAGATGGGAATCCTATCACACCAGCACTTCTTGCTGAAATCCCCTCTTCTGCTCAACCTTTCAGGGTTCAGGGTCCTCTCTTTCACCTGGGAAGAAGGAGCTACAAGCCCTGGAAACCAGGTGGGAGTCTTTCATCCTTAACAACCCCAGAGGGGCCCCAAATCAAACTCACCGTCTTTTGACCTGGCCCGAAGGATGGGAGGCACAGTTTCCCGCAGGAAGGAATAGCTTTTCATCAGGAACCGGATCTAGGCAGGAGGGAAAAACCAGTGGTGAGACTGTGTGTATCTGAGACTTAGGACATTGTCAGACATGGCAAAAATTGCAGGATTATGGTGTCAGTAGCACAAACACATCCCACTATTACATGGCATCCTCATCTTCGCACGCTTACTGTGTACTGCAGCCATAAAAAAGGCATTGCTTTCATTTGATGGGAAAAGCCATCAAAAGATCTTCAATATAACTTTTTTCACAGCATTGAAGAGCATGTGGAACCACGTCCTGCTGTAATCGTGAGATTACAGCATGAATGGGTGGTCCTCTTTCCCCCCATCCCCATTCCCAACAAGAACAACATCTAGGTGAAAACATGACAACGAAGCACAGGACACCCTTTTTATGAACTGCCCCATTTAGTCTGCATGTTTTTAGGTTTGTTTCAGTGCTTATGTGTTTATTTACTTTGTTTTGTTTTTTTAAATAATTTTTATTAATTTTAAAAATTAAACAGCATACAATTTCTACATAAAACTTAACAAACATATATAACAGTGATTCCCTCCACCGAGGGACTTCCCTTTACATTCATCCCTCTTTCCAAAATACCATTGTTTCCAACTCAGGTTTGCTTCCTCTCCCCTTTATTAATACAAATTCTAAAAATTTACTCCATTTTCCCCAAAAAACATTCTTATTTAGCCCTCCATTTTCCCCTTAACCATATTTGTTAATTTCTTATTTATAGCTATATTCCATACTTCTTCATACCATTCTTCTATTTTGTATTCACCTTGTATTTTCCATTTCTTTGCTATTATTAACCTTGCTGCTGTGAGCAGATTTGTTAGTAAATACTTAACAATTTGAGATTCTTGTATTTTTTCACAATATGATAATAATGCTATTTCAGGGTTTAGATGTATATTTATCTCCAATATTTCACTTATTTCCTTCATTACTATTTTCCAAAATTTCTGCACATATTTGCAATTCCACCACATATGCATATACGTTCCCAATTCTTGGCAACCCCTCCAACACTGTGCTGAATACTTTTTAATCTACCGTATATTCCGGCGTATAAGACGACCCGGCGTATAAGACGACCCCCCAATTTATAAGGTAAAATGCAGAGTTTGTGATATATTCGCCCTATAAGACGACCCCCCTCTTCCAACGCATAGCCCCCGCATGCCCCTCCTGTGCTCCCTTCCAGGAGGGAGCGCAGGAGGAGGATGCGGAGGCTGTGCGCCCAAAAGGGGCGAATCGCGGTTTGGCCGCGCAGCCTCTGCATGCCCCTCCTGCGCTCCCTTCCAGGAGGGAGCGCAGGAGGGGGATCCGGAGGCTGTGCAGCCAAACGGGGCATGTTCGCCCCTTCTCCCCACCTTCCAGGATGGTGGGGAGAAGGGGCGAATCGCGGTTTGGCCGCGCAGCCTCCGCATGCCCCTCCTGTGCTCCCTTCCAGGAGGGAGTGCAGGAGGGGGATCCGCAGGCTGTGTGGCCAAACGGGGCTTTGGGGAAGGGGGGAGGCTGGGCGGAGGGTGGCTGGGGGAGGGGGCTTCGCAGCCACCCCCCCTCTCCAAAGTGAGCCTTTGGGGAAGGGGGGTGGCTGGGCGGAGGGTGGGCGGGTGGCAGGGTGTACGGGGCTTCCGAGCCCCCCTTCCTTTCGGGAGGGGGGTGGATGAGCGGGGGGTGGGCGGGGGGAAGGGAGGAGGGGGCTTCTCTGCCACCCCCCTCCCTGAAAGCCGCAGTTCCGCTGCTTTCAGGGAGGGGGGTGGATGCGCGGGGGTGGGCGGGGGGAAGGGAGGAGGGGGCTTCTCCGCCACCCCCCTCCCTGAAAGCGCGTTTCTGCTGCTTTCAGGGAGGGGGGTGGATGCGCGGGGGGTGGGTGGGGGGAAGGGAGGAGGGGGCTTCTCTGCCACCCCCCTCCCTGAAAGCTGTGGTTCCGCTGCTTTCAGGGAGGGGGGTGGATGCGCGGGGGTGGGCGGGGGGAAGGGAGGAGGGGGCTTCTCTGCCACCACCCCTCCCTGAAAGCGTGTTTCCGCTGCTTTCAGTGAGGGGGGTGGATGCGCGGGGGGTGGGCGGGGGGAAGGGAGGAGGGGGCTTCTCTGCCACCCCCCTCCCTGAAAGTGCGTTTCTGCTGCTTTCAGGGAGGGGGGTGGATGCGCGGGGGCTGGGCGGGGGGAAGGGAGGAGGGGGCTTCTCCGCCACCACCCCTCCCTGAAAGCGTGTTTCCGCTCCTTTCAGGGAGGGGGGTGGATGCGCGGGGGCTGGGCGGGGGGAAGGGAAGAGGGGGCTTCTCCGCCACCCCCGTCCCTGAAAGCCGTGGTTCCGCTGCTTTCAGGGAGGGGGATGGATGCGCGGGGGGTGGGCGGGGGGAAGGGAGGAGGGGGCTTCTCCGCCACCACCCTCCCTGAAAGCATGTTTTCGCTCCTTTCAGGGAGGGGGGTGGATGTGTGGGGGGTGGGCGGGGGGAAGGGAGGAGGCGGCTTCTCTGCCACCCCCCTCCCTGAAAGCGCGTTTCCGCTGCTTTCAGGGAGGGGGGTGGATGCGTGGGGGGTGGGAGGGGGGAAGGGAGGAGGGGGCTTCTCTGCCACCCCCTCCCTGAAAGCTGCGGTTCCGCTGCTTTCAGGGAGGGGGGTGGATGAGCGGGGGGTGGGTGGGGGGAAGGGGGGAGGGGGCTTCTCCACCACCACCCCTCCCTGAAAGCAGCGGTTCCGCTTCTTTCAGGGAGGGGGGTGGATGCGCGGGGGGTGGGTGGGGGGAAGGGAGGAGGGGGCTTCTCCGCCACCACCCCTCCCTGAAAGCGTGTTTCCGCTCCTTTCAGGGAGGGGGGTGGATGCGCGGGGGCTGGGCGGGGGGAAGGGAGGAGGGGGCTTCTCCGCCACCACCCCTCCCTGAAAGCGTGTTTCCGCTCCTTTCAGGGAGGGGGTGGATGAGCGGGGGGTGGGCGGGGGGAAGGGAGGAGGGGGCTTCTCCGCCACCCCCCTCCCTGAAAGCCGCGGTTCCGCTGCTTTCAGGGAGGGGGGTGGATGCGTGGGGGGTGGGTGGGTGGAAGGGAGGAGGGGGTTTCTCCGCCATCCCCCCTCTCTGAAAGCCGCGGTTCCGCTGCTTTCGGGGAGGGGGTTGGATCAGCGGGGGGTGGGCAGGGGGAAGGGAGGAGGGGGTTCTCCACCACCCCCCTCCCTGAAAGCCACGGTTCTGCTGCTTTCAGGGAGGGGTGTGGATGCACGGGGAGTGGGCGGGGGGAAGGGAGGAGGGGGCTTCCTAGCCACCCCCCCAAAGCCGCGGTTCCGCGACTTTCGGGAGGGGGAGTGGAAGCGCGGGGGGTGGGCGGGTGGCAGGGAGGAGCACTTTGCTTCACCCCCTGCCCGATCTCCTGCCTCTTCGCTCCGTTTGCGAAGAGGCAGGAGATAGGCAGGCAGGTGAAGCAAAGTGTATCCGGCGTATAAGACGACTGTCGATTTTGGAGGGCACTTTTGAGTGCTCAAAAGTCGTCTTATACACCGGAATATAGGGTATTTAATTCAATCTTACTGGGGTTAAATACCATCTCCATATAATCTTATAGTAATTTTCTTTTATTCTTACTGATAATGTTTTCAAATGTTGCATATTCCATATTTTTTCCAACTTAGATTTGTCTATTACAGTTGCTACATCTGTTTCCCAAACATCTTTTAGATAATCTTGTACTTCTTTATCTATTAACATTTTATATATTTTGCTTGTAATACCTTTTATAATCGTTTTCTCTTGAATAGCTTTCATAGTCAATTCCTCAAATTTTGTACTTTTTCTACAACTTCCCTCCTTTAAAGATTTTTTTGTCCATTGTTCTAACTGTATCAGTTTAAACCATGTAAATCCTTGCTCCTTTAATATTTTTTCCATATAATTTTTATTTTTCATTTTCCCCATCCATTCGTTCAACCTTATTATTTCTTGTCTTCCTAATTTTGCTTCCACTTCATTTCTTAAATTTGCTGGGAAACCCTCTATTACGGGCGTTAATGGAGATATTCCTGGAACTAATACTTTTTTATATTTATTCCATATATCTAATATATTTTTTAAAGAGACAGATTATATTGTTTCCCTAAATTTCTTTTTTGGTTAACAAAAAAATATATTTCTTAATTTTAACTCTATCTCTTGTTTATTTATTTCCATCCATTCTATTTCCTTCATTTCCGCAACACTATCAATAATATATCTCAATTGATTAGCTACGTAATATAGCTTTAAATTAGGTAGACCTAAACCTCCTTTTTTGGGGGATTTATACCATCTATTTTTATTGATTCTTGATCTTTTGCCTCCATTACAATAATTATTTATCATATTTTGCCACTTTTTAAATTCCATCTCTGATACTTTAATAGGCAGCATTCTGAATAAAAAAAATTATTTTTGGTAATATTTTCATTTTAACAAGCGCTATTCTTCCAAACCATGACAATTTAATTTCCCCATATTTCTCTATTCTTTTCTCCATATCTTTCCTTAACATAGTAAAAAAAATTCCTCTTGTTTTTCCAATTCTGCCACAATATTTATTCCTAAATATTTTATTTGCTCTTTTATTTTAATATATTTCTTTTTACTCTTCATATTTTTTTGCTCTGCCTCTGTATAATTAAATATCATCATTTCTGATTTATTCCAATTTAATTGTAAACCTAGTCATCTTCCCAAACGTTTCCAAATGTTTCTCTATCTCTTGTATTTTTTCCAATGGATCTTGTATTGTTATTAAAGTATCATCTGCAAACATATTCAGTTTAATCTCTTCAATATTTCCTATCCCTTTGATATCTTCATCACTTCTAATTACATTAGCTAATATTTCTATTACCATAGCAAATATTATTGGGGAAAGTGGGCAGCCTTGTCTCATAACCCTAGTTAGGTTTATTTGTTCTGTCATACCATCATTTATTATTACTGTTGCTTTATTTTTTTTTATACAATTGGTCAATCATGCCCCTAAATTTTTCTCCAAATCCAAATGCTTTCATTATATTTTTTAATGCTGGCCATTCCACACAATCAAAAGCTTTAAATATATCTACAGTTATAAGCCCTGCTTTAATTTTCTTTCTTCTAATTATATCTATTATATTTATTACTCTTCCAGTTAAATTAGCCATCTGTCTTTCTTCTATAAATTCACATTGGTCTTTTTATAGATATTTCTACATAAATTTATTCAACCTTTTCGCCATTATTGCTGTTAATATTTTTGCATCTTGATTTATTAATGATATTGGTCTATATGATTCTGGGTCTGTCAAATCTTTATCTGGTTTTGGAATTAATATAATCAAAGATTGTTTCCACGATGGTGGGATCTCATCTCCTTTTAAAATGTTATTATATAATTCTTTCATTCTAGATATTAATATACTTTTAAATGTTTTGTAATATTCGGCTCCCAAACCATCTTCTCCTGGAACCTTCCCTAGTTTCAATTTGTTTATAATATCTTCTATTTCCTCTTCTGTTATCGGTTTTTCCATTAATTCTTTCTCCTCCTCACTAATTTTATCCTTACAATTTTCCTGTATACAGTTGTCCCTCCACTTTCGCGAACTTGACGTTTGCGGTTTGGAATATTCGCAGTTTTGGGAGGGCCCCCGCCCCCCCAAAACTGTGACATGGGGCCTCTGGAGGCCCCATGAAAGCCTGTAGAGGGGGTGGGGAGGGCCGGGGAGGTGAGGGGAGTCCAGGGAAATGGCGAGGGGAACGACAATGGGGCCCCCGGAGGCCTCTGGGTCGCTTGGGGAGGGTGGGGGTGGCCGGGAAAAGCGACCGCGAGGCCTCCGGAGGCCTCTGGGTCACTTGGGGAGGGCGGGTGGTGGCCGGTAGGAGTGACCAGGAGGCCTCCGGAGGCCTCGGGGGTCACTTGGGGAGGGCGGGGGGTGGCAGGGAAAAGTGACCACGAGGCCTCTGGAGGCCTCGGGATCGCTTGGGGAGGGCGGGGCTCAGCTGGTAGGAGCGACCGGGAGGCCTGCAGAGGCCTTGGGGTCACTTGGGAAGGGTGGGGTGCGGCCGGGAAAAGCGACCATGAGGCCTCTGGAGGCCTCTGGGTCACTTGGGGAGGGCGGGTGGCAGCAGGGAAAAGCGACCGCGAGGCCTCCGGAGGCCAAGGGGTCACTTGGGGAGGGTGGGTGGTGGCCGATAGGAGCGACCGGGAGGCCTCTGGAGGCCTCAGGGGTCACTTGGGGAGGGCAGGGGGCGGCCGGGAAAAGTGACCACGAGGACTCCGGAGGCCTCTGGGTCGCTTCTGGAGGGCGGGGGCGGCAGGGAAAAGCAACTGCGAGGCATCCGGAAGCCTCTGGGTCACTTGGGGAGGGGGGGCAGCAGGGAAAAGCAACCACAAGGCCTCCGGAGGCCTCTGGGTCACTTGGGGAGGGTGGGGGTGGCAGGGAAAAGTGACCGCGAGGCCTCCGGAGGCCTCAGGATTGCTTGGGGAGGGCGGGGGGTGGCAGGAAAGAGCGACCGCGAGGCCTCCAGAGGCCTCGGTTTTGCTTGGGGAGGGTGGGGGCGGCAGGGAAAAGCGACCACGAGGACTCTGGAGGACTCTGGGTCGCTTGGGGAGGGTGGGGGCGGCAGGGAAAAGCGACCGCAAGGCCTCCGGAGGCCAAGGGGTCGCTTGGGGAGGGCAGGGGGCGGCCGGGAAAAGTGACCACGAGGACTCCGGAGGCCTCTGGGTCGCTTCTGGAGGGCGGGGACGGCAGGGAAAAGCAACTGAGAGGCCTCCGGAGGCCTCTGGGTCGCTTGGGGAGGGGGGTGGCAGGGAAAAGCAACCACAAGGCCTCCGGAGGCCTCTGGGTCACTTGGGGAGGGTGGGGGTGGCAGGGAAAAGTGACCGCGAGGCCTCCGGAGGCCTCGGGATTGCTTGGGGAGGGCGGGGGCGGCAGGAAAGAGCGACCGCGAGGCCTCCAGAGGCCTCGGGTTTGCTTGGGGAGGGCAGGGGCGGCAGGGAAAAGCGACCGCAAGGCCTCCAGAGGCCTTGGGGTCACTTGGGGAGGGCAGGTGGTGGCCGGTAGGAGCGACCACGAGGCCTCCGGAGGCCTCAGGGGTCACTTGGGGAGGGCGGGGGGCGGCTGGGAAAAGCGACCGTGAGGCCCCCGGAGGCCTCTGGGTCGCTTGGGGAGGGCAGGGGGCGGCAGGGAAAAGCGACTGTGAGGCCTCCGGGGGCCTCTGGGTCACTTGGGGAGGGCGGGGGCGGCAGGGAAAAGTGACCACGAGGCCTCCGGAGGCCTCTGGGTCGCTTGGGGAGGGCGGGGGCAGCAGGGAAAAGCAACTGCGAGGCCTCCGGAGGCCTCGGGATTGCTTGGGGAGGGTGGGGGCGGCCGAGAAGAGCGACCGCGAGGCCTCCGGAGGCCTTGGGTTTGCTTGGGGAGGGCGGGGGGCAGCAGGGAAAAGTGACCGCGAGGCCTCCGGAGGCCTTGGGGGTCGCTTGGGGAGGGCGGGTGGAGGGCTGTCATTATTCGCGGAATTTTCACATTCGCGGGGGTGTATGGAACCTAACCCCTGCGAATGTGAAGGGACAACTGTATATTTCTCTAAGTCTTTCAGTGGATCACCTGCTGAATATAATTTTTGATAATATTCCTGAAATATCTTTAATTTATCTTTCATCAAATTATTTTTCCCCTATTTCATTTTTAATAATTCCAATCAAACTTTTAGATCTCTTTGTTTTTGTGGCTCTTGCTAACATTCTAGAATTTTTATTACTGTATTCAAAAAAATCTCTTTTCATAAATAACAGATTTCTTTTTGTTATTTCTATATCTTACTTTTCTAACTCTTCTCTATGCTTGTATTACTGCGTGGATCTGTTTATCTCTGTTTCTAAAATATTCTTTTTCTAGACCCTTAATTTCCTCTTCTAGTTTCTTCCTACTTTTTTCCCAATTTTTCCACAATGTATGTGTTTCCCTAATTAATATTCCCCTTGCTACAGCTTTCATTGAGTCCCACAATAATGCTTGATTGCTTTGTCCTACTCTATTTATTTCCCATATTTCTTTTAATTCTACCTGTATTTTTTCTACTATGTTTTTATAACCCAAGATTTTTGTATCCAATCTCTATCTTTTTCCTTGTTTATAATCTTTTGTAATCTTTATATCTGCTATAACTGTTGCATGGTCTGTAATTTTTATGATCCCTATATCTGTGTTTACAATTTGTGGGACCTATTTACTTTGTTAATTATGGTGTTTTTTTGGAGTTTTAAGCTGCTCACATCCATCAAAATCTCGCCCATGCTAAATCACAGAAGTAAATTCCCATTCTTAGAGTGCTAATGGCAGTTGTGTGATAATTACGTGCCAGTTTTCTTGCATGATTATACCAACGTACAAAAGTAAGTGTTATAATGCCATGATGTTTCAGTTTTCCTCAACTGCGGAATTGCAGTGTTTTTAGATACTCGTCTGATAAAGCCCTTACTGTTTAGGTGCTGCTGGGGCAGGTCCTGAACTGGGGACCTAGGCCCTTAGCAAAGAGAGAGGGTTTCACACCTCCTTTTCTTTGCTCTGGTGGTTTGGCAGAGAAGGAAACTATTTTACTCTCACCTGAGCTTCAGCACCACCTCTGTGAACAGTCAGGGATTGGCCCCATATGAGCTGCCAGTTCGGCAGGGGGCACTAGAGGACAATAAGCTCCCCCTTGATCTTGTGGAGACATTTACTGTGGCCTGGCTCTGAATATCTCATGGCTCAGATATAGATGGATTGCTTCTCTCACTTCTGCTCCCTGCTTACTTTCTAGCTGTGGCACCTGATAGCCAACAGTGGTACTTTCACACAAAGCCAAATACCCGTGGCTGTGTCAAAGCTGGGCCAGCATGCAGTCCAACTCTAGGAACCCCCTCTTTCTATGACCTGGGAGCAGAACCATTCTCACATTGTTGTCTTTAAACTTAGAGGGCCTGCCCAGTCTTTTCTGTAAAATGGTAGGAAGGCAGATTTCTAAAATGGCTTCTGTTCTGTATAAGAATAAATATTGATATAATTGGGGATTTTTTAGTCTTGCTTGCAGTCTGCTTTGGACATCCAAACATACCGTTTCTGCCAAAATTTCTCCTAGATCCAGCCCTCCCCAATAATGTCCCTTTTCTGGCCCTGAGGAGCTCCTCACCCCATTGTCCCATATGCTAGTGTCACACCTGCTCCATGGTGATGATGAAACAGGAGGCAGGCCCAAAAGGTTGGGAGATGACAGTATAAATGGGATAGAAGGCCAAAAAAATAGCATGGCCAACCAGCAATACCACCGCTGTAGTGACCGTGAAGAATGTGGGGAACTGGAGAGTCTCCAAGGAGCTGGCCCAGATTTGTAGGGCCTTGTAGGGCAGGAATAAGGTGTAGAGGAACATGACGAGCCAGGGCAAGAGTACCATGTGTAGCCGTCCAAAAGCAAAGATGATCAGCTCAAGATCCAGGAAAAAGCTGCAAAAGAGAGGGACGTTTGAGCACACAACAACCAAGACTGGGATAATGAAAGCAGATGGACATCAGTGGAACATCAAGACAGGGTAGTTGGAGCCTCAACAAAAGATGTCAGTGACAGCCAGGAGTAATATTCTCTGTACCAGCATGAAAATATGCACTGCCAATGCCAGTCTATCTTGTGCCCAAGGCAAGGCTAACTACTTGCCTTGGGAGCAAAACCCTCAAAATTGCTGACTTCAGTTTTCAAGAACAGATGTCTTGTAGAAATTATGAACAGCAAACTTGAAGCACTCAAATTTATTTTATATTGCAAGAATAAATTATACGTAAATCTGCTTATTTTCTCAAATACCAACCAAAATATTTTGGTTTACAAATAATTTTGAATAATCTTGTGAATTGTGCCATTAACATTTAAGTCTCTTAGAAGTTTCCATTTTAGACACATCAAAATCTCGCTTTCCATGTATGCCACTGTTGGAAACAGAAGAAGGTCCCCTTTCTAAAAGAGCATGGTGGTTTGCTCTAAAGTTGTGGATGGAGGCATTTGTTTTTGGCAAGAGATTAGGTCTCTTGAAATTTCTGGTACAGGATGAAGTTGTAAGTTCTTGGGCTAAATGCTTAGTGTGGAAAGTGGCCTCAATAGGTCTTTCTGCTTCATTCCTTTCCAATTTGCAGCTGAATACAGCTCTTAAGTCAGTTAATTTAAGGCTTCTGGAGATTGCTTTTTGAGAATTACACTCACATTAGCAATAGCATTGACATTTCTGTAGCCCTTATCACTGCCAAAATCACTTCTTAAGCGGTTTACAATGTGTTAGCTAATTGCCTCCAACAAGCTGGGTACTCATTTTACCAACCTACAGAAGGATGGAAGGCTGAGTCAACTTTGGAGCCGTCTGGGACTGAACTCATAACATTGTGGCTTGCAGTACTGACATTTAAGCACTGCACCACCAGGGCTCCTTTGATATGTGTCTAGTTCCCCTACCATGTTGAATATACATTATAATGGCAATTTCCATATAGCCAATTATTTGAAGAATCTAACTGTGAGCAAGTATCGTAGCTGTTTCTCTAGGGCCAGATTCAATGTGTATTCCAATGAAATATAGCATGGTAGATTTACTGGTGTCCCATATTCTCAAAGATGTTGCCTTTGTATTAACATGGAAGTAGATACCTTAAATTATATTCTTTTAATGTGAAGTTGAAGTTCATGGAGTCAGTCATCATGACTCAGCATGATTTCTGCAGCTGTTTGGCCATTTTAAAACTTAGGGTTCGGTAACCAATTCCTGACAAGGAGGAGTAGTGTCTGTTTGGCTAATGGCTGGTTAATGGTCCATTATCTGTTGGAAATCCCCCTGTCCCTGGGTGGAGTTCATTTGCAAGTGTTGAGTTCTGGACAACTTCAACAGGAAAGAAAAAACCCTAAAAGTAAACAAAATCTGGCTGCCAGTTCTAAAAAACACTAAAATCAGAACTCAACACTTGCAAATGAACTCCACTCAGGGACAGGGGGATTTCCAACAGATTATGGCCCATTAACCAGCCATTAGCCAAGCAGACACTAATCCTCCTTGCATATCTCCACCCAAATACACCATTCAAATACACAAATTTGCATATCCTCTCCAACAGGGGTTCACAGTATATAACGCCACACACACTCCTACCCAACCATTCTCTGAAGATGCTAGCCACAGATGCAGGTGAAATGTCTGAAATAAACTCTTCCAGAACACTGCCACACAGCACGGAAAAAAAACCAAGGAAAACATATTTTTTTACATTGTAAATTCTATATCCAAATTCGTCAAGATATAATCTACCCTTTGGTCAGGATGATGAAGGGAAGATCAGAACTCTTCCGTGTAAAATTTTTCATGGAAGACAAATGCCCAAAGGTTACCTTAGCTGTAGCCAACTTCCTTTCTAAAGCTGCCAAGATTAAAACCCTCTACACACAAAGAAATGGCCAGAGTGCAATTTAGGATTTCATACGTTTTTGTCATAGGGGGTTTTATAGTTGATTGTTTTTACTCCTAGTACTTGTAAATTATAGGTCTTTGGACTGCAATAAAATGATGATGATTTTCCATGCTTTTTCAAACCTTGTCACTAATTCCTTGTGTGGTGGGTATCATTCAAGCTGATGAAGACTTTTGGAGACCACAAAAGTTCACACACTTTTGGGACATGTTTGTTGGTCATAATAAAAAGTATTCCTCCACTGAGGATTCTTTTCTCATTGATCAGCATGGCTATCTCATTTTCCAAAATAATAATAATAATAATAATAATTATTATTATTATTATTTCTGTGTTCCTTATTATTGGAGGGGGCAGAAATACCAGATCCCAAACCTCTCTTCCCCTGGTAGGGAACTCTGCTTCAGCATGCAATGAAGGAAATTCCTCAGTCTCGCCTTTGAACCATACCGTCCGGTATCAAGGAAATCCACAATGACTATCCTGAGAAAAAAGACACAGAGCACGGCCACAAAAATGTTGTAGATAGTGCGGAAATGTTGTACTTCCAGAAGCTCACTGCAAAAGAGAGAGAGAGGAACAGGGTTGCTAACAGATCAGCTTCAAATGGCTGCATGAGTTGGTGTGTAGGGGACTGGAGATTAAATGGTTGAATTTAGTCCTGGGGAAATTTTATCAAGTTCCCCAGCAGCCTTTGTGAATCCAGATAAATATATATTAAAGACGATTGCCCTGAGTTTCACTTGTGAGAGAAAAAATATTTTAAAATGCTAGAAAAGAGAAGAAAAAAAGATATTTCTTACTGTACTAGTTATACCCAGTGTAACATACACCCTTTACAAAAGAGTCTGGAGTAATAAACACCTGAGGCAAAGCACAAAAATCAGTGTGTATAGAGCCATTGTACTGTCTATTCTCCTTTATGGCTCTGAAACATGGGTCACCTATCGCCACCACTTATGACTCCTCTAACACTTTCACCAGCGCTGTCTACGCACAATCCTAAATATACACTGGACTGACTATGTGACGAATGTTGCTGTCCTTGAGCAAGCAGGGATCACCAGCATTGAGGCCATGATATTGAGAACACAGCTGCGCTTGGCAGGGCACGTTTCTAGGATGGAGGATCATCACCTCCCAAAAATAGTACTCTATGGTGAACTCACCACGGGTCAGCGTAAGAGGGGCACTCCAAAAAAGCGATACAAGGACTCCCTGAAACAACATCTCAGGCTCGGCCAAATTGATCACCAACAATGGTCTGCCCTAGCCTAAGACAGGGAGGCATGGCAACGCACTATCCACAATGCTGCAGCCTTATTTGAGAACTCACGCTGAACAAGTCTTGAAGAGAAATGACAACGCAGAAAGAATCACAACCTGGAAACATCACGCAAGGAGACCTTCTGCCATGCTTTCTGCAACCGGACTTGTTTATCTTGGATTGGCCTTTTTAGTCATCAGCGCGCTTGCAGAAAGCGCAGGATGGGTCCTTCCTGAATCTTCGTTTGCGAAGAAAAGCCAGAGAGAGAGAGAGAGAGAGACAGAGAGAGTTATACCCAGTGTAACATACACCCTTATCTACATATATAAAATGCTTTGGTATGTTTCCATTCCTACTCTGATGATTGGCCACTTAGGAAACATGTCAAGACTATGATCATTTGACACATTAATATATAATTTTTCAAAACAACTATAATGGCTAGCTTCATGCCAAGAGCCCCTCTGCTGCTGCCATACAACTGCATGTATACACAGACACACACACACACCATGTGTGCCAGGATGCAAGAGCCGCTCCGCCACCTTGGAACTGCATGTATGCACACCTCACACACTATACACATATAGCACGCTACACACATACAGCACACATGCCAGGTCATGAAAGCCCCTCTACTGCCACCATGCAACCATGCATACACATACCATGTTAAACACACACCACGCTACACACATACCACATACGCAAGATACGAGAGCCCCTCCGCCACCAGCATGCAACCGCTAGGGCCTGAGTCTGCAAAGGGGCTGTGCCGGCTGCTGCAGCCAGGGGCCTAGTCCTGCGAGGATGGAAAGGCAGATTCTGACACCTAAGCAGACAATCAGCACACTGGGAATGGCAACATACCCAGGAGAATTATATATTTTAATAGATGATATACAGGGCAATTAAAAATCCAACAGATCAAAGAATCTATGCAGAATCTTGTTGTTGACTGTGGTAAAGGTGGAAGCTGTTTGGCCAAGACACAGCTGAGTGAAAGGGAGAAGATGTCAATCTTAACTCAATTAAGGATTAAGAGTGGAAAGCAAGGAACGAAACATTCCATTTTTTCCTTTCTCCTTCTCCTTGGGGCTGCCTGTGTTGGGAGACATTTAAAGTTCCCTCATTTACTCATTAGAGCACAAAGGGGAGAATGGGAATGGATGTGGGAAACATCCACTCAGAGTGTAAGGTGGTTTCTATGAATGACAAAAGAACAAGAAAGGCTGTTGGTTGATAGATTTAATGCATGCCAGGAATTAAAACAAAACAAAACCCTGAATCCAATGCGGTCAGATGACTGAGAATAATCCAGTTCGGTGAGCATGTGGGAAAGGTAGCGAATGCCCTTTTGCTCCAAGTTGACTTCTGGCACGGAAAGAATGCGGCCTAATAACAAATTGAATTTGATCATAACAGATGTGTGTGGTGCTAACAGGAGTCAAACCGGTACAGGATACTTTGCAGTAAAGCTGGGAATTTAATGTGAAGTCGAAGGCTTTCACGGCTGGCATTCATAGATTTTCCTTGGGTTTTTTTTGCAGGCTGTGAGGCCGTGTTCTAGAATAGTTTCTTTCTGACGTTTCGCCTGCATCTGTGGATGGCATCTTCAGAGAATGGTTGGGTAAGAGTGTGTGTGGAGTTTATATATTGTGAATCTCTGTTGCGGAGTATATGTAAATTTGTAAATAGGTAAATTTACATATCCTCCCCAACAGGGGTCCACAATATATAAACTCCACACACACTCCTACCCAACCATTCTCTGAAGATGCCAGCCACAGTTGCAGGCAAAACATCAGAAAGAAACAATTCCAGAACACAGCGTCACAGCCCGGAAAAAAACCAAGGAAAATCACTAGGAATTTAGTCCACATGTAGAAAACCCCTTAGGTTACAGAATAAATAGGAATGGCCTATGATACCAACAAGGATGGAAGCCAAAATAGAGAGAGCAACAGAAAGAGCTATGGTTTTTTCTTGAAACCTCTTGTAAGTGATGAGACTGCTGGCAAGGGAGGAGAAAGGAGAGACTGGAAACAGAGAAAAAGGAAGAGCCTGTCAGGGCTGGGAAAGGCAGAAAGACATACTCACTCAAGCAAGGACTGGCATTCAACGAAGACTTTCTGCTTCTGCACTCGTGGGCTCTTCTCTCTGTGGGATTTCAAAACAGGCAATGATTAGCATGATTTCTCTGATTCTGACTTCTTGTTGTCCTCAGCGGTTATCTATTTGCCGCCATTCCACTGGGTGTAGCAGACAATGAGGCCTGCTCTGCCTGTGTGAGACTGGCTGCCCTTTATGTGTCTTCTCTCCCTGAAGTTTTTCCATTTTTACTGGTTTTTTGTTTGTTTGTTTGTTTGTTTTTTTTTAGCATTAGTATGCAACTTTAAGAACTGGTGCCTTAATTTGTTCTTTCCCTCTTCCCAGACTGTTTCCTTTTGCATCCCTGTGTGTGTGCGCGTGCGCGTGCCTGTATCTCTTAGATGGTTAGCTCATGGGCAGAGACTATATTTTTGTTAATGTCCTGCACAACTTACCACATGGGGAGGTTGCCAAGGTGTGCTTCTTTGTCCCAAGAGGCTCCACACACCCTCAGGTGCCTTGGGGGAATGGCAGGAATGGAGCAGCCAATGTGTTTAAACCCATTTTAGACTCACTGGCTGTTGAGTCCAACTGGAGTGAGCCTATGCAGTCTTCACTCTGGTTGGATTCTAAGGCTTATAGGGGAGGCGCTTCCTCACCAGCCGGCCAGTTTCTCCAGCCTCCAGCATGGCACATCATCCCACCCTCCCTCTATTCTTGTGTTGTTTTGGTTCTCTTGTGTTCCATTGTATTGTGTCGGAGTGTCATTTACTTCTAAGGACTGTATCAGACAAGCCCCATTAAACGCTCTTTTGTTGGCATTAAAAAAAACCCCAATTTTTATGGCAGCAAAGAACACCCCCCCCCCACCACACCTACCTTCTCTCCCGGCAGAAGGCTTCCCCGGCAATGAAGTGAAAGTGAATGAAGCCCCATTCACTTCCTACCCTGTGAGACTTAATTCCACAGGAAATTTAAAAATAAAACACAGAACAAAACTCAAAAGTTACATCAAGCACACACACACACACACTCCCAAGTAATCTGCGGAGGGTCAAAAAAGTATGTCACCTACCTGGATGTTGCAATCTCACCCAGAAGTGTTCTAGCCAGTCTGGTCATTCATGAGGTTAGTATGTGGAAAAAATGATATGAGGTTTGCTGGCAAAAAAACAGCACAGCCAATCTATTGACAGCTTGGGCCACCAATAAAATAAATCGGCTTAAGGACAAGACGTAAATGCTAAAGGGAGACACCGTCTGGTATTCGCCCCCTTTCACATTTATGTAGCATCATTAAGATGTTGTATTTAGTGCATCTGATACAGTCTTAAGTCCCTTTCTTACAACTTTGTGTGAGGGAGGTCAGTATGGGTAGTGGATCTGGGATTTTGTTCTCCAGTCCTTGTGGCTTTGGTAATGTAGGGGAGTCTCCTTATGGGACTTGGGGGTGTGGATAGAGATGGGGCTGCTCAGTTGGGGGGGCAGCACCCATCCAGCATCCCCAATGATTGGGGGACACACGAGGCTCCACCCAGGAATTTCTCCAGTCATCCCAGTAGCTGGCCGTGGCCAGTTGGATTGGATCGTTGATCAACAGGTGAGTTGGCCGATGCCCGGATCTGGACCCATGCTGAAGCCAACCCAGCTACAGCTGCAACTAATAAAAGTTGTAGCCTTTTACTTCCACTATGTCCGATGTATTGTGTTTTCTTTGTGAAGTGATCTCACCCTTGGCCCAGCAAAGAAGTGCTGTATATGGAAGTTGGCACATTTTAGACATTACTGTCACTTGCCGTGGTTCCTGTTCTTCCTTGGCCTGTCCTTGTGATGTCCTTCGCCTCATGGCTTCAGCAGGACCCATCTCCCCTGGCTCCATATTGTGTCTGAATTTAGAGCTGCCTTCGTTGGGTTTCAGTTTGACAGTCTGGCCTACTTGTCAAGATGATTCAACAAAGAGGTAGGAAAGAAAGTCCTCACCTGGAAGGAAAGAATTGCAGTTCATTAGTGATAAGACAACCCTTTTCAGGTAAATTGGGATCACAAAATTGGCTACTTTGCTCCAGTGGCTGACATATAAAGATATTTTGAAAATAAAAGAGGATCAATGGATTATAGAAATGAGAGAAGAATTAGGGGTAGAAGAACTTGGTTTTCATATAGACAATTAAGGGAGAAATTTATTATTCAGGACACAAAATTGGAAGGAATTTAAACAAACTTATACAGAATTGGATTTAATAGTACTAAATGGGAAAGAAAAAATAATCTCAAAACTATATAAATTATTAATAAAATTAGATATGGAAGAGGAGATCATATGTAAAATATAATATGGTCAAATGGGCACTTAATTTGGGTTATTCATCAACATTGGATCAGTGGGAAAAATCTTGGAATAAAAAATTAAAATGTACTAAATGTTATGATTTAAGGGAAAATTATTATAAGATGCTATACAGGTGGCATTTGACCCCACATAAAATTGTTAAAATGTATAAAACCAAAAATGATAAATGTTGGAAATGTGGAATGGAAGTAGGTACATTTTTCCACGTGTGGTGGCAATGTCCTAAAGCAAGGAAATACTGGAGGAGAATACACTCAATGATATCAAAAATATTAACTTTCGATATGCCAATGCGACTAGAATTATATTTACTAAATATGTTGGATGAATTGGATAAACAAACAGGAAAAAATCATTGGCAAGTATTATTATATATGGCAACTACAGCAAGGTTGATATATGTGAAGCATTGGAAGAAACCAGAGATATCATTGGTGGAAGAATGGTTAGTGAAGTTACATGACGTGGCAGTGTTAGATAAATTAACACTCTTATTAAATGAAAAGACTGAAAACAAATTTAGAGATGAGTAGAAATGTTTGTTGCCTGTTTGGGAATTAAAATGGGGAAAGGGAGCACCATTAAGTTTTTGAAGGGCAAATAAACAACATAGACGTAAAAAGTCAATGAAGATAAATCGGTACTAATAAAGGAATAAGTCCCAGCTTATAGAGAATATTAAAATAACAAATTACTCAGTAAATTTTCAGAGAAATTAGAATAAATTGTTTATTTATTAAAAGGTTTTTATATGAGAAAATTTATTAGAGGCTTTGAGTAGATAGAGGCCAGATACTAGACAAGTATTAAAGAGTAAGGCAGAGGAACCAGATTTGGGTTGAAGAGACAAAGGAAGCATGTTTATGATTAAAATTAATATAAAGTTTTTGTAATTATAGTAGAACTTGAACATTGATGTACTAGGTAGAATATGAAGAGATATGTATTGCTATTGGTGTAAAAATTGGTGATGTTCATGAGGACAGGAGATTATTCGTCTGTGGAAATAATGATTGTAGATTACAAAGAAATAATATGCATATATTTTTATGTTATGTGAACAAAAATAATTTTATACAAACACACACAAATTGGCTACTATTCTCCAACAATTTTTCACCTCCAGCTTTGGACAAGCTGTCTTTTGTGGAGAGTATTTACCTTGCATCTGGTGAGACTTTTTTTTCTGTTTAAATTGGCAGCACATTTCATTTTGAAAGCTGAAAATTGTATTTATTTATTTTAAAATATTTGCACCCCTCTGCGTGACTATCAGAAAGTCTCTAGTGAGGAAGTAAGGCTCCCTTGGAAAGGAAATCCAGTGCCTAGGTGCAGCTACTGACCATACCTTCTTCCGGCAACATTTAGAGTTTGCACAGCAACAGTTGGTGTGTGTGTGTGTGTGTGTGTGTGTGTGTAAAATTTGACTCTGTCCACTGCTTAGACCAAAGGCCAAGTCCAGACCCAGATAACCCTCCATGCCACCAAAGGAGCCTTTGTTTTCAAGGGAAATATTACCCCATTCTACACAGGTTGAAATCCCCTCCCCCATCTCTTGGGGCATCTATAAGACCTATCCCTGCAATTTTATTTTAGCATTTATATATGTATGAGTCAGAATTGCTCATTTGCAGCAAACAAAAGCAGTCCTACTAACTCTCTTGGGGCTAGGGTTTCTAGGGCCTTGCCCAACGCCTCCAGTCCTCAGGCTGAGGAAGAGGATTTTCATGGTGAGAGCACTGTCCTGAAACCTGTGTGCATATCTGTTTTCTACATTTCTTCGACTTGATGTTCCATATTTAAATGGCATTCTCTGTGCCTCTGTGTTGGGAGGTATGAGTTTAAAAATAAAAATGTATTAAAAATAATTCCAGGGATCTAGCCCTTTTTAGAAGAAATAAAAATATCTTCTTTAAAAAAGTAAAAAACACTTTACTTTCAAATTCAGGCAGAATGACGCATTAAGAATGCAGACAGCTCAATTAACATTTAAATGTGTGGTCTGATCACCCAATCAATTAGACTCATTAAAAACAAAGAAGTCAGTTTAAAAATGCATATCAAAAGTTTACTGAAGGTATATCAATCTTAATCTACATATTAAAACAAACTTAAAAAGGGTTCCTAACTAACTAAGAGAATTTAGGGTAGAATGAGACTCACCCAGCCTTTTAGTGGAGTGGCTACATGGTGACTTGAAAAACAAACAACAGCATGGCAAGATTTAAATTAGGTCATGTGTTGAATGACCCATTGCTCCAGTTGGCTGGAATTGCCTAGTGAAATCAGAGAAGGGGGAGTTGGGAGAACTAAAGCATGCAGGGTAAATTCCTAGACTTAACTTAGAAATGTGAATGGAGTACAAAATACTGTATTACAGTACAATAATTATTTCCCCTTCTCAGTCGTAGGGTATTCCATGAACAATCTTCATTTCTTCTCGTAGTCTCAGGAAACTGTCCTTAGGAAGAGGTTTAGTTAAAATATCAGCTATCATTTCTTCTGAGTTGCAGTACTCCAGTTGAACAAGTTGACTCTGGCACATCTCTCTCACCTTGTGGAAAGCAATGTCTATGTTCTTCTTCAGAGCCTTGTCACTCTAAGAAATTTTGATACAGCTTTGATTGTCTTGCATCAGAATGGTTGGCTTGGGTTCTTTTATCCCAAGATCCAGAAGCAAATTCTGCAGCCATTTTATTTCATCACAGGCTGTTTTCGCTGAGATGCACTCGGCACCTGTGGAACTATGTGCCACTGTACTCTGCTTCTGACTTGTCCAACTTACTGCTCCACCACCGTAAATGATGATGTTTTCATTGGTTGATTTTTTTCTCTGCCGGATCGGAGCCCTAATCCACATCTGCATAGGCAATCAGTCGTGGCTTGTCACATGCTGGCAGCATCAGTTTGAAGTCAGCAATTGATTTTAAATATCTTGAAATTCTTTTCACTGCAATAAAATATTTGAGAGTAGGAGAGTTAACTATTCTACATAAGATGCCAACAGCATTTGCAATATCAGGTCTGGTGAAATTAGCTATGTACAGAAGTTTTCCAACTGCAGTTCTGTACTTTTCACTGTCTCTCAAGGGTTCAGATGCCTCATTGTTCTTTAAGAAACCTACTTCCATTGGGGTTAGAGCATCTTTTGCATCTTTTAAGCCAAGACAGTCCAGAAGATCTATAATCTTTTGCTTTTGATTAAGAAAAAAGCTTCCATCATGGTATCTTTCAATTTGTACTCTAAGATAGTGTGAGATGTCTCCCAAATTTTAATATCTATTTCTTTCTGGAGATTCAGGAGTATCTTTCACTATCTGCTTTGTCTTGACTGCACAGAATCAAATCATCAACATAACTTGCAATGTAAGTCCATCTATTGTTTCTGAATCTTTTGTAAACACATTGGTCAACCATGCCTGGAGTAAATCCTTCTTTGATAAGGAGCAGATTTAACTTTTCATGCCATTTCTTGGCTGCTTGGCTGCTCCTTTCCAGGTACTACAAATCCCGAAGGCTGTTCCATGTACAGTTCCTTATCTAGATCTCCATAAAGAAATGCTGTTTTCACATCTAGACGTTGTACATGTATTTTCTTGGAAGCTGCAACAGCCAATAAGTTTCTAATAGTTGTGTGTGTAACTACTGGGGAGAAAGTTTCATGAAAATCTTCTCCAAACTGCTGATTGTAACCTTTAGCTACAAGTCTGGCTTTATATCTTTCAATCTTCCCGTTTGCATTTTGCTTTGTTGTAAAGACCCATCTGCAGCCAATTGCCTTCTTGCCTTTTGGCAAATCTGTCAAAGTCCAAGTTTTATTTTTATATAAAGATTCTATTTCCTCCATTGCTGCTTTCACCCATTTCTCAGAATCAGACTTTGGCAGTCCTTTGATCTTCTGCCAGTCAGAGGGTTCGAGAAGGCTTTCCCCTGTGGCTAGATAGGAGAATCTCAAAGGAGGCACTTCCCTGTTACCCCTCGCTGACTGTCTCACCTAGACTTGAGTTCCTGGCTCTGCCCGTGGTGCACCGTCTGGTCCTCCATCCTCTGGTAAGTCCTGGGCTGAGGGAGCCCCTTCTGGATGCAAAGCACTTGCAGGAGGGTGAAAGAGCTGCACATGCTGTGGCTGCTGGTGGGAATCAGGTTCTTCTTCCATTGCAAACACACCTGAATAGAATTCTTTGTTTGGATTAGAATTAAATTCTGGTCTTTCATCAATATAAACAGCTCTTGTTATTTTCATTGTGCGTCCATCAGGGTTTAGGATTTTGTAAGCACGTTTGGCATAGCCAATAAAAATTCCCTCTTCACTTCTACAGTCCAGTTTGTCTCTTTTCTGTTTAGGAATGTATGTATAAGCTTTAGATCCAAAAAACCCTGAGATGGTTCAGTCTGGGTTTCACACCATGCCACAATTCAAATGGAGTAACATTTCTAGATCTGGTTGGAAGTCTATTGTGTAAGTATGTGGCTGTGAGAATTGCCTCAAACCAATAAGCTTTAGACATGTTAGCCTCTGAAAGCATTGCAACTGCTATTTCCTTTAAGGTTCGGTTCATTCTCTCCAATAAACCATTTTGTTGAGGACTATAAATTCCAGTAGTCTGGTGTCTGATGCCATGTTCCTTTGCCCTCATCTAGCTACCATGTTGAAGTCAACCTTCAACATCTTAGATAGACCTGCAGATCCCTTATTGATTATATTTAAGGCATTTATTTATCTTACACCTCTTGACCCACTAGGATCTCTGAGGTCCCTTGATCTGTTCATTACTCTACAAACCAGAACAAGAGCGAAAGAGAAGAAAAGAAGGTGTTATAGAGAATGTTATCCAACCAACTGTATAATGCACAGCTCTAGTGCCTCTAATATTTTTAAAAAGGAAAATCAAAAACCAAGTAGTGTCTGAGAAGAAGCAGAAATAATTATGAAAGGCAACTAAGATAAGCTGCTTCAGGATGCTACTGGCTACTTGCATTCAATAGCTGGAGAAAGGCTTTAACAGCTACAGGTAGCACTGTATGCAGATGGAGGCAGCCAGATATACTGCTGCTCAGGATTATTCTTTGGCCACAAGACTTTTTAAAAAAAATTCTGTTTGGATAATGGAGGGGAAGTTAGGGACCCAACAAGGTGATCAGATTCCCTAACGCTTCTTGTGGCAAAATTGCTGATTAAAATAAAAATACTTAGAGATTTTGAACCCTCGGGAATAGGTGATGCAGAAGCCCCCATCGGATTCTGGGGGAAGTCATAGGAGATTTAAGAATGAGCAAGGTCCTGATTGCCAAAAGGACATCCAGAACAGGGCAACCACTGCCACGAAGATGGCTACCAAAATCTCACCAACCCCAGCCACCAACTAAAGCTTGGATGACACATCAGTATTAAAATACATAAAGAAATACCCTGCAATCTGTGAAGAATCCATAAAGGAATGGAGATACAAATTTAAAAAGTTAAAAAATAATAAGGGAAAGTAAAAGGGAAAGCAGATTTGAGCGGAGATAAAGAGAAGAAAGGGAAGGGGGAAAGGGGGAATAAAAAGAACTTATATACTACGAAATACAGATAATAAAGATGGAAGACTTGTGTAGTCACAATCTACAATGGAAACAAACAACTTGCAAAAATAATAACAACTAATTAAAAATTAAGGCTGTCGGTGGAGCATAAAGTGTAAATAATTAAGGAAAACCTACCTGTAGAAGAAACAAAGGAAGGGACATCACCCTCTATACTGGAAAAGAAAGTGACTGTGTAAAATATATAGATGAAAGGAAATGAAATAAACATAATTGAACATGGAAGAGACAAGATACAGGGCAACCACTGGTTAAGTAAGAAAACAGCAACATTTTGTGAAGGAGGATGAAATGCTCTCTCTGGCTTTTCTTTGCAAACGAAGTTTCAGGAAGGACTCATCCCGTGTTTTCTGCAAGCGTGCTGATAACTGAAAAGGCCAATCCGAGATAAACAAGTCTGGTTGCAGAAAGCACAACAGAGGGTCTCCTTGGGTGATGTTTCCAGGTTCTGATTCTTTCTGCGTTGTTGTTTCTCTTCAAGACTTGTTCGGCATGAGTTCTCAAATAAAGCTGCAGCATTGTGGATAGTGTGTCTCCATGCCTCGCAATGAGAAGCCAGGGCAGACCATTGTTGGTGATCAATTTGGCCAAGCGTGAGATGTTGTTTCAGGGAATCCTTGTATCACTTTTTTGGAGTGCCCATCTTATGCTGACCCATGGCAAGTTCACCATAGAGTACTAATTTGGGAGCAGCAGGGAGGCTAAGGAGGGTAGTGGGTGATGGGGAGGCTTTTTGGGAGGTGATGGTCCTCCATCCTAGAAACATGCCCTGCCGAGCACAGCTGTGTTCTCATTATCATGGTCTCAATGCTGGTGTACCCTGCTTGCTCAAGGACACCAACATTCGTCACATAGTCAGTCAAGTGTATATTTAGGATTGTGCGTATACAGCAGTGATGAAAGCGTTCGAGGAGTCTTAAGTGTTGGCAATAGGCAACCCATGTTTCAGACCCGTAAAGAACAATAGTACAATGGCTATATATACAATGATTTTTGTGCTTCGCCTCAGGCATTTATTACTCCAGACTCTTGTGTGAAGACTTCCAAATGTGCTATATGCCTTTGCTAATCTGTGATCGATCTCTTTGTCAATCTTGGCATCTGAGGAGATGATGCTTCCCAGGTAGGTGAACTGCTGAACAGACTTAAGCACAGATTTGCCAACGGCAATGTGGGGATGATGGTGTTCATCCTGTGGTGCAGGCTGGTAAAGAACTTCTGTTTCTTCAGGTTGACTTCCAGCCCAAACAGCTCTGCAGCTATTGCGAAGCAGGATGTTAGGCGCTGCCGAGCTGCTTCTGTGTGGGCAACAAGGGCAGCAGCATCAGCGAAGAGAAGCTCACTGACTAGATAGTTCAGAGTCTTAGTGCGAGCCCTCAGATGGCTTAAGTTAAACAAGCTACCATCAATACATTAACGTATATAGATGCTGTCTTTTTCTTCAAGCTCTGCCGTAGCCCTTTGGAGCATCATGATGAAGAAGATTGTAAATAAAGTTGGAGAAAGAACAAAACCTTGCTATACTCCATTAGTTATTAAAAAGGGCTCTGAAAGAGCATCACCATATCTGACTTGACAGTGCTGGCCCTCATGTAGCAAAGTAATCATTTTAAGGAATTTGGTGGGACACCCTAGTCTTTCCAGGATCTGCCACAAACCTTTTCTACTTACAGTGTCGAAGGGTTTGGTGAGGTCGACAAATGTTAGATCGAGTCCCTTGTTCTGCTCTCTACATTTCTCTTGCAGTTGTCTAAGGGCAAATACCATATCTGTAGTACTCCTATTGGCTCTGAAGCCACATTGGCTTTCAGGAAGAAGTTCTTCTGCAATAGCAGGAATTAATCTGTTTAGGAGTATCCTTGTAAAGATTTTTCCAGCAATAGAGAGCAGTGTTATACCTCGATAGTTTGAGCAATCAGATTTTGCTCCTTTTTTCTTGTACAGGGTGATGATGACTGCATCTCAGAGATCTGATGGCAGTTCCCTTTCTTCCCAGCAATTCACAAGGAGTTTGTGGAATTTATCATGGAGTACATGACTTCCGTGTTTCTTTTTCTTAGGTTTAAGCATAAGATTAAGATTTAATTTACATTTTATGAGGCAATGATCTGTTTGGCATTCTGCACTGGGCATCACTCGAGTACAACGGACATCGCAAATGTTTCTCTGGCAGACTAGAACATAGTCAATGAGGTGCCAATGTTTGGATCGGGGATGCATCCAGGTTGTCTTCAAACTATCATTCTGCTGAAAAATTGTGTTTGTAATAGTCAGTTGTTGTTCTGCACAGAACTCAAGCAGGAGGCATCCGTTATCATTGCAATTTCCAACACCATGCTTGCCTAAGACACCTTTCCAGGCTTAGGAGTTCTTTCCTACTCTGGCATTGAAGTCACCAAGGATAATAATTTTATCTTGTAAAGGGACTTTTTGTATGAGGTGGCATAGGTCTGTGTAAAATTTGTCTTTCTCTACAGGGTCGGCTTGCATAGTTGGGGCATATATACTAAACAGAACAACATGTGTGAGGCGTAAGGAAATAATGCAAACAGAGTGTCCTGTTGGCAAGCTTTTGAGTTTGGAGGCAATGGATTGCCAATGGAGGCAATGGATAAAGCCTACTCCTGAAAGATATTTTTCAGTCTTGGGTTTACCTGACCAGTAAAGTGTATAACCGGCTATGGATGAAATGACAGTAAAAGAAAAAAGTGGGAAATTTGAAAAGGCTGAAGTATAGGGAAGTAAAGAAAGTAAAGAGAGAGGTATATAAGACACTGAATACAGTGAACCACAAGAAATAAAATAGAATAAAATAAAAAGAAACAAAGGGATGTAAGAAATAAAGTAAAAAGGAATTACTATCATACAGAAAACAGCTATATTATAAAATATAATAAATAAATAAATGGCTACTGGCAGAAGAGGTAGAACAACAGTGCAAATGGATCAGTTAGGACAAAGAAGGAATTCATTGGAGCTTGGACCAAAAGGACATGAAAGGAACGTATCAATAATAAAAGAAATAAGAAAAATGAATTTACAATTTAGTGATGATTTTAGAAAAGAATTGAGAAATGAGGTAAAGGGAATGAGAACTGAATTGAAAAGAGATATAAAAAGAGAAATGCAGGACTTGAGACAGGCGATGCAGAAAATGGATGCAGATATGGGACAAATGAATGAAAAAAAATCTTGACGACAGCGCGGAAAGAAGGATGTTGGAATTGGAGAGATGAAAAGATGAAAAGAACTATGGATGAATTGAAGCAGAGAGAAAAATGTTTAAAAACCAGGACTGTTAAAAAAAAAAGGATGAAAATGTGTATGAATGTATAATGTCAGCTCTGGCGGAAGCCTTGGGACTGACAAAAGAAAAGTTTCAGGGAGAGATTGACCGTGTCTTCAGAATTAATTCCAAAATGGTGAGACAAAGAAATTGACCCAGAGACATTGTAATATATTTTGTACAGAAGAATATATGAGATAAAATATTACAAAGAAATGATGAAGAAAAAAATAAAATAAAAATGGAAGGAGAGAACATTCTGATTTATAAGTACATTCCAAGTAGAATTTTAAGAAAATGGAGAGACTTTCACTTTTTGACATCTAATCTACTCAGAAAAGATATCTGTTTCAAATGGGAGCTTCCTCAAGGGATCTCGTTTAGATTCAGACAAAAGATATTTAGATTAGAAAATGTACAAAAATCTAGAGAGTTTTGGGTCAAATACAGTAAAGAATTTGACTTCAGAGGATAGGAGGTGGAAGAAGAAGAAAATAATGTGTATAATATAGAAATGGATCCTGAAATTTTGACCTGAATAAAGATAGAAAGATAAATAAAAAGAAAAAAAAGAAAAATGTAAAGTATGCTCAAGGTAAATTGCCAATTACTTTTTTTTCAAATGTTGGACAATTTAACATTAACTGATGGGTGGAAGTGCAAGTATGGGGAAGCAAAACAATGCACATATTTCTCAGAAGTCCATCACACACATTCAAGAGTAGACATGTTTATACTTTCTAAATCTTTAGCACAGAGAATTAAAGAGATAGAAGATCTACCAAAGTTAATATCAGACCATAATCCAATACAAATGAAATTGAGAATAAAAAATAAAATAGAGCAATATTCAAGGAGATTAGATAACACACTGCTACATGATGAGCAAGTAACAGAAAGAGCAAAAAAGACCATAAAGTTATATTTTGAGGAAAATATTAAAAAAGAACAGAAATGCAAATAGTGTGGGAAGCAAGCAAAGAGGTTATGAGGGGTTTCTTATTCAGGAAAGAAGTATGAAGAAAAAGAAAATGGAGGAAAGAAATAAAATATACATAAGGAAATAAGAGAAAAAGAACAACAGTTAAAGAAAGAATATATTACTAAGAAAGAAAGTAAAATATATGTATAGAAATTAAAATGTTACAACAAAAGTTGTCAGAAAAAACAATGACAGAAATTGAAAGGAAAGTTAGATATATGAAACAAAAAAAATATGAAAATGCAAATAAAACAGGGAAATGTTTTGCCTATAAACTTAGAAAAAATAAAGAGAAAAGAACAATATTACAAATAAGAGAAAATGGACAAGTTTATACAGAGATGGGGAAAATGGAAAGAGTATTTCACTATTCAGAATTATTTCAAAAGCAGAAAAATAAGGAGGAAAAATTAATAATTACTTAAAAGATCAAGTGTGGTTAAGTTTAACAATAGAAATTAGGGAAGCAATTGAAAAGAGTCAATTAAATAAAGCACCAGGCCCCATGGATATATGGCATCATATTATAGAACATTTAGCGAAGAAATAATGAGTCCATTAAAACAAATGATGAATGAAATATCAGTAAAAAATATGGCATCATCCTGGAGAGACTCCTTTACTTATCTAATTCGTAAAGAAGAAAAAGATCCGTTAGAACCAAAAAAAAATATAGAAGGATAACTTTATTAAATCAAGATTACAAAATATTTGCAACAATATTAGCAGAAAGATGGAAAACATTTTTAACAAAAAATTATAAAAGATGATCAATGTGGGTTCCTTCCGTAAAGATATTTGAGAAAAAATGTTAGGGTAATTGCAGATATATTAGAAATGTATGAGAAAAGGATTGATAAAAAAACTCAAATTAATATTCATAGGTGCAAAAAAGGCTTCTCATAACATGGACTGGAGTTTTATGGAGAAGATCTGGGGGAAAATGAATGTGGGACAAAGGATGGAAAATTGGTTGAAGGCTATTAATAGTAAGCAGACAACCAGTATACTTATAAATAATGGGAAAACTGAATTGTATGAAATAAAGAGAAGTACCCAACAGGGATGCCCTCTCTCACCTTTATTATTTATATTTACATTAGAGGTATTATTCATTAAATAAGGGCCCACCTACACGGTAAAAAAAATACATGCGCCGTTCGGAAGATCGTTCTTCTGTACACAAGGCCGTTTGGATGCATACGTGTCATTCAGAAGGGGGGCTAACGAATCCGTTGTAAACCATGTGGATTCAGTGTTTGGAAGGAGTAGAGGATCTCGGCATAAAATACCTACAGCTGTTTGAATAGCTGATAGTCTGTACGCCCCGTGCGCACACATACAAACAGGCAGTGTAATCTGATTGGCTGGCCGAGTAGAGGGGCTGGGGCTAGCAAGGAGGAGAATTGGGAATCCATGTTGGATTCCTGACTAAGCGAGAGTCTGGTAAGTCCTTGAATTATATATATATACAGTCATCCCTTCACATTCGCGGGGGTTAGGTTCCCCAGACCCCTGCGAATGCGAAAAATCCGCAAATAACAACTGCCCTCCCCCTCCCCAGCAAAAGCGACCACAGGGCCTCCGGAGTTCCCATAGTCGTTTTCCCCTGCCTCCCCCTCCTCCCAAGGCCTTCACGGGGCCTCCGGAGCGTCTCTGGGGGCTCTGTGAAGGCCTCCCTGGCCCTCCCCTCCCTCCCAAGGCCTTCCTGGGGCCTCCGGAGCATCTCTGGGAACCCCGTGAAGGTCTCCCCAGCCCTCCCCCCTCCCTCCCAAGGCCTTCATGGGGCCTCTGGAGCGTCCATGAAGAGGAGATTAAAAAATTAAAGGGTTAAGATTATGAATATACAGTCATCCCTTCTAATTAGTGGCTTTCTAATTCGCGGATTTGAGAATTTGATGATTTGCAAAGCTCTGGGGAATGAGTGAGAGGTTTTCGGCTTTTCTTCCCACAGGGAAGGAAAGCCGACCAAACCCATGGCTAGCGCTGCAAGTTTGGTCGGTTTTCCTTCCCCAATGGGGGAAAAGCTGAGGCTGCGGGGAGGGATGGGCTGGTGGTTTTTGGCTTTTCCTCCCATAAGGAAGGAAAGCTGACCAAACCCAAGCTGGCAGATTTACCGAACAGCTTGACCAGGGAGGAGTCTCCACCTTCCCAGCCAAGCCGCTGGAGGCCCCAGCCGGCAGGTTTAAAGAGTGGAGTGGCTGGGGAGGAGGCGAGACTCAACCTTCCCAGCCAAGCTGCTTGAGGCTCCACCGGGGGGGGGGGGTACTGGCATGTGGCGGGAAGGCTTGCCTAGCCTACACGTTGCGTTCAAAGGGGCTGGGGGGCAGGTGACTTGGAGGCTTGCCAGGCCTCCCCGCTGATATGGAAAGGGTGAGAGGGACAGGCGGGCAGCAGGGAGATTTACCTAGCCTCCCCACTGCTTTCTAAGGCGAGCAGGGGAATTGGAGGGGAGGCTTTCCTAACCTCTCCACTGCTTTGGAAAGGGCAGGGGGAATGGGTGGACAGAGGGGACGCTTGCCTAGCTTCCCTGCTGCTTTCGAAGGGAGGGCGCTGGGCGATGGGGAGTCTTGCCTACCCTCCCTGCTGCTTTTGAACAGAGGGGGGTGGTCGTTGGGGAGTCTTGCCCAGCCTCCCTGCTGCTTTTGAACGGAGGGTGCTGGGTGATGGGGAGGCTTGCCTAGGCTCCCTGCTGATGTTGGAGGAAGGGCGCTGGGCGCTGGGGAGGCTTGCCTAGGCTCCCCACTGCTTTTGAAGGGAGGGCGATAGGCGATGATGGGGGCTTGCCTACCCACTCCGCTGCTTTTGAAGGGAGGGCGCTGGGCAATCTGAAGGTCTTGCCAAATCTCCCTGCTGCTTTTGAAGAGAGGGCGCTGGGCGCTGGGGAGTCTTGCCTCACCTCCCAGCTTGAACGCTGGGCGCTGGGCGCTGGGGGGGGGGCTTGAATAGCCACTCCACTGCTTTTGAAGGGAGGGCTCTGGGCAATACAGAGGTTTGCCTAGCTTCCCAACTGCTTCTGAAGGGAGGGGGATGAGCGATGAGAAGGCTTCTCCAGCGTCCCCACTGCTTTTGAAGATAGGGGGCTAGGCGATAGGGAGGGTAGCCTAGCCTCCCTGCTGCTTTTTATGGGAGGGCGCTGGGCGATGCGGAGGCCTGCCTAGCCTCCATGGTGCTTTTGAAGGGAAGGGGATAGGCAATGGGGAGGCTTGGGTAACCTCCCCGTTGCTTTTGAAGGGATTGCGCTGAGTGAAGGGGAGGCTTGCCTAGCCTCACCACTGCTTTTGAAGGGAGGGGGATGGCCGATGGGGAGGTTTGCCTAGCTTCCTCGCTGCTTTTGAAGGGATGGGGATGGACAATGGGCTATTGGGGGGCTTTCCTAGCCTGCCTGCTGCTTTTGAAGGGAGGGTGATGGTCGTTGAGCCATGGGGAGGCTTGCCTAGACTACCTGCTGCTTTTGAAGGGAGGGGGATGGGCAATGGGGGGCTTGCCTAGCCCCCCTGCTTTTGAAGGGAGGGGGGATGGATGATGGGGAGGGTTACTTACCCTCCCCGCTGCTTTTAAAGGGAGTCGGATGGAGGATGGGTACGGGGGGGGGGCTTGCCTAGCCTCCATGCTGCTTTTGAATTGAGGGGGATGGGCGATGGCGAGGCTTGCCTAGTCTCCCTGCTGCTTTTGAAGGGAGGGCGTTGGGGGATGGGAAGGCTTGCTTAGCTTCCCCACTGCTTTTGAATAGAGTGGTATAGGCTATAGGGAGGCTTGCCTAGCCTATCCGCTGCTTTTGAAGAGAGGCAAATGGCCGATAGGGAGACTTGCCTAGCCTCCCTGCTGCTTTTAACCGGAAGGTGATGGGGAATCTTGCCTAGCCTCCCTGCTGCTTTTGAACGGAGGGCGCTGGGTGATGGGGAGTCTTGTCTAACCTCCCTGCTGCTTTTGAGGGAAGGGGGATGGCCATGGGGAGGCTTGCCTACCCACCATGCAGCTTTTGAAGGGGGGGAAGGGCGATAGGGGCTTTCCCAGACTCCCTTCCCCATTTCAAAGGAGGGGGATGGGTGATGGGGGGCTTGCCTAGCCTCCCCACTGCTTTTGAAGGTAGGGGGATGGCCTATGGGCAATGGAGAGGCTTGCATAGCCTTCCTGCTGCTTTTGATGAGAGGGAGATGGCCGACAGGGAGGCTTGCCTACCCTCCCTGCAGCTTTTGAAAGGAAGGGGATGGGCACTGGGTGATGGGGAGGCTTGCCTAGCCTCCCTGCTGCTTTTGAAAGGAGGGCGCTGGGCGAATGGGGAGGCTTGACACAAGAAGTTCCCTTTTTTGACACTGTTTTATATATTAAAGATCAATTGTTGGGAGTCCGACGTTATTGGAAACCTAGAGACCAAAATTACCTCCTACATTATGACAGTTATCATCCTTTCAGACTCAAACATAACTTACAATTTTCTCAGTTTTTTCAGCTGCGCAGATATTCTACTTGTGAGCAAGACTACCAGAGTGCAGCAGAGACCTATCACCACAAAATATTGGGTAGAGGCTATCCCAATTATATTTTTAAACAAGCTAGAAAACGAGCCTCAGCTAATGGTAGGTTATCCTTATTTGAAAAAAAAAAAAGAGTTCAGGTGCAGATGGATAGATTAGTGGGATTGTTCACTTTCAGTCTAGTTTTTCATCAGATCGATGACATTATAGTTAAACACTGGCATTTGGTGCAGCATATTCCAGGATGCAGTTGCATTCCGCTTATTGCTTTCCGCCGACCAAGAAACTTACAAGATGTATTGGTACATACAGATTTACAATTAGATAATCATAAAGATGCCACTATTTCTGGACATCATCCATGTGGTCACTTTGCCCAATGCCCGCAGTCCTTAAAATTTAAGTGTTTTGTACATCCAGTTACACAAGAAAAGTTCCCTTTAAATATGCTTACAACTTGCATTTCGGAATCTGTAGTATATGCCATCTTGTGCCCTTGTAAAAAGATTTATTTTGGGCAAACCGCTTGGCCCTTACCTCAAAGAATTTCAGAACATCTGAGTCGTATCAGGATGAGGTATCTGGACTATCCTCTGGTAGCTCATTTTTTTCAATTCCACCATCCAGCGGAATCCTTAAGATGTTTTGCATTGGAAACCATATGCCCTCAATTGTACCAGGGAGGATCCACAGAAATGAAATTGCTCCAAAGAGAATCTTTTTGGATTCATAGGTTGCAAACTACAATTACCCAAGGGCTTAATGAACATTTTGATTTTTCTTCTTTTCTATAGATTAATTAGAACATTGGATCCTTTGAAACAGTATTATTACACTGAAACATTCAGCTCTACACCCAGGATGTTCCGAATGGAGGCTTTGCCTCCTTGGGAGTTCTTTTTATACTTCTCCTTTAAATGAATCAACATAAAATGAACCCAGTTACATTTAACATACTATATAACATCTCTGAGTTTTTTGCTCATGCCTGCATCATTGGAAATCACCCAAGGCAGATGTAGGTAAGCTTTGTTCTTGTGCTTTAAACTATTTTCCTTTTGATTAGTATTACTAAATATTGTCATTGTCTTTTTTAGATAGAGAGAATGCACTCAATAGAGATTACATTTTGGTGAAATATATTCAGGAAATATATTCAGGTAGACATAGAGGTGAGTTTCTATGGTTTAAAATAATTTACATATCTTTATTTATAATTTAAAATATATATAATACAATGAATTTAAAATATATTTAGTATAGTACTAGCACATTTACTTTGCAGAACCTACTTGAAGCAGCAACAGATTACTCCTTCCTAAACATAGTTAAAGTATAAAAGTGAGCCCATTGGTTGCACCTACAGTTTATATAATAATTAAAGTTAACAATAATACACATACTTGAGATTAAAACTCTTTTTCTTTACAGAAATGGTTGGAAACATACTTATACAAGATTTATGAAAATAGTTACTTTCATGAGGTGAGCCCAGCAGTTTTTTCCCTCAACAAACAATGTTAGTAAAAATGGTATTTTATCTGATATAGTACATGGTTCAATTGTAATAACATATTTATTTTAGATACACACTGAAGAAGTGAGCACAAAACAACGTAGAGAATCTTTGGAGCGAAGTTGTTTGTGTATCAATTTAAGTGCATATATTGTTTTACATTGTATATCAAAATGAGTTGATTGACTACATTGTATTATTGCATATTCTCCTCTGTATTCTTGTTTAACAAATAGAATTTTGATATCTATATAAACAGGATTTAATTTTCATTATATACATATATATATCATACACTCATCTCTGTGTGAGAATTGTGTATTTACTATAGATATAGGGTTTAATTAACAGTGTCTATATTTTTCATATACTTATCTGATTCTCCCCATCTCATTTGGCTACAGTTGTGGACAGACATCTATCTCTCTCTTTACAAACAAACAAACAAACAAACAAGCACACACACACAGCAAGAAGAGATAGAGTTAGAAAAGTTGACAGATTTAAAAATTAGTAAAAAATTGAAATATTTAGGTGTAACATTAACAAAAAATTCAGATTTATATAAAAATAATTATAATAAAACATGCACAGAAATGAAAAATGAG
The DNA here is from genome assembly GCA_030847615.1 of Gambelia wislizenii. Lineage (NCBI taxonomy): Eukaryota > Metazoa > Chordata > Lepidosauria > Squamata > Crotaphytidae > Gambelia > Gambelia wislizenii. The sequence goes on along the minus strand of JAUMIR010000002.1, from coordinate 241,422,257 downwards.
ATGTATTTATTGAAGATTACAGATGAAGATTTAAGAACAGATGAAAAATTGTTATTATATTTGATTACTTCTACTAGAATTACAAGTGGAAGATACTGGAAGAAAATAGAAATGCTGGAAATAGAAGAATGGCTGATGAAAGTGGACAATTTGATAATGTTAGATAAGCTTACTAAATGGTTAAGAGACAAGATGACTCAATCTGCAGAAAGAGAATGGGGAAAATGGAAACATGGAAAATTATATAAAAATAATTTTAAGTTATCGATAATGTAAATATAAATATCAAGGATAGAAAAGTAGAAGAAGGATGAAGTTCAGTAAATCAGTTAGATAATGACATGGAAATTTTAGTAAAACACAGATTCAGGAAGTAAATAATTGATAGTTCATCGATAGCAGGGGGAAGTCATTTGATATATATTACATTTTAAAATTTAAAGTATAAATTAGATAAGTAGTAAAATACTAAGGAAAATGTACATGCAAATATTAATTTGAAGGAAACAAATAGATCATTAGAAGGATAATATTTGATATGAAATGATGTGTTATGATGGATAATCTTATTGATTTTTTTAATGTATAGAATGTTTGTGATGCACAATAATAATAATAGGACCATTTTAAGGAATTGGGGGGGCTGTAATGCTTTATTTTTTGGGCCCCATATGTTTATCTTAGGTCAATGTAACCTAACCTAACCTATTCACAGTACAGGATGTTCAGATGATTACTAACAATGTTTTTGCAGGAGGTTAGGGTTAGGGTTAGGTTACGATGCCCCCCCCCCGTGGATGCAGGTGATGCAGGGCCCTTAAACCGGCCCTGAATAACAATAATAAAACTTTTGGTTTTTTAGGCATCCATTTGGGCCTGTGGCTTTTCTGAAGGTTAATTTCATTTTATTAATTTCAGCACAGTTTTCTAGTTTATCAAGGTCCTTTTGAATTCTGTTCCTATCTTCCAATGTGTTCACTATCCCTCCTATTTTTGTATCATCTGCAAATTTGACAAGGATCCCCTCTGCCTTATTATCATTGTTAAAATATTGAAAAGCATCAGCCCCAGGACAGTACCCCACAGCACTCCACTCGAGACCTCCTTCTAATTTTAAACACAGTCACAGATTACAACCCTTTGAGTTCAGTTTTCCAACCAATTATGGGTCCATGTGATTTCCCCATTTATTCCACATTTAGTAAGTTTTAAAATACCATAAGGGGCTTTATCAAATGCTTTTCCAAAAGACAGGTAAATGACATCCACAGCATTCCCACCACCTACTAAACTAGTGACCCAATTAAATATATATATATATAAATTAGTATGGCAGGATTTGTTTTTGACAAACCCATGCAGGATCCTACTAAACCAGATGGCTTTTAAAATATGAATCTTAAACTGTTTTAACATATACTAGTTTTATTCATTTAATTGATATAATGCATTTTAATGGTTTTATGTATTTTTAACTAATGTGTACTTTAATTGATAGTTGTTTCTTATAAGTCTGTTGTTTCCCACCTCAATCCATGGGTACAGGCAAGTAAGAAATAATAACAATAACAATAATAATAATAATTCACTGCATGATCAACATACTTGCAGTTAATCGACACAGTAACTGTACATGCCTAGCCCAGGCAATAGTGTATCATGCACATGATAGATTAATATACCGAGGATTCAGTAATGCTTTGTTTTTTCATTTTAATTTACTGAAAAAGAGAAGTAGACTAACCTCATTGTACGTCAAAAGCAGCCTGCAGTGTCACAAGTCAGCTGTCCCAGCTATAATGTCATGAAAGATGGAATAGCAGTGCCTTAAATAGATCTGACAAAGGATGTAAAAGATTTGCAAGATTAATTGAAGGGATGGATAATTTGCCCTTCTGACATCAGGCTTCAAAGAATACTCCACCCACCTCAATTTGCAATACCTGCAACATCAGTCAAATCATTTTCTACTCTCCACTCTGGGTTGAACAACAAGTCCATTCTGAGGTGGCCACTCTTTCAGAGAATGTGTCAGTCTCTCACTTTTTCTAAAGTGTGCTAGATAGTTTGTGTGGATGGGAGGAAGGCAGTGCCTTCTATGTATGATAAAAAAAAAAGCAGGCTAATGCAGATTGTGACTAGAGTGAGATCATGTCAAAAAAGGAAAACACTTTCCTCACACCTGTCTCCAAATATTTGGGCTAGACTGCTGAAAGAATCAAAAGGAAGCTGGACAGGTCTTGCTGGTAATCTGTGGATAACAGCCAAGCCAAAACCCCTGTCTCATTTCCCTTCAGGTGGAGTGAGAGAACAAAGCCGAATGTTACTTTCATCCTGTTCTTTTTGAACCCAGTACTGGGACTGACTGTGCCTCTTTATTTACAAAAAAACCCCAAAAAACAAAAAACAACCCCCTCCCCCCCAAAAAACTGCAATTGAGCATCTCACCTACCCCAAAAATCTGGCAGGGAAAGTAATGTGAGAGAGATCGTTTGAGCTGGTCCCTTAAATCTTTTTTCCTGTTGAAAATTACCACCCAGCCCTAACTGATGTGTGACATATTTTACATAAGGTTTTAATTTTTAAAATGTGTGTGTGGGGGGGATATATTTCAGAGAAGTGGTTTTCAATGTAGAAAATGGAACGGGAAAAGGGGTGGACATGGTTCCAATGTGGATTATAGCTTGGGGCTGGCTACTTGTTCATAGAATCGTAGACTTGGAAGAGACCACAAGGGCCATCCAGTCCAACCTTCTGCCAAGCAGGAATACATGATCAAAGCACTAGTGCCAGGTGGCCATTCAGGCTCAGTTTAAAACCTCCAAAGAAGGTTTGGTTTATAAGGAGTTAAGCAAAAGTGGTTTCACAGAAAAAACAAACTTCAAAGAGGTATATATGAGGCAGTACTGAGAAACTGATCTGGGCAGTGTGCTATAGGATTAAAGAGGTTCTGTGTGGCTAGCACATCCATACACAGGCACATGGTTTTTGTGATTGAGGCATCTTTTTTAAAAAAAGGAAAACGATAACAATCCCAGTGATCCAAAAGTTAATTTTCCAACCAATACTTCCAAAGCTGAAATATTAGTTAAACTCTCTCTGGCTTTTCTACGCAAATGAAGATTCAGGAAGGACTCATCCCGGACTTTCTGCAACCGCACTGATGACTGAAAAGGCCAATCCGAGATAAACAAGTCCAGTTGCAGAAAGCACAGCAGAAGGTCTTCTTCGGTGATGTTCCTGGGTTGTGACTTTTTCTGCATTGTCATTTCTCTTCAAGACTTGTTCGGCGTGAGTTCTCAAATAAGGCTGCAGTATTGTGGATAGTGCATCTCCATGCCTCCTGATGTGAGGCCAGGGTGGACCATTGTTGGTGATCAATTTGGCCAAGCCTGAGATGTTGCTTCATGGAGTCCTTGTATCACTTTTTTGGAGCACCCCTTGTACGCTGACCCATAGCGAGTTCACCGTAGAGTGCTATTTTTGGGAGGCGATGGTCCTTCATCCTAGGAATGTGCCCTGCCCAGCGCCGCTGTGTTCTCAATATCATGGCCTCAATGCTGGTGATCCCTGCTTGCTCAAGGACAGCAACATTCGTCACATAGCCAGTCCAGTGTATATTTAGGATTGTACGTATACAGCACAGATGAAAGCATTCGAGGAGTTGTAAGTGTTGGTGATAGGTGACCCATGTTTCAGACACGTAAAGGAGAATAGAAAGTACAATGGCTCTATACACCTGATTTTTGTGCTTCGCCTCAGGTGTTCATTACTCCAGACTCTTTTGTAAAGTCTTCCAAATGCACTATATGTATTTGCTAATCTGTGATCACTCTCTTTGTCAATCTTGGCGTCTGAGGAGATGATGCTTCCCAGGTAGGTGAACTGCTGAACGGACTTAAGCACAGATTTGCAGACGGCAATGTGGGGATGGTGGTGTTCATCCTGTGGTGCAGGCTGGTAGAGAACTTCCATTTTCTTCAGGTTGACTTCCAGCCCAAACAGCTCTACAACTGTTGCGAAGCAGGATGTTAGATGCTGCAGAGCTGCTTCTGTGTGGGCAACAAGGGCAGCAGCATCAGCAAAGAGCAGCTCATGGACAAGATAGTTTAGAGTCTTAGTGCGAGCCCTCAGACGGCTTAAGTTAAACAAGCTACCATCAATATGGTAACGTATATAGATGCCATCTTCTTCGAGCTCTGTCGTAGCCCTTTGGAGCATCATGCATAAGAAGATAGTAAATAAAGTTGAAGCAAGAACACAACCTTGCTTCACTCCATTAGTTATTACAAAGGGCTCTGAAAGAGCATCGTCATATCTGACTTGACCGTGGTGGCCCTCATGTAGCAACATAATCATTTTAAGGAATTTGGGGGGACTTCCTAGTCTTTCCAGGATCTGCTATAGACCTTTTCTACTCACAATGTTGAAGGCTTTGGTGAGGTCAATAAAGTGCTCTCTACATTTCTCTTGCAGTTGTCTAAGGGCAAATACCATATCTGTAGTACTCCTATTGGCTCTGAAGCCACATTGGCTTTCAGGAAGAAGTTCTTCTGCAATAGCAGGAACTAATCTGTTCAGGAGTATCCTTAGCAGGATTTTTCCAGCAATAGAAAGCAGTGTTATACCTCGATAGTTTGAGAAATCAGATTTTGCTCCTTTTTTCTTGTACAGGGTAATGATGACTGCATCTCGGAGATTTGACAGCAGTTCCCTTTTCCCCAGCAATTCACAAGGAGTTTGTGGAATTTAACATGGAGTACATGACCTCCGTGTTTCCAAATTTCAGGTGGGATTCCATCAATCCCAGATGCCTTGCCGTTTTTCATCTGCTGTATGGCCTTAAGGGTCTCTTCCAAAGTGGGAGCTATGTCCAGTTCATTTTTCATTGGTTTTTGTATCATATGTTGGATAGCTGAGCCTTGGACTACTCAGCTGGCACTGAAGAGACCTTGAAAATGTTCAGCCCATCAATTCAGGATGGAGGCTTTATCAGTAATTAGTGTTTGACCGTCTGTACTGTATAAGGAGCTTTGGACCTGATAAGTAGGTCCAAACACTGCTTTAAGAGCTTCATAGAATCCTTTAAGATCACCCAGATCTGCACAGCATTGTGTCTTTTCTGCTATATTGATCCACCACTTGTTCTGCATGTCTTGGAGTTTTTGTTGAAGTTTACTACATGTGAGACAGAAAGCTGCTTTTCTTACATGGCAAGTTGGCTGGGCGAGGTATGCCTGGTGAGCAGTTCTCTTTTACCAACAGCTCCTGGATCTTTTGGTTGTTTTCATCAAACCAGTCTTGATTTTTCTTGTGGGAGAACCCGATGGATTCTTCTGCAGACTGGAGGATACTGTTTTTGATATGTTGCCAAAGCACTGTAGGAGAAGGATCTGTAGGGTGGTCTTCAAGTTTTGTTTGCAGATTTGCTTGGAAGTTGTCTCTCGTGATAGCTTGTTGAAGATTGCTGACTTGGAGTCTCCTCTTTAAGATGCCACCCCTCTTAGGTTTAAGTTTAAGATGAAGATTTAATTTACATCTTATGAGGCGATGATCTGTTTGGCATTCTGCACTGGGCATCACTCAAGTATGATGGACATCGTGAATGTTTCGCTGGCGGACTAGAACATAGTCAATGAGGTGCCAATGTTTGGCTCGGGGATGCATTCAGGTTGTCTTCAAGCTATCTTTCTGCTGAAAGATAGTGTTTGTAATAGTCAGCTGTTGTTCTGCACAGAACTCTAGCAAGAGGCGTTCAGGATGGAGGCTTTATCAGTAATTTGTGTTTGACAATCTGTACTGTATAAGGAGCTTTGGACCTGATAAGCAGATAAATTCAACTAATAAGCAAGTTAGAAATGTACTAGAATGAGATGTTGGCACACCTACCATAACCTACGCTTGGAAGGATGATGGGAGTTGTATTCCAACACATCTAGAGGGCATGTGGAAGCTGATGTTTTATAAATGATTTTAAAAACATCAAATAGTCCTATAGACCAGTTGGTTTGGGATTGCAAAAGGATGCAGTAAATCATTTGAAATACATATTTATTCTCAAAACTGATATTTACCACTTGAAACATTTATTATTTTTTTTAAAACTCAGTCATTTTAAGACAAAGCTGAAGTGATCTCATGTTGTCTCATGCTTTATAAAGCCAGGTAATTCAAAGCTATGTCTGATGCCTTGGGCTTGACTACACAGGAGGTAAAAATCCATATGAGATTTGGACTACTTTGACCTGGAGCTGTGCTGCATGAAATTTAGGTTACTATGGCCCAGATTTAAGCACCCTGCCAAAGTCCAAATCTGCATTGGGTTTGCTTGTTACTCACGCTTGACTCTGACCTCCAGGAAAAGCAAAGCACCAGTAGTAATCTCCTCTCTGGTCTTGTCTATACGATCAAAATAATCCTAATGGGATGCAAACGGAAGGCAATCCAGGCTTGAAGAGAATGAAGTACTCACAGAAATGTGATGGTGGCACTGGAGGTTCTGATTCAGAGGTGCACCAAGAAAGAGAGTGGCTGGGTTCATCCACAGTGGCACATCTTTCTATTGTTGGTGGACTAATATTTATACCCTGCTTGTATCCTCAAGGGGCATTGTGGCTAGGACAAAGCCTGGATGGGTTTCCCACCGGGTAAACAAAGGAAACTGAAACTTGCATGATAGTGTTAATGACTGGGAGACAGAAATTAATAGGTTTATGACAACCTCACAATGCAGGGCAGGAGGGGGTTCCGAGGTGAGATTTCCTTTAGATTGGAATTGGAAAGGTCACTTGATTGTTTAGTTGGATGACTTATAGCTGAGGTGCCTAAGAATGAATTAGCACAAACCTTCTTAATGGCTTTCTTTGCCAAGGGGCTTCTGCAGAATCCTAATATGGGCTTGTTTTGCCAAAGTATTTCTAAGACACATCCCAGGTCCTGTGACCTCCACGTGACCTCTTTTTGGATCACTCCAGTCAACTTGACCCCTAGAAGTGTCCAATATTTTGAAATACGAGTATTATAGGGAGGGCGTAGCAGGGCATGCTAACAGCATGGCCAACACAGCTACCCCTAAATGTGTTTCCTGGAAGTGAACACCTGGGTCTTGTCTATAGGGTCAAAATAATATGAACAGGATGCAAACATACGGCGATCCATTCATAAGAACATGCACACAAATACATGTCATTGGGAAGGGGGGTAGCCAAATCCACTGCAAAGTCTGTGTGCATTGTGTCCAGGGAGTCTTCCAGATTTTTTTAAAAAGCTCTGTGCAACATATGAATGTGTGATTGTTTGAACACTTGCATTCACACAGATATGAACAGGCAGCATAATCTGATTGGCTGGACGAGCATGGGGGTGGGGCTAGCAAACAGGGAAAGCGCCTGCAGCTGCCATATTGAATTTTCGGCTAAGCGAGGGTCCAGTAAGTCGATAAAACGGCGCTCTTATACTCTTTTTTCCTTCCTTTCTTTCTTTCTTTCTTTCTTTTTTTTGTAACTATGAACTATCACTTGTGCAATGTGGGGATGGTGGTGATCGTCCTGTGGTGCAGGCTGGTAAAGAACTTCTGTTTTCTTCAGGTTGACTTCCAGCCCAAACAGCTCTGCAGCTGTTGCAAAGCAGGACATTAGGCGCTGCATAGCTGCTTCTGTGTGGGCAACAAGGGTGGCATCATCAGCGAAGAGCAGCTTACGGACTAGATAGTTTAGAGTCTTAGTGTGAGCCCTCAGACGGCTTAAGTTAAACAAGCTACCATCAGTACGGTAACGTATATAGATGCCGTCTTCTTCTTCAAGCTCTGCTGTAGCCCTTTGGAGCATCATGCTCAAGAAGATAGTGAATAAATTTGGAGCAAGAACAGAACCTTGCTTCATTCCATTAGTTATTAGAAAGGGCTCTGAAAGAGCATTGCCATATCTGACTTGACCGTGTTGGCCCTTGTGTAGCAAGATAATCATTTTAAGGAATTTGGGGGGATATCCTAGTCTTTCTAGGATCTGCCACAGACCTGTAAATATACTTCATTATGTCTAGGTAAAGAGAAGTTTATTTTAGACACAAGCCTGTGTCTATGCCTTTATTCTTATGCCTGAAAGAACAACACTTTGCAGTTTATTTTTGCTGCCTGGACCTGTTTAGGTACCCAGTGCACACTAACATATGACAATGCTGTAATCCCAAACTTTTGGGCAGTGATGTAGACTTGAGTCAGTTGATTCAGTCTGATTCACTCTTCAATGACTTGACTGTCATAAATCAAGCACTGACTCCACTCGACTTGAGACTTGCATATTTTTAACCACTGACTTGCTGGCCTTGGAGGAGGAGGAACCTTCTAAAGCATTTTCTAGCAGCAGGCAACACTCACTCATGAGAAGTCTTTCTTGGAGGGGAACAAGCAAATGAGTTCAGCAACAGGCTTGAGGTGGAAGGATCCTTTAAAACTTGCCTTTTCCTAAGCAGCAGCCAAGGTTATTCTTTCTTTCTTTCTTTCTTTCTTTCTTTCTTTCTTTCTTTTTCCTACTCCTTCCTTTTTCCAAAAGCTCATATTGCACATATTCAAGGCATCAAACAGTATTTTTGTGGAGAAGACAACAAACACACAGAGAAAATCAAACAGCTTCAACAGTATTTGGACATTCTTACAACCCTACCCAAACAGCAACAACATGCTTATTTTTAAAATATCCAAAACATTCTAGTAACAGATTTTTCTGGTTAGCAAAAAGATGTGGTTTTACTTTGGACCCCACAGGACCAGAATGAAAGAATGCTGACACCATGCAGTAAGGGAGCGGGAAAGTTCCTGTTACTTTGCCATTTTTCTTTGGAATGCCCTGAGGGCCTAGATTTCATGTTCTCAGTTCAGAAGGAGAGTGAATCTGCTGTTTGGCTACTAGGTGGCAACAAAACCACAAATATTTAGAATACGGTCATCCCTGCACATTCACGGCTTTGACTTTCATGGTTTTAAGTATTTGTGGTTTTTCCTCACTCTCCTCCCCAGGGACTGCAGCAATGAGGGTACTGCAAGATGAGCAGCAGCAGCCACCTTGGTTGCCTCTTCCACTCGGAGGCATTGGCGGTGTTGCTGTGGTCCCTACAGGGAGGAGGAGGAGGAGGAAGAAGAGGTAGTTGAGCCAGAGAGAGGGAGGTCTGGGGGGCCAGGGAACTCCAGCTGCCTCTGGCCTGGTGTGGGGTGTGTGAGGTGAGGCCTCTAAAATCTCCCTTCTCCTGGTCTTTGCTACCTTTGGGGGGGAAGCGAAGGCTGAGAAAGGGAGCGAAGACACAGGAGAGTGCGGGGTGTGTGTGTGAGATGAAGTCTCTATAACCGCCCCTCTCCTGGGCTTCTGCTCCCTTTGGGGGAGAAGTGAATTCCTGGGAGAGTGGCAATTTTAGGGATTTGCCTCACCTGCTGCCACTCTCCTCGGCCTTCGCTTCCTCCCCAAAGGGAGTGTGGGAGGGGGTGAGGTGAAACCTCTAAAATCGCCCCTCTCCTGGGCCTTCACTCCTTTTGGGGGGAAGCGAAGGCCGAGGAGGGGGGTGATTTTAGGGGTTTGCCTCACCCATTGCCGCTCTCTTGGGCCTTCACTCCCCTCCAAAGGGAGCAAAGACCCAGGAGAGCATGGGGGTGAGGTGAAGCCTCTAAAATCCCCCCTCTCCTGGGCTTCTGCTCCCTTTGGGGGGAAGTGAAGCCCAAGGAAAGGGGCAATTTTAGGGGGTTGCCTAACCTGCCGCTGCTCTCCTCAGCCTTTATTTTTATTTTATTTATTTATTTATTTATTTATACCCCACTCTTCAGCCACAAGGCTATCAGAGTGGCTTACAATTTGTTTTAAGCAACAGCTATTTACACATCTACACTGCGTTAAGCAGTTTCCAATGTGTGTTAGCTAATTGCCCCCACAAGCCAGGGACTCATTTTACCAACCTACGAAAGGATGGAAGGCTGAGTGAACCTTGGAGCCCACTGGAATTGAACTTGCAACGTGGTGGCTTGCAGTACTGGCATTTAACCACTGCACCACCAGGGCTCCCTTCACAAAGGGAGCGAAGACCCAGGAGAGTATGGGGGGTGAGGTGAAGCCTCTAAAATCATATCTCTCCTGGGCTTTCACTCCCTTTGTGGGGAGAACAAAGGCCTGGGAGAGTGGCAATTTTAGGGATTTGCCTCAACCACTGCCACTCTCCTGGGCCTTCCCTTCCCTTTGCAAAGGGAGCAAAGGCCCAGGAGAGTGTGGCGGTGAGGTGAAGCCTCTAAAATCGTCCCTCTCCTGGGCTTTCGCTCCCTTTGGGGGGGAAGCAAAGGCCAAGGAGATGGGCGATGTTAGGGATTTGCCTCACCCGCCACCGCTCTCCTTGGCTTTCGTTTCCCTTAGCAAAGGGAGTTAAGACCCAGGAAAGCACGGGGGTGAGGTGAAGCCTGTAAAATCTCCCCCTCTCCTGGGCCTTCACTCCCTTTAGGGAGGAAGTGAGGGCCCAGGAGAGCAGCAATTTTTATTGACAATTTTTTTCACATTCATGGGGGTCTTGCAACCTTAACCCCTGTGAATGTGAAGGGACGACTGTATTTTACAGCTCAGCTAAGAAAGCTACCAGCTCATGCTGTTAACGGACTGCCTATAATTCATGAAACAGACAGGAGTGGCCTAGCTGGAGGTATCTTCAGCCAGGGAGCAGGTTGGGTTAGCATTCCCTTTGCCTTATCAAACCAGCTTTCTCTATTTCTTGCCTCTGAAAATTTCTGCATCAAAAGACTTTAAGGCCTAAATCCAGTTTTCAGTCCCAACTACACTACACCCATTGAATCAATGGGATTTACATAAATCTGGGTTTACCATTTAGCAATAGATTTCTCTAACTAGAATTAGTAGTTGGATTTAGCCTAATGCTTCAACCCTGAGACAATGAGATGTACATCTGAGTGTTAAGCTTCTGTAGGATTGGCACTGTAAAATACTTAGTCTGCTTTACCCTTCGACATTAGCTACTATAAATACTGAGATAGGCCATCATTTGTTCTGTTGTGTCAATTTAAGTCAGTCAATCAGTTAGTCAAAATTTATTGCGGACCCAGACCGTACAGCCCCCCTGCCCTCCTGAATGATACTCACACACGGTATATAAGGTAACAATTATACTTGGTTACATCTTCGGAAAACATGGGTTAAATACTGGTTAGTAAAATACATGTTTTTTGGCAATAAATGGCTGCAACTTGCAAGCTAAATGGTTGGTGGCAATGCATGGGTCGTGATCTACTCCTTGATCCCACCCATGTGGATCAAGACACCTGTTGGTCAATCCTGACTCCCTGGAGGAGAGATATGCTGGCCAAGCCATCCACTTGACTCCCTCTCCTCCCCTGTAAACAATGATTAACAACTAAAGGGTGGGGTCTCCATAGATTGTGAACTTGTATTTGGACTAGTGCTTGAACTTGTACTTGACGGAGACCCCTTGGCCTCATGCCCTATCATGACCCATGACATCCACCATCAAGGCTTTTCCCTCCATGGGAAATGCCTCCTGCCAACCATCCTCCCATCAACAGGCAGCCCTACAGGCAGGCCGGCAGCATCCTCCCAGGCCGGATATACACTGCATACGTCCCGGACTTCCAGTGGCCTAGTCTCATGATGGCCTCGGCAGAAAGCCCTCCTTGTGCCGCCATGGTAGAGGCCCCTATTCAGAAGGAATGGCTGTCAAACTCTTCTGCCGGCAACCCCATCTGGCCCAATGCCTTCTTCAGCATGCCCACGAACTGATATCTGGTGAGCAGGATCCCATCTTGATGGCGGAAGCGGGGGCCCTGAGCGACCCCTCTTGACCCTATGAAGTCCCACGTGCAGGTCACAGGGCATGGGTAGGAGCCTTCTATCTTTTTCAGGTGTAGGCAGGCCCCGCGTCCACGCTGATCAGCCTTTGATTGCCTGATGCGCAGCCTCAAGTCCTTGTCGGTGATGGTCACATCACACATCTGCAGAGCCCTACCAGACATGTCCAGTTTGGAGGAACACACAACCTCCCCTACCCTTAGGGCCCTGAAAAAGGCTGTAGTGTAGGCAGTGTTGAAAAGCAAGGCCTCATAGCTGGAGTGACAGATGGATGGCAGCAGCCTCACCAATTGCGACAGTATCTTGTAAGACACCGGCCCCCTCACATCCACAGCCTTTGGCTTCACCCGTCTCCAGCCCTCCATAGCCTTCCTTACCATGAATGTGTCACAGGGGTCGCCATGACCAGCCGCTTTGCTGAAGAAGAAAATGCTAGCAGCATGCCCAGCAATTGTCCTTGACGCCAAGCCTCTCTCCTTTAAGGAAGCAAGGTAGTGCAATACCTCTCGTTCGGACGCCGGCCATGCTGCCCCGTAGCCGTGCTGCCTCCGGAAAACCATGAACTGGGAGTCCGCCTTCTTATAGCTGGCTTTCATTGAAGGTACCAAGGAGTCCACTACACCCTGAATCACCATTCGCTCCCAAGGTTCCAGAAATCTGCCAGGAACAGGGCCACCGTTGTGTCAGCTTCTGGGGCCAACAAGCAGAACCAGTCTTCCTGAAATCGAGACAATGCATCCACAATCTCGTTATCCACACCCTGGATGTGCCGGGCATGGAAACTGATGTTGGACTCTAAGCAGACCAGCACGAACCTTCATACCAGTCTCATGACCCTTTCAGACCTGGAGGACTGCCTGTTTATGATCCTAACTACTGCCTGATTGTCAAACCAGAAGCAGACCTTCTTATCTCTGAATTCGCCCTCCCAGATAGTGATGGCCACCAGTATGGAATGTGAGATCCCTGGAGAGCCCAGCATCTGCCCATGCCTGGGGCCAAGGCTGTGTGCACCAGTGGCCATTGTAGTATACTCCAAAACCCAGGCTGCCTGCAGCATCAGTATGTGCCTGCAGGCCGCCCTCCAGTTCCAAGCGTGCTTGCCATGGGGAGACACAATTGTAGTGCTCCAGAAAGGCTAGCCACACCCTCATGTCCTCCTTGACCCCTTTCGTCAAGCGAATCTGGTGGTGCTGTGCTCTTACACCCCCTGTCAGACTCGCAATGCGCACACAAAATGCCCTTCCTGGGGAAACCACCCTGCAAACAAAATTGAGGTGGCCCAACAGTGATGGGACTTCTTTCAGCGTGGCCTTCTCCATCCCCAGGAGGTTCACCAGCATCTCCCGCAGTCCCATGATCTTGTCGTCGGGCAGCCATGACACCCCGGCCACCGAGTCGAGCTGTATCCCCAAATACACCAGCGATGTGGCTGGGCCCACCATCTTGTTTGGTGCCGCCAGGACCCTGAGCTCAGCCGCCAGAGCCTGGAAGGAAGATAGTAAAAACCCTCATTTCCCCCCCCCCAGCTGGGCCCATCATCAGAAAGTCATCCAGATAGTGTGTGGTGAATGGGGATCCTGCCCTGTGCTGCAATGCCCACTCGAGGAATGTGCTGAAAGCCTCAAAGGCCACGCAGCTGATGTTGCAGCCCATGGGCAATGCCATGTCATAATACCACTGATCACAGAATTTGAAACCCAGTAAGCAGTGATCGTCTGGATGTACTGGCAGCAATCGGAATGCCGATTGGAAGTCACATTTGGCCATGAGTGCTTCCTGCCCGCACTTCTGTAGATGCTGCACCGTGTGGTCCAATGAGGCGTATCTCACCATGCACAACTCTGGCAGAATAGCATCATTGACTGAGGAGCCCTTTGGGTATGACAAGTGGTGTATGAGACGGTATTCCCCAGGTGCCTTCTTTGGTACTATGCCCAATGGCGAAATGCATAAGTTGGGCATGGGCGGCTGGTTGAATGGGCCGGCTATGTGACCCGCTTCCAGCTCTTTCCAAATCTTGTGAGCCAGTACCTCAGGCAGCTCCGCTGCTGATTTTAGATTGCCTGAAATGGAGGCTTCCCTGGGACCCTGGAAAGGTATGCAAAATCCAAATTCAAAACCAGCAGCCAGGTAGGCTGCTGCCTCCCTCTTGGGGTAGACTGACAAGAGCAGTCGCATGGCCTCCAACCTCACTGGTGTGAATGCCATGCGACCCATCCCCCCGCTTCCGGGGGTCAACTCACTTTGTTGAGCTGCTGTTGGCGCTGCTGCCTGACCCTGCCTCCTTCCTGGCGCCAGCTGAGGCAGGGCGATTGTTCCGAAAGGACTGGCCCCCGCTACCCTGCCGAGAACAGTTGACCTTTGGATGGCTGCCCCTGCAGCTATCACAAGAATGGTCAAAGTGGCACTTGTACCAGGAGCACTTACCTCTGTTATACTCCCAGCACACTGGCTTCTTCCCTTCCTTCTTTCATGCTGCCTTAGGGGGATCCCCTTTTTCCCTCCTACCCGGCCCTGTGGCCTGCAGCCAAGTAGGATAGTTGATGGTCTCATCTGTTCATCAGTGATCTAGACACTTTCTTCCTGCACTCAATGTCATACATGATGGCATTGGCATCGCCATCCTGTGACCGCACCTTGATCACCTGCCGGAGGTGGTTGATCAGGTGCCAAGCCCACTCAGGAAAGACCAAGGCCACCACCCCCATGAAAACCACATACCCACTAAACCAATTGGAAAAAGTGTATTCCACCATCTCAGAGTTGGCTTTGTCGTTCTCCTTTTTGTCACTCCGATGAACCCTCACCTCCTCCCCTGGAAGCGGGGCCAATGAGAATATGTCAACGTAATAACCCTGCAAGATCTTGGAATGCACCTTATGGTCCAAGTGGCCCCCTGGAGGGTCCTCTTTTGACTTGGCTTCCATAAACTCCTCACCCTCAGGGTTGCTGCCCCCAGCCCTCCTGTCCTCGCCAACTTTTTGTCTGGCCTTCCTGAGTTTTAGGGCCCACTCTGGCAACCCTGGCTTGAAAGACCCTTTCTCCCAGTACCTGAACTTGTCCTCATCAGAAGACTCACCCGAAGAGGAGCCGGAACGCGACCTCCTGCACTTTTTCCTCGGACTCCTCCTACCTTTTGACCCACTGCACCGACGTGATGAAGATCCATGTGAGTCGGAATGCCTCAAATCCCTGGAACCACTTCTCTCCCTGGATCTGGATCACCTGGACCAGCCAAAGCCGTTTGACGTACCCGTACTGGAGGATGTGCTGGGTTCCCCGCTCCAAGGCACAGTCGCAGGCTCGGGCAGCGCCTGGACCTCATTGCGTACCTGGGGAGGCTCCGTGTCCTTGTCCATCTTCTGAACAAGGATGGACAGTACCCCCATAGCATCCGCAATGGTGGGTGTTGGTACTGCAAACGCCTCCACTGGCAGGCATTGGGCCTCCACTGGCTGGGGTTGGGATGGCGTTGCGTTCATCCTGTTGCTGGGTCCAGGCTCTTGTGCTGGCTGCTCAGCCCCCCACCCCCCAACACGTGCTCTTCTTCCACCGGGGGCTGCTGTTTCGCTGTCCTTTTGGGTCCCATTGCCCCAGCTGCCGGCCTAGGCAGGCGATGTGTGTGTGCTTGTGCACCTGTTCTGTAATAATGGCTTGTATGCCACCATCTGTGCTTGAAACTTTATTGAGCACCGACCGCCGCCCTGCGGCCCGAACCCTGTAATAAAATTTGGTGAATTCGGGATAAGCCCCCGCTGTGCCTGCCTGAGCAGAGTCCCCCATCACCCCCAGCTGGGGAATCACCCCCATCCATTGTAAGGCTCCCATCCACTGCAAGTGTCTGGATGGGTGATTCTGGGGATGGGGGTGGGTTGTCCCTCCCATCCCGTCACCATCCAGGCCTTTGGAACCCACCTAGAGAAGGAGGTGTGCAGCAGCGTGCAGGCCCCCATTGCCCCATCTCCCAACCAACTGACTGGTAATTTTCTTTTTTCTTTCTTTCTTTTTTTGCAAGGGAAGCCCGGGGGTTGGTCTTCAGTGAACCCTGGACCATGCATCCCACCAGAGATGGCCTCTGAAACCCCCCTTCACTGCTGGCTCAGCTGCCGCCGGCCCGTTCCACCCTCCAGCACTGTGGCCACCCACCCTCAAGGGCCTTGTGTCCTCCCCAGCTGCCACTGCCTGCTGCCCGGTTGGCCAGGAGCTTCTGCCTGTAGCGCCCGTCCTCTTAGGGCCCTGACCCAGCAAGCATCCTGCGTGTGAGGCAGGGGGAGAGGGGAGCTGGGGGTTCCTGCCGTCCCCCCACCCTGTGCCCCCGCCCCATGCCCCCGCTCAGAGTTCCCTACAGGGGGGTGCCGCTCCTCCCCAGAAGCAAAGCGGTGGGGGGAAGTGGACGCCAACCCCCCCAGCCACCCGCCATGCTCTGTCCGGGCCCACCGGCCCAGGGAGGAGGACCCGGCCACTGCTCAGCCATGGCCCACCTCCCCAAAGCTTTCGTGGCAGTGTGCCCCACGTGCCAATCTTCGCCTGGCTTATCCTGGCCTGGGTGAACGATGCCCCCTGAGGAGGGGAGGGGGGCGGAGCACCAACTGCTTTGCTCTGCCTGCTCCGCTGCCCCCTGACCATCCGTCTTCTTCGGCTCTCCAGAGTCAAAAGAGGGCAATGGTCTGACAGAGCTGCTATTTAACAGCTCCGTCGCCCCCCTATGATGTCATCCGGATGTGCCAAAGCTGGCCGCATGTCACCTGGCAATTGTCTTCTCAACCATAATGAGATAAATTGCATTTCTATTTGTATTGTAGTTACAGTATTATTTCTTAATGTGCATCTATCTATATAAATAGATAAGCATATACAAATGTTATATAATGCCCCCCCGGGGGGGTGGCATGTCCCCTGTTTTGGGCAATGCACAAACAGCCAACCAAACTAAAGATAAATATTTGCATAAAATTTGCAGGTGCTCAGTTGCTGACTGTGGATGGGCAATCTCCTGGACCCTCCCTCCTTTCCCTTCATATCAAGCTTTGTTTTTTAATTGGGCTGACAGCCAATTATCTTTCAAATACATCAGGGCTATTTGACCCTCCACTTATATTGCACCTGAACTTCCCAGCCACCATGGTGAATGGCAAAGGACTTGGGGTGTTGTTGTCCAAAATGTTTTGAAAGCCTCCCCTCCCGTGAAATAGAGCTGCCCATAAAGTAGAACACAAGGCAATGCATGAAGTGCATTTCTGTGACATGTACATACCTCCACTCTTTTCAACATCATTTACTCCTCAGCACTGTGACGGACAACTTGTGGCCCTCTAAATACTGTTGGCTTACAAGATCAGTCCCACCATTGGTTATGCTGTTTTAGGTAGACAGTTGTTGCATCACAACAATACCTTGAGGGTCGTGACACCCTGCTTTAATGTGCATGTATAGGATCACAGTCATATATATATATATATATATATATATATATATATATATATATTTTCCCTCTGGCTTTTCTTTGCAAACGAAGATTCAGGAAGGACTCATCCCGTGCTTTCTGCAAGCGCACTGATGACTAAAAAGGCCAATCCGAGATAAACAAGTCCGGTTGCAGAAAGCACAGCAGAAGGTCTCCTTGGGTGATGTTTTTGGGTTGTGATTCTTTCTGCGTTGTCGTTTCTCTTCAAGACTTGTTCGTCGTGAGTTCTCAAATAAGGCTGCAGCATTGTGGATAGTGCGTCCCCATGCGTCCTGATGTGAGGCCAGGGTGGACCATTGTTGGTGATCAATTTGGCCGAGCCTGAGATGTTGTTTCAGGGAGTCCTTGTATCGCTTTTTTGGAGTGCTCCTCTTACGCTGACCCGTGGCGAGTTCACCGTAGATATCTATATATCTATATATCTATATAGATAGACAGATATATTTGTGTTTAAAGAAATTTTTTTACGGTCACTTGGCTAGCATGCCCTGCTTCAGAAGTCAATGCAGGAGATGCCCTTGCAAAATATGCAATCAGCTGAGAAACTTTATTAGTGTGTAATAATGTAGGAAGGTATGCTAATTTGTTTGTACCTTCTCTGTCCAGAGAACCATCAAACTGTAGAGTTGCAAGATACCACAAGGGCCATCCTGCCCAACTCCCTGCAATCCACTCCCGACAGCATGCCATCCAGCCTCTGTTTAAAAACCTCCAAAGTAGGAGACTCCACCACACTCCGAGGCAGTGCGTTCCACTGTTGAACAGTTCTTACCATCAAGAAGTTCTTCCTAATGTTTAGGTTGAATCTCTTTTCCTGTAGCTTGAATCCATTGCTCCATGTCGTACTCTCTGGAGCAGGAGAAAACAAGCTTGCTCCATTTTCAAAATGACCTTCAGACATTTAAATATGGCTAACATGTCACCTCTTATCCTTCTCTTCTCCAGGCTGAACATACCTAGCTCCTAAGTCACCCTAAATTTTCAGGCCTTTCACCATTTTGGTCACCCTCCAGCTTGTCACTATCCTTGAACTGTGGTGCCCGGAACTGGACACAGTATTCAAGGTGACATCTGACCAAAGCAGAATAGAGTGGTCCTATTACTTTCTGGCTCTAGACACTATATTCCTATGAATGCAGCCTAGAGCCACATTGGCTTTTATAGCTGCCACATCACACTGCTGACTCATGTCCATAATCATATGTTTATTTACTGAGTACAGCAAGTACTTTATAACAAAATAAAACAAGGAAGTTCCATTCCCAAGCAGCTTCATCTAAAAAAGAAGTGGGTAGATTGAGACTTGGGGTGCATCCACCCTACATAGATAATCTAGTTTGAAACTGGATTATTTGCCATGACTCCTTCCTATGGTATCCTGGGAATTTTAGTTTGCTGAGACACCAGTACTCTTTGGTAGAGGAGGCTAAAGATCTTGTAAAACTACAAATCCCAGAATTCTATAGGAAGGAGCTATGGCAAATAATCCAGTTTCAAACTGGCTTATTTGTGTAGTGTGGATTAGGCCTTAGAGAGTAGATCCATTGAAATCAGTAGGACTGTAGTTAGTCATCGTTAATGTTCACTTCAATGCCTCTATTCTCCAAGCAAACACAAGTCTTGACCAGATCTAGCCTGTTATTTTCTCCCCTTCTTCACAGCTCATATTGTTTGTTTTGACTCCTTTAGCTCATTGCTGTCTCTCCTTGTCTCTCCATTTCTCCCATCTGTGCAGTTACTCAGAGGTATATGTAGGGGATGGGGGTGGGGCAGTGCAAAATGGGGACATTGTCCACCAGATGAGAACCCCAAATGAATTTTTCCCTGAGTCCCCAAATTTCTAGCATTGCATATAGACAGGCACTGAAAATGGTTCACACAGAGAAGTCTTATATTTCTTTTTTTGCATTCCCTTGGTCACTTTACCTGCACTTTTTCTTAGAAGCCTAACCTGTATTTCTAAATGCTCAATTGAATTTCAAAGTTAGTGCAATTATAGAAATGTGGAGACTGAAGGAAAATTTCATTGGAGGCAAAATTCTTATATGCCTTTATTTTGTCCCTCTACAGCGACACCCATCTTTCTTCTACCTTTCTCTCACTCTGTTCTGCCTTTCCCCTGAACCTTGTGTAGATTCAGTCTTAAATTGTTTGCCTGTCCATGCTCCAAACCTGCCTTTCCCCTGAGATAGAGCAACCCAAGTTCTTCTTCTCCTTGGAACCACATAGGGCATTCTTATCCCCTCTCTAGTAAAGAGCCATCAGTGTCTGGTAGTGATATCTTCAGCTAATCCGTTCTCTTTTCTCTAAGATCTATTTGCCTACCAAGTGGCCACGCCTTCCTGCACAGCCAGAACTTGATGAAATGGGAATGCTGCTAGACACCAGACATCCCATGTCTCTTCTTCTTTGTTAAAATTTAATAAACTCTTAATGTATAGCAGCTAAAGAACAAGAAAAGGGCCTGGGGAAAGAAAAATCATGGAAGGAAAGAATGGCATACATTGTGTCTTACGAAATGTAGAGTGCAGGAGAACTGGTGATGCTTCTAGTAGTAGATGGATGTCAGCCATAGTGTGTTCCTTTCAGCTTACCAAAGGGGGCAGATGCTGCCATGAACAGATGCTGAGGCAAAGGGTAAGAAATCAATGTATGCAGGAATCAAGGGAGCTGCAACCAGCACAGATATTACCTGAAAATACAACTGAAGGACTATGCAAGGAAAAAGCAAGGTGGAGTTACCAACTTTTCAACCAACCTCTGCAGCTGCAACTTTAGCAGCTGTGTCATACACAGAAAGCATGTTTACCTTGGTGCCACTGAAGGCTGAAACACAAATCTGTATTCATAATTGCATAATACTACATTGCTTTATTAGAAACTTGCATGGTTAGCCATAGCTGGAGTGGGATATCTATAGAATGACAGAGCATCCTGATATATTGATCAATAACAAATACTAATTGGTAATGAAATGAACCAAAGTAAAGCCATCTTTGCTGACAATGCTAAAACTGTGGTAGACCTTGACTGTGTATGTGAGAGATAGTAACAACTGAGAAACTGCTAGGAGCTGCAGTTCCTAGCAGAGGAATGTATCTTTTTCTAAAACATTAACGAAGGCTGCATAAGCACATGAATGGTCAATTGTCTTATTAATATGTTAGCTGAAGTTTGCTACTTAAACTGGATGAGCTCATGAGAACCTTTCTCTCTAACACGTGTACAAGACCCAGGAGCGGGGTCTATAAAACCTTAGCTTCCAGTAATAAAGTTGTTCTTCGTTGCCTGTACCTGACACTGACTGCGTGGGTCTTTGTTTGAGGGTAAGAGTTATCTTTGGCCAAAGATAAGCAGATGCCTTTATACAGGGATTCAGGATCCTAAGGACTGGTGTTTCGCCAATAGACTCCAGGTCTGGAGAATGGGGCTGATATTTTAGTTCTCTCCCCACCGCTAACACCATGAAAAACTTAATCACGATGATGTATCCAACATTTTTTTATGTCAAGCAGGTGGGCAGCTACTGCAGTTGGGGACCAATGTGGGCCTCTCATGAGACTTTTGGGGTTGCCACTCTCATCTAACCACTGCAATTCTTTTTTTGTTTTATTTTACACCCCCCATGCCTTTTAGGCCTTAGGGAGTGTAGAAAGCTATTTCACCAAGTTGTTGTCCCCCACCCAATAATCAGTTTGCTTTCTGTTTAAAAGAAAGCCATATTCTGGGCCAGAAACAGCCCAGGTGGGTGGGAAAAACAGGGCAAAATTGTCTCCTGTTCAGACATGGATGGGGGCATTTTTACATCAAAAACAAAGCTAATTTTTTAAATGGAGGTGCTGGTTGCCTTGAGGGCCTCCAAATTGGTTAATGTAGCCCTTAACCCACAATAGTTTCCTCCCTAAGAGACACATTAAGACAAGAATAATTATTGATATATTAAAGTATTTGAATTATCACAATGAAGTAAAGAGTGCCCTGTTTTTGGTTTTGGGGTTGTGTGTGTGTGTGTTTTGTGTGTGTGTGTGTTTTGTTTTTGTTTTTGTTTTGTTTTTGTTCTTTAGATGCTAAGAAGGCTTTCAACAGCTTAAATTGGAAATTTCTATTAGAGGTACTGAATGAAATGGATTTTGGAGAAAAAAATATTTAGGTATAAACTTATCTATCAAAATTCAACAGTTATTTGAAAATAAATATGGCAAGGTGTGCGAAAATATAAAAAATGACCTAAATAGGTGGAAGAACATGACTCTATCACTGTTAGGTAGGATCTCAACAATAAAAATGTGTGCACTACCTAAACTTATGTATTTATTTCAAACACTCCCAATTATTTTGTCTAAAGCACCCTTTAAAGTATGGCAAAAGGAGTTAACAAAATTTATTTGGAGTGGTAGGAAAGTGAGAATTAAATGGAAACTATTAATTGATGCTAAAGAAAGAGGAGGCTAAGGCCTTCCAGATTTTAGATTATACTATGAAGCCTCATGTCTGGCATGGTTGAGAGAATGGATTAGTTTAGAAAATACAAGGGTACTAGAACTAGAAGAACATGAGTTAAGATGGGGATGGCATGCATATTTATGGGAAAGTGAAGGTAAATGCAGAGTTTAGAAACTATATCATCCAGAAAGTGCTGTTGAGAATTTGGGAAAAATATAAAAGTAGGCTAGGGTTAAAACTAGCTGGGTTGGTATCTCCGCAAGAAGCCTTTTATAGGAGAAAAATAGGAAGTTTACAAAATTGGTTAAAACATAAAGATTTACTGAGGAAGCAAAAAAGGAAACTGGATATTTACGGATAGACAACAATTAGAGAAAGAGGGCCATAACATTCAATGGCTAACATATTATTAATTAAGAGAATAATAATAATAATAAACAAAATTAAAATAAATTTGTTTATTAAAATAATAAACAAAAATTAAAATACCAATACAATTTACAGAAGGTTTAAAGAAGGTTTAAAGATTTAAAGAAGGTGTTAAGAATTTGGGGTTTGAGGAAGATAAAAAAGAATTTGAAGAATTGATGTGCTCAGAAAATCCTCAATTAATTGCTAAATTATATAAGATGCTGTTAAAATGGGAAACAGAAGAGGAACAAAAGAGTGCATGATGAAATGGGCAAGGAATATTAGACATACATTACAATTAGACCAATGGGAATCAGTATGGCATAAAGGTTTAAAATCCACCTGTTATAAGTTAAAAGAAAATTATTATAAAATGATGTACAGGTGGTACATGACACCAGAGAAATTGACTATTATTTATAAGAGTGTTAGTAAAAATGTTGGAAATGTAAAGATCATATAGGTTCCTTTTATCATCTCTGGTGGACCTGCAAAAAAGCAAGGAAATATTGGTTATTAATTAATGGGATGATTCAAAAGATGTTAAAAGGAACCATAGAATTTAGACCAGAACTATTTCTATTAAATATGTTGGATATGGAAAATAGAATTGAAAGAGAAAATAAGGTTTTACTCAGCTATTTGATTATAGCAGCAAGAATAGTTTATGCCAAGTACTGGAAGCAAAGGAAGATCTCAGCTATTAAAGAATGGACAAGAAAACTACAAAAACTAAGGGAATCAGATAAATTAACGAATATGTTAAAAGAAAATCCTATAGAGATACACGTAGATATTTGGCAACCATTTATGGAATTTGTGAAGAATTAAATCAGAGACTAAATATAAAACGTTTTGATAAAGTATTTCCCTTTCTCTAAAATGGGGAAGGTTGTGTATGTGTGTGTATATAGAGAGTGATTAAGTGGTAGAGGTGAGATATTACCCTTTTTAGAAGCAATCAACGGAAAGCAGGAAGTTGAGGGGGTGATTGTATGTTGTTGTATATCTGTTTTTTTTTCTGTCTTTTTCCTATATAAAATTAATAAAATACACTTAAATTAAAAACCAAATACAGACTCCAGATCAGCTGGGTAGGCTCATGCTCTGCAAATTGCATACAAATATTCTGCATAAGGGAATGACCAGAAATACTAGGAGCAAATAATGAGGGATTGGTGTCACTTTCTTGCTGGCAAATGAGACTTAATAACATTCCCAAAATTAGCAACTGCATGCATGGCCTTTTAAAAAATAAATTACAGGTATGCCCTATGACGTGCAGGCGCACCAGCTGAATTTATGTCACTGTTCAACCTGGCTGCCTCATCACTTACACTGCCACCAAATAAGTATCTGTGGAGACCGCAGTTCCATAGTTGCCACCTTTATGTCAGACTTCCCCCTTATCTCTTCCTTGGACTGGGGTTTGACTTAGTCTGGATAGTACTTGTATCAGTATGTGTTTACTCACAGGGTTAGCATGCCAAATAAATACTAGAAGGGAAATAATTCATGAGGAGTCTGGATTTGCTAAATTAAACATAAATATTGGTTTATTGCATAAACGTTTAACAGAAATGCTTTGAACTTTGTCTTCAACTTGGTTAACTTTAAACTGGTTGACAGTCCCACTCTGTGGTGACCATACAATTTCAGAATCTGCCAGACTCAATAACAAGTTATTCGGTTCTTTCTTTCCTCTCACTCTATATTCTCATTAGCCTCTATTCCTCTCAACAATATTCCTACTGCATATACATTTCCCCAGGGTGCACTCACAACCATACACACATTCCAGCCCTCTCCCCATCACATCACATCTTCATCTCCCTCTTGTCATCTCATTTTTTCCCTCCCAACTGTCAAACACCTCTTTTTACTATAGGAGACCCTCCCGTACCAGTTTCCTGTCAAAGGATTGGGGCCTTCATGCTCTCTTCCCATTTGCTCATCAACACTCCATCAGCACCCATCAAATGCTCTCCTCATGGCCCTCTCCCCAGGCCCAGGCCCAGACCATGGCATGGGAGAAGGGGAAGATTTAACTCATGGCCTCCAGTATAGTCCCAGTCCAGGTCCCCTCCCAACCATCTGGCCAATCCATCTTTCTATCAATAGAATAGAGGAGGTTCCAGAAGAAATGCAGAGGAATTTCTCAGGACCAGAAACAACAAGATCTTCCCAAAAGGCAGAAGGAATGATGCAGGGTGCCTCTGCCAGTACGAGCTTTTTGAGTAATGTGGGGACAGGAGCAGAGAGGAAAGAGAGCTTTCCAGAAAGGTCAGCTGTGAAGGTTGTGGCCTAGGAATAGCACGACCAGGAACGTGGGGTCACTGTTGTCCAGAACGTCCTCTGGAAGAAAGAAGGAAAAAGAACAAGGACTCATGAGACAAAAAGGCATCTAGAAAGTCAACTTAGATCTGAGTACAGATAAGAGCAAGGTTGGGGATATGTTAGGACTCCAAGCTACGCATGTATCATACCATTTTCACTTTAACAGCCTTTGCCAGGCAGATGCCACCTAGATGTTGTGAACCTCAGCTGCCACGATCCCTTACCAACAGCCATGAAATCGGAACTACTGGGAGTTGCAGTCAAAAACATCATTGGGCTGAGGAAATCTTTACTGTAATATACCTAGGGCATTCAGGAAGGTTTTAGACAGTGTGAGAGAATTCTGGAGTTTGCATGGTCTGAGTTTCTTTCCATGTTAAAACAGACTGATGTGGGCACCTTGCCTTTGGGCCTCTCAAAGTTCTGCAGCCAGCCCTGGGTTGTTCAGAGTGCAAGAGAGGACTGACAATTGTTGTTAAGGCATGATGGCCTCACAGGACACCACATGTTAGAGGCAGAATGCTACTGAACAGATTTACTGATGTTCCTGAAGCACCCTGTTTGTGAGATCATACCATAACTACATGAGTAATAGTGCTTGTCTGTGTGCTAATTTGTACATTACACAAGCCGGCTGCCAGAACTTACCTGGCCAGCCGCGTTTGCGGCTGGTGTCTCCTCCGCCCCGGAGCTCCGGATGGCGGCGTGGGCGCCGCCATGTTGGCCCTCCTCTTCCCAGCCTGCCCCGGCAGGCAGGGAAGAGGATAGTAAGCTGACCAATCAGGTAGGGGTTGCCCCCACCTGATTGGCTGGTATTGCCTCTCCGGGGCCAATCAGGGCCTGCGCTCAGCGCGGCCGCTGATTGGCCGGGAGGCGGGGCTAGTCCCCTTCTTGGTCCGCCGGCCGGGTATATCTTCCCGGACGGCTCCCGGCTCCGTCAGTTGGCTCTTGCGAGCCGAAGACCCGCCCTCCCCCCCTCTAGTTAGATTGCTTTTGTTAGTTAGCCTTATGATTATGCTTTGTACACCTCTTGTCACAACTTTCCTGTGAGCGGTGGGCATGAGTTTGTTTACCCATCTGGGTGGTGTGGGAGTTGCAGGCTGGTGGGCCAGGTCTTGGGCCTGGACCTCCACTGGGCAACCACTTCCCCCAGGGGGGGTCAGGTCCAGGCACGTGGGCTCGTCATATGATCCCTCACGTATTCCGCTTCCGGACACGTGACCAGCACGTGACATGGTCTTGCGGCCAGGCACGTGTTTGATCACGTGATCCCCACGTGATTCCGAAGTCCGCCCTTCTGGGCGGACTGGGGTCACGGACAGGATGAGGGCTCTCATCCTGCCCAGGTTGACTCATGCCCAGTCCAACCGCTAACATCTATCACCAAGCAGAAAGTTGTGGCCTTTCCGCCAATCATCCTTTTCTTCTGTACAATAAACCTTTGTGCATGTTACTTATGTGTGTGTATCCTTGTGGGCAAGCAAAGGGGCGGGGGGCTTCTTGACACTCGGCCGCAAACAGAGGGTAGGAGACATTTGATCTGTAATACAAGCTGGTAAGTGGGAGGAACAGAGGACAGAGGGAGGAACAGAGGGTTTGTTCTGCATTCATGAATCAATATGCTTACCTCCTTGACCGGACAGTAGAGTTGGGCATACCACTCTTGGCACCGAGAGCTAAATTGGAATGCTGTACCCACCAAGAGTAACGTCCAGAATAGGATGTTCCAGTTGGGGCTTCTTTTCTTATCATTGACAGAGAAGTTAATCATGCCTGTGAAAAAGAATTGGGAGAAGGAGATTTGTTGTGCATAATCCAGAAACTATGTTAAACAAAAGAAACCTTCACCATCAGTTCTGAGATCTTTTGCTCTGGTGCTCTTTTGGACACATCTTCTAAAAATATGAGCATCAGAGAAAAGTGTCTTTTAGTCCAGCAATCTGTTTCCACACTGACCAGCATGTAGTCTATAGGAAACCCAGCAGGAGATCACATGGATGCTATTGCATTTTATGCTTATGTTTTGGGGCACTGTGAACATGAAAAGAATGGACAAGGCCTAAATATTCTGGAAATCATAAACTCTGGATGGATTTTTGGAGCTATATGGCATATGAGATGCTAAGATTTGTCTTGGAGCACTTGATGGGATTGGGGGGAAAGCCAAAAGAAGTAAGTAGGATACACCTTTTAATAGGGTCAATGAAGATGTCCCAGCACCTGCATTATTCAGCCTTGCAAAAGTCTTCATTTAAAAATCAACTCTAAAAATGAGGATTTACCTCTGTCCTGTGTGGCTGTGAAATAATACAGAATGAATAGGCCAGAGCAAACACATAGTTTTAATGCTGTTTCTATCAAAATACAATACATTTTTATGCATCTTGTTGTTTTCTTTATGGTTGTTTTTTTCACACCAAACTTGTGTTTTTATGGTCTTAGAGGAGCGTTATGACTGCCTTGTGAGTTTTTGTTCTGTAATACAGTTGTCCCTTCATATTTGCTGGGGTTTGGTTCCAGGACCCCCCGTGAATACCCAAATCTGTGAATACTCAAGTCCCATTATATGCAATGGCATAGCAAAATGGTGTCCCTTATATAAAATGGCAAAATCAAGGTTTGCTTTTTTGGATTATTATTTTTTTAAGAATATTTTCAAGCCATGAATACTTAAAACCGTGAATGCCAAATCTGTGAATGTGGAGGGACAACTGTGGTTGTTCAAGGTCCTGTCACAGATGTTTCTCTGAAATATTGCCAAGTTGGTGTACCATGTATGAATCTGGTAAGCTGTTATGTTGTTGTATGCTTTCAAGTCATTTCCAGCTTATGGGGTTTTCTTGGCAGAATTTGTTCAGAGGGGGCTTGCCTTTGCCTTTCTCTGAGGCTAAGAGTGACTGGCCCAAGGTCACCCAGTGGCTTTCCATGACCAAGTAGGGATTTGAACCCTGCTCTCCAGTGTTGTAGCCCAACACTCAAACCATTAAACCACGCTGGCTCTTACTTGGATTCTAAAGAAGAAAAAACATCTTATGATAAATAGTCCAAATTAAATTGAAAGTTTGATGATAGATTTATGATGACATGGTTGGGAGAATTTTTGAACAAAATGATTTACATACTTAAAGCTTTGAGAGTGAAAGTCTACAAGATATTTTATAATTAAAAAAGCAACAACAAAAGAATTGTTGAGGTTTTGATACAGTAACTTATAAATATAGGGCTTGGCTACACAAGTGGAAACCCTGCTCGTAGCTGCAGCAGATTACTTCGATCCACAGCGGCTCTGTAAACGCCACACTCATCAGGTTTCTCCGATTTTAAATCAGTGTATCCCACCACCCTGTTAGATGTATCAGGTTAAAAGCGTAGGCCTACACTGATCATGTGTCCTATATGTTGTACTATTCCTGCCCACAAGGCCAGGGCTGCTCCAATGTTGTTGTTTTTCTGTTCGCTCAAGCATGCAGAAAAACAAATATATGTGATGTCAAAGTACTGTATTATTGGATAAGGAGAGATACAATTATCCAGATATGTGCTTAATTGGTTTTTTAAAGCACCATGATAAAAGTCCCATCCACTGGAAGTTCCACCCTGGCTTTGCTCCGAAGCTAATCCTCAGCTGCCACACCACCAAATTCAGGGCAAACTGTGAATCATACAGATCCAGGGTTTCCTCCAGAAATCCCAGTGAAAATGTGCATTGTCCAAAAAGTTGTGTGTCAACTATGCTGTTAATATGGGGTGAGTACAGGTTTTATTGCACATGTAGACAAACTCCTAGACTTAATTTTAATTAAAAGATCTAATGTCCACTCAGGTTATGGAAATGTTTTGAAGTGTTATCAAGAACAAAGGATAGAGGCTGCAGGTGTTTGCTGTCTTTCTGTTTGGCTTCTAATGTTTTAAGTTGTTTAATTGCAAGCTTGCTTCTTTCTCTCTCAAGAGATAGTGACAGGCCTCTCTACTCTCTATTTTTAGCTAATTTTGATCCCCTCCCCTCTCTCCTGTAACTTTCTCTCCTAAAGTCAGAAATATGCTTATATTCTTAGAATAAAATACTTTTAAAAAACATTTACTTTTATAACTTCTCCCTGGGGAATCCTTTAAACACCATTTGGACTTTTTCTTGGAACCATCTAAAATTTCTGAACTATCAACTAAAATAGTAGATACTAATTTCTATCATAGCTACTGTATATAAACTGCTTAAATTTATTAAGGCAGCACTGACCTGCTAAGACTACCAAGATCAAGAATGTGAACAAGATTGGATAGAAGAAGCCAAAGCACAACGTGAGGATATATTCATGGACAACACCTGAAAGAATGAAGGTAGACAGTAGAGCCACAGGCCGAGCCTTCCCTTTGAATACCTGGAAGGCAAGGAGCACAGGTGAGTTACAGGGTGGAGTCACATAGGAAGCAACTGTGCATGTCTGATGAGGGAGAGGGGATTGTTCTTCCAGGTCAAACGTGTATTGTCAGGACTGGGGAAGCTGAAGCTTGCCAAATGCTGGATGCCAGATGCCACCCTCCCTGATCATTGGCCTACATGCTTGGGGCTGATGGGACTTCATGTCAAAAAATATCTGTCAGAACAACATCTGGAGGACCACAGGTTCCCCACTCCTGCTGTATGCACCCATCTCTCTCTGTCTTGAATATTCACATAATCAACCAGCCTATTAGTGTGGTTTTCCCAAGCCTTACATACCCACAGGAGGTCCTGATAGACATAATAGTAGAGCCAGTCATGTACTACCACATTCCATTTCCGAT
Organism: Gambelia wislizenii; assembly: GCA_030847615.1. Classification (NCBI taxonomy): domain Eukaryota; kingdom Metazoa; phylum Chordata; class Lepidosauria; order Squamata; family Crotaphytidae; genus Gambelia; species Gambelia wislizenii. Next base: position 241,392,971 of record JAUMIR010000002.1, on the reverse strand, counting down.
AGAATTCAGCGAAAGATGTGGCGTTCCACCAGTCCTAGGCAGGGTGAAAAGAAAAAAAGACACAACAAGTAGTTTGGAGATGGCACATTCTGCCTGCTACTGTGGCCATTTCCCCCAATATCTTCATAGAATAATAGAATCACAGAATCATAGAGTTGGAAGAAATCCCAAGGGCCATCCAGTCCAACCCCTTGCCCTGCAGGAACACACAATCAAAGCATTCCTGACAGATGGCCATCCAGCCTCTACTTAAAAACCTCCAAAGAAGGAGACTCTACCACACTCCCAGGAAGTGCATTCCATTTCCAAACAGCTCTTACTGTCATGAATTCTTCCTAATCTCACCTGCATTTAATTTTGTAGCCTGTAGGGAACAAGATGCTCTTCAGTCCATACTCTAACTGTGGAATTGTGCCCTGTTTCTTCTACAAAGACTGTCTCACACCTAGACCTATAGCTGGTTATATCAGAGAAATATCTGGTAAGCACCAGCCATAGAGGCTATGCTGTATATACTCTAGCTAGCTCTGCCACAGACTCTAGCCCCCCTCTTTCAGCTGCCATCACCCTTCATACATCAACATTTGTGTTTCTTTGCTTTTCTTTGTAACTGTGAATGTTTGAAATTTCTTTGCAAAATGTGAATGCTAACATTTTCAATGGAGTCAAGTGAGCCACCAGGCATGTGGAGATGGAAACATAAAACAGCCCAGTTCCTTCCCTGGAACCTCCCCAAGCCCCTGCCCTCACCTTGTAGAAGGTGCGATCCGCAAAGCGCAGCATTTCTGCAAAGGCATTAAGCCAACAGTGGAAGAAGCAAAACATAGTCAGGAGCACCAAATACAATGCTGCAGGGACAGACAGAGAAAACATTAGTCTCTTAGACTGGGATATATTTTTACAGATATGTTGTCAGGGTATTGGGACATGCAGTCATAAAGAAATTTATACTGTAAAGAGCTGACATGGTGTAATGTGCTACTGCCTACAGGGGCCAGTAGTGAGCCAGCTACATGCAGCTGGTGAGCATATCAAGATACTGTCTAGAGGCTGCTATGAGTACGGAAGCAGGGGAGTAAACCTGTTATCTCTCTGGGAACATGCTGAGTAGCCCATGTGTATGGGAATCACTGACTGTGTAACCTATGAATGTATCTGTATAACTAGATATTCCCACACGCTGCTCTGACTTGGATTTTTGCACATGCAATCTAAGCTATACGGTACTGGATAGTACTGCAGTGTTATGTAGTCTATGGACTTTTTCAGATGGCCCTTACCGTGCAAGCAGCCTCCGGAGCAGTAACGAGGCTACCGTGCAGCAGGGGGTCATTTTCGGATGCCGCCGTCCCTCTTCTGTGACCATTCATAGCACATACGTGAAGCTTTGGAAGCTGCTGCACCATATTTCAATCACGGAAGTTGCCCGTGATTGAAATATGGTGCGGCGGCTTCCAAAGCTTTATGTACGTGCTATGAATGGTCACGGAAGAGGGACAGCGGTGTCCGAAAACGACCCCCTGCCACGCGGCAGCCTCGTTACTGCTCCGGAGGCTGCTTGCACGGTAAGGGCCGTCTGAAAAAGTCCTATGTGTTTGGAATCCCAGACTCGTTCTATATATTTCTTTACTATGCACAAGTAAAGGAAAGTAGTTTAGGCACAATGCCTGTGTCTGTGTGCTTATTTCTTCAGCTTGATGTCTGCTGTCTCTGCTACATATTTACTGCCTGGTCCTCTTGATATTCTCAGAGGTACCAGTGCACTCCTGTGACTTATGTTACAGAATTAAGCAACACTGGAGGAATTTACACCATAGCTGTCTTTACATGAATCAGTAGGAATTTGCATCATTGCCACCCAGGTTAAAATCCAAGCAAAATAATTTGGGAGACAATATTGGATGACATGAGATTATGCTCTCAATCCTCAAACATACTCACAGAACTTCCTTTGAGCTCAGAGCTTGAGAATTGATGGGAATTGGAGTCCAACAACAACTTGATCTTCCCCACACTACTTTTACAAATTTTTGGCTGATAGATTTTTGGTCCTGAAAGTCTCTTTCCTCCCTCTGTCATTACATTACTCACATTTCCCCCCACAATATGTTCAGCAAATACTTTTCCTGTGAGGTGTTTGTTTGTTTAATGATCCACTGTACCCTAGATTGTCCAGACTGAACTATAGGCCAGTGTTTAAGCCAGGTAAGGTGACTCTGGAGACAGGAGGGAACAGAATAGATGTTTGGCCCCCCCATGTAATGAATGTATGAGATTATCAGATGCTTCAAAAGCCCAACAGGACCATGCGAGGATGATGTCACTATACTGGGAACAAGTCCTGGTTTCACACAACATTATCAACCAATGGAGAATAAGCCATCACTTTTCATTGACAGAAGTTTCTGCCAATGAAAAGTGGTGGCTTATTCTCTGCTGCAGCACAGAGTCTGCATGGAGGCAGCACACGGGGATGATGACACGTGTGAAACCGTGAGGTATGGTGATGTCATTCTTACTGGCTTTTTGCAGGCTTTTTACCTGCATCTGATAATCTCCTGATGACTGACCATTACTGGAAACTGCATGGATATATAACTTCAAAGCTTTGCAAATGCACTTCAGCTCTTTTCACAGGTAGGGGAGTAAGAACTACAGTGAAGTTAGCTGTAAGCTGCAGTATAACTCTTGTGTTACACACACACACACACACACACACACACACACTGAGCCCTTGGTTTCCACTGGGGGTTGGTTCTAAGAACCCCAATGGATACCAGAATCCATGGACGCTGAAGTCCCATTATATACAATGGTGCAATAACATGGTGTTTCTTATGTAAAATTGCAAAATTGCTTTTTGGAATTATTTTTTTTGCAGGGGGCGGGGGAGAAGGAGGAATATTTTCAAGCCATGGATGGTGGATGCAGAATCCATGGATACTGAGGGCCAACTGTACCCAAAATTCTGTCATGCACAGAGGTGGTGGGGAGGAGGCTTACTGCACTCTGAAGAAAAGCAGCAGCAAGAATGTTCTGTCTTCCATGCTGCCTTACCACATGTCACCGTTCTTCTGACTTTCATTCTGGTCCCATGGGGGACCAAGATAAAACCATGTCTTTTTGCTAATGGATTTTTCTGGTTAGCAAAAAGACATGGTTTTACCTCAGTCCCTTGTGGGACTGGAATGAAAAAGCGAGGACACCATGTGGTAAGTCAGCACAGAAGATGGAACGTTCCTGCTGTCTTGCCACTTTTCTTCAGAGTGCCATAAGCCTGAGAGAGAGACAGAGAGAACTGTGTGACCTATATAAATAATGAACATCTGACTCATATGATCCCTATCCTTATTTGCATTTTTAAAAAATCACTCCCATTAAAGAGGGGAGAAAAGGAAGCTTAAGTGCACAGAAGCCCTGCTAGAAAATTTAGATTATCCAACTCTTGCTCCTTAGATTTCATGAGGCATTGCCAACATAGTTGTACACCTGTCTTTATAATTAGAAGGGCTGGAGATTGTGTTTAAGAAACCTAAATGTATGATATATTTTGAAAACTGGTGACCAACATGATACTCTTCAACTTTCCTTTGTTTATACAAGAATGTGTGAACAAGACAGGGCAGTGAGACATTGAGACTGTGAGTGGGGCAATGGAGGTGGGAGCAGAAGGATGTGTATAGAGCTGCCAAAGTGAATCAGCTTCCATCTGATAAAAGCTCTCTGGCCACACCCCTGAATTTGATTTGACTTTGCTTACTCCAGTTCATCTCTATCGCACAAACCAAGCTACTGCTCCATCCACATACCTGGCAGGATTGCATTGAAGGCGGAGAGTACCAGAGTTCTGAGGGTGAAGGGCTGCTTATTCATATTGCTGAAGACAGGAACACAGAGGCACTTGAAGGCGATGGATCCATAAAAAATGCACCCAAGGAACTGTGTGAAAGAAGGGGAATGCTCCATCTCAATGTGTGGATGCGCTTAAGGTTGGCATGAACATAATATCAGCAGCAGAGGGGCCCCAACAGATGCCCCTTTTGCCCAGGGACCCCCCAGACTTGGAATCAGCTGGGCTGAGGCTCAAGAGGATACGGAGTGACCTTGAACACTCTCCTCACTGATGGAAAGGTCAAGTATGAAGATCAGTGTATGGAAACCTTGTTTTGTGTCTCTCACCTTAGCAAAGTTCTCGATGACATATCTCCAGCGAACACAGGGTGTCCTATGAGTAGCACAAGGAAAATAGCAGGCATTGGGTGAGGTTTTCTGCATTTCAAGTATCACTTCACTTTCTTTGAGAAGCTCATTGAAGGACTGGCATTCTGTACAACAGCTCTTTGCAGCTATTTCTGCAGAAAATGCTAAGAAGAACATAGAAGCTTTCTCCACATACTGGCTGTGGATGAGGAGAACCACAGTCCAGCCCATCTGCAGGGTGCCATGTTCAGAAACATTGCACTGGGCATTCTGAGGCTGTGCCTCTCCCTCTCTCCCCCAATTCTTGATTCCAGCCCCCCCCCACTTTTGAAGCAAAGGATCATTATACAGGAACTGGAGAACCTTTAAGCCAAACAAGGGTGTGTGTTGAGAGGACTCACCTTGGGTAGCTCTCCCTGTAGATCAAAGTAGGGCAGAAGAGAAAATACAGGTAAGAAGAGAATTGAGGTGGCCACATCTTCCCTGGAAGGAGAGAGAAAGAATCAAAGGAGCAGCTGGGAGCACCGAGGAAGAAGCAGTGAGAGATGGGTTTGTGTGGCATGCTGAGAAGGCATGTCCTGGAACAGAGATGGGAATCCTATCGCACCAGCACTTCTTGCTGAAATCTCCTCTTCTGGTCAACTACTCTGGGTGCAAGATCCCTGTCCTCTCTTTCACCTGGGAAGAAGGAGCTACAAGCCCTGGAAACCAGGTGGGAGTCTTTCATCCTTAACAACCCCAGAGAGGCCCCAAATCAAACTCACCATCCTTTGACCTGGCCCGAAGGATGGGAGGCACAGTTTCCCGCAGGAAGGAATAGCTTTTCATCAGGAACCGGACCTAGGCAGGAGGGGAAAACCAGTGTTGAGACTGTGTGCTTATGAGACGTACTGTTTAGGTGCTGCTGAGGCAGGTCCTGAACTGGCGACCCAAGTCACCTGCTCCTTTCCTAAGGAGAGGGTTTCACACCTCCTTTTCTTTGCTCTGGTGGTTTGGCAGAGAAGGAATTCTGCTGCTCTTGCCTGAGCTTTAGCACCACTACTGTAGACAGTCAGAGACTGGCATTATATGAGCTGCCAGCTCAGCAGGGGTCAGGCAATACTAGAAGACAATAAGCTCCCCCTTGATCTTGTGAAGACATTTATTGTAGCCTGGCCCTGGCTCTGAGTAGTTCATGTCTCAGGTATAGATGGATTTCTTCTCTCCCTTCTGATCCCTGCTTACTTTTCAGCTCTGGCACCTGCTTGCCAACAGTGACACCTTCACACAAAGCCAAACACCCATGGCCATGGCAATTATCCCCCTATTGATGTGTATCCTTGTGTCACACCTGCTCAAGGATGATGATGAACCGTGAGGCAGGGCCAAAAGGCTGGGAGATGACAGTATAGATGGGATAGAAGCCCAAAACAGTAGCATGGCCGACCAGCAATACTACCATTGCAGTGACCGTGAAGAGTGTGGGGAACTGGAGAGTCTCCAAGGAGCCGGCCCAAATTTGTAGAACCTTGTAGGGCACAAATGAGGTGTAGAGGAACATGATGAGCCAGGCCAAGAGTGCCATGTATAGCCGTTCAAAAGCAAAGATGATCAGCTCAAGATCTAGGACAAAGCTGCAAAAGACAGAAAGGTGTAAGAACATAACAACCAAGACCAGCATAACCAAAGCAGATAGATGTCAGTGGAACATCAAGACAGGATACTTGGAGCTTCAACAAAAGATGCTGGTGACAACCAGGAGCAGTGTTGTGTAATATCATGGAGTAATATAACACATTACATAATAATATTACTTTTTGCTTTCCAAAGTAATATAACGTATTATTATTTTTGGTAGCCAGTAATGATATTACAGTTACTTTCTCCCTTATTACTTATTACATGTTACAGTTGACTCTCCACTTTTGTGGGTTCAGCATTTGTAGATTTTATTATTTGCTATTTCTTTTATTTTATTACTTACTTCCAGCAGATGAGGAAGCAACTACGGCCATTTTTAATAAGGGCATAATGCATAAGCTTCTCTGTGGAAAGACTGTGGTTGCCATTTTTAATAGGGTCTTGCAAGTAATAAAATAAAAATAAAATGCTGTATCATGCCTCATAGCAAATCCCCAGGCTGTGGCTGGCTACCTTTGGAGGCTGGGAAGGAATTTTCCCCACCTTTTCCATACCTGATTTGCAATGTGCCTTTATGTTTTCATAAGTGAGGATAATCTATTATTGCCCTGTCACATAATGTTTTGCTATAGGTAATCTCATACATGCAATACCCACTAGTCAATGTGGGTAAATCATTCAGTCCACAAATCTCCATTTTGGGACTGGGCTTGAACGGCAGACTTCACAACACCCAGTCTTTCGGGACTTCACTAATTTCCCCCTTATCTGCTGTTTCTTTTTTCTTCTCTCTCTCTCTCTCTCTCTTTTTTTTTTTTTTTTTTTTTGGCAGTGGGGGGGAGAATACCACAAGCTGATGAAAACTTCTGGAGGACCCAAAAGATTTGACACTTTTATGGCATGTTTGTTGATCTTAAAAAACTACTAGCTGTACCCGGTGTAACATATGCTTTTAAAAAAACTCCCCCAAAAATGCCCGGTTGACCTCACAACCTGTAAGGTAGGGCAGTGTATTTTTAAATTCTTCCTCCCCTTTCTTAGCATTCCACACTTTCCCCAGAATTGCTGAGGGTGACTTGCTCTGTTGCCCTGCTGCCACTGCGGCTGCCACTGCTCCCAGTTGACCTCCGGGGTCCTGTCGCAGGCAGGCTGCCACCGCTGCCAGTTGACTGTCTGGGTCCCAATCTGGGCTACAAGTTGAATGGTAAGAGTGGATTGTGAGGTGGAGAGGGAATTTGCATGTGGGTGGTGATTGGTTGGGTGTGTTTCCTGAGCAGCCAATCAGCACACTGGGAAAGACAATATACCACACACACACACACACACACACACATATATATCCTCAGTTTGAAGTTTGGACTTCTTTTCTCATTGAGCATAATGGCTATCTAATTTTAACTTTTTCTAGGTTTTTTTTTAACATTTGAAAAAAATATCTCCCCTATACAAAATATCAAAACCTCTCTGCCCCTGGTAGGAAACTCTATAGTGCTTCAGCATGCAATGCAAAAAAGTTCTCAGGCTCATTTGTGAACCATACCATCCTTTATCAATGAAATCCACAATAACTGTCCTAAGAAAAAAGATGCAGAACACGGCCACAAAGATGTTGTAGATGGTGCGGAAATGTCGTACTTCCAGAAGCTCGCTGCAAAAGAGAGACAAAAAGGAACAAGGTTGATCATGGGTGGGTGTATGGAAGACTGATTAAATGGTTGAATTTAATCCTGGGGCAATTTTATCAGGTTCCCTAGCAGCCCTCATGTAAATCCAGACAATATATATTATAGATGATTGCCTGGAGTTGTGAGGTAAAAGAAAATTGATAGAAAAGATAAGGAAAGCAGATATTACTTTATGATATACACAGTAATTGCATGCTCAAGTATGGAAGGAAGGTCCAAAGCTGCAGATTGTATATAAATGGAACATGAAATGTGAGAGTCATGAATCAGGGGAAGCTAGAAAGTATAAAACAAGAAATGAAACCTATAAACATTGCCATATTTAGTGTGAGTGAGCTAAAATGATCAGGAAAGGAGATTTTTCAGTTAGATAATTGCACAGTGTTTTACTCTGGAAATGATAATTTGAGAAGAAACAAATTGGCATTAATACAGAGGTGAGATATAGCAAAAGCAGTTGATATATAACACAAAGATTGACTGAATAGTATCAATAAAACTGCAGTGAAAATCCATCAATAGAACTATAATCCAAGTTTGTGTTCCAATTACAGAAGCTGAAGAGGAAGAAATAAAAAGAGTCTGGGTTGGTGTACAGGAAGAAATGGATCACACACCAAAGCAGGATATGTTGATAATCACAGAGAACTGAAACACAAAAGGAAGAACCTGAAGAATCAAACATTGTTGGAGAATATGGTTTAGGATCAAGGAGTGAAGTGGGAGAATGACTTACAGAATTTTGTAAGACCAACAGTTTGTTAATTGAATTTCATTGGCAACAAAAGAGACACATGCATATGTGGATGTCTCCTGATGGCCAATATAGAAATCAAATAGACTACATGATTGGAAGCAGAAGATAGAGAAGCTCCATTATCTCTGTAAAAACAAGACCAGGAGCAGATTGTGGCACAGACTATGAATTGTTAATATCAAAAATTTGACTAAAGGTTAAGAAGTACACTAAATTGATCATTGTGCCAAAATAAGAACATCCCTGTAGAATTATTAAGCTTAACTGACTGGGAACCAGAAGAATTCCAGGCCAAAACTGGGGTCATGATTAGAGAATAATAATAATAATAATAATAAGATAGTAAAAGGCAACAGAAATAAGGCAAGAGTCCTGTATGGTTTGTATGTTCAGTGATTTGTGGGTAGAGACAAAGAGAACTATTACAATAATCAATAAAATAAATAGCAAAAGACAGCAAAAAAAGGTAGACTAGATTTTTTATAGCAATAGCATTGATATTTCTATACTGCTTATCAGTGCCAAAGCACTCCCTAAGCGGTTTACAATGTGTTAGCTAATTGCCCCCAACAAGCTGGGTACTCATATTACTGACCTATGGAAGGATGGAAGGCTGAGTCAACCTTGGAGCCCCCGGGATCGAACTCATAACGTTGTGGCTTGCGGTACTGGCATTTAACCACTGTGCCACCAGGGCTCCCTATTTTTTCTGCAAGATCTGAGAAATCAAAAGGACACTTATGTCAAGAATAAGGATGGGGTTGACTACATGAGAAGGTAAAAATCCAGATGAATTTGGGACTATACTGGCCTGGATTTAAGCACCACATCTGCCAAAGCCCGAGTCTGTATTTGGATTTTTACCCCCAGTGAAGCATAAAGATATGTTTTTAAAGTCTATTTTAAAACACCTGGCTTCCATTCAAATCTGTTACTCACACTTAGGGCTTGACTCTGAGCTCTGTGAAAGCAAAGCCCCAGCACTAGTCGCTCTTTCTGAAGTCAGAATGGGTGGCTAACCTTGGATGGCAAGGCAGGCTGGACTTTCTGATTTCAGAGAGTGAGTAGTGCTGGGCCTCTGCCTTTGGAATGAGGAAGTGACACCAAGGAGGGGGTGGAAATGGTGGTGCCTCAGGCAGTACTTGTCCTTCCTGTACCCCCCCCACACACACACATGTGCGGATCCAGTGCGGGTGGATTGTTCATACTACAGTTTTCTCCTGAGTTTCAAGCAAACACCAGAGAAAACTGAGTTTTCTAAAACCCAGATTAAGGGGATATTCCCCAAGTCTGTTGTGGATAGGGTCATACATCAGGTGGCATTATCGCACCAGATTCGAGGAAAAGGTTGCATACCCTGTGGCATTACAAGAGCAGATTCAGGGGAGGGGGTTCCATGGTGTTTTACTGGTGCAGACAAGCTCGATGGTCTATGACCAACAAGGCAACACATTATGTGATGAGGACAAAATAAAAAGAAGATGGAAGCAATGCACTGAAGAACTATAGAAAAAGGATGAAAAGATTACTGATTCTGTCAAGAAAGAACCTTTTGATCATGAACCCACAATTAGAGAAAGTGAAATAAACACTTGGAAGAAGTATTTCCATTTCTATGTCTAGAGGTGACAGCTCTACAGTGAAGAAAATCAACTCATTTGAAATGTGATGCTGGAGGAGAGTTCAATGGATACCACAAACTGCCAAAAAGACAAATGGATCCGAGAGTAAATCAAACCTGAACTCTTACTAGAAGCCAAAATGACTAAGATGAGGTTATCATACTTTGGACATATCACGTGACCACATGACTGATTGAAAAAGAAAATACAGGTCACCCCCATATCCACAGGGGATACATACTTGGACTTACCATGGATACATGAAATGGTAGATAACAGTGAACCCTATTGAAAGGAATAATTTCTGGCCCAACCTCCAGTGAAAGCACACCATAAAATCATGCTGGAGGACCTAGAAAATGCCTAGAGGACATATTTTTTCAGACATGGATAAGTGAAACTGCAGATACCAGTCCTGAGGATACAGGGGTTGACCTGTAATGCTGGAAAAAGTGGAAAGCAGTAAGAAAAGAGTGAGACCACAGTACAGATGGATTGATCCAATCAAAGAAGCCATGGCCTTGATTTAGCAAGATCTGGGCAGGGTTGATGATAACTGGGGCTCTCATTCATATGGGGTTGCCATAAATCTAAGATGGCTTGATGGCAAATTACAAAAAAATGTGCAAACCGCTTTGTGAAAATTTTTGTTGTTTTGCAAAGCTTGGGCTTTCTCCCAGGCTACTAATAACCATGTATGTATGTGTCATGTACTTGCATTCCCAAATGCAGTGTACAGCCATTTCAGAGTTAGACAGAAAACTTAATTGGTACAGAAATCCAGAAAGCATATGATACAAGGTTGTTGCTCAGAATTGAAACTTAGAAAGCAGACAGTATAATAAAAGCATACTAGCTGTACCTGGCGTAACATACACCATTATAGGAGATTGTAAAGGTTATAAATTAATAACTCGTTTTATATATTTATTCATATATTTTATAAATTGTTTTACATTTTTTTCCCCTCAGAATCCATTCACACAGTTCAGCTACATGGCATTATTTTAGGAAAAAATATTGCATTGTTTTACATGTGGGTGGTAAGTGGCTGAGGGAGTGAGAGGAGGGAGGGGATTGGTTGGGTATGTTTCCTAAGCAGCCAATCATCACACTGGGAAAGGAAACATACCCAAGTGTTTCATATAGAGAGATTACAATGAAATCTGGCGGGCTTCAATACTATTGGTTAACCATCATCCTCTGACCCCCCCCCCTTCAGATGTAACATTCATCTCATTTTTCCCAAGCTGATTGTGCAGCTGTGGCTTATCTATCCTTTCTCACTACCAACTGTTATACTCCTGTTCCATGGGCACCACAACACGATTATTAACAATTAACAAAGAAATGAAAACACAAGTAACAGCAAGGTTACAAAGAAATACTGGAATTGGTAGGAATAGGCCACGTCTAGGACCAATCTTGACAGTATCAGTGGTCTCATGTCTGCTACACAATGGTATATGGTTCACTACTAGTCTATGGGGAAAGTAGAGATAGCATGTGAGCAACTGAGTTGCTCACATGCTTTTATTCAAGCCCATCCATGCCTCCCTGTCATAGAATCATAGATTCATAGAATTGTAGAGTTGGAAGAGACCACAAGGGCCATCCAGTCCAACCCCCTGCCACACAGGAAATCATAATCAAAGTATCCCTAACAGATGGCCATCCAGCCTCTGTTTAAAGACCTCCAAGGAAGGAGACCCTAACACGCTCCAAGGGAGTGTGTTCCACTGCCGAACAGCTCTTATTTATTTATTTATTTATTTATCAAAATATTTATATCCAGCCCTCTGAAGATCTCAGGGCAATGTACAATACAATATACACAAACAAACATATATCTCACTGTGGGAACTAATATATTTTAAGAAATTATATGTAAATCTACCAAACCCACAGAATTAACAGTCTAATTCAGCTGTGAAGATCTTTCATCCTCCAAAAGTTTTGGACTATCAGTCTAAAACATTTGGCCATGCTGGGTGGTATTGATGGGAATTGTAGTACACAACACCTGAAGGATCAGGGGTTTCCCCAGCCCTGGTCCAAACCTATGGCTGTTTCTTCAGAAGGGAATTCCACTATGATCAGTGGGAATTATACTCTAGTAATTGTGCTTGGGCTTCAGGCTTGGCTTCCCTGCATAGAGAAAGCTAGGATCTCACAGAAAAAACGCATTCACCTTTTCTTAATATGCTAGCTTTCCCCTTTCAGGAACCAGAGACGTGAATGCATGGAAAATTTTGGAGAAAAAAGTATTTTCATGTTTTTTAAAGCCCTTTTTTCTGAAGAAACAGAAGAAAATGAATTTGCAGAACAAGCCCTCAAAACTGCTAGCTGAATAATACTGCCCCATGATCTGGCGGTAGAAAAATCAACATTACTTTTGACTTTGCTACCATCATTCACCAGTTGACTTCATGGGAAGCACATCTAAAATAGTGCAAGGAAATCTACCTTCTACTGGGATTTAGGTAAGTAGTGCTCTGTCAGAGGTAGGCAGCCTGTGGAACACATGTAGTCTTCAGTTTAATTTCTGGTGTGTAGGGGGAGGCCTAGGGAGAGAGAGCAGATGGGGGTAAGACAGAAAACAAAGGAAAAGCTGGAACAGAGGGATCTAAGAAAGAAGTGGTGGGGCAAGCCCTCTTGAAAAAGATCAGGTCAGATCTCTGAGAAGGAGTGGAAATGGAGGAACTGGAATTGACAGAGCAATAAAGGAAAGAGGATACCCCTCAGCCAATGGTCAGACATCTAGTAAGAGTGATCTGTCTTTCCTGCAGCAGCCTGCCCTGTGTGCAGGTCTCTGAAAGAAGGGAAAGGAAGTGTCAGTCCAAAGGGATGCAGACCGCAAGACGTTCCCTGTGTTTGTGTATCATGTATATTGGAGTGAAAGTAACTTGTGCAAGATTGTATGGGGAGCCTGCTGAACTCCAGGGTCAGTCACTTCATACAATGTCCCTGTTGTGATTTATCTTTCCTGTCAGGGCTGGGAAAGGCAGAAAGACATACTCACTCAAGCAAGGACTGGCATTCAACAAAGACTTTCTGCTTTAGCAGTAGTGGGCTCTTCTCTCTGTGGGATTTCAAGACAGTCTATAATTAGCATTATTTCTCTGATTCTGATGGCTTCTTGCCCTCAATGGTCATCTACAGGTCAGCCCCCATATCTGCGGGAGATACATTCCAAGACCCCCCTGCCCATGCATACCTAAAACCATAGATAATAGGAAACCTTATTGTTTTCAATGAGATGAACTGTGGAGGTTGACCATAGAATCTCATTGGAGGATCTAGAAATGCCTAGAGAGAACATCTTTTTTCAGATGTGGATAAATGAAACCATGGCTACTGAATCTGTAGCAGGGGTTGTCCTGGATTTGCCTCCATTCCACTGGGTGAAATTTATTTTATTATTTTATTTTATTTTAGGTATTTATACCCCACTCTTCAGCCACAAAGGCTCTCAGAGCACCTTATAAATTGTTAAGCAATAGCACTTTACACATCTACACTGCATTAAGCAAGTTTCCAATGTGTGTTAGCTAATTGCCCCCACAAGCCAAGTACTTATTTTACCGACCTATGAAAGGATGGAAGGCTGAGTGAACCTTGGAACCCTTGGGATTGAACTTGCAATGTTGTGGCTGTAGTACCAGCATTTAACCATTTCACCACCGGAGCTCCCTTGAAACAGACAGCATGCTGTGCTCTTTCTGTGTGAGACTGGCTGCCCTTTGTGTTCCTCCCCTCCGTGAACTTGTTTCATTTATGCTGGTTTTTAAATAGTTACTATGTGACTTTAAGAACTGGTGCCTTACTTTGCTTCTTTTCCTCTTCCCAGGCGTTCTGCTTTTGTGGGGTTTTGTGTGGTGTGTGTGTGTATGTTTTAGATGATAAAGTCATGGGAAGAAACTATATTTTGATTAAGAAGTGTTGTATATAGACGTTGGCACATTTTAGACCAGTGATGGCCAGCCTATGACACGCATGTCAACACTGACACGCGTAGCCATTTGGGCTGACATGCAGCCATAGGCCTCTTCCCCCCCCCCCCCGCCTGCCCACAACCTCACCACCCTCCCTAAAGTGGTGATCGGTTGCCACTTTAGGGAGGGTGGGAGGGTGGAGGAAAGTGGCGGGCAGGGCTACGAAGCCTCGATTGCCACTTTAGGGAGGCAGGGGGGTGGAGCCTCCCCCCTACCTGGCCACCCTCATGAGGCCTGCCATGCTTCCCCAGAGCTGCCTCAGAAAGGCCGGGTAAGGCAGCGGATGGGTGGGCAGGAGTCTGTCTGGCCTCTCCCTGGTCTTCCCGAGGAGGCTCCAGGGCTTTGAAGCCCCAGAGCCGCCTCGGGGAGGCCGGAGAAGGCAGCAGGAGGGAGGGAGGGAGGGACTCTGCTAGGCCTTTCCCTGGCTTTCCTGAGGGTGCTCTGAGGATTTGAAGCCCCAGAGCTGCCTCGGAACAGCTGGGGAAGGTGGCGGGCAGGTGGGCAGGAGTCTCCCCGGCCTTTCCAAGGGGGCTCCAAGGCTTTGAAGCCCCTGAGCTGCCTCGGGGAGGCCAGGGAAGGCAGCAGGTAGGTGGGTGAGACTCTGCCCGGCCTTTCCCCGGCCATCCCGAGGGGGCTCCGGGGCTTTGAAACCCCGGAACCACCTCGGGAAGGCCGGAGAAGGCGACGGGAAGGTGGGAGGGAGTCTGGTCGGCCTCTCCCCGGGCTTCCCGAAGGGGCTTTGGGGATTGAGAGCCTCATATAGCCTCTTCGAGAAGGTTGGGAGATGTGGAGGGAGTGCAGTGTAGAGGCTTTTCAGCCACCCCCACCCTCCCAAAGCTGCAAGGCTTAGAAAGCTCAATAGCGGCTTTGGGAAGGGTGGGGGTGGGGGCTAAAAAGCACCTTTCCTGCCAACTGCCCACTCTCCCGGGGCTTGGCTCTCCCCCCCCCCGCAAATGAGCCAAGCCCCAGGAGAGTGGGGAGTTGAGCGCCTGGCTTGCTCAGCAAGCACTCCATTTAAATCAGCTCCTCTCCCTTGAGTGGGAGGGAGAGAAGCTGATTTAATTGGGGTGCTTGCTGAGCAAACTGCGAATAATCAAAACCACGAGAGTGAAAGCTGCGAATGTGGAGGGGCAACTATATACATTTATGTTATTTAAACAATAAATATTGCAAAATAATGTTTTTTCCTCAAAGTGACACACCACCCGAGTTATGCTCAATTTTTCGGCGAAGTTTGACACACCAAGCTCAAAAGGTTGCCCATCACTGTTTTAGACATTACTGGCACTTGCCGTGGTTCCTGTTCCTCCTTGGCCTGTCCCTGTGATGTCCTTCGCCTCATGGCTTCAGCAGGACCCATCTCCCCTGGCTCCATGTTGGGACTGAATTTAGAGCTGCCTTTGTTGGGTTTTCGTTTGACAGTCTGGCCTGCTTGTCCAGCTGATTCAACAAAGAGGAGGGGAAGAAAGTCCTCACCTGGAAGGAAAGAATTGCAGTTCAT
Source organism: Gambelia wislizenii (assembly GCA_030847615.1). NCBI lineage: Eukaryota > Metazoa > Chordata > Lepidosauria > Squamata > Crotaphytidae > Gambelia > Gambelia wislizenii. The sequence continues at coordinate 241,377,591 of JAUMIR010000002.1, read as the reverse complement.
TAGTGATAAGACAACCCGTTTTAGGTAAATTGGGACCACAAAATTGGGTACTGCACTGACAGTTTTTCCCCTCCAAATTTGAATAAGCTGTCTTTTGTGAAGGGTTATAATTTAATTATGTTTACCAGGCTTTTGATTATGGCAGCATTCTTATTTTTCTGCTTAAATTGCAGCACATTTCCTTTCAAAGCTGAAAATTTTGTTAATTTTAAAACATTTCCATCTCTCCTTTTCTTCAATTAGTTATTGGTTGTTCATAACAAGTAAATAAATTAACTAAAAGCATCTGTCTACATCCTAGAATATAAAACCATCATCAGAAACACACAAGACATGTCAATGAACAAACTAACAGTTTAAATAGTCAAAACTAATTGAAACTACAGTACAAGTTAAATTAACATTACTGACAAAATGGGAAGTATTTTCTAACTCCAGAAAGTCTCTAGTGGGTGTCTAGGTGCACCCACTGACTATACCTTCTTCTGGTGGCGGTTGGGGTTTATGTAACCCCAACAGTGGATTCCAAGGTATGTGTACATGTGGGAGAAATTTGCCCCCAGGCTTGAAAAAGTTGCCCACTTGTATCATAAACAGGGCTGGTTTAAGGAATTGGGGGGGGGCACAACACATTATTTTGTGGGCCCCATATGTTTATCTCTGGTCAATCTAACCTAACCTAACCTAACCTATTGACAGTACAGGATATTCAGATTATTACTAATAATGTTTTCACAGGAGGAGGGTTATAAAGCCCCCACACACACAATTACCAGCCCTCCTGAGGTTTGTAAGGGCTGCGGGGCCCTTAAACTGGCCGTGATTAGGTGGGCACAGACAGTGGAGGGAGGGAGGGAGGCACCCGCAGTGGCCCTATGGCTACCAGGGCCACCAACAGCAGCAGCAGCAGGGGGGCAGGCATGGCACTGGCAGGAGGGGCTGCCCAGTACCCTCCAGTGGAGGGGAGCCTCTCTTGGCAGCGTCAAAGGGAGAGTGGGGGAGGGTGCTGTCCGGGTCCCAAACCGGAGGGTTCTGCAGCAGAGGGAAGGGCCAGGGCCAGGGCCGGATGGGAGAGCCAGGAAGCAGTGGCATCCCTCTTCCCCCGCCATTTCTGGAAGATGCCAAGTCTTTCTGCAGCTGGGCCTCCTGCCCTCTTGCCCCCTCCAGATTGGCACCCCATTTCCCTGAGGCAACTCCAAGGTGGGCCTTGGGCACGGGGCCGCGTCAGAGTGCCAACCAGCGGGAGAAGCTGCAGATGGGTCGCCTGGCCCAGGCCCTCTGCACTCTCTGCCGCTACCTGCCAGCCATGAAGGAACCCCGCCTCATCGCCCCCAAAGCTGGGCGCCAAAGTCTGTGCTCCTGCGGGCCCGGAGCCAGTGCTGCTTCCCGGGCACTGCGACTCACCATGGCTGGGTCCCCCTTGGTGGGCTTCCCTGGTGCCTCTGCCTCTGCCTGGCTGGCTGGCCAGGTGCTCCAGGGCGCTGCTGCAGCTGCTGCAAAGGACGAGGAGGGGGAGGCGGTGTTCTTTATACACATACGCCTTCAATTGGTTTGGGAATTTGTATATGGTTGGAAGTCTCCTTTTCATGTTGTTGTGAATGTATTATGTATCCATTAGTAATTGTTGTAGATAATTGATAAGTTAATAGTGATATCACAATGGAATAAATGGATTTGGAAGTGTATATAGAGAAATGTATAATATAATTTTTCCCCCTCTTTGTAAGGGAAAAAATAAATAAATAAAAGGTGGGGAAATTGTAGATAAATAGAAATTCTATTTAAGGGATACAGTGTGAAACAAAAATGAAAGAAATACTAATAAATATTTGATATGTTAGGGTAAAAATAAATAAACAATGTAACTTATATTCTGTAGGAGAGGGAATGACATGAATGCTATTAAGGGCATGAAGAGAATATGTGGGAAGTCTTTTTAAATTTATGTGTTGTTTAGGTGTTGTAGGTTTTGTACTGTTTTGTATTTTGTCATATGTGTAGGTGTTTGTTGGTGTATTTGTCTATCTTGTTTATGTTTAATAAAATTTATATTTTAATAAAAAAAAACAACTCTGTGATAAGAACATCCTTAGGGTCAGCATAGGTCTGAAACAACTTGAAGTCATACAACAACAACTAGTAGAAAATCACAAAGAGACGGACTGACTATAGAAGAAAGTTAAGGAAGAAAGTACAAAAGCAAGAGTAAAATCTGAATATTAAGAAAATAAAAAATAATGACCACAGATGATTTACATAACTCTGAAGTGGATGATGACATTGAAATAGTTGAAGATTGTTTATAGCTTGGCTCAGTCATCATTCAAAGTGCCCTCAGAAGAAAAGCAGCTAGATAAGATCTCAAATGCAAAGATATATAAATAAACACCATTCAAGATCACTATGACATAGTATTTTGCATTTCTAAACTTACTCATTAACACTGAGTCATTCAGTCTCAGCCTGGCTTACATTATAGGTGTGTGTTAAAGATAAAATGGGAGAGCCCCCTGGTACACCACTATTTGATCATGGGGAGTGGAAACAAGATATAATGTAACCATATACAAACAAAACAAACAAATGGGCATTGCAAATCAGCAAGGCAATACTGATTCTCAACAATGGTTTGTTGACTTCACAAGAAAACCAGATGAAAAATCAAAGAAATTGTCTTGTTGACAGTCACCAGCGAAAAATCACTACTATACATAATCTACCACTCATTCTCAGCACACATGTGAACATGTGTCTGGGCTGATGAAAGCCATTTTGTGGTCTTGGGCAAAGAACAAGGTGGCTCTTTCCACCCAATCCACTGTTTCACATGCAGAAGCTGCCTGGCAGTTGAATGCTACTTCACCTTGGTAGTAGTATGATAGCTGTGGAGAGGGCAGGGCACAGGACAGATTGAGTGATAGACACAGCACTATCCTCCTACTGCCCACTATGGCTCTACACCCCTGGCATCTGCTGCCTGATGCAGCTGCCTCATTCTGTCTAACGGTATGTTACTCAAATAGGTGGGGGTGCTTTAGGACCCCACTCAGGATGACAGAACTACGTTAATATTTGGGGGAATTATGATGAGCTTAAATGGAAGGCTTCAAGAGGACAGGGTAACTATGGGACCTTTGCACCTGTGTATACCAGTACTAACTGCAGAGAACTCCAGTTTAAAGTAAAATAAATAGTTTTTATTGGAAAATAACACAGAAGCACTTGAACTCACAAGAACCACACGAGGCTAACAAAGAGTTAAAGGTAGAAAGGTTGGATAGAGAAATAGATTCAGGAGACAGGGAGTATAGTTACCAGTCTTGAAGAGAGAGAAGCGAAGGACTCAGATCAAAATCTGAGGGTGGCACTGGGTTCTTTTCTGGAGGCACGCTGACAGAGTGTCCGGGTGTAGTTGCAATGGCACACCTAGCTGTTGTTTGGGGACTAATATATACAGTATTCCATGTCCCAAAGTGTGTTTGGGCTTAGGACAAAGCTGTAAGAGGTTTCCCACCATTAAACAAAGGAAACCAAAACTCTGCTGATTGCTGTTTATGGCTGAGGGATAGGAATTGATGGGTTTACTGTGGGATAGGAAAGGTGTGAAAGGATATTTCCTGGGGATGAGGAGAGTGCAGGTCACTTGTCTATTTGTTCTGTGTGACTCATCGCCAAAGGGTCCCAAGAAGGGATTAGCACATACAACCTTATTGGCTCTGTTTACTAGGGACTTCACTTAATCCTATTTTAGGTGTGTCTGCTAGTATTTTCCAGGACATCTTCCTCAAGTCCTGGTGACCTCCATCTGACCTCACTTCTGGTCCATCCTGGTTAAAAAAAACACCTGGTAGACTCACAACTCTGTAAGGTAGGCAAGTGGATTTAAATTCCTCCTTCCCCTTCGCAGTGTTCCAGAGTTCACCCAGAATTGCTGAGGGTGACTCACTCTGTTGCCCTGCTGCCACCGCTGCCAGTTGACTGCCTGGGTCCCATCGCAGTGGCAGCAGATGGGTCCCACCATCAGTTGACTGTCTGGGTCCTGTCGCAGCAGGAATAGAAATGATACTACTATGTAGACTTAAACCATAAGTGGGAATTGTCCAGCCCTGGGACACTGGTGAACTGGAAAGGCCTGCAGCCTTAGTAACTATAACCAACATTGTAGCACATTGTTTATTCACTCCCAGTATGACATTGGAATATATAGATTTACGGTTTGGATATCCAGCTTCTGGTTGGTTATGGCGTTGGGCTCGGACTTTCACTGAGAGGCTCTCAGTGAAAGTTTCAGCAGCGTGAGGTAGATTTGCTAAATACATACTATCTGTTTAGTGGAAAATCTCTCTCCTGGCATGGAGAGAATGGAGGAAAAGATCCATTGCCTGCTTGAACTCAAAGGATCGGACAAGGGAGAAGAGGAGTAGAGGGGATTGGAGCTAACCACCGCCTCGTGCTTGCAGCCAACTGGATTCGGCACAACCGCCACCACCAATTTTAAACAAAGAACTGTAAGTCTATGCTATCAGTAAGCTTGGAGTTTTGATCAGCTACAAGAGCACTGACTCTCTGACAAATTTAATTTCACCAACATACTATAAATCTGCATGGTATCGCAGTGGCAAATAAAACAACTTTATGGATATACAGTGTGAGTGTGCTAAGCAAAGTGCATAGACTGACAAATGAGTTTTAGTTAAAATATATGGATTAAAAAAATCAAGAAAAAGACTGTTCTATACTACTGTTAAAGTGAAGGATTGGACATATATATAAACTGATTAATTAGGTGGACTTAATTAAGTAGACTTTATAATAAACAGAAGGACAATCTGCCAGATGCATCAAGCTTTACTTGTATGGACTCTGTGCTGCAAAGAACATTTAAAGATCAAAAGGACTTAAAAGATAAGGACTTGAAGTTTGTACTACTATTTGTGCTACTTTTTCAACTGTGGATTGTGGACTGTGGATAGTGGATTGGAAGCTGGGAGGCGATTAGCGGAGACGACTGGAGACGGCAGAAGATGACGAGAAGTGAGACAACATGGACATTTCAAAATGGTGACAGTCTAATATGAGTCTTCTCCTCTGAGGTATCAGGACGTGAAGGAAGGTGAAGAGGCAACGAGGAAGGGAGGAGGGGAAGGAAAAAAAAGGAGGACTTAGAATTGCCGATCGCCAGTAGTAAATCAAGTAGAAGGGGAATATTACTACAAGACGCTTTCTCTTTCCATCTTTTCAATTTTTGAGATGTCAGTTATTTTCTAACATATTTATAAGTTACATAGTATTCAATAGTATATACAGTATATATTTCTCTTCTCCTTTCCTCTGCTCTGTCTCCTTCTCTCCTTTTCCTTTCATCTCACTTTACTTCTTTCATCTGTCTTCTGAAGGGAGGGAGGGGAGGGAAGTGGGGAGAGTGAGGGGGAAGGGAGGGGGGAGGGAGAAGTGAGTAAAGGGAAAGAGGGTGACTGAGGAAGGGAGGAGGGAGGGAGAAGCAAAGGAAAGCAGAAACAGGGGTAGAAGGGTCATTGCGAAAGGATAAAGGTAAATCTGAATGGATAAAAGGAATACAGTAAGATTGAAAGGGAAAAGAGATATAACAATTTCGAAAGGATAAGTACAATTCGAAAGGATAAAAGGCAAAAAAAGAGAGATGGGAAATAAAAGACAAGGACAGAAATCCCATGTTTAGCAGTGGGCGAAGAGGGAGAAGAAGGTGGAAGGAGGCCAGCTAAGCGAAAGCAGTCAGGTGAGATGGGTAAAGAGTTGAGAGAAGAGGAAGAGACGGTTTTTGATGGAAAGAAACAAGGGAGGAGAAATGAGAGAGAGAGTAGGGGGTGAAAAGGAAAGGGGGAGGAGAGCTCCGTAGGTAAATACAAGGGGAAATAAGATTTCTTTTACCTTTTTGTTTTGATCAGGACATGGACAAGGAGATATGGAGAGATAAAGATAAAGATAGAGATAGATAATCAAAGTAGAGGGGTAAAGGAAAAGGGAGAGAGAGGAGGAGGATCCCCAGGAAGGAAGGCAGAGAGGGGAGGAAGAGGTAGACAGACAAAGTTTAGACAAGTGGTAGAAAGTAAGAGGAAGTGGTAAAAGGTACAGAGAAGGGAGAGAAGAACAGAAAAATAAAAGAAGGGAAAATAGGGTAAACTGAGAGGGAAGCGGAACAGACTGTCAGATTGAGGGGGAGGGGAAGTTGGGAAAAGAGGAGATCTGAATTGATTGTATGGATTTTTCTTTCTTCCCTTTGATACATAAATTGATACTATTTGGTAAAGCAATAAGTAGAATAATAAACTGTTGGGGGAAATGTAAAAGAGGAGAGAATAGAGGTAAATAGAGAGATATACAACAAAAAGAGGAAAATTCATTTTGATATTGTATTGTAAAACTGCTGATAATTATATAGATAAGGAAAGGAATTGATCTAAAAAGTGAGATTGACTTAATAAGTGAGAGCTATTAAGCTGCTATTTAATTAAGAAAATTAAGGCAAATGAGAATTTGTCTTCAAATGAGATCATCAAAGACAAATGAGAATTTTGTTTTGTGAATAAACATTTCATATTTCATATACGAAAATCAAGCGTAATATACATCTGTTTATTTAAAATTTTATATAACTGTACCAAAGATTATTAGGACAATAAGCAACAAAGAATCAGTAAATTAAATCAACCTGTTAAATGAAATCTGAACCCCTAAATTAGGCAATATCAGAGTTAAACTGAAAAAATCTCAAGGTTAAGGGAGTGTTACAAAGGAAAGGTGGGGAAAAGGGGAGGGGGAAGGGGGAAAGGGAAGAGAAAGGGAAAAAAGGGGGAGAACAAACAAACTAATAAACAAATTAAAATTGCACATAAGAAATTAGCCTAAAGATAGTAAAGGAAGAGGGAAAGGACAAGAGAATAAGAAGGAGAAGAAGAAGAAGAAGAGGTAGAAAATAAACACAAATACAAAACAGATCAAGATATAAGTTGAAACAATGGCAGTGAAACGGACTGCAACGCAAACAACAATACAAACAACTAGAAGGTCATCTGACCCAAATTTATCACCCATTCTGGAAGAACTGAAATTGTTAAGAACGGAATTGAAAGAGATGAAGAACGAATTCAGACAGGATATGAAAAAAGAATTGAAAGGAATAAATGAATCAATTGAAAAAATTACAGAAGATTCAAAGTTAACAAGAGAAAAAGTGGCTGAGATAGAAAACAAGATGGAAAAACTAAAAAGGAGAACAAATACTATGGAAGAACTAAGAGAACAAGAACTCGATGAACAGGCCCTTCAAGAGATGAAATGGAAGGAAAATTGCATAAAAATAAGAGGCATTAAAGAGCAGGAAAATGAAGATCTATATAAATTTTTAATCCCCAAACTAGCAAAATTTGCTGGAAAGACCAGATCCCAATTCGAGTGGGAAATCAATAAGATTTACAGAATATCCTCTAAAATAGCTAAACAAAGAAATCTTCCCAGAGATGTGGTGGTATATTTTGTAAGAAAAAAGACAAGAGACCTGATATTACAACTGAATTACCACCAAAAATTTCAAATAGAAGAGAATGACATAACAATTTATAAAGATATACCCATGAGATTACTGAAAAAAAGGAAGAATTATAGCAACCTAACAGTACAATTGAGACAAAGAGGAATCCCATACAGGTTGGGGGGAAACCGAAGGGATCTCTTTCCGTTACAAGCAGAAGACCTTTAGGATAGACTCTACTAAAAAGGCAGAAGAATTTTTGGAGAAGTATAAAAGTGATTTTAGAAAAGCACAAGAATTAAACAGAAAGACAGATGAAGCAGAGGTAGAGGAAGAAGACAAGTTGCAAACTCAAAAAGAAAAGAAAGAAGACTAATATACATGAATAATAAATTACAAGCAGAAGAAATTTTCAATGATCAAAAAGGACACTACGTAGGCTTGGAAGTGACAATTCAAAACAGGAAAACATTAATAGTGGGACTTTGTGCATCCAATGAGAATAAAAGCAAATTCTATGAAAATTTAAAGTTGCTAATAACAGCCAAAACACACACCAGAATAATAATGTTTGGAGACTGGAATGGGGTAATTAAGCCATCTTTAGATAGGAAATCCTCCAAAAACGTGAAATTCAACCAGGGGAAACTGCCAGTCTCATTTGAAATCATGAGAAGAAATTTAGAGATAATGGATGTATGGTGGTACAAATATAACAATGCAAGGGACTATACATTCTTTTCCAAAAGACACAATTCCTTTTCAAGAATAGATTTCTATATGATATCTAAGACAATGTGCAATGCAGTACATAAAATTGATGTGTTACCGAGGATTTGGTCTGATCATAATCCAGTAATGATGGAGTTGAAAGAAAGGAAAATAGAACTAAATTGGAGACTTCAAGACAATTTGTTACAGAGAGAAGACATAGCCAAAAAAGCAAAGCAAACATTAAGCTGGTATTTTCAAGAGAATTCTTCAGAACAAGTAGCAGGTATACAATATGGGAAGCCTCGAAGGCAGTGATGAGAGGGTTCTTTATACAGCAAAGGGCTGAATTAAACAGGAAGAGAAATAAAAGAAAAACAAAGATCCAAGAAAGTATAAGGGAAAAGGGAAAAGAACTCAAGAAGACCCTAAGAACACAGCAATCCTAAAAGAAATAAATGTACCTCAACAACAATTAAACCTAGAAACAGTGGAAGAGTTAAGGAAAAAAAAAATACAGTACATAAAGCAGTCGCATTTTGAAAATGCGACTAAACCGGGGAGATGGCTAGCAACAAAATTAAGGAAAATTCAGGGAAGGAATTGCAGCAGTAAAGTAAGAGAAGGAACAGAAATCTATACAGATCAGGATTTTTTTTTTTAAAAAAAATAGAAATTATTATACATCACTATATAATAATCAAGGGAACCCAAAAGGAGACCTAACAACTTTCTTAGAGAAACATCAATTAAATGAATTCACTGAAGAACAAAGACAAGCTATAAACCGCCCAATTATCCAGTCAGAAATAAGAGAAGCAATAAAAAGATTAAAAGGAGGGAAAGCACCGGGCCCAGACAGTTTCACAGTTAGATATTACCAGGTGTTAAAAGAACAGTTAATTGAACCCCTCAAGAAGACTTTGGATAAGATAAAGGACGACACAATTCCAAGCTCATGGAGAGAAGCAAACATCATACTAATACAAAAAGAAAATCGAGACCCACAGGATCCCAAAAATTACTGCCCGATTTCACTTCTCAACACAGATTACAAAATCTTTGCTTCCATTTTAGTTTATAGATTGAAAAATATACCAGCAGAATTGACCCACGAGGACCAAAAGGTATTCTTACCAGGAAGATATATTAAAGATAACATTCGGCAAGTATTACATTTGATTGAGTACCATGAACTTCATAATGACAAAAAACTGGCATTAATATTTTTGGACATAGAAAAGGCATTTGACAATGTCAACTGGAAAATACTGATAGAGACTACAAACAGTTAAGGTAGGTGGAAATGTTATTAATTGGATTAGAGCCATATATAAAGAGCAAATGGCAAGAATAATTATGAATAATGAAAGAACCAAAGAAATAAAAATACAAAAGGGCATGAGGCAAGGATGTCCTCTCTCTTCATTGTTATTTATTTTGATTATGGAAATACTGAATAAAAATATCAGAGAAAATCCCAAGATAAATGGCATCAAAATGCAAAATACGATTATAAATTAAAAATGTATGCGGAAGATATAATGATCTCATTAGGAAAACCAACAGAGGATATAGAAACACTGACACAAATATCAAAAGAATTTAGAGAGTTAACACGACTAAAGGTCAATAAGGAGAAAACTGTGAGAATAACGAAAAATTTGACATCAAAAGAAGGAAAAGAAGTTATGGAGAAATCAAATTTTAAAATAGTTAAAGTGGCAAAATCTTTGGGTATAAGTATAACTAATAAAAATACGGATTTGTTTCAAAATAACTATAACAAAATATGGGCAGAAATTAGAAAGGATCTGAAGAATTGGCATAATCTAAAATTATCCTTTGGGGGCAGAATTGCCACCATTAAAATGAATGTTCTACCTAAGTTACTGTTTCTGTTTCAATCAATCCCAATTATATCTAAAGTAGAAATCTTCAAAGGATGGCAACAGGAACTATCCAAATTTGTTTGGCAGGGGAAAAAAACCCAGGGTAAAGATGAAAGTTTTACAGGATGCGAGAAAAAGGGGAGGACTAGATTTGCCAAATTTACAATTGTATCACGAAGCATGCTGTTTATCCTGGATTAAAGAATGGACAAATAAAATTTAAATTTTATGATAAGGAGAGAGTTAATAAGGACTTCAATAATCATTTTATTAGAAATGCCTTGCTGAAGGTCTGGAAGAAATACAAGATGAGACTATGTCCAAAAATCCCATTATGGGTATCTACCAACGAAGCCTTTTTGAACAGAGAAAAACTATCATCAACAAAACGGATTACTTATAATCAATTGACGGTTATGGTAAATGGAAAGCAATTGATGAAGACACAGGAAGAATTGGAGAAGGAAAGAATAACAATTTATTGATACCTCTACAGACAAATAAAAGAAAGATATAAAATGGAGCAAAAGGGGATGGGAATAGATTCATCCAAAACATTACGGGAAAAGTTAACTCAACCGGGAAATAAAAATCTGATAACAAGATTCTATCAACAACTTTTAGAATGGAATTCAGAAGAGGAAGCTATAAAAGATAGCATGGTACAATGAGCACAGAATTTAGGACACGAAATACAACTGAGAGAATGGGAAATATTCTGGACATCAAAAATGAAATTAACATTGTGCCAAAGCATCCGTGAAAATTGTTATAAAATATACTTTAGGTGGTATCATACACGAAATAAGCTATCTAAAATGTATAAAGGAGTGAAAAAAGAATGTTGGAAATATGGAAAAGAAAAGGGAACATTTTTTTCACTCATGGTGGAGTTGTGAAAAAGCACAAAAATACTGGAAACAAGTTACAAAAAGTTATCAATGAAGTATTGAATGGCAAATTTCCAATGAAACCCGAACTATATTTATATTATTATTATTATTATTATTATTATTATTATTATTATGCATGAAGTATTGTGTATGTATGAAGATACATAATATCTATTATGTATGTATGTATGAGAGGCGCTCCAAAAAAGCGATACAAGGACTCCCTGAAACAACATCTCAGGCTTGGCCAAATTGATCACCAACAATGGTCCTCCCTGGCCTCACATCGGGAGGCAAGGCATGGAGACACACTATCCACAATGCTGTAGCCTTATTTGAGGACTCACGCCGAACAAGTCTTGAAGAGAAACGGCAACGCAGAAAGAATCACAACCCGGTAACATCACCCGAGGAAACCTTCTGCTGTGCTTTCTGCAACCGGACTTGTCTATCTCGGATTGGCCTTTTTAGTCATCAGCGCGCTTGCAGAAAATGCAGGATGAGTCCTTCCTGAATCTTTGTTTGCGAAGAAAAACCAGAGAGAGAGAGAGAGAGAAAGAAAGAGAGAGAGAAGGCAAAATAGACCAGGACAAGGAAAAATTATTATTTTACATGATAACAACAGCACGTATTGTATATGCGACTAAATGGAAAGAAAAAGAAACTCCAACGATGGGTCATTGGCTCCTTATAGCATACGAAATGATTGGAACAGACCAACTCACAATGTTGTTAAAAGGTAAGAGCATAGAAAAGCACAGAGAAGTTTGGGACAAGCTGTTAGACTACCTGAAAGGAACCTGGGGAGAATTTGTAACAATCCCTAATTGAGATTTAAGACTTAGAAAGTAATAGTAACTAAATAATTACTGCATGTTAAAAATTAAAAAAACAGATGTAAACAGATGTATATTAGCACTATATACATAAGCAATGTAAGATAAGAAAGAAGAAAAAACGAGGAATGGAATATGGGGGGAAATCATATAAACGTGGAATATACTGCTTGCAAAAACTGATGGAATCAGGAGATTTGAGATACTGTAAGGATAATCGAGTAGATATCATAAAGGAAGTCATAGGTAATATGAGTGAGTGGGTGGATGATAGAGAAGGAATGTACTAATATGCTGATGTGTTAAGTATGCTGCGGTTATGTAAAATATGGTTTTAAATGTGAAAAATGTTATCAAAATATTTTTTTAAAAAGGAATATATAGATTTGCATGTGGGTGGTGATTGGCTGAGGGAGTGGTTGGGTATGTTTCCTAAGCGGCCAATCAGCACACTGGGAAAGGCAACATACCCAAGAGAATTATCTATATAACTAGCTGGACCCGGCATACCATACTCTGCCCCCTGCCACCCCCTCCGTTTGTTCTGCCCCTTGCCACCACCCCTCCACTTGTTTTGCCCCTTGCCACCCCCTCCATTTTTTCTGCCCTTTGCCACCCCCCTGCTTTTTCTGCCCCTTGCCACCCCCTGCTTGTTCTGCCCCCTGCCACCCCCCTCTACTCATTCTGCCCCTTGGCCCCCACCGTCTGCACTCCAGCACACACCACATCCACCGCCATGTTACTCACACTCCCTCTCCGGCAGCCATGTTTGGAATCTACATGGTCCCGCCCCAAGTGTGCTGATTGGCTGCCCAACAGACCTGTGATTGGCTGGTCAGGTCCCTAAGCAGCCAATCAGCCACTGGAAACGGCAACATACCCAAGATAATTATATATAGAGATATAATTGTCTTGGGTATGCTGCCTTTTCCACTGTGCTGATTGGCTGATTAGGAAACCCACCCAACCCACACCCAACCAATCACCAGCCACATGCAAATTCCCTCTCCACCTCACAACACACTCCTGTCATTCAGTCTGTGGCCAGATTGGGACCCAGGCAGTCAACTAGCAGTGGCCACTGCAACACAACCCAGGCAGTCAACTGGTAGTTGTGGTGGCAGCGGCAGTGGCAGGGCAACAGAGCAAGTCACCCTCAGCAATTCAGGGAAAAGTGTGGAATGCTGAGAAGGGAAAGGAGGAATTTACATCCACCGGCCTACCTTACAGGGTTGTCGTGAGGTCTACTGGGCACTTTTGGGAGTTTTTAAATTGTGTATGGTATACCAAGTCCAGCTAGTATATATAGATTATAGGGAAGGGGTGTAACAGGTAGATCTTGCCCTCATTATTCTAACATCTGGGCAAGTCTCCTGAGTGAAAGGAAGCAATGTACATAAGTGAGTAACACTTCCAGAAACACAGCTTTCTCTGAGGGTGAATCATTCTCCTACAGCTTTACACCTGGGTCAAATCACAACCAAGATAAACTACAAAAAAGAAGAAGAAGAAGATTACACATTTCTTATTGATCAACATGTAAATTAATATTATCCTGCTCTGCAGCTTATTTTAATAGGTGCTCTGTTTTGACTGATAAGGCTCTTCTGAGTAACTCATATGTATACAATCTCAGCTGCAAGCAATGACAAAGAGTTCTTTAACCCCACCCCGATCCCCATCCCCAGTAGGAATAGCAGCAATTTATGTATTCATTTGATTTATATCCTACTTTTCTTCTTGTATGGGACCCAAAGCTTTGGAAGAATTGGCCACCCCTCAGATGCTCCATTCCCTTGTGACTCCTGTGCTGCAGCCAAGAAGACACAGGGGAGGGGAGGAAGCAAACAAGTGCTCAATACATGTAGACACATACAGTGTTGGCCAAACAACCCTCTGCTTTTTGTCTGGAAAAGAGGCAGCTATAGAACCTGTATCTGATTGTGCATTAGGTTAAGTGAGGCAAACTCTGGAGGAACCAGATGCCAGAGGGTGGAGGGAGTGTCAGCAACCCCTTCAGCTATTCCTGAGCTCCTCCTAGTCATTCCCCGCTGTTGATCTTGTCCTTTATCTCCAGCATCAAAAAGTCTTGGAAGAGTGCTGTGCAGAGGGGAAGTCTGTCCTTGAGATCAAATACAGTACCAGGAAAGGCACTTCTGTTCAGCACCACCCTTCCATCTTTTGAATATCTTATTTTTCACTGCATGTAACCCACTTCAGGTCTTTGGATGGCCAGTTTGAATGAATAGTTTACATCTATAATATGGCAGAATAAATGTGTACATAATCACAATCATATCCAAACATCTACATAATGTGCTGAATTGTCAATGGCGTTGCATATTTTTCAATGAGTAAAAATAAAATACAGTTGTCCCTTCACATTCGCTGGGGTTTGGCTCCAGGACCCCCCGTGAATACCCAAATCTGTGAATACTCAAGTCCCATTATATGCAATGGCATAGCAAAATGGTGTCCCTTATATAAGATAGCAAAATCAATGTTTCCTTTTTGGATTATTATTTTTTTAAGAATATTTTCAAGCCGTGAATATTTAAATCCATGAATGCCAAATCCGTGAATATGGAGGGACAACTATGAAGCAAAAGCACCTATGTTTTTGTCATGCTGGTCTTGAGAACAGTGTTGTACTTGCCTGCTTAACAAAGGAAGATTTGTACTATCCTCCTCAGAGTCAAACTATGGGGTTGTCTAAACTGTGAAAATACCCCTCATGGAATGTGAGGAGACTCCTACCTGTCTTAATGGGGTCCCGCATAGTATTGCCATATTTGGAAGCAGAGGGCCAAAAACATCAAAAACTCCAAGAGTTTTTGTTTGATGTACCCAGAGTTATTAAAAAACAATGAGGGGAATGCACATTCCTGCTTGTTGGGACAAGTGATTCACTTTCAATCACTTTCTCATAGGACAGGGAGTGCAAAGCTGATTGGCTGGATGAGCGCAGGGGAGAGGCTTGCTAAAAGGGCAAGGGCCCAGCATCTCCATGTTGATTTTTTGCCTTAGCCTGGCTACCTGCTTGGAGAGGAAGGTAGGGGGGGGTCTCCCTCCCTCCTCCCAGTGGCTGGCCAAGTGGCCAAACAGCTACCAACATCCCTTTCTAGCCCCTTCCCCCCGTCACAAAACTGACATGGCCACCATCTTGATTCGCGGCCATGTGAACATTGTGGAGGGGAGCATGAAATACACTCGATTTTGCCAAAATGCTGTGGAGAGAAAGGAATCAGACACAGGTTCTATAGCTGCCTCTTTTCTAGACAAAAAAGCAGAGGGTTGTTTGGTCAATACTGTACGTGTCTACATGTATTGAGCACTCATTTCCTTCCTTCCTTCTTGGCTGCAGCACAGGAGTCACAAAGGAATGGAGCATCTGAGGGGTGGTCATTTCTTCCAAAGCTTTGGGTCCCACATTGCTGCATATTGCCAATAATGCACAGGGGTGTGCATTATTTTCTCCTGTAGAGACAAACCTTATGTCTTCACATCTTTATCTCTTGCATGGAGGATCCTGCCATGATAAATAGATGTCTGGGTTGAGAGGGGAGGGAAAGACAGACCTTGCCTTTTCATCCTGGCCTGAATCATCCCCCTCATGCCTCCTATTTACAGTAGGAACAATGGGAATACCTGTGGGCCCTATATGGCCCTCAGAGACATTCTGAGAATGTATAAATATGGAGGGAGGGTGCCGTCTAGGATTTTGTTCCAGAAAAAGCTACACTGCAGGAGGAAGGCAGTATTCTGGGAGCTCGGTAGGGTGGTAGGTAGTACATAAGCAGGGCTACTCTGGTTGTGTGTGCATTCTCTCTCTTCCTTGCTCCCTCTTTTGCCTAGTCTGGTGTTTGTATTACCTGGTTTGTTTGTTTGGGTATGGTAAATTGTAATGGCATGCTAATTGTTTTGGTACTGTAATCAATGAAAGGTCTTATACATCTATCTATATAATTCTCTTGGGTATGTTGCCTTTCCAAGTGTGCTGATTAGCTGCTCAGGAAACACACCCAACCAGTCACCACCCACATATAAACTCCCTCTCCACCTCACAATCCACTCCTGCCACACAATTTGTGGCCCAAATTGAGACTCAGACAGTCAGCTGGCAGTGGCAACAGGCCACCTGCAATGGGACCCAAGCAGTCAATTGATGGCAGCCATGGCGGCAGCAGGGCAACAGAGCAAGTCACCCTCAGCAATTCTGCGGAAAGTGTGGAATGCTGAGAAGGGGGAGGAGGGATTTAAAAATCCACTGCCCTACCTTACAGGGTTGTTGTGAGGTCTACCAGGCATTTTTGGGGAGTTTTTCAACAGCATATGCCAGGCCCAGCTAGTTTGCTAATATTTATGCAAAGCTGCCCCAAGTCCATGTAGCAGAAGAAGTAAGAAAGAAAATATGGCATATTTTCCCAAAATCTAGGGTAACATTTCCCAGCCAATGATCTTCTACATTATGTGCTTAAAAAAAAAGTTCAAACACAAGTTCAAAAGCAACTGGAAGAGAATGCAGAAAAATAACTAATATATTGGGGTAGGAAAAGGAAAACCTAGATCAAATACTTAGTCTTTCAGTCCATTGTATATTTTTTCTTGCTATCTCTCAGACTTACTGTAAATGTACCAGTTCCTGTCTAAACTTGCAAGCTAAGCAGGGTCAAATCTAATTAGTACTTGGATGGGAGATGGCCAAGGAATACTAGGTACTGGAGGCTAGATTTCAAAGGAAGAAATTGGCAAAACTACCTCTGAGTATTCCTTTCCTGAGAAAACCCTATGAAACTCATGGGGTCATCATAAGTGGACAGGCGACTTGTACGCACAAACACACCTCTCAGCCTAACCTAGCTGACACTTGGCAGGACCATTGTGAGGGAAAAACATGCAAAGTGGGATGAAGTACTGTGGAGCTTCTTGGAATATACTGTAAATACATTAGGGCAGAAAAGTGTTTTAGCTGCAAGGTGCCTGAAATTTTATGTACACATGACAATTCTTATATATTCTATTGCAGTGGCTTTTAACCTTTTCTTTACCAGGAACCCCCTTTAAATACCTTTTGTTGCAGTGGACTCCCAAGACTCAACTTAAGATTTAAAACCCTAATAACAACAACAACAATGTCTGTGCCCTGGTGGCACAGTGATTAAATGCCAGTACTGCAGCCACAACATTGCAAATTCTATCCCAAGGGCTCCAAGGTTCACTCAGCCTTCCATCCTTTCATAGGTCAGTAAAATGAGTACCCAGCTTGTGGGGGCAATTAGCTAACACACATTGGAAACTGCTTGGAGAGTGCCTAGCATGCTACAAAGCGGTGTAGATGTGTAAGTGCTATTGCTTAACAATTTGTAAGCTGTTCTGAGAGCCTTTGTGGTTGAAGAGTGGGGTATAAATACAATAGATAATTATTATTATTATTATTATTGTTACTATTATTATTATTATTATTATTATTATTATTCCTACTACACCATCCATTAAACCTTCCCTCAGAGGCACTGGAGGGGAAGGAAGACTTTTCTCCTGCTTCTTCCTGCAAGTTTGTGGCTAGAGCAGATTGAATGGCAATGCACAGCCCAAACCAGCCAGCCTTTGCCTTGGTTCCTGTCACATGGCCACTCTACTGCATGCAGGAGGTGAACTGAGCAGGCTTCAAGCCCTCACAGATCCCCTGTGAGGACACTGTGGACCTCTGGGGGGAGTCCCTGGGCCACAAGTTAAGAACCACTGCTCTAATGTATGAAGGGGATACCATAAATGCCAAGCAACAGATTTCATATTGCTCTGAGTTTACAACCAGCCAAACATCTGTTAGAAGCATTTTAACTGACCAATCTGTTGAAAACACAATGATCTGTATTCATAATACTAGATAGATTTTATACTTCACAGGGTATCAAGGGGCTCTGTATGAATGAACAAGAATTCATTTCAGTTTGTTTTGATCAGAATGTACCCAAATGTGCAAAGTTCCTATGTGAGAGAAGCAGAAAATGACAAATTAGCCCACCCCCTAGGGATGAATGATAATTTTGTTTCAGTTTGGATTTGATCATTTTTACCAAAATTAACAAAATTCTGTTGTGAGAGAAAGTTAAATGCATAGATTTGCATGACTATAAAAGATACAACACTTTTGTCCCTTTGGAACACACATGAATGAAAATTCAGACTTCTGCAGTGTGTATCAACCTAACTGTCATGGAAAAGTTAGGTGTGTGTGAGAGACAGAATGGTGTTTAAATATTTAAATAAACAAGGAAAACGTGGGTGCCAATTATCATTGGGAAAGCAGCATTTACTAGTTCCCACAGTGGCAGGTAAGTCTCAAGTGGAGGTGAAGCAACACATGTTGGATGGCTGCAGAGGACACATTTTTTTCTGTTCAAATGCAGCTTTTGTCCATGTTGTTGTGGTAGGAATCACTAGGATCCAGATCTTACTTTCAGTCTGTTCCATAACATTATAAAGTATTTTTCTTTCCACAAACACAAACAAGTGCTGACTTTTTTTAAAGAAAAAAAATCTATAATGAGTGATATCCAACTAGAAATCGATAAAGAAAAATGCTTTAGAGCTAACTCGTGGAAGTTTATTGAATGTCATTGGTATCCAAACAACCTGTAATATTTGGGTTGGGGGGATTCAAGACTTTCGTTGTTTTTCCCCCAGCCCATCTCACTACGACAGTGAACTCCAACACCATCACTGAACTTCCTGTTGCCCCTCTTTAGTTCTGTGTCCATGGCAGCTCTCCATGGCTAGCCCTGGCTGTATATTATAAGTCAGATGATCAACAATAAGCTCCAACAATGGCTGAATCCACACCAGCAAAATTATTCAGCTCCAGTGCATAGTATTCTGCGCTGGTTTCACCCCATTACCACCACATCTATGGGTTGTTTAGATGACGGGAAAAATCCTCAAAGAATGCAGGCAGAATACCTTTTGTCCAGATGAGCTCCTGCCAGGATTCACCATATTGGGAAGGAGGGGGGGCTGAAAACTCCAAATAATTCGCAATAACAACGTTCGCTATTTCTCATGATTTTTTTTTAAATGTACATGAAAATGTACTTTAAAATGTACATAACAGCCCATCTGAACAACCAGTTTGAATTGGGGCACATCCAGGAAGTCAAAACATGATTGGTGGGATGCGCGCAGGGGCAAACAAAGTGGCCAGAGCCACCATTGTTGTTTTCAGGGACATGATCAAATGCACAATCAAGTGCTATTTTCAAGCAGCAGAGCAAAAAAAAAAAAAAATGTTTGTAATCAGAAGATTGCTGTTCTGGCAAAAAAGGGAGGAAAATGGGTGGAGCTTTTCAGGAGATAATAAGGCAGGGAATTAACTCATGCCCACCATCCTTTCTTGCAGGCATGCTCCGTGTGAACAGCAAACTCGGATAGCTTCCCATGCCAGCGATCTTGCGAATGAATCGTGAGGACAAGCCGGCCGCCAGAACTTACCTGGCTGGCTGCGTTTGCGGCCGGCGTCTCCCCCGCTCCGGAGCAGGCACATGGCGGCATGGGCGCCACCATGTTGGCCCTCCTCTTCCCAGCCTGCTTCTGCAGGCAGGGAAGAGGATAGTAGACTAACCAATCAGGTGGGGGGCGCCCCCACCTGATTGGCTGAATTTGCCTCTCCTGGGCCAATCAGGGACCGCGCTCAGCGCGGCCGCTGATTGGCCGGGAGGCGGGGCTAGTCCCCTATTGGGTCCGCCGGCCAGGTATTTATTCCCGGCCGGCTCCCGGCTCCGTCAGTTGGCTCTTGCGAGCCGAAGAGAAAGGAGCTCTCCGGGGAGCTCCTGAAGAAAGAAGAACCGCCACGAAGAGGAGCCAGGAGCCGAGGCCACCGGGTAGAGCTGACCGGCTGGCCTCGGCGAGAAGAGGGAGAGCGCAGCGGCCGAAGAAGCCGAAGAAGCAGTGGCGGCGGCGGCTGACGACGGGAAGCAGAGGAGCGGCGGCCGAGCCAAGGAGGCGGCGGCGGCCACCAGCGGCTGGAGCGGCCAGGCCAGAGGCCCAACATCGGGGCGACTGCCACCGGTTGGGGGCAGCAGGCCCGAGGGGGGGCGGCACCCCCAGTGGGCGGCACCGGGGCCGTTGCAGTGCGCCCGGTGGGTGGCACAAGGGCCTCTTGGCAGCCCAGCGGGGGGCTGGCCAGCGGGAGCGACCGGGGTGCCCGCGGAGGCGGAGCCCCGGCGACCTACGGGAAGGATCCCGACGCCGTGGGTGCCCGCGGGGGCGGACCCATCAGGCGGGAGGTCGGGCTTCGGGCGTTCGCCCGGCGGGACCCAGGGCGCGGTTGCCACTGGGGGGAGGGACTCGGAGTCCTCGGCAGGGGGGCTATAGGGGCCGGCAGGGGGCAGCCCCTATAGCAAACCCAGGGGGAGGCTCGTGGGCTCTCAGGCCCGAGCCTTTTTCGGGAGGGTTGCGGGACCCTACCCAGGGCAGGCCAACGGGTGGCCCGCAGGGGGCGGACAAGCCAGGAATAAGGCTACCCCCCCACTTTGGTAGACTGAGCGGACAAGCCAGAGAGATCAGCAGGTTATAAGGGGCGGACAAGCCAGGAACAAACCTGCCCACCGAGGGCATTAAGGGGGAGCACCCCTAAAGCAGGGCGGACAAGCCAGAAACCAAGTGGGGCGGACAAGCCAGGAAGGAGGCTACAAGCCCGGGCAGGGCAGTAGCATACAGCAGGGCGGACAAGCCGAGAGAGATTCCTATACCTAAATACTCAGAGTTGAAATCACTCAACACACATTCTTTGAGAATGCCTCCAAAAAAGAAGCCTGCACCCAGTAGACCCACGACTCGGGCGCAGTCCGGCCGTACGCCCAAATCCTGGGCATCCCTGGCACCTCGTGCTAGGAAGGCCAACCCCCCTAAGGGGTCGACTGCTGGCCCTGAGGCCGTGGAGCACCTCCTCAGAGGCACTGCAACTCCCAACCTCCAGGAGCTGACACGTGCGGTCACGCTCCTCGCGGAGCAGGTGGGGGAGTTGAGGTACGGCAGGGGATCGGAGGTGGGTGCAGTGGCGCCAACCCTGGAGCCTGCTGGAAACCTCGACACCGCAGCTTCTTCTTCCGCCACGGATCAGACCACACAACAGTCAGCAAGAACGGCGGGACGGCGGGGAAAACACAGGACACCTTCGCCCGACGAGACCAGTGTGGTATCCTCGGCCGACCCTTCCCCAGCACGGGAGAGTAGAGCCCCAGGAGGAAAGGACCGAGGGAAGGAGAAGGAAGGCGGAAAAAAGCGGGCAAAACGTAAGAGGAGGGACTCAGACAGCGAGGGATCATCAGGTGAGTCCTCTGATGAGGATTGGGACCGGGCGGGGTATTGGTCTACGGCAGCGCTGGTCCCGGGGTTGCCTTCTTGGGCCATTAAGGCCAGGGCTACCATGGGGACGGGCTCTGCCCGACCATCCAGGGCATGGCGGGGTGGGACAGCCTCTGCTAGGCCCCCCACGCCCAGCCTTTTTCTGGACCACGAGGATCCCCCTGGTATCCACCTGGACAGAAAAACCCGCAACAATATCCTGAAGGGATATTATGTGGACGTTTTTTCACTCCTAAAACCAGAGGGAGAGGTGGGCTGCACCCCCAAATCAGAAAAATCCTCCGACAAGGAGAAACCAGAACCGGTGGAACGCTCTTTCCCCAACTGGTTGGCAGGGTTCACAGTTTACATGGGGGTGGTGGGCATGTCCTACCCTGACAGAGGGTGGCACTTGGCCAACCACTTGAGCAACGTGCTCAAGGCCAAGTCACTGGAAGGGGAGTCGGCAGCCATCCAGTATGACTCCGCCTTCCGCAAAAGGGCTTCCCGGAACCCCAGGGCCAGGTGGGATCTCATCAATGACAAGCTTTGGCTTGTCATCGTGGGTTCTCACATTAAAGGGAAACCCGAAGCGGGTAAGCCTCGCAAGAGGGACGCCCGCCGGTTGGTTTGCTGGGAGTTTAACGCGGGAAAATGCCAGCGATCTCGTTGCAAGTTCGAGCATTACTGCGAGAACTGCTATGGGTCGCATCCCAGGACCAACTGTCCTCGACCCGGTGCGGCCGCTCAGCCCTTTCGCTCAGGACGCCCTGGCTCCTCCGGCGCCAAGAAGGATCCAGGGTCGGGCAGCAGCGCCGGGCAAGGAAGCGGAAAGTAATAGCAGCATGCCAGGTAAGGGCCGTATGGCCTTCACTCCTGTCAAGCTCCAGGCACTCCTGCCACTTTTGGCCTTATATCCCGATAGGCAAGCAGCCTCATACCTCAGGGACGGGTTCGCCAAGGGGTTCAGAATCCCGGCCGTTGGCCCTAGGGTAGCATCGGATTCAGGCAACCTAAAGTCTGCATCCGAGCTACCTGAGGTTGTGGCGGCCAAGATCGCCAAGGAGTGTGCTGCAGGGAGGGTGGCTGGCCCCTTCCCCGCACCACCTTTCAGGAACCTTAGGGTGTCCCCCTTGGGTGTCGTCCCCAAAAAAACCCCAGGGGAATTTCGGCTTATTCACCACTTATCCTACCCCAAGGGGGCATCCGTAAATGACGCCATACCGCCCGAACTCTGCTCAGTACGATATGCGTCATTTGATCAGGCGGTAAAGCTAGTCAGGTCCTGCGGCCCGGGCGCCCTTATGGCAAAATGCGACATCCAGTCTGCATTCCGGCTGCTTCCAGTACACCCCGAGGACCACTGCTTGCTGGGGTTTAAGTTCCAGGGCCAATGGTACTATGATATGGCTCTGCCTATGGGGTGCTCTATTAGCTGCTTTGCCTTCAAAGCATTCAGTACCTTCCTTGAGTGGGCCCTCAAGCGCAGGACCGGCTCGGCATTGGTCACGCACTACCTCGATGATTTCCTCATGATTGGGGCGGCCGGGGGGCCGGAATGCGGGTTTTTGCTTGAGTCTTTTCAGGAGTTGGCACTGGAGCTTGGCGTCCCCTTGGCCCCGGACAAGACCGTTGGCCCAGCCAGCAGCATCACCTACTTGGGGATTTCTTTAGACTCGGTTGCGGAGGTTTCGCGACTACCCGAAGATAAGCTGGAGGGGTTAAAACGGCTTCTGCTTTCCCTTCTGGAGCAGAGGAAAGCATCATTGAAGGAAGTTCAATCCTTGCTAGGCCACCTCAACTTTGCCTGTAGGGTGGTGGCTCCGGGCAGGGCTTTCTGTAACAGATTGGCCCGCATCACCGCCGGCGTGAAGTCCCCTCACCATCGCATCCGGCTCACAAAGGGGGTTAAGGAGGATCTCAGGGTGTGGCTTAGATTCCTGGAATCCTACAACGGGGTGACGTTTTGGCAGGGGGAGGCGGCCCTTGGGGAGGGGTTGCAGGTTCACTCTGATGCGGTGGGGGGCGCCGGGTTTGGGATTTTCTTTAATGGTCACTGGTGCGCTCAGCCTTGGCCCTCCGCCTGGAGGGAGTCCGAGGTCATTCAGGATTTAACATTTCTTGAGTTTTTTCCCATTCTAGTGGCTGTCTATCTGTGGAGGGACGAGTTCCGCAACAAGCGAGTTTGTTTCTGGTGTGACAACCAGGCGGTGGTCCGCATCATTAACTCCCAATCTTCCAAGTCTGACCGGGTCATGCGACTCGTCAGAGAGTTCGTCCTGGTCTGCCTCTCAGCCAATATTTCCTTCTCTGCGCACCACGTCCCGGGGGTAAATAACGAAATAGCGGATGCTTTATCTCGATTCCAGGATGGCAGATTTCGGGAGCTGGCCCCGGACGCAGATCATTCTCCGGTCACCTTCCCGGTCGAACTCTGGCACCTTGGGAAGGAACGGTGCTCCGGGGAGTCCTCAACTCTCTGGCACCTTCCACCCGGGCCAGTTATTCCCGGGCGACCCGGCAGTTTGACAGCTTCAGGAGACGTCATGGATACGGGTGCTCCTGGCCTCCCACGGAACGAGAAGTCCTCCACTTCATCGGGACCCTCAGGGACGATGGCCTCGCCTCCAGGACCATTTCCCTTCATTTAGCGGCCATCTCCTTCTTCAGTAAGGCCGCCGGGCAGGCTGATCTATGCGGCTCGTTCCTGATCCGCAAAGCCGTGGAGGGATGGCGTCGCCTGGATGGGAGCAAACAAGACACACGCAGACCAGTCTCATTTGAACTCTTATGCAACCTCATTGCAGCTCTTTCGACCATCTGCCATTCCAGGTATGAAACTCTTTTGTTTCGTTCTGCCTTCTCGGTCGCTTTCTTCGCAGCCCTGCGAATCGGGGAGGTGGTCTGCGGAGCCAAGGCGTCTGGGACTGGGCACGCTATCCTGCGTTCAGATGTCGACCTGGGAGACGGGACCCTCCACCTGCGGCTCCGGAAAGCCAAGAACGACCAGCGTGGCCGGGGGAACGTCATACGTCTTCAAGCCCTCAAAGGTTCACCGGCTTGCCCCGTTCATTTGGTTTGGCGTTACCTCGAGCAGCGGGCAGACGTCCCCGGCCCTCTCTTCATTCATAAGGACCTATCTTATTTGACGCGCTTCCAGTTTGTAAGCATTCTTCGGGCCGCTTTGAAGCACCTCGGACTTCCGCCTGGCAACTTCAGCGGTCATTCCTTTTGGATTGGCGCAGCCACCACCGCAGCAGCAGAGGGCATGCCATCGGCGGACATCCAGCACCTGGGAAGATGGAGGTCCAAGGTCTTCTCCGCTTACATCCGCCCGGAACTCGTCCTCCACAGTTAGGGCCGGCAGCAGATCTCACCAGGCGGTGGGTCTTTTTTCTCTTTGGTGATAGCTGTCAGGGTTGGCGGAAGCCAAGCGGACTCCGCTTGGCTTTGTTGGCGGTGGGCATGAGTTTGGTCACCCATCTGGGGGGTGTGGGAGTTGCGGGATGGTGGCCCAGGTCATGGGCCTGGTCCTCCATCGGGCAACCACCTCCCCCAGGGGGGTTAGGTACGGGCACGTGGGGCTTATCACGTGATCCATCACGTGGTTTCATCTCTCCCGGACACGTGACCAGCACGTGGCATGGTCTTGCGGCCAGGCACATGTTTGATCGCGTGATCCCCCACGTGAGTCCGAAGTCCGCCTTGCTGGGCGGACTAGGGTGCTCAGGCAGGTTGAGGGCTCTCTTCCTGCTGAGTTTGACTCATGCCCAGTCCAACCGCTAACACCTATCACCAAGCTGAAAGTTGTGGCCTTTTCCGCCAATTATCCTTTTCTTCTGTACAATAAACCTTTTGTGCATGTTACTCGTGTGTGGATAACCTTGTGGTAAGCGATGGGGCGGGGGGCTCCTTGACACTCGGTCGCAAGCCGGCCGCCAGAACTTACCTGGCTGGCCGCGTTTGCGGCCGGCGTCTCCCCCGCTCCGGAGCAGGCACATGGCGGCATGGGCGCCGCCATGCTGGCCCTCCTCTTCCCAGCCTGCTTCTGCAGGCAGGGAAGAGGATAGTAGACTAACCAATCAGGTGGGGGGCGCCCCCACCTGATTGGCTGAATTTGCCTCTCCTGGGCCAATCAGGGACCGCGCTCAGCGCGGCCGCTGATTGGCCGGGAGGCGGGGCTAGTCCCCTATTGGGTCCGCCGGCCGGGTATTTATTCCCGGCCGGCTCCCGGCTCCGTCAGTTGGCTCTTGCGAGCCGAAGACCCGCCCTCCCCCCCTCTAGTTAGATTGTTTTGTTAGTTAGCCTCTTATTATGCTTTGTACACCTCTTGTCACAACTTTCTAGTTGAGCGGTGGGCATGAGTTTGGTCACCCATCTGGGGGGTGTGGGAGTTGTGGGATGGTGGCCCAGGTCATGGGCCTGGTCCTCCATCGGGCAACCACCTCCCCCAGGGGGGTTAGGTACGGGCACGTGGGGCTTATCACGTGATCCATCACGTGGTTTCACCTCTCCCAGACACGTGACCAGCACGTGGCATGGTCTTGCGGCCAGGCACGTGTTTGATCGCGTGATCCCCCACGTGAGTCCGAAGTCCGCCTTGCTGGGCGGACTAGGGTGCTCAGGCAGGTTGAGGGCTCTCTTCCTGCTGAGGTTGACTCATGCCCAGTCCAACCGCTAACACCTATCACCAAGCTGAAAGTTGTGGCCTTTTCCGCCAATTATCCTTTTCTTCTGTACAATAAACCTTTTGTGCATGTTACTCGTGTGTGGATATCCTTGTGGTAAGCGATGGGGCGGGGGGCTCCTTGACACTCAGTCGCAAATGAACACTGTGAGGTAATGCTCTATTTTTCACAATTAATTCTCCCATCTGAACTCAAATTGTACTGATAGCCACACATTTTCCCTGCCAGAATTGAAACTGAATATAAAGGGCATGTCTTCCCATGTCTGAATTGGAGTATTTTTAGGTCACACAATGGCAGCAGCTGTGCTTTTTTTTCATGCCAGCATGTGTCAACCTATCACCCAACAGCCTTTCTTATTATCCTGTTAATCTTACCACCCACCTTGCACTCTCGTTGGATAGCTCCCTCATCTAATCCCCTTCCCCACTTCGCACCCCAGTGAGTGACTATGAGTAAGCAGGAGAAGGACAGGTTGCTTACCAGTAACCATAGATCTTCGAGTGGTCTTCTGTGAATTCACACAGCTGGGTTACTCCTGCGCCTGCGCAGAGCATCGGAACCTTCTAAAATCGCTAGGCAAAATGTGCTTTGATACATTTTTGGCGGTAACTCCGCCCACACCAACGGTCCCTTATAAGGGATTTCCCCCCAATTCGCCTCAGTTCCTTGAATGACACCGCAACTAGCAGGATCAGGAACATTAAGCATGTTTATATGATGTATTAGGATATAGAGGGGAGGATGGGCGGATCTGTGTGAATTCACAGAAGACCACTTGAAGATCTATGGTTACAGGTAAGCAACCTGTCCATCTTCTTCGTGGTCTCTGTGAATCACACAGCTGGGTAGACTGGCAAGCTTCACTCCAGGAGGAGGGTATGTCCTATACACATTGACACTATTACCATGTTGCATAGCCTAACATCAGTTGGATTTTTGACAGCACATTCTTAAGCAAACTAATAAAGTTTATATACTTATCACATTAAACAGCTTGGCAATACATTAAAACTCACTTATTGTATAGAAGACAAAAGTACAGCCTTCCCAAAGGCAGCCTCATTCCTGGAACGAGAGTCAAGTCTGTAATGGGAAATGAAAGTCAAAGGTGATGACCAAGTTGCAGCCCTGCAAATATCCTCTAGAGGCACTCCAGAGAGGAAAGCTGTTGAGGTAGAGACAGCCCTCGTCAAGTGTCCTCGAATCTGTGGCGGTAGCAGTTTTTTCACCAGTTCATAGCAGAGAGCAACGGTCGATGTCACCCACTTCGACAAACGCTGTGGAGAGATAGGTTGTCCCATTCTTGAGTCGGCATAGGATACAAACAGTCTGGGTGACTTCCTGAAGGCAGCAGTTCTCTGGATGTAGAAGGCAAGTGCCCTCCTGAGGTCCATGGAATGGAGGGTACGCTCAAACTCATCCTTCGGTTCTTGCATTAGGGCAGGGAGAGTGATAAATTGATTGAGATGAAAGCTCGACACTACCTTCGGAAGGAAGGAGATGTCAGGACGGAGCACCACCTTATGTTTGTGGAAGGCGGTATACGGAGGGTCAGACCGCAAGACACAGAGCTCACCAGCTCGACGTGCTGAAGTTTTGCAATCAGAAATGCTGTTTTCCAAGACAAGAGTCTTAGGTCCATGGATGTCATGGGTTCAAAGGGATGTCAAACCAATTGCGACAGGACCAGTTCGAGACTCCATGTCGGTGTACGCTCGAGTACTGGAGGATATAGTTTGATGTAGCCTTTCAAGAACTTCTTGACAGTCGGATCCGTAAAGGGAGACGGATAACCTCTAGCTTGGAATTCGACAGAAATGGCTGCCAAGTAGCACCGGATCGACGAAATAGAGAGCCCCATAGAAGACAAATGTAGAAGGAAGTCTAAGACAGTCGGAATGGAGAACGGTTCCGTGACCAACCCCCCGACCAGATAGGAAGGCCTCAAATTTCTTCCATTTGTAGTAATACGATTTGCGGGTATCAGGCCTCCGCGCAGCGTCGATGACAGCCTGGACCTCTGGGGGAAGGGGAGGATGTGCCAAGGATGGATTCAAGGCCGTAGCCTCCAAGCAGTTAGTCGAAGTGTCTCTACATCTGGGTGCCTGACCTTCCCGTCCTGAATGGTGAGAAGATCGGGACGGGATGGAAGTCGGATGAACTGGTGTTTGGCCAGACGCAGCAGGGTTGTGAACCAAGGTTGGTGGGGCCACCATGGGGTGATGAGGATGGCATCTGCTCAGTCCCGCCATAGCTTCACAATTACCCTCATCAGCAGTGGAAACGGAGGGAAGAGGTAGAGGAGAGGTCCCAACCACTGGAACAGGAAGGCGTCACCCCTCGATCCCGGGGCGTGGCACCTTGAACAGAACTGTTGACAGTGAGCGTTCTCTGGGGACGCAAAAAGGCTGACTTGAGGAGATCCCCACCGTCGGAATAGGTCCGCAGTCACCGACTCGTGCAGCTTCCATTCTTGAATGGAGAGACTTGAATGGCTGAGTCCGGCTGCAAGAGTATTCTCCTCTCCCGGGAGGTGGATGGATTGGAGAATGATGTTCTTGGAGACGCACCAATCCCAAATGTCCAATGTGAGTTGAAGAAGCTGAGGGAACCTCGTTCCCCCTTGCTTGTTCAGGTAGTACATCACCAAGGTGTTGTCTGTCACTACCAGAACAGTCTTGTTTGTCACCAAAGTCTTGAAGGCTCGAAGCGTCTTTTGGACACCGAGTAGCTCCAGAACATTGATATGGAGAGCCCCTTCTTCGGTATTCCAGGAACCCCTTATCTCGTAGGATTCGAGGTGTGCTCCCCATCCCAGCAGTGAAGCGTCCATTGTCAAAGAGGTATCTGGTTGAGGAGGATCGAAGGGCATTCCTGACAGGACGTTGTCCGGTACCAACCACAACTCTAGCGACCGATGAACGGCATGAGGAATCGTGAGCAGTTTCTTTGGGGGGTTCATGTAGGGGGTCGAATACTTGTAGAAACCAGTGTTGGAGCGCACGGAATCAAAGCCTGGCTAGGCAGGTCACATAGGTGGTAGCCGCCATGTGACCGAGGAACACCTGGATGGAATGGGCACGGAGCCTCCAGGACTGACGACAAGCATGGACTAGAGACCGAAGAGTGTCAAACCAGTCTTGAGGCAGGTAAGCTGCGGCCGCACGCGAGTCCAGTCTGGCCCCGATAAACTGGATAGCCTGAGTCGGTTCAAGCTGCGACTTCTCTATGTTGACAAAAAGTCCCAGGCCGTCTAAGACATCTAAGGTGAGGTCGATATCGAGTTCGAGCTGATGTCGAGAGCTCGCCACAATTAGCCAGTCATCGATGTAGGGGAAGACCACAATTCCACGCTGGCGTAGAAAAGCCGCAATCACCGCCATGCACTTCGTGAAGACCCTTGGAGCCATCGAAAGTCTGAATGGCAGGACCCTGAACTGGAAAGTCTCGGTCCCGATCTGGAATGCCAGAAAGCATCTGTGGGAAGGATGGATCCCGATGTGAAAATAGGCGTCCTTGAGGTCTATGGACACAAACCAGTCGTACTGTTGCAGGAGTGGAAGGATGGAGGCCAAGGTGACCATCCTGAACTTCTTTGGTTCTATGTATCTGTTCACCCCACAGAGGTCGAGAATGGGACGGAGTCCCCCATCCTTCTTCGTAACCAGAAAGTACCTCGAGAAGAAGCAGAGGTGGTAGAGATCAGCGTCCATGGGTTCGATAGCCCCCTTCTGCAACAGTGTCTGCACCTCCTCGAGGAGGGGAGGAGAGGGTGGTGTTGATTGAACCCAAGCTGTCGGAGGTAGAGAGTTGAATTCGATCCAATAGCCAGTCTGGATGATTCAAAGAACCTAGTAGTCTGATGTTACTGAAGACCAAGCTTCGTGGAAATTCGACAGTTGATCTCCAAAAAGTGGAGTCTAGAGAAAAAAGAGACACCATGAGGTGAACAGTTAGAATTTTCTCCTGCCTTGATCTTTTGATCATTGCCTCGGAGGTGGCCGATATCTGGAGGCTGAACCTTGGCTCCTCACTGAAGAGGCTGGAGAGGGAGAAGGTACATATCGGGATCGACGATACAATTGGCCAGAAAACCCCCGACGGAACTGCTGGCCTGATGAATAGGTCTGCCAGGTGGTGCAGCCCCTGGAACGGTACTGAGAAGATGAGGTGGCCATACCGTACTTCTTAGCGGTGGTCCTCATCTTCTGAGTGAATTCCAACTTCTCATCTGTGGATCCATTAAACAGCCCGGATTCATCAAAGGGCAGATCCTCTATGGTGGCTGAGGCTGTGGGGTGAGGCCAGATAAACAGAGCCAGGCGTGTCGGCGCAGGGCGATGGATCCTGCAATTGTTTTGGCTGCGCAATCAGCAACGTGTCAAGCTGAGTTCATCTGGTGCCCAGCGAGTGATTGCGCCTCTGCCTGGATCGCCTTGGCCATCCGACGCCATTCTTCCGGGAGATCTTGGATCAGGGGTGTCATCCTGTCCCACAGCACCTGCTGGTAGGCCCCCATGCAGGCTGAGTAGTTGACCACACGAAAACTCAGTCCAGCCACTGAGTAGAGTTTCTTGCCCATAATGTCGAGCTTACGACCCTCAGGGTCCAGCGGGGTGGATTGAGGCTGACATTGCTTCTTGTTTTGGGATGCTTCGACCACCACAGAGTTCGGCTTCGGGTGAGTTTGAAGCCAGTCAATGTGCTCACCTCCAACTCGATACAGTCGGTCAATTTTCTTGGAAGTAGACTGGATTGAGGAAGGGTTCTCCCAGGTCCTTGCGTAAGCTTGAGCAGGGATGGTAAGACAGGGAGAGTAGCCATGGGGGGAGCCTTCAACTGAATCCAGTGGAAGATGGGGTCCACCAGTTCAACCTCCTTTTCCACCACCTTAAGGTCAAGAGCATGTGACATGCATACCATCTGTTCCAAAAAAGCACGGATGTCATCAGTGGGCGATGCAGAGTCTTCATCAATCAGCTTGGATTTCAGTGATGGTAAGTACTGCATGTAGTAATTCCATGATCCCGATGAAGAAGATCTTGAATCAGCTGGAGATGTACTGCAGTCCTCACGGAACAGAGAGGTGGTGCATGGAGGTGGAGTCGGAGGAGTTGGAGGCAGAGGACATTGTTCAGGTCATGGAGAGACCTGACTCTCCGCATCCCTCCTCGTAATGACCTGAGGTTCTTCCATGTGGAAATGCCAGGGTGAATGACACACAGACCAACTGGCATATACATTGCTGAAGTCATTTCCTCGGGACGTCAGGATCTGAGAGCCCATAGATGGCATGATCCCAGCTCAACAAATAGACCGTGCCAGGTCGTAAGCAGTATATGCTGGAACGTCCCCATGGATATTGGATGAAGAAGGTCGGGTTCGAGTTGAGAGCTCGGATTCAACAACCTCGACATCGACGTCAGATGGGGAGCGCTCAAGAAGTTGGGTTCTCAAGATGGCGAGGGTTGGTGATTGGCCCAGCCGCTGAGGTGTCATCTCCATGTGTCCACTCCAGGTGTCAACTTCGACGGCCACTATCTCTACCGAATCAGAGGGGGTATGAGCACGCCTCGGCACACCAGTCTCCGTAGGTAGAATTGGAGAAGGTCTGGCGAACGTGGCCTCGGTTCCAGTGGCGGGTTGCGACTCTATGATGTCGGCAGGCCACACGGCTTTATCAGGAGATGCTGCAGATGGAGCGGCCACCAACTTCGACTTTTTAGTTGCCTCTTTCAGCTTGCTCTTAGATTTAGAGCCATCATCATGCCGAGAGGTATGTTTTTCTTTCCTTTTCTTCTTCAGAGACTGCACAGCCTCTGCAAAGGTGCCCGGTTGGGCCATGGAATCAGAAGGCACCCGGTCCCGAGGGACAGCCATTGAGGTGGAAGGCTCCTGGTCCCAAGTCAACATCGATGGTGTCGAGTGGGCTTGATCCCAAGCCGAATCCGACAGAGAGTGCTTGTGCGAAGTACGCACAGGTTCTGGGTCCGAGGCAACCGAACGGCATCGGGACAGGCTACGGGACCGATGACACTTATGGCCTTTAGGCTTGGGAGACAGTGAACAACCATGTTTTGAGGGCATTGACACCGAGTCAATGGCCGGAGTTGGTGTAGCAGCTGGAGTCGAGGCCGAAGTTGGAATCAAGGCTTTCTCGTACAAGAAAGAATTCAGCCAAGATAGCCTGTGCTTGCGAGCCTGAGGGGTGAAGGCCTTGCAATGCACACACAAATCAACATTGTGGGTTTCTCCTAGGCAAATCAGGCAGTGGGGATGACCACCCGCACTTGGAAGTTTAGCCTGACAGATTGCACACCTCTTGAAGGCCCCTTTTCCAGACATTTTTCTACTCACAGTGTCGCCAAGCCAAAGGGGGAAGATGAAGAGTAGTCAAGAACAGTCCAAGTCATCACCAAAATCAGAGGTAGAATGCCAAATCCAAGGGGAGAAACACGAAGCGTAGTAAAAAAAAAAAAAAAAAAAAAACCAAACAAAAAAACCCAAAACAGTTCAGGTCAGTACCAGAAATCAGAGTACGAATGTCAAAGCCAAGCAGTGAGAGAAAATCGTCTTCAAAAAGCCAAGCTGAGTCAATCCAAGTCAAACCGAAAGTGAAAGAGAGAAAAACTAGCGAACAAAGGTTCCTTTAAGCTGCTAACACGGCGGAAAGAAAGGAACTGAGGAGGATTGGGCAGGAATCCCTTATAAGGGACCGTTGATGTGGGTGGAGTTACTGCCAAAAATGTATCAAAGCACATTTTGCCTAGTGATTCTAGAAGGTTCCGATGCTCTGTGCAGGCGCAGTAATAACCCAGCTGTGTGATTCACAGAGACCACGAAGAAGATCTTGAAACATCCTCTGACACACCCAAACATGCACACACATACACACATGGGATG
Source organism: Gambelia wislizenii (assembly GCA_030847615.1). NCBI lineage: Eukaryota > Metazoa > Chordata > Lepidosauria > Squamata > Crotaphytidae > Gambelia > Gambelia wislizenii. Next base: position 241,344,816 of record JAUMIR010000002.1, on the reverse strand, counting down.
GAGGACAAGTGAAATCAGTTAAAATGAGGAGAGAGCCAGGGCAGGATGGAAGCAGGTGGAAGCAGGAAGGGGCTGCTGGTGGCTGCTATGGTGGTGGCTTTGGCAGATCCAGTGGTGTCATTAGAGAAATGCAGGGTGTATGGACCTACTGCGTGGCACCCTCAGAGGGACCTGATCTCACCGTTCATCATAAACACTGCTGATCATAAACAGCATTGAATATAAATGGGCAGGCCCAACCTACAGCAACCCACTTCCTCTGACCCAAGAGGACCCAGTCTATCCCTACCCAAGGGGGCCAAGCGGGTAGATTGAGCTACTCTCTCACTGTTGGTCTCATGACTGGGTGCCTCATTCTGATTGAAGTATTTGGCCATGAGCTGCTTGACTTTGGAGCAACTTTCTGAGAAGGACTTGGCCATGGAAGGGGGTACAGGCCCGAGAAAAAGGAGAAGGAAAAATAAAAGGTTTCTCCTTCTCATCAGGGCTGCTGCTGCCACCTCCCAAGCTTAGTACTACTTTTTTCTTTCTCGTTCTCCTTGGGGCCACCCTCCTCCAGCTGAATCCTGTCATGAGATCAATAGTGCGGATGTTTCCCGATCTGCCCCCTCACCTTTAATCTTGTGGCTGGGTGCTTCATTCCAGCTAAAGCCTTTAGCCATGAGCCACGTGACTCGAGCAACTTCACAAGCCAGGCTCAGCCAGGGAGGGTTACCTGCATGTAGGGGACTTTGCTGCTGAAGAGATAGCTGGGCTGTTCAGCAATGCATGGCTCCTGGCTCCTGATTTCCATATACTGACCATGGGTATTTCCATTAGGAAAGCCTACATGCATAGATTTCCGAGTGCCAGGGAACCTTAATGATGGGAAATTACTGAATGTATAGAAGTCAACATGCCCTGTGTACTCTTTCCTAATGCAGATGTCCATCCCAGAAGCAAGGACATCAGAGCATGGGGCCATGGAGCTGTGCAGTGTTGGGGATGGAGGCCACAGTGTGACTCTCCTGTCGCTTTATTGTGCACAGGCTAGTTTAGTCAAACAGTATAAGAAGGGAGATCCATAGTGCATTTCAGAATGGTTCATCCTTACTGAAGGCTGCCCAGAGAGATGGAATTTTGTAAATACAGACAGGGCCAACATATATGATGTTCTTATTTTGTAGAAAATGTGAGGATGGTTGCCCATTTGCTAAATAAGCACTAAAGGACTGAAAACAGCCATTTAAAAAAAAAAGTCACATGGCTGATACTCTTCTTGTAGTTATTGACTTAATCAGTCAGTACAAAGATCACCAACCTTTCTCTCCCTCATTCATTCACTCATTTTTTGCCATCCCCTTCATCCTTCCTCACTCTCCACCAAGAGGGCTGGGAGTGGAGGAACACCTCACTCTTGACCGAGAGAGGTCTGAAGATTCATTACTTGCAGGGGGCATTTGAAAGTTGCAGATTACTCACCCTCCTCTTCTAGACCCACCATCAAATAGGTCCCAGAATGGAGGGTCACACAAGCAAGAACAAACTCAGTTTTTAATGAGTGATGTTGACAAGAACAGGGGGCAGAGTTAGCAAAGCTCCCCTTCTAGCACTGTCTCTAAATGCACTCGTTCATGTTCTTAGAATCATAGAATTGCAGAGTTGGAAGAGACCACGAGGGCCATCCAGTCCAACCCCCTGCCACGCAGGAAATCACGAACATGATATGTGGAGATACCATTGTGAGAAACCAAAACCTGCTCTCAGCATTTAACACTGGGTACTTTGTCCCTCACTGGCAGGGATCTTAGCAAGGGGAATGTGCAAGGTGTCTTTGTGTGCATAGTCCACAGAGATGTACTGCATCCCTAAATACAACCCTTCCTTAAACAGAGAGAGAAGGAAGTGGGGGGGGGGAGAGAAAACAAGTACACTCACATGTACACACATACATATTTTCTCTCTCTCTCTCTCCATCTATCTTTCGCTCTCTCGCTCCCTCCCTCTCTCCATCTATCCATTGTACTAATGGGCACTTTTCTAAGAAGTAATGATTAACCCTGTTGACTTTGCAGGCTTTGCTGGGGGAGAGGAAGGAGGGGAGACAGTGGTGTCAGGCAATGCAGGGCGGAAGTGGGTGCGGCAGAAACTGTGGCTTGGTGGACAGGACTGTTCAGAAGTTACAAAACATGGACAGCTCCTGCTGAACAGGGCTTGCTTTCTTGCTCTATTGGGTCCTATCCAGGGCTAGAGTGGTGGAAAGTGTCTGCAAATACTTGGGGTAGTGAGTATTGAACCTGACTTGATATTTTCTTCAGTGTATGGCTTCCTTTCTGCCCACTCCATTCTTTTTTTCACATTAGGCAACTTTATTGCTCTCCCAGATCTCCAATAGTGCCTTCCCCTCCTCTGTCAAATTGGAAATCTGCATCCTTGAAATGTTGTTTGTTTTCTGGGCAGGCATCCCTTCTGCGTTAATACAATTAGCAGTCTTCTTGCCTCTTCAAAGAGACAGATTCTGTCTGTAGGAAATCCCCATATAAAGTCTGTCTTTTTCTAACTTTCAAAGAAAGCATTTAAAGCTTGTTTCCTCTCCAATTTTCTTTCTCCACCTCCATTGTTTTTTGAGGAAAAGCCAACGTCCTTGTATGGAACTACTTTATGAAAGAAGAAATGTTTGAGTACAAGGGAAGTTGTGGGGGGCGGGGGTTTAAGTGATGTGGAAGAAAAAGCTCACAGAGAGATTTGTTAGGAAAGAAAAGTCTAGAACTATACTGTGGTATTTCTCAAGTGTCATATATTGAGACTCAGGTTTGCATGGATGTGGTGTCACATCCCCTGAAGCTCTGGCTGCGCTGACATGGTAGAGCCAGGAAACCACTTTATTTTTTCCCAGGGACATTTTTCTTCATCATTGTCTTGACTTCTGAATGAATTTCTTTTTGGGCAGATTACAGGTTGATTGCCGAGGGTGGCCAGTTAATGGTTCATTAGTGGGTTGTGGATGGTAAGTGAAAAACTCTTGTATCTTATTGATTCCTTTTATGTAGAAGGAAGATGTGCATCCCTCTCTCTCCCTCCTCTCTCCCAGTGGGTAATCTGTAGTTTTTAGGAAATGGGTGGGGGAGAGAGGTAGATTCACTGTGATTTGGGTGACAGCACTTCAGGTTTCACAGTATCACTCTTTAGGGTAGCCTTCCCCAACTTGCTGCCCTTCACATGTGTTCACATATATCTCCCATCATTTTCAGCCAAATGACTGCTCTAGAGATCTTTTGGGTCAAGGATCTTTTCAGCACATGCTATTTTATCTCCACTGATATTCTACCTGTGTATTTGTAAATACTGTAGTGGAAATATTATTAAAATCTCCTGCATTTGCAGGGTTCTCTCATCACAGAACCAAGGTAGAGCTCTCCTTGGAACTTACTGGAGAAGTGAGGAAAGTGCAACTATATTCTGGGACTCTACTCTGGGTCCTGAAAATAGTTCCTGGGGTTGAGCCCAGAGGAGTGCTGGGGGTGGGGGGAATGTAAGAGTTTGTCTAAGATGCTGCTGGCTGAGCATACAGAAGGTTTATTTTTGCATCTCAGCTACTAGAAGATCAGTGTGGCCCAATGGGGAGAGAGAACAAAGTTGATGAAGGTCTGAGTACCACTGTACCACAGATGAGGGCAAGTACTTTTTGCAAGTAGTTGGGAGTCTGAAGTTCCATTTAATTCAGTGAGAGCAGCGAGAGCCAACAACGCACCTCACATTTGGCAGAGTGAGGCACCCACCTCAGGCAGCAGATGTTGGCTGGTTGGCTGGGGTGGTTGTTGTTGCTGTGAGGTTTTTGAAGATGGAAATTCATGTGCTGTGTGGCCTGCCTTTCACACCCTAATCTTGATGTGATGGAGAAACTCACATCACTACTGTTGAATTAAGATTCAACCACCACATGGTATGTGGAATGGAGGGCTCTATTTTGCAACTTGCCTCAGGCAGCAAAATATTTTGACCCAGCCCTGGTGGACTGTTTTATGGGGTTAAAATGAGGAAATAAAACATTTTACAGATTAGAAGGCAATGTCAGCTGTAACCAGGAACAATTATGCTGTTTACAAATTGTCAGCATGGAATAGCAATACCAAGCAACCCAGCCTCATCCCAAGGTAAATAATGTGTTGAATAATAGTTGGGCTAAATCTGGCTACTGGTGGACTTTTATCTTGGTTCACTTCAGAGAAACTGAATATTTTGTCTGAGCAGGAGATTCTCCCCCTCCCCTCTTCCTGCTACTCCTGTTAAATATTTTAATTTCCTCAGTACCCATTGTCTGCAACCTAGCTAATCACCCACAAGGCTTCCGTGACTCCTCTTGTGCATCACTGTGATTGCACGTTGTAAGAATGCAGTCATGATGTTTAGTCTTAATTTGTGCTTCTCAAAACAAGATTTCCCCATTTGGAGCTGTGAGCCTTTATAAGGGAGGCCAGAATTATTTTCACAGTCATGTTGCCAGGGCAGTTCTATTACACTTCCTCCTTTTCCTTTTACCTGCTTATGCCAAATACAGTTGTCCCTTCACATTTGCTGGGGTTTGGTTCCAGGACCCCCATGAATACCCAAATCCGTGAATACTCAAGTCCCATTATATGCAATGTCATAGCAAAATGGTGTCCCTAATATAAGATGGCAAAATCAAGGTTTGCTTTTTGGATTATTAGTTTTTTAAGAATATTTTCAAGCCGTGAATACTTAAAACCGTGAATGCCAAATCCATGAATGTGGAAGGACAACTGTACACATTTTCCGTGTCTATGACTTAAGGCTACTTAGTAGCAAAAAGGCTCTTGCCAGGACTAAGCCAAAACATTTTGCTATCTGAGGCCATGAACAAAATGGTACCTGTTCCATTAGCAGAGGCTGACTGAACTGGCAGCTGCATTGTGGGGAAAGAATTTCCTGCCATGACTGATACAGCAGGCTAGTTTACAGGTCCCAGGGTACATTGTCGGGCATGCGTCCTTCTGTCTTTTAATATAAGGAAACAGCTGGACATACCAGGAGGAACAGCTAGGAAGCTGCTGCCCACCATCTGCCTCCTGAAGCAATGGCCTCAGTTTGCCTGAAAGTGGGGCTGGCCCCAGCTTTTGCTGCCTTTCTTTTTGGGGGCGGCACTTTTCATGTGAGACACAATTTTATTTTTCAATGATTTCAAACAATTCTTTCATACTGCTGCACATTTGTGGTGTTTACAGCAATCATGGAACCACGGCGAAAACACCTGCTAGTCTGATAAGTGCTGATGGTGACTTAGACTTAGATTGTTATAATTTGATCTCGTTAAGTGCATGTAATATCTTTGTGATTTTTTTAACATTGTTCTTTCTGTTTTTCTGAGGTGAGTTAGAGTATCACAGTTTTTAGGCATGCAGACTATACAAACTAACATTTTAAAAGGGCGTTATTTATCTCTTATCCCTTATTTATTTATTTTCCTATATGTTGTTTTGACTTTTTGTAGTATTTTTGCTGTGTACTGAGAGGGGCAGCAAACTCAGGGACCGCCTCGGGCAGCAAAAGCTCTAGCTACACCACTGGACCACAGACCTCTGTCACTCCTGGAAACAGGATAGAAAATGGGCATAGGGCCTTCCTCAAATCTGGCAGTGGTGTGTGTGCTCAATGCTCTGTAATGGGACTTGTTATACTGAAGGAGGCTCAGAGGCCTTTGCTTTGGCTAGGGAGGCTCACATGACTCAAACTGAAGAAACCCTGGGGGAACCACACTACTAGGTAGTACTCTGTTAATGGCTTAAACCAGGGACTGTATTGGCCAAGGATTTACTTATTCATAAGTTGAGGGTTTTGAAGGGGATGGATCATAAGGAGTGGACTATGGTTTTTAACCATATTTGGAAAGTCATGCACATAAAATGAAGTTGTTTTCTTCCCATTGACATCATTAGGATTTAAGCAATATGTGCAATCGCATGGTGCAGCCTTAGACTTCATAACACCATTCTAGATGCAAAGTTGGGTAACTGCAGTAGGCCAGAGTGCCATTTTCTGTCCTGAGAGCCCCCCTGGAACTGCATGGGCTGCCAAAAATGCCACCCCCCCATGGAAGTGGGCAGAAGAGATTTGAAAAACAGGTATTTTTGTGATGTAAAACAGTGGGTGGGGGGAATGGAAACATATTTAAACATGATTTTTCCCCTGTTGCAGCTGCTTTGGGGAGTGGGGTAGGTAATATTTTTGAGCCCTCACACTTATAATGAATGGGGGCAACAGTGAAAGGCACCACCTTTTCCATTCTTTCTTTCTCTTCTCTGCTTTCACTTTCTGTCTGTCCAGTGGGTTACTGGGAGAAGGCTAGGTGGGTCTTTCCTGCCACAAGACCAAACTAGATTATCTGCATACATCAGAATATGGTAACCAACCAGTGGTTCAGCCAGTAGGAGTCAAAAGCATAGATAGATAGGAGCTGGATTGTGCACATGGATTGTGGGGGTGGGCATCACTCACGTGAATAGCCTGTGCTTTGAATGCACAAGGTCTCCCCGCCCCGCCCCCCGCTCACTCCGTCAGGTCAATGCCTGGTGTTGCCTATTAAGGAATCATCAGAGTTTTCTGACTTAGGAAAAGTATGGGAGGACTCATAGGTCAATGGCAGAAAATCATAAAACTGTAGCATGTCATTTGCACATGTACCATGTCCAAAGTTCAGGGGACTGGGAAAGGCTTCCACCTAAGACCTCATCTAAGACCAGTTGTCAGAAAAGACAATTGTAGGCTCGATAGACCAATAGCTTAACCCCCTTTGTAATCCTGCTTTTTTTCTCTAACAAGGCGGAATGACCTGCTCCCCAGCTGATTATGTCAGTCAGTACAGAAGAGGCAAAGCCACCTGAATCCATATGGCTGCATAAGTACTGTGACTTCCCTGCACAGTGACACTATCCGATATCTTGGACAGGATTTGTGCCACCCTGGTAGTCCTCAAAATGTTACACTATAGCTTTAAAGCTTTGGTGTCACCCAAACTGCAATAGCTACAAGTGTTCCTCTTGCAGACTAGATATTGACTTCCCACCTCCTGGATGGTTGATGCTGAAGGTTGCTCCTTTCCGATGTAAATTTTATTTGAGTACAACTGATAAGGTTATTGAGATTTTATGGCTGTGGTACAGAGTCCATGGACAGCCTTCTAAATCAAAGGTGAAGTTTAGCTCTTTCATTAAGTGCTATAAAAGCTGGGTGGTACTACTCCCTGCTTTTTAAAAGTAACTGACAGTGTGTTGAACTCCTGATCTTAACAGTGCAGGGCATTTAATTACAGGTCTGGTTATTTTATATAAAGATGCAGGCTTTGACATAAATCCAAAGCATCAGGTTTGTGTACTGGTAACTGTGGGGTAGTGTGGCTTCTAAACAGTGACTTCTTCCTTAGAGCTATTTAATACTCTGCAGAATTCTCACACAGAAATCACCAATGCTATGTAGGCATCAACACAAGTGTCTTGTGTAGATCCTCACATGTGGCAATAGGAAGCTGTTTTATTCTGACTCCATGAATCTAACCTGGTATTGCCAACACTTACGTGTGCTTCTCAGGGGTTTCAGGTAGGATTATTTCCCAGCAGATGTAGATGCTGGAAGACTGAGCAGAAGGAATTCTGCATGCAGAGTGGGTGCTCTTCTACTAAGCCTAAGTTTCACCAACACAGTTATGGGGCAGGCGTACCCAGCAGTTTCCATTTGTGAAAGATATTACAGTCAGCCCTCTGTATCTAGAGATTCTGCATCCACAGCTTGAAAATATTCCAATTTTTTTTCCTAAAAAGGAAACCTTGATTTTGCCATTTTATATAAGGGACATCATTTTAGTCCACCATTATATATAAAACAGGACTTGGGCATCCAGGGATTTTGGTATCAACAGGGGGTCCTGGAATCAAACTCCAGTGCATACCAAGGGCCCACTGTATATACCTTTGCAATTTCCATTTGTGATTATCAGCATGTGGGTTATGTGCTAAGTCCAGGCCAAGACATTTTGCTGCCTGAGGCAAAGATGACACGCCTTATCAATCCCCCATACAACAGCTGGTAGGATTTGCCACTGAAAGTGACTTCAGCCCTAACAAGGTGGTAGTGTCTGTCACCACTTCTGACTTCAGACTAATGGGGCAGGGGCAGAAGAGCTCTGGCCTCCAGGTGGGAAGCTTAGGAGAAGTTGGGGAGTTTAGGAGAAAAGGCTGGCTGCTACCTTTGCCTTCTAGAATCAGTTGCCTAAGATACTTTCCTCACTCTGGCTAAGGGCTGGGCCTGCACAGAGTTGCTCCTCAGTTTCCACATAGGATTTCTGTGAAGGATGATGTGTCCTTTCTGTTTACTCTGCTTCACCACCCTCTCTGTTTTGATTATGCTTAGTTTGTCTTTACTATCTTGTGCAGCTGCCTTATGCTTTATCCAGTATAAGCATGTTTCTTCAAGTTAATGTTGAGGAGTAGATCAATAGCAGAATATATTCTTTTCACAAGATCCCAGATTCAGGACCTGGCATTGCCTACTAAAAGGATCTCAGGCTGCAGTCTAAGACCCACTGGGTAGCCAGTGGTGAGGGATGATGGGAGTTGCAGTCTAATAACTAGTTAGACATCCCACAAGTCAGTGGAAAACTGAGAAAGAGAAAGGATGTTCCATTTGGGATGGAGTTAATCTTTCTAACATAAGAGAACTTTGCCTTTGTCGGAACTGTGGTCACTGATTGTTTTCTGCTGACACTGAGGCAAAGGAAATTTGACTTGAATTCAAGGAAGAGGAAAGATCTAGGTTGCATAGTGACAAGGTTTCCTATTTATAAGAACACCTGCTAAGTAAGACAAGTTAAAAAAGGAAGTTATGGTTTTTGTCCTTGAAAGGTACTATAAATAAGAATAATAAAATAACAGAGAGGAATGCTTCAGGGCAAACCACATGTGAGGCGTCACTCCCCCCACAATCAAAACTGCTCCCCTGCTACTTCTCATTTGAACACAATAGATTGGATCTTGACTAGTCTTAGAGCTAGCCAAAATATGGCTACATGGCCTTTTCGTGAGTGGGTGGGGGATTATTCCATTTCTTATCCAAAGCAGAGCTTGTGAAGTGGAAATATAAACATCCAGATTGATTTTTCTCAATCCTCCTTGATGACTAACCCAACAATATACAAGTTTAAACTTGTTTTGCCTTTATTTAAAGCACATTACATATGAACGGTTACTTCTGTACTTAATCCTGTGTTGTGTGTCTAGCTCTTTATCATCCAGATCCATGTTTCCTGATTTTAGTTGTTTAGTTGCTCAATGTATATAAATGTCTTTTTGTTGTTGTTCATTATGGGACTCTGTATTGTTCTGCATCAATTCTATGAAAAAGTATAATTCTATGAAAGTATAAATGAAAATATAGTAAAATAAAAAGTATTTTTAAGAGAATTGGGGTTTCAGTGCATATCAGTATGTAAAATTACATTCTTACCTTGTCCTGTTAAAGAGAAGTATAGTTAAGTTATTTATACGAACAAACATTAACATTTAATGCTACCAGATGTATTCAACTATATAAATTGTGGTATAGGGCTGGATAGTGAATAAAACATTTTTGGGATGAGGAAAAGAGATAAGTACATATGCCTTGAGACAAAACCATCCCAGGACTATTTCACTTACTCTATCCTTCCCTAGCCTGGTGCTCTGATAATGTATCATACCACAGGCCCCAGATTTCACAGCCACCATAGCTATGCAGGATGTGAACAATGGGAACTGTAGTCCAGCATATCCGCATGGTGTCTAGTGGGGGAAAGCTGATAATACTGGAGTAGATGGACAAATGGCCTACACAATGTAAAGCAGCTTTACAGTGGTATTTTATCCATGTCCACACACAAGAAAGTCCAGTTGAGATCAGCAGAGTTTGCTCCCAGATAAATATAAGGTTATAATTGGGTTAATCTTTTTAGTGGATGGGGCTGATACCTTACATTCTCCATGAAGCTGTAAAGAAATGTTGCACAAATTTGACCCAATTTCTTTTTTTAAAAAAACGTGATTATTTTTTTTTTGTTTTGTTAGCATTTTCAAATGCTTGGGTTTTACAATTTTCAGGGATACAATTTTAAAATGTGACTCTTAAGTCATGTTGATGAATTTTGAAACAATAATGTAATTTTGAAGCAATAATGTGCTAAGTTATCAATTAGCCAGTGAAACTCAAGATTAATGGAAATACAACAGTATTTCATAAATGAGGATGTCGATTTTTTTAAACATGAGATTTTTAAAAAGAGGTTGCAGAGACTGAAAGCTTTGGGCGTCTTTGGGGTATTGCATATTTGAACCCAGCATGGCATAGTGGTTTGAATGCTGGATTACGACTGTGGAGACAAGGGTTTGAATCCTCACTCAGCCATGAAAACACACTGGGTGACCTTGGGCAAGTCACACACACTCAGCCCTCAGAAAACCTTGTGATAGGTTTGCCTTAGGGTCGCCATAAATTGGAAATGACTTGAAATTGCACAACAACAACAGCAAATATTTGAACTCCTTTCCAATCCCAATTGATTTCACCTGTTTTAAACTTCCCTCCATCCTTCAAATTTAGGACTGTGAGAGAACTGCAAATAACAGTTTCACCATTTCCTCCTCTGTATCTATTCCACACACACCAGCTAGAGTATGTTTGTGTGTACTTTGCAGTGTGAATGGATGACAATAAAGAGCTCCCCTCTCCCAACAGTGACTGTCTTCACCTGAAACTGTAGTTTCAACACCTTCTCACCTATGTATTTTTTTTAAGCGCTTTAAGAATTATATATAATTGTAAAGCAGACTATTGTTTCCCTCAGTCAGGTTGTTGACTGAGGGAAACAGAGTCAACAAGACCTCTTTTTTCTTTTTCTTGGCTCTGCTTTACAATCCCATACAGATTTTGCTTAGCAAAGCATTTAGGTGCTCTCTGAATTAGTAGATGGCTATTAAGCCTACTGAAGGCTCAGCAAGAAAATCCACTGAAGCTGTATCAGCAGCAATTCTGAGTTTCCTGTTAGCACAGTCATTAGCCTGGCCATCAAAGATCAGTTCATCCATGAAGATGAACTGATTGGGTTTCTCTTTGGTAGCATCATAGCACAGACAGGTAAATAAGAAGAAACATATAACAAAGGGTTAGTGGTGTATGCATTACAGGGAACCCAGCTCAAAGAAGAAGCTGGGTTAGATGAGCTAGAAACCAGAATTCTTGGATTATTTGGGTTTACTTTCATTTCCCTTAGAGACGCTGTAGTGCAGTGGCTAAGGTATATTGTTGTGCTGAGCAATTCTGTCTTTCTTGTTTGGTGGGAACTAACATATTATCGCATTATGTCCACAACATGGGAGGAGAGCTGATAGGCTTTCAGTTCAACACAGCGCTGTTGCCTTTGTCCCTTACTGCTGCTAGTCAGTGAAGCTGTTCTAAGCGCACCTTGATAAGAGGCATCCTCACAGCTGGGGATTTCTTTGAAGATCCCACTATAGCTTTTTGATATTCTGAAGAGGTAAGCTCTTAAAAACCAAACAAAATTGCTTCTCTTCAGATATTTGAAGAAAGGAGGAAGAAAACCTCTGGTGTAGCAGCATTTTGCCCTACTATTTTCGTGTATCTGTGTGTGTGCCCTCAAGTCACTTGTCGATTTATGACAACCCTGTGAGCTTCATAGGGTTTTCTAAGGCAAGGAACACTTAGAGGTGGTTTTGCAAGCTCCTTCCTCTGAAACATAACCTACAGCACCTAGTACTAGTTGGCAGTCTCCTGTCCAAGTACTAGCCAAGATCATACAGGATCTGGCACCTTTAGGGTATTTAGGAATGCTTAAATTGAAAATCAGTGTGGCCATCCATGGTGGAGCTTTGAATTTCAAATACCCGTTCAGCCACGAAGCTCACTAGGGGATGTTGGGCCAGTAAAATACATTCAGCCTGCCTTCATGGTTGCTAGCATTATAGGCAGGCAGTACCAGGGGAGAGATGGGGTGGGGTGTGTAGGGGAGGGGAGGACAGGGCAGGCAGATTAAGGAAAGGCAAAATTGGAATTTGACTAATGCAGTAAGAGTGGTCCAAGTGTTTGGGTGCTTAGGGCAGTCCCCTTGCATATCATCCCTGACATCCCCAATCCTATGTGGCAGTCATTGAGCCCCCCTCCTGAGCTTAATGCACTGTGTGCATTGCCACTCTACCGCTACATCTTACTTCTCTGACTATAGCTAACAGTGGCTAGCGTCCTTTCCTCATGCTCTGCATTTCCAAAGGGTTTCTGGGCATGTAGGCAGAGTGTCTCAGATCTTTCCTAATCTTGAGAGACAGCATCAAGAGGAACTAAGTTCACTGCTAATAAAGTAAAATAACTGCCTTCCACCCACTTCCCAGGCCCAAAGTAATGGCTTAAAATGGGGTTGGTGAAAACCCACCCTGGGGTCAATCTTTAGTCCATCTTGCCTGGCTTAATATTGCCTACTGCCAGAGTTTGGGAGGAGGAGGGGGGCAGTGCAGAGTTCAGGAACATGTAGGTGGCACAGTGGTAGGGTATTTAGGAAGGTGAGTGTTTGTAACTGGGGTCTCTTATGTTTTCCAAAGCCACCCCCTACCCCATGTATGGGGGAAATAAACAGGAAAATTCCTTGATGTGAGGATATTACCTAGGTGTTATCATTATCCAATTTTGCTGCTGCTATTACCTCACACAGAAGAAGGGTGGATTTGGGCTACACTGTTCCTGTGTTGTTGTGTGGGTTTATATTACCTATCATCCCTATCATCAATTTGCTGCTATTAGAGCTACTATAGGCCAAACAGTAGCTTTGGGATACACTAATAGTTTTAGTCATTTGTTTCTTGAGTAAAACAGACATGCAAAGAGGTTGTTTTGGAAATGCTCTGTTGATGAGACCCACAAAAGCCCTGTGTTGCTCCTAGAATTGAGCCTTTTATCTCACCTAGCATATACAGAGATCTCCCCCCCAACACACACATACACCTTTTCATTAAGTAAGCGACAACTTTTATTTGATGGTGCGGTGGTTAAATGTCGGAACTGCAAGCCACAACATTGTGAGCTCCATCCTACAGGGCTTCAAGGCTGACTCAGCCTTCCATCCTTCTAAGGTTAGTAAAATGAGGACCTGGCTTGTTGGGCACAATTAGCTAAAAAACATTGTAAACCACTGAGGGAGTGCTTTGCACTAAGTGGCATAGAAATATAAATGCTATTGCTATTTTATTTGAAGCAATGAGAAGAGTTTTTAAGCAACTGTGGGAGAAGTAGTCCCATTCCATGTCCATAGTCAAAAACCACTTTATGTCCACTTCTTCACTCGCTAATCTAACTTTGCATACATGTTCACTGCTGATTTTACATCAGCATGGCCTATTTATTGAACACTTCTCTGTGAAAGATAGGTTGCTATGGCAAGTTTTTTTAAGTGCTGCTTTGTGATGCCCCTGGCCCAAATTTCCATTCTCCTCCTTTCAAATCGCCATCCAGCATAACATTCAGTGAGCTCACTGAGTATCCTCAGAACCTGTTGCATGGGGGGGGGGGATTTCCTCCTAGGATTTTATTTGCTTTGTTTTGCTTTTTAATCCAAACTGGATAAACGACCCTACTACTCTGTTGTCCATTCTGTCGGTCCCAGTGAGCACCATCACCCCACTGGCAGCAAAACTTTGTAAGGCCCTGGTGGTGGTGAGATACATTTGGGCTCTACTACAGGCAGAAAAATGTTTTGGGCCAACAGTATCCACCCTACCTCACAGAGTTGTTGGAGGCTGCCCAGTCAAAGGAGTTATGTCACAGGTGTTAAGAAATAGGACACTTCTGCTCTAGCATATAAGACAGTTAAGTAAGATAAGTCCTCATTTTTCTGAAAGTTATTGTGATGATACAGAGTCACCATGAAGAATGGAATCAAATAACTGGTAGCAAACCCATAGATTTTTAAGTAAATATAGGTAGATATAAGTAGATATATAATGTGACAGTAAGATTTCAAGGAACAGATTTTTCCCTGGATCCAGCTACCACGTTGACATCTTCACCAGCCCTGGAGATCAACACCTTAGCCTACTCTGGAGATCCCTTGACTGGTTCGTCAAAACAAAACAGATAACAGAAAATCCAGTCATCATAGTGAAAACTGTAGAACCAACTGCATGGCACACAACTGGCTTTGCCTGTGATTTGGGGTGCGTGTGTGTTAAAAAATAGAAAACCTGAATAAGTGTAATGAGAAAGGAGGCGACAATAGATATGAGAGACAACCAAAACAGATAAGTAACTCCAGGATGCTGTAGGCTACTTACATTTAGGATGACCAAAGCAGTGGTTGCAGAAAAGTTTTACCCAGTACAGGTAGCAGTATTGTCACATTGGAGGCAGTCAACTGTTCTGGACTATTCTGGAGTCACAATGTTGTTCTTTTAGGCATCCTTTTAGTCCTGGCCTCTCTGAAGTAACTTGACTGTTATCTCTGGTGGGCTTGGCTGATGGCAGGTAACTGTAGTGATTACCTCAGTAATCTACACAGTAATCCTACATGCATTTGCCCAGGCAGTAGCTACAGAGCCCAGAATTCATTGACGTTTTCTTTCGTTTTAACTTATCAAAAAGAAGAAAAAGACTAACCTCTTCATATGAAAGAAGCAGCCTGCAATATCACATGTCAGCTGTCCAGAATACTCTGTCATGAAGGATGAGATAGCCGTGGTTTAAATACATCGTGGGAATGGCAAGATAATTTTGCAAGATTAGCTGAAGAAATGGGTAGTCCACCCTTTATTACATCAGGCTTCAAAGACTAGAAGAGGGAGCTCCATTTCATTGACCTGGAATTTCAGGCAGATCATTTTCCTCCTCTCCACTTCACCTGCTCTCTCTGTGTTCAGTAACACTGTATTTAAATTACAGGCTCACACTGTTGACAGTCATTGTTTCAGGGACAGCTTCAAATGCTTACTGTTTCTAACATGTGATGATGGGTGGCTATATGAAGCATCACCTTCTTGCTGTTGGCATCTGGACGTGGAATTCCTTTCCAAAGAGACTCACTTGGCCATTTCATCCTGTGGTTCAGACAGCAAGTTAAAATCTTGTTGTTTTCTGTGGGTATTGGGAATTACTGATATGGTCATTGCCCTTGATATTTCTCTTCCTTTCTCAGTTCCTCTACTTATGGCGAGCTTCGCCTTGCTCTCTTTTAAGTATCACCCTAGAATGAGCTTCCTCAACCTAGTGTTCTCATAGCAAGTATGGATAATGATCAGACCTGATGGGAGTCAATGCTCTGGGGATTATCAGACAGAAACACAAAAAGCGTTCCTGTCCCACAATCTCCAATCCTGCCCCTGTCTAGGCACAATAACCCTCTCCACCGCAGTTACCTTCTCTCCTGTCGACAGGCAGCCCAGGAATGAACAGAGCTCTAGCGGAGCTCCATTTACTTCCTGGACTGAAATCCCGCCTATTCTCGCGAGAAGACATGAGTGTTTGGGAATTCAAAAATAAAAACAAAAATACACCAAAAAATTACAAAAAGCACATACAAAAAGCACTTTAACATTTCCAAGTAAACCAGGGAGGTTTTTTTAAAGTGCATCACTTACCTGGATGTCACAATCTCATCCAGAAGTGTTCTGGCAAGACCGCCCGTTGACGCTGCGTTCACGAGAGTTAAATGGCCCAAGGTTTCACATGCTGGCAATGCCAGCACCAAATCGCAATGGGGGTTCTATTGACAGCTCAGCCTGTCAATACAAAGAAACACCATAATGATGCCAGCAGAATGCAAAAGGACGCTGTCGTCTGATATTGGCATCCTTTTGCGTTCCTCTGGTGTCATTATGGTGCCACATTAGCCGTGTCTGGTAATCTCCTCTGTGCAGGCTGCTGTCCACAAAAGTTTATGCCAGATCAAATTTATTAGTCTTTAAAATGCCACAAGACTGTGTATGTGTGTTCTCTCCCCCCCCAAAAAGAGAGTTTTGTTGCTGCGAAAGTTTTAAGAGTATTTTAAACAGGGTGTACAGTGCCGGTGTTGCTATCTTAAGTTATGCTTCATGGAAATTTGTGCACTATGAACTTTTGAATATTGTTGGTGTTTCTTACTGCTTCTCCCTATGGCTCAAGGCAGAAAACAACAAATTAACACATAAACATAACATTGGTTAAAGCACATATCTTTTAAAAACATATCACTTTACAAGAACAAGTAAAACCAAGACATTTTAAATCAATTAAAAACACACAATTTAAAATTTACTCTTTAAAATCATCTGGATAGGCATACCAGAGGAAAAGTAAGAAAAGTAAAAAGAAAAGAAAAGAAATTAAAGGAGTGTGGAGAACTGCTATAGCACTATTATTCCACTTTAACCGCTCTGGCTGCCTCCTGTGGAATCCTGGGATTTGCAATTTAAGGATGGGTATTTAGCATTCTCAGCCAGGGAGCTCTTAGGCCTCAAAAAAACTACAAACCCCAGAATTCAACAAGAGGCAGCCATAGCAGTTAAAGTGGAATAATATCACTATAACAATGTAGTGTGAAAGTCCTAAATTCCTAGGAGAAATAGTGGAATAAAAATAACACAAGAGGAAAACATGAATGGGAGAATATGGTTGTTCAGACAGCCTGGATCTAAGTTGTATAGGGCTTTATAGGGCATTTTCATAGGTATGACGGAGACCCTGGTATAACAGAAATGCTGTAATGGGAAAAAGCTTCCCCATTGTTCTGGCTATATGCAGCCTTTAAGGATTCAGGAGCCAGGTATAACCATATTACTCCAGTCACAGTAGAACTTTACTGGTTGCCTGTTTTGCTCTCAATGCATTATGTTGGTACATACCTTTTCAAGTCCGAAATAGTTTAGAAGCCTCATACAGTGGGCCCTTCGTGTCCACTAGGATTTGGTTCCAGGACTCCCATGGATACAAAATCCATGGCTGCTCAAGTCCAATTATATACAATGGTGAAGTAAAATAGTGTTCCCTTATATAAAATGGCAAAAGCAAGGTTTGCTTCTTGGAATTTATTTATGTTTTAATATTTTCAAGCTGTGGATGGTGCGATCCATGGATACGAAATCCATGGATACAGAGGGCCAACTGTATCTTACTCCCACATCAGCTTGCCTGCCTGTTAAGATGACCTAGGAGATTATCAGACGGGGACAAATATAGTGTCACCGTCTCGCTATCTCCTCTCCCACCCCACTCCCGTCCGTGTAATGTTTTGTTTTGTTTTAATTTCAGACCTACCTTTTTTGCACTACCGAAACTGCATCCCCTCCCCTCCGGCAGCCCAGGAGTGAATGCAGCTCTCACGGCACAAGCTGCATTCACTTCCTGGAAAGAAAATCCTGGCCGTTCTTGTGAGAGGACTATAAAAATAAAATAAAAAATAGAAAGAAAAATAAAAAGTTAAAAAATGTCACCAAGCACAAAAACACATTTAAAAACCCCCAAGTAACCCACGGAGGGTTTAAAAAAGTGTGTCACTTACCTCGATGTCCCAATCACAACTAGAGGTGCTTGGCAGGGACCCCCCAGTGACGGTGGCATCGCGCTAGCATAACTGGGCACCTTTTCACTCACCGGTCATTCTGTTACAGAAACAGAATGACGGGTCAATTCACAGCTTAGCCCATGAATAAGAAGAACCACTGGCAGAACGGGAGCAGCATGGGACCATAACAACACAGGGACGACGTTGTTTGAAAGGGAAGCCCTTTCACGATCTCTTGGCATCCCTGTAATGGTTTATTTTGGTCATCTGATAATCTCCCTAGTGATGCCCTGCTTCAAATGTCTTTTACATTGGAAACGCACTATGTAAAGTCAAAGGAAATGGCATTTTCTAAGATGGCATGTTAGCAGGATTGCTCTCCATACACATGTGTGAACACATGTAAGTTTTGAGAAGTTTTGAGGCTTCTATGAATCATGCCTCAATTGCCTGTGCAAGTTCTATGGTGAGCTGGATTTGTGTTCCAGGGTGTTGTAAAGGCTTTGCCTAAGCAAATTTTGGTTTCTAAGATTTTAGGGAAGAGAAGAGAAAGAAAAATAGGTTCCAAGGAGGCATTAAGAGACCAAGGAAGAGAAAAGGCAGTTTGTGTTTCCCTCCTGGTCCTGATTTGGCCTTTTCCTCTGCTCATTCTTCCTCCTTCCCCCATCACTTAACAGGCAGCAGGGCATTTCTCTCCCTCCCTCATTCTCTTTTAACCACTTGAAGAGTTTGTGTGTCCTACAGATGGCAGCACTATGTGGAACTGGCTTGATTACTGATTTCAGGCAGGGTTAGATGAATCTGCCACCTGCTGAACAAAGATGGTACTGCAGGCTACAGATAACACAGATATTTAACTAACCAAAATTAATGGATCTATTAAAAAACAACTAATATGCACATACTTAAGGTCCCCATAGTACTCACACCAAGTTGCAGGTGGTAGATTTCATGGCTTGGAGGTTTGGTGGGAAGAGACATATACATTAAAGAGAACCGCAATTAGCTTATTTCAGACCCTGGACTTACAGGATTTATGGGGACTGTGACGCCAGGCACCTTCCTAGTGACACGGGGGCCTTTCCTACGTCACCGCTACCACCACTTTGTGGAGAAGGGGGGATTTCCACCTCCCGCCCTGTCACCACTTTGTGACGCCCGACCTCCACGTCACTGCCAAACTATATTTCCCAGTGGTATAGCACAAGTACTCAGGTGTGGCTATGTATTCCTGGCTGTATCTCCTTTCCTGAAAATCACTCAAGCCAGGCTGGATGTTCCTTTCATTAACAAAAGAGCAATTCTTATCAACAGAATAAAACACATAACTGTATAAACAAGTTATTGGGCCTGCACAAACATTCACTAAGCCCCTAACTGTCTTGAATCACTCAAAGCCTCATCTCAACTATCTAAACTAAAACCCAGCTTAAACTCCCCCTTTATCTCCTCCAGAAGCCCATCCTCTTTCCACCTCCTCACAGAGGATTGGCTCCTGGAGTACCATGTCCTCATTGGCTCACAAGCTGTCTGTCACACACCTCCCTGCTTTGGAAAATGTTGCTATAATTATGACCTTTACAGGCCATAATTATAGCAAAAGGAGTTACATGTTCCTTAGAGTAAACAATATTTATGTACAGTTGTCCCTCCACATTCGCAGGTGTAAGGTTCTTAGACCCCCGCGAATGTGGAAAACTCGCGGATAACAGATGCTGCTCCCGCGCCACCCCCAGAGGGAGGGAGGCAGCGGGAGGGTGTCTGGCCAGCCTGGCTGGCCTCTCCACGGCCTTTCTGAGGGGACTTCAGGCCTTAGAAGCCCCAGAGCCCGCCAGGGAAGGCAGCGTGTGGGCAGGGAGGGAAGGTGCCTTGCCTCTCCCCAGCCTTCCTGAGGGGACTCCAGGTCTTAGAAGCCTCGTAGTCCCCTCAGGAAGGCTGGGGAAGGTGGAGGGAGAGAGGGAGAGAGGCTGCCCGCCCCACTCCCCACCCCTGCCTTCCTCAGTGGACTCCGGGACTTTGAAGCCCCGGAGCCACCTCTGGAAGGTCGGAGAAGGCGCAGGCAGGAGGTTGCCCTGCCTCTTGCCAGCCTTCCCTAAGTGGCTGGGGCTAAACCGCGAATAATCAAAACCACGAGTGTGAAAGCTGCGAATGTGAAGGGGCAACTGTACTCTCAAACATTCTTGTAATTGTTATACAATTATTTCATTAAAACAGTGAAGTATTGACTTAATTACATAACCACTCTGGTAATTGTACCTATTTACCTTACATTTACATACAGTTCAAACACTGCATTATCTAATCATCTTACCATTTTTAAAAAATATTCTGTAAATTCTATACATTTACATAGACATAGGCATTCATTTCCTCATCATTTTTCCCTTTAACCTTTCCCTTGTTTGAAGAATATACTAGCAGTTTTATTTCCAGAGCCCAGCCTTGCCTTGGTCTCCGCCAGGTTCTGATGGCCCTCTGCCAGCTCTGATGGTTCCCTTGCCTCCACATTTGCCGCAACAGCCTTTTCAATGTCCATTCCAGCATCCAGCTGGTCAGCAAAAGTCCCTGGATTCTCCCAAATCTTTTCTTCCTCGCCTTTATCTCAGTGACAGTTCATTATACTATGGACTTCGTCTTCTGGGTTTTTCTGACGTCTCGTGTGTATCTCGAACTCACATCCCAGCTGTAGTAATTGCTGGGTTTGTATCCAGAACTACACTTTCATTCTGGATCTCTTTAATTAAGTTGCAGGGCATTCCTAATTCATCAGAATACCCCTCAAGCTTTTCCTCATGCTGTGGGCTTTTCTCTATGCTGTACTGTGTTTGCTGTCCATAAGAACATTTCATTATCTCTGAAAACTACAATTGGGTTCCTGCTTTCAGGTCGTTTGCTGCCATTTATAGACCCCAAAACAAGTTCTGAATCTTTTATGTTATTGGTACCCACATAGTCATGAGCCAGTTCAGAGTCTTTTATAGGCACACTATTGGTAAGGCCTTTAAAGATTTTTCCTTCTAAACTCATTGGTCCCCCCTTTGGCCTCACTGCTTAGGTCTGTCTGAGGCGTCTTGGTCTCCATGATAACGTCACTGTCTCTCTGGCCTGCAACTGAATCTTGGGCTAAAGGAGGACTGGCATTCCCACATAAAGCCATTTTAACTTTTAAATATATATTTCTGCCACTTTGGCTTATACAATTAAATTGATAATGCCCTTGTTTTCCACATTTAAAACAACTTTTCCTACTCATGTCCCTGTTGTTAGGGTTACTGTATTCAACAAATTCTTTTTTCCTCTCAAGGAATGTTTCCCTGTCACCTTTCCCAGGTTTATACTCTTTAATTTTCATGGCCTCTTTATTTGTGGAATTAGCTGAAGTAAGTTCCTTTTTTTTCTTCCTGAAATTGGCTTCTTTCACTCCTCCATTGTTTAACTTCTCTATTATTGTGTTCTGGTCCATATACAGAGTTTTCTTCCAGGGTTAGTTTTGATAATTGTTCCTCTTTATAATATTTAGGGCATTTGGTTACATCAGGGTGAGGAGAAATGGTGTTCCTATCTCCTGTCAATTTTATTCCCCTCAATGTAAGATTGTCCATTTTCCCCTCATGAGCTTTTTCTCTCCTTATCCTCCTCTCCCTCTGTTCCTTCAACTTTCTCTAGTTGAAGTTCCAATTCTCTTAATTCCTTTTGTAGCTCTTGTTGTGTTATTTCTCTTAAGTTTCTCTCATGTCACAGATCCATTTCTCTTAATTTTCTCCCATGTTCTTTTTTAAATTCTTGGTGTCTTAATTCTCTTTCCTGTCTTTCCTTTCTTATCTTAGCCAATTCTTTTTCTCTAGATGCTAAACTTTTAACTCTCTCCATTGCTTCCTCCCCCTCTTCAGCCACAAAAGCCTTAACTGCTAATCCCATCTCCCTCACTCTGAGCCTATATATCTCTATCTCATATTCTCTCTCCTCTTCCCTTTCTCTAATTCTAGCTAATTCCTTATCTGTTTCTTGTTGTTTCAATTCATTTTCTCTCTCCTTAATCACAGCCATTTCAGCTCTTAATTTCCACACCTCCACATTATCTGCCCTTTCAGAGGTAATAGATTCTACGCTTTCAGCTCTGGACATAACTTCCTCAATTTCCTCTTCTCCTTCAGCTACACCAGCTTTAGCTGCCTGTTTAATCTTTTGGGGCATTTTGAAAAGTGTTTCCTTATGTTATCTACAGACTTTGACCTCAGGAAACACTAATACTTTGCTGGTACAGGTGATTTCTTACGTTACCCAAAACTTTTACCTTAGAAATCACTTGTATTTCCAATTTCAAACTGCCCAGCCCTTGTTTTGCTGGATAAACCACTAATATTTTAATGATCTAGGTGATTTCTTACTTTACCCTAAGATTGTTATCTCAGAAATCACCTTTGTTTCAAATGTCAGACAGCCCAGTCCTTAGTTTGCTGGCTAACTGTCCTTCCCTTTTCCTTTTAAAATGGTCCTAGAGGCTTGAGTCACTTTTTCCCTTTTTATCTTGTATCCCTTACTTTATACCCAAGTCTTTTTACCTCGGGGATATAGGTAATTCTTTTTAATGTGCAGGTCTGTGCTTAATGTCACTTTACTTAGAGGCTTTTCTCTCAGCAAATCCCTTACAGTTACCTTTGACTGATACCTCAGGGATTGTTGTGTCCACACACTCCTGTATCCCCTTACTTTACCTGGTCTTTTACCTCAGGGGTATACTGTACTTAGTGTAATCTGGCAGCACTTTTCCTGGCAGCACTTTATTTTGAGTCTTGTCTTTCAGCAACCCTTACATTTACCTTGGACAATTACCTCAGGGTTTGCTGTTACCACTCACTCCAGTATTCCCTTACATTACCCAAATCTTGTTACCTCAGGGATATACTGTACTTTTTCCAGTCACAAGAATTCCTTCTTTACTGCAGGACAATTACCTCAGGAATTACTTGTGCTTTTCCTTTCACCACACACCTGTGCTATACACACACACAAACTTATATTTGGTTCTTCCTAACCAGCTATATTAACTGAAATCCTTCTCTGGCCACTGGATCTTTCTCCCCCAGCACTAGATCTCTCCTAGACCCTTCCGTACTGGCTTTCCTAGATCCTCTCTGCCAGATTCACCAAGGATTCAATCCTGGATTCTCAATCCCTAACTGGGGAGATTTTCGGATGCCTCTTTCAGGCTCTTGCCATGCAAGCAGCCTCCAGAGCAGTAACGAGGCTGCCGCGCAGCAAGGGGTCCATTTTGGACGATGCCGTTTCTCTCTCGTCGTCATCTGTGACTCTTGTGGCTAGCATTGGAGGCGGCCATGCTGTATTTTACTCACGGAAGTTGTAAACACATCAGTGTTGCCTTTTTGATGTGTGTGCATGTGCCATCAAGTCATCTGTCAACCTATGGAGACTCAATGAATTTCATGGTTTTCTTAGCCACGGAGTACTCAGAGGTGGTTTGCTATTGCTGTCCTCTGAACCCTCCCATGGTTCAAACTGTGCTCCAGCTGTGAACTTTTTATTCCAGCTGTGAATAAGGTGTTGCTTTTAACTGATGTGACAAGCCATCAATAGCTCTCAATATCCCTTTTACGTGGTATTAAAGAGCATGTGAAAACGCATCCTGCTGTAATTGCAGGATTACAGCATGAATGGGCAGTCCTCTTTTCCCATTCCACGTTCCCAGTGAGAAAACTTCAGGCTGAGAATGTGGAAACTATCCACTGGACACTCTTTTTATGAACTGCCCCAATTTGTTTTCATGTTTTTAGGTTTAAGTGTCTGTGTGTTTGTTTACTATGCAAATTAGGGGGTGTTTTTTTTGGTGTTTTTAAGCGTGGTTTTGTTTTCTCACAGTAACTAGCAAAATCTCGCCCATGCTAAATCATGGAAGTAAAATCCCATTCCTAAAGTGCTAGTGATGCTTGTGAGATTTTGTGACAATTCTTTTGCACAATTACAACGACATACAGTAATAAGTGTAATAAGTTTATCAACAGAATAAAACACAGAACTGTATAAACAAGTTATTGGGCCTGCACAAACATTCACTCTTTATCTAAGCCCCTAACTGTCTTGAATCACTCAAAGCCTCATCTCAACTATCTAAACTGAAAACCCAACTTAAACTCCCCTTTATCTCCTTCAGAAGCCCATCCTCCTTCCACCTCCTCACAGAGGATTGGTTCCTGGAGTACCATGTCCTCATTGGCTCACAAGCTGTCCGTCACAGGGACCTTACGGGTAATATATTACTTTGTTTACTTTGAAGTGTGATAAACTAGACTAGCTGCATTTGGAGACCCTCTTGCTCATTCTGGTTTTGACCTTTAGCCATAAGTCATGTGTGAAGGCACCACTGATAATAGCACCGGACCACTGTATAGTGCTTTTACATGTTCAGAGCCATCTCATAAATTATCCTGATGTAATTCTCACAACCCAGTCATATATGTCAACAATATTTATATTGCACATGGAAAGGACTGAATCTAAGGACTTTATCAGATGTGGCAAAAAATCACACAATTATGACATCATGGTTGCGCGAACTGGTCCTACTATCTCACAACATTGTCACGTTTGCGTGGTCAAACTGTGCTCCAGCTGTGAATAAGGTGTTGCTTTTAACTGATGTGACAAGCCATCAATAGCTCTCAATATCCCTTTTACGTGGTATTAAAGAGCATGTGAAAACACATCCTGCTGTAATTGCAGGATTACAGCATGAATGGGCAGTCCTCTTTTCCCATTCCACGTTCCCAGTGAGAAAACTTCAGGCTGAGAATGGGGAAACTACCCACTGGACACTCTTTTTATGAACTGTCCCAATTTGTTTTCATGTTTTTAGGTTTAAGTGTTTGTGTGTTTGTTTACTATGCAAATTAAGGGGTTTCTTTGGTGTTTTTAAGCGTGGTTGTGTTTTCTCACAATAACTAGCAAAATCTCGCCCATGCTAAATCATGGAAGTAAAATCCCATTCCTAAAGTGCTAGTGATGCTTGTGAGATTTTGTGACAATTCTTTTGCACAATTACAACGACATACAGTAATAAGTGTAATAATGCCACTATGTTTCCACTTTCCTCATTTGTGGAATTACAGTGTTTTTAGCCACTAGTCTGATAAAATCCCAAGAAAGTGTGGCTTCCCTGAGGCCACCAAGTATGTTCATGCCAGAAGCAAATTTCATGAGGGACTTCTGATTTGTAAACTCCTTATCTTACAGCACAATGACTACTCAGAGGTAATGAGTAACTGAGCAGATAAATAAGTTGATATAGCATTTTAGTTTAGAACAGCACTTGACAGTCTCTTCCTCTCAGCAAGCTTACCTTATTCTTACAACTGTATCTTTGAGCTCTGCAGAAGTATTTTGGGTAGGGTACAAATGCATGTGTAGACAATATCTTGCCACTTGATTATATAGCTTTTAAACAAACATATATGGAGGTTCATACCATGCCTGGAAGCAAAAATGAAGCTGAAGGAGCACTGAAAATTTGGGATTCTGCAAGTGCATAGAACTTGTGGAGCTAAATCTTACCCCACTGGTTTTAATGGGACTTATTTCTAAATAATGGTGCAGTGTGAGGGTGGCTTATAACAGCATTAGATGGAAGAAAAAAATCCTACATGCTACCATGTCTAGCAGTTTAGCTCTGAGGCAGACAGTGTTGGTATGCCACAGTGGTCTCTTCAACACTCTTTCGAAAGATTTGAACTAACAGAGAAGAGGTTAAAATGATTGGGAGGAAACACCTTGGCTTTCAAGAACATCAGTGATTCAGAGAAGGAGCTTGGCTGGCCAGTAGCTATCAGCTTACCTAGCAATCAGTAAGAAGGTCTAGGCAGCTCCTTCAAAAGCTTGTCTGAACAAACAACCTTTTGGCGTTCCCTGATTATGGGTACTTTGGTCGCTGCTGATTTTCCAGGCTCAGGGGAAGTGGAATTTGGAATGATGTTAACTTGCTTTCATCTACCTCTCACTATAGAACACAGATTGGAAGGGGTCATTGTCTTGTTTTGAATTAAAACACACAGCATTGTGGCATCTTAAAGACCCAGCAAAAGCTTTTATCGGCTAGAGTCCACTTCATCAGATGCATGGAATATTATCCTGACTTGGAAGAGGTAAACATTTTCCAGTTGAGGAAAGTGCATAGAGCAGGCCAAAGGAACTTTGCCCCTCCCAACTGTAGATTAAAACATCCCATCTTCCTTTACCATTGGCCAGTGATGTAAACTCAAGTCATTTCAGTGACTTGACTAGGACTCAGTTCCACAATAAATGGTGCACAGACTTGACTTGACTTAACTTGCAACTTTTTATATTATATTATTTTAGTTATTTTATTGATCCAGAAATGTTACGGAATGGAAAACAGTTTTCCTCCTTTGAACGCTGCTTCCATCTCACTGCTTTGTGCCTACCGGCCACATGATGGAAGTAGTACTTTATGTTTGCTGTACAGGAAGGAAGCCCCTGCATATCTGACGCGTTAGGGACTGGGGCCGTGTTAGATGGAATCATTTGAAAAGCAGGACCCAGCATTTACTGCTCCCCTCCAAGAAACCCATTCTGCACTCTCAGGGGCAAGTCTTGCTTGCTGCTTGAAGTGAATGACACTGTGGACTTTCCTAACATATCCTACCATCACCTTCTCTCTTTTTTTTCCTGTTAAAGTTGGCTCCCAGACTTGAGACTTGACTTGAAAGTGTCCTGCAAGAATTTGAGAGTTGACAGTTGAAGGTAGAGACTTGAGACTTGACTTGAGACTTGAGTAAAAGACTTGAATACATCACTGCCATTGGCTACACAGGCCAAGATTTGTAGGAGCTAGAAGTCCAAAACATCTGGAGAGCCAAAAGGTTGCCCATCTTGAAGCTGTCTGTATGTTTCTGGTCTGACTTCAGGGTGCTTGTGATGACATTTAAAGCCCTAAACATCTTGGGCCCTTGATACTAGAAGTGCCTCCCCTTATTAATACTCACCTGAGGCCTACCAGAGGGGCCTCACTGCTATTTCCCACCAGTGAAGCCAATACATTGTGTGAAGACATGGAAGAGGGCCTTCTCAGCTGTGGCACCCCAGTTATGGAATGTTCTCCCCTTGGAGGCCTGAGTAGTGCCAATACTGTCTTTGTTTAGGCACCACTAAAGTATTTACTCAAGCATTTGGACGTAACTGATTTACTCCAAAATGTCTTTAAACTGTTTTAACCTTAACCTGTTTTAAATTTATCAATCTGTTTAATATTTTTTAGTCTATTTTAAATTATTTTTGTTGTTTTAAATTGTTTTCATCTGCTTATACTGATTTTCCTTGTACCCTGAAATCTAGTAGGAAAGATTACTACGCAGAAGTAATCACCACTGAGTGTACAAATACAGGATTATCTGCCAAGTAAGCACATATGAGCCTTAGGAGAGTATCACACCAGGCTTTACCAGTGGTACCAGAGCAGGATAATAGCATATATGGCCATTCCTTATTGCACAATGTTGTGTCGGTGCTGTTGTTAATCTGCATTCAGACCATTGCTGGAGGGTACCTTTTCATTGATGGGGAAAACCCGTCAATAGGCCCTCAATCGCACTGTGTTTCCATTTTTCCCTCTGTTTGATAAGTCCTCTTCTGCTTCAGTTCCAATAGCGGCAGTCATGTGGGGTAAGTAAGTGGTTTTTCCTCTTCTCTCCCTCTCTCTTCCCCTTCCTCTGCCCAGTCTATTCTCCCTCTATGTTAGAAACCTGATGTGATAATCTCCTTAGTTTCCTTGATCAGAGAGGAATGCTTGGGGTTTCCCCCCCTATGATCATGCATATGGAAGAAGGAAGAGGCAGCCTCAGCATTTTGCAATACTCCTCTGGATGGCTATTTGTATGGGGTGTGGGGCAGAACTAGAGCTTGGGGGAAATCTGTTAAATAAATTCATGCATAGAGGATTGAAGTCTTTATTTTCTCTGGATGAGAGAACAATGGAGATCTTAGTGCCTTTTCAAATGTGTGGGCTGTTCCTCCCGATGATGACTATGGTGGAGAAAGGAGGCAAGCGGCACTTATCCTATGTGTGGCTGCTTTTATGAGCATATGGGATGGGGTTCAGAGCTTGCCAGAGTGGCACCATCCACTGACATCTGTGTATTCACTGAATATTCAGAGGGAAACCTGAATATCTGGAAAGGGCTAATGCATCTTTGTAATATTTGATTTATTATATGCCTCTCTCTGGCTTTTTTTCACAAATGAAGATTCAGGAAGGACTCATCCCACGCTTTCTGCAAGTGCGCTGATGACTAAAAAGGCCAATCCGAGATAAACAAGTCCAGTTGCAGAAAGCACAGCAGAAGGTCTCCTTGGGTGATGTTTTTGGGTTGTGATTCTTTCTGCATTGTCATTTCTCTTCAAGACTTGTTCAGCGTGAGTTCTCAAATAAGGCTGCAGCATTGTGGATAGTGCATCTCCATGCCTGCCGATGTGAGGCCAGGGCGGACCACTGTTGATGATCAATTTGGCCAAGCCTGAGATGTTGTTTCAGGGAGTCTTTGTATCGCTTTTTTGGAGTGTCCCTCTTACGCTGACCCGTGGCGAGTTCACCATAGAGTAGTATTTGATTTATTATATGCACAGCATAAGCAAATGGGACCAGCAGACACTCATATAAGATATCCAATCCTTTACTCCTTTGGTACCTCAATGTGACCCACCTTCACCCAACACTCAGCTCTCTCTGTCTGGAATCATGTTGGTTAGTCCCATCTAGAGAAGACCCATTCAATCAGTTTTTGAATGGTGTACCAATACCCACGTAAATCCTATTGATCCAATGATTAAGTATAGCATTTAGTCCCTGACCGTTTATCCCAGCTACACAAAACCTGTCTTTATCATATGCAAGTGAAAAAGAAGCACTCATCTCATACACTGCCTCTGCAGGTGAATTGCCCATCCTGGAAACATCAACAGCAGCTACAGAATAGCTACCATTTGGAGTCATTTAAAAAAAACACACACACACACACAACAAAATATGCATGCCTGTAATATGTGCATTCACAGTAATCAGGAAGCAAACTCACAGTTTGTAACAGAACGGGAGCTTTCAGCTGGTCATAAATATAATGGTGGAACATAAAGGAAAAGCTGACTTTCTAGATATGTGTCTGTAGGTCATATTCTGGGTTTTTCCCTGTGTACGGGACATTTGCTCTATAGTCAATTTAAAAAAATAACAATCTGAGTGTTTTTTGTAATTGCTAAGAGAGCTGATGAATTCAGTATTCTGAATTTAGTAATTTTGAATTTGTGAAGTCCATAGTACAGGAAAG
This sequence comes from Gambelia wislizenii, assembly GCA_030847615.1. Taxonomy (NCBI): domain Eukaryota; kingdom Metazoa; phylum Chordata; class Lepidosauria; order Squamata; family Crotaphytidae; genus Gambelia; species Gambelia wislizenii. Next base: position 241,315,914 of record JAUMIR010000002.1, on the reverse strand, counting down.
GTATCGGGATCTGGATAGATAATCATCAAATTATGATGTGACTCTTCATATCTACACGGCTGATTTCTTTGTCTGAATACTCACATTTGCAAAACATCCATCTGTTGTCATTGGCTCTGTAAGCATCAAGAAAAGTCAGCAGCAGCTTTTCACATTTCACAATGGGGTGGCCTCTGTTCTGGTAGAAAGGTCATTTGGATTTAACATGTTTGTTCCACTGTCTTGCAGGTTGTCCTTTGTGGTTGGAATTCCTGTTATTCTTTGAACCATGGAGTCTGTGGCTGTCCTTGACACTGTTGGGGTGGGAGACCTGGTGCTGTTGGACCCACTGACAGAAGACACAGTGATGCAGAACTTGGAGAAACGCTTCCAGCATAAGGAAATCTATGTAAGAGGCATTGGGAGAAAGGGGATCATGTTACTGGGAGGGAGAATTTCTACTCCAGGGTGGGAAGATGGAGGATCAGGAAACAGGCATGGCAATGGGATGACATGCTGTTAGAGTGACAATTCTCCCACTCTAAAAAAGGGGATAAAGATTTGCATAAAATTTGCATTTGCACATTTAGACACAATTGTTATCATATAAATAGAAAATACAATACATCTCATCATGGTGGAGAAGACAGTGAACAGGTGACCTGTGAGCCTAGTGTGCAGCTTCTTACTGTGGATGGACAACTTCAAGGCCCCTCCTTCTTTTCCCTTTATATGGATCTTACATTTAAATTGAACTTAGAGCCAATTGCTCTTCAAATATAGCAGAGGCAGAGGACCTTGACCCTCCAGCTGCAAATCCTCAAAGCACTGGCCACTAGATCCAATGGTAAGAGATCATGGGAGTTGTCGTTCAAAACATCTTTAGTACCAAGGATTCCCCACCCCTGAAGCAAATTACCATTCTTCAATATGGTAAGCAGTGCAATCCTATGCAAGTATACTATGATACAAAAAAGGTGGTTATGTTATTGTAGGTGAGGGATGACAGCATTGTTGGATACTCCCAAACTTTTCTCCAGTGCAAATAGCCTGAATAATCTCAGTGACAGGGTTGAAAATTCTGCTATTCAGATTGGTAAATGGGAAAACGACTACAATCCAGAATTTCTGGATGAGCACATTGATCTGGCCTGTATTACAGGGGCATGGCTGGGAAAAGCTTCAGATGGGGGGGGGTAGTCCCTTTCAGCTCTGCCTACCTTGGTTTTCCGGGCTACAGCAGCAGACATAGGCCCGACAGTGGAAACTATGGTGGTCTGTCTTGATTCTGTTCATGAGAACAGAAAATATTCAGACTGGACAGACTGCAACATAGAACTCTTCATGAGATTCTATTCTCCTGAGGAGTTCTATGTTGCAGTCTGTCCAGTCTGAATATTTGCATCTAAATGTGGGTGCTCAGGATAGAACAGCAATCCTGTTAAGGTATCAGCAGGTTGCTGCACAACACTCCTTTTCAGAGCTAGCCAGGGTGGTCTCATGTGGTGCTAGAGTCCCCCAGCTTCTCGTTCTGGGGGACTTCAACATCCATACTGAAAGTGTCCTGTCAGTTGTAGCTCAGGTGTAATGGTTTCTGTGGCAATTAGGGATCTGTTTCCATTCATATCTGGTCCCAGTCATTCAGTAGACACAATGGTGTCACTAGGGTTGGTGTCATCCTGTGCAATAACTCATGCTGTCACCACCATGGGCCTCCACTAATACCAAACCATACAGAATCCTTAGTAATCCTAGCAGTCTATGCTAACTGCACGCAATTTTGAGGGTCACCAAAACCCTATATGCTAGAGAGGAACACGAAGGAAGGCTTGTATGGCTGGACATGGCACCAGGGATATTTTTATTTAAAAATTAATAGATTTCTGCTGAAACACTGCACAAAACTTTTATAGACAGCCATTTTGGTGTCACTCCCGCTGATGGTATAACCCAGTGTAGTCCACAACCCCTTAACCACCACCCCCCACCATGATGCCACTGAGTAGACAAGACTCTTGAGCTATGCTGTGTTTGCATGCATGTGATTTCACATTTGTGGCTGAAGGGGAGGATAGTGATCTGTGTGTGGAGGAACTCTCTGTTGTCCGCTTGTCATCCCCAGATCTCCAGCTGGCAGCTGGTGGGATTTAGATTCACTGGGAACTGGAGCCTCTACAAGGGTTGTGTGCAAATTAAGATTGTCCACACAAGGAGGCTGATGAATCTGAAATAATTCATGATGCTTTTAGGAAATTTCTTGTTAACTTGGCAGGCAATTTGGTCAAAGCTTTAGTTAAACTCCAGAAGAGAGAAATTGCATAAACAGTAGATGCAATCACTCCTAAATAGAAACAAAAAGAATACTTGCATATATTCTCATCCTTGAAAAGAAAGAGTATCTTAGCAGTTGAAAAAACTGACAACCAGTGCAAAATAATTTCCCTCTGCTTGAGACAGAAACACCAGTACTTTAAAAATCAATATCAGCAACAGTAAAAATAGTTGTACTTTGCAAAAAGACACTTTTTTTGGAAGAAGTATGTGAAAAATTATCAAAAAATGTGCAAAACCTCTTCTGATCTTGCCCATGGGAAGAAAACTGTTGTATGGTATTGCTTTTGCATGTAAGAAAAGAAATAGTCCATGGACAATATTATTAAACGCAATGGTTATACAGCAATGGTGTCCAACCTGTGGCCCTTCAGGTGTTTTGGACTCCAATGCTCAGAAGCCTGAGCCAGTCGGTCCAATGGTCAGGAATTCTGGGAGCTGTAGTCCAAAACACCTGGAAGGCCACAGGTTGGACACCACTGTTATACGGTAAAAAGGAATGCTCTCGCACTCCTGTTGTCAAAGTAGGAACTTCACACTGCTAAAAAACTCAACCATCATTATAATTAATATGGCCCCGAACTTGTTCCTGCATCACATAAGATTAGAAATCATTACAACACATTATTACAGAGTTTAACACACCTACTTTCATCTGATTCATGGGACAAAATGGTTATGTCAGTAAACACTCCTACACTGCTATTAATATACCCCATGTTGCCTGCTATCAGGAAATGACTAATTAGAGACATCTGGGCACTTCTTACAAACAACAGGGGGGGAAAACCCTGGAAAATACATCTGGGATATATACACTGGGGGAAATGATCTAACAAAACTGTTATAGAGACAGACTTCATAAAAATAATGTTAAGTCCATGCTCAAATTTAGTCCATGAAGGCTAACAGTTTAAACATCCCTTGGGCTTCCCTTAATAATCACAACTTTCAAATCACTGTAGTAGCTATTATTATTACTATTATTATTGTTGTTACTATTATTCCTGCCTTTTTCCCAGTTCAGGATTCAAGGCGGCTTGCAACAGATTAAATAAAATAAAACAGGGTTTGTCTAGATGGTGAAAATAAGCCTAGTAGAATTCACAGAGGATATGTTTTGTCCCAATGAGATAGAATCATGGGGGCCATTTACACGTCGAAAGTGTCATGAGGTGAGCTCGTGATGAACCCTGGTTGTTTACATGTTCATTGTGACAATCTCGAGCTTTTCAGAAGGCGGAGACACCATATATTCTCCAAGGAGCATGACTTTCTGTCCCTCAGTTTGTCCCTTGTTTTTAAAAAAGTCTTGGGAGGTTGCAGAAAATTGGATATGTGAACAGGTTGGGACAAAATATCTTGGGAGTAGGTGATGGCCAAAAATTGAGGTGGGCAGGGGCTGGCTCAGAGTTCAGAAAAGGAGGGGTCAGTCACCCTGTTCAATAGATTTAGCCTCACCAGCTGAAAACAAAGGCTTCCCTCCCGGCTGCACTAAGGTGTGTGTGTGTGTGTGTGTGTGTGTGCCGTAAGTCACCCTGTTCAATGGATTTTTACATTGCAAACCCCTCAGCTCCAAGAAAGTCTGTCCCTCACCCCTCCCCTGCACGGAGGCTTGTGTTTTTTAAATGGAGTTTCACATTGCCAACCTCTCAGCTCCAAGATCGCCTGTCCCTTTTCCTTCCCCCCTCCCCTGCGTGGAGGCTTGTGTTTTTTAAAGGCTTGTGTGTGTCTGTGCCATCAATCACCTTTAAATGGATTTTTACATTTATTTGACATTAACCTCTGTGGCAAGCCCATCAGGGGATTTTTTTATAGGAATTGTGCAGAGAGGGTTGCCTTCACCTTCCTTCTCTGACCAGTGCAGAAGCTTGAGCAAACATTTGTGGCAGGCAATAGCATCGCTCATGGTGGGAAACTCCACAGGAAATACATCACCGAGGTTGTGAAAAAACAAGTAATCGCATCCTTGGCTGACAGCTAAAAAATAATAATATCCTGGAATCTTTTCCCGTGTAAACAAACAAACAAACAAAAATGGGATACTATGTCTCGGGATCTTGCTTTTGTCATGGAAAAGGTTGCCGTGTAAATAACAATCCCGGGATATTGTTCATCCCACAACAAATTGTGCAAACAACAAGGGATGAACTTGGGATGAGGAAATCTCGCTTTTCCCCATGATAAACACTGTTGTGTAACTGAGCCCACAGAATCATAGAGTTGGAAGAGACCAAGGGCCATCCAGTCCAGCCCCCTGACATGCAGGAATGCACAATCAAAGCGTCCCTGACAGATGGTCATCCAAGCCTCTGCTTAAAAACCTCCAAAGAAGGAGACTGTACCACACTCTCAGGGCCCGTTTACATGGCAAAATAAGTCTGTGAAGAATTCACTAAGATTCCTAATAGTTCAGACACATTGCACCACAATATCACCTCATTCAGAAGTGGGGAGCTCAAAAACTCAAAGTAGCATAATAAGGGCTTTCGCTACTTTTCCCAACTTTTTTGAAGAAAAGTAGCACGACTTCATACACTATTGATTGTGTGAACTACCATTTCGCAAAAGTCTGCGTGAATTACCAGTAATTTTCCTGAAACAACAACAATAGAGCTGAGCCATGACTGGTTGGACTGACCAGGGAGGGGGTGGAGTTGTAAGAGATGGAGGAGCCTCAAATGAAAAGATCCAGCCACTGTTGTTTCCAACCATGGAAAAGATCCAGCCAGTGCTATCCCCACCCCAATCACCCAGCTGTTTGCCACCCAGCTTGCCATGTGATGGTGTTGTATTTTGAAGAATCATAGAGTCTGAAGAGACCACAAGGACCATCCAGTCCAACTCCCTGCTCTCTGCTGGTATGGAATCTAAGGAAGTTTATACACAAAACAATTTTTTAGTAGTATCTTGTATTCCATCCCTTATTATGTTTATGACCTTATAAGAAATGAATGCTCTGTTTAGAATTCACTTTATACATTGCATGCAGCCTAAATTGAGTTGGCTTCCGTTTGTGCTATATTCATCTTATGAAAAGAAGAAAATATTGCACAAACAGAAGTCAATTCGGCATAGGATACATACTATATTTGGGGCACAGCACAAACAGAATACAGCACAAAAAGAAGCCAGCTGAACATAGGTTGAATACAAAACTGTATGCACATTTGGGATCACATGGTTTTTTTAGCTTCTTGAATTGGTCCATGCATGTACTTTTGTCCTTAGTAAATTTTACTAGTCCCCAAAACAATACCAGAAATGGTATGCCCATGATGGAAGCAAATCATGTAAGTTTTGAAAAGGCACTGAGAAAATTAATGGCACTGATTAGTGGAAGCTTAAATTTCCTGGGTTATTCTGGAATAAAAATAGTGCTGGTTATGATGGGACTGTATTGGTTAGAACTAGGCATGTGTGATGTGAATTGTGAATTCTGAATAAGAAAGTACAAAGACCTGTGAATTATTCAACCCATGATGCAGCACAGTTCTCTGATCAGGCTTCACAGATTCTCCCTATGAGGATTGCAAAACAGAAAGCCTTGTGGGTAGAAACATGAACCCCCTTGGGTGTGTTGGTAAGGGAATTTGTATACACCCACATCTAACATCACAGGCTGTGTCATGAGCAAATAGGTCTGCAAATGAACCACAATGTGTTATTCTTATGAAGCATGCCAGTTGAGGGTTTAAAAAAAATAATCAGGAGGAAAATATTGCAGTGTTTGGAAGGGAAAACAACAATGGGCAATACTAAATAGCAGAGACTGCTGTGGTACACCTATCTAGAAGAGCACTTAGATAAACTCAGGAACTAAAGAAGTGTTCATTACAAAGAAATTGTGGATCTATTTGAATTCCTGGCATCAATAGGAGTATAGTGTCTAGATCAAGGGAAGTAATAGTGCCACTCTATTCTGCTTTGGTCAGACCTGGAATACTGTGTCCAGTTCTGGGCACCACAATTCAGGAAGGATCTTGAGAAGGTGGGACATGTCCAGAGGAGGGCGACCAGGATGGTGGGAAGGCTGGAAGCCATGCCCTATGAGGAGCGGTTTAGAGAGCTGGGCATGTTTAATCTGGAGAAGTGAAAGTTGAGAGGTGACATGATAGCCATGTTTAAATACTTGAAGGGGTGTCATACTGAGGATGGAACAAGCTTGTTTTCTGCTGCTTCAGAGACTAGGACACAGAGCAATGGGTTCAAACTACAGGAAAAGAGATTCCACCTAAACATTAGGAAGAACTTCCTGACAGCAAGAGCTGTTCAGAAGTGAAATACACAGCCTCGAAGTGTGGTGGAGTCTCCTCCTTTGGAGGTTTTTAAACAGAGGCTGGGTGGCCCTCTGTCGGGAATGTTTTGATTGTATATCATAGAATCATCATAGAGCTGGAAGAGACCACAAAGACCATCCAGTCCAACCCCCTGCCATGCAGGAATACATAATCAAATCATTCCCGACAGATGGCCATCCAGCCTCTGTTTTAAAACCTCCAAAGAAGGAGATGTATTCTGCAGGGCATGGGGCTTGTCTAGATGGCCCTTGTGATCTCTTCCAACTCTGTGATTCTATGATTCTTCCCAAAATCAAAGAACACTGAAAAGGGGTATAGGAGCTTTAGTGATATCTTGTCCAGACATGCCGATTTTTCTGTCCTCCAAATTAAAGCATGTTATTTCTGTCTTAGGGCTTTATCACATGAGGCAGGTAAATCACAATTACATCAGAATAATAGCATTTTCAGTTGGGGCTTATCACGTGATGTCATTTCTCTTTTGTTGTTCTCCCTTGGGAGACTGGAAAGTGTTTATTTTTATTAACACATACTTTGCTTGTGGCTTAGGTGAGAAACATCAGTCCACCTCCAGTGATCAGAGGAGAAGGAGAAGGGGTGGACATTTCAGTTTGATTTCCTTTCAGTTGGCTAAATAACTGAGAAATGTTAAACTTCTTTTCTCTATAGAAAAAAAATCTGTTGCCAAATGACTTCGCACACACTCCTCAACTGGGGCTTGTCAGAGAAGCCAAAACATTGCTTCCACCTCCTTTACCACCCTGGAGTTTCAGTCTCTCTCCCCTGCCCTCCCTCCCTCCCCTCTCTCACACACACATATTCACCACACACACACACACACACACACACACATGGAAATGTAAGTGGGAAAGAGGCTTAAAGTTTTTTTAAAAAAGCATTCATTTCATTAATCCTCAGCCTCTTTTTTGCTGTTTCTAGCTTTAGACTTAACTAATCACTAGCAGTTGAAAACCGGCATCAATGACCCAAACATATTGAAATCTTAACACACCTCCTTTTTTACTTATGAATGCCCCAGACTGGCCATCTGTGAGTGTGGATATAGTTGACCAATTATTAAGTCAACTTAGATCTGGTAAGGCTGCAGGATGTGATGGTGTTCTCCCAGAGCTGTGGCAATATAACATTAACTGGTGGGCACCTATGCTGGCCTTTCTTTTTTCTTTAATCAACAAAACTGGTATAATCCCTGAAGCTTGGTTAAAGGCTTGTGTGACTCCTATTTACAAGAAGGGTCCCAAAGAGGATCCTTATAATTACCAACCCATTTGTCTGTTATCTGTTATTGGGAAGGTATATGCCAGCTATCTAGGACTTAAATTAAAAGTGTGGATCAATGACAACATTCTGGAGGAAGAGCAGATTGGTTTATTTATTTATTTATTTATTGACCACTGTTTGGTTCTGGCTCATCTTGCACTCAAATACACTGTACCAAAAGGAGGCAAACTTTTTTCTGCATTTATTGATCTGAAATCAGCATTTGATTTGATTTCACGGGACCGCCTATGGAGTAAATTGGATTAGAACATTGATAGACAATGTTTATTTTTAATTCAATCCCTGTATTATAATACAGCAGTTCAGGTTCAATGTACTAGTCAAGGCCATCTTACAAATGAGAGTGCCTCCACCTGTGGTGTAAGACAGGGATGTGTTCTTGCCCCAATTCTATTTCATATAGGCTGGCCTTCCCCAGACCCTGGCACTCTTACCATCCCATCACCCAAAGACTGACTCAACAAAAGTTTTCATTCTTCTTTATGCAGATGATGCCGTACTGATTTCCCAGACTCGGCCGGGTCTCAGGAGACTATTGCAGGGTTTCTAGGGGTACTGCATCAATAATCTCCTAACAATCAACTATTCAGAAACAAAAATTATGGTCTTTGCCAAGAGGAAAACTAGGTTCTCATGGTCCATAGGGGAAAATAGAACTAAACAGGTGGATACATATATATATCTGGGTATATGGTATAATGAAGCAATAAGTTGGAAGGTTTAGGATAAATATATTAAATCTAAAGCAGAACAAAATGTGAGATCAATAACTTACTTCATTTTCACTTGGGGTGGTAGATTTCTTCCAGCAGCTATCTGGGTTTTTAAAGCTAAAATTGTTCCTCAGATACTTTTGGGGGCCTAACTTGGTTTCCTCTTACTAAAAGCTGTTTTGAAGAAATTCAGTCTACCTTTTCTTAGGTTAATATTTGGTGTCCCCAGGTGTCTTGCCAGATCTGCTCTATACCTGGAGTCTGGCTTAAATTCATTAAAATATTTGGCATGGACTTACTCCATTCATTTTTGGCTTTGCTGCTGCCTTACACTTAATCTCAACTCCTTGTTATCTAAGACAATGTCTGACTCTTTCAAATCACCCTGGAGGAAGGCAGTTGAATGTAAAGTCACCTCAGTAAGCTTATCTTCCTCCTATCTTCTATCTATGGATTAAGATGGGGCCAAAGCAACTGTTAAACAGAGGTTAACGGACATTGATTATCAAGAGCTACAGGAAGCTGCAAAGGGACCCAGCTCCCCTCAGTCACTGGTTCTACCACGCCCCCCTTATAATGGTGGAATGGTTTACCTAGACTGGTTAACTATTCCAAAATATAGAAAGGCTTTCTCCCTGGCAAGGTTTAATGTCCTTCCCTCCAGCCTATTAACTGGCAGCTATCCTGCTCCAGGGTTCTGACAAATTGCTCACTCTTCAAGTGGTGAAATTTCTCAACTTGGCTATTATAACCAGACCATCCTTGTCTATATAATATTATTTTATTTAATATTGTATTTTTATATCTATCTATTGTATGTACACTGCTGATTTGAATGCACTGTTGTAAATTGTATCCGCCATGTTATTTTAATGGTCTGTTGACTGCATTAAAGTGTTGTTGTTGTTCTATTCATAGAATGTGATTTTCTGAGAGAAATGCCTTCTAATAATCTTAAATCTCAATTGGCTAACAAAAACAGTAGAAAAACATGAGATGTTTAGGGGCCCAGCTACATGTGGGGGGGAAATCCCAAATACCTCATAGTATTGGCATCTCACAGCAGCAGTGATATATCAAAACGTTTTTTCTGGCCTCAGAAGCCCCCATAAGCCTTGCATTCCTGATGGCAGCTGCGAGTGATTTACTCGTGTTAGTTCTTCACTGCTACTGGGTTTTAAAAAAAGGTGTCCCAAGGTGCGCTGGTGCAATAGAGTGATTCTCCAAAGCAAAACAGAAAATATTGATCCTTTTTATCACCTTAGCAAGCAATCACTAAGGTGAAAATCTAACATGGTGGCAGCGGGTGCTTGCCCTCCTAGCAAGCCCCACCCCTGCTCTCACTCATCCAATCAGCTTTCTGCTTCTTTTTGAGTTTTTTATTATTCTACTCTCCAAACGAGCAAAAATGCGCACCCACCTTGCAGTTTGGAAAAAGTATGGGGAAATCTGCAAAGGCTTTTACCCCATTATTTTTGCTGTTTTGGGCCTCCCTCCTACCAAATAGTGTGGATTGGCCCTGGATCCAGTTTAGACAGGTAGGATTCCCAGCAAATTCCATGAGGAGTATTTTCACTGTTTAGACAGGCCCTAAGTATTTGGTTTGTCACTGTGTACTGAATGCATGTACAGTGTTTTCTTTAGCTTTAGACATAACATTTTAATAGTTTGATGTTAATATTTTTGAAAGTATTACTCTTTTTCGACTGAGAAGAATGACTCTGAGATGAATAGCTGTGAGGAGGTGGTGTCAATGAGGTCCTCAGATAATCATTCTGCCTTGGGCTCTTCAACTATGGTGACATCGGTCCCTTCCCTTATTGTAGGCCAGTTTGCAAGCCAAGTAGCCACACCTACTGTGTAGCTAGCTCTTCATACTATGACTAACATGGGACTGCTGCTGAAGACTTTAGCCCCATGTCTCCACCACCTCCTCAGTCTGTATTAATGTTTGATAAGGAAGAAAACCTGACCTGATATGAATGTGTTACATATTCCTTTGATCCTACATTTAGCAGCCAGTGGAGCAGAAGGGAGGGGGCAGATAGATTCACAGATCTTATGACATATGCTTTGCCTTATGAAACACTGCAGAGGAGACAGAAACATGTGGTGTTTTGTGACAATTGAGAAATGTCAAGTCTAACTCGTAAGGAGGACACAGATACAACAGCACACTCCCACACACATGTTCTTCAACAACTGCAATACAGAGGCACATGAGATTCCCTCTGATACTAGAGACAAGTACACAGTCATCATGGTTATTATCCACTAATCACTTTATCCTCCACGCATCTGTTTAGTCCTCTTCTAAAGCCATTCAAGCTGACGACCATCAGGCCATTAATCTATCTTGTGGTGGTGAATTCTTTATTTAATGATGCACTGTGTGGAGACATTTACAAGAGGCTTCTCATAGGGAACTTCTTAGTTGCTGTGGGAACAAAATGCTGGACTAGGTGGACTTTTGGTCTGATCCAGCAGGGATCTTTGGCAGGTAAGATGTTGTCTAAAGACAAAATCAGTGGCAGGCCAGAGCACTTTCTTTCCTGTTAGGTTTGCAGTTTTGGTCTCAACAAACAGAGAGAAGGAAAAAAAAAGAAAGGGCCAAGAGAGAAGCTGGAAGAACTGTGATAGACATGTCTGCGCCGTTCATTGCTTGAATTAGAAGGGAGCCAGAAGAGGCTTCCTCTGCCAGCCATATTACCAATTGTTTTTAGAAGGCTTTGTAAATGTGTTTGTGTGTGTGTGTGTGAGAGAGAGAGAGATCTAGCTAAAACTAGGAGGGAGCCAGGCGTCATGAGGTGGGGCTTATGAATTGAATTAAGGCCCCCTATCCTTTCTCATAAGGTGCAGACTTCCAACATTTTGCTGGAATCTTAATAGTAATAATGACATTCTTGCCCCCACAGACATACATTGGAAACGTGGTGATCTCAGTGAACCCATATGAGCCTCTGCCCATTTTTTCGAAAGAGAAGGTGGAAGAGTATAAGGACTGTAACTTCTTTGCTGTAAAACCCCACATGTAAGTGAGATGCACAGGTGGTACAGTACAGGCCCCGAACTGATGTACTCTGAGGAATGAGATAGAGTGGGTGCTGGCAGAAATCAAAGCAATCATCCTACATGCCTCTTCATTGTGCTTCCATTTATAGCTATGCCATCGCAGATGATGCCTATCGCTCACTGAGGGATCAGGATAAAGATCAATGCGTTCTTATCACTGGCGAAAGTGGGGCTGGCAAAACAGGTGAAGATATATTGGATTGTGCCTGGGGGTGGGATATTGTAAAACAAAACAGTGCATGGGAACTCTTTGAATGAGAAGGAGATATATGATGCTGATAAAGCAAGGGAAGAAGCAGGGTTGAGAAAGAGTTCTTCAGTAGCCTAAATGGCATGAGCATGGGGGTGTAAAGTTTGGCTTAACTAATAAGATATAGGCTTCTTGAGTGGATGAAACACTCCACTCAAGCAGAGTGTAGAAGCAGCAGAGTCTGGGAGCACAAAGAGTCTGAAATGGATCTATTCTGTGGTGTCACTAAGGCTAGCGTCACCCCTACTGACAGTGTCACTTGGTGCGATTCGGCCTCTCCACACACCCCTAGTGCCACCGCTGGGGACTTAAAAAACATGTCATTTAGGATGCAACAATAGCACAAAGTACAAAATTGTCAGACGTCCTCGTCGTTTACCCATTCCCACTGCGTCACGCTGGCACGAATGAGGCATCACTTTTTATTGATGGGCTAAGACATCAATAAAAAATGATGCCTCATTCACGCCAGTGTGATACAGCGGTAATGGGTAAACAACAATGTCCTCTGATAATTTCAGCCCTTTGTGCTATCGTTGCATCCTAATGGCACAGTTTTTGCCATGTCTGATAAAGTTCTATATTTGTTGAATGTGTATCACTGTACATTTCTTTAGCAGTGCTGGCTGGTTTCATACAGCTATTTTATCTACAGACTTTAGAAGCGGTTCTATATTGTGTAATTCTCCTGCCATGTCCATGGATTTTTTTTTTCATTTTTTAAATGTAAAATATTTTATTTGCCAGGTCTTTCATTTTCTTTACCAAAATCCAGCATAATTGTACAGCACAATAATGTAAGACAAAACTTAAAACAACACAAAATGGAAACCAGAAAGTTTTATCCTATCAAATTTACTTGCATAGGTTATATTTAAATTATACTGATGATACAGCAGGAGATAATTTTTTATTGCACTAATCCCAATAAGGCATAAGATAGAACATAAACAAGAACTTTACTGTTCTAGTACTAAATAAACAGGCTCCATTGAGAGCCAGTGTGGTGTAGTGGTTTGAGGGTTGGACTATGACTCTAGAGACCAGGGTTCAAATCACTGCTCAGCCATGAAAACTCACTGGTGACCTTGGACAAACAATTGTTCAATTGTTGGACAAACAATTGTCCAACAAAAAAAGCCTGTGAAGAGCAGCAAGAGCATAGTTAATGGGAAGCATGACACCCTCACTTTAGTCCTACTCATTGCTGTTCATTTTTTTTTAATCCACCAGAGGCCAGCAAACTAGTGATGTCATATGTGGCAGCTGTATGTGGAAAAGGTGAACAGGTGAACCGTGTCAAGGAGCAGCTGCTGCAGTCCAACCCTGTACTGGAAGGTATGTGTCTTTTGCCTCCTTCCTAGGGAACAGGACAGGAAGAAAGCCAAGACAGGATCAAGGTTTTCTGCAGTTGCTGCTCGTTGCTTGGGAGAGATCTACAGGTCTTTATCTAAGCCAGAGCTTCCGTTATGTTGCAAAGGCCATCACATTTTCCCCAGCACTCAAAACAGAAACATTTTATTGCTGGAAAAATAAAGTTATTGTTCATGGTCTCTGTGCGCTACACACACATAGGTTGTTCTGTACCTGCTCAGAATTATTGAAAACTCCTACAACTAAGGAGGTCTTTGAACAGGGACTCCACTTACACCATAAAGTGTATGTCCTGCTGAGGCATCTGACAAAGACAGAGAAATGGGTATGAGCCGTACCTCCTAGGCAGTCAACTGCTGCAGATGTGCTTCCAACCTGGCCAGTACAGCCTGTGTGAATTAAGCAAAACAGAAAGTGTCTGGATCTGTCTTCATCATTCGAAAATGCCAGGCATCGTGTGATTTATGCACTCCTGATGCGAAAGGATGGTAATCCAGAATCTGGCAAACTTTTTCCTGTCGTGGAACCGGCCCTTGAGTGATTATCCACCTGACATCTCAGGGTCAAGCAGCTATCTCCTGGCAGCTGAGGGAAGTTCTTGTTGAGTGCAACCATTCATCTACCTAGAATATATTCTTAGGACATTATCAGATGAGCCCCTTAAAACGTTCTTTTTCTGGCATAAAAAAAATCCATTTTTATGCCAGCAAAACAATACCCCCACACACACTGCACTTAACTCTTTTTCTGGCAGAAGGCAGGCCCGGCAATAGAGAGGAAGTGAACAGAACACTGTTCACTTCCTTGTCCAAAATCCCACAAGACTTCATTGCACAGGAATTTAAAAAACCATAGGAAACGTTTTTAAAAAAACACGCACACTTTAAAACTTACAAGTCACCTACCTGGATGTTGTGATCTCACCCGGGAGTGTTTGTGCCAGACCAGCCATTCACACTGCATTCACGTGAGTTAAATGGCCTGAGGCTTCACATGCCAGCAATGCCAGCACTAAAGCGCCTCGGGAGATCTATTGACAGCTTCAGCTGTCAATAGAAAGGTACAGGTTTTAGCCAAGACATAAACGCAAAAGGGTGACGTTGTCTGATATGTGCACCCTTCTGTGTTTATGTGGCATTGTTATGACACCGTATTTAGTGTGTCTGATAAAGTCCTTAGTACGCTTGGATTTTTATTTTATTCTATTTTGTTTAATTTTGGATACCTGTACTGCCTTGTCTTTTTCCTTTTTGCTTTGTTATTGTGACTACTGGTTCCTTGTGATTGATTTCAGAACAGCTGAGATCTTGCTACTCTGACTCCCTTCATATTCAAAGAAACCCCTAAACTATATTCATCTGACCTGGACTGGCTTGACTCACCCCAACTGCTTCTCCCTCCTCTCTCTCTGGCTTTTCTTTGCAAAAAATTCAGGAAGGACTCATCCCGCGCTTTCTATAAGTGCGCTGATGACTGAAATGGCCAATCCGAGATAAATAAGTCCTGTTGCAGAAAGCACAGCAGATGGTCTCCTTGGGTGATGTTTCCAGGTTGTGATTCTTTCTGCGTTGTCATTTCTCTTCAAGACTTGTTCGGCGTGAGTTCTCAAATAAGGCTGCAGTATTGTGGATAGTGTGTCTCCATGCCTCCCGATGTGAAGCCAGGGTGGACCACTGTTGGTGATCAATTTGGCCGAGCCTGAGATGTTGTTTCAGGGAGTCCTTGTATCACTTTTTTGGAGCGCCCCTCTTACACTGACCCGTGGCGAGTTCACCATAGTGTATTATTCTTGGGAGGTGATAGTCCTCCATCCTAGAAACGTGCCCTGCCCAGCTCAGCTGTGTTCTCAATATCCAGGCCTCAATGCTGGTGATTCCTCCTTGCTCAAGGACAGCAACATTTGTCACATAGTCAGTCCAGTGTATATTTAGGATTATGCGTATACAGCGCTGATGAAAGCGTTCGAGGAGTCGTAAGTGGTGGCGATAGGTGATCCATGTTTGAGACCTGTAAAGGAGAATAGACAGTACAATGGCTCTATACACATTGATTTTTGTGCTTCGCCTCAGGTGTTTATTATTCCAGACTCTTTTGTAAAGTCTTCCAAATGTGCTATATGCCTTTGCTAATCTGTGATCGATCTCTTTGTCAGTCTTGGCATCTGAGGAGATGATGCTTCCCAGGTAGGTGAACTGCTGAACGGACTTGAGCACAGATTTGCCGACGGCAATGTGGGGATGGTGGTGTTCGTCCTGTGGTGCAGGCTGGTAAAGAACTTCCGTTTTCTTCAGATTGACTTCCAGCCCAAACAGCTCTGCAGCTGTTGTGAAGCAGGATGTTAGGCGCTGCAGAACTCCTTCTGTGTGGGCAACAAGGGCAGCATCATCAGCGAAGAGCAGCTCACGGACTAGATGGTTTAGAGTCTTAGTGCAAGCCCTCAGACGGCTTAAGTTAAACAAGCTACCTATCCTTGGTCCACTGTGTAGTATCCTTTCATGGTTTGACCCCCGTTAAGTCACACGTGCCCAGTTTTTAATCTGAACTCAATTTGGTATTGACAGCCACACAGTCTCTGAAGTCACCTCAGTACAAAAGGGCATTTTTGGCATGTCCACATGTTCCCTGTATCTTTGCTTTCCTATCAATCTCACCACCCACCTGCGCTCCCATTGGATGGCTCCCTTGCCCATTTTATTTCTGTCTGTAACCCCATGAGGACCTCTCCATCCAATGTGTGTATGTGTGTGTCATTCAGTTTAGACCACAACATTTAAAGTTCCCTCCCTCATTCACTCACCCAGATGAGATAGGGGGATGGGATGGGATGAGGTGTGTCAATGGAGGGAAGGAGGGTGGTGCGCGGATCTGTAGGGCAGACGGAGGAAGCAGAATGGGCAGGAGGGGATGAGGAGAAAGTCAGTTCAGCAGGCAAGATAGTGGCAAGAGGAAGGCAAGGGCATTCTCCCCCTTCACTTGTCTCCCCTGCCCCCATTGGTCCACTTAGGCACTGCCAAGCTGCTGCTGCTGGCTCCCCTTGGTCAGCCTTGGAAGGCAGAAAAAGAGGGGGGGATCTCCACCTCAAAGCCACTTTCCCACCCCAGAGCCTGTTTGGGCAAATTCTAAGAAGGCATATTGTTCAGGTTTCCAGAGGTAACCCCACTATGATGTATTACTTGAACAAACAGAACAGAACACAATTTCATCTTCTCCTTGAATTCTCCTTTATTTGCAAAAGTCTTGAAAAGTGATGTTTACACATGCTGTTTCAGAGCCTTACCACACTCTGAAGAAAAGTGTCAAGGGAGCAGGTGCCTTACAACATGACATCATTGTTTTTTTTTTCATTCCAGTTCCATGGGGAACTAAGGTAAAACCATGTCTTTTTGCTAACCTGTTAGAAAAACCTGTTAGCAAAAAGGCATGGTTTTATCTCGATCCCCCAAGGGACTGGACTGAAAGAATGCCGGAAGGATGATGATGTCATGCAGTAAGGCAGCGCGGAAAATGGAATGTTCCTGCTCCCTTACGGCTTTTCTTTGGAGTGTGGTAAGGCCCTCTGCCTTTTTGTGTGGTGCCTCTGCAATGGATCTCTTTCAATCTAAATTTTGCCCTTTTCACTCTACAATGGCAGCCCTTCTGAAGATCACTGATGATCTTCTTCTTGCCAAGTTAAAAGACCTCTATTCAGTTGTTATTTTTCTGGATCTTTCTGCTACCTTTAACACAGCTGATCATGTTCTTCAGTTGGTTTCTCTTTGTGACCTAGAGTTTACTGATTCTGTTCTCAGCTGGTTTGCATCTTCCCTTTCAGGCTGATCATTTAATGTGGTGGCTAGAGGTCATGCATCATCTTATTTTCCCCTCTGGGCTAGGGTTCTACAGGAACCCTACAGGGTTCTGATCCCTTTGTTCTTTTCTCTTCGTTCTTTCTCTTTGTTCTTTCCCCTTCTCTTTGTGTTCCTGGGTAATTATATTTGTTCTTACAGCCTTTAGTATCATCTTTATGCTGATGTAGCTTGCTGATGAGAAACTACAGTACAGAAGTTTTTTATGATGCTCAACAATGTATTATAGCATGTCTCTCAGCTATTTCAGCACCAATGCTTTATCATTACCTGAAACTTAATATGGCAAACATTTAATTACTTATTTTTTTCCCTTCAAAGCTTTTATACCCAATATTTATTCTCCATTACTGTTAATAATGTTCTTCTTTACCCACCCTGTGCAAGAAGCATGTAGTCCTATTTTTAACTCCTCTTTGTCTTTGTTTTTCATATGAGATCTACATTAGTCATGCCACTTTTTCCTGTATACTATAGTCAGAATCAGACCTTTTCTGCTTCCTCTGCAAAGACCTGAGGTCATGCCATGGTTATTTCCTGTGTTGATTATTGTAAACTTTTTCTTTTTTACTGGTCTTCTGTTATCTCATCTTATTCTCTGGTTTCTTTTCAACATTCTGCTGCTGAGATTATTTAATCATTGGTTTGATCATGTCCCTCCACTTGAGATATTCCTTCATTAGTTACCTATTCCTTTTAGGTTTCAGTACAAGATTCTTGTTTTAATTATTAAAGTCTTACATAATCTAGCTCTTTTCTATCTTTCAGTCATCATTTCTCTTTACCACTCAGGATCTTCACTCTGTAAACTCTTGTATTTTTCACCTGACCAAAGGTTTTTCTCTTTTTGGCTTGGTTTCATTCTTTTTCTCTTGCTGCTCCATATTTTTGGAATTCTCTTTTTGAATATTTGCAGATTTATGCCTCTCTATTACTGTTTTAAAATCTAAATTAAAGACTTTGGAGATTTTCACACGGGGCCAAAATGCCCCGTTACTGCTCCGCTACCTCCTCTCCCGTTCCTGCCATGGAATAACATAAATCTTTCACACACTCACCTTAATTCCGCAGCAGGAACGGGCTCCCCCTCCCCTTGCTGGCCGGCCGTAAATGCAGCCGTCGTAAGGCTGCTTTTACGACCAGCCGTCTGAAACGTTATCACGTTATCACGTGATAACGCCGGACAGTAAATTTAAAAAATAAAACTCCCCCAAACATAAAATCAGTTCACCAAGCACAAAAACACTCTTTAAATCACATAATCAAAACAGGGAGAGTAAAATCAAGGGTGCCACTTACCTGGATGTCCAGATTGTACCAGGAAGTGCTCGGAACAGACCTCCCCTCCGTGGCTGTCATTTCGGAACAGGAACGGGACTCCTGTTCGCACAGCTGTGATTGCGTTATAGCAACGGAACGGGAGGTCTATTCACGATGAAAAATCGTGATTACATTGTTCTGGAACAGTCACGGGAGTAGGATGGATGCAAGACAGAACGGGGTCAACGTCGTCCGAAAGGGAAAATCTTTCCCGACCCTGTTCTGTTTCTGCCACGGGATATATAGCCCGTGTGAAAATCTCCTTTGTTTTGTTTTCTAAAGCTTAGGAATTTCGGTTCAATTTTACTTTTATACTTTTGTACATTGAGGCGGTATTTTTTTGGATAGTTTGTTTTTGTAATTATATTGTATTGGTTGTTATATTTGTATTTGGATGGCCTGTTTTTGTAATTGCATTGTATGGGTTTTTTAATTCAGTGTTGATATTAGTCTCATAGTTTGGGTGTGATTTTTATTAGATCATTCTGCTTTGGCAAGGCTGTTTGTCTGTTTTATTGTTTTACTGTTGTACAGCACCATATACATTAAGGGTGTTAAATGAATCACAGAATCATAGAGTTGGGAGAGACCACAAGGGCCATCTAGTCCAACCCCCTTCCATGCAGGAATACCCAATCAAACCATTCCCGACAGATAGCCACCCAGCCTCTGCTTAAAAACCTCCAAAGAAGGAGACTCCACCACACTCTGAGGCAGCACATTCCACTTCCACACTCCGAGGCAGTATATTCCACAGCTGAACAGCTCTTACTGTCAGGAAGTTCTTCCTACTCTTTAGCTGGAATCTAAATAAATCCCTTTCCAGCAGTATTGTTTTACTGTTGTACAGCACCATATACATTAAGGGTGTTAAATGAATAAATAAATCCCTTCCCTGGGATTGGATCAACCACACAAGGATCCTTTCTGTGGCAATGCATCTACCAGTCAAGAGCAACATGATTTTGTGGATCAGCAGCCAATAGTGTATGG
This sequence comes from Gambelia wislizenii, assembly GCA_030847615.1. Taxonomy (NCBI): domain Eukaryota; kingdom Metazoa; phylum Chordata; class Lepidosauria; order Squamata; family Crotaphytidae; genus Gambelia; species Gambelia wislizenii. Next base: position 241,296,434 of record JAUMIR010000002.1, on the reverse strand, counting down.
ATCAGCACCAGTCCATGGACCGCCACTTTGAGTAGCACTGCATTTGGGAGTATATTCCTATCATATGGATGAGGCCACTCATTTATGCTTTCCCACCATTCCCTCTGATTCCAAGAAGATTGGCAAAGATGAAAGAGAACAGTAGCAATTGCATTCTTGTCATTCCATGGTAACCCATGCAGCCATGGTTTGCACCTCTTACAGATGTAGCAACTCTTTGGCTCACTTAATGGGAACTCATTAACAGCTAATTGCTCCCACTGAAGGTAACTGTAATACTAGAGGTTGCCAGAAAACCAGCCACTAGCAAGAGTTATATAGATGGAAATCCTTTTTGTCATTTTTGGTTGTTCAAGATTTGAACTGTCTGATGTGGGAGTGCCAGAAAATGTTTATGTTTTCTGGCTTGTCATGGGTCAAGACATATCACTTTCTTCACTGGAAACATATCTGGCCACTGTTGCTGCACATACCTCATCTCCTTTGGGTACCTTATGGTTAAAGTACTATGAAGTGAATCTGTTCCTTTAGGGCTTCAGCAGTCTGTGCCTAACTAGATGCCCTATCCTACAGCCTGGAATTTATTCACAGTTCTGTCATCCATTACTAGTAAGCCATTTGAATCTATGGCAACATCGAGCTTGAATTTATTATCTCTTACAAATATACTCTTTGTGACAGTGTTATCAGTTGGACATGTAAGTGAATGAATGGCACTACATTATGATCACCAGTTTTCTCCTTTTCCCATAAAGTTATTCTCAGGACATTATCACATATTCTGGAATTACAGCAAGCTAGCAGCAGATGTGGCCCTTACTCACTGCATGAACACATGTCTTGCTGTTCATCTGCATCTGCTTCAGTAGCACATCTTAACATTGATGGGGAAGGAGCTCCAAATATTGCTGCTATTATTGCTCTGTGCAATAATATACTTCTGTGGCGGTAATGATAGGAAGGAAATCATATGGCATGAAGGGGCCACAGGACTTTCTCTCCCCCGCTCCCCCCCCATTCCAAGCCTGCAAAAATTGCTTTTTCTCCATACCTTTATTCCCCCCTCTTTTTTGCTGTGCTTGCATACTTACAGGGAAATGATAAAATGTTTTTTATCATTTCCCCATAATTACACAATCATGGCAAACAAAGAGAAAGAGAGAGAGAGAGAGGCACACATGCGTTGAGTGGTGGGGTTACAGAGCTGGTGCGATAGGATGGAAGTTGCCAAAGCAGCACAATTGCAGCACACTCACATGAGTGAAGAAGAGCTGTGATAGTTTTGGCTCCATTCCCATTTGCTCCATTAACGTGATTGCTGCGAGAAAGGATGCTGGTGTGATAATGTCATCAGAGCAGATATCTCCTTTCATCTGTAAGTGGTATCATCCTAATGTTTTTTAATCTGAGTCCATCTAACCCTAAGGAGGTAGCACTGCATTCCCTAGATGTCAGACAAGCTCTGACATTTTACTGTATGTGGGAAGGACCAATGCTTTCCATTCAACTTTTTGTGGTGGTGGGGGGGTGATGTCTGCTGCTCTCGATCATGTAAAGGTTCTCTTGTCTCAGCTCAGCACCTATCTAAGTAGGTGGTTTACTGAATTAAACTGGCTTGTCAATTGCTGAAGAAGCCATTACCTGAGCCTATTTGCAGTTACACTACAACAGCAATAGTTGTTTCTACAGGATTCCTATACAGAATAAACTGAATCTTCATCTTAAGCTCAAACCTAAGAGGGGTGGCATGTTAAAGAGGAGACTCCAAGTCAACAATCTTCAACAAGCTACCATGAGAGACAACTTCCAGGCAATTCTGCAAACAAAACTTGAAGACCACCCTATAGATCCTTCTCCTACAGTGCTTTGGCAACATATCAAAAACAGTATCCTCCAGTCTGCGAAAGAATCCCTCGGGTTCTCCCAAAAGAAATATCAAGACTGGTTTGACGAAAACAACCAAGAAATCCAGGAGCTGTTGGCAAAGAAGAGAACTACTCACCAGGCACACCTCGCCCAGCCAACTTGCCATGTAAGAAAAGCAGCTTTCCGTCTCACATGTAGTAAACTTCAACAAAAACTCTGAGACATTCAGAACAAGTGATGGATCAATATAGCAGAAAAGACACAATGCTGTGCTGATCCGGGTGATCTTAGAGGATTTTATGAAGCTCTTAAAGCAGTGTTTGGACCTACTTATCAGGTCCAAAGCTCCTTATACAGTACAGATGGTCAAACACTAATTACTGATAAAGCCTTCATCCTGAATTGATGGGCTGAACATTTTCAAAGTCTCTTCAATGCCAACTGAGTAGTCCAAGGCTCAGCTATCCAAAATATGATACAAAAACCAATGAAAAATGCATTGGACATAGCTCCCACTTTGGAAGAGACCCTTAAGGCCATACAGCAGATGAAAAATGGCAAGGCAGCTGGGATTGATGGAATCCCAACTGAAGTTTGGAAACACAGAGGTCATGTACTCCATGTTAAATTCCACGAACTCCTTGTGAATTGCTGGGGGAAAGGGGAACTGCCATCAGATCTCTGAGATGCAGTCATCATCACCCTGTATAAGAAAAATGGAGCAAAATCTGATTGTTCAAACTATCGAGGCATAACACTGCTCTCTATTGTTGGAAAAATTCTTGCAAGGATACTCCTGAACAGATTAGTTCCTGCTATTGCAGAAGAACTTCTTCCTGAAAGCCAATGTGGCTTCAGAGCCAATAGGAGTACTACAGATATGGTGTTTGCCCTTAGACGACTGCAAGAGAAATGTAGAGAGCAGAACAAGGGACTCTATGTAACATTTGTCAACCTCACCAAAGCCTTCGACACTGTGAGTAGAAAATGTCTGTGGCAGATCCTGGAAAGACTAGGATGTCCCCCCAAATTCCTTAAACTGATTATCTTGCCTCATGAGGGCCAGCATGGTCAAGTCAGATATGGGGATGCTCTTTCAGAGCCCTTTCTAATAACTAATGGAGTGAACCAAGGTTGTGTTCTTGCTCCAACTTTTATTTACAATCTTCTTCAGTGTGATGCTCCAAAGGGCTACAGCAGAGCTTGAAGAAGAAGACGGCATCTATATATGTTATCGTATTGATGGTAGCTTGTTTAACTTAAGCCATCTGAGGCTCGCACCAGCTAGATTTTCAGATGACACTGTTATAGTGTTACTATTCCACTATATTTGCTATGGCTGCCTCCTGTTGAATCCTGGGATTTGCAGTTTAGGGAGGGGCATTTTCAACTCTCAGCCAGAGAGCTCTTAGGCCTCACTAAACTACAAACCTCAGAATTCCACAGCAGGAAGCCAGAGCAGTTAAAGTGGAATAGCAACACTATAACAGTGTGGTCTGAAAATCTCCTAAGACTCTAAACTATCTAATCCATGAGCTGCTCTTCGCTGATGATGGTGCCCTTGTTGCCCACACAGAAGCAGCTCTGCAGCGCCTAACATCCTGCTTCACAACAGCTGCAGAGCTGTTTGGGCTCAAAGTCAACCTGAAGAAAACGGAAGTTCTTTAGCAGCCTGCACCACAGGACGAACACCATCATCCCCACATCACTGTAGACAAATCTGTGCTTAAGTCCGTTCAGCTGTTCACCTACCTGGGAAGCACCATCTCCTCAGATGCCAAGATTGACAAAGAGATCGATCACAGATTAGCAAAGGCATATAGCACATTTGGAAGACTTCACAAAAGAGTCTGGAGTAACAAACACCTGAGGTGAAGCACAAAAATCAGTGTGTATAGAGCCATTATACTGTCTATTCTCCTTTATGGGTCTGAAACATGGGTTACCTATTGCCAACACTTACGACTCCTCAAACGCTCTCATCAGCGCTGTATACGCACATTCCTAAATATACACTGGACTGACTATGTGATGAATGTTGCTGTCCTTGAGCAAGCAGAGATCACCAGCATTGAGGCCATGATATTGAGAACACAGCTGCACTGGGCAGGGCACGTTTCTAGGATGGAGGACCATCGCCTCCCAAAAATAGTACTCTATGGTGAACTTGCCACGGGTCAGCGTAAGAGGGGCACTCCAAAAAAGCGATACAAGGACTCCCTGAAACAACATCTCAGGCTCGGCCAAATTGATCACCAACTATGGTCCACCCTGGTCTCACATCGGGAAGCATGGAGATGCACTATCCACAATACTGCAGCCTTATTTGAGAGTTCATGCTGAACAAGTCTTGAAGAGAAATGACAACGCAGAAAGAATCACAACCTGGAAACATCACCCAAGGAGACCTTCTGCTGTGCTTTCTGCAACCGGACTTGTTTATCTCGGATTGGCCTTTTTAGTCATCAGCATGCTTGCAGAATGCACAGGATGAGTCCTTCCTGAATCTTTGTTTGTGAAGAAAAGCCAGAGAGAGGGTCTGCCGTACTGCTACATGGTTGCAGCCATGTATTTTCATCTGCCTGGAAGTCAGCATTAGAAGTGATGCTACTTTCAGTGGAGTAGTTTTCCATTCACCCTGCCAGTGACTAGTGCTCCCACCTCAGCTAAATTAGCTTGCTAACCTCCCGTATATGTGAGTTACAGAAACCATAAAGAAGACAAATGGTCCCCTTACCTGGATCTTGGTGGTTATCCATAAACCCATAGAACATACCCTTCCTCCCTCTAGCAGCTTTTTCCCTGGCTATGTTTCTCTTTCTCTCTGGTTTTGGGTGCTTTGCTATATTTGAAACTGAGGGGAAAGATGGGAGCCATGCCTGGATATGAACTTTATAGTGTGGGTGTGGTTGTCATCTGAAATCTTCTTTAATTCTAGAACAAGAGCAGACAACTACACTAAATGTTTATGTGTGCTGGGGGGAATTTTATGTTCCTGGGCCCCTCCAAGGGCTACATGGACTATCAGAAATGTAAAACAAAGCAAAAACCCTAAATCTGGAAGTAATGAGATGTCCACTTCTGGTTTTAAACAACAGATGTTATTTTTAATGCTGAACAGTGCAGTGCCCTGAAACTTTAAGACTTAAGGAAGATTTTCAGACTACACTGTTATAGTTTTACTATTTCACTTTAACTGCTCTGGCTTCCTCCTGTCGAATTCTGGGGTATGTAGTTTAGTGAGGCCTAAGATCTCTCTGGCTAAGATTTGTAAATGCCCCTCCCTAAACTGCAAATCCCAGGATTCAAGAGGAGGCAGCCATAACAAATAAGGTGGAATAGTAACACTATAACAGTGTTGTCTGAAAAAAGTCTTAATAAATCATACAACTTGGGCAGATTCACACAGAAACATATGGTCTTTCACATGATTTCCATCTAAGCTATATAGGGCTTTATAGATCATAACCAGCACTTTGAAGTGTGTCCAGAAATAAACTGGTAGCCAATGAAGCTGTTTCAAGATGGAGGTTGCATGTTCCCAGTAATCAGCCTAGTCAGCATACTAGGCACAGTATTTTGGACCTGCTGATGTTCCCAAAGAAAGTTTCCAAAGGCAGATCTAGGTATAGTGCATTACAGTAATCCAAATGGGCTGTAATCAAGGCATGTGTCACCTTAGCCAACTCCAACATGCCCAAGAACAGGCACAGCTGATGTGCTATAATTTGTGCAAAGGCACTCTTCACCACTGCTGAAAGCTGGGCATCCAGGCTCATGGCTGAGTGCAGGAGTACATCTAAGCTATGAACCTGAGATTTAGGAAGAGTGTGTCCCCATCCAGTTCAGGCTGTATCCTTACCCTGTGATTTGCCTTTCAACTGACTAGGTGCACTTCTGTCTTCTTCCCCCACCCCTCCTTTTTGTAGCCTTTGGGAATGCAAAAACCATACGCAATGACAACTCTTCACGATTTGTAAGTATTTTGTGGGGAATTAATGCTTTGTGGGACAAGATGTAACATTCCATTTTCTTGAAACAATGGGCATATCATTGTAACATGTGGCAAGAGGGGGGGAAAGTGCTTCTGTGCTAAGCCCAGCCCTCTGCATCAAAATTCTGTGTATCGGGTAGTTTACTCTGTTTCTGTGTTCACAGCCCTGAGGACTAGAAACTGGTTTTATAACTAAAAGGAAAGTAAACAAGCTGAGATTCCCAGGAAGCTTAATTCTGCATCCATTTTTTTTCAAGTGAAATCACAAAATCATGAAATACAGACAGCCCTGACTGTCAAAGAGTGGAGTGGGAATTTGCAGGAGACAGAGAAGGCATGATGTGCCAGCAAGTTTTCTGACACATGATGTCAACTATCTTTTATAGCAAGAGACCACTTGTTATGGAAGCATATCACGCATTAGCCATGGGAGGGGCTTGAGCCTTTGCCAGGGCTGTACTTACACAAGGTGTCGCCCACACAGACTCCATAAAATAAAGTCACTTGCTGAAAAGAAGTTCTAGAAGAAAAACCTACAGATGCTGTACTAGCGTATGTTCCTGGCTACATGTGTTATATTACGCCAAAATAAAGGAAACAGTGAAAGATCTTTTAATGGCTCTCCTACAATTTTTTTAAATGACAAATGCAGCTATGGAGCAGGGAAGATCTACTGTTTTCATTGGAACAGAGGTAATGAGAGGTAGAGAGTGTTTCATCAGTTATCATCATCCTTAAAGCTGCTATTGGTTCTATTAAAGAAACACATTTCATGTAGTTTGGCCCCTCCTGATCACCGTTTCCTCTGAAAGCCCCCATTTCCATGTCTGTGTAATAACTGAAAGAAAAAGAAAATTAACAATGGAAGCTAATTGTTCAGGAATAAGAGCACCTAGTCATGTCATTTAGTCATTTTTAGAAACTTGCTTTGCTCCACCTGCTTCTTGCTTTCCCTCTGACAATTCTTTTCTCCGTAGGGCAAATACATGGATATTGAATTTGACTTTAAGGGTGATCCTTTGGGTGGAGTCATCAGCAATTGTGAGTATGACTGCCAAGACTCATAAGACGAGGGGGGGGTGCAAGCAGACATTCATCCTGATGGCTACTGGAAAGAAGTGGAGGCTGTAAAGCAAGAGTTGGCAAATGCCAGGGATTGGATGGTTGTATTGACCCCCACAGGAGCTTGAAAGGTCCAATGCCACCCCCTGAAAGACCTGCCTGTGATTTTTTTTTCCAAATTGGCAAATAGCTTTCCAGAGAGATGGTACTGGCCATTTTGCTATATTCTGGATAGCCACTTGCTACTTGGAAAAGAGCTCTGTCTGGGCCTTTAAAAGATGGGTGGGCTCCAAAAAGTACCCAACTGCAGCAAAATGGCCAGTAGTACCATCCAAAGGATTTTCCAGGTTCCAGTGACATTTTTGGCAGCAAATGAAAGTTGCTGTTGGCCATTTGCAGGCAAAAACTTTAGGCCCCCCCATTGGGGAGGGTTCTAAAGCTCATGAGGACTCCAGGGGACCCCCCAAAAATGGACATGGATGCTACATAGCAGCTGTGGGTCCCACTTTCCCTAGCCCTGCTGTAAAGCAGAGTCACAAAAAGGAAGTGTCTGCTGGCATTTAGTATAGGACAGGATCGCTTTGGGGTTAAAGAACTGCATGGACTGAGTTGCACATATGATGTCTCGCAGCACTTTGTAAATCCTTCTGTGCCAAAACTGAAGATTTCCATCCAAAGTGAGCCCTTTACTGGTGTTCTAGATATGGGTAAAGTAAACATGTGAGAGGAAGAAGAGGGAGGAGCATGTTGGGTCTACCCTCTTACTGTCAGCATGTTTGTTGCGCCTCCTTGTACAGGGAAAGACTTCCTGAAGGAGAGAACCTTAATAACCCATGGAGGCTCTTTCTGTGGCTTTCAGTTGACAGATGAAAGACCACTTTTCTCTTGAGAAAGTTGCCTACAGGGGAGGGGACGCTTAGCATCTGACTTACAAGATGACAGCTTGGGTTTTGTTGCTGCTCTCTCAAATAACTTATGGAGAAAAAAACCCAAAGGCATAGATTTGAAATATCAACTCCAAACTGTAGACTGTGAACAAATTCAGCTTCTGGGCATTGCAGTTATCACAGGAGAGCCATTTAAATGCCTATTATGGTCCCAGAATAACAACACATAAATGAAGTCCAGAAGACTCAGAAACAATTATGGGTAAGAAAGTTACAAAATGAAAATGTCACAAAGTGACAGTGGAGATGGAGAAAACTGGCAGCAGCAATCAAGGCAGCCTTGGAGAAAACCCAGCCTGATTTTAAAATGGAGATGGTATCTGGACTTCTTTACATTCTCTTGATGGTTTTGCAGCTGTTTAGAGTTCTTTCACCAGGCTCATTCATTAAGAGTTATTAAGATCTTGGCACTAGATTGGGGACAGATAATTACTATCCTGTTGAAAGGAGTGCTCCAGAAAAAATGTGAGGAGATGACTCATAGGACCAAGATAAGGCAATTGTGAGTTAGAAAATGAAAGTTGAGATGAAGAAATCTGACAGTCTTCCATCATTCAGTGCAACACTTTCATGTTTCTCCATCTCATTCCCATTTTTTAACCAAAGATTGCCTTACTCTAGGTACAGCAAGTCATCTTCTGATACTAGACCTAGTTGTATTCAACCCCTAAGGGCAATTTTTGAGCTCACTGAGGGTCCCCCAGTACCCCCCTTGACTTTTGATTGATCCCTTAAAGTGGGGGGGGGGGCTCTCCTGAGTCTAAAAAAAAATCCTAGGAATGATTTTTAAAAATGACAAAGATACTGGAAACAATATTGGTGGTGGTGTCCTGTTTCATGTGGTGGTCAAAAGGGTGTTTTGTGAAGCAGAACATATAACTGGCCAGAATATTCTAATGAAACTTGTTGTGGGACACTCAGTATATCAAATTGTTAATGCTTCCTTACTGCTCAAAGAACATGAAGCTTTTTTGGGAAGCAGTGGGGATACAAATCGCTAAAATGAAGGTATTCGATCAAAATATTTTAATAGCAAAATAGAAAGTGCGGCTTTGGTCAATGCCCTGATGGAAAAAACGATTAAATAACTTCAAGCAGAACATTGCTCTCAAAGAGAAGATGCTTGCTATGACATGAGTAAATCAATTATGCTGATAAGAAGAAAAACATGGGCAGGCTGGCTCAGAGTCAGGATAATCTCTGTAATGATTGATTACAGTAAAATCAAGTGAAACAAATCTATTTTCTCACGTAAACAAAAATAAGCTGTAAGTGGGAAAGAAGCATGTCAAAGGACTAATCTTAAATATGATCACCAAATAATTATTTACTCTTTCTAAAGAGATTCATTGTTAAGCATAAAAGTTCAATAAAATAAATTTGAAAGAAAGAAAGAAAGAAAGAAAGAAAGAAAGAAAGAAAGAAGCCTTCTACATCAGTAGAAGTTGATGGAAATATGTAAGGGAGGGAGGCAAGGCTAACAAGCTCATCTCTGATCCACTTGCTCATTTACAGTACCTCTGTTTAGAGTACCAAAATGGGTCTGCCATGTAGCTATGGAACTGTCTGCCTCAAGAGACTTTCTTTTTTTACTTGCTTTTCTGCACCTTTAGTCATTAATTCAAAACAATAATGTTATTATGTATTCTTCAGTAGAGCTTTCTTGGAGAATTTATCTGTTCTTGATTGATGATTGCTGCTGCTGTTTGTTAATGTTTGGAGATGTATTGTTTGTTTATTCTTTATTTGTTTACAATATTTCTTAGCTGCTTAATAGCTAATATCTCTGAGAGGAGGGAATGGTCTTTTCTCTGTTATTTGCTCATCTATGCTTTTCTGATGGTGGCTAAAACTGGCTTGAGAGTCCCTTTTTGCAGGTGTAAATGTGAAAGAGTCAGATGGAGATTGGTTCAGCCCCTGCCACTGTACCCACATTTGTCCCATCAGTTGAACTCACCCAAAAAGGCTTTAGAAATAAAGGTGGAGGGAGGGGTGGCTGCTGGGCTTAGAAGAAAAGTAACGATAGTCATATATCCTGCAGTTTTGTAGAGGCTATTTCAAACAAACAAGCAAACGAACACCCCGAAGACTGAAGAAGGCATTTGATGGCAGACCCAGACTCCAAAACAAGGCCTACATCCAATTGTTGGTGCCAACTAGAGTTGGATGCATTGAATCAATGGAATTTACATAGCTGTTGGATTATCATTCAGTGATTTATTCTGTCTGAATAGCCATCAGATTTAGGCACTTATACTTAAAGTGGGCTAGGCCCAGGGTTAGCACCTGGAGAGTCCCAAGGCCCTGCCAGGATCCCAAGACTTGACCTGTGCTTGAGCTGCTGCATGCATTTGCCCTGGGGTGACACTAAACTGAGTGCTCTGAGGTATAGTGAGAGATTAAAATGCTAGCTCTTAGCTGTCAGAAGGCACTGTGTCCAGTCCTAGTCCTCCCAAAGTTACAGCTGGCCCTCAGTTAAGACTACCAGAATCTTTCATGGATGCCTGCCAGATCTAGCTGGTATAAAGAGAGAGCTTGTATCCTAAACTGAATCTGGCTTGGAACTCTGTCACCTTCTAGTATGCTAGAAGTGTCAAGATAACAGAGAATATCTCTGTTTATAGGCCCTCTAAATGCATGAGTGTTAGAGCTAATACCTGGAAGGGCTGCTTGAGCAAAAGAATGAACCTGAGAGTCTTAGATTTTTCGTGGCTTGATTTTGTCTCTTGCCCTTTAAAACCTTGCACCTTCCTCTATCCTCCCTTCTCTGTTCCCCTTCTTTTTTATTCTTAGATTTGCTAGAGAAGTCTCGAGTGGTACATCATGTGAAGGGTGAGAGAAACTTCCACATCTTCTATCAGCTTCTGTCTGGAGGCTCCGACCAACTGCTCAGTAAGTTCTTCATGCTTAAGAGCTCCTTTGTTATATAAGGTTAAGACTTGGAACTTAAGGAAGTGGAGAAAGACTCAGGGCTTTTCTACATGGGCCAAAAAAAAAAAGTACTCACCCTGTGTTTGCGGCACAGTTGGCACATGATGTTTTCAACGATTCACATCTTCACCAGGGTTCCTGCAGGAAACTCTGGACCTGGAAGATTTGCTGTATGCTCTGTATATTAGGGGAAAACCTTGGCCACGTGGAGGCTGTGGATTGGCTTCGGTACAAAGCCGGGAACAGGACTTCTGGTGGATGGGACTCCGTTTGGGTGGGGGTGTATTTTTTATTTTTCAATTGTGTGCATATCTGGATAAGCGTATCTCTGCTTTTCCAGTAATACAGTCATCTGGGACAACATAATTCGCATATTTGCACGCACAAGCGAATAGGGGGAGGGGAACGGAGCAACTCCGGCCATGTGGCCAGAAACAGTACAACATATAGGACACACGATCAGCTTAGGACTGCCCTTTTACTCAGATGTGGATTAGAGTGTGGTGGGAAGCCAGGACCCACCTAAAGGTATTTATTAGGCCATTTCCCAAAAAGTTTTGTCTTGGAGATTCCCAATAGATAGCTAAGAGCAGCAGAATAATGTCAAATCAAGCTGGTCAGATAAGAAAAGTGGGCAAGGTTTCTGTACTTTAATAGTTGCAAAGAAGAAGGAATGACAGTAGCTGTAAGTAGCACAGCAAACAATCCCTCCTGAAATTTCCTCTTTGATGTAAATATTAAGGTGCAGATATCCTGTCCTCTGACATATAAACAAAGAGTTCTGTGGCACATTTAAGACTAACAGATTTGTTATCACATGAATTTCCATGGATTATGATAGGCTCGTGGAGTGTACTGTAATCTTAAAGATTTGGGTCTATAACTGTAAAAAGGAACTCCTGTCAAAAGTAAATTGTACTGTATCTTCGGAAAAATCAAGAATGCTCTCCTGAAGGACGCAATTCTGTAACCACTTCCTGAAGAGTAAGCCTCACTGAACTCACTGGAACCTACTTTTGAGTAAATGCAAATAGAATTGTGCCAGAAATTCAGCAAAGATATTTTTCTTACACATTTAATGAAAATGTGTTACTTTGTAGAGGAGTTTTGAAGTCTTGAGAATGGAGAAAACCATCTTGCCTGCTTGATGCAGAGGAGTGGCTGTGAAGAAAGAGATGTGTGTGCGCCTTCAAGTTGCCTATGGACTTATGGCAACCCCATGAATTTCATAGGTTTTTCTTAGGCAAGGAATGCTCAGAGGTGGTTTTGCCAGTTCCTGAGGGGAGGACAATGAAAGAGGCCATGATGATGACCGCAGTTTCTTCTCTTCAACAGAACAATTAAAGCTGGAGCGAGATTGCAGCCTTTATGGCTACCTTAACAGGGAGGCCTCAAGCCTGCGGGGTATGGATGATGCAGCCAACTTCAAAGCTGTTCAGGTATGAGCTGTGTTCTGGTGGGTCTGGAAAGTGAATTGTATTGATCATTGATAGGCAAAAGACCATCCTGTACATAGTAATAGCAAAACCTTTATCCAAACTTAGCTCCTCCTGTGGCTGATAATAGGAGGTACTTACTGTAGTGTCTTAGGGGAAACCACAGAATTCACAGAAACAGAAAAATATCAAAAAACCCCCACAAAAAAAAAACAAACCTGGAAGGAGAACCCTAATCTCAAAAATCAGTCAAAAGAGGACTGAGCATGCTCATTGGTCACAAAATTCTGATTTACTGGTTGGTGTGGGCAGGGGAAGGGGGGATGATGCAGAAGAACTAAGGAGGAAGGGCATGGGATGGAGTATTCTTGGAGAGAACATGGCTGGACAGCCAGCTGCTGGAACCTTGAACTGGATGTTGAATGCTGAGAATTTACAGTAATATAATATTATAATTTAGATGCCCTCTAAAAAGTGCATTTCTATGAGTCCACTGAGCAACCCCATAACACATTAGAACCTGTGGAACTCTGCAACCCATATCTATATTTCTTGCTGTTCTTGTCCTTTTCAACTCATATCCCATTTTTGCTGTGGAAGCCTCATTGGCCTTGGCTTCCGGTACTCTCTTACTGGCTTGGCTTAGGTCTGGAAGGAGATAAGCTGAGGATCTTTATGTCATTTAATACTCTGTCCTGATTTTGTTTTCATGAAGGATGCAATGCGAGACATTGGCTTCTCCCCATCAGAAGTGAAGGCAGTGCTGGAAGTGGCAACTGTTGTCCTCAAACTGGGCAATGTGGAGCTGCGGGAACAATTTCAAGCCAGTGGGGCAGAGTCTTGTGGTATCCAGGATGATAAAGGTCAGCAAGGTTGGGTGCATCACCTCCAGGTTTACCAGGGGAGCTCAGCCCAAGCTCAGCTGCACCACTGCTGAGGATTTTGAGAATATGATCTTTCTATCCTGTGTATGAATGCCTGCAGCTTGTTGCCCATTGGCTCCATGTTCTTATTTCTGCACCATGCTAGACAGAGAGAGATCAATGTGCTATCATTAGGTTAGGTTTGTTAAATAGATTTGGAACCTAAGTGCCCCACTTGAGAGAGTGGAGAGGTAGAGACACCATCCATTCACATTTTGCTGATTCAATACTGTATTAAAGAGATGTGCGGCTCCTGTCAAAAGAAACAGATACACATCACATTTACTTTCTCTTGAAAGATAACATCTAGTAAACAACATTGTACCATCATATTTGAGTTTCCTCACCCTCAGAGCTTTCATTGATATGGAGGGGGAGTAGATTCTGTTTCATTAGATGCTACCAAGGAGGAGGAATGGAGTGCAGGGGTGCCCGTTTGCGCAACAGCCAATCACACTTTCTCCATAGGGAGTCATTCAGGCCAAAGGAGTTGCCCTTCCCCTCCCTTCCTTCCTTCGTTTCCAGATAAGGGAGTTGTCTTGGGAGGAGGAGGAGGAGGAGGGGGAGGAGGAGGAGGAGGAGGAGTTAAGTCCTATCCATCTGTCCATTTGTTTATGTATCTAACTCAGCCTTCTCCAGCCTGCTGCCTTCCAGATGCTTTGGCATCCCATGATCAGGAGTAATGGGACCTGTAGTACAAAAGATGGAGAACTACCTTTGTGTGATTATTGAGATGTGCTTGAAAAGTGAAAGGAGTGTTCAGTGTACAAGAGAGTAGGGGACTCCCTCATCCTAGAAGATAATAGCAGGGGTCTTTTGCTTTCCCAAACTGTCACAGCCCAAGAGTTGTGCCTATGAGCTACTTTTGTGTTGCTAAGCAATATCCCTGGGATCCTCAGCATGCAACTGCTATAGACCAGAGGTAGGTGCATGTCCTTCCAGGTGTTGCTGGATTCATATTGCACATCTCAGCATAGCCAGTAGTCGGGGAATCATTAGAGCTGCAGTGCAAAAATACTTGTTACTTGTTAAAGTGTTCAGAAGATTATTCATGGTCATTAGTTGTTATAATGTTTTGAAAATAATTCAAGGTAGTGCTTTGGCCATTCCTGAAGAATCCCATGATAAGATTCAAGGTTTACCAGAACACAGTTTGAAAACCAGTTCTTTAGAAAATAGCAATTCCCATTTCTACCCATTTGCACAATGAAAAAGTGGGAATCCCCTCTTCTTTTTATCACTTTTAGCCATATTCAGGCTGCCGGACTTACCCAGTGGCCATTTTGCAGTCCTGGCGAGGTCCCGTCCCCCCACAGCTGAAGCATGGCCGGCGCCATGTGTTCGTCTTCCTCCCAGCAGGCCTCACGTGTGGCTGGGGGGATGACGGAGTAGCAGCCAATCAAAGCACATCCTGGCCTGCTCTGATTGGCTAGGGAGTTTGCTTGCCAGCCAATCAGAAGTGAGCGTTCAGCTCAAATCTAATTGGCTGGGGGAAAGAGGGAGGCTGCCTATTCCACTAGGTTTCCCTCTGGTCTGGCGGCCGGGGATAAATTTCCGGTCACCTCGCCAGAGCAGCCAGTCACTTTCTGTGAGCTGACCCACCCACCCACCCTCTGGGCAGGAATCTTCATGGGTTACAGATTTCCTAATTGTCACAACTTTTGGGGAGCAGTTGGCATGGGTCCTGGATCCAAGGTCATTGGTATTGGGGGTCTCCATCAGTGGGAGGTCAAAGAGATTCCCTCCAGGGGTATGGGGGTCATGGGCCGGGAGGACATACCAGCTCGGGTATGTACCTTCCGGGTGCCCCCCTTTTGGGGGGGGAGGTTGGACAGTAGGCACTGGGGCCTCCCCTTCCTGGGTTTCACTTGTCAGCAGGTGGGCCAACAACGGGCTCATCGACCAACAGGTGGGTTGGTCAATGCCTGGATCTGGACTCATGTGTTTGAGCCAACCAATTGCAGCTGTCATCAATAAAGTTGTGGACTTTATTGTCAGAAATGTCAATGTGTGTGTCTGGTTTTTATTTGCGGGGTGCTGGATGGGCATCTTGCTTGGACATGCAATTATTTTTAGTGCCATATGGTAGTTTAATTGTGTGCTGTCATCTCTCAGAGCTGTTTCCATGTTACTTGTAAAATCATGAAACTGTAATGTCAGAAATGAAGTGTCTTTGTTTATTTGGGAAGTAATTATATAACTGACGCACACACACCAAACTCCCAGTTAAGGTTAGGATAGGCCTCATAATTTTCTGGACTGCAGTTCACCAGGCACTGTCACTATATGAATGGGGTTTTCCTCAAGAGCACAGCTGAGTGTTCTATATGTCAACTTGAGCTTGTAAAACATTTGGCCAAGTTGTGGTCCTCCTCTCCCTCACCTTGAGATGCAAGCCTGCCAAATAACCATTTGATGGGTTGTGTGGACGCAGCTATAATTGGGAGGATGGCACATGGGGATGATCCTACCATTGCAATTCTATGCCCCACCGTTTGTCAAACAAGTATTTATTAAAGGGATTGAGGGCACAATCCACATGGAGAGAAGGACTGGCCCTCCCACCAGGCAGAGTGAGGCAGGTAGGAGGGCAGAGCTATGTGGGCCAGACTGTTTGCTCCATGCCTCCTAAGCAAGCCTGCTATCCCAATGTACAGTGGAAGATGCTGCCCATTTTGCCAGTGTTGCAATAAAATTGACCTGCCAGTCTGGACAGCTTTGGTACCTGTCATGGGAGAAGTCCTCATCTTGTCTTTTGCCTTTGGCAGCAAAATATCTTGAGCCAGCCCTGATAGAGAGGATGGCACAGGCAGTGGTTACTTTTCATTTCCCCACACACCAGTTCTCCCCATGAATACAAGTAGGAAAGAGTGTATATGAACAGGCAGATGACACTGTATGTGTGTTTGTGATTATCTCTGTATCTTTGAATATGAATAAGAGGACGTAAGGTGGATGCTGGCCCTGATTACACCCACCATCTGCCCATGTCCTGCCTCTGGCATGGGATCCCAACCCTGACCCATCATCACATGCAGCCCTGGGGGTGGGGAGACAATTGCTCATCCCTATTGTAGAGCCTTTCCTCAATCTCAAACCTCTCTTCTCTAGTTCTGTGACTTGCAATGTGTTGCCACTGTCAGGAAAAGACAGTAATGGGCATTTTGCTGTCTCTCTTTTCCACATTTGCAGTGGTACGAGACATCTGCCAGCTGATCCAGCTGGATGAATCTGTACTGGAGCAAGCTTTATGTTCTCGCACAGTGGAGACCAATCAAGAGAAGGTGGTGACAACCCTGAGTGTCCCACAAGTGAGTATGGGGCATAAGGAGGTGCACACATGTGCATGTGTATACACTCGCATGTGTGTGTGCACGCACACACACACACACACATTTTTGGTATGATGCTGATTGCCATGCAGAAATCTTAGTCATGAGATACTTGCATTATGCTTTTCTTCAAAGCAAATGCTTCAAAGAGACACAGGCCTTTCCTCTCAAACAGTTCAATGGGAATCAAAGGTGAGGGCGGTCAAATTGACTCAGGTTGGCTTTATACCACTCAAGCAGTCTGGTGGGCCACTCGGATTTTCTGTTCCATGCTAGAGTTTGTTTTTGGTGCTCTACTCTAGACACAGAACCACTGGTGCAAACTCACTTTTTCAAGTATAAAAAGTTGGCCCCAAAAATATAGTTACCGTATCTTATGTTAGCCTGATGGCTTCAGGAAATAAGACCTTTTTACTGGTAGCACTGTATTAACTGAATTTGCCCCTTTGGGAGATTCATCAGGCTCATGGAAATCCATTAAGACTGATTCAAACTTAACTGTTCCACAGAACCTTTGGGGAGAGTGGGGTGGAGAGTTGAGCTGGATTCAATTGTTTGCTGTTGTTTTCTTTTCTGTGTGTGTTTTTTTAATGCTTATAACTACACATTGAGTCTCCCTTATCCAGAATTCCAAAATCTGAAATATTCCAAAATCCAAAATGTCCACATGGGTGGCTGAATTAGTGACATCTTTGCTTTCTGATGGTTCAATGTACACAAACTTTGTTTCATGCCCAAAATTATTAAAAATATTGTGCTATGTGTATAAGGTGTATATGAAACATGAATGAATTTTGTGTTTAGACTTGGGTCCCATCTCCAAGAGATCTCATTATGTATATGCCAATATTCCAAAATCTGAAATATTCCATAATCCAAAATACATTTGGTCCCAAGCATTTTGGATAAGGGAGATTCAACCTGTATTTTAATTTTAATATATGTTGTTTTATTTTTGGTGCTTTGTTTTAATGGACTTGCATTTCATGGGGAGAGGTATAAGCTGTTTTGTGGGCTCCTGGTTTGCCAAATAAAATGCGGGGAAGAGAATAAATTAATTAGTAAGATGATGGGAGAGAATAACCCGAGGGACCTGAGCTATAGTGGGTATAGAATCATAAAATCATAGAGTTGGAAGAGACCACAAAGGCCATCTAGTCCAACCCCCTGCCACGCAGGAATACACAATCAAAGCACTCCCAACACATGACCATCCAAGCCTCTGTTTAAAAACCTCCAAAGAAGGAGACTCCACCACACTACGAGGCAGTGTATTCCACTTCCGAACAGCTCTTACTGTAAATGTCTATTGTGGGAAGTATATAAATGCTGAAGTGAACAGGGCTTCAGCATTTATATACTTCCCACAATAGACATTTTCTGTTTTAGACAAATGAAAGTTTGAATCCATTGGGTTAAACTGCCTTTCTTACTCAGCAGGTTTGGAAAGCCAGCCTTTTGTAGATAGAACATGATGTGTAATAATAGCTACACATGTAGCATATTTTTCTATCATGCCTTGTCCTTTCAAAGACCGCTAGATATTATTGTGGTATAGAGCCAGCATGGAATAGTGGTTTGAGTGTTGGACTATGACTCTGGAGATCAGGGTTCAAATTTTCACACGGCCATGAAAGCCTACTGGGTGACCTGAACAAGTCATACTTTTTCAGCCTCAGATGAGAAACCCCCTCTGAACAAATCTTGCCACGAAAACCCTGTAACAGGGTTGCCTTAGGGTTAGAAATGACTTGAAGGCACAAAACAACACAACAGTAGCAACAGACAGTAATAGCCAGAATTCTGCAAGTCATGAGTGTGTTCAAACTAGTTTAACTAAGTCATTTCAGAGATCTATAATACGGATTGATTCTGACTGCTCCACTTTAGACCTTCTGAGTCCTTTCTGAGGCTGTGGTTACTACTTATGCCTAGGGTATCTTAGTACCAATGGAGCCTCTCTCCTCTTCCCTGTTATCAGCCTACCCCCACCCCATGGTGCAAATTTAAGAAAAAGACTGTCAGGGGAGGGGTTGAGGTTGAAATCTCCCCTACTTTGTAGTGGACCTATTCTGAATAAGGCCCCATATGCAGAATTGGAATTTTAAAAAATAAAGTGAGTTTTAGCTCCAAAGTGCACAGTTAAAGTATCTGCTACATTGTAATGTAGCTACTAAACTGTAATTCAGGTTGACCCCTTTATCCACAGGGGATATGCTCTAAGACCTCGTGGATACCTGAAACCATGGATTATAGGGAAACCTGTTGTTTTCAATGAAACAAACACTGGAAATTGACCATAGAATCACATTGGAGGACCTAGAATTGCCTAGAGAGAACATATTTTTACAGACATGGGTAAGTGAAACCGTGGATACCAAGCCCATGGACACGAGGGTCAACCTGTATGCAGTTTAGCATGCTGCAACTCAAAGTGGTGTTCTGTGAACTAGTGCCAGTCTATGGACTTTATGACACTACACTGTTATAGTGCTATTATTCCACTTTAACTGCTCTGGCTACCTCCTGTGGAGTTCTGGGATTTGTACTTTAGTGAGGACTAAGAGCTCTCTGGCTGAGAGTGCTAATGCCCCTCCCCAAACTGCAAATCCCAGGATCCCACAGGAGGCAGCCAGAGCAGTTAAAGTGGAATAATAGCGCTATAACAGTGTAGTGTGATAATCTCATATGAGCCATTAGCTGCCAGTCCCTGGCAAGTTTCACTTGTAACCAATGGGCATAAATGTGGTGCTGGTCCCTGGCACACTGGGGGCAGGGGACTTACTAGTCCACTACATCAGATAGCTTGCAAAGCAGTGGTTTAGCTTTTCGGTTCTTCATCTGACTATATTTCATGGTCTGACCACATCTCTCTTTGTTCCTAGGGTTACTATGTGCGGGATGCCCTAGCAAAGAACATGTATAACCGGCTATTCAACTGGCTGATTAACAGGATTAATGAGAGCATCAAAGTGAGTGTGTATGGCGGCTCTATCCATCTGATTAAAGGCATTCTCTAAATCCCCTTAAGTACATTTGTACAGCTATAAACAAACAAGATTAGGTATTCCTGAGAAGGCTATTCAAGAAAGGATGTCTTGTTTCTATCATACTTAATAAGGGTGGATAAAAGAGTTTGTCCTATCTATTCCCATTTAAATGACTCTGAAGATTAAGAAATGTAAATGTTGTCAGGACATTGTGGCCCAATGAAACTGATAATCACCAGCTCTCTGTTTTCTTAGGTGACAACAACTGAGCGCAAGAAAGTGATGGGTGTTCTGGATATTTATGGCTTTGAGATTTTTCAAGTGAGTGGCAGACATTCTTCTTAATTTTCTTCTTAAGACAGAAGTTTGGTAAAGGTCTTGAAAACTGAGATAATGCTCACTCAGTCCTTTGGGGAATTTAAAATGTGATGTGTGCCCATTTTAAACTGAGGAAAATCTGAAAAATATTGAATTTATGATATTCAAAGACACTGTGGCGGGCGTCAGGGTTGGGGCCAGTTGGCTGAGATACAAGATTGATATTCATCTCACAAATATGAGACAATCCAAATACCTATATCCCTTAGCCCAGATGAAGGCAAACTTTGTCACTCCAGACTTCAGCTCCCACCAGCTTCACTCAGCATGGCCACTAGGAGTTCCAAAACATCTGGAGCAGTTCCCCACTACTGCTTTACCCAGCATGTCTTATTTCTCTTTGCTTCCTTCCTCTTTGCAGGACAATAGTTTTGAGCAGTTAATTATCAATTATTGTAATGAAAAGCTCCAGCAGATCTTCATCCTGCTGACCCTGAAGGAGGAGCAAGAGGAGTACATCCGGGAGGTAAATCCCACCCCCTCGCCCCCTGAGAAGCAGATTTAGTTCATATTCATTTTTTTGTGCAACAAAATAAAAATAGTGCATATCCAAATAACTACAAATGGACAGCTACTGAAAATATTAAGGATTTAGCATAAATCTAGAAAGGAGGCATGCATTTTACTGGATAATCTAAACATGGCATACTACTGTTTAAAAAGTAATTTGTATCTGCTCTACATATGCTAGGTCTGTCTATTAAATAATGAGACTGATACAATAGCCCATCTTTATTTATATGTATTACAATTCTAATGCTTGTCCCCTTCAATATACTCCCTGTTCACACTCGCATATTGATGCAATCTTGTTTTCCACTTGTTGAAGGCGTGGAGCAGATCAGTTTCTGTCAGCGGTGTCAACACATCTGCCATTTTCTTCGTACTGCATCAATTGACTCAAAACGTGTTTCTTTAAGCACCGATTTCACTTTAAGGAAAATAAAAAATTGCATGATGCCAAATCTGGCAAATATGGAGGCTGTTGAAGTGTAGTAATGTGTTTATTGGCCAAAAACTGCTTCACAGAATGTGCTGTGTGAGCAGGAACATTGTCTTGATGAAGAATGAAACCATTTCCCCACTGTTCTGGCCTTTTCCCCCCAACTCTTTCTCTCAGCTTTGTCAAAACTTCCTTATAATAATGCTGGTTCACTGTTCTGCCTTCTGGAATGCATTCTGCCAAAATTATGCCCTTGATGTAAAAAAAAAACAAAAAACCATAACTTTGAATGTGGACTTGCGTTGATGTTCTTGGTGATGATGGCGTTTTCCAGTGTATTAACTGTCATTTTGTCTCAGAATCATACTGGAAGATCCAGGTTTCATCACCAGTGATGCTTTTTTGAAAAGGTTTGGATCCACCTCAAGTTGCTGCAGACTGCCACGTTGCTCGACTTTTGAACTTAGCATTTTTCCAGCACACAACCAATAACACAGTGCTTTAAATGACAACTGAAATTTAACTAAACAGCTGAGAGTATTGATGTTTGTCATGTGGGTTCAGACATGTTCAAGGTCACACTCTCAAGTGTTCATAATCAGTTCTACTTGATTTGTCTGAAAGGTAGAAACACAGTCTCATTATTTAATAGACAGACCTTGTATACAAGTCTTGGAAAGAAAATTAGAGTCTTGGTTTGTATAATATACCAAGTTGTCAATGAATATACTTTCTTGCTCAGAACAGACCCTGATGATTTAGAAACAAAAGATAAGCCATTTCCTTGCTTACAAAAGATAAAGTCATCAATGGTTATTAGTCACAATGGCTATATGCTGTCTCCAAGATCAGATGCTGCATACCCCTGAATTACTGAAGAAAACCAGAAAGATACAGTTGACCCTCCACATTCACTGGAGTTAGGGCGTAGGATCCCCACAAAAGTGGGAAAACTGCAAATATCTCTAGTCCCTTCCCCCAAACCATATTAAACACACACAAAAAGTACAATCCACAGATCCAGCCCACCACGGATGCCTCTGAGGCAGTGGGGTTCCTTTGCAATGCAGAAGCAGGTGGCTGGTGAGGCTTGCCACTGCTTCTACTCCTGCCCTATGCCGTTTTCATTACGGGCTTCCAAGCCTTGTCACATGTTCGCAGTCTCTCTCAGTCTCACAAGGCTTGCAGTCCCTATCAAAATGGCATAGGGCAGCAGCAAATAATCAACGAATAATCAAGCCCTCGAAAGTTAAACCCACAAAAGTGGAGAGTTAACTGGGATTCTGGGGCATTTGGCTGATGACTATAGGACCAGATAGGCTTTTGTTCTGACCCAGCATGGCTTTTCATATGTTCATAAGAACCTCTTCCACACTGACCTGTGTCTTTCATGAAAGACGTGCTAGTGAGGCCAAGTGGTTTGCCTTTTTAAAAAATAGTTACACTTCATTGTTGTTGGTGTTATCAGTGCTGTTAGTCTTGGCACAATGGCCTTGGGCAAACTCTTTTAAACTTCCTACTTCCTATTTATGGTTCAAGTTCCTAGTTTGCAGACTTCCCTCTATATTTTTAATATATATCACTGCACTGTAAAAGCTAAACAGGGTCAGCTCTGGTTAGTACTTGCATGGGGGACCACCAACAAAGACCAGGTGCTGTAAGCTACAGTTCAGAGGAAAGAATTGGCAAAACCACCTCTGAGTATTCTTTCTCTAAGTAAACCCTGTGAAATTCATGCAATTGCCATAAGTTGACAGGCAACTTGAGGGCACACACACGCTGAAGTGAGAACTTAGAGCCAGCCGAGCAAGCTGTGTTTAGCTTGTATTGTTTCCCCTCTGACACTTCCATGTGGGTGGTACATTCTGTGATACATCTAGATAAGACCCAGACTTAGAGGTCTTCGCTGCATGGACTTTCAGACAGCCATGTATATTACTTATAGAATGTATATAGAATGTATATTGTGAAGCATACAACTAATATTTCTCTTCCACTGTCCTGGGCATCATTCCATGTTTTATAACTGCTATGTTGCAGCAGAAGTGTTTAACAGAGTTTTTTAAAATGCAGTCTATGGCTACATGTATGTTGCTTAAACCATAGCTACCTCATGCCTACAGCAATAAAACAGAGTTGGGTGTCCTAATATTTAAACACATTTACTTCAGAATGAGCAAGTTGGAGAATAGGATATGTTTTCAAAGTGAAAAATGTTAAATGGAGTATCAGTATCTAAGTATATAACCAACTGCCTACTCTGACTGTAATTAAAAAACAATAATAACAACAAGAAAGAAAAATACTGTGCTATGCAGTCTTGGCTCCACTATGCCCGTGACCATGCCAGTCTGGGCATTGATGCCAAGGCTGTTTGCCATTCTCAGAGTGGTAATTTGGAGCCCCCCCTCACCGGACCACAGGCTCCAGCCATAGAGTGCATTTACACAGTAGAAAGAATGCAGTTTGACACCACTTTAAGTGCTACAGCTCCATCCTATGGAGTCCTGGGATTTGTACTTTAACAAGGTCTTCAGCCTTCTCTGCCAAAGAGTGCTAATGCCTCACATAACTACAAATCCCAGGATTCTGTAGGATGGAACTATCACAGTTAAAGTCATGTCAAACTGCATTATTTCTACAGCGCAGATGCACTCTTAGTTGTATCACTGGGTGTGTTTGTTGTTGGTCAGGCAGGATTTTAAATGCAACAGAGCCTTTTGAAATGCAACAGAGAAAGCCAGTTTGTGAGTTTTCTTTCCATTGATGATCTAATGTTCTTTCTCTTCTTCAGGGCATTACTTGGACTTCTGTGGAGTTTTTTGATAACAGCATCATCTGTAACTTGATAGAAGATGTAAGTTGCTTTCAGAACAATGGTGGATAAACTGGAGGGAATTCATATTCCCCCACATACCTCTTATATAGTCATTCTTTTCTTCCAGTGTTTATGTGGATGTCAGATCCAATGGAATGTCCAGTTAGGGTGTTGGGCTGGGGACTTGGGAGGCCTTGGGAAGAAATTGCCCTGGGTCCTAAGGTATGTTAAGTTTTAAAAAAAATAAAAAGTGAAATACACTAAAAAAAAATACAATGATTAAGAAAAAAGATATAAAACTAAACTACAATAAAATAAAAATTAAAAAGTGCAGAACAAAGATAAGCAAAGAAAAAGAAATGAGTAGAGTAGAAAAAAAGAAGAAAGTTACTTCCGATCTTCCTTTCAATGGTTATACAGGTCGACCCAAGTACCCATGGATTCTGTATCCACGGCTTCACTTATCCACATCTGAAAATATATGTTTTTCTAGGCATTTCTATGTCCTCTAATGTGATGCTATGGTCGACTTCCAGCTTCCTTCTCATTCAAAATGATAGGGTTCCCTATTTATCACCAATTTCAGGTATCCACGG
Source organism: Gambelia wislizenii (assembly GCA_030847615.1). Taxonomy (NCBI): domain Eukaryota; kingdom Metazoa; phylum Chordata; class Lepidosauria; order Squamata; family Crotaphytidae; genus Gambelia; species Gambelia wislizenii. The sequence goes on along the minus strand of JAUMIR010000002.1, from coordinate 241,272,218 downwards.
GGGGTCTTGGAATGTATCCCCTGTGGATACAGGGGTCAAACTGTATATACATATAATTATTCCTGCTTATCTCTCCAAAATTACAACATATTCACTTCTTTTTAAAATGTTTTATTTTTATTGGAAACTTCTTAAAACAGAACATCAAGAATGACAGCTTGTGGGTATAGCAAGTAAGTCGCTGACACATAGATGTTACAAATGTCCTTTTAAGATTTTTCCAAAGTCCAGCTGGTCAGGAGTATCTTCGAAGGTTCTGTTATAAGATCTAGTCAGTGTAATTACATTATCAGTAAGTGTTTTCAAAAAATTTAGCAATGTAATGGGATTACATATTCCCTTTAAACTGAGTCAAATGGGGGAGGGAGACAGTATTCTGGAAGGCAAAAGGGCTGGAGAAAATAGTCAAACTGTCATAGAGGGAACAAGGCAAACAGCGCAGGGACCCAACAGTGGGAGGCAAAAAAACTTGCACAGGGAGCAAGTAAAGGGAACACATGGTCTCAGATGTCTCTACACTAATGCACAGAGCATGGGAAATAAGCAAGATGAACTAGAACTCCTTGCACTACAAAACAAATATGATATAATAGGCGTTACTGAAACCTGGTGGGACGAGTCTCATGATTGGAATGTAGGAATAGAGGGGTATAACCTTTATAGGAGAAACAGGCCAAACAGGAAAGGAGGAGGAATAGCATTATATGTCAGGGATATTTACACCAGTGAAGTGATCCATGACATCAATACTGGAAGCCAGGTGGAGAGCATCTGGATAAAAATTAAAGGGGAGGGAAACAACAGGGATGTTATTGTGGGACTCTACTACAGACCCCCAAATCAGACGGAGGAATTGGATGTTGCCTTTCTAGAACAGATGAACATACATGCAGAAAGGAGAGATGTAGTAGTGATGGGTGACTTCAACTATCCTGATATTTGCTGGCAATCTAACTCAGCCAAAACTACAAGGTCTAGCAAATTCCTTACATGCCTGGAAGACAATTTCATGGTCCAAAAGGTGGAAGAGGCAACAAGGGGGTCAGCTATTTTAGATCTGATCCTAACCAACAGAGACGACCTTGTTAATGGGGTGCAAGTGGTGGGATCCTTAGGTGAGAGTGATCATGTTCTCCTGGAGTTTGTTATACAATGGAAAGGAGAAGCCAGGCATAGTCAGACACGCATTCTTGACTTTAGGAGAGCTGATTTCAATAAACTCAGGGAAATACTGGGGATGATCCCATGGTCAAGAATACTAAAAGAGAAGGGACCTCAAGACGGTTTTGACTTTCTCAAAAGGGAGATACTGAAGGCACAATTTCAAACAGTACCATTGAGGAAGAAAAATGGGAGGTGTCTCAAGAAACCAGGATGGATGACTAAAGAACTTTCAATGGAGCTAAGTTTTAAACGGAACATGTATAGGAAATGGAAAAGGGGGGAAATCACCAAAGAAGAATTCAAACAGATAGCGAACACGTGTAGGAGTAAAGTCAGAAAAGCTAAAGTGCAGAATGAGCTCAGGCTTGCTAGGGAGGTTAAGAACAATAAAAAGGGTTTTTTTGGGTATGTCCGCAGCAAAAGGAGGAAGAAGGAAATGATAGGGCCACTACGTGGAGAAGATGGCAAAATGCTAACAGGGGACAGAGAAAAGGCAGAATTACTCAACACCTTCTTTGCCTCAGTGTTTTCAGAAAAGGAAAAGGAGGACCAACCTGAGGAAAATGGAACAGAGGACACAATAGGGGAAATCCAGCTGAAAATAAGTAAAGAGGTGGTACAGGAATACCTTCTTAATCTAAATGAATTTAAATCTCCAGGACCAGATGAACTACATCCAAGAGTATTAAAAGAGCTGGCAAATATAATCTCAGAGCCATTGGCAATAATATTTGAGAACTCCTGGAGAACAGGAGAAGTCCCAGCAGACTGGAGGAGGGCAAACGTTGTTCCCATCTTCAAAAAGGGGAAAAAAGAGGATCCCAACAACTATCGTCCAGTTAGTCTGACATCAATACCAGGGAAGATTCTAGAACAGATCATTAAACAGAGAGTCTGTGAACATTTAGAAGGCAATGCCATAATCACAAAAAGTCAGCATGGGTTTCAGAGAAACAAGTCATGCCAGACTAATCTGATCTCTTTTTTTGATAAAGTTACCAGCTTGGTAGATGAAGGGAATGCTGTGGACATTGCATACCTTGATTTCAGTAGAGCCTTTGACAAGGTTCCCCATGACATTCTTGCAAACAAGCTTGTAGAATGTGGGCTAGACAAGTTAACTGTTCAATGGATTTGTAATTGGTTGACCGGCCGAACCCAAAGGGTGCTCAGCAGTGGCTCCTCTTCGTCTTGGAAAGATGTGACCAGTGGGGTGCCACAGGGTTCTGTCCTGGGCCCAGTGCTATTCAACATCTTTATCAATGACTTAGATGAGGGAATTAGGGGCATACTTATCAAATTTGCAGATGACACCAAATTGGGAGGAGTAGCTAATACCCTAGAGGACAGGATCAAAATTCAGAATGACCTGGATAGACTGGAGAGCTGGGCCAAAGCTAACAGAATGAAATTCAATACGGAGAAATGTAAAGTACTGCATTTAGGGCGGAAAAATGAAATGCATAAATATAGGATGGGAGAGACCTGGCTGAATGAGACTATGTGCGAAAGGGATCTAGGAGTCCTAGTAGACCACAAGTTGAACATGAGCCAACAGTGTGATGCGGCAGCTAAAAAGGCCAATGCAATTTTGGGCTGTATCAATAGAAGTATAGTGTCTAGATCAAGGGAAGTAATAGTGCCACTCTATTCTGCCTTGGTCAGACCTCACTTAGAATACTGTGTCCAGTTCTGGGCACCACAATTCAGAAAGGATATTGACAAATTGGAGCGTGTCCAGAGAAGGGCAACTAAAATGGTGAAAGGTCTGGAAACAATGCCTTATGAGGAGAGACTTAGGGAGCTGGGTATGTTTAGCCTGGAAAAAAGACGGTTTAGAGGCGATATGATAGCCCTGTTTAAGTATTTGAAGGGATGTCACGCTGAGGATGGAGCAGGCTTGTTTTCTGCTGCTCCAGAGACTGGAACACGGAGCAATGGGTGCAAGCTCCAGGAACAGAGATTCCACCTCAACATGAGGAGGAACTTTTTGACAGTCAGAGCTGTTCGGCAGTGGAACACACTCCCTCGGAGCGTGGTGGGGTCTCCTTCCTTGGAGGTCTTTAAACAGAGGCTGGATGGCCATCTGTCGGGGATGCTTTGATTGTGATTTCCTGCGTGGCAGGGGGTTGGACTGGATGGCCCTCGTGGTCTCTTCCAACTCTGCAATTCTATGATTCTATGATTCTTTCAATAGCCTGTTCTTTCTAGTCATCAAAAGCAAAAGTTACCAAGTCATTTTCTTTTTTTCTGCAAAAACTCTATAAGGGGTTTCTAGTCTTTTAGAAATGTCATTAATGACCTTTCTCTAACCAAACCAGACAATTTGTCCATTTCTGCTACATCTGTCAGTTTCAACAACCATTCCTCCATAGCGGGTAGTAGTGCTGGATTCTTCCATCGTTGTACATACAGCGGTCTTGCTACTGCAATCATATATTGAAGTAATCTTCCAGGGACATGGAAGAAAAGTTTACAGTCACCTGTGGCTAAATGCTCTGCTGCACTACCCAATATCATATGTGTTTCAGCCCACTGAGGACTTTGTAGGTTATGGCAGCACTCAAGCCTTATCTCAAGCCTAATAGTGAAAAATGATAACTGTGAAGAAAAATACTTGTGGCAGTCTGCATTCTGCCTTCTCCTCTTCCTCACCCTGCCCTTTCAAATCAGCAGGTGCAACAAGAACTGGGTTGTAATTTCTCCTTCTTTGCACAGAACACAGGTGGGATCTTGGCCGTGCTGGATGAGGAATGCCTTCGCCCAGGGAAGGTGAACGAAGCTACATTCCTCAACAAACTCAATGTCACATTTAAGGATCACCAACGCTATGAGAGCAGATTTACCCAGAATGCCAAGCATATAATGGATGCCAGTTTATCTGCAAACTGCTTTCGTATTCACCATTACGCCGGCAAGGTAAATGGTCCTGTGAGACTTTCAGCAGGAACTGGGAGGTAACAAAGTGCCATTCTATGAGTGAAGTGGGTTACAGTGGTGTTTCCAAAAGTCAAACATATTTCAGAGGCATTGTTGTTTGAGTTGCTTAGGGGAACTGCCTATCGTACAACAGCTAGGGCCACTGCCCATACTGGCTGCAGTATTCTGGGAGTCGTAATATAGAAAATCTTTTCCAGACTCTGGGCCTAGGGCAAATAGAGAAGCATCCTAGAATGGTGGGGTTCTCTTCTCACAAAGATTCACCAGACTTTGAGTTTTGATGATCCAAGGTATTTTGGTGCCTGAAGTGGAAAATTGAAATACTGTCCTTCCATCTTTATTGTAAAACAACAACAACAAACAACACAATGGACAGCTTAGGGTTGTTTTTTCATGGTGCCCTGAAATCTGCTGACTGGGATTGAGTCTTTTTTAACTCCAAGAGCTTTCAGTTGCTAAGATCTGTTGAGACTATAAGGTACCTATTAATTCATATATTATTCAAGACTAAGTTCCTCTGTGAATTCTATTTATATGCTCCCAGTTCCATTAAGACAGTGCAGCACAAAATGTAGTGGTAAATTTCCATTCCCTGAGTAAAAGCAGAGACAGGTTATCCTATTGGAAAATTGCAGCCTTTAAATGCCTTTAACAGGATTCTAGCAAAGTTAAGTTTCAGGAAGTCACTTGGGAACAGTGAACAAATTGATTTGTGGGCCAAAATATTTGGATTCTTTCTTTAAGGTCTCTTTCACATTCTGCTTGAGCCTTCTCTTTTTTCTGCCTTCCCTACACATCAGTAGATGAAGCACAAAAAGTGGGTTTGAGATTTACTTATCCACTGAACCTCCTCCATTTTAGGTGACTTACAATGTGGCTGGATTCATAGAAAAGAACAACGACCTGCTCTTTAGAGACCTGTCACAGGCCATGTGGAAGGCCAAGCATGTGCTGTTGCGCAGCCTCTTCCCTGAAGGGGACCCCAAAAAAACCTCACTCAAACGTCCACCCACTGCTGGTTCCCAGTTCAGAGCTTCTGTAATGACCCTTATGAAGAACCTCTACTCCAAGAAACCTAATTATATCAGGTAGTGTGTATATGTGTGAGGAGATGAGGAGAGATCTGGTCTCTATTGGAATTATATTACCCTGGACCAGTCTGCTGCAAGGGATGTGGGAGACTAGCAATCTTACTTTATATGGCTATTTTTTTATTCCCTTTTCTGCCAGGTGCATCAGGCCCAATGACATCCAAAAGCCTGCTGTATTCACAGATGCATTGGTTCGGGCACAGGTACGCTACCTTGGCCTGTTGGAGAATGTGCGTGTTCGTCGGGCTGGCTATGCCTATCGACAAGCCTATGAGCCATGTCTAGAGCGTTACAAGATGCTAAGCAAGGAGACCTGGCCGCAGTGGAAAGGAAGTGCAAAGTAAGTGTAGAGGAAAAACCATTCCTTGAGGACTCAAAGAGTTTATTTAATGATGTAGCGCCAACTGGACTCTTTCCTGGAAGCCCAGTGTCCACCTTAAACAAGCAATTAAATCAACCTTATATAGAATTCTTACAAAAATATAGAGTGGCAGCCATGCTGTACCCTCCAACATTTCAGAGAGGAAAACTGGGATGCTTGTGGCCAAGGAACATCAGAGTGTGGTCAAAATAGCAAAAGTTATTAATGAGGGAGAACAAACAAGCTAGGAGAGGCTGCAGCAGTTTGCTTCTGCCTGATGACTTTTTCAAATGGGGCCAAATGCCCTGTTCCTGCCCCACAAGCCCCAATCCCATTCCTGTCATGGAATAAAGGGAAAATGTTCAAACACTTACCTTTATTCCATGGCAGGAACGTCCTCCCTGTCCCCAAGCTGGCCGGCCATAAATGTAGCCGTCGTAAGGCTGCCTTTACAACTGGGAACTGAAATCTCACAAGAGAACGGGCAGGAGGGAAATTTAAAAATATCCCCCAACTGTCAAAATGCTACACCAAGCACAAAAGCACATACAAAAAACCCCCGACAACAAGTAATCCATGGAGCGGGGATGGGTGCCACTTACCTGGGTGTCCTGTTCCTGCCTGGAAGTGTCCAGAACGGACCTCCACCCCCACAGCTGTCATTGCGGGAGAGGAACAGGACACCTTTCGGACCACCCATTATTCTGTTACTACAACCGAATGGGTGGTCCAAAAACAATGTTTCCCATGATGAAAATATCATGGGGAAATGCAGAATGAGGACGGGGGAGACACAGAAAAGGGTCAACATCTGAAAAGAAGACTTTTTCCCAACCCTGTTCCATGTCTCCCATGGAATAAATACCCCATCTGAAAATCTCCTGACCCTCCTGGGAAGGGCAAGATTCCACCTCTCCTCCCCCTGAGTTAATCGACTGCAAACTACTTTTGCATTTTGAACTCAATTTGTGGCAGGGAAAGGAGGAGGAGGAGAGAGAAACGGGGACATTTTAAAAGCAGCTGAAAAAGTGGGACAACAGAGGATGAAACGGGACTGTCTCTGCCAAATCGGGAAAGTTGGAGGGTAGGCAATGGATCAAGCAAAAAGCCATGATAATCATATAAACATATGAGCAAGCATTATTTCCAAACTATGCATGTCACACTTGTTGTTTGTTATATCACACTGGAGTTCTAGCTGGTATCCTTAAAAAGCAGAATATCTCAATATGTTTAAGGACATGGCTCAGAATGCCGTATACATGTTGGACTTGAACTATTTAAAAGCGTACAATCTATTCTTTGGAGATTTTCACATGGGCTATATATCCCGTGGCAAGAACAGAACAGGGTCAGGAAAGGTTTTCCCTTTCGGACGACATTGGCCCCGTTCTGTCCTGCATCCATCCTGCTCCCGTGACTGTCCCGGAACAATGTAATCATGATTTTTCATCGTGAATAGACCTCCCATTCCGTCGCTATCACGCAATCATGGGTGTGCGAACAGGAGCCCCATTCCTGTTCCAAAATGACAGCCGCGGAGGGGAGGTCCGTTCCAAGCACTTCCTGATACGATCTGGACATCCAGGTAAGTGGCACCCTTTATTTTACCCTCCCTGTTTTGATTGTGTGATTTAAAGTGTGTTTTTGTGCTTGTTGAACTGATTTTATGTTTGGGGGAGTTTTATTTTTTAAATTTACTGCCCAGCCATTATCACGTGATAATGTGATAATGTTTCAGACAGCCGGTCGTAAATGCAGCCTTACAACAGCTGCATTTATGGCCAGCCAGCAAGGGGATGGGGAGCCCGTTCCTGCTGGGGAATTAAGGTAAGTGTGTGAAAGGTTTATGTTATTCCATGGTAGGAACGGGAGAGGAGGTGGCAGAGCAGTAACGGGGCATTTTGGCCCTGTGTGAAAATATCCTTTGTCTAGGCAAGACTTTTTCTTCAGCCTCAATCTACCTTACGTAGGCCTTATGGTCACTGTCTGACCTTTCCTTTACATAGCACAGAGTAGGTGTGATGTTCTAAAAGCGGTGAAGACTGGTGTTGACATTCAGATATCAGCAGAATGCCTGGGTGCTAGTAGTATCCAATCAGTTAGTAATACTAGGTTTGGTGGATGGGCTTAGGCAGGAGAGAAGGACCTGTGATCATAAAACCTGTAGAGGTCCCCATGGGGTCCTCTAAGTCCCTTCACAGAGCCCCTCCCCACCCCAGGTAGCTGAGAGAGGAGTCCCCACTGTCTTTGATTGCTAGTAGCAAGTGGGAAGAGAGAAACTGGCAGGGCTCACAAATCTATAAGTATAGAATCATAGAATCATAGAATCATAGAATTGCAGAGTTGGAAGAGACCACGAGGGCCATCCAGTCCAACCCCCTGCCACGCAGGAAATCACAATCAAAGCATCCCCGACAGATGGCCATCCAGCCTCTGTTTAAAGACCTCCAAGGAAGGAGACCCCACCACGCTCCGAGGGAGTGTGTTCCACTGCCGAACAGCTCTGACTGTCAAAAAGTTCCTCCTCATGTTGAGGTGGAATCTCTGTTCCTGGAGCTTGCACCCATTGCTCCGTGTTCCAGTCTCTGGAGCAGCAGAAAACAAGCCTGCTCCATCCTCAGCGTGACATCCCTTCAAATACTTAAACAGGGCTATCATATCGCCTCTAAACCGTCTTTTTTCCAGGCTAAACATACCCAGCTCCCTAAGTCTCTCCTCATAAGGCATTGTTTCCAGACCTTTCACCATTTTAGTTGCCCTTCTCTGGACACGCTCCAATTTGTCAATATCCTTTCTGAATTGTGGTGCCCAGAACTGGACACAGTATTCTAAGTGAGGTCTGACCAAGGCAGAATAGAGTGGCACTATTACTTCCCTTGATCTAGACACTATACTTCTATTGATACAGCCCAAAATTGCATTGGCCTTTTTAGCTGCCGCATCACACTGTTGCGTAAGGCTCTGAGTGATACAAGATGCTCTGCCACAGTGGAAAGGGATGTACCTTTGGCAACAGAACCACTCAGGAATATCTCTTTAGGTCTCTTCCCTGAACTGTAGATAGAAGGCAATCTCTGGCCCTCTTGCTTATGAATATATAAAGAAAAACACATTTTCTTCCCAGTTGCTTGTTTAGTGAGAAGCAAACCTGCTCCAACATTCCAGCCATCTGGTAAATATATGTCAAAAGATACTGGGATGACTGACGTGCCCTTTGCATTTGTTTTTAAAATATTAGGTCAAGATGCTACGCATTTTCAGTGTGTAAATATATGCAAGCATAGTTCTGCTGGGCCCCACACTTGTGGATCCAATTATGCAGTGGACACCACAACTTGAGCTCACAAATTGCACAGCTGTGGATTAATTCCCCACCCACATGGTCAAAACTGAGAGGGAAGGGGCTGCGTTTATGCTGGCAAATGATTGGCTGCACTAGGGCCCACACTTAGGTAACATCTGAGACGTTAAAAATGTGTTTACATATCTATTTTTTTTTTACACTGGCATAGTGATGCAACAGGATTCAGGCCTCAAAGTTATTATGATTATTTCATAATCTATATTAAGTATAGAAAAATGTGTAGTTTATTTATTTAATGTATATCCCGCCTTTCTTCCAAATGGGGCGCAAAGCATCCTTCCAGAGTGTATATAGTTTCTCCTATGCAGAAGCATTCTAGATGCAGGATTGTTATCCATACAATTGGGAGCCCATTTGCTGGTGGAGAACTACAGGGTTGGCTTCCTTTGGGCACATGGATGAATCCCAGTCAGGTTACCCTCCATACCAATTATTACCAGTGCAGTGTTGATTGTGCTGGTAATACAGTCAGACCCACATACGGTATCTATGGAACCAATAGCCATAGTTTCAGTTATCTGTGGGACACAAAACAGGAAGATGTACCATAGAGTCATCCTAGAAAATGCCTAGAGAGGCATCCTTTCTAGACATATTCTAGGTCTTCCAAGGCAACTCTATGGTATTTTTTTACTGGAAGTCCATTACTTTTAATAGGCTTAGCTGTTATCCATGGGTTCTGGTATCCACTGTAAGTCTGGGAACCGAACCCCCATGGATACAGGCATCGGACTGTAATCAGACTAGATGATTTCTGATCACTTTTCCATCATACTCTTCCTCATGCAGGGATGGTGTTCACACTCTTTTGAGCAGTTTGGCCATCGACCCCAAGGAGCTGGCATACGGACACAAAAAGATCTTCATCCGAACACCAAGCACAGTAAGCTAATGGTGTTAGTGTGGGCGGGGGGGGGGAACCAAGAGGAAAGGCCTTGTCAACTGGTTCTCCAAGAATGAAGAGAAAGAAACATATCACTTCTAGGACTGCGCCAAATATTATCTGGTTGAAAGTAGCAATTTGAATGAGGTGGAGCTGATATTCATGTCTCCCACTCCCACCTCTTTTTTTTTCAGTAGGAAGTATTAGAATCTGTACATCTAGTCTTAACAGTAAATAATGGTAACTTATACATGTAGAATTCAAAGACATAGCTGTGTTAATCTGAAATATCAGTAAGCAAAGGGATCTTGTAGCACCTTTGAGACTAAGGAGATTTTCAGAAAGGGTCCATATATAGTGTCCCCGTCTTGCTAGCTATTTCCTGCCCCACTCCCATCCCTGTTGCACTAAATTGACAGCTACCTCTGGAGCACAACAGAAATGGCTTCCCTCCTGTCCAGCATTCCAGGAAATGAATGGAGCTCTCACCAAGCCCCATTCACTCCCTTATTTGAAATCCCAGGCCGTTCTCGTGAGAGAACGAGCGCATAGGAAAATTTTTTTCAAGGTAAAAGAAAGAAAGAAAAGTGACAGCAAGCACAAAAACAAAGTTAAAAAAAATACAAGTAACATTGGGAGGGAGGGAGAAAAAAAGGGTGTCACTTACCTGGATGTCCCAATCGCACCTGGAAGTCTTCGGCAGAGACCTCCCACCATGGCTGGCATCACACCACAGACACAGGGTGCCAGTTCACAAGCCTGTGATGTCCATAACAGAGATGGAACGGGCGATCTATTGACGGCTTAAGCTGTCAATAAAAAAAATGCAGACGGAACTGTGGGGGCAGGGGAGCAGGATGAGACAGGGATGACTTTGGCAAACTCCTATCGTTCCTCTCGTGAATTTTTTAGGTCGTCTGATAAGCTCCTAGTGACAGAGACAAATTTGTACTTCCAATTCAATAATTCGAATTGGTTGTTCAGATAGGCTGTTATGCACATTTTTGCATATTTTTTTTAAAAAAAGATCACGAGAAACAGCAAAAGCTGTTATTGTGAACTGTGTGGAGTTTTCAGCCCCCCTACTTCTTAATATCCCAGCAAGAGCTCATCTGTACAAAAGGTATTCTGCCAGTATTCCTTGATTTTTTTTCCCATCATTTAAACAACCCCTTGGTGTGGGAACTTGAAGATAAGAAATCCACAAGGTCATGTTTATAGGTCCATGTTCAGTAGAAGTTTAAAGACATACCAATAATAGAGTGAAACTTGATCAGGGAGAATTTTCTGTGTGCTCAGATCTGACCTCTTATTGCTGGCTTTTCAACTTTTCCTGTACAGCTTTTTGAACTGGAGAGCAGACGACAACAGCGAGTGGAGGAGCTGGCTGCCCTCATCCAAGCGACTTTTCGGGCATGGAAATGCCGCAAGCATTATCAACAAATGCGCAAAAGCCAAATCGTTATCTCTGCCTGGTTCCGGGGCCACACAGTAAGATGCAGATAAAACCCCATATTTGATTCTTGGTTTTAGATTTTGTTCTCTTTGTTCTCTATGGATGTTACAGAAGTGGTCAGTGGTGTGACAATTTAAAATATTCGTCTAGCACACATCTGCATGGAGAGCAGGTCTCACTATTGGTTATACAGTATTCAGCTGGTTTATGCATCCCTTATGATTTGCCCTTTTAGTTCCCAGGGGTGTGTACCAGCCAACCACAAAATGTGGTGGTGGTGGTGGGGGGGAATGATTTGCTTCCCCTTATACTCCTCCATGGTGGTGGTGGTTTCTTTTTTTGCAATTTTGTATGAAAAGTCTATATGTAAAAGTTGATATTTTCCTAGGCTAGGTACCTGCACAATTTCAGGACAGGTGCTCATGGTAGGGAGTAATGATGAGGGGAAACAGCTTGAGGCTGTTTTGTTTTCTTATCAGTTTGCATAAGCGTCCAAGAAAGCGGAAAAGAAATGAGTGTGAGTGATGGATGCAGTACATACAGTGGCAGAGGCAAAAAGACATGAACGTTCAAGCAAGCATTCACTGTTATACTCTCCTAATGCCTGTGGAGTCCACCTAAACAATTTTAAAATTCCTGCTCATGGGAGAGAGAGCCAGCAAAAAGCATTGGGCACTGGATCAACCATGTGATATATTACTTAAGCATTAGAATTGGAGAACCCGAGTAAAACTATTAACAAAGTCATTTTACTACTAATGCCATATACTATTACTCAAATTTAGAGCTGCTAATCACAATACAACACCCACTTCACCCCTTCGCCATTCTTGGTGTTTTCCTTATATGAAAAGCCTGGGGGAGAAATATATCAATTTTTGGCACACTGTCTTGTTTCTCTGTCCATCTGAATCAAAACTGCTAACAAATCTTCTGGAGTGTTCAGATTGCAATTTGGCCTACTTTAGCAGAGACTGGGTTTCTCTCTGACATCTCCTGAATCTGTGCAAATTAACCTGAGAGACTTTTTTTTTTTTACATTCCAAGCACCCCACTGCTATTTGCTGTACTGAAACATCTACAAAACATACTTAAATTGAGGAGGGCAACCAGGATGGTGGGAGGCCTGGAAGCCATGCCCGATGAGGAGTGGCTTAGGGAGCTGGGTATGTTTAGCCTTGAGAAGAGAAGGTTAAGAGGGACATGATGGCCATGTTTAAATATTTGAAGGGATGTCATACTGAATATGGAGCAAGCTTGTTTTCTGCTGCTCCTGAGACTAGGGATTTGTCTACATAAAGTGGGGGGGGAAACAGACTGTAGTAATAGCAAGTTGTATAGTATCCATAGTATAGCAAGTTGCAGTAGTTTCGACCTGTCTTAATGGTATTATAGACACCATAAACTTCACATGCCTGTTTATCACCATAGTGATCACTCACTAAAGTGAAAAATCCAACATGGTGGCAGTGGGCACCTACCCTGTAATCCAGTCCCAGCCCCTGCGCTCATCCAGCCAATCAGGTTTGCACCATGTCCTGCCTGGGTAAGTGATTCATGTCGAATCACTTGTCTTAACAAGTAAAAATGCTCATATCACTGGAGTTTAAAAAAAACAACAACAGAAAAAGCCACAAATGCTTTTCTTGCATACTTTTCCCTCTTTTTGGCCCCCCTCCTTCATAATATGACAAAACAATGTGGGATCCCATTAAGGCAGCTCGTTTTCTGAGCAAATTCTGTGAGGGGTATTTTCACTGTGTGAACAACCCCTAGGACATGGAGCAATGGACTCAAACTACAGGAAAAGAGATTCCACTTAAACATCAGGAAGAACTTCCTGATGGCAAGAGCTGTTTGGCAGTGGAAGGCGCTGCCTGGGAGTGTGGTGGAGTCTCCTTCTTTGGAGGTTTTTAAATAGAGGCTGGATGGCCGTCTGTCGGGAATGATTTGATTGTGTATTCCTGCATGGCAGGGGGTTGGACTGGATGGCTCTTGAGGTCTCTTCCAACTCTATGGTTCTATGATTCTAGATACAAGAGCCTTATCCTCTTTCACACTAGCTGCAAAATCATAGCATTGCCCTCACAGCTGCATTTGCTCTTTATGCTGATTCACTGAGGTCTTACTTGCCTGTGGTCTACTCACTGCTAAAGTGACCATTTTCTTTTACAGCAAAAGAAGAAATATGCAAAGGTGAAAACATCAGCACTTCTTATCCAGGCTTATATAAGAGGCTGGAAGGTGAGGGACGTTTCCTGATGATCAGTACAAAGTTAGCACATGTAGTTCAAAAACAAACATGCCTTCAAAATTTCTTAATTTGCTTTGACCATTCTGTTAAATCTTAGGGCTCACCCAGACTGACAGAAAAGTCCCAGATTTTATTCCTGTTCTTTCCAATTTTATAGTAGGTTAAAATAAACTGACTTGCGGAGCTGGGATAAACAGTCTTTGATCGTACTGGGAGCAAACAGAAAATATTCTGTTTTAAACAAAATGTGTATGGAACACTGAAATAAAATCAGAAAGAACAGGAACAAAATCTAGGACTTCTGGTCTTTTTAATTTTTCTGGATGCACCCATAATCACCTATTTATGTGACAAAATCTTCTAAGATAAACATTCCTCAGTGTCCAGTCATTTGGGGTGTTTATGTCAGTTCCAGTCAGTGTAACAATTGCTAACAGAGGCTAAGATGCTAAACAGCCAGAGAAGGCTGAATGAGTAAGTTTATACACTGATGCTTGAATTTTGACCCCTTATTATTTTAAAACCTTGACGTGCACATGTGTTTATGCTGCACAAGTGTGTCAAACGTTGCAGTATTTCTGGGCAGAACCATATGTGGCCTAGATGTTTTCTTTGATGAGCTAGTAAAGGAAATGATCGTCCATCATGACTGCTCCCTCTTCTGTCTGTTATATGGGGAAGAGTTCCTGCACTAATTGCTGTTGATCAGAAGTGAAATACAAAAATGCATTGGGGACTTAGTTTTCTGAGCAGAAAATCTGCTTGAGAGAAGGGAGTCGTTTCCAATCACAAGGTGAAATCGTGTAACTCAGTTATGCAGCCTGGCGAGTCAAGTCTAAACGCTATTTTATGAGCCTTATCACACTGTTACAGCACTATTATTTCACTTTAACTGCTCTGGCTGCCCCCTGTGGAATCCTGGGATTTGCAGTTTAGGGAGGGGCATTTAGCATTCTCATCCAGAGAGTCCTTAGGTCTCACTAAACTACAAACCCCAGAATTACACAGTAGGTGGCCATAGAAGTTAAAGTAGAATGATAGTGCTATAACAGTTTAGTGCAACTAGAATTGAGGCATTGAATCAACATGTGTAGCAGTGTCAGTGAATCAGTGGGCCTGCTTTAATAGTCCGTTTTTATGCAGAAGTCCCCTGCACCAGTGATACTGTGCAGGTGTGACTCCAACAGTGCCACTGGCTTGCTGGTGCAAAGGCTCAAAACACAGCAGGGTGGGGCGTGTGGGAGGAGATAGCTTTAGTTGGCATCCTAAACTCTTAGATGTTGGGTTCACCCCCAACAAACATTGCATTATGCTAGTAAGAGAGTTGCTGTAAGTTAAGATACTCCAGCTGTAGTTAATGGAGAATCAGAAACCACTGTTCCCCTGCCTCCTTAGCTCTGGGTTTCACTGCATGAGGGGTAAAAATCCAGATGTGATTTGAACTACTTTGGCCCAGAGCTGCAGCACATGAAATTTGGACTACTCTGGCCCAGATGTCAGCACCATATTTGCCAAAGCCCAAATCTGCATTGGGTTTTTACTTGGCTTCCTGTTATTCATGCTTGACTCTGAGCTCTGGGAAACTCAAAGTTCCAGCAGTAGCCGCTCTCTCTGAAGTCAGAATGGGTGGCTGGACTCATGATGGCAGGGCAGGTGCCTGTTCTGGTGTCAGGCAGAGAGGCTACCACTGGTGCTTTGGTTTTCCCAGAGCTCAGAGGGGTGATTGTGCACTGGAAAGCAAGGCCCTGGCAGTAGCTGCTCTCTCTGAAGCCAGGACAACAGCAGGGCTCACCGGGCATTCTGACCTCAGAGAGCGCGACTACTGCTGAGGCCCCGCTTTGGAATCAGAAGTGGCATCAAAGAAGGGCAAAAATGGTGGCACCTCAGGCAGCGCTTGTCCTTTCTCTCCTTCCCAGACTCCTGAATCTGGTACAGGTGGCTTGTTCACATGGCAGTTTTCTCCAGAGTTTTGAAGTTTCAAGCAAACTCCGGAGAAAACTGTGAGTTTTCTATAACCCAGATTAAGGGGGTAATCCCAAGTATGGTATGAATAGGGCTGTACATCACGTGTTGCTACTGCACCAGATTTGGGGATAAGACCAGCATTATCAGGCCAGATTCAGGAGGGGGGATTCGGGGTTTTTCACTGGTGTAGACAGGCCCTTAGATAACAAAGTACAGGATTCTGACTTTGTACAGGAGTTGTTCCTCCATATCCATGGATTTGGTATTCACGGATTTATGTATTCATGGCTTGAAAATATTCTTAAAAAAACAATAATCCAAAAAGCAAACCTTGATTTTGCCATCTTATATAAGGGACACCATTTTGCTATGCCATTGAATATAATGGGACTTGAGGATTCACAGATTTTGGTACCCACAGGGGATCCTGGAACCAAACCCCAGCGAATATGAAGGGACAACTGTACTTGAAGAACTCAGTATAGTGCAATGTGACGAGCACACTTACCCTCCTCCTTTTAAGGGGACCGTGGGTGGAATTCTCTCTTTCTCTTTTCCCCCCAGCATCTGCTCTCTGATTGTTCCTATGTGCACACACTTCTGGTTGAATTCTGATGACTATGTACGGTAATAGGAATTGTATCCCAAGACATTATTACACGTTTCCTTTGGAGAATGCAGCTCACTGCATGAGGGGTAAAGCTCCTGTCCCTGCATCCTGGCATGGCTGCCACCTACATGCAAAAATGGTCTGCCAACCAATTAAGGATCGTTTAAGTTAGCTAATTGTCAGCCTTTTAGCTGATAAATAAATTATATATAAATACTGCTATTAGATAGCATTCATTGTGCTATCTATTAAATACTATCATTAGGTATTATTTGTCTATGTGATAATATTGTAGAGGTGCTTTTGGGGATACGAAAGAATGTGAAATCAAATATAGTTTAATAGGCAAAAGCTGCCACTTATTGTTGGTAGGAAGTGCTTCCTTCCCCCCCTCCCCCCAAAAAATAAAATAAAATAAAGCTGTGACTTTCTCAGCCTTACAGGGAGAGAAAAATTGCCCTTGCTTATTAAAATTGCCTCCTCCCAATTAATCAACTTAAACTTTAGTTGATTGATCTGCTACTTAAAACGCTTCACTCTAGATGGGAAGGGGAACACACACTTCTGTGAAAACTGTGAATTTACCTACTGTGGTTGGCTGTACTCTGCTTTTCTTTATATCTGGGCTCCTGCAGGGTTCTTATCCACCCCCTCCCTTCTTCCACAGTCTCGTAGGCTCCTACGTGAGCTGAAGGAACAGAAACGGCAGGTTCAGGCTGCCACCATCATTTCTGCTTACTGGAAAGGTTTTCAGGTAACAAATACACATTGACAACATCTGTCTTTGGTAGACTAAACCCAATGGCCATAAGTGACCATTGATGGATTGACATAAATTTGTATCTGAAGGGGAAGACATTATAGAGAAAAAAAATTTTTTAGATAAAGAGGGGAATTCCGTCTATGTACACACACACACACACACACACACTTTCATCTGATCCCATTACTTAGTAAGTGGCACCTTATTCTGGAACCTCTGGGTGGCCTTGTGAATCAGCTCGGTGTGTCTTCTACTGCTTTTTGCATTCTCACTGTCTCAGCTCCTAAACTAACTGTGCTCCAAGCATTTTTCTCATAAGTAAAGACAAAGGGTGTATCAACAGTACTAATGAATACCAATTAAACTATTATGTGAAGAACTCAATGAACTCCATAACTTGTGTCGTAGTTGTTTGAGAGTGTTATTTGCATTAGAGACTTACACCACCCCTCTGCTACTCAATTCCTACTCAATGCTACTCCTACAATTTCCTGTGGAGTGGGAATTAATATGTCCAGTTATGAACTGCCCCCAAAATGGAAATGCATCACCAGAAAGGAGGGCAAAACAGACACAGATTTGCAAACAAAAAGTGCATATGCTAATTTTTGTGTGTGTTGTGTATCTTCAAGTTTTTTCTGACTTACTATAACCCTGTCACAGGGTTTTCTCAGCAAGATTTTTTTTCAGAGGGTACTTTGCCTTCCTCTGAGGCTTCCAAAGTAAGACTTGCCCAAGGTCACCCAGTGGGTTTCCATGGTTAAGTGGAGATTTGAACCCTGTACTCCCAGGGCCCATTTACACGGCAAAAAATGTCCTGGGATGAACGCGTGATGAACCCTGGTTGTTCACATATTCATCGTGATGATCTCGAGCTTTTCAGAAGGGGGGCCGCCATATATCCTCCAAGGAGCGTGACTTTCCCTCCCTCAGTTTGTCCCGTGTTTTTAAAAAAGTCTCGGGAGGTTGCAGAAACTCAGATATGCAAACAGGTCAGGACAAAATATCTCGGGAGTAGGTGATGGCAGGAAATTGAGGTAGGCAGGGGCAGGCACAGAGTTCAGAGAAAGAGGGGTTGGTCACCCTTTTCAATGGATTTTCATATTGCCAACCTCTCTGCTCCAAGGAAAGACTGTCCTGTCCCCTCCCCTCCCCTCCTCCCCTCCCCTCCTGGGTGAAAGCAAAGCAGGTTTGTGTGTGTGTGTGTGTGCCTTCAAGCTGCCTATCGATTTATTGCCACCCCATGAATTTCATCTAGGTTTTTTAGGTGGCTTTGCAGGTTCCTTCCTCTGAAATATAACCTACAGCTCCTGGTATTCAAGAGTGATTCTTGTGGGTTCTTAAAGACAATCAACTTTTATTTGGCATGAACCTCTGGATTTACAGCCACATAAACGGAGCTAGAGACCCTAAGGCAAGCCCATCAGGGGATTTATTTATTTTTTACAGGAATTGTGCAGAGGGGGTTGCCTTCACCTTCCTTCTCTGACCAATGCAGAAGCTTGAGAAAACATTTGTGGCAGCCAATACCATCACTCGTGGTGGGAAACTCCACAGGAAAAACATCACTGAGGTTGTGAAAAAACAAGTAATCGTATCCTTGATTGGCAGCTAAAAAAAAATCCCAGAACCTTTTCCTGGTTTAAAAAAACAAACAAACTCGGGACACTATGTCTTGGGATCTTGCTTTTGTCATGGGAGATGTTGTCGTGTAAACAACGATCCCGGGATATTATTCATCCCAGCACAAATTGTGCAACAATAAGAGACGAACTTGGGATGAGGCTATCTTGCTTCTCCCCATGATAAAAACTGTCATGTAACTGAGCCCCCAGAATCCTGGCCCGACACTCTGGCTCGCACTGCTAATTTTTACATACCTGTATATACGTGTCTATATATCTCTATATAAATTTTTATATCTCTAAACAGGATGGCAGATACATTGGTAAGCAAGTCGGTAAATGCAAAATTTGATAAATGGAAGCAATTTAGAGAAAAATACAGTACATCTGACCATAGTAGGGTAGTAACTAGGTAGTCAGTTCTATAGGTACTGCTGATGGGCAGTTTCAAGGCCGCTCCCTATTTTCCCTTTGGATTGATCTTTACAAATAATCCAGTTTGAAACTGGATCATTTGCCATGGCTCCTTCCTATGGAGTCCTGGAGTTGGTAGTTTGGTGAGGCACCAGCACTCTTTGGAACAGAAAGAAGGCTTAAAGACCTCATAAAACTACCAGGATTCCATAGGAAGGAGCCATGGCATATAACCCTGTTTCAAACTGGATTATTTGTGTAGTGTGGATCAGGCCCAGACTGGGCAGCCCTTCAAACTGAAGATATCTTCAAATGAACAGATGACCTCTTTAATCTAGGACAAACAAGCTGGAAGAATGCCTGTTAAAATCTATTTCACTCTGTGGCAGATTCATCCAAGGAGAAGTCCAAAGCCAATTTCTTTTCCTTCAGATAATTTCACTGTTTCAGCTCCCAGCTCCCAAAAGTGATGTCTTTCCTTTCTTTTTTGCAAAGGTAATCACACCAAGGAATTACTAGCAGCCGGTGGTGATGTGTGGCATAGCCAGGTGCTAGGGATGGGTGTTGTCCATCTTCTTCACAACCTGATTGTTCTAGCAGCAACATCCAGACTGGAAGTTTTGCTCTTTTGTTTTACGGTACACAGCCAGGCTCACACGCACCCTAACTGTCCTGATCTGGCAGGGACAATCTCAATTAATCTTGTGTCAGTCATCTCACCTTTTCAGCTGCTGTCAAAGAAAAGCAAACTGCTGCAACCTCTCCTAGCTTATCTGTTCTTCCTCATTAATATCTTTTGCCATCTCAACCACACCTCTGATGTTGCTTGGCCACATATCTCCCAGTTTTCATATGTGAAATCTTGGAGGGGATGCAGGCTCTTGAAATTGGGTTACAGTAGGACATGAGAAGATCCCATTGTAAAGTACATGTCTGACATGCCTGCAGAGCACCAGGTTAGGAAATGCTAGTTCCAGATTCAGTCTTTGCTCTCTCACTATTCAAAGAGATCTCAGAAGGTACAAGGTAGGGACAGGACACTTTCTATAGCTTTGGAGAGCACAGCCGATCAGATCAGACAGTTCTGGGCAAAATAGTCCAATGGTCTGGCTTGGGAGATGGCAGCTTCCTTTGTCTGTGTGTCACCTAAGCCATGGCATGCGGCTAAACAGGTTTTTTTATTCCCTCACAGACACGGAAGGCGTATAAGAGATATTTCCGTTCTGGGGCATCTGAGTGCATCACCAGTTTTATCTACCGGAGCCTGGTAAGTATATTCTTTTTGGTACAAGAAAACAGATATAATGAGAAGAAAGTGTTTTCCTTCTGATGGACATCCCATAGACATGCAGTTGGCCACTGTGAGAAACAGAATAGTTGCCTAGATGGGCCAAGAATTGCTGTACTGGTCTGATTCAGTACAGCTCTTCTCTTGTTCTTAAGCCTCAGAAAGAAGATGCTGAATATAAGTAAAGCCTTTTTCCTTCTAAGATGACACTGGCCATCAATCACTTGGCTCAAGTGGGGAGGTCAATACAGGTCAACCCCCGTATCCACTGATTTGGTGTCCACGATTTCATTTACCTACATCCAGAAGAAAATTTCTGTGGTCAATTTCCAGCATTCATCTTATTGAAAATAATATGGTTCCCTATTATCCATGGTTTTAGATATCCATGAGGGGGATGTCTTGAAATATATCCTCCGTGGACACTGGGGTCGACCTGTAAATGTAAATATTAAAGTATTGTTATGAGTATCAGTCTGTGCAGGTAATGGATGTATTACCTTTCTATATGTACAGTAGCACCTCTGTATCTGCTGATTCACCAGCCGCAGATTCAATTATCTACAGTTGGTGATGGCAGGGGGAAGGAAGGGGGAGGAGGGATCTAGCCTACCCCCTTCCTTCCCTCAAGAGAGCTCCAGTTGCAGCAGGGACAAAGAGCAAAGGGAGGGGGCATCTTGCCTACCCCCTCCCTTCCCTGGGGGGGCCCTCAGTGGTGGCAATGGTGATGGGGGGGGCAAAGGGAGAGGAGGAGGAGTTCTCCCTCCCTTTTCCTTTCACCCCCAGGATGGCTCTCAGTGGTGGGAATGGCAATGGGGGCGTTTGCTATTATCTGTGGATTTCATTATCCACGATCTCTCTGGAACCAATCCCCCACAGATACAGGGGTACTAATGTAAGGGAAAGCTAACTTCAATGTTTGCTTAGGGAAAGGGCCATAGATCAGGAATAGAGCATGTACTTTGCATGTGAAAGTTCCCAGCTCCAGTCTTTGGCATCCCCCAACAGAGCTAGAAAAGCTTCCTTCTGAAAATATGAAGAGCTGCTGCTACTCAGTATATACATCAGCTTTTCCTAAACTGTTTCCTTCAGATGTGTTAGAGCACAAACCCCATCATCCTCTGTCAGCAAGGTCACTGGACTTGCCAACTGGAGATAATGGTATTGTAGTCCAATATATCTGGAGGACATCAACTTGGGGAAGACTATTGTAGATAATATTGAGTAGCTTTGGCCAATAGTGGCCTGATTTGGTATAAGACAACTTCCTAGCCTGGAATTTGTGCTCTAAGATCTTTTGAAAGCACATACTTGAAACTCTCTTTTCGGCTATGCTTAAATTTTTGAAGGGGTGGTCATGTAGAATAGTGCTACTCGAAATGGTGGTCTGTAGGCCAGGGCCAGTCTGTGAGCCATCGACTTTCAGTCCATAGTGCATTTCTAGGAAAGAAACAATTATAGTCAATGGGCACAAATATGGTGCCAGTCCTTGGAGCATTGGGAGGGGGGGAGTGCCAATCCCCACATCAGAAAGCCTGAGAAGCTTGATGATGAACTACATCCAAGATGATGAACCAGATGAACTACATCCAAGAGTATTAAAAGAACTGGCAAATATAATCTCAGAGGCATTTGCAATAATCTTTGAGAACTCCTGGAGAACAGGAGAAGTCCCGGCAGACTGGAGGAGGGCAAACATTGTCCCCATCTTCAAAAAGGGGGGAAAAGAGGATCCCAACAATTATCATCCAGTTAGTCTGACATCAATACCAGGGAAGATTCTAGAGCAGATCATTAAACAGAGAGTCTGTGAACATTTAGAAGGCAATGCCATAATCACAAAAAGTCAACATGGGTTTCAGAGAAACAAGTCATGCCAGACTAATCTGATCTCTTTTTTTGATAAAATTACCAGCTTGGTAGATGAAGGGAATGCTGTGGATATTGTATACCTTGATTTCAGTAAGGCCTTTGACAAGGTTCCCCATTACATTCTTAGAATCACAGAGTTGGAAGAGACCTCAAGGACCATCTAGTCCAACTCCTGGCTTGCCATGGAGACTCCATTTGATTTCAGTTTTAAGACGGAAAGTTGCAAACTTCAGGTATTAAACTCTACCAGGAACTGAGATGGTTGCAACCAAGCTTGTAAAATGTGGGCTAGACAAGTTAACTGTTCAATGGATTTGTAATTGGTTGACTGGCCGAACCCAAAGGGTGCTCAGCAGTGGCTCCTCTTTGTCTTGGAAAGATGTGACCAGTGGGGTGCCACAAGGTTCTGTCCTGGGCCCAGTGCTATTCAACATCTTTATCAATGACTTGGATGAGGGAATAGAGGGCATACTTATCCAATTTGCAGATGACACCAAATTAGGAGGAGTAGCTAATACCCTAGAGGACAGGATCAAAATTCAGAATGACCTGGATAGACTGGAGAGCTGGGCCAAAGCTAACAAAATGAAATTCAATACGGAGAAATGTAAGGTGCTGCACTTAAGGCGAAAAAATGAAATGCATAGATATAAGATGGGGGAGACCTGGCTGAATGAGACTACATGCGAAAGGGATCTAGGAGTCCTAGTAGACCACAAGCTAAACATGAGTCAACAGTGTGATGCGGCAGCTAAAAACGCCAATGCGATTTTGGGATGCATCAATAGAAGTATAGTGTCCAGATCAAGGGAAGTAATCGTGCCACTCTATTCTGCCTTTGTCAGACCTCACCTAGAATACTGTGTCCAGTTCTGGGCACCACAATTCAAAAAGGATATGGACAAATTGAGCGTGTCCAGAGAAGGGCAACTAAAATGGTGAAAGGTCTGGAAACAATGCCTTATGAGGAGAGACTTAGGGAGCTGGGTATGTTTAGCCTGGAAAAAAGACGGTTAAGAGGCAATATGATAGCCCTGTTTAAGTATTTGAAGGGGTGTCACATTGAGGATGGAGCATACTTGTTTTCTGCTGCTCCAGAGACTGGAACACGTAACAATGGATGCAAGCTCCAGGAACAGAGATTCCACCTCAACATGAGGAGGAACTTTTTGACAGTAAGAGCTGTTTGGGAGTGGAACACACTCCCTCGGAGCGTGGTGGGGTCTCCTTCCTTGGAGGTCTTTAAACAGAGGCTGGATGGCCATCTGTTGGGGATGCTTTGATCGTGATTTCCTGCGTGGCAGGGGGTTGGACTGGATGGCCCTCGTGGTCTCTTCCAACTCTGCAATTCTATGATTCTATGATATAAGATGAAGCAAGCTTATTTTCTGCTGCTCTGGAGACCAGATCATGAACAATAGGATTCAAATTAGAAGAAAACAGATTCTTCGGAAACATTAGGAAAAAGAAACATGAGGAAGAACATCCTGGTGGTAAGAGCTGAACAGTGGAATAGACTGCCTCCGAGGGTGATGAACTCTCCTTCTTTGGAGGTCTTTAAACCAAGTTTGGAGACCCACCTTTCAGGAGTAGGAGAACTTATAGTTATGGATTCCTACACTGGCGGCGGGAGTGAGACATGGAGTTGGACTAGATGGCCCTTGAGGTTCCTTCCAAGCAGAGCAGTGATTTTCAAACTGTTCTGGGGAACACGGAGAATTCTTCAATAACATCAGTGATGGCAGATAAACCTTCCCTGAAAGAAGAGAGTACCTTCATCTACTTTAAGGTACAGCTGCAGGGGAACATTGATTATGCCATCAGGTATATTATCAGTTCATGCTGTCCTGTGCAAATGGATTGCTTCCCTCAAGGTGGTGGGGGGGAGGAGGCAAAGCCTCAAAATGGTACTGGGAAAATATGAAATTAAATAAAATAGTGATATGCCTAATACGTTTTGACAAAGGTCTTCTTTAGAGAAGTTGAAAGAATGAGAGCCATATAAATATATAAACCATATCACAGATTGTCTCAATATACTTCAATTGGGGGATATGTGGCCTCCCCACAATGTTGTTGAATTACATCTCCCATTAGTCATAGCCAGCATAACCAGTGGTGCGGGATCATGGAACTTTTAATTAAGCAGCATCTAGAGGGCCATATAGTCCCCATACCTGATATATACAAAGTCATTACAGTGGGCCTTCGGTATCTGTGGGTTCAGTATTCACGAATTTGAGCATCCACAGATTGTCACTCCACATACCTAAAATGGCAGTGCCCATACTTAAAATGGAGGTGCCACATACCTAAAATGGCGGAAGCCATTGACTAATAGTGACACCCATTGACTAATATGGGGCTCAACCATCCATGTTTTTTTGCTATCTATGGGGCGGGGTGGGGTGGGAGTTCTGGAACTGAACCCCCATGGATACGGAGGGCCCACTGTATTTATATTAGAAGATTTTAAATTACCTGGAAGGGTATATACAAACAGATATGATACACAGAGATATATAGATATGATTGCCACAAGGCCCAGCTGTCTGCTGAGTTGGATAAGGATTGTCTAACGGTCACAGTGGCCTGCACAGGCCATTAGGCAGCCTTCACAACCACCTTCTGTTGGAAGCAGAAAAAAAACCTCAGTACTCTGAGGAAAATTATGTATCTGACCAAAAAGGGTGTGTGTGAACCATAGCAGGGTCACTTTTCAGACCACAAGCAGATTCAGATGTGTGAATTATAGCACTTCATGAGGCTGTTTGTGCTCTGTTCTTTACACTCTCTTACATACAATATATACCTCCTTCTGAACCATCCAGACTATTTTCTCTGTATAAGAAGGCTTCTCACATCACATCAACTCCAGTCATTTAAAAGTAGTTTTGAAATCCAGTGTGTTTTCTTATGCTGCAAATTGTCTTTCACCACAGGCATGATTTCCTTGTGTCATAACAATGACAAAATAGTTGTGGGTGTGTTGTCCTGCAATAATTCCTCTGCACCCCCACATTCCCATCATCCATCTTCTTGCTGTAACTCATATTGAGCAATTGCAGGGTGTATGGCACCAAGATGACAAACAAGCTATAGCACCCCATCTAGTGGTTCAGGCACACACCTGAAATTTACTGATTTCTTGGCTTAGACTAGCCTTTTTACCTTGGAAGAACCCTCAAAATAATTTTCAGTTCTTGGGGAACCCCTGCATACAAAATGCCCACCAGAATCCTATATCGCCTTTTATTTAACATAACTTTACATACAAAAAGCAAAGTAGCAGAGGGGCTAAGAAACCCTGTTAGTGATTTCCTGGGGAGGCCCTTTTCTCTGTCCCACCACCCTCACAGGTACATCTGGTGGGAACTCAGAAAAGGACTTTCTCAGTGGCTGCCCCAGGCTATGGAACTCCCTTCCCAGAGAAGTCAGATTAGCACCTTCCCTGTCTTCCTTCCAGAGACAAGTAAAAACTTTTTTGTTTTGGCAAGGGTTTACTGGTCTCTGCTAATATGTGTGTGTGTGTGTGTCCGTGTGTGTGTTTGCATATATGTGTGTGCATGTTTAAAATTTTAGCTGTTTTTAACTTTTACGTTGCTTAATTGTGTTTTAACATTTGTATTTTCATGATTTTAACAATATCTTTTTATTGTACACCTCTTCGAGGCCCAAATTGGGAAAAAAGTGGGATAGAAATAAAGATAAAGATGATGATGATGATGATGATGATGATGATACTGTAATAATAATGATGATAGTGAAGATGTGTACCAGGACACTGGCAAGAGTGCTCGATAAGCATCCATGTGCAATGCACATTGAGCACTTTGTCACTTCTACTATGTAACAACGTATTATCTTCCCTCTACTGGATACAGACATTACAAAACTGCCCGATTCTAATTCTTGCATATATAAGTCCACTTACAGAGCTGCAACTCCGATATAGGATTCTGGTTGAGAAACCCTTGCTTAGACCCTTACCTTCAAAGACATAGCCCTCTTTAGTTGGAAACACAATACAGTTGTCCATATTCTCTGGGGTTTGGTTCCAGAACCCCCCGTGGATACCAAAATCCATGAATATTCAAGTCCCCTTATATGCAATGGCATAGCAAAATGGTATCCCTTAGATAAGATGGCAAAATCAAGGTTTGCTTTTTGGATTATTATTTTTAAAGAATATTTTCAAGCCATGAATACTTAAATCCGTAGATACCAAATCCGTGGATACGGAGGGACAACTGTACATTACATAAGGAAAGGCATGTAATTCAAGGAAACTGTTGATGGAACTAACTTCCCCCGCACTTTACTGTACTTGATTCCCTGTAGTGATAGTAATGTACATGTTAGTGAGTGGCAGATGTGCCAAGGGTGTACATTAGACCAGTTGCTAACTGTAAGCAAATCTGGGCAGAAGGAAACGCTGAAATGTGAAAGTGCTATATGGATGGATGCAATATGCAAAAGTGGTTGCTGGTGGTTCAAAATGGAAGTGGGGAGAGGATAAACAGCAACCAATGGATGCAATTGTGAGAATAGTCCATTGTGGTGCAAGAAAGAAGAAAATTTTTATCCAAGTAGCATAGATAGTTGAATTGGAATGAAATAAAACAAAGCACCATGGTGTTCTATAATTTGAAAATGTTACTGAACAATGCCCCCCCCAAACCCCACCATCATTTAAAAGGCACCCATAAATCTTCCCCCACATATGCCTGTATGCAGCCACATAAGTAGGGAAATGAGACCATTTGCCACTAGAGGGCACTCTTAAGAAGCCATAATCATCTCAACAGCCATAAGAAGCTGTTGAGATGAGGAAAAGGTTATTCAACCACCCTCAGTTTCCAGGGTGCTGTGGAAGGTAAGGAGAAATTGCAATCAAGCTTACTGGGTTACATCTTACAAAACAGGGCCTGAAAGTGGGGATGAGGTGAGTTTCTGAGTGCTGAAAACCTGGATTCTTCCTTCTCTTAAACAGCCTAAATTCAGGTTGAGTTCAGGCCCTTTTGAGTAGAGATGGGTGAAAAATTCAGTTCAGTTCATTTTTTTAATCAGAATTTACTAAAATGTTAATATGGGGGAAAGTGGAACTCGACAAATCTGCCTATTTCTACTACAGATAAGTGAGAATTCTATTTCAATATGCTTTTAATTAGAATTTTCCCAAAAGTAATCTGTCAGAGACTGAAACTGATAGCTTTGCCCAGCCTTAGTTTTAAGAATTGCTTGATTCAAACTGGGGCTCATACCCTTCTTCCATCTTCCTCTCCATTACCTTTTACCCCTCTTCCCCACCTCCAAAAAATATATCCTTGCAAGTAGAAGGGAGCGGTGTGAGGAGCTCTCCCTGGCTGCAAATGAGTGTATCTTGTGCAGGTGTGGATCATGAAGCTGGTAGTCAAACGTTGCCATATTCAGACACACGTAAGCCCGTTATGGCTAAACTGAGCTTGCTGAGTGTCTCCCATCAAATATTTGAAAGACCCTTTGAGGGATTTTTAAAGTGTCTGATAGGAGAACACTCAAAGAGTCTAATGAATGGGGCTGGGTGTCAGGGAGCTAACTGGTGTTACTGCTGGCCGTAGTTGCTGCCACTTTCTGCATTTTCTCCACCAGGTCCTAAAACAGTATTAAGCTTTTGAATTAGAACTGGGATGGCCAACTTTTGTGTTTTGAGGAGGCACTCTTAGGACTTTATCTGACTAGCATCTAAAACCGCTGTAATTGTGGAAAGCGGAAACATAGTGGCATTATTACACCTATTATCACGCATCACCATCATTGTGCAATACTATCACCATGGAATTATTGTACAATCACCACTAGCACTTTAAGAACAGTATTTTACTTCTGTGATTTACCATGAGCGAGACTTCGGTGGTTTTCACAAGAAGACACGACTTCAGTTAAAAACACCCCAGACCCCTTAATTTACAAATTAAATCAACACATAAACACTTAAACAAATCTAAAAAGCTACACACAAAAGGGGACAGTTCATTAAAAGAGCATCCTGGTGCCCTGGTGGCGCAGTGGTTAAATGCCAGTACTGCAAGCCACCACGTTGCAAGTTCGATTCCAGCAGGCTCCAAGGTTCACTCAGCCTTCCATCCTTTTGTAGGTCGGTAAAATGAGTACCCAGCTTGTGGGGGCAATTAGCGAACACACATTGGAAACTGCTTAATGCAGTGTAGATGTGTAAATTGCTGTTGCTTAAAATAATTTGTAAGCCGCTCGGATAGCCTTGTGGCTGAAGAGCGGGGTATAAATAAATAAATAATAAATATAAATAAATCCTGTACATTGTTTTCATGTTCTCACCTGGAAGTTTTCTCACTGGGAACTGGGGGGAGAAGAGGGCCACCGATTCATGCTGTAATCTCATAATTACATCAGGACAAGTTTTTGCACATTCTTCAATACCATGAAAATAATAACATTGAAAGCTATTGACGGCTTGTCTGATCAATTAAAAGCGATGCATTATTAGTGGCTGGAGCACACAGTAACCACAGGAGGACAACAATGTTGTGCAATAGCAGGAACCCATTCGCGCTACTGTGAGGTCATAATTGTGTAATTATAGTCTCTTCTGATAAAGTCCTTAGCTTTCAGACTCTGATTCTCAGAGTCTGCTTTGCCAAAGGATGTAGGGTGGGGATGAGAGAAGAGAACACAGATTTGCATTATAATTATGTGTGCTAATGTAGATATGCATAAATGCCACTTTGGAAATGATAATCTAAACAAAAAGACAATACATAGAGGGGGAGACTGTGCCCAGGTAATCTGTGTGCCTGCTCAGTCTGGTGTCCAGATGGTAAGTGTTGATGATGGACACCATCAAGACTCCTTTTTCTTTGGGTTCTTCATCTTTAAAACAGGCTTGGACTTGCCAGCTTTTCAAATAGAGGATACCCTTAAATAGAGGACTGTGCTTGTATGAAGACCCTAGCAGGATGGAAGTGTATTTTGTCACATACCCTGGGTCCTCTGAGTGCCATTGGGCTCTGTAATAAAACTGATGCCACCTTAACCACAAAGGTTTGCTGATTAAGAAGCATAAACAATGCCTTGCAGAAATATTCACTTTTGACTTTTTCACATTTTGTTGTGTTACAACCTAGAACTAAAATGAATTTAATTAATACTTTTACCACTTAATGTACACGTTACTCAACACAGTGAAGGGGCAATGTGTGTGTGTGTGTTAATTGTGGCACAGAAGTTAAGTAAATGAAAATAAACTGGCACTTCTCAAAGTGTGTGTGTATACATGTGAATATTCTGCAAGGCACTGTAATCTGTATTAGAGATGTGCTACAATTTAAGATGCTACAGAGAGCCCACTCAGTATCTTTTAGTCTAGAGGAAGTAGCAGTCATATGTTTCCTGTAAAAGCAAAAAGCTTTCACTGTATCATGTACAGATAATTCTCTTTTTTAATTCCCGCCCCCCCCCCCGTCTCCCATCTTATAGGTGCAAAAATACCTCTTGGGCCTGAAAAACAACCTTCCTCCCATGAAAGTGACCGATCAGGCATGGCCTCCTGCCCCATATACATTTCTCATCAACACCAACCAAGAACTGAAGAAGATCTTCCACCATTGGAGGGTGAGAAAGGGATGGCTCATGGCTCATTCCATTAACTCTTCTTTCATAATACTATCTTGGGAGAAAGGCAGGATATAAATTCAATCAATCAGTCCATCAAGAAACTGGGGGCTTGTCTATACGAGGCAGTAAAATGTGGATTGATGCACATTAACACCAATTCCTAGCAGCTTCCATTTGTCATTTGTTTCCAGATCGCAGGCATGCAAAGCCATATGCATTTGTTATTCAAACAGGCATGCCTGCAAATCAAGATAGTGGACGCAAGTGATTTACTCGCATTTTTATTAAACCACTTGCCACACCAAACGGTATTTATTTATTTTTTAAAAAGCAAATTCAAGGTGCAGCAGTGCAATCTTCCACTTAAATAAACAGGAAAAGAAAGAAAGAAAAAAGCTGTTTTCTCACCACAGTGCACGATCGCTATAGCAAAAATCCAACATGGTAGGTCTGGGAGCTGCCTTGCTTGCAAGCTCCACCTCCTACACACATCCGAGCAATCAGCTTTCCACTTCTGCTCTTATTGGGAAAGTGCAGGAAAGTAAATTGGTTGTCCCAACAAGCAGGAATGCGCATTTCCTTTGGAGTTTTTTTTTTTTTTTAAATACCCGAAATGCTGCAAAGGCTTTTCCCATGGAGTATTTGGAGTTTTTGCCTCCCCTCCTTCCGGATACGGTGAAATGATGCGGGATCCCATTGCAACAAAAGGTATTCTCCTTGAATTCTATGAGGAGTATTTTCACCATATAGACCTGGATCTCAAGGAGTGAGTAGTCTGGGAGTGAATAGGGCTGCTGGTATATTAGGCCACCAGTTATGGTGGGCTTTCATATATTATGCATATTTAAATGTAAATTGATCCTTGTGGTAGCTTGCAATAAATGATGGTAGGATAGAGAGGATTGGAGCAGTAGAGGAAGGGAAGAGACTCTTTCTCCCTTCATTTGTTTCCTTGCTTCTTTGATTCTCGACATGCTTCTCTACCAGAGGTAAGAAACATCTGGTCTTCTATTGCTTGATGGTGAACTACAGTTCCTCCCATTGTGTCTCCCACTGACTATAATGGCTAAGGCTGCTAGGATTGTAGGCCAGCACTATCTGGAAAGCCACCCTAGTCAACCAGGTGTTCTCTGGGCCTAGCTACATGTTCTCTTCAATATGTAATGTGCAGCTGAGCCTCAGGTGTGTGCGTGTGTTTAACTTGGAAGAAAGTAGCAATGTAGGCCTGAATATCATAAAGGCATCAGATCTCTGCTGATCTTGCAAGCTAAGCAGCCCTGGTTAACTCTTGGATAGGAGACAGCCAAGGAATACCAGGTGTTGTCGGCTATATTTCAGAGGAAGGAACTGGCAAAACTACTTCTGAGTATTCCTTACCTAAGGAAACCCTATGGAATTCATGGGGGTGCCATGTCAATAGGCACCTTGAAGGCACACACGTGCACATACACACAAGTAGCAGCGTCCTGATCCAAATTGGGACTACAGGAGGTTTAACTCTTCCCCTCACATCCATTCCCCCCACCCTCCTATTTCACTTCCTCTCTCACGGGGACTAAAAGTGAAGAAGCCTTCCATTAGCAGCAATGCAGCTCTTTCTCTCTTTTTTTGCCCCTGTGTGGGAAGGGGTAAATTTAGAGGAGGAAGAACAATGCACTGGTGAAGTTTAAACTTCTGCCTGTGATAGCTGATTACAGGAATCACAAAAGAGCAGCAAGTTGTGTTCTGAAACTCCTGGCATTATTTTCAGTTAATAAATCAATAAAACTTTATGAATATTAATTTTTTTGCCAACAAAATGTAATCATGAGTAGTATACTATCATGAGCAAATTGACCAATGATTTCAAGCTGCTGCTCTCCCTCTTGCCATGTTCTTTTCCTTTCTACTATAAAACAAGGAATGTTTGTTTTCTATGCTTTGTCCTCTCACTTCCGCATCCTTACTTTTCTGGTGCAGTGTAAGAAATATCGGGATCAGCTGCCACTCCACAGGAAAGAAGCCTTACAGGACAAGCTTTGTGCCAGTGAACTTTTCCAAGGCAAGAAAAGTTTGTACTCTAAGAGGTAAGTGGAAGGCAGGAGTCAGCACTATCCCAGCTCAGCTGGGGGACTTCCTCCTCAAGACTGCTATGAAATTAACAAGTTGGTGTGGTGTTTTTGTTTTGTTTTGTTTTGTTGCCTTCCAGCCTCTCACAGCCTTTCCAAGGGGAATACCTGGGTCTGAAGGAGAGTCCCAAATATCGTAAACTCCAAAGCACAGCTGATGGGAAGCTGGTTATGGCTGACAATGTGAGGAAAGTCAACAGAGGTGATGCAAAGGTGAGGAGATGCCAAACTTTTTTCATCTGATTTCCAAAAGAAGAGACTCAAAAGCAAGATCAGGGTTATGTATCCGGGAGAGGGGTAGGAGGAATAGGATAAAGAAAGAGATTTTTTTTTTCAATTTACTGTTATGGGGAAAAACAGATCACTGCCTCTAGTGACAAATTTGGAGTGGAGGCAAAACCTATCCACCTATAAACCCCAATCAGCATATCCAGTGATAAATGATTATAAGAATGGTAGCACAGAACATTTGGAGGTTTCTGGGTTGCCTGCCAAATGATTTCTTAAGAGTTTTCTGAAACAGTGCTTTGCTTTTATATTTGGTTGGCTTTGCTTAAAATTTCATTAGCCATGGTGGTAAATGACTATCTCCATCTTCAGAGGTAGTATGCTTCTGAATACCAGGCACTGAGTGGGGAGATGTGGGACCTCATGAAAGAAGCAGGACCCCATGCTATCTGGATGTTAGGCCTAGAGCTGCAAAGTTCTCGTTATGTTTTAAGATTCAGCTTGAGGTATGTATGTGTATTTAATTTACACACTGCCTTTCTTCCAGGATGGGATGCTGAGGTGTCTGACAGCAATTTAAAACAAAATTAAGTTAAAATCTTATTTTACAAGAGTTTAAAAAAAGGATTAAATAAGAACGGCCAGAATCCTACATGGTCTTTATGTGGTGCTACATGGTGAATTCCAGTGTGACCCCTCCCCAATCCCTACTTGCCAGGCAGCAGCTGCTGTAATGAACCGAGGTCTGTTCCCGTTGCTTGAGAAGCAACTGGCTGCTGTTTCCACCCCCTCTCATGAGCAATCTCCAGTATGACAGGAAGAAGAAGGACCCCTGCTGCAACTCTACCTCATGCTGGAGATTGCTCACACAAGGGAGATGGGTGGAAATGGCAGCCAGCTGCTTCCTGAGTGACAGGAGAACAGACTCCCACCAAACACAGCAGCTGCTTCCCAGTAAGTAAAGATTGGGGGACCTTCACAGTCCCTATATAACCCTTAAACTAGAGGCTACATAGAGACTATGTATATGAAACAGTCACGAGTGCATAACTCACTTGATACACAAGCAGAAGTGTGCCATGCTGAAAGGCCCTAGACCCTGAAGGTGGTGGGGTTGAGAAATCGCCCTCCCTCCGCTGTAGATCTTAAAACTTGAGTTGGCTTGTATAGGGAGATACAGTCATTCAGATTGTCTGGACCCAAGCCATGTAGGGCTTTAAAGGTAAAAACCAGCACTTTGAATTCTACCCAAAAACAGACCAGCAGCCAGTGGCATTGTTTCAAGGGTGGATGGGTTTACATGATCCTTGAAACCAGTAGCCACAGCTGTTAGCAATACTCAAAATGGCAATTTTCCTCCTTCTCTCTGTTCCAGGCTTCTCCTCGAATCTTTGTTCTTACCAAAAGCCACATCATTCTGGCCGATCCCAAGGCTGCACAGCCTAAAACAGTGATCACCCTGAGTGACATAGAAAGTGTCTCTGTCAGCAGCTACTCAGATGGGTTTTTTGTTCTTCATATCAGAGAGGTAACGTGATGGAGGTAATGCAGTGGGTGGGTGGGTGGGTGGGTTAGTGGGCAGGCAGCAAGAGGAGAGGGTTGCTACCCAGAAGGCTAGGTAGAGAAATGGGACATGGCAGAGGAATTCCTGGAGCCAGTTTGTTCTTCTGTAATCTTCTTTGAAATCACTGTGGTGTGTTGGAGGGTTGAATGAATGGGGAAGTGTAACATGTCTGTTTTTAGCTGTGCCACTTTATCGTCCCCAACTTCACACAGATTTGGAATGTGCTGTACTTATTTAATTTTCAAATTTCCAATTGGTTTTGAACCATAAAGAAAGAAACTTGTGATATAAAGCAAAGTGGGCTCCACCTCTCAGTGGTACTTTTGGTAGCAGTGGGAGGAAAACACATATTTTGTTGTTAAAGCAACATTATAGGATATGTGCACCTTGTTTACAAGGTGATTAGCGCTTCAGCAAGTCTTCTGGGAGCTCGAATCGCCTTGTAAAAAAAGGTGCAAGGCACCTTAAGGTCTTTTTTGCCATGGCAGCCACAATCTGGTAGTGGCTGGTAGAGGGCACAAAACTAGTCTTATCAACCTCTGCATTAAACTGTTCTTCAGATGTAGTGCTATGCAGCTAGTAGGTGCATTTTTATTTTTAATTTATTAGATTTATACTCCACCTTTCTCCCAAGATGGGACTCAAGGTGGCTTACAACAATTAAAAAATACAGCTGTAGGCCTTGCTGAACACAGCTGAACTTATTTCTGAGTAAACTTGCATGGCAGCCTTGGTAGCTCAATGGTTAAATATCAGTACTGCAGCCCCAATGTCCTGAGTTCGATCCTACAAGGCTCCACATTGACTCAGCCTTCCATCCTTCCATAGTTCTGTAAAGTGAGTACCCAGCTTGTTGGGGGCAATTAGCTAACACATTGTAAACTGCTTAGGGAGTGCTTTGCACTGATAAGCAGTATAGAAATATCAATGCAATTGCTATTGCTATTCATTAAATCACCTAAGTCGTATAATGGATTGATCAATGAATGGCACAGAATCCGTCCACTTCTTGCCTCTCCACACACACCACTCCCATGGACAGGTCTTCTTTCTGGTCTTGGAGCCTGGTGTAAGAGAAAACTGGCAGGACAGAAGCAGTTGGCACAGGAAGACTTCAGCTCCCTACTCTCACCCATCACTTCTCTGTTCAAAATCATCTTTCCTTGTGGCTTTACAACAAATTGGCCTTAGAAGACATGGGCCTTCCACCATCACAGTGAGGCCCTCCTTCTGGACCTTAACCTGGCCCTGCTAGACCTGGTACTAGATAGTTTGCTGTCTGAGGCATAGACTGTCCTCCACTCCAGTTTCACATAATATTGGTGATATATGCAGGTATAACGGAGAGTTAATGCTTGCATATGTATGCTTTCATACCTTGTGGAAGGAGATACCTAATACCTTCTTCTGCAAGGCTCCCAACATGATATACAACACCTGGGTACTGCTCCCCAGCCTCTAACTGGCTGTTGGGGGACAGGGAGCTACTGGGACTTTTCTGGCTGCCCTTGAGGAGGGAGGGACCAGTAGCATTATGTTGAGAGCAGAGGCTTCTCCTAATACTATAAGAGCTCCACAGCAGCTAGAACAAGCCCAGGTGTGCTCCCACTGCTGATCAGAAACCAGGGAGATGGAGCTTTGCCTGGCAGCCTCTGCCCATTGTATTCCAGGGAAAGCAGCTGGGCAGAGGGAGCCGCCTCTTCCCGTAAGTACACTGATGGAGACTGTTGCTAATATGATGTGAGATCTCAGCCGCAAGCAGCATCCACATGTGGTATTGGTAGCTAATAAGGTGGCCAGTGATTAGCTCAGCTGACAGACAGAAGTGTTGAATCCTATAAGCCATGATAATGCCTCAAACTGGTGCACCTTCTTTTCCAGTCTTCCACAGCAGGCACCAAAGGGGATTTCTTGCTTATTAGTGACCATCTGATTGAACTGATCACTCGACTCCACCAGACCATCCTGGAGACCACAAAGCAAAAACTGAAACTCCAAGTGGCTGATGAGTAAGGACAGAGTCAACAGTCCTGGGGCGGTTGGGGAGGGGGTAGGGAGAAATTTCAGTCAAGTACTGGAGCCTTTATTTAGATGTTTTGTCGTTTTCTCTGCTGTCTTCCCCACCTCGGCTTATTATTTGAAGGACTCTTGAAGATATAGGTT
The DNA here is from genome assembly GCA_030847615.1 of Gambelia wislizenii. Classification (NCBI taxonomy): domain Eukaryota; kingdom Metazoa; phylum Chordata; class Lepidosauria; order Squamata; family Crotaphytidae; genus Gambelia; species Gambelia wislizenii. The sequence continues at coordinate 241,236,470 of JAUMIR010000002.1, read as the reverse complement.
AAAACTGTGTCCACCTATGCACAAATCCATCAATGGATTTTTGTGATGTCATCAATGGATTTTTGTGATGGCAGAAGGTAGATTTTGATCTGCTGTTAAAATATCGGGATGACTTGCAGAAACTTAGCAAGGCTTTCCAACTCCAGATTATTTTTACAACAGCAACAAAATAACCGCTTATAAACATGCAGCTGAAATCAAGAAAGGATGGGTGACACCTGGCTTGATGGCAATACATGTGAAAGGGATCTAGGAATCTTAAGTGGACTACAAGCTGAACACAAATTAGCAGTGTAATGCAACAGCTAAAAATCCAATGCGATTCTAGGCTGCATCAACAGTATATCAAGGGAAGTGATAGTACCACTCTATTCTGCTTTGGTCAGACCTCACCTGGAATACTGTGTCCAATTCTGGGCACCACAATTCAAGGATATTGACAAGCTGGAATATATCCAGAGGAGGGCAACCAAAATGGTGAAAAGTCTAGAAGCCATGCCCTATGAGGAGTGGCTTAGGGAACTGGGTATGTTTAGTCTGGAGAAGAGAAGGTTAAGAGGGTACATGACAGCCATGTTTAAATATTTGAAGCAAGCTTGTTTTCTGCTGCTCCAGAGACTAGGACATGGGTTCAAACTACAGAAAAAGAGATCCCACCTAAACATTAGGAAGAACTTGCTGATAGTAAGAGCTGTTTGGCAGTGGAATGCACTGCCTGGGAGTGTGGTGGAGTCTCCTTCTTTGGAGGCTTTTAAAAAGAGGCTGGATGGCTATCTGTCAGGAATGCTTTGATTGTTTATTCCTGCAGAGCAGCGGTTGGACTGGATGGCCCTTGTGGTCTCTTCCAACGCTGTGGTTCTATGAAAGCTTGGTAACCAGGAATGAATTTTGGCACAGAAGAGGGGTGGGTAACACATGGCCACCCTGAAGCTTCCTCTCTGACACCCAAGACTGCCCCCCAGGCTACTTTCCAATTGCTACTGCACTTGACTTTGGCATCACTGTCCAAGATATACAGAGATGAATCCTTGTGGCCCCAGATTCCTAGCAGAATCTGGAGTGCTGGGTAAGTCATCACCTAATCGCCTTCTTTTCCAGTACAGTCCCTGGGAGGGGCGGGTGGATTAACAAAGCCTATTTCCTCACAACAATCTTGGGGAACTTCACTGGGATGTGAGGGACATTTAGTTTCACCTCCACCCTGCATATTGAGCAATAATCTCCAGGTGGGAGCAAAGCTAAAGCCTCATCATCAGTGGGTGGGGCATATCTCTTTGATATTACTGAGTAGGAGTGAAGTAAATTTTCCTCCTCATCTCAGTGAACTACAATAGATTTCTGTGTTTGTCTACATGCACGGATGAACATCATCCAGGTTGTCTACCTTTGGTACAGAAGGATTGTAATTTCCATCCAGTCCTGGCACTCAAATCACATTCCTGCACTCCAGTTTCTAAAAAAATTATATGCACACATGTATCAACATTCAGGGGAAATACAGAACCTACAAATCTGAAGTTGGCCCAACCCCAGTATAGTTTTCGTGGTGCCATGTGGACCAATCGTAGGATAGCTGTGCTTTGTGGAAAATATTTCATCATTTGATACCCTCCCTTTCCCCACTTAAAATAAAAGAACAGGTAACTCTGTGAAACATCAGCATCTGACCAGATTCACAAATTATTGACCCCTATAGCATGTTTGGTGTAGAAAAAACCCTGGTGTTTTCTGGGTGGTAACAGGATAAAAGTTGGTTTCATTATAAAGAGCACCCCTTGCCCCAGTAAAGAAGCTGATATAGCTGACCCCAAATCTGAAACTGTCAACTCCAAACACTTATAGGCACTCAGCAATCCTTGCATAAAAATGGGCACATCATGGACAACTTGGATTATTCTAAATGCTATGTATTCCTCTCAGCTTGTCTACAACAGTGAAAAACCCCACCCCACCCCCCAAAATCAATCCCAATAATGACACATGACATGCAGTCTTTTCCCCGAATCTGGTGTGATAGTGCCACATGATATACAGCCCTATTCGCATGAAATTGAGGGAATTCCCCCTTAACTGAGGTTTTAGAAAACTCAGTTTTTTCTGGGGTTTGCTTGACACTCCGGAGAAAACTGCAATGTGAACAATCTATCCATTCTGCATTCGAGGAGTGCGGAGGAGAGGAAGGACAAGTGCTGCTTGAGCCACTGCCATTTTTTCCCCTTCTTGTTTCCACTTCTCATTCCAAAGGCAGAGCCCCACAGGTAGTCACTCTCTGAGGTCAGAATGCCCAGCAAGCCCCATCACCATGAGGCTAGCCACCCGTCTGACTTCAGAAAGAGCGACTACCACTAGGGCTTTGATTTTCCCAGAGCTCAGAGTCAAGCATGAGTAATAGCTTTGAATGGAAGCCAAGTAAAAATCCAAATGCAGATTCAGACTTGGCAGGTGTAGCACTAAAATGCAGACCAGAGTAGTCTAAATTTCATCTGGCTTTTTACCTCTTCCCCCCATGTAACCTTTGTGTCTTGTTTGGTGCAAGCTTGGGCTCTGCAGCGCCTTCTCTAGGTAACTTAGTACTAGGTTGTTTCTTCTTTTAACCTGATAGTTGTTTTGTCTCCTACAGGTTTGTGGTGAAGTTTAAACAAGGCAGCATTACTGTCAAAGTTGTGGAGACTGCTGAGAAGCAAGGCACAGTGCCGATCTGCAGGAAGAAAGGCAGCCATAGACTGGAGGTGTTGGTTCACTGAGGCGAAGCAGGATAGGAAAAAACTGCATGTCTAAAAACAGCTGTACTGGGTTTCTAGGGAACCTGGAGCTGGGAAGCTGTGATTTATATTTGAACCACAATCAACTTCATTTCCTCTTGGTTTCTCCTCCTATTAGAATCTTGACTTCAGGTACAGCTATCTGAAATATATTCAGACACCAATTGACAATACATGCCAGTTTCTCTGCTGAAGATAGAAATGACAGATTGGGCCTGATACTTTCAGAAATGGAATCTCCCCTGTAGAAGCCTTAATTTGGGAACATAAGGGAGAGAGACCTGATAAAACAGCCAAGGGAAATGAAATATGATGTCTGCTTCACTGGAAGCCAAAATGGATTTGGGGCCTCCAAAATCTCTGGGAATACTGAACAATTACAGGTGTGCGCTCCCTTGAAGGATGCAGTCATCAGCTGCTCTAGTTAGGGTGGGTGAAAAGGGGAATCCCCCCCTTATTCTTTTCTTTCCCCCACATTCTTGTTGACAAGAGTTTTATCAGCCCATATGTAATTATTCTCCAGAAGCATTTCTACCTGTGGTTGTTTTGAGATACAGAAAGTAATTGCCAAAAACAGTTGCATTATTTTTTTTTAAAAAAAAATGCTCTTATGAGTTTTGCCTCAGCCAGAAAATAATGTGTGTGTGATTTCCCAACTCATGAGAAGTGCATTAAAATAAAGACCTTTATTATTTTCATTAAAATAAATTCATTAATTAAATGATTCATTAAATTGTAAGAAAAAAAATCCTTTGCCTTGGAACAGTCAGGTTAGGGACTGCAGCTGAAACAGTAAAAACTTCAAACAACTAATAAAATATCCAAGGTACATCCACACTATAACTTTCAAAGGGTGGGGTTAAGCCTGGTAGACTTACAGACTCCTTCAGGATGTGATCAATGCCCATAGAATCTCTGTTAATACCCTGTATGACTCCCTGTTTTCACCAGGCCATCCAAATAAGAGAAAGGGAACCAGAAACACAAGCAGCATCACCACATTTCTAATTCAAAAGCCAGAGGTGAGAGATAACATTTTGTAAAGTGGACCCATGTAGCTTCTATTCTTCTTCTTTACTACAATCATGCTTGATCAGTACTATGGAGGGCAGCTACCTGGGCCTTGTCTACACTAGCAATAAAATCTGAATCCACCTCCCAGACTAGCCCAATGCGCAGCATTATCCCTGAATCCGATGTGATAGTGCCACACAATGTATGGCCTTATCTGCACCACACTCAGAGTATATACCACCTTAAACCTGGTTTTGGAAGACTCACAGTTTTCTCCGAAGTTTGCTTGAAACTCCTGAGAAAACTGTAGTGTGGACAAAGTATACACACTGGATTCTGGGTGTGGGGGGGCAGGACAAGTGCCTGACAGGCATTGCTATTTTTTCCTGTCCTCCGCACCACTGTACTGGCTCTGCCTTCCCAGCACACAATCACTCATTCACTATGCACTGGGCAGGTACCAGGTGGGGGGAAATGGTGGTACCTGTTGCCTGCTCTGACCCACAGAACGAGCAGCCATACACAGGGGGTCTGCCTTCCTGGTGTACAGCCACTTGTTCTGAGATCAGAGGGAGTGACTACGCTTGATGGAATCACTCGCTCTGACCCTCAGAACAAGTGGCTGTACACCGGGGGTCTGCCTTGTTAAAGAGTATGCATCTGGTCCAGAGATTCGGACTTTCAGGCCAGGTAGGTGTGGTGCTTAAATCTGGACCAGAGTGGTTCAAATATCATGTGGGGGAGCTCCAGGCCAAAGAAGTCTGATTTTTAATCAGATTTTCACCACCACCACCCCATGTAGTCAAGCCCCTGGATGTGCTCTTACTGAGTGATGAACAAACAGTGGTGATGCAACAGTGTGTAAACACCAAAAATAGCTCAAGAGGGACTATAGTGGGAATACTGGAAGTGCCATTTATACTAAACATTTTAAGACAAGGATGCTAAACTAGTTTTAGATGTGAGCCAAATGCTGAGTACGGCCACTGCCTCTGTTCGCAATAGTGTCCAGGGCAAAGTACAGGGGTGGAGTCTTGCTTCTTCCTCCACCTTCTCTGTGTGGTCTCAGGAACTTTGCCCTGGTCAGGCAGCACATGCTGAGAGACCACCTGTTTATACATATGGAGGGAGGGGTTCATCCCAGTATGCACCAGTTATCCCTTTCATATTCTTTAACCTTAGAGAACCAGTGTGGTGTAGTGGTTTGAATGTTGGACTAGGACTCTAGTAGAAGACCAGGGTTCAAATCCCCACTCAGCCACTGGATGATTTTGGGCAAGCCACACACTCTCAGCCTCAGCATAAGGCAATGGCGAACCACCTCTGAACAAATCTTGTCAAGAAAACCCCATGATAGGTTTGCCACAGGCCTTGCCCACACTAGTGATAAAATCTGACACACACCCCAATCTAATCCAATAATGCCACACAATGTGCACCGTTATACCTGAAACTCCACACTGCCACCACTGGTTTTGCCTTCCCAGCTCACAGTAACTCATCCACTATGCACCAGGAAGGCAGAACCAGCGGTGCCAGTGCCAAGGAGGGGAGAAATAGTGGTTCCTGTTGTCCTGCACCAGACAGTCACTCACTGACCCTCAGAACAATTGTGCATACACCAGGAGTTTGCCTTGTTAAAGAGTATGCATGAAGTTCTTTGGGAAGAGGTGCCTGGCTAGGCAGCATCAGTGGACATACAGCAGCGGGTAAAAATCTGGTGGTGAGATTTGGACTTTTAAACCAAGTAGGTATGGCACTTAAACCCAGATTAGAGTGGTTCGAATATCATGCAAGACAGCTCTGGGCCAAAGAAGTCTGATTTTCAATTGGATTTTTATCCCCTGTGTAGTCAAGCTCTTAGAGTCATCATAAGTTGAAAATGACCTGAAGCACATAACAACATTCTTTAACCTCAGTTGTCATTTGGGTGACTAGTCATCCAGTCTGGAAAGATCAATGTGCAGTTCTTCATGGTTCAACTTGGATTTTTAGACCACCTCAATAATTTCAATACCTTGTGCCCACTTGGCCAACACAGTGCTCATTAAAGATCATGTACAGAATGTCAGATAACATCATTCTCACATCATATAGATGTATTTTGTTTAGTTCTCTTCATTGCCAAGAAGTACCTTTTCCCCATTAATATCTATTTCACATTATTGATCTATGAAAAGGACTCTCTTATTTACTGTATTTATATATACACTTTATGCCAAGCTGGTTTACACTTTAAAATAAGAGTAACAAACAAAAAGGGCAAGTGTATTTTACAGGCATATCAACTGCTCAGCTCCAATGATTTATTTTTTTTTAAGAAAGAATGTATCCTCTATTTCCTGCAGGACAGCACTTGCAATTATTACCACCCAGGCTTGGTGGCCCAAAGTTAAAACTCCTCATCCTTTCAAATGGGGAAATGGAGGCTATTATAACCATCTCTAGCCCAGGACATTGGCACCTGCTCAGCTAAAATGCATGTTCCTCCTGAGGGGTACCTCAGTCATATGGTATATTAGGACATCCAAATTCCTGCACAGGGTAAGGTGAGGTGAGGCATACATTTTTAAAAGGCACAGATAGGTCTGATTTTGAAAACACCTGCCGCATGTCCAGTACAGAATCTATGGGGTACAGTCTGTGAACCATTAAAAAAAAAAACAATATGGAATGAACCTATGGACCAGCACCTTTGTGGCATCAGCATCTCTCCTTTCTTCCATGCCATTAGAAAAGACTGCAACTATTGTTCTGATTATAAAAAAATAAAAAGCAAAAAATAATGTATGCTAAATGTTATGATAATTTTAAAAAGCATACATATAAAACACCTCCATGATGGCTGAATTCTGTGTGAAACCATGTTGTGAACACAGTTTACATGCAAATATCATTCTTCAGCCTTAGAAAAGCAACCACTACGCCAAGCAACATGAAGTTGGCCCCAACGGTATTTTAGACAGAATGGAACACAGCCAGGCACATATAAGCCACACTGAAGTGAAGAAGAGCCATGTAAAAACATAGAAAAGCACCTTCCCTGTTTCATTTACTTTTTAGGAGAAAGATTTCCTGGTAGTCTGGGATCTAGGTGGTGGAGGTAGAGGCATTTGCCATTTGGACTATCCACCCTGACCCTGAGCACCAGCAATGGCTTAAGCTAACATGGAAGAACCAGCCTCATTGACAATAACCACACAAGAGCAACTAATAAACAGACCAGAGTTATGTGGGAGAAAACTGGCAGTTCAGTCCCCACTATCTCCTGTTACAGTCACTGAAGAAGAGATCTACATGAGACACTGGAAAGTCAAACTAGCAGTACTGAGCTAGACAGATCAATGGTCTAACTTGTCATAAGGCAGTGTCATGTGCTCTTGCCCTGAAGGCTAGTTGTGAGGCAGAGCCTGGAAAGGCACCATCTTTTTATTTAGTGAAAAGTGGTGGTTGGAGTCCCACAACTTGAGGAAATTCTGGGAGGGAAAGCACAGAATTTAGTCCAAGGGGCTGTCTATATGAGGCAAAAAAATGTAGATTGCTCCACAGTAATGGCAATTCGTAGCAGCTGCTACTTGTCTTAATGAGGGTTTCGGCAGATCGCAGGCATGAGAAGCTATCCATGTTTGCTGTGCAAATGGGCATGTCTGCAAATCAAAATGGCAGCCGCAAGTGAATTACTCACATTTTTACCTACCGTATATTCCAGCGTAATAGACGACGGCGTATAAGACGACCCCCCCATTTTAAGTCAAAATATAGACTTTAGGGTATACTCGCCATATAAGACAACCCCCCCATCACCCGCCCTCCCTGAAGCCGAAATCGGGCTCCCCTTTGTGGCTTCGGGGAGGGCGGATGGTGGCTGGAAAGCTTCTCCCCTCCAGCCAGCCACCCTTCCTGAAGCCTTCCCGAATCTGGCTGAGGAATCGCGGGGGATGGCTGGCCATCTGGGGAGAGGCTCAGCCACCTCCCACAATTCTCCAACCCACGAGGCTGGCCAGTTGGGGAATCATCCATCAGAAGTGGTTATTTGGTGACCTCTTGATCACTTTGCCAGAAGAATCGGGTTTCATTTTGTCTGACTCGCTTTTTCCTGATTATTCAGTCCCTCCTAAATTTAAAAAGAAGATGCATTTTGGCCAATTTCTACCCTGTCCCACTGTGTGTGTGTGCGCGCGTGCTTTCAAGTCAACTGTCAACTTATGGTGACCCCATGGGTTTCATAGGGTTTTCTTAGGTGAGGAATATTCAGAAGTGGTTTTGTCAGTTCCCTCCTCTGAAATGTAGCCAACAGCATGGGCCACGCGAGTTGGGGAATCTCGGGGGATGGCTGGCCCGCTGGGGAGAGGCTGAGCCACCTCCCATGATTCCCCAACCCACGAGGAGGCTGGCCAGCCTCCTCGCGGGTTGGGGAATCATGGGGGATGGCTGGCCAGCTGGGGAGAGGCTCAGCCACCTCCCACAATTCCCCAACCCACAAGGAGGCTGGCCAGCCTCCTTGCGAGTTGGGGAATCTCAGGGGATGGCTTGCCAGCTGGGGAGAGGCTGAGCCACCTCTCGCGAGTTGGAGGATCGCAGGGATGGTTGGCCAGCTGGGGAGAGGCTCAGCCCCTCCCGCCCAGCAAGGCTCCCCCCCCGTGCAGCCTCGCTGGCTGGGAGGGGATTCTCTCTGTGACTCAGAGTGATTGGAGAAGACCCCCTCCCACCCAGGAAGCCCCCCCCCGTGCAGCTGCACTGGGCAGCAGGTGGCTAGGAAGCTTCCCCCCCACCAGCCACCTCTGTCATATAAGACAGCCCCTGACTTTTAAGCTTATTTTACAGACTGAAAATTCGTCTTATACGCCGGAATATACGATACCTCAATTTGCCACCAGCGGACAACATATGTATTTTTAAACCATATCCAAGGTGTGAAAGAGTGACTTTTTGCTTTAACAAAAAAGCAAACAAAAAAAGCTTTCTATCACCTTAGTGCTCGCTCACTAAGGTGAAAATCCAACATGGCATCTCTGGGCGCTTGCCTTGTTAGCAAGCTCCGCCCCCCGCACATGTCCGACCAATCAGCTTTCAACTGCTCATATAGGGAAAGCGAATGAAATCAAATTGCTTGTCCCAATGAACAGGAATGCACATCACACACACCCCCACTGTTTTTACAAAAACTTTAGGAATAGCCGCAAAGGCTTTTCCCACAGAGTATATGGTGGTTTTGGCCCCCCTCCTTCCCAATATGTCAAAATGATGTGGAATCCCATTGAGACAGATCATATTCTCCTCGCATTCTGTGAGGAGTATTTTTGCCGTTTAGACAACCCCCAAGATCTCATTCAGTGAACTGAAGCAGGAAGGAAGGTATAACCTGGCTTGTAATATAATTTGGAAATAAGCCTTCACGTAGCAAGAGAAGCAGGGCATCTTCCAAAGAGCTCAGGTAGAAACCAGAAGTTTGTAAAAGCCCTATTTAAAAAAAAAAAATCCTCTGTGCTGGCAAGATTTCCAGCCCACAGCATCACTATAAATTCAACTAGTTTCATCCAGTGACATCACCGCTTAGCTGGCCTGTGCTGGTCTTGGATAAGACCAACCAAATATGAGATCTAACATCCGTGTTGGCATATAGCTCACAGGAATATAAAAGAGCTTGGCATCCCAGCCGGCCGTGTAGCGCATGCGAGGGTGCACAGCTGTCAGGGCATGCTCCATGCAATTGGTAACCAGAGAGAGGTTGCGGCTGCAGTGGGCTTGCATCTCAGTAGTTCCTTTCAGCACTGTAAAGGCAGGGTAAAAATAAAGACAAAACATGTCAGCTTCCCTTTGCACAAAGTGTGAATTAATTCCACAATTAATTTGCTTAGTTCCAACTGTGCTACATTGCTGTGCATGTGTTTAATGATGTATGTTTTAATCTGGGACTTGTCTATACAAAGCAATAAAATGTGGACTGATGTGCACTAAAGCCAATTTGCAGCAGCTTTCATTTGTTTCCATGGGTTTTTTTTTTTCAAGATCACAGGCATGCGAAGCCATACACATTTGTTGTTCAAACAGGCATGCCTGCAAATCAAGATGGTGGGCAGGAGTGAATTACTGGCGTTTTTATTGTCACCAATTGCCACTGCCGGAGAGTATTTTTTTTAAAGCAAATCCAAGGTGCTGAAGTGAGATCTTCTGCTTAAATAAACAGGGGGAAAAAGGCAGGGGAAGGCTGTTTCATCACCTCAGTGCACTATCACTATGGCAAAAATCCAACACAGAGGTTCTGGGCACTGCCTTACTGGCAAGCTCCACCCCCTGCAGAGATCTGGCTTTCATCAGGAATGCGCAGCAAAGCGAATCCATTGTCCCAACAAGCGGGAATGTGCATTTCCTTTGGAGGTTTTTGTTTTGTTTTGTTTTTTTAATTCAGGAAAAGTCACAAAGGCGTTTGCCACAGAATATTTGGAGTTTTTCACACACACTCCTCCTTCCAAACATAGCAAAATGATGCAGGATCTCATTTGGACAAAACATATTCTTCTCAAATTCTATGAGGAGTATTTTTGCTATATAGACAATCCCGTAGGGTTTTTTTTTTTAATTGTTTAACCTTGTTTTAACTTCTATATCTTACAAATTTTAAACAATGTCTTTTTTTTTTAATTGTTATAAGCTGCTTTGAGTCCTGATCTGGTAAAAAGGCAGGATAGAAATATAATTACATTGTATCATTATTATATTATATATTATATATTGCAATACAGTTGTCCCTTCACATTCGCGGGGGTTAGGTTCTATAGACCCCCGCGAATGTGAAAATCCCGCGAATAATGACAGCCCTCCACCCGCCCTCCCCAAGCGACCCCGAGGCCTCCGGAGGCCTCGCGGTCGCTTCTCCCTGACGCCCCCCGCCCTCCCCAAGCGACCCCGAGGCCTCCGGAGGCCTCGCGGTCGCTTCTCCCGGCCGCCCACCGGAGGCCTCGCGGTCGCTCCTCCTGGCTGCCCACCGCCCTCCCCAAGCAACCCCGAGGCCTCCGGAGGCCTCGTGGTCGCTTCTCCCGGCCGCCCACCAGAGGCCTCGCGGTCGCTCCTCCTGGCTGCCCACCGCCCTCACCAAGCGACCCCGAGGCCTCCGGAGGCCTCGCGGTCGCTCCTCCTGGCCGCCCACCGCCCTCACCAAGCGACCCCGAGGCCTCTGGAGGCCCCATTGTCGCTCCCCTCGCCTCCCTCCCGAAAGTGGCGACGGGGCCTCAAGAGGCCCCGTCGCCACTTTCCCTGGACTCCCCTCGCCTCCCAGGCCCTCCCCACCGCCCTCCCCAGGCCTTCATGGGGCCTCTGGAGCACCTCCGGGGGCCCTGCGGAGGCCTCCCCCGTCCTCCCCAAGGGCCCGCGGAGGCCTCCCCGTCCCTCCCCCTCCCTCCCAAGGCCTTCGTGGGGCCCCGCGGAGGCCTCCCCGGTCCTCCCCAAGGCCTTCACGGGGCCTCGCAAGGCCCCACGGAGGCCTGCCCTGTCCTTCCCCCTCCCTCCCAAGGCCTTCGTGGGGCCTCCGGAGGGTCTCCGAAGGCCCCGCGGAAGCCTCCCCGGCCCCCCTCCCCCTCAGGGCCTTCATGGGGCCTCCGGAGGGTCTCCGAAGGCCCCGTGGAGGCCTCCTCAGCCCTCCCTGCTCTCTCCCAGGGCTTTCATGGGGCCTCTGGAGGCCCCGTTTTGCGGTTTTGCGGGGTCCCGAGGGGGCCCTCCCAAAACCGTGAATAATCAAAACCGCGAATGTCGAGTTCGCGAATGTGGAGGGGAAACTGTATATTATAATATAATATAGAATATATATGTATATAATATAAAATATTTAATATATTACATATTGTGGTGGTGGTCTCCCAGCTGGGCCTTCTAAAACACAACGAAGGAATACAAGGCCCTCCAGATGCTATTGGACCGCAATTTACCACAACTTAGTCACCACAACTTCTGGTGAAAGATGATGGGAACAGCAGCCCAACATGTGGAAGCTACACTTTTCCCCATCCCGCTTAACAGCTTCCTTAGTCCCTGTTTCAGTTTCTTCTATCGCTAGAGGAACACTGAAAAATTATCCTGGCAGGCCCTTTTCAGCAGTAGCACCACATCTGTGGAGCTTCCTGCTGCAGGTTTTATTCTGTGGCAACAGGGATGGGGAACACATGGCCCTGCACATTATGAACTTCACAATTCCTATGAACCCTAGCTAGCAAAGCCAATAGTAAGGGACGCTAGGATCTACAGTCCAGAAGTATCTGAAGGGCCAGTCAATCCTCATCCTTGTCCTGAAAGAACGCCATAACAACTCAAAGCTGTTTGTCAAACTCCTTCCAGCCTCCTCACTGCAGTCTTTTTTCTGAAAGCTTATCCAGACTGTGGTTTTGAAAAGAAGGGCAGTCCATGCACACTGGCAATGCCACTGTCTTGATAGTCTCATTGTTGACTATTATTTTTTTGTTTATTTGCTACTTGTTTTTCTATGTTTTTGGATACTTTTTTGTAGTTGCTACCTTGGTGCTTTTAGGGAATGTAATATATTATAAAGTAACAAATAATATAATAAGTAAGGGATGGGCAACAGACCCCCTTCCCCTAATTTCCCTCTTAAGTTCATTTTTGTAGCAATTATGTTTGCAAAGATAAGCATCAACATCTATGGGCAATTCCTGACAAAGTTTGTAAGTATATGTGTGGGACACAAAAATGCAAGTTGAAATCCTCTTTATGGCTTACACTGGAATACTTTTTTGGGTGTTGTGCAAGAAGGTACCCAGTTACCTCCTTCTGCAATAGCTTTTCAACAACACAGTACAGTTGTCCCTCCACATTCGCGAACTTGACATTCATGGTTTTGACTATTCGCGGTTTTGGGAGGGCCCCCCTGCCCCCCCCCAAACCGCGACACGGGGCCTCCGGAGGCCCTGTGAAAGCCCTGGGACGGAGCGGGGAGGGCTGGGGAGGCCTCCACGGGGCCTTTGGAGACCCTCTGGAGGCCCCGCGAAGGCCTTGGGAGGGAGGAGGGAGGGCTGGGAAGGCCTCCGCGGGGCCCTGCTAGGCCCCGCGAAGGCCTTGGGGAGGAGGGGGGAGGGCCGGGGAGGCCTCCGTGGGGCCTTTGGAGACCCTCCGGAGGCCCTGCGAAGGCCTTGGGAGGGAGGGGGAGGGCTGGAAAGGCCTCCACGGGGCCTTCGGAGACCCTCTGGAGGCCCCGCGAAGGCCTTGGGAGGGAGGGGGGAGGGCTGGGAAGGCCTCCGTGGGGCCCTGCTAGGCCCCGCAAAGGCCTTGGGGAGGAGGGGGGAGGGCCGGGGAGGCCTCCGCAGGACCTTGCGAGGCCCCACAAAGGCCTTGGGAGGGAGAGGGAGGGCTGGGAAGGCCTCCGCGGGGCCCAGCTAGGCCCCGCAAAGGCCTTGGGGGGGAGGGGGAAGGCCCGGGGTGGGAGGGGGGAGGCCCGGGGAGGCCTTCACGGAGCCTTGGAAGGCTCCGTGAAGGCCTGGGGAGGGAGGGGAAAGGGCTGCGGAGGCCCCGGGGAGGGAGGGGGGAGGCCCGCGGAGGCCTCCATGGGACCTCGGGAGGGAATCAGTATTCGCAGATTTTTGCCATTCGCGGGGGTCCGTGGAACCTAACCCCCGCGAATGTGAAGGGACGACTGTACTGGGACACATCCCCATAGCCATTCAATGGCTGGAGGATGGGACAAACTGCACCCTGCTGCTACCCAGCTGCAACTGTACATCCAGGAGAAGATGAAGCCCCAGCCTTCACCCTCCCAGAACTGCCAGAGGCCCAGGAGGACAAAGGCTGCTACTTCTTCACTGGCTGCACAGCAACAGCTGAAGGACTCTGGGGTACAGTTCCACCTGCCCAGCCACTGACTGGTTGCAAGCAGTGAACACTGCTGCCATTTTGTCGCTGCTCCACAGCGGGGAAAGAAAAAGCAGCAATCTCTCTTTGCCCTCTAGCTGTTTCACAGGCAGTAAAAACAGTGGTGGAGCTTTATGCTCTACCAGCATCAAACAGGATCTAGGGGCTCATTTACATGACAAAAAAAGCCGAATTCCTGTTGATCCCTGGTAGTTCACACACATCAGGAGCTATTCAGGAGGAGGGGGCAGCAAAAAGCCTAGTAAACCCGTGACTTTCCACTCCTCTATTTTTCAGAACTTTTTTAGGAACGTCCAAGACAACCCATACTATTAGTTGTCTGAACAATCAGGAACCATCCCGGGACATGGGCTGAATATTGATTGGTCGGACTTTGGAGGGGGAGGGCTTGCAAGGGAAGCCTTGCAATTCTTGCCCGGCTGTCAGAAGCACAGCCAGCTGAGAGCCACCAGCCCCTCCCTCCTCCTTCTCCAGGAGGAGATTGGGGGGGACAGACAGAACTTAAAGCATTGCTTTATATTGGAAGGAAAAGAAGTGTGTAGGGAAGAGTAGGGTGGGACAGAAAGCACTTGAAGCATTGCTTTCTATTGGAAGTCAAAGAAGTGGAGGGGAAGAGTGGGAGGACAGAGAGAACTTAAAGCAATGCTTTCTACTGAAAGTAAAAGAAATGGGGGGAAGAGTAGGGTGGGACAGAAAGCACTTAAAGCATTGCTTTCTATTGGAAGTAAAAGAAGTGGAGGGGAAGAGTGGGGTGGGACAGAATTTGGGACTGTGGCTTAATTCTATTGTTTATACTAATGTGCCCCCCCCCAGTAAGAATTCAAATTGGTCTCTTCAAGAGTAAGAATTCGAATTGACAGTAAGCACTTTGTGAATGTAACAGTTATATCTTTGAATGTACCCTGTTTCTGTTAATGGAAAACCAATTGTTCAAAGTAGATGAGGAGCTATTCCAAGAGAATATATTACATGGAATATTTATGAATTAACAGCCTTAATTTTGTCAATGAAGTAAAAAATATGCACTGTGCTCTCGGTAGTACCAGTTTCAGCCAAACTAAACGTTTTCTGTCCTCATTGCTTTCAACTTAACAGCATGAAGGCAGGCTGGATTCTCTCCTTGAAATCCACAGGGATAGAACTGCACATGCACACGCACACACACTCAGGAGTAAGTGGGTAAGAGGGAGCAGCCTCCACACACACACATGGATGATGGCCTATGAGTGCTGAAAAAGACTTGACTCTGCCAGGTGCTTATTGAATCTCAGCTGTAACTCCCCAACGCTCCTCCCCACTGGCTATGCTGGCTTGAACTAATGGGAGCTGCAACTCAACATGTGGAAGGCCACACAATCCCTACTCTTGGATAAGAGGCACTAGAACTGAAGGCAATTTAAGACAACTGGAAGGTATTACTCACTTCCTTGAAAGTATGACTCCCCATATGCTTGCTTGGTCTCATCCGGGAGCCTTTCCCAGAAGCGAGTGAAGTTGTCCACCAATATTTTCTCATTTGTGATGGCAGTTCTGAAGTAGCCTGGCTCTATTATACAGACCTTTACTCCAAACTTTGAGAGCTCCAACCTGAAAGAAGGGAAAGAGCAGAAATCATGTACCTTGGGGTATAGGTATGTTCTGAACATCTTCAGGTTGTTCAATGGCAAGAAAATTGTAGTCAGACCAAGGGACTACAGACAGATCCTTTGTCTGTTCGGAGGCTGTGTTTAGCTATTGTAGCCAAAAGACATTGATAAGTCACATTCTTTGTGCCTCCACAAGTAATCATGAGGAATAATAGATAACCTTGCTATGCTAAAGCAAAGCGGATATGTGGCCCGACATACAATTTTGGACTGCAACTCCCATCATCCCTATCCAGCACAGCCAAGGGTTGGAACTGCAGTCTGACAACATCTGCAGGGAAATAATTCCTCAAACCTGAACTAAACTTTTGCATGAGTGGGTAGAGGCAGCAAAATCCACCCAGAAACCGAATTGCACTGTTTCCTATGCCTACTTTCTAAAGAAAACAGGGAAATTACCACATAGCCCTTAAAATATCAAAACCATTTTCCACCTGTGGATTGAAGGACTGGTATTTAAATTGATTTCACATTGGCAGTAGCTAAGAGAGTTAGCCGCAAGTTACTAGTTCCCACCTCTGTCAGGAATGCCTACCCAGCAGCTTG
This sequence comes from Gambelia wislizenii, assembly GCA_030847615.1. NCBI lineage: Eukaryota > Metazoa > Chordata > Lepidosauria > Squamata > Crotaphytidae > Gambelia > Gambelia wislizenii. Next base: position 241,220,629 of record JAUMIR010000002.1, on the reverse strand, counting down.
AGCAAAACTGTTCCCACGCCTCTGACTTGGGTGCAACAAAGAGGACAATTTAGACTTGCAATAAGATACAGATTGAGGCAGACAAAATGTACGGTAGCTCTCCTGATGTTCTTGGACTGCAGCTCCCACCTCTCCTCACCATTGCCCCTGGTAGCTAGGGCTGATGGAAGCTGCAGTCTAACATCTGGAAGTCAACATTTTGCCCACTCTGGTGTAACTGGAGTGCTCTACTTCAGGGGTTTACATATAGTCCACTGTACTCTATCATTCTTTTTGTCTATTTCTCCCCTTACCACCCCCAACTTCCACACATACCAGCAGCCAGTTAGTATTCTGGGGCACCAAGCCACCTCTGAGCAATATTGGGGTTCCCTTTGGGATTTCTTTTTCTAAGGCATTTTCTTTCAGTCTTCCAAATTTGGGACTCCTCTCTCATCTGTGCAGATGGCATAGTTTTGGTTACATAAAGATCCACACTCTGAGAAGGAGCCTGCTATTTGTATATAGCAGTGGTAGGCAAGCTGGTGCTTTCAAGATGTTTTAGACTACAACTCCCATCAGCCAAGGCCAGGGATTATGGAAGAAGGCTCCAATATCAGGAGGACTAAAGCCCCCCCCCTCTTCTTCCAAGCTCATCTCACATGGTCTAAAAAATATGGTCTAATAGCCAAGCATCAGTGTCTATTAATTAGCTGTGAAGTCTAGTCCAACAATGATAGTGTGAGGACACTCTATTGTGTGCACTTGTCATATATAGGTCAACTCCTGTATCCATGGAGGATAGGTTCCAAGACTCCCTTTGGATACCTGAAACCATGGATAACAGGGAATCCTATTATTTTCAATGAGAAGAATACCAGAAATTGACCACAGAATCACATTGGAGGGCCTAGAAATGCCTAGAGAGAACATTACAGTGGATACCGAAACCATGGATATGGGGGTCAACCTGTACATAGATATTTCCTGATAAAAATAATATTGCATAACAGAAGATGTTATACATGTTTGAATACTACTTACAATCCACAATTCAATTTACAACCCACAATTCAAGTTTTTTATTTTTTACACTTCCAATTTTCTCCCCTCACCTCCCCCCCCAAAAAGATACATCTATTTTTATATATGCTCAAACAATAAGCAATGTTAACACTGTAGTTTTCTAGCACAGACAAGTGAAGATTTCCATGCATGCTTTGGTTCCCCTCCCTCTTTTTAGGAAATGTTATTATAGTAAAGAGAGAATGACTAGTTGACACCTTGACCCCTTTCTATGTGGTATGATATCTGTAATTCTGATGCACACCTAATGTTGAGCAAATGCCACTGAATTCTGGTTTAAACCATGCCCCACGTAAAATATGTAAATTATAAAAGGGACTCTGTTTCTTTCAAAAAAACATGCAATGCCCTAATCTAGATCAGAACTACTGGGCACAGAAGCACCAATGCAAACTGCTTTTGAGCTGGGGGGGTGTGTGACGGGCTATGGGGAGAAACATTTAAGCTCTCTTGCTCAAGAGAGGTTTAAATGTGCTGGTTGCAATCCAGATCAGGGCCTGACACATTTACTTGTAAGTAATAAATGGGAGAAGAAAGGAGGTTCAGTTGCATGCAAGATATTTAGTCTAGCCCCCCTGAATGGTGCTTATTTCTGAGTAAACATGCACAGATCCAACTTGCAAAAGGCATGGAACCTTTGTTTAATAAGGACCTTTTCTTTAACCAGCTGCAAGACTACCTTTGGCTTTTAAGTCAAAAAGTAAACAAAGATGTCTGAATGGACCTGAGTCAGAGTAGCTTTCTGTCTCTTCTCCCAAACCCTATGAATTTGAGCAATCTGCTCACCAACCACTGTAGTCCAATGTTCAAGTGAAGATGGGGAAACTTTTTCTGTTCAAGGCCATTTTCTATCAAGACTAGTCTGTCAGAGATTACATGCTAGTAGCAAGTGGAGCCAGAGCCATTCCCATTTCTTCTCTGTTCCTCACTTTCCTCTCCAATTCCTCCACCTCCCTGCTTGATGAGCCCCCCCCCCATGAAATAAGCCTGAGAGGCACTGATTGCCACCTCCTGATTTAAGAAACAAGAGACCTAATGAATAGGCTATTTGTACACTATGATGTGCTTTGCCTATCTTAATTTACACCTTACCTTGTCATATTTTATATAAAATTTGAAAAATCAGGAGGAAAATAAAGCTTCCCTGAATCCTCATCCCCTCATTCATTCATGTGAGCAACAAGCCTGTCTTGGCAAACTTGCAGGGGGCGGTGATGAGAAGAGGTCAGTGGCAAGTAGACACAGAATCTGGCTGGTAAACAAACCTCAATAACCCTGAGAGGCAGCCTGTAACCACTCTGGTTGGAAGTGCATGCAAGTGCTTAAAAGTGCAAGTAAGTCACATCAGAATAAGTTGGATATGTGCCTTTAGCCTATGGTATAAATCATGGAAGTGCTTAAAAGTGCAAGTAAGTCACATCAGAATAAGTTGGATATGTGCCTTTAGCCTACGGTATAAATCGTTTTGTAAAGGGAAGGAAAACTTTTTGTGCCAACAGCCTGCCTCATTGCAATTACAACTATTATAAAGGAGGCAGACAGGAATGTTGGGCGTGAGGTCTTGGAGCTGTTGCTATTGGTTGGCAAATGTCTGCTACCAGTCCAAAACTGAACTCAACAGAAAACACACAGAGAAACATCAGCATGTTGGATCCAGATCCAATCATACTTAGTAGTCTCATTGGTTAAAACAGATCTGTTCCAAGGATGAGGAAATCTGGACCCCATTTAGTAATAGCTGCTTCTCGTGAACAGAAGAACCTGCAGTGCTGGAAGACTTTTAAAAAGCATTTTAAAAATCATATGAAAGAGCATTTTTAATCTTCATTTCATCTTCATTTTAAATAAACACACATTTATTTTAATGCAGAAATGACATGAAATTAACACCCACCCAGCTGCCTTTTGCTCCCAGAAAGTCTAGAGGCTGTTCTGGGTAAAAACCTGAAAGTGGTGAGCCTCATTTGAGAATCTTCTGAGCATTCCTTTTTATCACATCAGAGACAACATGCAGAGAACATGACTTCAGACCTCAAGTCCCCTGCCCCTTCCCACTCTCTCTCAAGATTAAAAATAATCTTGTCTGATGGAAGAGATCTGAGACCTCAAAATCTTGCACAGATCTTTCTGCTTTTAGCGTTGGACCAACAGATACAACGACAACATAGATTGTGTATTTTAATAGTAAATGATTGCACTTGATTCTTTTAAAAAAGCATTTAAATCTGCATTTGTTTTCCCCAAATTTCCAAATGTAAGCCATGGCCAAGCAGAATGAAAAGGATACTTCAAGGGGAATGTTGAGTTCACTGCTACAGAATTAATGAGGGCTGCTCAGAATTTTCCCCAGCATTTGATATGTTTAAAACATGCCCTGACACAGTGGCAGTGGAGTCCTGCTACTGTGAAAGACTTAGGTTATGGGAGACAACTTGCATTTGCCACAGGACAGGAATACACCAGGAAAAGACTTTGGTTGCAGCATTTAAATCAGGGGTGGGAAGCATGCAGTTCCTGATATTGTCAGACTGCAACTCCCAACATTCCTCCTATTGATGTTGCTGGCTATGCAATGCAACAATATCTGGATGACCACGCGATTCCCAACTCTGGCTGAAATCTGTATATGTGGCAATGACACTGAATCTCCAATTCATTTCTCTAACAGAATTGCATCCACTGTAGAACCCAAGTTCAGGCACTAAGGATGAAACTGTGGAGGATGGCCTGACCTGGTGCCTTCTAGATGTATTGACTTTATAATCCACATCACCCAACAAAGTCCCATGCTGCCTCGGGAGGATGGAACTTTTAGTCCAATGCTTCTAAAAGGCACCAGGCTGGGCAGGGCTGCAATAGATAAAAGAAAGAACCTGAAAGCATAGCTCAAATGCATTTCCCTTATTAGAACTGACTACTGTGTACTCCGAAGACCTGGGATGAGAGGACAGGGCTTCTAGGTAGACTTTAGCAACTTATCATTCCAGAGAACATCTCTGCAGCTGGCCCATAAAACAGGTCTTTTGCCCAAGCAGGCTGCTGTGTTACACAGAACATAGCTGGCAAGACTACAAACACAGGGACAAGTATAGCCACTTCAAAATTCTGCAAATCAAGGCCTACCTACACAAATGAATATGCATGCACGTCTTAACATGTGCTTGAACCAGGGAGGGAGACAAAAGGAAGGAAAAGAGGGGAAATCACCTTGTATTAATTACGACATATTTTGGATGGAGGTTGCCAATTTGTGTCCAAGGAAATTGATGCTTGGCCTTAGAACCCATGATAATTCACAAAAAAATTAATAATGTATATCTTACTGTATTAAAGTTAGTAACACAGACTTTCTGGAGCCCAAAATATGAACTAATTTTGCATCTGCAAATACTTTGCCTTGTTTTTTAGCTTGCAATATCTGGGTTGCACAATTGGAGCAAACAATTTAATGGCTGCTTTGTCTCTTTGCATAAACAAGAAAAAAAAGAAGCTTGCGTTTCCCATCTAGTCATTGCAATTTTGCCAGCTCTCATCGCTCCATTTAATTCCCACCTTGGGAGAAAGGTGGGATATAAATCCAATAAATAAATAAATATTCCCATAAATTTCTTGCTTATCTGTGGACTAAGAATCATCACATTCAGGCAAGCAGCACTGAATCGTCTGCTCCAATCAACAATGAAATGGCTGCCGTGCAGAAGGAGCAGTGTTGAACCGTCCGCAATGCTCTATTGGCCACACAGAAACGGCTGTGATCAACTGGCTGCAGTCAACCCAAAGCACTGAAATGGCAGCACTGAAACAGTCATGATGAAGCGGCCATGATGAAGCAGCTAGAGTCCTACCCAATTAGAAAGGTGTCTATCAATGAGTTTGTGGGCACTTGTAGATACAAGGAGGGCATATGCCAATACTACAGGATTGCAGTCTTACTATTGTTTTGATTTCCTTATTCTGCACCAAGTTACAAACACCCACAAAAGCCTTACTCTTCTAGAATAAAAGTGGCAAACACAGGGCTCACAAGCTGCATGTGATTCTGCTCTGGTTATTTTTGCAGCAGAAAAGAGAGTTTAGACCAAGACTGAGAACGGTTGCTCCTGGAAGCCTCTAGTAGAAATTCTTGTCTTATAAAGGAGGTACCCACCTCCATACATGACCACTGCAATCTGCTTCCAAATCTCCTTCCAAACCAGTTGCTTTTAAGGGTGCAGCTTGTGGCAGGTCCTGGAGGATGAAAAATTCTCCCCAGGGCCCATGGAACTTGCCCACTCCTGTTCTGAAGTACAGATTACTTCATGAGTCCCAACAAAGTTATTACTTTATTGGGGATATTAGATTGCTCATTTGAGTTGTTTGTAGTGTAACAGGGCAGGTATACTCTGCAAGCACTGCTAGAAGCACGTGTCACCCTTGAAGCTAGACTTTCAAGTATTTTCCAGCAAGTGTTGTTTTGCATTTTTAAAAAAGAGCACACCTGTTCTCTAAGGAAACTTCTCTCCTCAGGCAACAGTGGCTGCAGACATTACTTTGAGAAAAACATCACCTGACATCAGTTACCTGAGACTGTCAGAAAAAGCCTCTACCCCATATTTTGAAGGACAGTAACCACCGCCAAAGAAGGATAACCGGCCCATTACGCTGGCAACATTCACAATTCTCCCCTTGGCTCTTCTTAGCAATGGCAGCATGTGTATGGTCACATCAAACACGCCAGTAAGGTTGATGTCTAAGACCTTCTGGAAATCCTCCTTCGACAACCATTCATTGGGAGCAGTTGGGACTGAAATGCCTGCATTGTTCACCAAGCCCCAGAGCCCTAGTAGGGGAAAATAGAGGAGAATGTCAGAGGTACAACCAAGTTCCATCCTAGAAGTCTTACCCCTCCGTAGCACCACATGCACACACATTCAGCAAAGCACAGCTTGATCAGCAAACACTGACTGGGCAGACAAAGACCTTTTTATTTAGACAAGCCTTATGTTCTTAAATCACAAGGCAGATGAGTGTTTTCAATGTGGCATACTGTGCTTTTATCTTTGAAATTAGGTTTTAAATTTACTTTAAATTGTTTTAAAGGTGTTATTTTTTTTATAGAAATTGTTTATTTGTTTGAGTGTTTTTTTACTTCTGTAAAATAAGATGTTAGCTGATTATTTTTTTCAAATTGTTGCAAGCTGCTTTGGGTCCCATGCCAGGGGAAAGGTGGGATATAAATTAAATAAATAAATGTGCAAACTAGAGGCTGTCCAAGGCATGTTGTGGCCCAAGGTACAAAATCCAAGCAGCACTCCACAGAGCAGTAAAAATAATTGCACCCAAAAATTGACAATATTCAACCACCTTTTGACAGCACTCCACTTTTGCTTCCACCCAACCCTGAAGCTAACTGGAGTTTTGCACAACTATTGTAATGAAGGAAGACTAGGACAACTTTGAAAAACATGATGAACATCAGTGGTCATGCTGGCAGGGGAAATGCAGGAAGACACACACACACACAGAGAACTGTTATATCCAAAGTAGCACAAAGAAAGTATTGTTTGCAAGCACTGGTTATGGTACAGTAGAGAAAGTGCCCCAACCTTTCCAGAAATGCAGGTTAGCAATGTCAATCCAGGGGTGGGTGGCCCAACCATCTGACTCAGCATGAGGCAGCTTCCTACAGTATATTTCTAAAGATAACCTGTTCTATTTAGCCAGAGAAGAGTTACCAGCTCAGGCTCAAAACAACACACAGAATCCAAGACCTTCCAAACTGCATACTAACCTTTGTCTCCCACGATGCCCTTCACCCATTCTGTTGCTTTGGCCACACTTTCACTGCTGGTGACATTCAAGAGGGTGGTCTGCAGACGTTCTGATGTTGCCTCTTTCAGTTTCTCTGCCCCCTGCTGCGTGAGGCAACCCGCCAGGACTCGAAGGCCCCGTGCGTCAAGTTGCTTGGCCAGTAAATTGCCGAAGCCAGAATCACAGCCAGTTATGAAGACATACTTCTCTGTCAGGTGGCTCAAGATCTGTTTTTCACGGTACCATCGGAGTAACACATAGAGGCCCAGAAAGGCTGCCAGGTAGAGCCACATGGCCAAAGCTTGCTATGGCTAGAAGAGAAGGAGGAGGTTTATGGGACATAATCGTTTATTGATGGGCCAAGGCAGTACAAACTTGCAAGGATTTAACATAATATAGCAACTAAAAGACCAAACTATAGATCTGAAGTCCACAATCTGAATTTCTATCATGAGTCCAGTATGGTATAGGGGTAGAGTTTGGAAGGCCCAGGTTCTAGTCCCAACTGAGTCATGAAGCTCACTGGGTGCTCTTAGGTCAGCCAGCCTTATCTACCTCACAGGGCTGTTGTGAGGAGATCATTGGAGGAAAGGTAGGATATAAATGTAATGCACAGATGTATGCCAGCACACTGCTCTTAGTTCCAATACCTAAGTAACATGCCCGTAGTACTGACCTATCTTATAGGTAAAGACCTCAGAAAGAATATTGTTCCATTTACATCCCATCTTTCTTGCAAGGAGCTCAGGACATCACTCGTGGTTTTGTACTCACCCCTCCTCCTTTTATCACAATGGTCCTGTGTGGTAAACTAGGCTAAGAGATGGTAACTGGCCCAAGAAAACTAGTGAACTTTACTAGCTGGGTCAGGATAGAGGTCAGGTCTCCTCAGTCTTCATTGAGGCCCTGTGGTCCAAGCATGGGCAGGAACACCCCTGCTCACACCATGGGCTACGAGTATTATTCAGATGCTCTTCATTAACGCAAACATGTGTGAAGTGCTTTAAATGCTAAAGCATTCTTCTTATAAGTAAATGCCAAAGATCCTAGAAAGACAGTCCCGGATATATAGCTCATTTTCTGCATTTTGAGAGCTTTTCTGTATAAATTCTTGCTTGTTATTGGCAAGCAAAGTAAGGCCTGTAGCTAACCTATTCAGTTTAGCTAGTTATAAAGTGAGTTATTTCACTTTAAAACATTCCAATATGAACCTTCGGCAAAAACAAAAACAAAAACTCCTCTACCCTTGTCATATCTCCCCAAAACTATTGCAAAACTTTCCTCTAAAGCCATCTCTCCATGAAGACTTTGCCATATCCTTCAGTTCCCTTAACTTACTGCAGCCATAAGTATTGTTATGGATATATCCGCACTATCCAATTATAGCTGTTGGATACCAATCGAAGTGCCATGGCTCTGTCCTACGGAATCCTGGGATTTGTCATTTGGTGAAATACCCAGAATCATCTGCTCTCCTGAAAGTGAGTGCCCTTGGGGTCTTTAGGAGAGCATTCCAAGCCTATCATCAAACTACAAATCCCAGAATTCCACAGGATGGGGCCATGGCAGTTCAAATGGTCTGACACTGATGTAACTCGGTAGTGCAGATACACCCAAAATGTAACTCAAGCAATCATGCATTCTCTCCCATTGGCCTCTTTCCTCTCCACTGTATTGATTTTTAGAGATTCAGGTAAGTGGCATAATGCCATCTAGTCTCCAGGAAGCTCTCTGGGCATTCAGCAGTGGGCAACCAATAGTTTCCAACACCCCAATGGTTTAACAACCATAACACTTAAAGAGCCTTTCTACTCCCTCCTTCTAAATTGGACAGCTTCTGAAATCAAGAAAACTTGGCCTTGAACATGAAATCAGTGGAAACCTTTTCTGCAATTCCATGTCCACCATCCTAAGCCACTATTTGGTTGGTGGACATCTTACGGTTGAGCTAAAACACAATGCATACCCTTTAAGGCTAAAATCAGCCCACTCCTGCTTTCTAAACTGCCATACACCTTGACATTATGCAGGTCAATCCCCATATCCACGGTTTCACTTACAAACGACTGAAAAAAATATGTTCTCTCTAGGCATTTCTAGACTTCTTCAATTTCTGGTGTTCATCTCACTGAAAATAATAGGGTTCCCTATTAACCATGGTTTCAGGTATCAATGGGGTGGTGGTTGTCTTGGAATGTATCTCCAGTGGATACAGGGGTCAACCTGTATAAGCAATTATATAAATGAAGTTGAACAGTATTCAAATTGCTATGTGTGGGGGGTTTTCATATCTTTTCTTCTCTCCTACCTCTACCCTGGCCAACAGATCATACTAGTACATGTTGGCAAGTAATTTCAACACAGAGCTTATAACAACAACAAAACTTTATGCAAGGAATGTGCAAGGGTGTGGGGAGTACAGAGGTGGTGTTGGCTATATCTTAACTTGCAGAGTGAGACAAACACAAATTGGACCCAAGAGGAGCCTTTGTGCAATTTGCACAAAAACTTAATCATGTAGAAAGTTAATGAAAAGCAGGATTATTCTCATACACGCCCTTTAATGGGGTGCTGGGCCTGTCTGTGTGCTACATACAGTGTAAGAATACTATTGGGTAAGTAAGCAAAAATAAATTAAATTTTTTTAAATGAATTGGATGGATCCTTTTATGTGAAATCTGCTTTGGGAAATGAAATAATCTGCTCTGAAATAAAATATCCAAATTTAAGAGTAACATATGAAAGTCATAAGACATATTAGGCTCTACTGCAGCAAGTTATGAAATCTTTGTTAACTGCCAACCAAAGACAATGATCATTTCACTTCTTTGCCATGTGAACAGTGTTCCAGTTTCCCCCAACCCAGCACCCTCCAGATGTACTGTGCTACACTCTTATCATCCCCATACCAATAGGTCTGCTGGTTGGACTGATGCGGCTTGTAGTACAACACAAATGGAGGGGGACAAGTCACCTATTAGTCCTTGTTCCTGGTAAGTTCTGAGCACTCAAAGTAAGCGTCCTTGAATAGCACTGCCAGAGGCCTACTGAGAGCCAAACAGAAATCAGTTACTTTCAGAGAATTGTCTCCCTTTATCTCTAAACCTTGTTCTGTGGCACAAAAGGGCAGCTGGGCTGCATGATCAAAGGTTTTAGATTATACTCCTCAATAGATCAAATGCTCAGTTAGTGAATGTTGCATATCAGTCAGCTGGCACATTTGAACATGAGATAGACAAAACCAAAATGAAAATCTTGATAGTAGAACCAGTCATCATTGTTCTGGTAATTCAAGCCATCCCTGATTTTGGCTCAATCCACCTGGCATTAGACAAAGGCCTTTGCATGGATCCCTTGTTCTGACATAGGAGGTACTAGGACTCTCATTGCTGGTCCAAAAAAAGGCAAAAAAAGGAGTGGGGAAGCACTGTAAGGGGCTGGATGACAGGGCTGTGTGTAGTATACACAGTGTTCCTGCTCCCACCAGTGTTGATGTTAATATTAAACTGCCAGTCCAGTCTGTGAACTGGGAGTGGAAGCACTATCACTGTCCTTTGCCTCAGGCAGCAAAAAGGCTTTAATCAGCCCTAGCTTGTACTACTACTTATGCAGAAAGAGTGAAATTCCAGGGTATGGTGCAACCAATTATTTAATCTTTTATTTTTACTCTGGGAAAGGCTGCCTCTAAAATACTTGGGTACTAGGCACCCTGACAGACAGAAGTGTGTGTTAGCAGTTGCTGCTCCACCATTTGCTGCAAATTGTCTTGGGATAGACCAGTATTAAGTGCAAGTCCATGCAATCCCTTTCAAGTGTGAAAAAAGATCACTTGCAATTTTGTTTTATAGAGTGTAGTGTAGCAATTAGAAAGGGAATAGAGAACCTATGGCCTTTCAGAAGTTGTTGGTGCAAGACCTAGCTGGGGCAGGGGGAGGGTCCCTGGACACGTTTCAGCGAGTCAGTGAACCAGGGGAAAAAAAGGTTCCCATCCCTTCAGTTTCCTTTCTGTTATTTCAATCTTTGAGTTTGAGTAATTTTATTTCTGGGGGAAGGGTTCATAGTTTTCATCAGATTCTCACAGGGATCCTCAAAAGTTAAGAACGGTTAAGGTTACAGTAGAATCCCCTTATCTGCTGGGAATTGGTTCTGGGGGGCGGCATGGATACTGAAAACCATGGATAATAGTGAATGCCATTGCAAATAATGGGACTTCCAGTTAAAAATACCATAGAGTTGCCTTGGATGACCTAGAAAATGGCGAGAGAGGACACATTTTCTAGGAAAACTCTATGATAGGTGTGCTGTTTTGTGTCCTGTGGATAAATGAATCAATGGATAATGACTCAGTGGATACAGGGGTCCTACTGTATAATTTCCACCTAGGGCCTGAAAGATCCTGGTTCAAATCCCTAACCAGCCATAAAGTTCACCTTAAGCTGTTTCTTTTCCTCTCCCTCATGTCTACTAGCAGGTTGTCTAAACGACGAAAATACTCCTAACAGAATGTGAGGAGAATACAAGCTGTCTTAATGGCATCCCGCATCGTTTCGCCATATTGGGAAGGAGGGGGGCCAAAAATGCCAAAAATTCAGAAGAAAAAGCCTTTGCGGCTTTTCCTGGAATTTTCTTCCTAAAAGCAAGGAGGGGGGATGTGTATCCCTGGTCATTGGGACAAGCAACATGAATTGATTTGCTTTTCCATACAGCCGGAAGCACAAAGCTGGTTGGCCAGACGAGCGTAGGGGACAGGTCTTGCTAACAAGGCAAGCGCCCAGAACCACCATGTCGGATTTTCGCCTTAGCGAATGAGCACTATTTTTCTTCTTTTTTAGAAAGGCGAAATAACTATCACACTTTGGAAAATAGTTTTTTAAAAGTTTGGAGGCAGCAAATTGTGGTAAGGTAAGTAAAAACGTGAGTAACTCACTCGTGGCCGCCACCTAGATCTGCAGGCATGCAAAGCATATGCCTGCCAAAAAAAAAAAAAAAAAACTCATTAAGACAAATCGCAGCTGCTGTGAATTGCCATTTCTGCAGAGTAATCTGCTTCTTTTTTCCCTCGTATAGACAAGCCCTTGGTTGTTCTGCAAATAGAGAAACTGACATGCTGCCTTAAGCTCCCTGGAGGAAGATAATATACACGCAGAACACATGAAAATTTATATACGTTTGCATAAAAAGGCTTCCTGCTGCTTGCAAACTTTTCCAGAGAGTTTTTAACGATTTCTCTCACAGCACCTTAAAGACTCAAGTTTTGTCAGCTATAAGCTTCCAACCATGCACTGTACAGCCCAGTGTGCAAAAGCCTGTCCAAATTCTTGGTCCTGGAAAGGCTGATAGACTCCAAGTTGGTATTGCTTGCAGGAGACTGAGGGAGCATCTACACTGTAGAAATAATGCTGTTCGACACCACTTTAAGTACTATAGCTCTATCCTATAGAATCCTGGGGTTTGTAGTTTTACAAGGTCTTTAGCCTTCTCTGCCAAAGAGTGCTAGTGCCTCACAAAACTACAAATCCCAGGAGTCTGTAGGATGGAGCCATGGCAGTTAAAGTGGTGTCAAACTGCATTACAGTATTGGGGCCCATCTACACGAGGGGAAAAAATCCCACATACCTCGTAGTATTGGCATCTCGCAGCAGCAACAACCAGACCAAACGGTTTTTCTGGCCTTGGAAACCCCCATAAGCCATGCATTCCTGATGGTGGACACAAGTGATTTACTTGCGTTAGTTCTCACTGCTGCTGGTGGGTTTTTTGTTTTTTTAAGTCATCCCAAGGTGCACTGGTGTGATAGAGCAATTCTCCAAAACAAAACAGAAAATATTGATCCTTTATTTAATCGCCTTAGTGAGTGATCGCTAAGGTGAAAATCCAACATGGTGGCATTGGGCGCTTGTCCTCCTAGCAAGCCCTGCCCCCGCTCTTACCTGGCCAATCAGCTTTGTGCTTCCCTTTCTGTTTTTTATTGTTCAATAGTCCAAACAAGCAAAAATGCACACCAGGCTTGCAGTTTGTGAAAAAGTACGGGAAAATCTGCGAAAGCTTTTACCCCATTGTTTTTGCTGTTTTGGGCCCCCTCCTTCTGAACAGTGTGGATTGGCGCTGAATCCTGTTTAGACTGGTAGGATTCCTAGCGAATTCCATGAGGCGTATTTTCACCATTTAGACTGGGCCTTAGATGGCAAGCCTCAGGGCAGGGAAGTGTTAAATTAACAACTTGTAAGCAGCTCTGAGAGCCTTTGTGGCTGAAGAGCGGGGGTGGTAGATGCACCCTTACAGAAATAACCCTCAGGATTATTATTTTTTACAAAATTATTTCTAAGCCCCTACTAAGAAGGGTGAGGGGAATCCACATTCCTAATTAGAAACAGTAGTACTTTAGGGCACAATCTTGACATTCACTTACCTAGGAGTTAAAAGTTGTCTCCTTGACTTTAATGCTGGGTAATTTAGACCACATACAAATGCAACTTGAAGCTGGGTCAGTCTTCCCTACGTTAAATCTGCTTACTTTTAAAGAAACTTTTCTTAAGAAGATATTCCTAAAGGAATTGCTGCTCCCTGGAATCTTTAATAAACTTTCAACTTTTATAGTCCTTCCTGAATCTTCCTTGGCGAAGAAACCCAGAGAGAGAGAGAGAGACCCCAACAGTTAGGTCCCCTGAACCCAGCGGGGAACCTCACTTCTGAGGAGACGCGGCTAAGACGACAGACAACCCGTTAATGAACGACTGTTATCTGGCTGAGGGAGACCCCCAGGCGATGGGTTCAAGGCCTGGCAGAGGCGGCGGCAACAACACCACCCTCTCCCCAAGCCCCTGCTCCGCCTGCCAGGCTGGGGCTGAACCCCGGCCAGAGTTCATTCCCCACGGCCACACCCGGTGGGGCTCCCAGCTGGCTTCGGGCAAGCCCCGCTCCAAAGCGCCTTTGGGCTCCGAGCTAAGCGACAACACACCCACACCTCACCCCACCGCTGCCTTTGCCCTTCGACTTCGCCTCAAAAACCCCTTCCCCTCAAGCGCCACTACCCCAAGCCTACCTCCACAGGTAGGAAGTAAGGAAGTAAGTATCCTGGCAGGCAACTAACTACCACTCCGGCGCCCCCGCCGCTCTGAGGCGTCGTCCGGCTTGGCGGAGCTTCGCTTCTGTCGCGCTTGAGAAACCGGGAAGCTCCCAAATGAGGAGGAGGAGGAGCGCTTAGTGGGACGCTTCGCACCCGGCGCGGGTCCGCCTATCTATGGACGGCCTGGGTGGGAGTGAGGGAGGGGACCTTGGGCCACGAAAGGGGGGGGGGTCCCTGCTCTGGCTGCTGGGAAGAAGAGGCGGGGGCGTCGTTTTTCCAAGTCTCCTACCCCAGAAGAATTAACTGGAGTTAACTCCCATCCCCGTCTTCCTCGACTTAAGGGCTGGAATTCTTCTCCTGTTAAGATCAGCCGGGCTTTTCTTCCAAAGAAACGAAACTAAAATAAAATAAAATATGGGGGGTGTCAAATAATTAGAAGGAAACAGTAAACGTTTTATCCAGGGGGTGGAGAGGGGGTTCCCCTCTAAACAAGGCCGGTTTAAGCGATTTTGGGGGCCCCTTCAACCTTTTATTTTGGGGGGCCCATATGTTTTCAATGTAACCTAACCTAGTCATAGTATAGGTTGTTCAGATTATTGCTACTAATGTTTTTTCAGGAGGAGGGTTATGAGGGCCCCCCACAATGATGGGGGCCCCTGCGGCTGCAGGGCCCTTAAACCGGCCCTGCCTCTTTAAAAAAACCCTATACAGTACATCGCACTGGAAACACATTTAAGAACATTACGATGCACTCACAGAGTTCGAAGAGACCAGGAGGGACATCTAGTCCAACCCCCTGCTGGGCAGGAATACACAGGGGTTGTCCATGCAGTGAAAATACACCTCACAAAATTCGCTCAGAATACGAGCCGTGTTAATGGGATCCCACATTATCTCACCATATTGTGAAGGGGGGAGGGGAAAAAGAGGGAAAACTACACGAGAAAACCATTCAGGGCTTTCCCCGACTTTTTTAAAAAGCCCCACATGGTGTGCGCATTGTCGCTCATTAAGACAAGCGATTCGACATGAATTGCTCCCCCATACAAGAGGAAGCACACACCTGATTGGCTGGATGAGTGCAGGGGGCGGGGCAAGTGCCCACTGCCCCCATGTTGGATTTTCACCTTAGCGAGTGATTGCTAAGGTGATAAAACAGGGATTTGTGTAATCTCTCTCTCTCTTTTTTTCGGAAAGGTGAAATATTGCTTGTGTATGCCATAGAAACAGGTGTTTTTATTTAAAAGAAAGGGTGGCAGCAAATTTAAAAACTCGCAGGTGCCATCTCTGCTACAGGCCTGGGAAGTTTATGGGGACTATAAAACCATTAAGACAGGTCAAAGCTGCTACAACTTTGCTATTACTGTGGAGCAATCTGGGTCCCCACCCCTTCTATAGACAAGCCCACAATCAAAGCACACATACCCCACAAGTGGCCACCCAGCCTCTGTTTAAAAACCTTTAAAGAAGGAGACTTCACTACACTCCAAGCACTGGAGCAGGAAGAACCTTGAATTGATGGTTTTGCTACATACAATTTTTTTAAATGACACAATTTGATTTTGCAAAGTTTATATGGTGCAAAACAGGAGCAACCTGAAAATAAGATGATAGTGGGAAATAAAACTGCAGCAGGCTATTACTAATAGGAACTAGTGTGGTGCAGTGGTTTGAGTACTGGGCTATGATTCTGGGAGAGCAGGGTTCAAATCCCCACTTCACCCTGTAAACCCAAACCTGCTGGGTGACCTTGGGCAAGTCACGCTTTCTCAGCCTCAGGACTTTTTCGGACATTAAAAATACAACGCTAGCAGCCTTGCCACATTGCGAGGCTGCAGCACTGCAGGGCATCCCTTTCGGATGATGCCCGTCCCTGCCGGTACTGTTGCAGTACCATAGGGACATTTCAGTGTTATATTTAGCCGATTTTTACTCACAAAAGTTGATCGTGAGTAAAAATCGCCAAAATATTACACTCAAATGTCCCAGCGGTACTGCAACAGTACCGGCAGGGATGGGCATCATCCGAAAGGGACACCCTGCAGCGCTGCAGCCTCGCAACGTGGCGAGGCTGCTAGCGTTGTATTTTTAATGTCCGAAAAAGTCCTCAGAGGAAGGCAATGGCAAATCCCTCTGAGCAAATAATGCCAAGAACACTCCGTGGTAGGGTTACCTTAGTGTTACCATAAGTCAGAATGGACTTGAAGGCACACAACAACAAACAACAGGATAGGTGCAAACCCCTCCACTTCACAGAAGTTTCAAAAGCTGTACAGTATTCCCAAGCTTAATTTTTTTAAAATCTTGGTGCTGTGATATAACTTCTAAATACAAAAGAAAGGAACGTATTGAAATGTTTCTGGAGTTTAAAATTTTAACAGAGTCACTGAAGGGACTGAGTGGGCTTTCCCCCACCTGGTTCCCCTGCCACATATGATGGACTTCCATCATCCCAGCCAACGGCTCACTGGATCATAGTAGTTCAACACATGTGAAGGCCATCTCTGGGGTTGAATATTGGTTGCTTTAACGCTCCTCGCTTTGCTTCTGGCTCCCCTATTGCAATGTTATAATGAGGCAATTCATAAGAAAAATGGGGAAGAAGTGTTCTCTGAAAAGAGGTTTTGAACATTCTGTTCCTAAAAGAATTAGCAGTAATGCAGCTTTGAATTCTCAAATAAAAGCCTCAGGTAATAGTAGCCAGTTAGAAGGCCCATCTACACGAAGGGAAAATATCCAAAGTACCTCATAGTATTGCCATCTTGCAGCAGCAGCGACGTGTCCAAACGGTTTTTCTGGCCTCAAAAGCCCCCATAAGCCTTGCATTCCTGATGGCAGCCATGAGTGATTTACTCATGTTAGTTCTTCACCACCACCATTAAAAAAAAAAAAATCATCCCAAGGTGTGCAATAGAGTGATTTTCCAATTTGATAGAACAACAAAACAGAAAATATTCATCCTGATCTTCTTCGTGGTCTCTGTGAATACACACAGTGGGTAATTCCTGCACCTGCGCAGAGCACTCGGAACCTTCTGGAATCACTAGGCAGAATAGTTTTCGATACATTTTGGGGGTAACTCTGCCCACCCCAACAGTCTCTCTGACGCACTCTCACCTAATTCCCCTCAGTTCCTTTTTATCTGCCGTGAGAGCAGCACATAGGAATCCTTTGTTTGCTAGAGCTTCTTTTGCTTTCTATTTTACCTCATGCATTGACTCAGAGTGCTTATTGACTCTGGGGGTTTTATGTTTTGTTTCGTTTTGTTTTTCGCTTTTCCTTTTGATTCGTGTTGTGATTTCTGGCCCTTTCTTCTTTTAGGCTGTTTTTCAGCTTCTCTCTCTCATTTGCCCTTGGATTCGGATTCAGACTCCAACTCGGTAGGACTTCAGACTGGTTTGACTCTTCTTTCATCTTTTCCCTGTTTCTGTATGGCCTCGACTCTGCTGCCTTCAAATGGTGCTCCATTTGTCAGGCGAAGCTTCCTGCCTCTGACAAGTGCTCAGTGTCTCATCTGCCTGGGTGAAGCCCACTATGTGGATGCTTGTATACATTGTCAGAACTTCACCCCTCAGGCATGTAAAAATTGCTCTTCAAGGCTGAAGTCCCTTTTCTATGAGAAGGTGCTGTTCCCACCCTCTGCTTCTACCCCAGGTGTTCAGGTTGGGGTTCTGCCACCACAGAAGAGAGGTCGCTCTCTGTCAGCCAGTCCATTGGCGAAGAGAAGGCATGGGCCTTTGAGTCCATCTCATCGTCAATTCGTGGTGTCGGATCCGGAGGCCGTACATCAGTCCCATAAGCATACTACCGCTTCAAGATCGAGTAAAGGCCATGGCTCTTCAAAACCTTCAACCTCGACTCGGGACCATCTGGGTCCAGTTGAGACCGTGATTCCTCTGCCTCCTCTGGGCCAGGACTAAGAAGAGGAAAAAGAAGACACTCTTCTCTGAGTCCAACAGTACGCCCCTTGTCCACTGCGGTGGCTGCTTTGGCACAGGAGCCCAAGGAACAACAACAACCAGCTACTGCCACTATGGAACAGAGCGCCCTTTGTCCACTGCGGTGGCTACTTTGGCATAGGAGCCTGAGGAGCAACAACAGCCGGCTACTGCCACTACGGCACAGAGCGCCCCTTGTCCGCTGCGGTGGCTACTTAGGTGCAGGGGCTCAAGGAGCAACAACAGCTGGTTACTGCCACTATGGCACAGAGCGCCCCTTGTCCACTGCGGTGGCTACTTTGGCGCAGGAGCACTACAAACTAGACACTTGGTCTCGTAATGAGGCTGCTTTTGGGAGGGCAGTTCTGCTGTCCTCCATTCAATAAGAGAGTGGTTTTTGTGGTTGCCTGTGGTACTTAACATTTATTGCTATGTTCATGTCAGTTTATGCTCATTGTTATGGTTTCATGGGACATCACTTGTCAACAATTGTCCTCGTCTAACCCGCTAGCATGACATACCCTCCTCCTACGGGTGAAGCTTGCTAATCTACGCACTGTGTGTATTCACAGAGACCATGAAGAAGATGGACAGGTTGCTTACCTGTAACCATAGATCTTCGAGTGGTCTTCTGTGAATTCACACAGACCCGCCGATCCTCCCCTCTATGTCGTGCTATGGCATATGCTTAATATTTCTGATGCTGATGCTTGCGGCATCATTCAAGGGGCTGAGGGGAATTAGGTGAGAGTGCCTCAGAGAGAGTGTTGAGGTGGATGGAATTACCACCAAAATGTATCAAAAACTATTCTGCCTAGTGATTCCAGAAGGTTCCAAGTGCTCTGCGCAGGTGCAGGAATTACCCACTGTGTGAATTCACAGAAGACCACTCAAAGATCTATGGTTACAGGTAAGCAACCTGTCCTTTATTTGCCATAACGAGCGATTGCTAAGGCAAAAATCTAACATGGCAGCAGCAGGCGCTTGCCCTGCTAGCAAGCCCCACCCCCGCTCTCACTTGGCTAATCAGGTTTGTGCTTCCCTTCGAACTTTTTATTGTTTGATAGTCCAAATGAGCAAAAATGTGCACCCCCCCCCTTGCTTAATTGTTTGCTTGTATGACTCCTTGCTGAGATGCCCAGGAAAGGATTAGCACATACCTCCTCAATGACTTAGTTTACTAATTGGCTTCCGCACAATTCTAATATGGCCTTGCTTGCCAAAATATTTCTAAGACACATCCCAGGTCACTGTGGCCTTCCAGCTGACCTTTTTGGGTTACACCAGCCAACCTGACCCTGAAAAGTGTCCAAGATTTCCAATTATGAGATATTGTGGGGAGGGGGTGGTAGAGCATATTAACAGGACTACCTTTGAAAAGTGCTCAAAAACTTCAGTTGGCCTAAAGAGCTGCGGCCCTATTGTTAACAGGGGCTGGCTACAGGGCACACAGAACTCCCTTGTTGTGACAGCTCCACTGTCTACCAGTTCATTTCCAGGCACAATAGAAAGTGCTGGTGATAACCTATAAAATCCTATAAGGTTTGGATCCAGACTATCTGAAGGAGCCGATTAGAGCTCTAACATCTTCTGAAGATGCTTTTCTCTCTGTCGCACCACCTCCTTCTCAGGCTTATTGGGTTGTGAACAAGGGGAATGTCCTTCTCAGTGGCTGCTCCCAGACTTTGGAACTCCCTCCCTCGGGCAGGACAGCTCTGTCCTTGCTCTCCTTCTGTCAACAGGTCAAAACATTTTTATGCTGTCAGGCTTTTAGAAACTGACCAAGGTGGACTTTGAAGGCTGTGCAGTGCTGTTTTAACATTTGTATGTAGTATTTTTTCAAAATCACAATTGAACCATTTATTATTCTTACTAAATACGATTTACACAGGGTGTTACAGCAACATTCTCCTAGAGCATCCCTTCTATCACCTCCTTTAGGAATCAACTTCCACTCCAAAACACATCAGTGCCCCCTTGTAACATGTATTGATCATCATGAAGGTCAACATCAGTCCTGGTGGAATAGGCGAATCACAGAGCAGAAATCCAGCACATAGGTAAGCAGGTGAGATACATGGCCTAGAAATAAAGATATATACACAAGTATACACAAGTGGTAATGTATCTCCACCTATAGGTTTCCATAATTGTGCTTTCCTTATTTCACACCATTACAAAGAGAATGCAGATTGCTCTATTCTCTTTCAGACATAATTACTGTGAGCAACCAGTACTCAAGGAAGCAATTAAGCAGATGCCAAGTTGAATATGCTGCCATCTTTTAATCCACATCTATGGCTACACAATGACATTCCTCAACTTGCCTGATCTTCTTTCTCTTCCTTGAGGGCAAAAGATCTGGGCAGTTGAGGGTCACTGTGGTGGTAATGAATTTCTTTGGTTTGCAGAAGGAACAGGACTGAAAGATACCTCTCTCATCACTGATGTGCCATGGAATGTAGAAGGAATTGCACTGGCCATAATAGAATCTGTTGATGAAGGTGTAGCATTTGCAGCCTTCCTCATGGATGGTTTGCCTGAGTTCTTGTGTTTTATACCAGCCTTGATTTAGGGACTTTCCCTCTGCGGTATACAGAGTGTCTGGGCTTGATTCCAGTGTATCTGGCCTTGACTTGGGTGCCTCTTCAGAGGGTGGAAGTGTTTCATCATTGAATTTTTCTGCTGCTCCAGAGACTGGAACACGGAGCAATGGGTGCAAGCTCCAGGAACAGAGATTCCACCTCAACATTAGGAGGAACTTTTTGACAGTAAGAGCTGTTCAGCAGTGGAACACACTCTCTCGGAGCATGGTGGAGTCTCCTTCCTTGGAGGTCTTTAAACAGAGGCTGGATTGCCACCTGTTGGGGATGCTTTGATCAAGATTTCCTGCGTGGCAGGGAGTTGGACTGGATGGGCCTCGTGGTCTCTTCCAACTCTATAATTCTATGATTCTATGAATTTGGAGTTCATCATTCGCAACCAGTGTCAGGCCAGTTCTCTATCACTGACCAGCCTTTTACCAAGATCTTCATCAAGAGTAACACCTTCTGAACCTTGGATGGTCTCGCCCTTCACTGTTGGTAACAGAAGCCCTAATAGAAGGAGGATTCCAACAGTAGAAACTCTGCAGTCCATCCTTGTTTCCATGAGGGATGCCTCCCTTTTCAAGGACAAGATTTTGAAAAGCCTTCCTCTAAGAGAAGATGTGTATGTAGTCTTTTAATGTGTTTCAATGTTTTTCATGTTTAATCTTTGAACTTTACACAGTAATCATTTTCAATATTTTTATATTTATACTTTTATTGAAGCTTCTGTATAGTTTTTAGTCTGTGTTGTTTTTAAACAGATTGTTAGCTGCCTTGAGTCTTATTATTGAGAGAAATGTGGGATATAAATTAATAAAATAAATAAGTAAATGAAATCATGTTTTGCTGTTGTGTTACAGGGCTTTGCTGTTTTGTCTCCTTCAGCCTTGCACTGCTTTGCATGGTTTGTTTTATATTATCTTTTATTTTCATTCAACTTGCTTGAATATCTGATTCATCTTTTTTTGGTTATTCTGTTCTGCTGTCTACCTCACCTTGTTGGCTGGCTATTTCAAGTGTTATCAGAAAGCCTCTGAAAGCTTGCAAAGTGGATGGGTGGATAAGGCATTTTGGAGTGTTTGTGATATATGTGGCTGCCAAGGGGAATACTGACAACCTCAACAACATTTAGGGAAAGAACAATGGCCCTGAAGAAGGCAGGGTGAACAAATTGTTCCATCCCTTTGTTTGAAGAAAGTGGAGAAATTGGGTAAGGAGTAAGGCCCCAAGAATCCAATGTTACCCAAATTGCATGGGGTCTGTGAGGGTCTCACTAGTGTCCGAATCTCAATATGGGGGAATATTTAATTAGCTCAAAATGGCAGCAAGAGGCCAGGTAATGGCAGGATCTTTTGACCTATGTATACCAGTAGTAACAGAGGAGACTCCAAGCCAGAATGTGCAATTAAATGATCTTTATTGGAAATTAATCTTAACAGCATCCATGCTTACACTCAGGCTTCAAGCAATCACACAAGGCTAGTGAAGGAAGTAGGAAGTATTTGGACAGAGGAATAGCATAAGGGGATCTTGGGTGATACAATACCTATAAGAGGAGCAGAGGTCTGTGCAGCAGAAAATTCTCAGAAATGCATTCTGAGGGTCTCACAACAAACCAACAGCATGGATGTAGGAAGAGGAACTGTGGACATTTTGGTGGTGTTTTAGGGTGATATTTATATTTAATAATAATAATAATAATAATAATGGGGTTTTGACATATAGGACAATGCAACAAATAAAGAGAAAAGTCCTCTATCTCTCCCAGATATAGAGCCATGGGTTTGTTGGGACCTGTCTTTATCTCCAGTCTAAGAATGCTATGGGCATGATCTGAGAAAATCTAGTTTATAAATGCAGCAACTCACAATGAAGCAAAGGTAAGAGTTTGTAAGTACTGGGTTCTTTGATGATCTACTTTAAATAAAAAAATACCACAGGTAAAAACTAGAAGATTGAATGGGTTCTTCATTCTGATAATTACGCCCTCTGTCCATCCAATCTCTCAACTTCATTTTACCTGCAAAAGTAGCATAAATGTTAAGTAATCAGTTTTTAGAAATCAGCTGTTGATATAGTCCAAGCTCCCTTCTTCACTTATTCTCCCAAAGAAAGAAATGATGTGGTAGATGGAAAAGGACTGTTTCATGACAAAAATGTTAATCCTAGACCACTGAAAGTCCTGCATCTAATTTCCAACTTGCTCGGATTCCCTGCATTATCTAAAACAAACATAGAAACAAACAAAAACACTGCAACTTTTAAAAAAATTCAGAGGCAGTACTTTCCAGAGTACCCATATAGTTTTCAGTTGCAGGAGGCAAGCTACGTAAAGCTGTTGGATTTAAAACTTGGAATCTTAGGGCCAATCTACACAAGGGGAAAAATCTAAAATACTGTACCTCATAGTATTGGCATCTCACAGCAGCAGCGACCCATCTAAATGGTTTTTCTGGCCTTGGAAACCATATAAACCTCGCATTCCCGATGGCAGCTGCAAGTTATTTACTAGTGTTAGTTCTTCACTGCCACTGGGTGTTGTTGTTTTTTAAATCATCCCAAGGTGCACTGGTGCAATAGAGCACTTCTCTAATTTTATAAGAAAGCAAAACAGGAAAAAATGATCCTTTTTATTGCCTTAACAAGTGATCACTAAAAATCCAACATGGCGGTAGCAGGCGCTTGCCCTCCTAGCAAGCCCCTCCCCCGCTCTCACCTGGCCAATCAGCTTTGTGCTTCCCTTTGAGTTTTTTATTGTTCTATAGTCCAAATAAGCAAGAATGTGCACCCACCTCATGGTTTGTGAAAAAGTATGGGAAAATCTGCGAAGGCTTTTACCCTGTTGTTTTTGCCGTTTTGAGCCCTCCTCCTTCTGAATAGTGTGGATTGGTGCTAGATCCCATTTAGACAGGTAGGATTCCCAATAAATTCCATGTGGGGTATTTTCACCATTTATACGGGCTCTTAGCCAGTGATTTGAAGTAACACTACCTGATGGGTATCTTGCCCCACCAAAAACCAATAGTGGTTGGGTCTGCAAATCTGTATATGTAAGTCTGAATGTTCCAGTACAACCTCCTTTTTGGATAACACAAGAGGCTGAAGCAAAAGCAAACTGTTTGTCACCTCTCCTAGCTTATCTGTTCTTCCTCATGAACAACTTTTGCCATCACAACCACACTCTGATATTTATTGGCCTCATGTCCTTTTTTTCATCTGTGAAATAATGGAAGGCTTGCACTAGTCACAGAATCATAGAGTTGGAAGAGACCACAAGGGCCATCCAGTCCAACCCCCTGCCAGGCAGGAATACACAATCAAAGCATTCCCAACAGATGGTCATACAGCATGGCAGAGGGCTGGACTAGATGGCCCTTATGGTCTCTTCCAACTCTATGATTCTATGATTCTATACTGAATTTGGTGACACCCTGGTTACATTCAGTGAAACAGCAATAGTTAAAAAAAAAAAAACTTTTTTCCCTTTAAGATGAGACACAGAGAGAGTCCATGCCTTGTTTTACAGAACAGGTGCACACCCAGAATCCTCCAGGAACTATAATTCTCTTTTAAAACAGGGATGCATGCTCCCTTTCTGCCTTGTTTTAAACTGGAAGGGAGGGAAACTTGTTTATTTCCACCACTGAATTCTGGTGGTGCAGGGTGTGTATGGCCCATGGCAGATTCAGGGAAGGTTGGTTCCCAGACTCACCAAAGTTGCCCACTCCTGCCTTTGGGGATTAGAAATCAAGTGATATAAGAGAATTGACTTTTACTTGTCTACACAGCTTTCAAACTTCTTGGAACCTGTCTTCACATTTTAAGAACAGCATTATTTTTATAGAGGGGGCGGCATATACATGACTCCCTTTAACAGCATTTCTGTTTCACAATATAGGAGAGGCTTCCCACACCCACACCTCAGTATTAGAGGAGATCTCCCTCTGTGTTTCTATTCATAATGACTAATCTCCCCAGAAAGAAGCTCAAGCAGACTCATGATTTAGGCAGTAACATTCATGACCCATTTGGCATTAAATGTCTTTGCTACTCTAAGAAACAGCTATTGACCCAGAAGAAATACCTCAGCTCTCTATATCTAAAGCTCAGGATTATCCCTGGGAACACCCCCCCTCCAATTTAGATGGCTTGGATTATATCATCTTCTTTCTATTTTATTATGTAATATCACGGGATGAGATAAATTTGTTAGTTGACCAAGATTTCTTTTGTCGGATGTCATCCTTTGTTTTGAAGAAATCCAGCATCAGCAACATCAGGAACAGTGTTGCAGGAAAGTCGTTATTGTACTTTTCCCTCCCTATAATGAACTACTGTACTGTCAGAAAAAAGGTGAGGCTTTGCTACATTCAAGGCTGGCCCTACCTTTAGGCAAAATGGTGTGGCTGCATCAAGCAGAAGATTTGTGCGTGAACATATATTTGTACCTTCAAGTTGCCTATCAACTTATGGTGACCCTATGAAAACCAGTGTGGTGTATTTATTAATTTTTTGAGCATTGGACAACAACTCTGGAGACCTGGGTTCAGATCCCCACCCAACCATGGAAACCCACTGGGTGACCTTGGGCAAATCATACTCTGCCTCAGAGGAAGGCAAAAAGAAACCCCCTCTGAACAATCTTGCCAAGAAAATTCCCATTATAGGTTCAACTTAAGGTTGCCATAAATCAGAAACTACTTGAAGGCACATAACAATGCATTTCATAGGTTTATCTACCTTTTTAATATGTGTCTGTTTTTAAAATATTTTAAAATTTTTATCTGATTTTATCATTTTTGTTATTTTGGGGGGAGCTGCCCTAGGTCTCATATTGAGAGAAAGGTACATACAAATATGATAAATAAATAATAAATAGGTTTTTTTTTTCTTCAGCAAGGAATATTTAGAGGTGGTTTGTCATTGCCGTCTTCTGAAATCCAGCCTGCCACACCTGGTATTGCTTAGCAGTCCCCCATCTGAGTATTAACCAAGGCTAACCTTCCTTAGCTTCCACAGTCAGACAGGATATGGTGCCTTCATTTTGTTATTGTTGTCTTTTTACTGTCAGGGATGGAGTGAGGTGCTTGTGAGATTTTCTGTCTCATGTGTCAAAATAACTTGGCTGGCTTTGGGCATTGTGTACTAATATATTTCTCCAAAAAGGCACAGTATACCATGTGCCATGTAAAATACTAAGGCTAAAAGCCACAGGGCAAAAGTCTGTACTTCTAGCAATTTAAAAACAACAACATGCAAACCAGCATAACTGTATTCAAAGGAAGAACAAGCCAACTCCCAGATTCACTTGCATTACTAGTTGCCCCCTAATGGTCACAAATGTTTTAAGTTTTTGAGTCCCTTTGCAAAAAATGAATGAGAAAGATGCAGCAAGGAAAAGTCACCCAGAACTGTACATAAGAGGGCAGAGAACAACCACTGTCTTAGGATATTCTGTGTTACCTGGAATAACTGTGCTCATCATATTTTGTCATAAATTATACTAGTGTGTTGTTGTTGTTGTTGTTGTTGTTGTTAATCTACTGCCTTGTCCCCAGAAGCAGGACTCAAAACAGCTTTAAAAAATTAAAACAGTTAAAGATGAAAACACATATAGCCCTAAATCCAGAGGTACACCCAAACTGTGAACATGTGTCTTCATGGGGAATGTAACCTCAGGCTCAATCCCCGAGTTTGTTGATCTGCCTTTTGACTGACCAGGAAGACCTGTATCTTATGTGGAATAAGGTTTGAACTGTTACCCCTCATCCAAGCCATTATGGATGACAGACAATGGTTTAGAACCTAAATGGCTTCCTTGGATTTAGATGGAAAGGGGAAACAGACTTGGGCATCACCAGCATACGGTGGCACCTGGCCCCAAAACTCTGGACAAACTCTTCCAGTGGTTTCATGTATATGTTAAAGAGCACAGAGGGCAGAATGGAACCTTGCAGGATCCACAGGCCAAAAGCCGTGGTATCCAACGGGGTCCCCCAGCATTACCTTCTGAACTCGGCCTACCGAGAAAGGCAGCATACACAGGAAAACAATGGCACCAAGTCCCATCACAGTGAGGCAACCCAGAAGGATACCATGGTTGACAGTTTTGAAAGCCATTGAGACACCCCAAAGAACCATTTGAAACACACTCGCCTTCTCCAGTTCCTAGTATAGCTCACCCAGCAAGGCAACCCAAGCTTTTTTCCCTTCAATAATCAGGTGTAAAGCCAGACTGAAATGGATCCAGATACAGTTGGACCCCTGTATCCACAGGGTTCCATTCCCAAACTTTCCATGGATATTGAAAACCGCAGATAACAAAGAATCCTATTAAAATCAAGGATTTCCGGTAAAAATGTATCACCTCTCTAGACATTTTCCAGCCCACCTCTATGGTATGTGTCTCTATTTTGTGTCCTGCAGATAGCTAAAAGTGCAGATATTGGTTTCGCAGATATGGAGGTCTGACTGTAATCCTTTTTTTCCAGAAGCCCCTGGAGCTGTGATGCTACCCAAACATTCCTATACCTTGCCCCAGAGTGGGGGTAGTGAAAACTGGACAGTAATTATCCACCAAAGTGGGATTTGGAGATGGCTTTTCCAACAGAGTTCTTACAACCTCCTCCTTTAGACATGTATGATCTCTGCCTTGCTGTAGAGACATTTACCACTCCCGGTACCCATTTGGCCAGTTCCTGTTAGTATTTTTAATGAGCCAAGAAGAGGAAGGATCTAGCTTAGATGTAATGGCTCTCACAAGCCTAAAGGTGTGTCCATATCCCCATATTGTATAAACTGAAAAGTATCCAATATCACTGGACAAGCAGGAGCCACAGTAATGTAATAATAATAATAATAATAATAATAATTTATACCCCACCCTTCTGCTAAAAACAATCGGGTGGCTTCCAACAATTAAAACATTGTAATAATGACTAAAAGCACCACCCACCCCCATAAAAAGACATTAAACAATATAAAATTAAAACCATCTAACTACAATCATGTTAAAAACAATTATACACAAGAATTAAAAATGGCCAGGAGATGCAGCTCCTGAGGCCGGGATCTAATCAGGAAAGGCCTGTCGAAAGAGATCCGTCTTTAGTGCTTTTTTAAAGCTATTTAAGCTCGTCATCTTACGGATCTCGTTCGGCAGGCCTCAGTCAACTCTAGCATCCAATTCAGAACAGATCCAAGTGGTTTTGTCTACAAAGTGCTAGGAAAATTGTTCACAGTGGGCTGTTTAGTGATCTGAATTCTTTTCTCATTGGTGAGGATGCCTAACTAACAATGTGGATGAAGATTTTTATTTTTATTTTTTGGCTTCCTGCACTGCCATAGGGTAGGCCTTTAAACAGGCTGTAGCCTGTGTTTGGCTAGAATCATTCTGAGTTTTCCTCCAATTTCACTCTAGTTGTTCTCTTACATTGCTACCAGTTCCCTAGAAAAGCAGACAGCTGCTTTGACTCCACTCCACAAGAGGAAATGCTCAATAGCAATCATGTCCACTGTCCTGGTGAAAGGAAAGTCCAAACCTGCACAACACATATTAACACAACACATATTAAGCTAACACACATTGGAAACTGTTTAATGCAGTGTAGATGTGTAAATAGCTATTGCTTAAAACAATTTGTAAGCCGCTCTGATAGCCTTGTGGCTGAAGAGCGGGGTATAAATAAATAAATAAATAAATAAATAAATTATAGGACATGGAATGTGCAAGCATGAATCAGGGGGAAGCTAGACATAGTAAAACAAGAAATGGAATGTATAAATATTGCAATTTTGGGGATGAGTGAGTTAAAGTGGACAGGAATGGGACGTTTTGAGTCAGACAATTACAGAGAGTTTTACTCAGGAAATGAAAATCTAAGAAGAAGGGGTTTGGCATATATTGTGAGGAGAGATGTAGCAAAAGCAGTCAAAGGATATAATGCAAAGTCTGACTGAATCATGTCAATAAGACTTCAGGGAAAACCCACCAATATAACCTTAATCCAAGTTTATGCTCAAACTACAGCAGCAGCAGAAAAAGAAATTGAAAGAATCTATGCTGGAGTCCAGGAGGAAATTGATCACACACCAAAACCAAAATGATTCTTGTTAATCATAGGTGATTAAAATGTAAAATTAGGAAACAGTGCAGAATCCAAAATTGTAGGAATATTTGGCCTTGGATCAAGAAATGAAGCAGGAGACCAACTAACTGAATTTTTCAAGGCCAACAGTTTGTCCATTGCAAACACATTCTTCAAGCAACCCAAGAAGTGACTATGTACATGGACATCACCTGATGGCCAATAGAGAAATCAAATAGACTACATAATTGGAAGCAGAAGGTGGAGAAGCTTAATTTTCTCTGCAAAAACAAGACCAGGAGCAGATTATGACACAGACAATGAACTACTAATATCCAAAATTAGAGTAAAACCAAAGCAGGAAATGAAATGAAATACTGTAAATCTTTATTGCTAAAAGCTATAAGCCATCGCAATGCAATTACTTTAAAAGTATGAGGAATTAAAACATTATTGTAGAAAGCCATTTACATAGCAGCACAGTAAAAATTTTATTGATAGTTTTGTTATCTGGCTCTTATCTTATTAGAGGCCAAAGCAAAATTTTGCCTCCATATCAGTGTAGTACATACACATTGTTGCCAGCTAATAGGACACAAATTTGTTCAAGAGAAGAACAATTAACCAGGGAATGAAGACTGTAACCTAAAAACTTTTGTCTTGGAAGTATGTATAGAGGGCATTTCAACAAATAATGTTGTAGGTCCTCCACTTCCCCTGTCTCACATATACAAAACCTTGGCGTTACCAGGGTATTATTGTATCTTCATTTCAAATAAGCAGACAGCATACTCTGAAAGTGTAGTGCCATATATGCTTTTATTAATGGAGGGAATGTAAGGTCAAAAAAAAATCTCCCATTCCAAAAGATGTTTTATACAATAGGTACCATAATGAGAATGCAGTTTGAGAAAGCATATATAAATCTCCCCACTTAGAAGCAAGATATATTTTCCCCTTGACCAGTCGTTTAATTTTGTTAGAAGGATAAATTTGTAAGGATTCTGGATTGATCCCATAGGAAAGTATTACATTAACTGATTTTGCCCGCACGCTTTGATCAGAAGGTTGTAGTTGCTCTATAAAGCATTTTTTGGGAGATGAGAATCACTCATTCCAGCAAGCATTATCCAATATAGAGCTAGTGCTACATGAACACCAGTTTGCAAAGAGACTAGCCCCATTTCGGATCTTTAAAAGGGGGCAGGAGTTCCTTTTGGCAGGGCCAGTTTAAGCATACCACCAAATCAGCATCTGCAGGGGGGCTCACAGCCAGGGGGCCCTTCCCCCATCCTAATCCTTCTCCTGCAAAAACCTCTTGCTGGCTTTAAAAAAAAAACAGCATCTCCCAAACTAGAAAGAGAAAGAGAAAGAAGGAGCTGCCCTCTGTGGCTGAAGCTGGAGGGAGTTTGCTGCTCCCTCACCCCTCCTCCCAGGATCGTCAAAACCAGTCAGGTGTGTGTCATAGAATCATAGAATCACAGAATTGTAGAGTTGGAAGAGACCACGAGAGCCATCCAGTCCAACCCCCTGCCAGGCAGGAAATCTTGATCAAAGCATCCCTGACAGATGGCAATCCAGCCTCTGTTTAAAGACCTCCAAGGAAGGAGACCCCACCACGTTCCGAGGGAGTGTGTTCCACTGCCGAACAGCTCTTACTGTCAAAAAGTTCCTCCTAATGTTCCTCCTAATGTTGAAGTGGAATCTCTGTTCCTGGAGCTTGCATCCATTGCGCCGTGTTCCAATCTCTGGAGCAGCAGAAAACAAGCCTGCTCCATCCTCAGCGTGACACCCCTTCACATACTTAAACAGGGCTATCATATCGCCTCTTAACCATCGTTTTTCCAGGCTAAACATACTCAGCTCCCTAAGTCTCTCCTTATAAGGCATGGTTTCTGGACCTTTTACCATTTTAGTTGCCCTTCTCTGGACATGCTCCAATTTGTCAATATCCTTTTTGAATTGTGGTGCCCAGAACTGGACACAGTATTCTAGGTGAGGTCTGACCAAAGCAGAATAGAGTGGCACGATTACTTCCCTTGATCTAGACACTATACTTCTAATGATACAGCCCAAAATCGCATTGGCCTTTTTAGCTGCCGCATCACACTGTTGACTCATGTTCAACTTGTGGTCTACTAGGACTCCTAGATCCCTTTCGCACGTAGTCTTGTTCAGCCAGGTCTCTCCCATCCTATATCTTTCCTCCTTTCCTCCTTTTTCCATTTCCTATACATGTTCTGTTTAAAACTTAGCTCCATTGAAAGTTCTTTAGTCATCCATCCTGGTTTCTTGAGACACCTCCCATTTTTCTTCCTCAAAGGTACTGTTTGAAATTGTGCCTTCAGTATCTCCTTTTTGAGAAAGTCCCATCCATCTTGAGGTCTCTTCTCTGTTCTAGAAAGGCATCATCCAATTCCTCCGTCTGACTTGGGGTCTGTAGTAGAGTCCCACAATAACATCCCTGTTGTTTCCCTCCCCTTTAATTTTTATCCAGATGCTCTCCACCTGGCTTTCAGTATTGATGTCATGTATTTCTTCACTGGTATAAATATCCCTGACATATAATGCTATTCCTCCTCCTTTCCTGTTTGGCCTGTTTTTCCTATAAAGGTTATACCCCTCTATTCCTACATTCCAATCATGTGACTCATCCCACCAGGTTTCAGTAATGCCTATTATATTTGTTTTGTAGTGCTAGGAGTTCAAGTTCACCTTGCTTATTTCCCATGCTCTGTGCATTAGTGTAGAGACACCTAAGACCATGTGTTCCCTTTACTTGCTGTCTGTGCAAGTTTTTTTGCCTCCCATTGTTGGGTCCTTGCGCTGTTTGCCTTGTTCCCTCTATGACAGTTTGACTATTTTCTCCAGCCCTTTTGCCTTCCAGAATACTGTCTCCCTCCCCCATTTGACTCAGTTTAAAGCCCTGCTGACCAACTTCTTGAGACTGTTGGCAAAAATGTTTCTGCCAACTGTCGTGAGATGCACCCCATCTCTTGCCAGAAGTCCCCCCTCATGGAAGCGCAGCCCATGATCCAAGAATGCAAATTGTTCTCGGTGACACCGTCTACGGAGCCAGTTGTTTACGTTGGCTATTTTCCTCTCCCTTCCTGGACCATGCCCTTCAACTGCCAGAAGAGACAAGATGACAACCTGTGCATCCATTTATTTCAGCTTCCTCCCCAGAGCCTCATAATCTCTTCTGATCTTGGGAAAGCTGTGCCTTGCAGTATCATTGGTTCCCACATGGACCAAAAGGAAGGGGTAATGATCCATAGGCTTGACGAGTCTTGTCAGTCTCTCCATCACATCACGGATCTTTGCCCCAGGGAGACAACACACCTCCTGAGACATCTTGTCAGGCCCACAAACCACTGCTTCTGTACACTGCAAGGAGTCCCCCACCACCACCACACGTCTCCGCCGAGGCTTCGCAGCTGCTATTCCTTGTGGTGGTACTCTCAAGGTCCCCTGCTCTACCCCTGAAGTCTGTCCATGCTGTTCTTCCTCGTTGTCCTTGATAAGGGAAAGGGCTTCGAATCGATTCTGTAGCTGCAAGCTGCTCGAAGAATCCCTGGATGTTCTTGTTCTGTGTGTGACATTCCTCCAGCTGTCTACTTCCTGTGTCTGTGACGTGACCCTCTCCTCTGCAGCCACTTCCTCTGTGCGGTCCCCATCCAAGACTGTTCGTTCTGTTCTGTCCAGGAAAACCTCTTGCTCACGAATCTGTTGAAGTGTAGCTACCCGTGTCTCCAGCTGCTGTACTTTCTCCTCCAAGAGGGCTACCAGCTTGCACTTGGTGCATGTGAAGTTCTCCACATCTGTAGACAAGAAGAGAAACATCACACAAGTGTTGCAGGTGACTGCCGCAGTCCCCTCAGTGTCCATGGTGAGAGCTTTTAGGCAATCTAAGAACTCTTAGACTAC
This sequence comes from Gambelia wislizenii, assembly GCA_030847615.1. Classification (NCBI taxonomy): domain Eukaryota; kingdom Metazoa; phylum Chordata; class Lepidosauria; order Squamata; family Crotaphytidae; genus Gambelia; species Gambelia wislizenii. The sequence continues at coordinate 241,188,168 of JAUMIR010000002.1, read as the reverse complement.
CTAAGAAGTCCAGAAGCTGCTCTCCTTCTTCTCCCTGGCAGGAAACTGGCCTGGAAACTGGCTGTCCAGAAGCTGCTCTCCTTCTTCTCCGTGGCAGGAACTCCAGAGAGGGGTGAGTGTGTGTGAGAGAGAGGGGGGGGAGGGAAGTGTGAGGGCCATCTCTTTCCTTCTCTTTCTCCCCTGCTCTCTCTTCAGAAAGGGCTTCTTCTTCCCTTCCTTCCTTGCACATAAATCCCCTCCAGTCCACCCTTCCTGCTGCTCTTAACATGTCTTGGTTTCTCTCCCCTCCCTCCCTTTCCCCCTTTCTCCTCAGCTTCCTCCCCTTGCTGCCAATTGACCTGCTGTTAACCTGCAAAAGGAATTTGTGTGTGTTTGCCTATGTGCCTTTGAGTCATTTCTGACTAAGGTGAACCTACCATGGGATTTTCTAGGCAAGGTTTGTTCAAAGGGTGTGTGCCTTTGACTTCCTTTGAGGCTGAGAGAGTGTGACTTGCCCAAGGTCACCCAGTGGTTATTCATGGTTGAGTAAGGATTCAAACCCTGGTCTCCACGGTCATAGGGCAATGCTGGAACTTCTACAACACTCTAGCTCTTTTAACAGACGAATATAAAGAATATAAATAAAAATTTGGAGTAATATTACTGGGAACAATGGTTTTATTGTTGTCACTAAAACATGCACTATCCCATTAGTGTTATGTGGGAGCCATTGGGTAGAACAGTGGTTCTTAACCTTTTCTTTACCCTTTTGTTGCCTCAAGACTTAACTCAAGATTTAAAACTCTAATAATAATAGCTAATAATAATAGCTAACAACAACAACAATAATACAATTACACCATCCATTAAACTTTCACTCAGAGGCACTCTTACTTCTTCCTGCAAGTTTGTGGCTGGAGTAGATTGAATGGCAATGTGCAGGCCAAGCCAGCCAGCCTTTGCCTTGGTTCCTGTCATGTGGCTGCTCCACTACAGGGAGGAGGTGGGCCAAGCAGCCTTCAAGCCTTTGTGGACCCCTTGTGAGGACACTGTGGACCCCAAGTTAAAAAACCACTGGGCTAGAGAATGCTGAAAAAGGAACAACACAACTAGACCTTGAGAAGGGTGCTGGCAGGGGGATTCTGGGAGGCATAATCCAAAAGTAACTTTCCCAGGCTCTGAATACAGCCTAGTATCATAGAATCATAGGGCTGGAAGGGACCCCAACAGCCATCCCATCCGATCGGCTTCTGCCCTACAGGAACACTCAATCAAAGTCCTCAGGACAGATGGCCATCCAACCTTTGCTTAAAAACCTCCAAAGAAGGAGACTCCACCACACTCCAAAGAAGCAGCGCATTCCACTTCCAAACAGATCTTGCTGTCAGGAAGTTCTTCCTAATGTTTAGGTGGAATCTCTTTTCCCGTAGTTTGAACCCATTGCTCCGTGTCCTAGTCTCAGCAGCAGAAAACAAGCTTGTTCCAGCCTCAGTATGACATCCCTTCAAGTATTTAAACACAGCTATCATGTCCTCTCTCCACCTTCTCTTCCCCAGGCTAAACATGCCCAGCTCCCTAAGCCACTCCTCATAGGGCATAATGGCTTCCAGACCTCCTACCATCCAGGTCTCCCTCCTCTGGACACATTACAGTTTGTCCATAGCCTTCTTGAATTGTGGTGGCCAGAACTGGAAACAATATTCCAGGTGAGGTCTGACCAAAGCAGAATGGAGTGGTACTATTACTTCCCTTGATCTAGACACTATGATCCTATTAATGCAGCCTAGAATTGAATTGGCTTTTTTTGCTGCTGCATCACACTGCTAACTCATGTTCAGCTTGTAGTCCACTCTTTCTTTTGTTTGAGGAAATCTACACGATTACATGAACTGCTAAAAAACAAAAAATATTATGTTAGTGCCTATAATATACTTTTTAAACTAAATTATTGGTGGCAAATTATGTACTACAGTAGGCCCCCTTATCCCCCTTACCCCCTTATTGAAAACTGGTGTTCATGTGGCACTAGCTCTATGTTGGATAAAGCTGGCTGGAATGAGTGATTCTCATCTCCCAAAAAATGCTGAGTCTGATCAAAGTGTGGCTCTGGGGGGCATGGATACTGAAAACGGTGGATAATAGTGAATGCCATTGAAAATAATGGGACTTCCGGTTTAAAATACCATAGAGTTGCCTTGGGGATCCTAGAAAATGGCTAGAGAGGACACATTTTCTAGGAAGACTCTATGGTAGGTGTGCTGTTTTGTGTCGCATGGATAATGAATCTGTGGACACGTGGGTCCTACTGTAATCTGAACATCCTGTACTGTGAATAGGTTAGGTTACATTGGGGCCCCCAATGTAAATATAAGGGGCCCCCAAAATAAAGCATTGCAGGGGGCCCAAAAATTCTTAAACCGGCCCTGCCTTTTGGCACAACCAACAAGGATTTCAGAAAGGCATTTTGTACAGGTTCAAGAGGAAAAACACTATTATGTCCCCAGATCTCGGCACCATATAATAATTGTTGGATGATCTTCTTCTGAAAGACCTCAACAGAGGGTCCCAAATTTGAGGGTCTCAAATTCCCCCCTATGGAACCTCAACAGAGCACTGATAGGGTAAGAAGATTTCAGCTTAACTGCTTGGAAGTGTGCATTCCAAGATAGATTTGATTTGAACCCGACACCCAGGAATTTAAAATAAGATTGTTGATCTATAGATTTTGTATTCAGACTCCATCTATGGGGTTTTCTCTTCCTCCCCAAAACTACCACTTTAGTTTTAGTGTGGTTAACAATTGGTTGTTCCCTTGAGCAGAAAACATTTAGGTTATTTAACAGTCTCCTCATCCCAACCATGGTGGTGGAAATCAAAACAATATCATCAGTGTATAAAAATACTGAGAGATTAGATTACAACCTACTGCATATATATATTCCTGTGTAAGTCTAGTTTCCAGAATGGAAACTGGAAAATATTCTGAACCACATAGCTCTCTAGTAATATCATTCATATAAAAATTAAACAAAAAGGGGGGCAAAAGGCATCCCTGCCATACTCCTCTTACTGTGGGTATGTTATCTGACAATAATCTGTTGTGCCCCAGCCTAACTCGAAGGGACGTATCAGAATGTAATTTATGAATTAAGAAAAGTAACCTTCTATCAATGTTGGTTGACGGTAACTTTTGCCATAGGCGCACTCTTTCTATGAGGTCAAAGGCAGAACTGAAGTCTGTAAAAGCAGCATAGAGTTCTTTTCAATCTTTGTGGATATATTTTTGAATTACTGTATATGTTGTAGAACGAAGCACTGGTCTATTGTAGATTTACCTTTCATAAAGCCAGCTTGTTCTTCTGGTATTACAGCATTTTCTGTTGACTCCAGCTTGCTTATCAAGTATTTTGAATACAATTTGGATGCAATACTCTGCAAGCTGATAGGTCTAAAAAATTTCAGATCAGCTTGAGAACCTTTTTTTGTGAATAGGAACCACTACACTCACTCCCCACCTCGGTGGAATTCTCCCACTGTGATTAATATAGGTGAACAGTGAAGCAGATGACCACCATCCGGGATTTGATTCAAATAATTCTCTGGGTAACATATCTTCCCCAGGGGCTTTTTTGGTAGGGAGGGCATTAATCAAGGAGTTTATTTTCTCAACTGTTACTGGCTCCCATATAGGGCAGAATGAAATTGCTGTCGTACTAAGGAGATTATCAGACGACCCAAATATCCCATGACAGGGAAGCCAGGAGATTGCAAAAGGGCTTTCCTTTCAGATGTCGTCGTCACGGAGTTGTCATGTTCCTGTGCTCCTTCTGTTTTGCCCGTGCTGCTTTTCATTCAAGGGCCAAGCCATTAATTGACCCGTCATTCCGTTTCTGTAATGGAAGGATGGGTGAACGAAAAGATGCCCCATTATGCTGGCGCAATACCAGCTGCAGTGAGAGGTCTGTGCCAAACACTTCTGGATGCAATCGAGACAAGGAGGTAATTGACACACTTTTTTGTACCCTCCCCGGGTTATTTGTGTTTTTAACTGTGTTTTTGTGCTTGGTGTAACTTTTTTTTAACTTTATTTTGCTTTTTATTTTTGAATTTCCCGCATGTTTGTCCTCTTGCAAGAAAGGCTGGGAACTCAAACCAAGAAGTGATTGGGGCTCGGTTCAAGTTCCATTCACTCCCGAGCTGCAGAGGGGAGGAGGCCGACACAGGATAAGGTAAGTCTGAAAAATGGGGTTATCATGCCGGGACAGGGACGGGAGGGGAGGGGAGCGAGTGGTAATAAGGCAAGATGGGGACACTTTTTTGGTCCCTCATCTGATCATCTTCTAAGGCTATTTCTTGAATTCAGTATGGACCTGGATGCATGTTGATTATACAGGGAAGAGAAATGGGCCATCCATTGTGTAGGGGTGTAATTTCATTTTCAGTAGTGTCATAAACCTTTCTTATCACCTTTTCTATCAAAGCCCCAAATCTAGTTGAGTCCCTAACCAAGTTTCAAATGTGTGTGTCTGTCCTCAAGAGGCTAATTTTAAACCTCAGGGTCACCTGCAACTTTTAGGTTACTCCCTTTTCAATGTTGGTTTTAGGAGCTTTGAAATAGTACTAGTTTTAAGACTTTTTTTAAAGCTACTTTATGATTAAGTACTATACATGAAGGTTATATTACCTCCTTATGTGCAGAAGGGTGTTTTGAATGTGGCATGGTGTGCTTTTTGTTTAAAATGTGTTTAAAATTGTTTTAATGGTATGCTTTTTAAATAGAATTATTTGGTTAGTTGTTGTTTTTTTAAAAAAACTTTTATAAAATAAGATTTTAGCTGGAGTTGGTCTAATGTTTTCAATGCTGCTTTGAGTCTTTTGCCAGGAGAAAGGTGAGGTAAGGTTGCCAGAGTGAAAACTGGAGAGGGTTACTGTGCCTTTAATGGTTGTGTAAAAAGGGGGATTTCAGCAAGTGGTGCTTTTCACACAAAGAGGTAACAAGAAATACCTGCTGAAATCCCCTACCCAACTATTAAAGGCACCTGAACCCTCTCCAGTTTTCACTCTGGCAAACCTATAAACCAGTGGCTCTTAACCTTTTCTTTACCAGGGATGCCCTTTAAATATCTTTTGTTGCCGTGGTCCCCCAAGAATTAACTTGACTTAACTCAAGTTTTAAAACAACAACAAAACAGCAATAATAATACCTAGTAGTAGTAGTAGTAGTAGTAGTAGTAATACAATTACACCATCCATTAAACTTTGACTCAGAGACACTGGAGGGGGAGGGAAGACTTTTCTCCTGCTTCTTCCTGCAAGTTTGTGGCTAGAGTAGATTGAATGGCAATGTGCAGGCCAAGCCAGCCAGCTTTTGCCTTGGCTCCTGTCATGTGTCCACTCCACTGATGGGAGGAGGTGGACCAAGCAGCCTTCAAACCTTCATCGACCCCCTGTTAGGACACTGTGGCCTTGTGAGGACATTGCGACCACAGGTTAATAACCACTGAAATAAACAACTGCTTGGCTAACCTCAGTGTCAAAATGGAAAGCATCCTCCTGTTGCTACTCTAAAGACTTGCTAGGGCAGAGGCCTTCTCTGAGCTTGCCTCTAAAAGAGGCAGTATTACAAAACAGGAGGTGTGCAATGTTTACCTGGGGGTGGATTGCCTGGGGGTGGGGTGGGGGGCAGCGCCACAATATGACTACACCTTACTCAATAAATCTCTGGCTTTGATGCAGAAAACCTGATGGTCTTGGCAGCAGGATGAAAGCAGCTTAACTTTGGGCCTAACAAACCAGAGGCCTAGAAATAAAGGTAGGACAAAAGCTTTGAGAACCTGGCAGGAGGAGCTAACCTTACACAAGGTTCAGTCTTGTTTGAAAGGGTTGCTGGAAGAAAATGGACAGCATGAAACAAATACCCAGGTTGCCTGAGCATTATCTTCCATCCTGTGGTGAGATGTAGGACTTTTTCGGACGCGTCAAAAATAACGCAAGCAGCCTCGTCGCGTTGCGAGGCTGCTGCGCTGCAGAGCGTCGGTTTTGGATGACGCTCTCCCCTGCTGGTACTGTTGCGGTATCGCGGGGAGATTTGAGCATCATATTTCGTTGGTTTTTAATCACAATCAACTTTCGTGAGTAAAAACCAACGAAATATGACGCTCAAATCTCCCTGCGGTACCGCAACAGTACCGGCAGGGGAGAGCGTCATCCGAAACCGACGCTCTGCAGCGCAGCAGCCTCGCAACGCGACAAGGCTGCTTGCGTTATTTTTGACCGTCCGAAAAAGTCCGTACTGTTTATAATAATAATTTTTGAATATGCACCTCTACATACAAATTAGCATTTGCAAATTTCCCCCAATGCATATGGTGAGTTTGTGTGTGTTTCCTGACTTTTTGTTAAAAAATGGGTAAGGCCTATTTTGAACAGGGCCATTGTTCCTGCAGAGACTCTGATCAGCTGCAGACATCAAAGCACTCCGCTCCTCTCCAAAGCTGACAAGGAAATTAATTCCCTCCAGTTATCATTTTTGCATTAGGCTCATTTTCTTATACTTGGCTAAAGTGTCTCTCTTAGAAGGGTTATCAAATCTTAATTGGGGGATTGTAAGTGAAGGGGAATCTATCTTTCTCCCCAGACAGCCTGCTCAAGTTTTTCTGTTGAAAGACTACTGATGCCTTGTTTCATATAAGAAAGAAAGAAAGGAGTGGGGAAAGGGAATGCAACTAGCTCTAACCTCCAAATATTTATTCTTCCTCTGACATCCTCTAGGGCAGGGATGGCAACTGTGGCTCACCTGGTGTAGTTGGATTGCAATTACCATCATCCCTCACAATTGCCTATGGTAACTAGGGCTGGCAAGAGCTGTGGTCTAACAACATCCAGATGGCCAAAGTTGCCCACCCTTGTTTTAACTGACATACTGTATAGCCATAATTTTACACTGGGATGGCTGAAATGTTCTGAGCTGCTGGGAAAGGCCACAGGTCATTTAGGCCAGTGCTATCTGATGTGAGTGACTGGGAATTTTTCTTTCCGGTGTGTCAGGGACTGGTACCGCAAAGCAAGCAAGCCATTGTGAACTGTATGGAAAAAGCGGAAAGTATAAGTACCATAAATAAAGTGAACAAACCAATCAGGAACATAAACTGAATTCATCCATCAGTATGTGCTACAAGACCAGGTATAAGGTTTTGTTGTCAGTATATAAAGCCCTGAGCCAGCCTGGTGTAGTGCTTTGAGCATTGGATTCTGGAGAACAGGGTTCAAAACCCTGCTTGGCCATGGAAACACACTGGGTGACCTTGCGCAAGTCACACACTCGCAGCCTCGGAGGAAGTCAAAGGAAAACTCCCTCTGAACAAACCCTGTCAAGAAACCCCAGTGATAGGTTCGCCTTAGATTGCCATAAGTTGGAAATGACTTGAAAGCACACAACAACAACCAAAACAACAACAACAACAAAGTCCTAAACAGATTGGAGCTTGGTAAACTGAGAGACCATCTTTATTCAGTCCTTGCAATGATGGGAGGAGACCATCTTAGTGGTACCTGTCAGGATCGACCCCTGATGTTGCCTATTCCTGCCATTTTTTGTATCATCCTGTAACCTTGCTGTTAATGGTATTTTCCTTTCTTTGTACTTGTTAGCAAGTATTCTGTTGCCACTGTGGAAAGGGGAGTATAACAGTTACCAATGAGACTGGTGTGATAAGCCTGGAGCTACAGAATTGGCTTGGGAAAAACGGGATGGACGTTGTATGAGAAGAGGAAGTCAGGGGATGATGGGTAATCAATAGTAAGTATTGAAGCCTGCCAGATTTTATAGATTGCAGTAGGCTTTTAGTATACTCTCTGCCCTCTACATTTCAGTTCTGAGCAACAACCTTGTGTGATATGCTTTCTGTGCCAATAAAGTTTTCTGTTTAACTCTGAAACTGCTGGTCACTGCATCTGGGAATGCAAGTACATGGCAGTACCACACACCATTTTCTTCTTTTTCCCCACAATCTTTTTTCTTTCTCATTGATCTTTCTTTCCCTCCACCCCATTTAGGCTACTACTTTGCTAACTCTCCACCCCACCTCCACTGTCTTTCTGTATGTGTTCTTTCTCTTTGAACCTTTTAAAGATTTAAAAGGGAGTCAATGAATCGTAGAGTTGGAAGAGACCACAAGGGCCATCTAGTCCAACCCCCTGCCATGCAGGACTATTCAATCAAGGCATTCCCGACAGATGGCCACCCAGCCTCTGTTTAAAAATCTCCAAAGAAGGAGACTCCACCACACTCTGAGGCAGCGCATTCTACTGTTGGACAACTCTTACTGTCAGGAAGTTCTTCCTAATGTTTAGGTGGAATCTCTTTTCCTGTAATTTGAACCCACTGCTCCATGTCCTAATCTCTAGAGCAGCATGGTCTCTTGGAAGAACTAAATGGAGTTGTTTTCCTTGGGTTTTTTCCAGGCTGTGAGGCTGTGTTCTGAAACAGTTTCTTTCTGACGTTTCGCCAGCATCTGTGGCTGGCATCCTCAGAGAAGATGGAGTTGCTTAGCAGCCCTCCTGAGATAGGTCAGGCCTGACTGCCCCTTCTGCTCTGATCATTTGAGAAGGTTAGAGAAGCCTGCCACTTAGTGACTGTTGTTGGTACTGTAGAGTACAGACAGATTTTAATTAAATAAAATAAATTCATGTACATTAAAATAAAACAAAACAATGTATGCTTTAAAAACAATACTTAGGCGCACAACACTAGGGTCCCCACCTTTAGGATCACTGTGAAATTTCAGGTGCCTGAGTTCAGAATCTTTGAGCATTTGTGGAGACAAACACACATTCTCTTTTATTATTATAAATCCTGGGTGTTGGACTGCAGATGCTGTTGAACTGCAAAACCTGGGGATCCCTTGCTATTAGCCATTATACTGGCTAGGGCTGCTGGAAATTTCAGCTCAACAATGTCCAGAGGACTACACTAATCCCACCGCTTTTACAGATCTCAGTACTATAGATTTGTTTCATTTTTGTTTTATATTGCATGTTTTGGGATTTTTGTTCACTTCTTTGAAAACTTTATGTATTATAAATACCTGTAAATAAATAATTTGGTTATAATGCCCCCCCCATTTTGTATATGGGGTTTTGTGCCTTTGTGAGCTGCATGTCAGATGTAACACTTTTCCATAACTGCATTTCTATAAAGAGCAATTGTTTACATTGATTTCTGCCTGAAACCGTGCTTAAGTCATCTCTCTGTACCTTCCTCCAAGCACTTAATTAGAGCATCTCCAATGCCTCATCGCTAGGATGCTCTAGCACCTGTAAACATACATGTTTCAATACCTGCCTGAAAAATAGGGTCAGGGGATGGCCAAATTATTTACCTGCCCCTGTGCCTTTAACAGCAGCTCTGAAGCTGTGATCATGTATTATTTGTCAAACTGCTCTTAAAGAGACAGAAGCAGGCTAGAAAGAAAATGGGAGCACATGGGGCCAAGCAACATCAGAGCATGGTCAAGATGGTAAAAGTTACAAATGAGGAAAGGCACACAAGCTAGGAGAGACTGCAGCAGTTTGCTTTGGCCTGAGCCTACTGGGAAGAGCAAGATTCTGCTCCCTCCTCTTCTCTCCCTACTGAGTTAATTGAGTGCAAACTCCTTTTGCACTTTGAACTAAGTTTACAGGAATGGAAGTAAGCTGAGGACAAAGGGGAAAAGTGGAAGGAGGAGAAAGAAACTGGGACAATTTAGAAGCAACTGAAAAAATGGAACGACAGAGGATGAATTAGGATTGTCCCTGCCAAATCAAGACAGTTGGAGGGTATGTGAAATATCCTGGTCAGTTGACAACCCTACAGTACTTTGTTATATATACTATAGCAGGAGCCAGAAATTGAACTATGGGCAACACCTTCCACCTGCTCTTGAACATAAACTGAGTTGTTGGGGCTTAAAGATAACACGTTTTGCCTTCAATTAAGACTAGTCCCAGTCAGCAATGCTCCCAGAGTAAACCCAACCAGCCATGTGGCTTCTGCGCAATAGCAAAGGATTACCACAAGAGGGCAATGCCTTATTGAAAATAAAACTTGGAAACTCTCAGCATAGGATTTCTAAAGCTTTCTTCTTTTAACTGAGGGCTGTTACTCTGTTTTCTTTTTCTTTCCAGAGTACAACATTTTGTTCTTTTATGCATAACAGCAAGATGTCTGAAAGGACTTCAAATGGAAATTGTTGGATTTGCCTTTGTGGTCATGATCCATCAAAACAGTACTGTATATACACCAGAGATTTTCTTTAAAGGTTAACCAAAGTAAAGGCACTGCTGATCAGACCAATTCTAACTTCCTGCATTCAGCATCCAGCAGTGGTCATTCTTTGTTTCTTGAAAGCCCACAAGCAGGGCATGAGGTGTAGTGGTTGGAGTTCTGAACTGGGACTTGGGAGATCCAAGTTTTATTTGCCACTGAGCCATGAAAGCTCACTGGGTGACCTTAAGTAGGTCACTTGCAATTTCAGTCAGGTCTACCCCACAAGAGTGTTGTGAGGGTAAAATGGAGAGGAGAGCCATGCACATTGCCTGCACTCACTGGAAGAAAAGCGGGATACTAACATAAATAATAGGATTGGAGAGATCTGGGTTCAAATTCCCGCTCAGCCATGAACCTCATTGGATGACCTTGGGCAAGTCACACACTCTTTCCACTTGACTTTCCTCAGAGAACTTTCCTGAGGATAAAGATGTGGAAGAGAGCCATGCTTTGAAAATAGCTTGTCTCGCCTCCTGAAGCTGGTATCCAGAGGTGTATTGCTCCCAAATGTGGAGGTTTCACTTTAGGGGGCAACATGAAAAAGAGGGCAGGGTTCATATACCTGTAACAGATCTGCGTAATTTCTATTGAAATTCTTGCTTCTCCCACAGGCATGAAAGATACCTCTTTTTCATGCAGCCATACTAGTCCACATAACCATCATAATTTATGCCAAATGATAGTCCTGCATAACTGAAGAAGCAATCTGCTGTTAAATCTGAATGATGTCTTCAGAAATGCAGCGCAAATATGTAAGAAACCTCAGACTGGTCAACATTTTCTTCTACTGTTTTCACAGTGGGCTCAGGTACCATCTCGAAGTTCTGAAGCAGTGAAGCATGGCTCACAAAGGCAGGAAAGGGGTGAAAAGACATGTTGCTATTATATCCTGTGTAGAGACACATGCTCTATAAGAAGAGGGCATTAAAATCCCTGAAATAAAATGGCTTCACAAGCTGGTGTACAATTATTTGGAAGGAAGCCACATTGAATTTAATGGGGCAGAGAACGTAGGAAAAGGCCTATCTTTTCTCTGTGTTTGAATTGCCACCCATTTTACTGATCTCTGTGCCTTCATTTTAAAGAGCTGTTTAGTCTGCAGACATTATTAGGTAATTAATACTAGTCTCCATGCCATAACCAATGCTGAAAATCCCCATGCTGGAGAATGGCCTTAAATTGTTATATCTGTTGATGTAAGCTGGCAAGACTCATATTTGTTGGCTTTACTCACTTTATTCTTGTCATTGCCCAGTTTTGGAATCCTGCTGCCGCCACCACACACCAATTCTAGATCTTACTCACATCCAAATTCAGCCCTTGGTCTGGAAAAGATCCCCCACTCCTACCTTAGCAGTTTGGTGTGAAAAAAAATCAACAGGTGAAGTTTTGCTTTATGCCAAGGATAGGGGACCTCTGGCCCTTCAAATTTTTTGGACTACAACTCCTTCAATCTCTTACTACTAGCCATGCAGGGTAGAACTGATGACTGTTGTAGAAAAAACATCTGGAGGGCAAAAAGGTCCTGATCCCCACTATTCTAGGGTGTTGAGGTAAACATGGTTGCCTGCTGATGCTAATGACTGTAGATCACAAGCTGATTAAAGGTATCATGAGACAAGATGAGAAGAACAGCTGGTATCTTATAAATGCATATTATTCAGGATTTTTTTGTCTCCCCCAGTAGATGTCCCTGGGGATCAATCAGAAAAAGGGTATGAAGGAAATCCCTGCTTCCTTTTATTTCTCCTGAAAGCACCAGAGCCTGTCTGATCCCATTTGAAACTAATTAGGGTCAAGCCAGGTTACTAATTGAACGAGAGACTGCCAAGGAATACCAGGAGCTGCAGACTATGTATCAGAGGAGGGCAATGGCAGACAACCTCTGAGTATTCTTTGCCTAAGAAAAACTCTATGGGATTTCCATAAGCAACAAGCAACTGGAAGGCCCATACACACATACAGCACTTGTATAGCTTGTGACCTAGAAGTTCTCTTTTAGCCATTACCATTGCTAATAAACTGTTGATAGGAACAAATTCAGGGAGGGTGTTTGTCAAATGCTTTTAAAATGTTATCTACTGAGTAATTGTCATCTAAGTGGGGGGAAAGAGGCAACAGGGTTCCTGATGTCTTAATACTTGTGTAGAAGATGGCGTTTCTGCAGGTGGAACTCAACTTCCACACATTATTAAAGGCACCAAAGTCCTGTCCTCTCTGTTTTCTTTTTTCGTAGGGCCACACTACAATCATCGGATCTTCTAACAATGTATTCTGTATGCTTACTATTCATTATATGAAAACAGACACCCCCTCCTTTTTCTTCCTCATCAGCAGTCTCTTTCACCAGAGTGTTAATATTGCATCTGTGTTGGTTGTATAATTGCTATCCTATAACATTAAAAATAATGGCCCTTCTTCTGTGCTGGTAAAAATTGTGAGGTCTAAGAGACCATCAGCCCCTTTTCCTCCAAGCTGTGATGGTTCACTTTGGTATTTCACATACTGAGTTTCTCCTGGGCTCTTTCCATGCCATGTGGAAACCTGCTGCCCTGCTGTTGCTTTTTTAGAAGGGCCCACACAACTCCCCTTCCTCTCTCCCGGAGGGTGAAAGCCAACACCACATCCCAGCTGTGCAAACCGTCCTGCCTCTTCCCACCTCCCATAAGGGCCACCCCCCCCCAACTTGTTGGCTCAGCAGGCACAGGCATTCCCAGTGCCTGTTTGTAGTCAGCAGCGTCAGCTGTTCCCAACCAAAGGGAAGACAGCTAAGTTGGGCAGGGAGCAACCACAGTCCTCTCCCCATCTCCCACCGGGGTTTGGGGATTTGTCTTCAGTGGGCTGCCTCGTGCCAGCATCACCCGCCCTCTCCCTTCCTGTGCCAAGGAATTGACAAAGCGCTGACGGCCACGCGCCACTGCTGCCTTTCAAATCCACGCTGTCACTTCTGCATGGGGTGCCTTCTTGCTCTGCCTTTGATGAGAGACAGAGCGAGACGACGCGACCCCATTGTGTCATGTTGTGGTGGCTTCAGCAAGCAAACTGGGACACTCCCCAATGGAATCAGCATTCTCCCACATGGTTCCTTGTGACCACCAACAGCATCTTCCACTGCCAGTTTCCATGTGACCTCCAGTTCCTGCGCCTGGGTCATCTTGGGGCTTCTGAGCTGCTTTGATGGTAGCAGTGGACCTGTACATGAATTTCCTGTCTCTGCTGAGGTTTAGCCTCCATCCTTTCCTGTGGGGTCTGGGTCTCCTTGTGCCGGTGTCTTCATCATCTGATGCCCTCTGACCTTTCCTGAGATTGTATCTTCATGTGACTGGCACCTACCTACTCACATTCTGGATTTTATCCTGATGTTGGGCTCAGGTAAGGGATATGATGGCAGTTCTCCCACTGGTGTTTTATGATGGCTATGTCATTTAGCAAATCTTTTCCTAAGGTCTCAAGCATATTCCAGGTATCAATCTTCCCCTAAGGTATCAAGTCAACTATTGACACAGTTCAAGTCCTTCTAGCTCTTGTTGGACTGCAACTCCCAGGAGCCCTAACCAGAGTAGTCAATGTTAAAAGACTAGAAGAGTTGTAGTCTGAGAACAGGTGGAGGGCCACATGCTCCCCCACGCCTTCTAGAGCAATAATGTCAATATAGTGGCAGTGTCTCCCAAGGGTTTCAGAGAAGGGTCTTTCTTTCCTTCCCTCTGGAGATTGAACCTGGGAGCATTGACATGCAAAGCAGTTGCTCTACTCTTAACTATGGCCGCTTGGTCTGTGTTTGTGTTAGAGTTGCAAGCTATCTAGTGACACCAGGGGATCATAAAAATCTCCAATATACTGAGTGACAACATTGATCCATATGCTGCATGCATTAGCTTTCCTGATGTTTTGGCCTGCAACTCCCATCAGCTCTAGCTAGCCTGGCCAAAGGTAAGGAGTTGTTGGAGTTGTAGTCCAAAATGTTTGGACAGCCAGAGGCTTCCCTTCCCTCATCTATATATAACTGTCCAGCACCAACTCTCTATGATTCAGGCCCGGCTCTTTTGCAGAACTTTTTCAGCCTGTCCAATTGTCTTCCAAGTCTTAGGTTTTTATATCTGCTAGTGCCCTCTCTGTTGTTCTAGGTGATTTACTTGCTAGCTAGGTGATTTATTTACTAGGTGATTTACTTACAATTCTTGGCTCTCCCTATGTCATCTCAGTGGCAAACAGAATTGGCAACAGCTGTCTTGTCCTTCTTCTTGGTGAATGCTATTTCATGCAGAGTTTGGAAAAGTTAGCTTTTGGATCAGACCTCTCAGGATTCCACAACCAGCATTGCCATGCTGGCTAGGGGGTGTTGTGAGATACAGCCCAGAGAAGGTCAAATTTCCAAGCTTTTGGTTACATGTCCCAAATACCATATTTATTAGGCCAACCAGAAGGGCACAAAAATGTGGACAAGCTTTTAAAATGTCCAGATCTCTGCATCAGGCAAGGTGTTAACAAAAACCAGGTTTGAGGCAGATGGGTGTCTGTGAGAAATTTCCTAGCAGGTAGGTAGAGTGACAAAGCAGAATGCTGGAATGCAATTACAATTTGGGCACAGAACACATTTGTGCATTTTCTACATGCATACATGTCTGTCTGTCTATCTATCTAGATATAGCTGTAATAATGCTGTTGCAGCACAACTTGATTATGGTGCACCCATCACTGTTTACATCTCTCTTTGGGAGAGTTAGCACAGGAAAAGAAACAGTCCACACCCTCCCCCAATGGTTTTTATGTGTTCCTCCTGTGAAAAAAGAAAAGTAATGATCACACTAGTCTGTTGTTTCAGGTTGTCCTGTTCAAAACTGCTTTACTCATACTCATTAAGCCTTAATAATGCTATTGTTGTACCCTCCCCGGGATTCTGGGTATTAGAGTCAAGTCTCCTAGAATCCTGGCTAGGCCTTGACATGAGATGGTTTCCTCTGGAGCTCTGGAGCCTCCCCCCACCACGGCCCCCTCAGTACTGGATTCCAGCCAGCCCACCTTAGAGGCTGGGAAAGAGAATTCTTTTGCCCAGCTTCAAGGACAACCACCTTGGCTGGTGACCCCTCCTTTTCCTTCCTACTAGCTTTTCCCAGGGGCTGGGGAAATTGAAACCTAACATGCTAAGCAATGGATAACCTAACATTATCCATTGCTTAGTACTAGGCTGGCCAGAACTGGCTTTTAGGTGAAACCATATGCATATCCTTGCTCAATAAACCATGTTAACCTTACATGCATGTTGATTTAATGTGTATGCATGACCTGGTTCATCACAGCTATTATGACATGATGTCAAAGCATCATTACACTATTACCTTAAAAATAAACAAAAATAATTTTTAAAAAGTAATGCTGTGGTGGCAATACTGTGGTGTGTGCTACCACAGGAAAGCAGTGGAGAAATCTTTGGAAAACACCCCATGTAGTAAAGGCATCTAAATAGTGGTTTTAAATGGCTCACAGGTCAGGATCACAGTGTTATTGTACTATAACAGCAAACCACTTGCATAAAAAAAATATAAAAATTCTGAAAAGGGTTTCAGGACCACAGAAAACAAGCTCTTCTCTTCAGATGTTTTGTCTTCCTTGCCCAAACACCAGAAGTAGTTTGAGGTTTCTCTGCTGATGATTCCCTTGGGAATCCCCAAAGGAGGAACAACCAGACCACATCCACACCACACCTACTAATCAATTGTTCTCACAATGAAGTGGTATGAGATATCTGCACTTAAATTGGCTACTAAATCATAGTGGGAAAGAGGGTTGTTTTCAGCATGAAAAAATCACATTCCAAGTGATCGGTACAGCACACCACCACTGGGAGAACCATGATGCCATGCAATAAGGCTGAGACAGAAGTGGGACCAAACCACCCCATGACAGTATAACGGCGTGGTGTGATAAGAACCTTTGAGGTGCATTCCATGGCATTTAGAAGCCTAAAAAGTAGCAATAAATCCCAGGGATGATACATCAACAATAACATAAATCCTACTGATTCAATGAAACACTGTTGCATTGATGCCTCTACTCTAGTTAGGACTAGCAAATGGATTTAGGCCTCTATGTGCTTTCTAGTACAAAACACATAAATTCTCTGAATGCAAAGAAGATCACTTCTTCCAAGATCCCCTTACTATCTGAGATCTAAACTCTGTCATTTCCCAATCCCAAGAGGCTGAAAAAAGTGAGAAGTAATTTTGCAAAAATTCAAGAGATAGACCTTGGATAAAGGACTAACCGAGCAATGTACACTTTGTTGGCTCTTTAGCACTGTGGGCCATTTAGTTAATTAATAACTTAATTCTGAAGATATTTTCAATGAAATTCAAACTTCAGTTAATCACTTTAATTACAAAATAAATGTAGTTAAGTTGCCCATTTCATTAGCAAATTCTGTGCTTAATTCAAAACTCAACTGATTTTAATTAGTTCCTATCTCTGGTTCTTTCCTCATTGTCCAACAGCCATCTTGTTTGTTAAATTACTACAGTAGGACCCCCATAACCACTGGTTCATTATCCACTGATTCAATTATCCACAAGACACAGAACAGTGCACCTACTATAGTCTTCCTAGAAAATGTGTCCTCTCTAGCCATTTTCTAGGTCCTCCAAGGCAACTCTATGGTATTGTAAAGAGAAAGTCCCATTATTTTCAATGGTGTTTGCTATTATCCATGGTTTTCAGTATACATCCCCCCGCTCCAAACCAATCCCCAGTGGATACAGGGGTCCTACTGTATTATCAGTTCTGATAGTAATCTACTGTTAGAGCATACTTATGCTACTTGAGTTGAATTGATTTAATAGTTATTCCTTCCTCTTAGTGAATCTTAGGAACGGTACTTCTGCACCCTCGTATGGATCTGTAGCAGAGCATTCTTAAAACACTGTCATCAAAATGCAATGCAGTTCCCAGGCCATTTGGTAGAACTGATACAGGTTTATTGTGTGGAACTGTGGATGTTTCTAGAATAGGGCTAGGGACAGTGCAGCCCTCCAGATGTTGCTAGATTGCAGCTCCCATCAGCCCTCATCAGCATGGCCAAAGATGAAGGAACAGGTAGCATCTCCCCAAAATTAGTTCTGCACCTTAGATCATTCACTCACCCACCCAGCTGTTACTCCACCCAGCTGAAAATGGCAGGAAGAGAGGGCTTGGGTAGTTGAATTTGATAGTTTGAGGGGGGGGGGAGAATTCTCAATAGCATACTCTCCAACTGTCCCACTTTGGCAGGGACAGCTCTGATTAATCCTCTTTCATCCCATTTCATCAGCTGCTTTTAAAATGTACCAGTTTCTCTCTCCTCCTCCCCACTTTCCTTCTTTGTCCTTGATTTACTTAGGTTCAAAGTGCAAAAGTAGTTTGCACTCAGTTATGGTAACTCAGCAGGGAGGATTCTTGTCCTTCCCAGGAGGCTCAGGCAAAAAAAGCAAACTGCTGCAGCTTCTCCTAGCTTATCTGTTCTTCATCATTAATAACTTTCGCCATCTTGGCCACACTCTCATGTTACTTGGCCACACATGTTCTGGTTTTCATCTGTGACATGCTGAGGATATGAAATTTCAGGGCCAGCTTTGCCATTAAACAGAGGGAAGCAGATGCCTCTGGCAATACATCTAAAGGTTTTGAAAGGGACAGGAGATTCATTTGATGATGCATTCCCTGACCTGGGCAAATAGGTAGTTGAATGTTATTTTCTGCTCTGCTTCAGATAGTAAAATCTTTTGGGCCAGTCCTGTAAAATGCCTTACATTTTATTGTTAACGCCATTCAACTAATCCATTTTTGATGTTAAATTCTGAACTCCAAAATAGCAACTAAGGAGCTTATCAGATGAGTGCCTAAAAACATTATTATGGCACTATATTTTACAGCGTTCATGTTCTGACACAATGACACATGTTTTCGCATGCTGCCGTGATAATGATACAAAATCACCCCAAGAAGCTGGCAATATGAGCATTCACACCACTTACTTCTGTGTTTCTCCATGAACAAGATTTTGCCGTGTCTTGCAAGAAGACGTGGGCACGTTAAAAGGCTACCAAACACCAAAATTTAAAAAGAAAATGTTCAGAAAAGCACAGATACACATTTAGAAACTTGCAAGCAAGACAGGGAGGTTCATAAAAAGGGCGTATGGTAGCTAGTTTTCCCATTCACACCCGGAATTACCTGGCAGGACCGACCATTGGCACTGGAATCACACCAGCAGAATGGGCACATTTTCACACACACAAAAATCAGGAACACAAACACTACAGGAGATCAATTTTTGACTTTTCCCGACAATTAAAAAAAGAACTCCCTTGTAACGGCAGCAGAACATTTGCAGAATGCTGGAGCATGACATTGTCTGATAAGGAAGCTCTTTTGTGACCTCATGGCATCATTTTAACATCATTTTTGACACGTCTGATAATCTCCTAAGTCTTTGAAATATTGGAGGGCATGCAACAACACCTAGGCCCAGCCAAGATGGAGTTGTGTCTGGCTGCTCATCCTCTGTGGCTTTCCCAGCCTGATGGTTGAACTCCTTGTTTGGAAATGACCTGGTGAGATCTGTCTTCCTGCAGTGGTTAGGGCTAAGGGCACAAGGGGTGGACAAGGCTGGATGTATTTGTTAGAAATGCAGGCATTTTCCCTAAGACATGCAGCTCAGTTCTGGGCGTGTCTACACAGGAGCAAGCCCCCAGGTGCAACTGCTCTGTCAGCTCCAAACCACAGCTCAGTTCCATAAAACAGCTTCCTAGGCAGTAAACAAAATCCACCTTTTTCTGTTCTTGGCCTCTCTGCTGAGTCTCTGTGTGTCAAGCTGATGTTAAGAACAGAAATGTAGTGTCAGTTTTTTTGTTTTAACGGGGGCAACTTCCACTGCAGTGGGGCAGAGAACAACTAGTACTGTTTCCCTTGGCAGACCTAGTTGAGTAGAACACTTTCCCCCTCCTCCTCCTCCTCCTGTAACTTTAATAATGGTGCAAGTGGCAGACATTCAACAGGTGAAGCTTATCAAGGTCATGGAGGTGTAGCTGAGGAGACCTTTTGTGGAGACCCTTAAATTTTGACCTCTTATCCAGCTGTTAAAAGCAGAGTAGTCCTCCCTGAAGAAAAAGGGAGAGGGCATTCATAATCCTCCACAAGATACCTCTTTATTCTATGCAAAGGTAAGCAACCTGCTGCTGTCTTTTTCTCCAGCTTAAGGACACCTTGACTGCAAGGAGAAACAAATGACTGATGGATCTCCACCCAAAGAGCAGTGGTTCAGAGATGGAGTGTGTGATGCTGAACTTAATGTGGCCCATTTCAGAAGACAGTTGTGAACATACCCTGAGATTAATTCCCTCTTTCTCTTTCACACACACACACACACACACACACACTTTCCTAAACCAACTGTGAATACTCTCACAGCATGTCTGGAACTCCTCCACACTTGAAGCGCCTCCTTTGAAGTCAAAATGAGGAAACTCCTGCCCTTGTTGTGTTTCTGACAGCAGGAGACATTTTCTTTGTTGCTGGCAGTGACAGGGAGAGAAATGTTTACAGCAAATTTGTCAGTGAGGGTGGTGGGGGACAGGTAGAGGCACCCTGCTTTGGGAGCTGACTTACTAAGCAGGGCTTCCTTTGAGTCACAGAGTCCCCAAGGCTCAGGCTGGCATGGAAACAGATGATAAGGGTGCTTTTGAGCATGTGCAGAATACCTTGTGTAGAGTCATTCCAGAGGAAGTCTCGGACAGAGGCTGTGGGCTTGTCTATATGGTGAAAATATTCCTCACAGAATTTGCTTAGAAAATGAGCTGTCTTAATGGGATCCCACATTGTCTCATCGTATTGTGAAAGACGGGGGCCAAAAAGAAGAAAAACTACAAGAGAAAAGTATTTGTGGCTTTTGCCGACTTTTTAAAAAAGCTCCAGTGATGTGTGATTTTTGCTCATTAAGACAAGTGTTTTGACATGAATTGCTTCCCCATATGACAAAGTGCAAATCTGATTGGCTGGATGAGCGCAGGGGGCAGAGCTGGGTTACAGGGCAAATGCCAGCTGCCATCATGTTGGATTTTTTCCTTAGTGGGTGATAAAACAGGGATTTGTGCTATCTTTCACTCTTTTTTTTTTTTTTGGACAGATGGAATATTGCTTCTGCACACCATAGAACTACAGTAGACAATATGGGGTCTGGTTGACACTAGACATCCACAGTCTATTTAAATGGTAAGCAGCAGTCTTCACTGCCTTCCCCCACAGCCCAGCTGGGGCTTGTGCATCTTCCATCGTGCACTCCATTATGCACTTTAACATCCCAATCTTCCTTTCTGCAAGCCCATCCTCCCCAGAGACACTGAGTTTGTGGTCTTGGGTCTAATACCCCTCCTACGCATCCAGGTCTGCAGACTGTTGGATAAGAATTCCCCTCCCCTATCCGTCACCAGACTGGTAACCTTATGAGAAGGAAATTCCTGTTCCACTGTGTTCACCCACTCACGGAACCTCTCTGCAGCCTGATTTTTCTCCTTCAGTAAGTGTATGTAGGTGTACCTAGTGTGTCTGTCCACTATCACAAATAAATAGTGGTTACCCCCTTCAGTGGGCTTATAGGGGCCTGCCAAAACAGCATGGACAACTTCAAAGGGTCTGTTGGTGACACACTGGGTCTTTTGGGCAATAGGGAAAGCCTTCACTTTAACTTTCCTGCACACAGCACATTCTGAGAATCTTGGGCAGTGTTTCATGCTTAATCCAGGGCACACTTTTGCTAGCTCCTTTAACCCTTTGTAACTAGCATGGTTCATTAGCCTGTGGTAGTAATGAACACACTTATCATGTAGGGGCACATTGTCTGCAGGGTTCACATTTGCCACCTTCCCTTTAGGCAACATGTAATACAACCCATGTTTCTTTATCCCGTTTGCACAGACATTATTCACGTTATGTTTTTCTGTTATTGTACATTGTTCCCCCTCAAATATCACTTTAAAACCATCAGTAGTCATTTGGGACACACTCAATATACAGGTCTCCAGTTTGCTAACAAATAACACATTTTCAAAATCTCTACCAAAAGATTACACATATGCAGTGCCCATTTTCTGCACCTTGCTGGGAGCACCATCTGCAAAGGTAATATTGGTTATGGAAGCATTTTCAACATTGCTTAACAGCTTTAAATCACTCACTATGTTGTGTGTCGCCCCACTATCAAGTAACCAAATTCTTCCCTCAGTAACATCAGGATAGTGCTTTCTTACCAAGGCATGGCTTGCAGCCTGAGAGGATGCACCCCTCCTTTGCCCTGTAGCTGTGCCACCCCTTCTGTCCAGTGCAGGCATCTTACAGTCCTTCTTAAAATGTCCAGGCTTTTTGCATCTGAAACAGCATTTCACATAGCTGCAGGCTCCCTCCTCCACATCAGGTGCCTCTGTTTCAGTGCTCTCCCGATTGTATCTGGTAATTTGTGGCTGTTTAATCCCCTTCGTCCAGGAATCAAATTGCTTGTGTTTGACTTCTTCCAGAATACGCCCAGCTACCAGGTCTACAGACAAATCATGCTCCCTGGTGGTCTGCAGACTGCACATTAGGAAATCCCATTCCTTTGGCAAACTGCCCAATAAAATAAAACATTTATGGGCTTCTGGAATGTCCACCCCTCTATTGGCCACCTCTTGAAAAAGCTGCCTCATTTCCTCCAAAGGGGCTTTCACGCAGCCTCCATGAGACAGCTTTCTGTTATTAAGTCTCTTAGTCCATATCATCTTCAAGAGGCAGGACGAATTCTGATGAACCATTTTCAAAGCTGTCCAAAGCTGAAAGGCTGTCTTTGCTGGGACCACATGTATTAACTGGAAAGGGCTGAGTGATAAGAGAATTGCAGCTCTAGCCTTCTGGTCTGCTAGCCTGAACGCTGCTATTTCATCTTCTGAACCCTCTAGGATCACACTTTCATTCTCCAAAATGTGCCACAAATTGTCCTTAATTAATAAAGCCTCCATAAATAAACTCCAGGCTGGATAATTTCCATCAGCCAATTTCTCAAAACAAATGTGGCTAGTATCTGCCATTGTGCTGTCTGAATAAAAAAAATTATCTAGCTATGAAACACAAACAGCTGGCAGCTCTTCAAGGCCACTTGAAGATAGCTCTAACACAGAGCCTGGCTGAAACGTAACTGTTTCACAGCCAACTAGCCAAAAAACACTCAAAACAAAAAAGATTCTGGGAGTTTTTCAGGGTGCACCTTATCTAATCTGAGATCAATTAGCTGGGTCCATAACCACTGTCAGGGGATGATAGGACACTCAGTCCCCAGCAGAAGCCAAAAAACTATCTCAGCAGACTTAGTAGCAACCCGTTCCCAAGAGTACTCACACACAGAATGTTTGACGTCCAAATAAGCAGGAGGCACTTTTATCTTCAAAGTCAAGCAGTTGCAATATGTACAGATATTTACAATTGAAGGACAAACTGCTTCACCAGGCATCAGCATTCATAAGAAGAAGGGGAGTGAGCTCTGTTCTGAGCTCTCCTATATACACAGTCGCAGGGCATTGGGTTACTTAATCTCATGATCTTACACACCAATAGGAACCATCCTTCAGTAGCCTTGGCATGACTAGGCAGTTCATGGAGTCAGCCATTATGACTCAGCATGACTCTGCAGTTGTTTGGCCATTTTATAATAGAGTTCAGTCCTAACTCCTGACACCCCATGCCCCCATCCCTCCAAACTGGGGAAGGAGGAGGGTGAATGTTTTGCCTTAAAATGGCCAGTAGCACTCCTCAAGCCTTGGATGGGGGCTGCTGGCCATTTTGCCACACCTGGGGGTGTTTGAGGGCCCTGCCTCTCCTAGACTTGTGAGGTGTTCCTCTGGCCTATTGAGGCATTTCTTCAAAACGGGAAGTGATGGGAACAGGAAATCCAATCACTTCCTGGTTTGAAAAAAGTCTTGTATAGGCTTAACTTAGCTAACACATTGTAAACCGCTTAGGGAGTGCTTTGGCA
Organism: Gambelia wislizenii; assembly: GCA_030847615.1. Classification (NCBI taxonomy): domain Eukaryota; kingdom Metazoa; phylum Chordata; class Lepidosauria; order Squamata; family Crotaphytidae; genus Gambelia; species Gambelia wislizenii. The sequence goes on along the minus strand of JAUMIR010000002.1, from coordinate 241,164,859 downwards.
CTGATAAGTGGTGTAGAAATAGAAGTGCTATTGCTATTGCTTAGACAAGACCTGAAAATGTAGCAAGCGGGAAACAGTGCTTCTGGAGGCTTGAGGGGGAGCAGGATTGCCAATTTGGGGACAAAAATAGTTTTCAACTCCCCTAAAATTGGGGAAATGGGGAGAATAACAATGGAGGGCAGCAGCTCTCCAGGGTTCCACAGGGACCATTGTGGCTCCTCCCTTGTCGCAGGCTGTTGCCCATCCATTTTATAACACAGGAAATAAATCATGAGCTCCAGCCTCTGTTACCCCTTTCAGCAGCCCTGCAAGGCAGGTTTGTACTTATCCCATAACTGCTGGTAGGAGGTGGTTGAAGTCAAGAAAATAGAAAGGCTTGCCTGGTGAGTTCCTGGTTGAATTGAGATTTGAATAGGGATGGGAATGGAACTCTCTGCTTGTTCATTTTTGCACATAAGAAGAAACAATTTCAAAAGTTTACTCTCTCCTGGACAAGATTACAAGAGTTTTTTCACATTTAATTGTTTTTGTATTTTATGACTTTTTTAGTGGAAAATTAGTTTCTGCTCAAATTCCCTTGGCTTTGCTCAAAAACCCTTGAAAAAAACTTGTCACGCAGGAAAAAAATGTATTTTACACAAAGCCCACTGTTTTCTGAACAAAAAATGTTTTGCGCAAAAGTAAAGTTTCGTGCCAAAAATAATATTTATAGGAAAACAAGTTTTTTTTGGGGGGGGGGACTTTTTTTTTTAACAGAAACCATTTTTGATTGTGTGTTCCAAGCTCCCTGCAATTTCATGGTGGTTGGCTTTTTTTTATTATTATTATTTTTATTTATTATTATTATTATTTTTGATATGGTGTCTCAGTCTGTTGGGATGCATTTTCTTGTGAAGAGTGAGAAAATGTGTGGGTAGTCTTTATTTCTCTAGATTTGAACTACAGGATTTGTAGCTCACCAGTTCTTCTCCATTTGAACTAAAAATAAACCATTCTGAGTTTTTCTTTCATCAGCTGCAGAGGCCCCAAGCAATTAGGGTGAGCCAAGCTAGCTGCATGCCCATCTGGAATGTAACAGGAGTGTGAGACAAATTTTTTTGCAAGACTCTCTTTGTCTCCATTATGAAAGGCCACATTCATTTCAAGATTCATTCAGATTTTTTTAAAAAAATTGTTTAGTCATTTCAGTTTTCTTTAGCTTTTAAAATAATTTGTAGTGGTGGCTGCCATCAGAGTGGATTACAGCAGCTACTCCTATTGAATCCTGTATGACCTTCCAAAAATGTATTGGATGTTGCCTGCTTTGAAGTAATTTTCAAACAGAGGGAATTCTTTGCATGTGATAAATGGGGGCCATAGCATAAAATGATGACATCCATTGGTGGCACCATTTCTGCCTCCACAGCAAAATGCCCCAGACAGTTGCTGGGTATCTTGGCAAAATAAAATAGTGACCAATAAGAGCAAATGCTGAAATCACATGTGTTCCCTCTTGGGGGGCTGAATTGCTTCCCCTGAAAAAGGAGTAAATAAACACAACTAGGGTAATGAAAACAAAAGCCATTCATATCATACCGTCCCACTATCCTGAATTGGCAAGGACAGTCCCAATTAATCCTCTGTTGTCCCACTTTTTCAGCTGCTTTTACAATGAATCATTTTCTCTCGCTTCTCCCAGGATCTGCCTTTGTGCTCAGAGGACAAGGACAAGGAGTGGACAAGGAGACAAGGAGGGAGCAAAATCTTGTCCTTCCCTGCAGGCTCAGGCAACCGCAAACTGCTGCAGCCTTGCTTAGATTGTCCGTTCTTCCTTATTAATAACTTTCCTCATCTTGAACACACTCTTCTGTTGTTTGGCCACATGTGTCCTTGTTTTCATGTGTGAAATATTGGGGATATGTCCTATCTATTGGTTATTCCAAGTATTCATTTGAAAACAAATAAAAGGTACATACTTTGAATAAATACTTTAAAACAAATAAAAATTGAACCACTTGACTCACCATGCACTTCAATTTTCCCAAGTGAGCACACACCCTGATTGGAGGTGGGGTTTCCAAGTCAGAAGGTATAACTATGGGGTTGGTTATAGCCTTACTATCTTTCATTCTAGAAAAATTATTAATGCTGAAGAAAAATAGCCAAAGACTCCTGCCTGCTTGGAAGCAAGGCTGCTAGTTCAGGGACAAAAACACAGCACATGGTGTCTAGCTATTAATAATTCCAAGCAAACATGGAAATTTAGGATGAATTCTGGCTCCAGTCAGCCTGCCGGCCTTCCATTCAGCTTTCCTGAATCCCAGGCTCTGCGGCTTCACATCACAAAAGGGACCTGGGCCAGCAACTGGGCCAGGCCAGAGTAGCTCAAGAATCCCAAACTTTGCAGCCTGTAAATAGTGCTGGGAGATCGGTATGTGGGGCAGAGAGAGCCCTGGCTCTTCCCCATCCTCCTCAGTAACGAGGGAAGCCAAGGCCTAAGTCTTTCCAAAATGATCTCATTGAGAAAGGTCCCATTCCTGGGACTGATCCAGGGAGCTTTCTGGCCCTACGATGGCCAGATGCAATGAAACAAGGTAGGCTGACTCCATTACGGCATGTTCCACTCACGGTTTCATCTAGAATCAAGTCACCAATGTGGGTGGGTTTTTTAATTTAACATGAGGAGAAGACAATGAACTTGAGAGTTAATCTACATCAAATGATCTTGACTGGGCATTTTTGCATTTTCCTTCCAGCATAGAACAAAATCCACCTAGTCTGTCATTCATTGCAAGATTTCTAGCTATCACTAGGTACTAGATGAAAATCACCCATGGTATGTCTTTTGTCTATAGGACAGGTTTCTATGGAGGGTTTATAAACTGTGTAGAATAATGAAATAGGGTGTTTGGACCACTTTTCGTCTAATGCTGCCACCTTGGGCAATAAAATCTCTCTTCTGTACAGTAACTAATAGAGATGCAGATCTTCTGTCCCCATTTGCACTCTGCATAAAAAGCAGCCTTCTTCAATCTTGTACCCTCAGATGGTTTGGACGTCAACATCCATCATCCCACACCATTGGACATGGTAGTAGAGGAAGATGGGAGTTTAAGTCCAAATCAAGAATACAGTAGGACCCCCTTATCTACTGGGGATTGGTTCTGGGGACCCTTGTGGATACCGAAAATCGTGGATAATAGCGAACACCATTGAAAATAACGGGACTTCTGGTTTAAAATACAATAGAGTTGCCTTGGAGGACCTAGAAAATGGCTAGAGAGGACACATTTTCTAGGAAGACTGTGGTAGTGTAGCAGAAATCATGGATTAGGAGACAGTTGGTGTGCTGTTTTGTGTCCCATGGATAATTGAATCAGTGGATAATGAATCAGTGGATACAGGTGTACTGCTGTAATGCCCTTGGGAGAGGCTGATGTAAAATGTATTTGCTGCCACTAATAAGTGAACCACATTTAACTTGAACAGTCACTGGAGCTTCTACAATAGTGGGAAAGCGACCAGCAGTTGCTCCAGCAGGGTGCTGGCCATGAGGTTTTAATGCTAATATACCTCATCTACTAGCCTCTATACCATACCTGAGTAAAGGCACTTCTGGGTGGAAGTACAAAATTCCCAGAATTGTATTTCAGAATACAAGAAAGGAGACCACATAAACATTAGGAAGAACTTATTATTATAACAGAGGTTGGATGGGCATCTTTCAGGAGTGCTTTGCTTTGTGTATTTTTGCATGGCAGGGGATTAGACTAGATGACCCTTGTTGTCCCTTTCAACTCTATGATTATGGGAGTCATACCCCCCCCAAAGTAGCATGCCTAATCTTTGTCCTCCCTTTCCAACAAACTCCTCTCCCAACATAGGAAGCAATAGAAACCAGGTGTCCTACGACTAAGAATTAGCATCATTTGGGACCCCCCCTCTTTTTTTTACTCCAGGGAACCACAAAAATGACCACAATTACAGCCACAATTTTAGTGAAGTGTAACTAAACACTGGCATGGTTATGTGGGATCCCATAATGGGCAATGGGGTCATGGCCTTGAGCCCACCCATTAGTCAACCATGGATTAGATGTCCTGGCGAATGATTAGCTGCACTTACACAACCACTGCTTGTGCAACTATTTCTGGTGTGGCATAGTGTTCCAACAGGATTGCAATCCTCAACAGGCTTACTAGAGAGTAAGCCCCATTAAACATCCTGGGGGTTAGTTCTAAATATGCATGCATAAGCTTATAGTGTAAATCTTCAGCTGGTGGAGAGGAGACAGGAGACAAGTCTCTTCCTTTCGTCTTACTCCCTTGTCTCACATGCTATGCCAAGCAGATCATAGGCAGTCAGAAAGGGATGCCTGGCAGGAGCCACACTTGCCATTTCTCCCCCTCCCTTTGCATGTGAGTGTGTGTGTGCCTTCAAGTCACTTGTCGACTTATCATGGCCCCATAATTTTCATAGGGTTTTCTTAGGCAAGGCATACTCAGAGGAATTTCACAGTTCCAGCCTCTGAAATATAGCTTACAATACCTGGTATTCATTGGTGGTTTCCCATCCAAATACTAACCAGGGCTGACCCTGTTTAGTTTCCAAGATCAGACAGGATCTGGTGACTTTAGGATATAGAGTACCTATACCCAATTACAAATAAAGTGAACTTCAGCCACTTTTATTTGTTGTCTATAATTTTACCTGATTTCTAGGCCTGGTGCACTCTGTGGACATCCCTATGGATAAAACATTGTCCCCTAGATCATTCCAAGTAGCTGCCCATCCTGGTCTGTTGAATCCTATGAGGCTTCTTTCTGACCAGATATTGTTTGTGCTGCTGAAGGTCTGTGCCCACTATCAAGGTGCTTTTCTTACCTCCCCCCCACTCCATCATCCTTTAAGGGATGCAAAAAAAAAAAAAAAAAGTGCCTGGTGAGGAAGCCATTTTCCCCTGTTAGACATGCAAGGAACCCATTTCCCCCAGCTGGTTGGTTTTTTCTGGAAAATATAATTGATTCCTAATATTAAAAGGAATCATAATTGACACTCCTGCATAAAACTCAGCCATGATTGTGAGAGGGTATCTCTAATTTACCTATATCATCACCTGCGTCAGTCCAGCAAGATTCACCAGATCTGTTCAATTTTCACACCTTGGCTATAAAACATAGGCTCCCATGTTGGGAGGCTTACTGGGAGGACATGTTGAAGGAGCTGTATGTTCTCTAATGGGGTACCAAAGGAGCTAAAATGTTTGTTTGTTATGTGAAGTTGAAGGCTTTCATGGCCAGCATCCATAGATTTCCCTTGGGTTTTTTCAGGCTGTGAGGCCATGTTCTGGAATAGTTTCTTTCTGACATTTTACCTGCATCTGTGGCTGGCATCTTCAGAGAATGGCTGGGTAGGTGTGTGTGTGGAGTTTATATGCTGTGAACCCTTGTAGAGGAGTATATGTAAATTTGTGTAATTGAATGGTTAGTTTCTGGGTATAGAAATGCAAGGCTCATTAGTGTCTGTTTGGCTGATGGTTGGTTGATGGGCAATTATCTGCTGGGAATCCCCTTGTCCCTGGGTGGAATTCTTTTGTAAGTGTTGAGTTTTGATTCTATTGTATTTCAAAACTGGGAGCCAGATTTTGTTTACTTTTAAGGTTTCTTCTTTCTTGTTGAAGTTGTCCAGGTGTTTGTGGATTTCAATAGCTTCTCTGTGCATTCTGACATGATAGTTGTTGGCCTGGTCTAGAATTTCTGTGTTTTCAAATAGCATTGATTTTCAGACCTGCCAAAATGCATGTCTGCCGCGCGAGCAGCCTCCCGAAACTGCTGCGCGGCAAGGGTCTACTTCAGACGACGCTGTGCCTCTCGCAAAACCGTCCGTGTCACTTCCGTGAAGCTTCGGACGGCTCGGCGCCATATTTCAATCTCGGGCAACCTCCGTGATTGAAATATGGCGCTGAGCCGTCCGAAGCTTCACGGAAGTGACACGGACGGTTTCGCGAGAGGCACAGCGTCGTCCGAAGTAGACCCTTGCCGCGCAGCAGTTTCGGGAGGCTGCTCACGCGGCAGACATGCATTTTGGCAGGTCTGAAAATCTCCTTTGTGTCCAGGTTGGTTTATAACATGTTTTGCTACTGCTGATTTTTCTGGCTGGCCCAGTCTGCAGTGTCTCTCATATTCCTTGATTCGTGTTTGCACACTGCATTTAGTGGTCCCTATGTAAACTTGTCCACAGCTGCATGGTATGTGGTAAACTCCTGCAGCTGTGAGAGGGTCTCTTTTGTCCTTCGCTGACCTTGGGATTTTCTGGTTGGTCTATAGATTGTTTGGAGGTTGTGCTTCCTCATCAGTTTCCCTATTCTGTCTGTGACTCCTTTGATGTATGGTAAAAATGCCTTCCATTTGGGTGGCTGTTTTTCTTTTTCATTCCTGTGGTTTTTTCTGGGTCTGGCTGCTCTTGTGATGTCTGATCTGGAGTAACTATTAGCCTGTAGGGCCCAGTTTAGGTATCTCAATTCGTCCTCCAGGTAGTGGGGTTCGCAGATCCTTTTTGCACTGTCTACCAATGTTTTATTGTGCTTCTTTTTTTGTCCTGGGTGATGATTGGAGTTCTTGTGTAGGTACCTGTCCGTGTGTGGGGGTTTTCTTTATACCTTGTGGCCTAACTGTTGGTTTGGTTTGCGGACGACTAGGACATCCAAGAACGGCAGTGTTCCTTCCTTCTCTTTTTCCATTGTGAATTGGATATTTGGGTGGATGCTGTTCAGATGGTTCAGGAATGAGACCAAATCTTCTTCTCTGTGGTTCCAAATGGTAAAAGTGTCATCCACATATTGGAACCATGTTGTGGGCTTTTTTGGTGCTGTTTCCGGGGCTTGCTTTTCAAAATGTTCCATGTAAAAGTTTGCTATCACTGGGCTCAGGGCCTGCCCATGGCTACCCCATCTATCTGTTCATAGAATTTGTTGTCCCACTGGAAGTAGCATGTGGTGAGGCAGTGTTTGAACAGGGCTGTGATATCCTCAGGAAATATTTGTTGTACGAGTGCCATGGTGTCCATTATGGGGACTTTGGTGAACAAGAAGACAACATCAAAACTGATCAGTCTGTCTCCAGGTTTCAGTTCGATGTTGTTGATTTTTTCTATGAAGTGAGTTGAGTCTTTGATGTAGTGAGAGGTTTGTCCTATGTGGGTTTGTAATTGTGTGGCCTGAAACTTGGCCAAGTCATACATAGGGGATCCAATGGCACTCACTGTGGGTCGGAGTGGAATGGAATCCTTGTGGATCTTGGGAAGTCCATATAGTCTTAGTGGGAGAGCCTCTGATCTGCATAGATTCTGGTGTATGATTGGCTGAATTGATGAGTTCTTGATCAAGGCATTTGTTTTTCTGGTGATTTTATTGGTCGGGTCTTGCTTGAGTTTTCTGTATGTTGCAGGGTCCAAGACTTCCCTTATTTTTTGTCTGTATTTTTCTGTTTCCATGATTACTGTGGCATTGCCTTTGTCTGCTGAGAGGATAATGATTTCTGGGTCTGCATTGAGATCCTTGATGGCTTTTCTTTCTTTTATGGTTATGTTGCTGGGTGGTGGTTTTGCCTTCCTCAGGATCCTAGCTGTTTCTCCTCTTATCTCTTCTGCCTCTTCCTCCGGGAGATGGTAGAGGGCAGATTCAACATGGGCAATGATGTCTTCAACTGGGATTTTGGTGGTGGTAACTGCAAAATTGCCTCCTTTGAATAGGATGGATGTTTCTTCTTTTGACAGTTGCCGTTCTATTAGGTTGACAATAGTCTGTGCTGTGTCCAGCTGGGGTTTCTCTTAGTGTTTGTGGCATCTGTCAAATTTTTGTTTCTGCCTTTCAGTGTGAATCACCATATCTTTTCCCATTTTTCTGTAGGTGAGGTTGTCAATTTTGTCCCAGCCTTGGGTGTCCATCTTTTGACTGATGTTGAGGTGGGATGTCTGTGTTGGCCAGTTCTTTGCGGGTGGTGTGCATTCTCTCTTGTAACAGTGCTTTTTCCATTCTGTTGTAGACCCGGTTGGCCTGTGGGGATTTTAATGTCCTCCTTGCTGTGAGAAAGTATGGTATGGTTTCTGTGTCTCTGCATCGTAACAAGAAAGTTAGCGAACAGAATATGTGTGCTCTCCTGGTCCAGAGTCTCTCCAAACTCCAGGTGTCTTGGAACAGTTTCTCCCCGTAAAGATGTTCAATGTGAAGTCAAAGGCTTTCACTGCCGGCATCCATAGATTTTCCTTGGTTTTTTTTTTTGTTTGTTTTTTGTTATCCTCTCCTTCTCCTGTACAGAATCCAAGGGGCCTTAAAAACAGAGTGCAGCTAAAGATATATTTGTACAAAAATACAAAAAGTTTTTAAAAATGTACAAAAACAATTAAACTCAGTTAAAAACACAAAGTTAAAAGAACATAAAACACAATTAGCAATACAATAAAATGTTATAAAAAAAAAGATAAAAGCACAGCCTCGCTAAGAGCTCTTTCTGCCACATGAATTATAAGCCACATGGGTTCTTTTAGTGGGTTCAACACAAAATGTGCAATCCCAGGGGGGAGGGGGAAGAATTGTGCAGTTTGAAAACTGATAACATGCAGTTGGAAAAATGGGAGGGAAACTACAGCACATTATGTTTATTGAATGTTTAAATGGCATTGCTCTTGGGCAGCCTTGATGAAATTGAGAACGCTCCAGTTTTGGACAAATGCCAGTTTTGACAATACAGTGGGTTCTCCATATCCATGTGTTCAATATCCATGGGTTTGAGCAGCCATGGATCGTCACTGCATAGCTAAAATGGTGGCACACATGCCTAAGATGGTGCTGCCACATACTTAACATGGCGGTGCCCATAACTAAAATGGCAGCACCCATTGATTAAGATGGGATTCAACCATCTGTGGTTTTTGCTGTCTGCAGGGATCCAGAATCAAACCTATGCAGATACAGCGGGCCCATTGTACAAATGTGATGCGGCAGCGGGAATATCTCTTCCACCGTTGTGTTACTAAATTGGGGTTTACATTGGTGCAGGAGCTGCTGGATCATCCTGTTAGTTAATGAAGTAAGGAAGGTTCATAAATAAATGGTTGCCAGCATGGCATGGTAGTTTGAGCATTGGACTATGACTCTGATAACCTGGGTTCAACTCCCCACTCAGCCATGAAAGCCCACTGGGTGACCTTGGGAAAGTCACATATTCTTAGCCTCAGAAAATCCTGTGATAGGTTCACCTTAGGATCGCCGTAAGTTGGAAATGACTAGGAGGCACACAACAACAACATACACAGGAAAGGGCCAACCACCCCTGAGTATTTCTTGCCTAGGAAAACCCTATGAAATTCATAGGGTTGCCATAAGTTAATAGGTGACATGAAGGCATACATACACAAAAGTAGGTAAGAGCTACTGATTCCTCAGCAGAAATTGCCTCTGAAACAAGGTATAAGTAACGTGAAATTTTTGTGTTTGTTTGCCCTCTCCCTTTTTTAAAAAAAATTAAGAAGGGGATTTGTGCAATTGGGACATCCATTTTAGAAAAGGTAATGGATCTGGCCCAGTAGCTCTCAGCACTGGCCAGGAGTCAGGAACACTCTTCCTCCAGCTGCAGTGTTTTTCTACAGAAACATTAAAAGGAGGAAAATAACCCTTTCACATGAGGAACAGAAGTAGATTAAGGGTCAACTAATCGCTGATTCACTAGCCACACCGAACAGGAAGCAACAACACAGGCTGAGCCTGGAAGTGATTAATTAAAGGCACAGGAGCTGAAAAACCTCACTCACACTTTTGCCTGTCCACAGTGGCACTGCAATTGTGTTTTACTGCACAAAAATGGCCCATAATTCAAGACTGTAGAAAAACATGGTAGGACAAACAGCTAACATTGCAACAATGCAGTTACCCAGCAGCAGCACCACCCGGACTGTTTGTTAAAAGTGAACAATCCTAGGGCAGCAATAAGAAATAAAGAAAAGGGATAGTCTAGAGGCAGCCATTGGATCTCTTCTCCCCCCATTCTTCCCCTTGGGGGTTGTCTAAATGGTGAAAATAATCCTCATAGATTTCGAGGAGAACACGTGTTATCTTAATGGCAACCCACAGTTATTCACTGTATTCAGGAGGAATACCATATACTGTGTGCTAGGAGACTTCACAGTTTTCTGTGAAGTTTTTTTAAATAATGCATGACGAATGCACATTCCTCTTCATTGGGACAAGCGATTGCTTTCCCATAGGAGAGGAAGTGCAAAGCTGATTGGCCAGACAAGGGGGGCAGGGCTTGCTAACAGGGCAAGTGCCCGGTGCTGCCATATTGGGTTATTGCCTTAGCGAATGAGCACTAAGATGAGAAAATTGGGTGTTCTTTTTCTTTTTTCAACAGGCAAAATATTGCTGAAGTGCTCAGTAGAAAATAGTTTTTTTAAAAAAGTTTGGTGGTGGCAAATTAAAAATGCAAGTGACTCGCTCGTGGCCACCATCTTGACCAGCAGGCATGCAAAGCTTTTGGGGGCCAAAATACCATTAAGGCTGCTGTGATTTGCTATTACTGCAAAGCAATCCGTTCCACCCCACCCCTCGTATAGACAAACCCTTGGTCTTTTGCATACCTTTTGGTTTTGACTAAAAGTAGACCAGCAAGAGAGGGAGAAGTGGGGAAATTCCAGGAGGGAGTGATTCCCAGCTGGTAGGAGGGGAAAGCATTCTAGACTGCCCCCTTCCTCATATCCCTTTATTCTCATCCTGGTTCAGGTATTTTGTGTCACATCAGGAGGCTATATAATACTCTTAGTAATCCTGTGGATAATTTCTGTGCATAGCTTTGAAGGCTTCTCTGCTCTTCTCATCTTCCATTGTCTCTCCTTCTTGGTGAGGTCATGATGCCATGCCAGTGATGACATCTCTTGCTCCTGGTGCCATGCGCCAGTCTGTGATGTCACTGAGATCGATGATGACGAGCCAACATAGGGCAGTAAATAAAAGAGCGGCTTTGACTTCAAATTCCCAGTAGGAAGATTAACTAGGGCTGAGAGAGGCTGGGAATGTGTCCGGCAGCGTCCATGAGGGGTGCTAAATATAGACAGCTTGGCAAGGGAGGTATTCGCGGCTCTTTAATGAGGGAGTGGGAGCTGCAACCTGGGACTTTGCCTGGATACTCAGCCAAGCTGCACCTGGGCCATGTAAATCAATCTTATCCCCCAGCTGAAGTTGCCTCGGGTGCTTCCGATGCACCAATAAAAGTGGGCTCAAAAATGGGGTCAGCATTTCTCCTTGGATGATGCATCATTTGATGGGATCTTCTCACTAAGGGCCTGTCACAATGACAACTTTCGTACTGAGCAGGTTTCCTGTTTCAACAGTTGGCTTGGGACAACAGGCACTTCTTGCAGTAACAACAGGCACTCCTGTTTGTTTGTTTTTAAATATTTGGATTCACTCTTTCCAGAACACTTGCCCTTGAGATGGTTTGCAAATTCAAGTTGAAATCATTAAAAAATCAAGAGCAAACAATATGAAGACCAGTGAAATGACTGGAATAAACAATGGCTCAATCAGATCGATATTGATTTGTCCCAGATTTAGGGTCTTTTCACACCATGTAATTATAGTGCTATGATTTCATTTTAAATGCCATAGCAACATCCTATGGAATCCTGGGAAAGGCTTTTAAAATCCTCAGCCTGGGAGATCCTCTGGTGTCTCTGACCAGACTACAAACCCCAGGATTCCACAGGAAGCAGGCATGCAGTTAGAGTGGAATCACAGCACTATAACTGCACAGAGTGAAAAGGCCCTTCCTTATTGTGCTAATGGCTCCATGCAGGTGGTGGTGTCAAGACAGGTCTTTTAAAAACCTTCTAAGCATGGTTTTCACTGACAATTAACAAGGGTTAACAAATAGCAGAGTGTTCATACAGGCATGCCTTACTAATAAAGTTGGTGAAGTTCTAGACCAACACTGTAAAGTGAATGTCTCTTTAAAGCAAATCACAGCCCTTTTTTTCACTTGCCAGTGCATATAAAAGTCTAAAAACATAGAATCATAGAATCATAGAGTTGGAAGAGACCACAAGGGCCATCCAGTCCAACCCCCTGCCATGCAGGAATACACAATCAAATCATTTCCAACAGATGGCCATCCAACCTCTGTTTAAAAACCTCCAAAGAAGGAGACCACATATTTACACTATCATTTGTTAAGTGTGCAATAGCACTAGGCCTACATAGGGATTATGAATATGTAACAATGCGTAACTCTAGGTTATGCATCCATAACTTCCCTAGAGGAATCTGGCCAGCAATACTGTACAGCAGTGGCTCTTAGGACTTAATCAGATGCACTAAATACAGCGTCATAGTGATGCCACATAAACGTGAAAGGACGCGCATACCAGACGACAACGTCCTTTTGCATTTATGTATTGGCCCAAGCCATCAATAGATCGGCTGTGGTGCTTTTTTGCTGGCACTGCTGGCAATTGAAACCTTGCATTTCCCCCCTCCTCCGTCATTACAGCGTAAATGGCCAGCCCGACCAGAACACTTCTGGGTGAGATCACAACATCCAGGTAGGAGATGCACTTTTTATGAACTTCCCCGGTTTACTTGGAACTTTTTAAGTGTGTTTATGTGCTTTTAAAAACGTTTTCTGTGTTATTTTTGTTGTTGTTTTTTTTTAATTTCCTGTGCTCGCGTCTTCTTGCGAGAATCTGCAGGATTTCATCTGAGGAAGTGAACAGAGCTCCATTCACTCCTCTGTCATTGCTGGGACTGCTTTTTCACGGGATAGGAGATAAACATGGTAATGGGGGTTCTTTAGCCTGCATAAAAACGTCACAAATTATGCTGGCAAAAGAATGTGAAAGGAGGGTGTTATGATAAAGTCCTTAATCTTTTCTTTACCAGGGACTCCCCTCTAGATATCTTTTGTTGCTGCGGACCACCAAGACTTCACTCAAGATTGAAAACCCAAATAGTAATAATAATAATAATAATAATAATAATAATATCTGATAATAAGAACAACACAATTACACCACCCATTAAACCTTCCCTGAGAGTCACCAGAGGGAGAGGAAAGATTTTCTTCCTGCAAGTTTGTGGCTGGAGTGGATTGAATGCCAATGCGCAGGCCAAGCCAGCCAACTAGCCTTTGCTTTGAATCCTGACACGTGGCTGCTCCACTGTGGGGAGGAGGTGGGCCAAGCAGCCTTCAAGCTTTTGCGGACCCTCTGTGAGGACACTGCGCCTCCCCCCAGGTGTTCGCAGTCCACAGGTTAAGAACCACAGCTGCACAGTACTGTATGGAGATTTTCAGACCGCGTTTCAGCATGCCTAGTGCGGGAGGAACTTTCGGGAGAGGGACGGCGGTCTTGCGCAGCAGGGGGGCATTTTCGGACGCCGTTGTCCCTCTCCCGAAACCATCCGTGTCACTTCCGTGAAGCTTCGGAAGCCGCAGAGCCATATTTTAATCACGGAGGTTGCCCATGATTAAAATATGGCTCTGCGGCTTCCGAAGCTTCATGGAAGTGACATGGATGGTTTCGGGAGAGGGACAACGGCGTCCGAAAATGCCCCCCTGCTGCGCAAGACCACCGTCCCTCTCCTGAAAGTTCCTCCCGCGCTAGGCACCCTGAAACGTGGTCTGAAAATCTCCTATAACTGAAAAGTGAAGCACCCTAAAGTATTGTATGAAGAATAATTTAAATGAATCCATAGGAGCAAACTGAAGTCTGGGATGAATGCAGTTAACACAAGTAATCTCCTAAACTCACTTCTATCCAGTTGGATCCATCCACCCTGAGCCTTCTCACTTATCCTCTTCCACCTGTCAACTGACAACATCCCCACCATCAGCCCAACTGTCATTCCATAGTCCTTTCAGCTCCCCATTCCCCCTTCCTTTCTTTACTTTATATTCCTTATCCCAACCTGGAAGGCACAAGTGGTCTCCTCCTCCCTTTTCTCCTAAAATAAACTAAGGTAGCTCATGACACATTGCCATTAAGGACTGAGGCAAACAAGATGGTCTTAGCCTGACATCTTCCTATGGAATCCTGGGGTTTGTAGTTTGGTGAGGCACCCGCACTTTCTAGCAGAGAAGGCCAAAGACCTTGTGAAATTACAAATCCCAGGATTCAGTAGGGAGAACCATGGCAAACAATCCAGTTTCAAAGTGGATTATTCATGTAGTGTGGATTTGGCCCTAGATAACTTGGGATATGGTCTGAGGTTAATATTCTACCTAGTTATGTATATCTTGTACGAGAAGGGGGGCATAACCAGTTTGTTTATAATCAAATAGTATTTTCTTTTTTAAAAAATGAAAGCTACCAAAGTTACCAAATCCTCTGACTGCAGACTCATGGAAGACAAAGAGTACTTGAAATATTTGGCATGTACCCGCCATGAGGATAAATGCAAGTGCTTGGATGTGAGCTATTTGGTTTGTCCCACTCCATTGGTGAGAGCAAATAAAAGGGAGTCCCAGGGAGGAGGCCAAGTGAATGGTGAGGGTAGAGGAAATGCTGGGGGGAAACCTTCACCAGCCAGTTATAGGAGAGGAAGGAGCATTATGTTCCTTTTCTGATGGACAAACTGAAGGGCAGGGGTCAGGGTTATGTCCTCAAAAGCTCCTCAGAGAAAAACAAGCAGCAGATTAACAGAGCTGGGGAATGTATGTCACTCCAGGTGTTGTTAGACTCCTTAAGCTCTTATATTCCATCAGCCATTACCAGTATATCTAATGGTGAGGGATGGTTGGAGCTGCCGTCCAACAACTTTTAAAAGTTAAAAAGTTGTTCATCCCTACAGTAGAAGGAATAGGTATGATCACTGATCACTTTAGTTAAAAATCCAGTGCTTACTATATACCTGAAAATATAATAAGAAAACAGGTACTGGGTTTAAATTATGGATTCCACGTGACTTTTGAATTTGACAGAACCTTACCATACTTCAGTTGGTGCTCATTGACACAATTTGCATTAAGCTTTTCCTGCTGTTGGCATTATCATCATATCCCTCCCAGCTAATGTAGAAAATACACACACACACAGGCTTTTGTGGAGAAGACATCGCCCCATACTGGCCCACGTTGTCCATTTATGAGATTTGGATGCAGTCCTCTCATGACTTGGCTGGTGTGACATTCTGACAGGGAGAAAGCCATCTTTCTGCCCACCCATGCTGCTGCAGTTTCTTTCACACACAGCCCACTTGCGCCTAGTAAAACAGACTAGGATTAGAGGAAAGCTTTGTCAGTTTCAAGTCCAGTCTTTCTCCATTCCTTTCTTTGTACTCATTACAGGGCAGGGGTCAGCAGGGAAGGATGGAAAAAAATAGTGGTGGGTGGGTGGTCAGGTAATGCAGAAAGGGACTTGCTGGCCATGCCTTGATAGGACTGCGTCTAAATTTAGTCACAGGGCAGTATGGTTGTGTCTGTACATGTGTGTAGTGTGTTCCTATACCTGCCCTTCTGGAGCAAAACAAAAGAAACCCAGAGCTGTGGGTGATATTAACAAGGCCCTTCTTGGACTTGTCATTCTTTCCAGAAAGTCAAGGTGAAGGAATGAAGCCTGTGGCAGATGCCCATGGCAAAAGAAAAATGGGACAAATTGGACTGTTGCTGTTGTTTTATGCCTTCAAACCAACTTAGACTGAGCCTAAGGCAAACCTAAGGCAAAAGGATTTTCTTGGTGAGATTTGTTCAGAGGAACATTGCCTTCTTCTGAGGCTGAGAGTGTGTGACTTGCTGAAGGTCACCCAGAGGGTTTCCATGGACAAGTGGGGATTCAAATCCTCCAGAGTCCTAATCTAATGTTCAAGCCACTACATGACACTGCCTCTCATGAATTAAATAGAGGAGCACAAACTAATAGTGATCAAAGGGACAGTAACCTACTGGGAGAGGAGAAGCATTATCACATGTTTGTAACTCCGTAGGCACTACCTTTCCATGGTGGTGGGATTGGGTGCTCCTGTGAGGCAAGAGGCTAAGCTGATGGCAGCAGGGCTGCTGGTAGGGTCTCCCATGTGAGACAGGCTTTTGCTGAGGAGCCAGACTCAATGTGCCAGACAGCTAATGGGCAGTAAGTAGTGGGCTGGATGTCCGTCAGAAACTGCAGCAAAATTGAGAAGGGGAGAACCAAATGTATGTAGCTAGTATCCAAAATTATTATATTATCTATATGTCAATATCCAATTATTTAAAAAAAATGTACAAATCACCAATGTCCAAGTCAATTATATACAATGGAAAAAATATATTCAAACAATTCTCATATGAGGGTAAGTATATGAAAAGTGTGTACATTGAAAATTAAACTCTATGCTTTTAGTAAATACACAATTCTCACATAGAGGTAAGTATATGATATATATATATATATATATATAAAAAATGAAAGTTAAATATTCTTTTACATGAGTAAATATATGAAATAAACATACAGTTATCAAAATTCTATTTGTTGAACAAGGATACAAAGGAAGATATACAATAATACAATGTGGTCAATCAGCTCTATCTGATATACAATATAATGCAATATATGAGCTTAAACTGATACAGCAGCTACTGGGCAGCAGCAGTAGTGGTGGTAGTGGGGTGTGTATGTGTGTGTGTGAGAGAGAGAGAGAGGTGGAGGATTTCTCAGAGACAATGGCAGTGGCGCAATAGCTAATGCTTGTTAGTACTGCACAGAGGGAGGCACAGTAAACCTCCTTTTGAAAATCTTTTACCACAAAAACCCTATGATGTGACAGTCCAAAGTGAAACAAGAGATAGTGCCAGAAGATTAAACTCCCAGTTTGGATGGCACTCAACCAGCTACTGGGATACAGCAGAGGACAACCACAAGTAGCACTGTGGCTAATGATGCAACTGAAGCTGGAAAAAAACTGTTGATGTGCTCAGAAGTGAAAGGAAAGTCCGAAATTGCTCAGCACATGTTATAGGAACATGGAATGTGAGAAGCATGAATCGGAAGCGAAACATAGTAAAACAAGAAATGGAATGTATAAACATTGTAATACTTGGGTTGGGCAAGCTAAAGTGGACAGGAATAGGACATTTTGAATCAGATAATTACACAGTGTTTTACTCAGGAAATGAAAATCTAGGAAGTGTGATGGCATTAATAGTGTCAAGAGATGTAACAAAAGCAATCAAAGGATATAATGTAAATTTGACTGAATCATGCCTATCAGACTTCACAGAAAACCCATCAATGGAGATTTTCAGACAGGCAAAAATCGCCCCTTGCCGCGCGAGCAGCCTCCCGAAACTGCTGCACGGCAAGGGTCTTTTTCGGACGACGCTGTGCCTCTAGCGAAGCCGTCCGTGTCACTTCCGTGAAGCTTGGGACGGCTCCGCGTCATATTTCAAGCACGGAGGCTGCCCGTGATTGAAATATGACGCGGAGCCGTCCCAAGCTTCACGGAAGTGACACGGACGGCTTCGCTAGAGGCACAGCGTCGTCCGAAAAAGACCCTTGCCGCGCAGCAGTTTCGGGAGGCTGCTCGCGCGGCAAGGGGCGATTTTTGCCTGTCTGAAAATCTCCAATATAACCATAATCCAAGTTCATGCTCCAACTACAGCGGCAGAAGAAGAAGAAAGTTGAAAGATTCTGTGCTGGAGTCCAGGAGGAAACTGATCAAACACCAAAACAGGACTTCTTGTTAATCATAGGCATTTGGAATGCAAAAATAAGAAACAGAGAAGAATTCAAGGTTGTAGGAAAATTTGACCTAGGATCAAGAAATGAAGCAGGAGAACAACTGACTGAATTTTGCAAGGCCAACAGTTTGTTCATCACAAACATATTCTTCAGGTAACCAAAAATGCAACTGAATACATGGATGTCACTCGTTGGCCAATATAGAAATCAAATAGACTGTGTAATTGGAAGCAGAAGATGGAGAAGCTTGATTCTTTCTGCAAAAACCAGACCAGGAGCTGATTGTGGCACAGATGATGAACTACTAATATCCAAAATCAGAGTCAAGCTAAAGAATAACACTATACCAGCCATCATGCTGATATACAACTTGAAGAACATCCCCACAGAATTTAAAGATTAGGTGAAAAATAGATTTCCACAATTAAGCCTAATTGGCCAGGAGCCAGAAGAACCCTGGACTGAAGCCAGGGCCATTGTCAGGGAGGAATGCAAAGAGACACTATCTGTTGCCAAAAAGAAAGAGAAGCCTCAATGGATGACAGATGAAGCTGTTCAAGCAGTTAAGGACAGATGAGAAGCAAAAATAAAAGGTGACAGAAATCAGAGTCAGAATCTTGAATGCAACTGTTCAATGAGTTGTTTGCAGGGACAAGGAGAATTACTATAATAATCAATGCAGAGAAATAGAAGCTGACAACAAAAAAAGGACGAACAAGAGACCTTTCCCAAAAGATGTGAAAAATCAAAGGGAAATTTATACCAAGAGTGGAGATGCTCTTTGACCAGCAGGGGGACACATTACATGACCAAGTAGAAATAAAAAAGATGATGGAAACAATATACAGATGAACTATGTAAAAGAGATGAAATGGTGACAGATTCATTTGAGGAAAAAACATATGATGACGAACCTCCAATTTTAGAAAGTAAAATTGAAGCTACACACAGCACTTGGAATAATAAGCCAGCAGAAGCAGATGGCATACCAATAGAGCTGCTTAGTGTCTACAGAGACAGAATCTGCTCTAGTTATAACTAAAATCTGTCAATAAATATGGAAAATAAAACAATGGCCTACAGATTGGAAACACTCAATATACATTCCAGTCACCATGAAAGGGGGCACCAGGGATTGTTGTACAGAAAACCATGGCATTCATTCCCCTTGCAAGCAAAGTGATGCTCAAAATTCTAAAACAAAGACTTTTACCATATATGGAGTGAGAAATGTCAGATGTCCAAGTTGGTTCAGGAAAGGAAGAGGCATTAGGGATAATGGAGTGCACCAAAAAAATTCAAAATTAAAATCAACCTATTCTTTATAGATTATATTAAAAAAAAAACCTTTGGTTATGAAAAACTATGAATCACTCTTAAAGAAATGGGTGTGCCACAACATTTGACTGTGCCGATACATAAGCTGTACTCAGGACAAGAGGCTACTGTTAGGACACAATACAGAGAAAAAGAATGGTTTCCAATTGGCAAGGGGTCAAGCAAGGCTGCATTTTATTACTGTCTCAGTTTAACTTGTATGCTGAACATATCCTATGAAAAGTAGGATTAGACTCAGAGGAATGAGGTGAGAATTGGAGGAAGGAATATCAACAATTTAAGATATGCAGAAGGTACCATACTACTAGAAAGTCAAGGAAGAAAGTGCTAAAGCAAGTTTGCAGATGAACATTAAGAAAACAAAAATAATGACCACAGATGATTTGTATAACTTTGAAGTAGACAATGAAGACATGGAAACAGTTCAAGATTTTCCATACCTTGACTCAATCATTAATCAAAATGGACACTGCAGTCAAGAAATCATAAGAAGACTAGGACTTGTAAGGGCAGCTATGAAGGAACTATACAAGATCCTGAAGTGTCAAGATATATCATTGAATATGAGTTAGGATTATCCATACCATGGTATTTCCAATTGCTATGTATGGTTGTGAAAGCTGGACAGTGAAGAAAGCTGACAGGAAGAAAATCACCTCATTTGAAATGTGGTGCTGGAGAAGAGTTCTACAGGTACTGTGGGCTGCTAAAAAGACAAATAATTGGATCCTAGAGAAAATCAAGCCTGAATTCTCTCTCCCTAGAAACAAAAACTGAGACCGTCATACTTTGGCCATATCATGAGAACACATGACTCACTCATGACCCCTTTTCGCAAGAGAAATTTTTACATAACCCCAGGTATATAGGTATATAAAAGAGGTTTTATATATACGCCAAATGTTTGTGACCCCCCCCCCGCCACATTCAGTTATGTGGCCCCATATGGGGTTGCAACCCACAGTTTAAAAAGATTTGCTCTAGGCTATATTTCAGAGGAAGGAACTGGCGAAACCACCCCTGAGTATTCCTTGTGTAAGAAAACCTTATGAAAGTAATGGGGTCACCATGAGTTGACAGATGACTTGAAGGCACCTATTAACACATACACAAGGTAGAAGGCTGTAGGAAAAGAGGAAGTCTGCTTTGCAGATGGATAGACTCAATATAGGAATCCATGGCCATGAGACTGCAAGACCTGAGCAGGGCTGTTGATGACATGGTGACTTGGAGGTCTCTCATTCATGGGGTCACCATAAGTTGAAGTTGATTTGGCAGCAGGTAACAAGAAACAACAAGGAAAAAATAGTAGGGAATGAACTAAAATTGCACTTGAGATAAAATGTGTCTGTTCACAGGTGGCATACACAAAAATGCAGGAAGGTTTGAAGCTGAACAGGTATCAGCCTTATTGCAATGTCCAGCAATTGATTTAAAAACTGGATTTTAAACAGCATTTTGTTCTGCCATTGATGCATACAGTGGGAAGGAAGCTGAGAAAACCACTTGTAATGGCCTGTGTAAAATGAAGCCTTTACCTTGTCAGGGAAGAGGAGTGGACAATCGATGCATGCCAAGTGGAAGCCCTACCTCAGGCACCCCAGTTAAAAGCTCTTGTTTGACTAACCTGGTGGGAGCTCTGCTGAAGAACTTGGAGAGCTGGCAACCATCAGAGCGGACATTACTTTGCAAGGTGGATGGACCTGTGCTCTTCATCCACATGAGACAGCTGCTCATCCTTCCCTTAAATAGGTACAGCATAATGGGGTGGCTCTGGGATCTCAGGTAGCTAAATGCAGATGTCCTGTCTTGCAGTCCTAGATCTGGATATGTGGACCATGGCCCTTCAGTGGTGAGGGCAATGAATTATCCATATGTTCAGATAAGAGCATGGAAAACTTCCTTTTGGGACTGGCTGGGGGATTTGGGAAGCTGTAGCCTAAAAGTTAACTTTTCTGAGCACTGGTTCAGATTATTGTAGTTCCTGGGACTAAGAAATGCAATATCTAATGAAGTTTTGAAGTCTCTGTATTTCAATATAAGGAGTATATTAAAGAATATATACCTTCTTTTTCTTGCCTGGCCCCTGAACGTATACTAGCTACTACATCCAACCATGTGTATCGAAAGCTGGTGTCACTCTAGACACACACACACACCAACAAAAGTGGCCTAGGACCTTTGCTGCCTGAGACGAAGTTAAAGTGGCTCCCTGCTCCATCTCAAATACAGAAAACAGGTTGAAATTTGTGTCAGCACTGGCAACAGGGGGAAAAATCCCACAACACTGAGAGGCAGTGGCCTAGTTAGTGAGAGCAGGATAAACTGTGAGGCATACTCTGGTCTGTCTTCCAAGAGAAAGGAATGGCTGTGGGGGGCAGAGGTGCCCAGGTGAATTGCCAGGGAACTGCCACTGCTGCCTCCCAAGCATTTGCCTCCTGAAGTGGTTGCTTCATCCTACCTAATGGAAGGGCTGGCCCAGCCCTCAACCTGTTATGGAGCAAAGGGGCCCATGACTACATATACCCTTTCTCACACCCTCCAACAGTCCTGGTTTGGCAGAGACAATCCCAATTCATTCTCTGTACTCCTATTTTTTCATCTCCTTTAATAATGTCCCAGCTCCTCTCTTCTCCTTCTGCTTTCCCCTTTGTTCTCTGCTTACTTGAGTTGCTGCAAACTGAGTTCAAAGTGCAAAATTAGTTTGCACTCAGTTAAGTCAAGTGGGGGAGGAGAGGTGGGGCAGAATCTTGACCTTCCCAGGAGGCTCAGGCAAAAGCAAAGGGCTGCTCCCTCTCCTGGCTTGTCTGTTCTTCCTCATTAATAACCTCTGCCATCTTGGCCACACTCTGATGTTGCTTGGCCACATGTCTTCTGGTTTTCACCTGTGAAATGTTGGGAAGGAGGTTAGACTTTATATCTGCCAGTGCCATTGGTTTTAGTGTATGTAGGGAAAGAGGACTGTGAAGAAGGCTGATAGAAAGAATATCAACTCATTTGAGATATGGTGCTGGAGAAGAATGCTGTGGATACCATGGACTGCCAAAAAGATCCTAGAACAAATAAAACCTGAAGCTATCCCTAGAAGCCAAGATGACTAAACTGAGACAGCTGTATTCCAGCCGTATCTTGAGAAGGCAGGATTCACTCGAAAAGACAGTAATGCTGGGTAAGATAGAAGCCAGTAGGAAAAAAGGAAGGCCACATACTAGATGGAGAGACTCAATCAAGGAAGCCACAGCCCTGAGACTGCAGGACATGTGTCAGGCTGACATTCTTTAAAGGTGCAAAGTGGATTCTGATTCCACCTCAAAGTGTCTGTCTGTCACCCCCGCCCCATCTGTGGAGGGTTCGAACAATTAAAATCTATCCTCTGTTTATTTAAAAGCAAGACTACAGAATAGCAGTGGAACCAACAATCAGTCTTGGAAAGTAATGAGCTCAATTTAACAAGTTGGCTGGTAATTAGGTAGCCAGACTTAACCAGGGAGTTGTCTAAAGCAGCCTTTCTCAACCTTTTTACCCTGGTGGGACCCATGAAACAATTTTCAGGTCTCAGGGAACCCCTGTCTTAAAATGATTACAGTCGTCCCTCTGTATCCACAGATTTAAGTATTCACAGCTTGAAAATATTCTTAAAAAAATAATAACCCAAAAAGCATACCTTGATTTTGCCATCTTAGATAAGGGGCACCATTTTGCTATGCCATTGCATATAAGTGGGACTTGAGTATTCATGGATTTTTGGTATCCACAGGGGTCCTGGAACCAAACCCCAGCAAATATGAAGGGACAACTGTATAGCTGCAGCTAAAAAAAATATGCATATTTTTTCCTCCAGTTGCAATATCTCACCAAACCCATAGGAAACTCTTGTAGAACCCTAGGGTTCCAGGGAACCCCGGTTGAGGAACTTTCTGACAGTAAGAGCTGTTCAGCAGTGGAACGCACTCCCTCGGAGCGTGGTGGGGTCTCCTTCCTTGGAGGTCTTTAAACAGAGGCTGGATGGCCATCTGTCAGGGATGCTTTGGTCGTGATTTCCTGCATGGCAGGGGGTTGGACTGGATGGCCCTTGTGGTCTCGTCCAGCTCTACAATTCTATGATTCTATGATACTATCCTACAGTGCTGTGGCAACATATCAAAAACAGTATCCTCCAGTCTGTGGAAGAATCCCTCAGGTTCTCCCACAAGAAAAATCAAGACTGGTTTGATGAAAACAACCAAGAGATCCAGGAGCTGTTGGCAAAGAAGAGAACTACTCACCAGGCACACCTCGCCCATCCAACTTGCCATGTAAGAAAAGCAGCTTTCCGCTTCACATGTAGTAAACTTCAACAAAACCTCTGAGACATGCAGAACAAGTGGTGGATCAATATAGCAGAAAAGACACAACACTGTGCAGATCTGGGTGATCTTAAAGGATTCTATGAAGCTCTTAAAGCAGTGTTTGGACCTACTTATCAGGTCCAAAGCTCCTTATACGGTACAGATGGTCAAACACTAATTACTGATAAAGCCTCCATCCTGAATCGATGGGCTGAATAATTTCAAAGTCTCTTTAGTGCCAACCAAGTAGTCCAAGGCTCAGCTATCCAACATATGATTTAAAAAAAAACAATGAAAAATGAATTGGAAATAGCTCCCACTTTGGAAGAGACCCTTAAGGCCATACAGCAGATGAAAAATGGCAAGGCAGCTGGGATTTATGGAATCCCACCTGAAGTTTGGAAACATGGAGGTCATGTACTCCATGGTAAATTCCACGAACTCCTTGTGAATTGCTGGGGAAAAGGGCAACTACCATCAGATCTCGGAGATGCAGTCATCATCACCCTGAACAAGAAAAAAGGAGCAAAATCTGATTGCTCAAACTATCGAGGCATAACACTGCTCTCTATTGCCAGAAAAATCCTTGCAAGGATACTCCTGAACAGATTAGTTCCTGCTATTGCAGAAGAACTTCTTTCTGAAAACCAATGTGGCTTCAGAGCCAATAGGAGTACTACAGATATGGTATTTGCCCTTAGACAACATCAAGAGAAATGTAGAGAGCAGAACAAGGGTCTCTATGTAACATTTGTTGACCTTACCAAAGCCTTCGACACTGTGAGTAGAAAAGGTCTGTGGCGGATCCTGGAAAGACTAGGATGTCCCCCCAAATTCCTTAAAATGATTATCTTGCCTCATGAGGGCCAGCATGGTCAAGTCAGATATGGGGATGCTCTTTCAGAGCCCTTTCTAATAACTAATGGAGTGAAGCAAGGTTGTGTTCTTGCTCCAACTTTATTTACAATCTTCTTCAGCATGATGCTCCAAAGGGCTACGGCAGAGCTCGAAGAAGACGGCATCTATATACGTTACCGTACTGATGGTAGCTTGTTTAACTTAAGCCGTCTGAGGGTTCACACTAAGACTCTAAACTATCTAGTCTGTGAGCTGCTCTTCACTGACGATGCTGCCCTTGTTGCCCACACAGAAGCAGCTCTGCAGTGTCTAACATCCTGCTTCGCAACAGCTGCAGAGCTGTTTGGGCTGGAAGTCAATCTGAAGAAAACGGAAGTTCTCTACCAGCCTGCACCACAGGATGAACAGCACCATCCCCACATTGCTGTAGGCAAATCTGTGCTTAAGTCCGTTCAGCAGTTCACCTACCTGGGAAGCATCATCTCCTTAGATGCCAAGATTGACAAAGAGATCAATCACAGATTAGCAAAGGCATATAGCACATTTGGAAGACTTTACAAAAGAGTCTGGAGTAATAAACACCTGAGGCGAAACACAAAAATCAGTGTGTATAGAACCATTGTACTGTCTATTCTCCTTTACGGGTCTGAAACATGGGTCACCTATTGCCAACACTTATGACTCCTCGAATACTTTCATCAGCATTGTATATGCACAATCCTAAATATACACTGGATTGACTATGTGGTGAATGTTGCTGTCCTTGAGCAAGCAGGGATCACAAGCATTGAGGCCATGATATTGAGAACACGTCTGCACTGGGCAGGGCACGTTTCTAGGATGGAGGACCACTGCCTACCAAAAATATTACTCTACGTTGAACTCTCCACGGGTCAGCATAAGAGGGGCGCTCCAAAAAAGCGATAGAAGGACTCCCTGAAGCAACATCTCAGGCTCGCCCAAATTGATCACCAACAATGGTCCGCTCTGACCTCACATCAGGAAACATGGAGACGCACTATCCACAATGCTGCAGCCTTATTTGAGAACTCACGCCGAACAAGTCTTGAAGAGAAACGACAACGCAGAAAGAATCACAACCTGGAAACATCACCCAGTTGCAACCGGACTTGTTTATCTCGGATTGGCCTTTTTAGTCATCAGCGTGCTTGCAGAAAGTGCGGGATGAGTCCTTCCTGAATCTTCGTTTGCAAAGAAAAGCCAGAGAGTGATACTATGATTCATGAGCAGAGCAATGAGTCAAGTCAACTCAAGGGCAGTTAACAAGGGAAAGAGGGAGAATATGGCTTCACCGCTTCTAGACACTAGAGGGCACTGAAACCATGTACACACTTGAGAATGTTTTCAGCTTTGGATAGAAACAAACAAGATTTATTCTGCACCATCAGCTGTTGGAGCACAGGAAGAGAAGGAGGGTATATAACATCCATAATTTTTATGCAGTTGGGGGAGAGGCATTACTCCACAAATTTGCTTGAGATGCTGTGAGGGCCACCAGCTACAGTAGCTTTAAAAGGAGATTAGACATGTTTGGCGAGGATAAAGCTGTCAGTGGGTACTGGTCACAATGGGTCATCCTGCATGTAATCTTTGAGCATCGGTCTCTGGGGGGCAACAGTGGGAAAGGGTGCCAGCCTTTGGTCCAATCTGGCAGGGCTCTTCATATGTCAGTGTGACTCTCCTACTACTGTTGATTTGCAGGTCCTACAAGCCTTCACCATTGGCAATGTTGGCTAATGGCTAGGGCTAATGGAAACTACAGTCCACCAGTGTCTGGAGGCCCACAGGTTGCCCAGCTCTGTCATGTTCATGAGTTGTAATTGTGTGTAATGCATGCTTACAGACCCCATTTGGGTTTTTAAGTGCTACCAAACATATTCAGTTGCCTTCAGCTATTTAATCCCGTGTGCTTCTAAAGACATTCCTAGCACCATAAAACCCTATCAAATATTTGTTTGTTTTCATTTATATGCCTCCTTTCTCCCAAAGTGGGACCCAAGGTGGCTTCCAAAAATAGAAATAGTAAATTTAAAACAATTACAATAAAATTTAAAAGAGTCAAAATCACAGATAAATAATAGATTATTTACAGATAGATTACATGTAGATCCATGTGGATGGGATCCCAGTTCTTCCAATGGTAGCAACCCATCTTGCCCAGAAAATTATTCATGGAATGCAATTTGTTTTTGTAAAAAAGACTCAAAGATCTATGCTTATGCTAAGGGATCAAGGGCTTTGGAGACTGGCAAATCAAGGAGTAGAATCCAGGAGCCATGTTAGTTTATTGCAGGCATGGGAATTATGTGGGCCTCCAGATGTTGTTGGACTGTAACTCCCAGCATCTCTCACTACTGGTATGCTGACAAGAGCTGATGGGAGTTGCAGTCCAGCAACACCTGGAGGACTGCATGATTCCCTCCCCTGGTATATTGCAGCAACACCCAGCGGCAAAAGTCTTGTGACACCTTAAAGCCTAACAATATGCATTAAGGCATCAGCTTTTGTAGATCCTTTTGGGAAACTGGGCAATGTGAGCAACAACAGAATTACTGACTTAAACATTCCTTTGCACCAATTTCTTTACAGGAATGGCACTTTCATGTTTTTATTCAAACATTTGCCTGTTTTTAATGCCACACAGTGTCTTAATCTCAAAATATAACATTTAAAGTGACCCAATAGAATAATGGCAAGCAGTATTACAAGATGCGGCTCCTGAACAAGATGGAGCGTATTTACAAGCAGTTGCAAAAGGCTCCTAAGAAATGAGATTCAGCATCAGCTATAAATCAAGCAGATGCCAGCAGCTATTACAGGCCAGGCATCCCTATCACTGAATATTAGCTGAAGCCAGTTTCTTCAGCTTAAGATGGGAGAATATAGGAGTCTTCTCAGACATTAGCCTTGGTTCTATCTCCCCAAGAGTTAAGCTGAGAAGAATCTGCTCCCTACTCCACAGGCTGAAGTACCTGGCAAGGATCCCTAAGAGAAGGTCAAGAGGTAACATGATAGCCATGTTTAAATATTTGAAGGGATGTCATACTGAGGATGGAGCAAGCTTGTTTTCTGCTGCTCCAGAGACTAGAATATGGAGGAATGGATTCAAACTACAGGAAAAGAGATTTCTCCTAAACATTAGGATGAACTTCCTGACAGTAAGAGCAGATTGGAAGTGGAATACACTGCCACCTTGGAGTGTGGTGGAGTCTCCTTCTTTGGAGGTCTTTAAGCAGAGGCTGGATGGCCATCTGTCTGGAGTGCTTTGGTTGTATATTCCTGCAGGGCAGGGGGTTGGACTAGATGGCCCTTGTGGTCTCTTCCAACTCTATGATTCTATTATTCTATTGGTAAACAAAGCAGAGCCTGTGAAAGTTCTTCTTTTGGACTGCAACTCCCACAATCCTCCAGACAGCATGGCCACTGCACATAGGAGTTGTAGTCCAAAAAAAGATTTCCCCACTGCCAACCAGCTGTCCATGAAACAGTATCTCAAGAAGGCTGTGCTGTTGCTTTCCTTGATTTCATGATGGGAGAAATACCTGTGGGAGAGAAGCCGAATTCAAGAAACAGACCAGGAGTCTGCGCAGTGGTACGAAGACTGCCGTGATGTGCGTGGTTCAGCCCTTTGTCTGTTGTGTTTGTGTCTGTCTGTCTCTCTTCCTCTGCCTCAATATGTGTCTGGTAACCAGTTCCAAATTACAGCTCCCAGGTTCTTTGGGAGAAGCAAAATGGTTTTCGGTTTGTCGTGTCTGTAGATCAAAGTGGGCATTTGTGGGACCCTCCAGATATTTTCTGACTGCAACTCCCACAACCCCTCTAGCTAGGGCTAGAAACTGTACCCCACTTTCATTTAAACACTCTTAGCAGTGTAATCCCACCCACAGATGGAAAACTGAGTTCAAAGAGAGGTTGTTGTGGGGGGGGGGCACTGGTGGACAGTGGTTCCTGCAGCATTGGCTGGCTGCTTCCATGCCACTGGGGCAGGGAATTTGCTCCCATTTTAGTCTGAACGTTCACAGATCTGTCCAAGGTGCTGAACCATGTGCCCCAGATTGGTGCAGCATCTTGGATAGCTCCTGAAAGGCTGGACTAAAGCCCAAAGTGGATTGATTCACCACCCCAATGACATCAGAGCCACCAGCTGCCTCTAGATTCCTGATTTGCGAGAAGAACTTACTGCACACGCTCAGAGGTTGTGTCGTGATTAAGAATACCAAATATTTATGCAGCATTTTACAGTGTTCACAGTCCTCTGGGCAAGAGAGGTTAGGTGTCAGGAAAGGACTGTGAATTCTTTCTTATCTACTTTGTTATGACTGTGTTTTGTTTGATTGGCAGGGCGCTGTAGGATTTTCTGCCTCATGTGCCCAAACCTCTTGACTGACTTTTGTTACTGTGCCCCCACAAAGGGGAGGGGGGCTGACAGAGCTCTAGCTTGGGAGCCTGGGGTTAGGAGAAATGTGTGGGAGAAGAGATACTCAGCAAAGTGCCTCATCTCTAGCCTTACAGCTGTTTTTCCTCTTCTCTTTCTGAATCTACAACATACACCATAGCACCAAGTGTGCCCATGGTGCCTGCCTGCCCTATAACTTTTCACAGATGAAATGTGTGGGTAGGCAACATCAGCATACGAGCAAGGCACAAAAGTTATTAATGAGAAAGAACACCCAAGCTGGGAAAGGCTGCAGCAGTTTGCTTTTGCTTGAGTCTACAGTACTGGGAAGGACACAATTCTGCCCCCTCCTGTCCTCTTCCCCCTCCTGAGTTAACTGAATGCAAACTACTTTTGCACTTTGGAAACAGTTTGCAGCAAGTGAAGTTTGCTGATGAGAAAGTGAGAAAGTGGGAGGCTTGAGAGCATGCCCCCCCCCACAAAGCAGGGGGGCTGACAGGGCTCTAGCTTGGGGGCTGGGATTAGGAGGGGCCCCTGGCTGGGATATGATTGCAAGCTTTTATTATGTAAATCCATTTAGGGTTGTTGTTGTTTATTAAAAGAATAAATATAAAAATTACTTTGGTGTCATCATCGTTTCAACTAACTTGTTTTCATTTTGTATCCTAAATCCTGTCGAACGTATGGCTGCCCTTAGCCTAGCAGTAGGTAGGGGGATCCGCCAAAGGTCCTGGCCTGGGGGACTGCTTCAGGAGGTGGGGGGCACGCTGTGCCCATTGGCTTGGCTCAGTGGGATGGTGTGGGGCTCACTCACTGCTCTGCCTCTGGGGAAGAGAGGCCGGCTTTGCGTTGAATTGGAACCGGCACTGAATTAGCTTTGCGCTGAATTGGAACCGGCGCTGAGTTGGGATGTGCTGAATTGGAACCGGTGTTGAATCGGCTTCGCGCTGAATTGGAACAGGTGCTGAATTGGCTTCGTGCTGAATTGGAACCGGTGCTGAGTTGGATTTGTGCTGAACTGGAACCGGTGCTGAATTGGCTTCGCGCTGAATTGGAACTGGCGCTGAATCGGCTTTGTGCTGAATTGGAACCGGTGCTGAGTTGGATTTGTGCTGAACTGGAACCGGTGCTGAATTGGCTTCGCGCTGAATTGGAACTGGCGCTGAATCGGCTTTGTGCTGAATTGGAACCGGTGCTGAGTTGGATTTGTGCTGAATTGGAACTGGCACTGAATTGGCTTTGTGCTGAATTGGAACCGGTGCTGAATTGGCTTCGCGCTGAATTGGAACAGGTGCTGAATTGGCTTCGTGCTGAATTGGAACCGGTGCTGAGTTGGATTTGTGCTGAACTGGAACCGGTGCTGAATTGGCTTCGCGCTGAATTGGAACTGGCGCTGAATCGGCTTTGTGCTGAATTGGAACCGGTGCTGAGTTGGATTTGTGCTGAACTGGAACCGGTGCTGAATTGGCTTCGCGCTGAATTGGAACTGGCGCTGAATCGGCTTTGTGCTGAATTGGAACCGGTGCTGAGTTGGATTTGTGCTGAATTGGAACCGGTGCTGAATTGGCTTCGCGCTGAATTGGAACTGGCGCTGAATCGGCTTTGTGCTGAATTGGAACCGGTGCTGAGTTGGACTTGCACTGAATTGGAACTGGCACTGAATTGGCTTTGTGCTGAATTGGAACTGGCGGTCACTTCTGACTGGCTCACTGTTCACATGGCCTTCTGGTCAAGATCTTGAAGAAGTAATGGGGCTGGGCTGGGGGATCAACGCAGGGCTGGTTTAAGGAATGTTGGGGGGCCGGGCAACACTTTATTTTGGGGGCTCCATATGTTTCTCTCAGGTCAACGTAACTCAACCGAAGCTATTCACAGTACAGGCTATTCAGGTGATTACTAATGGTGTTTTTGCAGGAGGGGGGTTGCGATGGGGCTCCCTCCCTCCCCCGGGCCCTTTCCCTGCGACCTAGGAGGGGGTGCGGAGGCGGGGGGGGGCTGAGGCCGCAGCGGAGGGCCGGGGCGGGGAGGCGGCTCTCAGGTTTCCCCCGCTCATCGTGACATCCATTAAAGTCCCGTCCGGGCCGGCGCACAAAAGGAGCGAACAGCAAATTAGCCGCGAGCTATTGAGCACGACACGGCCCGGCCTGCATTATTCATGGCGCCGGCAGGCTGGGTAACGCGAGACGCCCCGCAAGGTCGCCCGGCGGCCCAGGGTGCCCGAGGGAGGGAGGGAGCGAGGGAGGGTGGTCGGGCCAGGCGGCTGCCGGGGCTTCTCCTCTTCTCGCCTGCCGGCTGCTCCAGCCATCATCCCCTGGCCCGGGGGTGCGGGAGAGGGTGGAAGGAGCGGAGAAGCCCCGGCTCCTGCGAGGATGGGGCTGGGATCAGGAGACGAGTCAGGAGCAAGCGATGGGCTCAGCAACATTTAAAAAAAAAACCACGTGCATCTCCCCAAATGCAGCCTTGGACTCCCTTTGCCCCAGAAGCAGAAGTTGGAATCCACCGGTCTCCTCTTGCATTTCAGCTTTCATGTCCCGTGAAAGCTGGGCCCAGTGATATTCAACATCTTAATCAATGACTTGGATGAGGGAATAGAGGGTATGCTTATCAAGATTGTAGATGACACCAAATTAGGAGGGGTAGCTAATACCCCAGAGGACAGAATCAGAATCCAAAATGACCTCAACAGATTAGAAAGCTGGGCCAAAACTAACAAAATGTATTTCAATAGGGAGAAATGTAGGATACAACACTTGGGCAGTCAAAATGAAATGCACAGATATAGAATGGGTGACACCTGGCTTGAGGGCAGTATATGCAAAAGGGATCTAGGAGTCTTAGTGGACCACAAGCTGAACATGAGTCAGCAGTGTGATCCAGCAGCTAAAAAAGCCAATGCAATTCTAGGCTGCATTAATAGGAGTATAGTGTCTAGATCAAGGGAAGTAATAGTGCCACCTGGACCATACCAGACCTCACCTGGAATACTGTGTCCAGTTCTGGGCACCACAATTTAGGAAGGATATTGACAAGCTGGAACGTGTCCAAAGGAGGGCAACCAAAATGGTAGGAGGTCTGGAAGCCATTATGCCCTATGAGGAGCGGCTCAGGGAACAGGGCATGTTTAGCCTGGAGAAGGTTGAGAGGGGACATGATAGACATGTTTAAATATTTGAAAGGATGTCATACTGAGGATGGAGCAAGCTTGTTTTCTACTGCTCCAGAGACTAGGGAGATTTTCAGACAGGCAAAAATCGCCCCTTGCCGCGCGAGCAGCCTCCCGAAACTGCTGCGCGGCAAGGGTCTTTTTCGGACGACGCTGTGCCTCTAGCGAAGCCGTCCGTGTCACTTCCGTGAAGCTTGGGACGGCTCCGCGCCATATTTCAAGCACGGAGGCTGCCCGTGATTGAAATATGACGCGGAGCCGTCCCAAGCTTCACGGAAGTGACACGGACGGCTTCGCTAGAGGCACAGCGTCCTCCGAAAAAGACCTTTGCCGCGCAGCAGTTTCGGGAGGCTGCTCGCGCGGCAAGGGGCGATTTTTGCCTGTCTGAAAATCTCCTAGGACACAGAGCAATGAACTCAAGTTATAGGAAAAGAGAGTCCACCTAAATATTAGGAAGAACTTACTGACAGTGAGAGCTATTTGGAAGTGGAATACACAGCCTTGTAGTGTGGTGGAGTCTCCTTCTTTGGAGGTTTTTAAAGAGAGGTTGGATGCCCATCTGTCAGGAATGCTTTGATTGGATAGTCCTGCAGAGCAGGGGTTGGACTGGATGGCTCTTGTGGTCTCTTCCAGCTCTTTGCTTCTATGATAAAAGAGTTCCTGAGCACATGCATAGGGCCTGTCAGATTGGTCTAGGCTGATAGGAGTAGCAACTCTTCTTTTTGAAGAATGGACTGCTGTACTAGTCCATGGATGTCCAGGTGTTTTAAATAGATAAATTAATCTACAGATACAATAAATCAGTGGTTCTTAACCTGTGGTCCAGGGACCCCCAGGGGTCCATAATGTTCTCACAAGGGGTCTGCAAAGGCTTGAAGGATGCTTGGCCCACCTTTTCCCTGCAGTGAAGTGGCCACATGACAGGAGCCAAGGCAAAGGAGCCACAAACTTGCAGGAAGAAGCAGAAGAAAGTCTTCCCTCCCCCTCCATTGCCTCTGAGGGATGGATGGTGTAATTGTATCATCATCATCATCATCATCAAGTATTATTGTTGTTGTTGTTCTTGAGTTAAGTCTTGAAGGTCCACAACAACAAAAGGTATTTAAAGGGGGGGTCCTAGTAAAGAAAAGGTTAAGAGCCACTGCAATAAATCATGGTCTTTTTGTTCTAGCAGCCCCCAGTTTAGAGGAGAATTCAAGTTTGTGTACTCTTTTATCAGACACAAGCTCTCGCACACCCACAGATCATGTTATCTGTTATCTGTGGCAGCAACAGCGACACAAAGCAATGAGCAGTGTGGTGGCACCTGCTTGCTCTAAGCTTGGAAGGCAGGCCCTGGATCAAGTAACATCAAATTGTTTTCCCCACCAGCTGGACCTATTCTTACATACCCTCCAATTGTCCTGATTTGGCAGGGACGGTCCTAATTAATATGTTGTCCTACTTTTTCAGCTGCATTTAATATGTCCCAGTTTCTCTCTCCTCCTCTCCACTTTCCATCTTTGCCCCCAGCTTACTTCAGTTCCTGCAAACAGAGTTCAAGGTTTAAAAGTAGTTTGCATTCGATTAGCAACGAGGAGAGGCGGGGCAGAGTCTTGCTCTTTCCAGTAGGCTCTGACAAATCAAACTGCTGCAGCCTCTCTAGGCTTTTGTGTTCTTCATCAATAGCTTTTGCTATCTTGACCACTTTTTGATGTGACTCACCCACATGTGTCCTGGCTGAAATTTCACCTGTGAAATGTTGAAGAGTATGCCTTCTATCTGCCAAGGCCATTGGTTTTAATGTATAAAGGGAAAGAGGGAGAAGCTGAAATGGTGGAGGATATCTTCTTATAAGAGAATTCTTACAAGAAACTTTGTCAATTTATTTGTTTTTGAGAGATTGGGGAAATTTTGCTTTTTGGACTACAACAATCAGAGTCCTCCAACCAGCAGGAAATTGGGAGCTGAAGTCTCAAAACAAAAGGACTTTTTAAAGCTCTATTTTATACCATAGCTGATATGTATGACTTTCTGTGATGGGCTATATTTCCCCCGATGTTGGACTACATATCTGCCTTATACTGAATCACAGCCTTGGTCTCTCTAAGCTCAGTACTGTTACACTGACTGGCAGAGGCTCTCTAGGGTTTCAGGTAAGAGTTTTGTTCAGTTGTACCTAGAGATGTTAAGGACTGGACTTAGGACCTTCTCCATTCTGTACCATTGAACTTCCTCAGGCCCCTTTGAGACTTACCCAGTTGGGCTGGTGAAGCTTTCACTTCTGTGTTTGTTCCAACCGTTTTTGCTCATCAGATATTGAGATGTTTAAGGATTTAAATGTCCTGAGCCTGAATCTATCAAATGCTCCTTCCAGCTGTTGCTCCCCCTAAAACTTTTCCAAGGTGATGTATGCTGCAAATGCATTAATGCATCCTCCCACCCCCAGCCAAACAAAAATCTTTCAGATGAGGGAATTTAGAAACAAACCAGCTTATAGCTTCAAAGTATATGCAGAAAGGAAAACTTTTTACCTGTCTTGTAAAGTTGCATGCAGAGACAGGCTCAGGCAGGCCTGAGTAGAAAGGGAATTCCAGAGCAGGCACCGCAAAAGACAAGGCTTCTTTCCTGGGGCACATCAGCATCAGCATCCTGAACAGCTGGGATGCAAGGTGTGCCTTGCCTCCAGATCTTAAGGAAGTAGGGATGGGGAGAAGATTCGTATGGGTCGGCAACTCTGGAAAGTCAGGGTGACAGTTCTCTTCCTTTAGGATCTTCAAGGGGGGTGCATGTACTGCCAAAAGAATACATAAATAAATCTGGAGGTAGCCAGAGGTTTTTGAAAATGGGCATTTGTTGATGTTAAAAAGGGCAGGAAGCCCTGAAAACCTATGTAGGATTGATTGCCTCTCTTGAATCGTTTCCAGAATAGGCAGTGAACTTTCTTTGGGGGAGAGTAGGAAAGGGGCAGTCTGAGGAGCCCAGAGGAGTCCAGACCCACAAAAACAGCTGAGAAGAAGTGCATGTGGCCCCAGAGCCACACTGTTCCTGCCTCACTATAGAAAAAGGTGTTCCAAAATATGCACTGAGCACAGACTACAAACCAGTACCTTGAAGTGTGTTGAGAAACTAGGTTGGTGCAGATGATTGTCTCATGTTGTATTTTGCAGAAAGTGTGGGTGCTGAATTTTATACTGGATCAAATCTGCAAATAATCCTCGAGGGTGGTCCCCATTAGTATCTAGAGCATTCCTCTCTATTTGCTAGGGCAAGCTTTGTTTTTCACAAAACATGGAAGGAGCACAGTAACCTGTAACTAGTTACTTGAGAGGGTCAATGAGGATATAAAGAATTTACATTTCAAAAAGCAATGGAAAAAGTAAGAGGGAAAACTCTTTTTTTTTAAATATAATTTTTATTGAACACATTAAACACTTTAAACACATTCCTCCAAGTTCTTTACAATGTTAACATCCATAAATTCATCCATTATCATATACAATTCTTTTTCTTCCACATACATTCCTTTCATTCTTCTACATAATCCTTTCATTACATTCATCACTTCTAAATTCTTCATTTTGCATAATTTAACTAAAAATTATTTCAAGAAGGAAAACTAACTGGTGCAACAAGTAATGGTTTCTAGTTACTTTCGAAAGTTACATCCTTAAACGTTTCATGCCATCAGTTGTAAGGTTCCATCTTTCAAAAGATAATGGAAAATAATAAAAAAGTAATGAGCAGGGCAAGAAATAGTGTAACCAGTTATTTTTTCAACACAGTGATTAGTCATGGCAGTGAGTTACTTAAACAGCCATGAGCAACGGGAATGCATTTCTTTTGAAAAGTAGTTTTCCAGGCTATGTTTTTTTCAGCAGTGAAGGGCCAAACTGCACACTATTCCTATAGCCATAAGTCATGTTAGTCTGCTTGACAGCTTCTCTGTTGCAAAGCATTTTTGGGACGGGAGTAATTTGCAGCGAAGTGGCAAAGCACTTCCCCCTGCCCCAAATTTTCATCCACCAGCTGCACTTCTTACTTTAGGGTTACAGTTCGTCTTCTTTTAGGTCGATATGGCAGGAGGAAATTCCGCTTAGAGTGGATTTTTCAAGACAAATTAAGAAGCAAGGTCAAGAACTCTGTTACTTCTGTACTGAAAAGTCCCACACGCATGCAACATGAGTCACAGTTGTGTGGCTTCAAGGTGACCTCAGCTTATGGTGACCCTATCCTAAGGTTTTCATGACAGGATTTATTCAGAGGTGGCTTGTCACCATTGCCTTTCTCTGAGGTTGAGAGTGTGAATTGCCCAAGGTCACCCAGCCTAGCAGGGATTCGAACCCTGGTCTCCAAGAATCTTGGTCCAACACTCACACCCACTACACCATGCCAACTCTGTAAGTAACCGATGACAGCCAGCATGGTGTAGTAGTTTGACTGTTGCACTAGGACTCTGGAGGCCAGGGTTCAAATCCCTACTTGGATATGGAAACCCACCTTGGGCAACACACACTCGCAACCTCAGAGGAAGGCAAAAGCAAACCCCCTCTGAACAAATCTTGCCAAGAAAATCCCATAATAGGTTCAACTTACAGTTGTCATAAGTCAGAAATTACTTGAAGACACACAACAACAACAAACCTGCTGACACAGTTGTAACAGCCTGATATGGGAAAAGCTTTTACAGGTTTCTGTCCCTTCTCTGTGTGGGGCTTCTTCCCAGACAGGTGGCATCACAGAGTCATTCTGTACCATGTACGCACATGTGTGCACGTTGTGCACATAACCACTGCCTATCTGTTACACACTTGGAGCAGTCAACCTGGCGTATGCTGAGGGAAAGGCTTTGGTTTTGTTTTGTATAGGGGGATGAGAGAAAAATGGAAGAACCTGCTGAATCACACCCAAAACATAGAAACATTACCTTTTATTTATTTATTTAGGTATTTATACCCTGCTCTTCAGCCACAAAGGCTCTCAGAGCAGCTTACAAATTGTTAAGCAACAGCATTGTACACATCTACACTGCTTTATAGCATGCTAGACACCAAGCGGTTTCCAATGTGTGTTAGCTAATTGCCCCCACAAGCCGGGTACTCATTTTACTGACCTATGAAAGAATGAAGGCTAAGTGAGCCTTGGAGCCCTTAGGATCAAACTTGCAACATTGTGCCTGCAGTACTGGCATTTAACCACTGCGCCACCAGGCTCCCTACTTTTTGGTCTATATTTTCCAGTATCTTCCTACTTTTTGAGAGCTGTAGTCCAAAAAGTGACTTTTCCAAACTCTGATAAGACCAAATGCTTATATGGACCAGCATGTTCCTCCTCCTCATCCCCAGTGGCCAACAAAAAATCTCCCATGGTCTCTCCCCACTATTGTTCCCTGGCATCTGTTAGTCAGAAGTGTGCATGCAGTCTCTGATCCTAGAGGTAGCATGTAATTTATTTCAGTAGTAGGGCCCCCCCTCAAATATCCTTTGTTGCCACGGACCCTCAAGACATAACTCAAGATTTAAAACCCTAACAATAACAACAACAACAATAATAGTACAATTACACCATCCATTAAAGCTTCCCTCAGAGGCACTATAGGGGAGGGAAGACTTTTCTCCTATTTCTTCCTACAGGTTTGTGGCTGGAGCAGATTGAATGGCAATGTGCAGACCAAGCCAGCCAGCCTTTGCCTTGGCTCCTGTCACATGGGCTGAGCAGCCTTCAAGCCTTTGCAGGGCCCCTGTGAGGACATTGTGCCCCCCTGGTGTTCCATAGACCACAGGTTAAGAGCTACTGGTTTATTTATTTATGAAAATATTTATACCCTGCTCTATATTCAAAGATCTCAGGTCAGCTTGCAATAAAATGAAGAGTTTAGAACAGTATGAATAATTTAAAGCCTAAAAATATATTAAACTATTTAACCCTGAACACTGGACAGTTTAAAAAAAGCCATTAGTAGCTCCGTGTATATCTCTAATCCAGTGGTTCTTAACCTGTTGCCGGGGGACTCCCAGGGGGCCACAATGTCTTCACAAGGGGTCCGCAAAGGCTTGAAGGCTGCTCTGCCCACTTCCTCCCTGCAGTGGAGTGGCCACATGACAGGAGCCAAGGCATAGTCTGGCTGGCTTGGCCTGTGCATTGCCATTCAATCTGCTCCAGCCACAAACTTTAAGGAAGAAGGAAGAGAAAAGTCTTCCCTCTCCTTCCACTGTCTCTGAGGGATGGTTTAATGGACGGTGTATTTGTGTTGTAGTTCTTGTTCTTGTTGTTAGGGTTTAAATCTTGAGTTAAGTCTTGGGGGTGTGTATCCCCTTAAAAAGATATTTAAGGGGGGGCTGGAAAAGAAAAGGCTAAGAGCCACTGCTCTTTGTGCCCCCCTGGGGTTCCGCAGACCACAGGTTAAGAACCACTGATTGATTGATTTAAGAAAATATTTATACCCCACTCTATATTGAAAGATCTTAGGGCAGCTTGCAATAAAGGTTTGGCCCTTTGAAAGCCAACTAGGTTGATTTTCTTTATTCCTTAGACTTATATCCCACTTTTTTCACCCAATCTCATGGTAGCCAATTCCATAATTCAACTCTAGATCCACAGGCTAGTTCCTCAGCTTCTAGTCCTGCAGGGAGAAAGGAGTAACAAGGCAAATCTTGGCAGTTCATCTTCCTTGTATCTCTTTTCAGTTCAAGGTTGCTGGAACATACAACATAATGATGATGACAACGACAAAAATAAGTTGTAGCAGGAGCGTTGTTGATGATGTGCAGAAATCATTGGGAAGCAGAGCCACCAGGGATTTGTGCTCGTTTTGTTTTGTTTTAGCATTACTCTTAACCCAGCACTCTTTAGCAGCTGAAGCAGTTCTAGATGTGAAAATATTGTAATGGAGGAAGCCTCATACCTGCTGTTCATCTCCTATCATCCTCCTCAGGGGAAACTTTATACTCTTTATACAATGCAGGCAGAGAAAACAGCCTTTCTTATGACCTCCTGTTACATGATGGAGGGGGGGGGAAGTGCAGACATTCAGAATGCATTGCGTAGCATGTTTTTTTAAAAAAAACCCTCAAAATTTCTGTGTGTGCAGTGTAGTGTTTTCAGTGTTGGACTAGTACTCT
Organism: Gambelia wislizenii; assembly: GCA_030847615.1. NCBI lineage: Eukaryota > Metazoa > Chordata > Lepidosauria > Squamata > Crotaphytidae > Gambelia > Gambelia wislizenii. Next base: position 241,125,973 of record JAUMIR010000002.1, on the reverse strand, counting down.
CTGACTCCAGGTCATGGAAACCCACTGGGTGACTTTGGGCAAGTCACACTGTCTCGGCCTCAGAGGAAGGCAATGGCAAACCCCCTCTGAACGATAATTATAATAATAATGTTTACTTGTATCCCACCTCTCCCATCAGGATCGGGGCAGCAAACATCATAAAACTTTGGACAACAATCCGACATAATGTTAAAAACAACACAAATGTTAAAATGACACAACTGTTAAAACGACACATATGTTAAAGCATTACATCTCTAAAACATCTCAACAGTAGTAAATCAATTACGTTTAAATATAACATACAGATATTAAAATAAACTTAAAATGAAAAGGCATAAAATGGGAATAAAAGTAACAAGGTGGAGAGTACGAAATAATGGCCAGGCATCCAACCTAATCTGGAAAGGCCTGCCAGAAGAGATCCATCTTAAAAGCACCCAGATCAAGGTGCCGGATCTCCGCCAGCAAGCCATTCCTCTGGGTCACTGTGGTCAGCAGCCTAGTTCTCATCTGAAGTAAATTTTCCTCAGAGGACCGAAGGGTACAGGGTGGATTGTGCAGGAGAAGTCGATCCCGAAGATAGCCTCGCCCCAAGCCATAAAGGGCTTTAAAGGTAAAGACCAATACTTTATACTTTACCCAGAAACTGATTGGCAGCCAGTGAAGAGATTTTAATATCAGTGTAATATGGTCACCACTTGATGTTCTGGTGACCAGACTGGCTGTCATATTTTGAACAAATTGACGTTTTCAGAGCAGGCACAAAGGTAGCCCCATGCAGAGTGCATTACAGAAGTCAAGCCAAACTTGCCAAGAAAATCCCATAATAAGTTCACCTTTGGCTCATCATAAGTCAGAAACAATTTGAAGGCACACAACAACAACAACAACAACAACAACAACAACACCCTAAGGTAGGGTTCTCTTAGGCTTACCATAAATTGGAAATACTTGAAGGCACACAACACCACCACAATATTTCTATACATACTTTCCTGGTAGCAGTGCACTTGTTCATTTAATTTAATATTTTAAATTAGAGGTAGATCCAGTTGGACTTTTGATGCTGGAGTGCTAATTCACATATAGCAGTTGGGGTTACCTATCACTCCTGATTTCAACAAATTGGTCTGTGCAAATTGAGAAGCAACTCAAGGAATGACCATGCTTGTAGCCATGCTGTCTGGGGTATTCTGGGAGTTGTCAAAAGAAAATTTCCCCCCAAGCTCTAGCATTGCCTCTATGGAGATTTTCAGACACGGAAGAATCGTCCCTTGCCGCGCGAGCAGCCTCCCGAAACTGCTGCGCGGCAAGGGTCTTTTTCGGACCGCGCTGTGCCTGTTGCGAAGCCGTCCGTGTCACTTCCGTGAAGCTTGGGACGGCTCCGCGTCATATTTCAAGCACGGAGGCTGCCCGTGATTGAAATATGACGCGGAGCCGTCCCAAGCTTCACGGAAGTGACACGGACGGCTTCGCAACAGGCACAGCGCGGTCCGAAAAAGACCCTTGCCGCGCAGCAGTTTCGGGAGGCTGCTCGCGCGGCAAGGGACGATTTTTCCGTGTCTGAAAATCTCCTATGAGTAGACTGCAAGCTGGGGGAAAGGTGGGGGGAAGTTAAATGAGAATTGATTTTCAAATATGTTAAAGAATTTTTTTATCTAGTCCTCTTCTCCCTGATTGCTTCAGAAAGCATTAAGTCTTTCTATGTTTTCTCAGAAACTCCTTTGGGGAAACATTTTATTGGGGCCTTTTCCATGAAAGGTCAAGGAAAAAAAATAAATGCAGCAGAGTGACCTCATCATGACATACATTCAGCTATCATTTATTTTTATGCTCTCTTTTAGTCAAAAAGCACTTCCAGGCAGCTTTTAAAAAATACAATTTTGAATATAAAATACAATTTTGAAACAAATAAATATATGTTGTTGTGCGCATTTAAGTCATTTCTCAGCAAGATTTGTTCAGAGGGGATTTGCCTTTGCCTTCCTCTGAGGCTGAGAGAGTGTGACTTGTCCAAGATCAACCAGTGAGTTTCCAGTGTCAAGCGGGGATTCAAACCCTGGTCTCCCAGAGTCCTAGACTACTACATCACACTGGCTCTCAAAACAGAATTTACACACATTTTAGCACAAAATGTTATTACAACTATCTAAAACTAAAAGAGAAAGGCTGAATACAGCTTTATTCATACCCTGAAGCAAATACCAATAAGCAGAAATGTCAAAAGAATTCTGGAATGACTTTCCTTAGAAATTTCCTCAGCAGTGATGGAGCAAAGTAAATGGAACAACTCACCTTTGGGAGTAACAGCCTTCTCTTCCTGCTTCATGCCTTTTCCCCTCAACCTGAACATCTGGTGAGAAAGGATAAGCCACATAGCTCTTTTGTCTTGTAAACATACAAGAGAGAGGGACGTTAGGGAGACAGTTTGTGGTTTTACAATGGGAAAAAAAGCCAGAAAGATAAAGCTTTCATCTGAATAAATTGGATAAATTTATGAACAAATAACCATAAAATGTTTGTAGCGTAGCTGCATTTGTCTATTAAAATCATCCTCATCATTCTCAACCTCATCACAATTTATGAAGGTGAAGGAGAACTTGACTGTTGTCTTAACCAAAAAACATGAAAATAAAACGGGGGTAGGGGAAGGATTTAAGAGTCTGATAGAAAAAGTCAGTGTTCACCATGATGTAATTTTAGGAATATATATATATATTAAAAAAAACAGTGTCATGAAGGTAGGAACTTTTCTTTCCTGAGCTGACAGATTGTATATAGAGTGGGCCCTTGGTATCCACTGGGATTTGGTTCCAGCCCCTTTGCCCCGTAGATAACAAAATCCATGGATGCTCAAGTCCCATTAGATACAAAGGCATAATAAAATGGTGTCCCTTACATACAAAGGCAAAATTAAGGGTTGCTCTTGGGTTTGTTTGTTTGTTTGTTTTTGTTTTTTGAGGGGGGATATTTCCAAACCATGGATGGTGGAATCCGTGGATGCAGAATCTGTGGATATGGAACACAAACTGTATAGGGCAGGATTATCATAACGTGTGTGAAAACAGGACCCTATTTACAGTTTGTACGGAATCTCTCAAAAAGCAAACAAAAAGACTCCTTAGGCCCTGTTTCATTCCTGTCATTTGTCCCTACCTTGATGGGTACTTAACTGCTGACCCAGAACACACACTCTTCTATCTTATGCTGCACAGCCTCATCATCCTAACTGAGGGATCCATTCAAGGTTAAACTACCTAACATATTAAATAGGCATCCTGACATTTAAGATCCTTTTCGGTTTTACGCTGTAGTAAGCGTATTCATCCCTGATCTGCATCAGGACCAGTGCTCAGAGATAAAGGGGAGTTTTAAATCTGCAGCCCAACCTGTTTTTTTTAAAAAATAAAATCTATCCCTTCCTGTGTGAAAGCTTTATTTCAAAAGAAAAAAGTTAGTACCTCTTGCCTTGTGAAATGTTCCCCCATCTCTCAAGCTTTGGAAACTGAATATCCACTCGGGCAGCTGTAACCCAAGCTCCCACCGCCAATGGGACGTGAGGCTTGGAGGGCACCTTCAAAGTCTCTGGCTGCATCAGGAACAGGGAAGAGGGGGAGAGGCATCTCATCCTAAGACATTTAAAAACTAAGTGCTGAAGCCAAAAGAGCCCAGGAATATCAGGATCTATATTTTACCTTCACAGGCAGTAGACACCTGTATGCCCCAGAGTGTCCCAGCTACTCAACTAAGCAGAGAAGGCATGCTTTTTTTTTTTAAAAAAAAAGAGAGAAGTCTGTCCTAGAGGTGATTGTGGAATGTGCCTGGTCCTCACATTGTAGAATAAATCATAGAATCATAGAGTTGGAAGAGACCACAAGGGCCATCTAGTCCAACCCCCTGACATGCAGGAATACACAATCAAAGCATTCCCAACAGATGGCCATTCAGTCTCTGCTTAAAAATCTCCAAAGAAGGTCTGGATCAGGCCTGAACTCTTATTATAAGCAGCAATTACTACTGTAAACTGAGGATGTTGTACTTAGAGCATATCATGAGATAACATGGCTGACTGGAAAAGATGGTAATGTGGAGGCAGTAGGGAAAGAGGAAGACTGCATGACAGGTGGATTGATTGAATCAAGGAAGCCAGGGCATTGAGTCTGCAAGACCTGAGCAGGACAGTTGACACCCAGATCTGAATCATCAAAGTTTGTGCGCATTTGGGGACAACACCACTTAGGAATCTCATACCATGCCATACTTACAAGCTGAACTTTGTGTGAAGCCACATCTTGGATCTTTAAGCTATTTTACATATAGTTGTCCTTGGGGCATAATTTATTCTTCTTATTGTAGAACAAATTCTACCACCAGCTATGGTGGGGAGGCAGAAAATGCAGTGTCGATTACTCCCAACAGTCTCTCCTGGCTTCTGTGATTCCAGAAGGCATCACCCACTTGTGCTTGTCCCACTTGTGTGGGTCTTTCTGTCTGTGTGTTCAAGTTAGTATCTTTAGATGTGCAAATTTAGAAACTTCATAGAAAATCTCAAAAAGCACATTGAATTGTACCCCACAGGTGTGCTGCCATAGTAGTCAGAGAAAATAGGCAAATACAGGATACCTCCGTTAATGGCCATTACTTCTTTTACAGAAAATGTGGCATCAGACGCAGAAATAACATGGAGACAATAGGGATAGATTCCTACATCACACAAAAGAAGAACAATTCAACTTGTTCCAGAAAACTCCCACACAAACACACACACACAAAATAACAATATGCACATGTGAAATGAATCAACCAGGTCATATAAGCCTTGCATAACTAAACAAAAATGTTTTGAACCTTCTAGAGACCACTTGAAAGCTTCTTCCATAATGCATCCAGGGATGTGTTTTTCTTTCTCCAGCCCCCACTTTCTTATGATTTTGATGGCCAAACTTATAGATCTATGCTGAGGGCAGCTGGTGAGGGAGGCTTATCTGCTTGCCCATTTTCTCTGTTTTGCTGTTCACTCACATTCAGTAAGGGATTCTGGAGGCAGCTGCTGTTTACCTTGCCTCTTGCAGGAAAGGATACACAGTAGCAGCAGGATTGGCTAGAGTAGAATCCCATTCTTTCCCAGCTCAGTCTTTATTGCATTATTTACTATAGACACACTGATACGGATTCCTAATGCACCAAACTAGACAGAGGACAAGAAGGAAAAAGGGGTGAGTGGGTGGGCAGGGATAAAAAGACTTTGTAAAAAGAAGGTTCTATGTGAGAGGCTTTGTTAACTGAAGAATGCCTGTAAATGTTTTGTCTACTTCAGGGACAGGAAACATGTGGCCCTCCTGTTGTTGTTATTTATTTCTTTATGCCCCACTCTTCAGCGCCTAACATCCTGCTTCGCAACAGCTGCAGAGCTGTTTGGGCTGGAAGTCAACCTGAAAAAAACAGAAATTCTTTACCAGCCTGCACCACAGGACAAACACCATCATCCCAACATTGCCATAGGCAAATCTGTGCTCAAGTCTGTTCGGCAGTTCACCTACCCCAGAAGCATCATCTCCTCAGATGCCAAGATTGACAAAGAGATCGATCACAGATTAGCAAAGGCATATAGCGCATTTGGAAGACTTTATAAAAGAGTTTGGAGTAACAAACACTTGAGGCGAAGCACAAAAATCAATGTGTATAGAGCCATTGTACTGTCTATTCTCCTTTATGGCTTACAAATGGTCAATTTAACAGTTCCCTGCCCTCAGGCTTACAATCTAAATAAGACATGACACATAAGGAAAAGGGAATGGCAGTGGGGGTAGGGATTAAATCCAGCAGATACTGCTGGTTCTGGGTCACCTATCGCCTGCTGAAACATGGGTCACCTATCGCCACCACTTACGACTCCTCGAACGCTTTTATCAGTGGTGTTTATGCACAATCCTAAATATACACTGGACTGACTATGTGACGAATGTTGCTGTCCTTGAGCAAGCAGGGATCACAAGCATTGAGGCCATGATATTGAGAACGCAGCTGTGCTGGGCAGGGCACATTTCTAGGATGGAGGACCATCGCCTCCCAAAAACAGTACTCTACAGTGAACTTGCCACAGGTTAGCGTAAGAGGGGCGCTCCAAAAAAACAATACAAGGACTCCCTGAAACAACATCTCAGGCTCGGCCAAATTGATCACCAACAGTGGTCTGCCCTGGCCTCACATCGGGAGGCATGGAGACACACTATCCACAATGCTGCAGCCTTATTTGAGAACTCACGCCGAACAATTCTTGAAGAGAAATGACAATGCAGAAAGATTCACAACCCAGAAACATCACCCGAGGAGACCTTCTGCTGTGCTTTCTGCAACCGGACTTGTTTATCTCAGATTGGCCTTTTTAGTCATCAGCGCGCTTGCAGAAAGCGCGAGATGAGTCCTTCCTAAATCTTCGTTTGCGAAGAAAAGTCAGAGAGAGAGAGACTTTTCAGCCACAAAGGCTATCAGAGTGGCTTACAAATGGTCAATTTAACAGTTCCCTGCCCTCAGGCTTACAATCTAAATAAGGCATGACACATAAGGAAAAGGGAATGGCAGTGGGGGTAGGGATTAAATCCAGCAGATACTGCTGGTTCTTCTCTCCCTCCAAGGGCAGGGCGGTGACAGTTGGGCTGGAGGGAGATTTCTGCCACATCTATTCATTTTAAATAGCTTATATATCCTTCAATTGTTATATCCCATTCATGAGAGTTATAAAGTCATATTTACCTTCCTGAACTAGGACTTCAAGCTCATCTTGTTTGTTACCCAAACTCTGTGGATTGGTGTGTAAACATCTTAAGTTTCATTTGTTCTCATCAATTAATTCACTGCCAGGTTTATTGCTGATCTCATTCTCTATCTCAACTTTTTCTCTAGAATCCACATTCCTGTGTTTAAAGCTTGCCTTTGGGCTGATGTTTGAGCTATCATCTCCAACCCCACAATGATTTACAGTTGCTCCTCCACATTCGTGACTTTCACATTCGTGGTTTCAATTATTCACGGAAAGCCGCCTCCCCCCCCCTGCTCTCCACCCCGTCCCTTCCCAAGGCAGCAAAGGCTTCTCATAAAGCCCGTTGCTGACTTGGGAAGGCGATGGTGGAAAGCCTCCCTCCCACCTGCTCTCCACCCCAGCTCCTTCTCAAGGCAGCAAGGGGCTTTTCACGAAGCCCATCACTGCCTTGGGAAGGGGGTGGTGGAAAGCCTCCCTCCTGCCCGCTCTCCACCCCAGTCCCTTCCCAACGCAGCGAAGGGCTTCTCAAGAAGCCCGTCGCTGCCTTGGGAAGGTGGGGTGGAAAGCCGCTTCCCGCCCGCTCTCCACTCCACTCCCTTCTCAAGGCAGCGAGGGGCTTCTCATGAAGCCTGTCACTGCCTTGGGAAGGCAGTGGTGGAAAGTCTCCCTCCCACCTGCTCTCCACCCCAGCCCCTTCTCAAGGCAGAAAGGGGCTTCGCTCGAAGCCCGTCGCTGCCTTGGGAAGGGGGGTGGAAAACTGCTTGCCCACAGGCCCCATTCTTATTCATGGTTTTTTTCAAATTCGCGGGGGTTGTCTGCCCCAACCCCTGCAAATGTGAAGGGATGACTGTAGTTTAAAGCCCTCTTGATCAGACTTGCCATGGCATTCTTCCCAGTCTTCCAACTCCCTGCAGCCTTAGCCAGCATAGCCAATGGTGAAGAATGCTGAAAGCTGTGATTCTACTACCTCTGAAGGGCCACATGATTCCCACCCCAGTCTACATGGTGGGTGCGGTGAGCTGTGCAGGGATTGTGCAAGGAAGGACACAATGGGCACACCAAATCTCTAAGGTCTGCTTTCAAACCCCTGTACTGCTTCCATGCCAGTCGGGAAGAATAACCAGGTAGTGAAATAATGATAAAATGAAAATACAGTTGCCCCTTCATATTCGCTGGGGTTTGGTTCCTGGATTCCCCATGGGTACCCAAATCCGTGATGCTCAAGTCCTATTATATGCAGTGGCATAGCAAAATGGTGTCCCTTATATAAGACGGCAAAATCAAGGTTTGCTTTTTGGTTTATTATTGTTTAAAGAATATTTTCAAGCCATGAATATGGATTCCCATGGATATGGAGGGACAACTGTACTTTTTCTTGAAGGCATTCAAACTACCAGTGGTAGAATATGGGGGGGGGGGGGAAACAGCAGCAGAAATCTGGTGCCTCCCTCCTGCCTTGCATTTGCATTGCCCAGAGGTCATGGGCTTGGCAGCATTAAGGTTTCCATAGGCCCATGGCACTCTTTTTTGTGGATGAAAATATAAAGTATCTTTCTTTTGAAATTTTGTTTTCCTTCCCAATTCCTGTAAAAACTTTTTTGGTAATCCTGTTTTTGTAGCCCCTAAAATTTTCATAGGCCCTAAGCACTCTTTGTAGATGAAAATATAAAATATCTTTCTTTTAAACTTTTGTTTTCCTTCCCAATTCTTGTAAAAAAAAATGTTAATCCTGTTTTTGTAGGCCCTAAGATTTTCATAGACCCTAGGCACTGTGCCTAAAGTGCCTAATGGATAAGGCCGTCCCAATTATGGGCACCAGCCATGTTTCTTAAGCTGTATGCCAGACTCATTCAGAATCCCTCTTGTGTCTGATGCCTGTTGGGAAGTATCCACAATTCAGAATTTATAGCACTTTGATATCACATTTATAGTCATGCTTCTCTCTTGAAGAATCCTGGGATTTGTAGTTCAATGTGAGATTTGAAATTCCCTAGCACATTCCCCCTGAACTACATTAGAACTCTCTGGCTGAGAATTTGAAGTTTCTTCCCAAACTACAAATCCCAGGAATCCATAAGCTACAATCAAAGTGGTACCAAAGTGCTATAACTATGTAATGTGGATACACCTTTGTTTCTACAGAACCTAATGAAATTGCTTCTCATGAAACAGGTAAGTATGCTATTCTAAGATCAGATTGTTTCAGACCTTGGAAGTAACTCATTACAAATAAGTAGCTAGTCACAATTCCTTTTGCAATTACTAAGTTATATTATAAATGTACTTTTATAAATGTAACATAATGAGGGATAACTTCACTCCTTTTTGTGGTATAACTGTAACGTTTAGTTACTTTTATAGTTTTTGGCCTCACTAAATGGTGGAGGAGGAATAACAGGTCATGGGTAAATGCTGCCCTGTGCTGTGGTTGTGCTGCTGTCTCTTGCCATGCGCTGTTGTGGGTGTGAGGCAACAGGGAGGTGGATGGGGAAAGGCTGTGTTTTGTACCACAGGCTGGTGGCTTGGAACACTGTAGTGTTTAGGCACTTTTAATAAACAGGGAACCTGTTTAAAACTTGTAAATTTAACCACCACTAACTGCTGGGTTATTGTTAATTAAAATGCCACTATAACTGTAATGAATTATTACTGTTATACCTCAGTTAATGAAATAGGTGAGTTCCTAGGCATTACTTCTCTAATAGAAAATTTGGTGCCAGTGGCAGAAATAACATGCAAAAAATAGGGACAACTTCCTATGCCACAAAATAAGAAAAGCAGTTTGATGTATTTCAGCAAACTTTTTATTCAGAACTAACATCTTGTACATGGGCACCCAAGCTAGGTAAGTTTTGCATAAATAGTCAAAAGCATTTTGAATCTTTGGGGCTGCTTACAAAAGGAATCTAGGAATGACTTTTTCTTTCACCAGCCTCTACTTTTTTATGACTTCCATTTTGGTGGCAAATTTATAGATCTATGCTTTCTAAACATGCAGGCATATCTGTTCTACCTCTTTCTCTCTGTTTTCCTTCTCACACATTCTCAATAAGGGATTCTGGAGGCAGCTGCTGTTTACCTTGTGTGTTGTAGGCAGACATGCACAACAACAGTTGGATTGGCTACAGCAGGATCCCATTTTTCCCCAATTAAACTTTTATTCCATTGTTTACTGCAAAAATGCTACGTTTCTCCAGCCCTTCTTCACCAGTCTCCCAATGCTGATGCTGCTTAAAAACCTCCAGCTAGATAGAGAGCAAAGAGAAAAAGGATAAGTGGCTGTTAAAAGTCTTTGTAAAAAAAGTAGCTTCTTTGTCAGAGGCTTTGTTAAATGAAGTATGCCTGTATCCTTCCGAGCTGATTTGTCTTCACCACCTTGCACCAGCATCCTGTCCTCTTACTTGCAATGTAATATTTTTCTATCATTGTTTTGAAATGGGAAAACTTACCATTAAACAAAGATTCATACCCAACATACAGTATTTAAAACCTTCAAAAACACTGCATTACCAAATGGTATGGCAGGATCATCTCCATTTTATTATTTGCATGCCCTATACTATCCCCTTCCTGTGAGATTCCATAACTGGAAATATTGGACACTTTTCAGGGTCATATTGGCTTAGGAAGACTGAAGGTCAGTTGGAGGTCATGATGACATGAGACATGTCTAGAACTATAACAGTGTGAAAGCCCAAATTAGGATTGAGTGGAAAGCCCCCATAATGGGTTTATGCTAACAACCCAGTCATTAAGGGGTATATGCTAATCCTTTCTCCCAGCCCTGGGCATTTCAAACAATAATTCAATCAAGCAATTAAGTGACTATTCCTTAATCTATGGAAATCTTTCCTCACACCCCCTTCCTGTCCAACCTTGCAAGGTTGTTGCAAGCCCATCAATTTCTATCTCTCCACAATTAAAGCCATCAGTTGAGTTTTGATTTCCTTTGTTTATTCTGTGGGAAAGTTATCCAAGCTTTGTTATTACTAAGTTCACCCCTCCAAAGCACAGAATAGGGTGTAAATATTAGAGCCCTAACAGCAGCAGAGGTGTGCCACTCTCTTTCTTGGACACGGCCACTCTCTTTCTTGGCGTGCCCAGGATCAAAAACCACCTGTGCCACCCTCAGCCACCTGCCTGAGTATCTTCGCTACTCTTCAAGACTGGTAACTATCACCCTATCTTCTCAGACTTCTCTCCCTCTATCCAACCTTACTCTGCTATAGCCTTGTATGGTTCATAAGAATGTATGTTGTGTATGTAGTTTACTTTTTGTGTTATTCCAATAAAATACATTATTTTTCCTTCAACTGGAGCCTCCTCTACAGTTAGTACTGGTAAACATAGGTGAAAAGATCCCCAAAGTTACCCTCCTTTTGCAGGCCTCCTGTTTGAGCTAATAATTCCCCTAACTAGATTTTGGTATCATAAGTGGGATTCTAAAGTACTCCCCACCTCCCCACATCATCCCCTTCATCTTAGGGTAACATCATCCCAGTCCCAAGCTTTCATCAATGCAGTCTGTGGGTTGTGAGATGCATGCATTTACATGTGTTTACTTGCTCTCTAGTTCACATTTTCTGGGAGGTTTCAGGTTCCTTGCAGTGCTTCCCTTGCATGCTTCAGGGCTTGGTGGCTAGCTCCCTTCCTTCCACCTTTGATCTGCTTCTTCTTTGGACCTGTGACAAAGATGAATACCAGTAGGCAAGTTCTATGCCTTTGTTTTACATTTCCACACTTTGGAGAACTTGGCTCTCCCCTACCCTCACTCCATAGACAGCTGAATTTCTAGCAACATTTGAGACCTAACTTGTATAAAGGCACTTTCACAATAAATACACTTTAAAAAAAATCCTAACAAGTTTCTTTTTTGGACTACAGCTCCTAGAATCCCCTAGCCAGCATGGTCATGGGCCATGCTAGCTAAAGGATTCTAGGAGCTGTAATAAAAAAAAAGGGGGGGGGACTTTTTCAAGTCCATCTATTAACATGGGGCTTCCAGGGCTCTTTGTTTTCATGTCACTGATCTAATCCATGCTTGGTTAGCTTCAGTAATCCTGGAACACCAAAGAGTACATAATAATAAGTGAGCCAGACAGATGTGCAGTTGTTACTCAGTTTTTCCAGTTGGTGACAAGGAGACCAAGGGTCATGGGCATCTAGTACACATTACTTACAAGGCTACTGCCTTCACAGAATAACCACATCCAGTTAGCCAGAAAAACGAAAGCTTAAAGTGACACCTGAAACTGGGATCCTGGTTTGTTGTGTGCTTTACAGGCCAGTCATAAACCTTGGCTTGATCTTGGTTTATACTGTATATCCTGGCCCTTTTTTTTTTGTTTTAGAACAGCGAGTCAGGATCTTTATTTCAGACCTCATAGTAAGCTTTTGTTTTCTGTCTAGTTTAGCTTCTTGAATAAACAGGAGCAGCCAAGCAGGAGCAAAGGGCCTACATGCACCGCCAGCACACAGCTTATTTATAGGTGATACCTGCCAGACTCCTGGCTTAAAGGTATGTACAAATGCAGCGATTTGGTGTGGCAAACACATTTGCCACATTGGCTGCAGAAAATCCAATCAAATCAATATCTGTGATCATCACACACTTATTATACAGTACTTACAAATGATAGAATTATGTCACACAAGCATTATAAGCCTATAAGAAGTGTATTATGACTTTATTCTGACTTTATTCTCAGTATAATTAGAATACATTACACTCTCTATAAAGTGTGCATAATACAGAACCACACCTTTGTATTCTGGCCATATGCACTCTTAATGAGTATATAAAGCTCTCAGAATGGACTCAGATTGACTGTATAAAAGTGTAAAATAAACTCATAAACTCAGACTGTAATTGTGCAGAATATCATCGGAATGCATATCAAATGCACTCAGAATGCCCAATGTGTATATAATATCTTAAGAAGGCACTCAGAACACTTGGACAATACACCTGGAATATGAATCATAGAATTGTAGAGTTGGGAGAGACCACAAGGGCCATCCAGTCCAACCTCCTGCCATGCAGGAAATCATGATCAAAGCATCCCTGACAGATGGCCATCCAGCCTCTGTTTAAAGACCTCCAAGGAAGGAGACCCCACCATGCTCCGAGGGAGTGTGTTCCACTGTTGAACAGCTCTTACTGTCAGATATGGATAGTATGCATTTGAATGCACTCAGAATGAGTGTAGAATGCATGTAGAGCAGCATCCATAACAAATGCACAATGAGTGGCTAATACTCTCATTTATCACAGCATTTATCACAGCCTTCTCTTCCCTACCCCCATCTGGTTTCTTTCCCCTCCTCTCCCTTTCACCTTCCACTGTCCCCCTTTGCTGCCCTTCTTCTACTGAGCTTTCTTACTCTCCTTTTTCCTGGGCAGGCATCAAGCAGCATCACTGGATTATTTATTTTGCAAATACTAGACAGCCTGCCCACTTTGAGAAATGGCTGACCACTAAATCTGGGTCTCATACAGACACAGGAGATCTCAGTAATGCCACACAGAAAAGACACTGAGAATGGTGGGCACAGGCACCCAGTACCCATCCTCAAAGCCATGAAGCTTCCAGATTTGATGGAGGAACTCTAGGAAACAACAAAATTTCCTCCAGACAAGTGAAAGGGGAAAGAAGAGGATGTACCTTGATCTCTATGAGTGTACTGGAGAGGGTGGGGGGAATGGCAGGTGCATGTACCTGTTCCCCATATCCTTATTGAAGCACTGCCTGTGGTTAACATTAAAGCTGGTGGTAAAGATGGCAACTGCCTCTCTGGGGTTCTCTCTTTAACCCTTCCACAACATCCTTCTTGTATTTCTTGGAACTGATGAAGGTCTCACCTGAGACCTGCTGCTGTATTAGATTTACCAGCTTTTCCCTGGTTTTGTGTTTCCCAGATGCATTGGACTACAACTCCCAACATCCCCAGCCACCATGGTTGGGGTGTGTGTAAGGACTTGTAGTCCAACATCATGGGTGGAAATGGGTTGGGGAATAATGATCTATACAATACCCTCAGTATATATATGGCATCTTATGGAGCAAACAACCCAACAGGTCCCTGCTCTTGGCAGAATACCATTTAAGGCAGGGGTTGGAATCATGCAGCTCTCCAGATGTTGTTAGACTCTCCCATCAGCCCTAGGCAGCATAGCTAATAATGAGGAATGCTGGGAGTTGCTATCTAACAAAACATGGAGAACTGCATGATTCCCACTTCCTGATCTATAGTATACATTGTGGAAAGCAAACAGAGACACTCTGTAAGTGAATCTGCTGATTTTACCACATGTCCACCTATGTCCTGTTCTGTGCACAGAAATGTGAGTTAACTTGCTCCTTCACCTCGTTATGTCATGAGCCTTAACGTACAGTACATTGGGTGGCACCTTGTTGGTTAGTAACAACCAGAGTAGCCATATTCAGTGTTGAATGATGACTCAACACATAGATAAAACTAATGGATTTAGTGGGCCTATTCTAGGACTAAAATAGGATTCAGGCCATTATTTGTTGAAATCTGTAGAATTAAAGTGCCATATCTTTAGGCGTTATGGAGGGGGAGGTTGTGGCCCAACCCCCCCCCCCACTTGATACCCTTGATGGCCCACAAATTACCTGCCAGCAAGTCTTAAGGCTACCAATACTACCCCCTTCCTTGTCTCATTTCGCCTCTGTGTGCATGTGATAATAATAATAATAATAATAATTATTATTATTATTATTATTATTTATTTATTTATTTATACCCCGCCCCTCTGTTAAAACAATCAGGGCGGCTTACAAAAATTAAAATACAATACAGATAAAAATCCCTAAACACCCCCCACCCCCACCCTCCCCCATTAAAAATATTAAACAAATGTAAATTAAAAGCAACGGTCTAAAATCCATTGTGATGTGAAGTGCATTTGAGAGTGAGCAAATGTGTGTCTGAAGACAAGTGCTGTCCTTCTGTTTTCTATATCCTCCCTCCCAGTTGCTGACCTCTACTGTATATAGGACTGTGGTAATAAAACCAGCACTCTTCTCCTTGTAGAAGAGTGCTGTGTGATCTGAAAACCTGCCATGAAACCAGCATGGACCAATTTAGTAAAAGCTGTATTAGTGTCACCTGAGCTGCTTTGAACTCTCTTGTCAGATTTCCCCAGAAGTCTGCTTTTCTTTGCTCTCTCCCTGGCAGTACAGCATCTAAGGGAAATGAATTGGCCTGGTTAGATTCAAAGATTTGTATAGTGCCTTGAGATTTCTGAATATCCTGGCGCTGTCTCATAGCAGAAATCTCTCCCTAGCTCCTGTGCTGAGACCAATTTATATGCATGTATGTGTTCTAAGAGAGGTTTTAAGGATTCCTACTCTCATTCCTCTACCAGAGCAAGGGATTCTGCTGTGCTGAGTCATGGCAGGTCACTTACTCCCTTATGCAGCAGCTCCTGCATCAAAAGCATCCGCTTACGAAGAAAGGCCCCTGAACACGGTGAAAAGGAAGGAGGCTGGCAGCAGCAGCTGCTGGGATTCCAGCTCAGCCTGCCGGCAAGATGCAACGCACTGCACATTATGATGCTGCTGGGGCTGGTGCCACGGTGAAGAAGCACCACTGGGTTTACCTGGGCTCTCACTGTAGTTCGAGGCTTCTGATTTTGGTTGGGCTCAGAGTGAGGAGAAGGCTGCAGTGAAATTCCTACCAGCTGCTACCATTTTTATAGATGACAGAGGCTGAGGCTTCCTTTTTGATTCTTCCCCAGTCCCTGTTGTCAGGTAGTCAGAACAGGAAGGCATTGCTCTTGCTTGGCCGGCTGCAGCTAATGGGTCAGAATACCGAGCTCGGAAAAGTTCCTCTTTTTTGGACAATTTTCAAAACCCCAAGCCAGCATGTCTCATTTTTTAATTCTTTTTCTATTGGTGCTCAGCATGGAAGGTGCCTTCTCCCTCCATCCCCCAGCAGCTGCACTCTTGTTCAATATTTTCACTGAGCTACCCAGCACAGCCTGAAGATCTCTCCATTTGTCAATTGCTCCCATCAATGTATGTGTAAAATTTAGACCTTATTTATTTATTTACTTGTTTGCCGTTGTAATGCCCAGTCTATCAGTTTAGAGAGATCCCTTTAGAGTTCACTACAATCCACTTTGGTTCTTGCTGTGCTAAATAATTTGGTACCATCAGAAATTCTGGCCACCTTGCTGCTTATCCCTAGTTCTAGGTCATTAATAATTCAGTTGAAAACCACTATCCCAGTAGAGATACACAAATATGTCCACTGTTCATACAGTATTCCAAAAATTGACCATTTAGTCCTGTTCCCTGTTGCTTAACCAGTTTCCAATCAGGAAGAGGACTTCTCTTCTTATCCCATGACTGCTGTGTTTGCTCAGGAGTCTTTGGTGAGGAAATTTTTCAAAAGCCTCTTGATTGAACAGTTTCTAACAGATCACTTTTATCCATACAGTTAATGATGCTTCCAAAGAAAGCCAAAAGGTTAGTGAGATAGATTCTGCAAAGGTAGGTCCTATGTTGACTATTTTTCAGTGAGACTTGCCGTTCAATGTACCTACTTCAGATTTTCATTTCCTTAGCGATCAACTTCCTTGGAAGAGATGTTAAGCTTCCCATCATGTAATTTCCTGGAACTTACCTGGATCCCCTTTATGAAACTGATGTTATGTTGGCCACCTTGCACTTTTGGTACAGAGGCTGATCTTATGGAAAATTCATATACTTTAGTCATAAGACCAACAATTTCTCATATGAGTTCTTGATGATCTCTGAAATGGATGCTGTGTGGTACTGGTGGTTTGTTGGTTTGTTTGCAATTTGTCAATAAGATCTAGAATTTCCCCTCTTGTCATAAGTATTCACCTCAACTTCTTAATTCCCTGTTCCTGAAAACATCAGTTCATACATGAAAAGAACTGATTTAGCTTCTCTGCAGTCTCCCCAGAGTGACTTTAATTCCACTGCCATCCAACAATTCAATTCCCTCTCTGGTATATTTAAATAATTCTTTATTGTTGCCCTTGATTACATTAATAGCATGCTCTCAGAATCTTTTTTTCCATCCCTGATTGTCTGCATTTCCCTTGTATAGGTTTGTGTTCCTTTTTGTTCACTTATTTGGGCAGAACTTCCAGTTTCTGAAGGAGCCCCTTGTTAGAGTCCCACCCATGATGCCAAAATCTTCTTTAATATCTGGGGGAATTATTCACTCAACAGGAAGCCTGCGAGAGGAGGGTAACTTATGGGATATTTTCACCTACTAACTATAGAGAGCTCTCCAGTTAAAGTGAAATAAAGTATTTTATTGGAGTAACACAAAACATACACAACACACATTCTGAAGAACCATACAAGGCTATAGCAGAGTAAGACATAAAGACTGGATAGAGGGAGAGAGGTCAAAGAACATAGGGTGATAGTTACCGGTCTCAAAGAGAAGAGTTTCCACGCAGTGAAGATATTCAGACAGGTGTCTGAGAGTGGCACAGGAGGTTCCAATCTGGGACATGCCAAGAAAAAGAGTGGCCGGGTTTGTCCACTGTGGCACACTTTGCTGAGGTCTGGTCCCTAATATTTATATTCTATTTCATATCCTGAAAGGGTACTCTGGTTATGACAAAGCCTGGATGGCTTCCCCACTGGATAGACAAAAGGAATCGAAACTCAACTGGTTGCTTTAATTAAACCATTGATGGTCTTGAGACAACCGTATAAGGTTGGACAGGAAGGGGAATTTTTTGAAGGTGTGGAATGAGGAATGGTCACTTGTTTGCATGATTGAATTATTGCTTGAAATGCCCAAGGCTGGAAGAAAGGATTAGTACAGTCGTCCCTTCACATTCACGGGGGTTACGGAAACAAGACCCCCGCAAAAGTGAAAAAAAAAACGCAAATAAAAGCAGCTTCTGAGGGTTTAACGAGGAGCCCTTCCTAAACACACACACACACACATACACACACACGAAAACTGACCCAGCCTCTGAGCATTTAAGAAGGAAAGAAAATCACAGCCCCATGCTGTGAGCATGCAAGCAAAGTCCCCCCCTTGCCACTCCCCTCTCTGTGTCTTAACAAACTGAATTGCTTCTTTAAAACTCACATTTCGCCCCATGTCTCCTCATGGCCCAAAGAAAAGTACAGCTGCATGCTTGCCACCCCCTCTCTGTCTCAACAAACTGAATTTAAAACTCAGCTTCTTTAAAACTCACATTTTGAACCTTTCCTACACACATTCACACACAGGGAAGGTGCAGGTGGCATCTCCCAGCAACCCAGCCTCTGAGCATTTAAGGAGGAAAGCTTCCTGCTGGCCAAAAGAAAAGCACAGCCCCATACTGTGAGCACACAAACTTTCCTCCTTAAATGCTCAGAGGCTGGACCAGTTGCTTGCTGGGAGTTCAGATGCCACCTGCACCTTCCCTGTGTGTGAATGTGTGTAGGAAAGGTTCAAAATGTGAGTTTTAAAGAAGCAATCCAGTTTGTTGAGACACAGAGAGGGGGTGGCAAGCATGCAGCTGTGCTTTTCTTTGGGCCATGAGGAGACATGGGGCAAAATGTGAGTTTTAAAGAAGCAATTCAGTTTGTTAAGACACAGAGAGGGGAGTGGCAAGGGGGGACTTTGCTTGTGTGCTCACAGCATGGGGCTGTGATTTTCTTTTGCCTTAGACCCTCAGAGGCTGGTGGGGGGTTTGCTTGCTTGCTGGGATCTTCCCTGTGTGTGTATGTGTGCAGGAAATTTTCCTCCTTAAATGCTCAGAGGCTGTGTTGCGGAGAGCAGGGGGGGGGAGAAATCGCCCCGATTGTTTAACAGAGGGGCGGGGTATAAATAATTTATGATTATTATTATTATTATTATTATTAAAGTGTATGTTACGCTGGGTCAGCTAGTTTGTTATTATTCATTCCCAGATTGAAAAACTGGATTTCTGACAGTAAGGAAACTACTAGGAAGAATACTAGACAAGTAAGTATCTTGCATAATTTTCTCTCCCTGTTCAAATATCCCAAAGTATTGTGGAGGAATTATTCTGCCAAGAAAACATGTGGGGGGGGGGTTGCGCAAAAACTTTTTCTATGCAAAAAAACCCCCTTTTTCCTGCACAGAAAACAGTTTTTGTATGTGTACCCTCCACCATTTTCCTGCACAGAATAATTCCTCTGCAGTTATTCCTCAGGATGTTTGAATATGGGGAGAAAATTGCAGAGGAATGTTCATATTCCCCAGCAGCAGGGATAAAACTACTGTAAATATTCATCCCTGCATGCAAGAATTAAATAGTTGATTATTTACATCCCTCGTCATGATAGCATCTCGGACCTTGTAGTACCCCTCCTAACCTGTGGTATATATTTTAGCTGATCTTCAGTTACTGTGGTTTTGAGTAACACCCCCACACCCCCATATTTTGGAGATAGTTAATCCTCTCCATTTCTCCTCTCAACTTCCTCCATGCCCACTCACTCACTTTAGTTTTGATAAAATTGTACTGTTCCCAACAGGTTCAGCTACACTAGGCCTTGGATAGCAGCACTTGGGTCAGTTCTATGACCAGCTGTTCTAGGGCCCATTTAGGATATCTAGAAATGTTACCTCTTTGTTAAGATGGGAACACATATTTATCCAGTAGTTAAACTTACCCATTAATACAACACAGGCTCTTTAGGATTCCTCCCTGATTTCATTTATGGTACCATCTCAAGATGACCCTGAGTAGTGTGGTAAGGGGGATGATAGTATATCCCTAGGACTAAATAATATTTAGGACCTGGTGTTGTTACTCATAGTTATCCTTCAGAGGACTCAACACCTATTAAAGTTTATAGATTAACACTATATCTTTCCTGAGATACATAGCATTTCCACCTTCAGTACATGCTTTCTTGTCATTCTTGTACACAGAAGCAGAAATTATCTTGTAAGCAGAAATTACCACAGCTCACTGTTACTCTCTTCTCTACTAGAGTTCTATTATGCACTTCACATCTATACTTTCTTGTAAATGACTCAAACTTTCCTGATTTGTCTCACAGGCTTCTGGCATTAGCACAGAAGCTCCTATGCTAGTTCTCTCTCTAGATATGTCTGGCATGTGCCTTTTCCCCTTAGGGCTCTTTGACTGGCAATCCTGTCCTGTTTTGTTGTGTGTGTTCATGGGCTGTTGTTACCTTATCCCCATTTGGGCAACTAACATCTTTGCCTTTATTCCTTAGGGATGGTTTAACTCAAATCAGATGCTTCTCAACTCTTGGGAGCTTTCCCCTGGGGTTCAATATAAAAGTTTTATGTGCCACCTTTTAAATGCTAAATACCAACAGCCCAGTTCCATTCTCATTGAAGTAGAGCCCATCCCTTCTGTAGAAGATCAACTTGTCATAAAATGTTCTTCAGTACCTAACATGTCTGAACCCCTCTAGCCCTCTCTACCTCACTGTCTCACACACATATTGTAACTTGCCAGCATGTGGACCAGGCAGCATATAAAAGAAAGCTAATTTGGGAGTATGGGCTCTTAACCACCTCCTTAGCAACTTAAACCTGGTTTCAATGACCCCATTATGACATCTCCCCATGTCATGGGTGCCAACCTAGATGATGACCACCTGCTCTACCTGAGCACTAACAGGCTATCCACATGATGTGTGGCATCTGCAACCTTGGCCCCAGGTAGTCTTCAATTACAAACTGTAATTAAATTACAAATTACAATCATATATCGCACTACCATAAGCCTATGTTACAAGAGGATATCTGTTCATCCTCCAAGGGACAGATCCCTTTAAAATATTTATGTATCAACTTAAACTTGGCTTTTAGGCCCCCATCATGACTATGTACATTTCAGCATGTCATTGATGTCAACTTGTACCACTAACAGGATATCTATATGATGTGTGGTGTCTGCAACCTTTGTCCCAGGCAGATTTCACTCCAGTTACAAACGGAGCTATGTAGGTCCCTAACAATCATCTTTTCCACTTCCATAAGTTTCCTGCCTCCCAGAGCCTAACTCATAACTCACCCTCTGGAGTCAGAAGATTCAGACAAAGAGGAGGAGGCAGATTCCCAGGAATCTGCAGCTCCTGAAACTGGTGGTCTCTCTGAGTCAGAGGAGCTGGAGGTTGAGGGAGAAGGATGTCCTGCTCCCCAGCAGGAGGTTGCAGGTGCTGAAGACCCATTGCCATCATTCATCGAGCAATGAAGAGGCAAAGAGAGATTGGGCCATTCCCAGCAGTTGTTAAGTAAGAGATGCTGACCTGATTAGGCACCTGGTGTCTTGAAACATCTGCCCATAAATCTCTCAGCCACTCCCTGGCAGCTTTGTTGCTTTTAGCCCTCCTTCTTCATACTTTTCAGTGTTTGTGTTTACCTGATCTTGGACTGACTATGATTTATGACTCTGTTTTATTTCTTGCTGGACTACTGACTTGCTGAATGACTTCTGGAGCAGCTGACAACCACATTCTCCCTTCGTCCTGGGGATATCCTGTAACTGGACTGGACTGAATTGACACCTTGAAAACTCTTACATTCCTATCACCTGGTTCCTGGGTCACTTGCTGACTAGAGCATAGGACACTAAGCTTGGCACAGGAGATGGACAGACATCCATCTTCCATGAGATAGGTCCCTCCTGAGGAATCACTTCCCCCTGCCTTGGACTGATGCTTAGGTAGATCATGTCCTGAGTTGGGGAAGCAGTTCTCACCAATTTGGGTGAGCCTCCCTATTCCACTGAGACCACAGGCCACCCTTGGATAAATGTCTTCCTTCCCTGAAGCCCTAGTTTCTTTGCAACTGCAGAGGATCTGCCACCCTGGAATTGGGGTGAATTGGGATCACATCCTGAAGGTTTCATCCATTAGCCTCACTGCCTCCTTCAGCTTCTCTAGGACTAGCCTCACAGGAGCAAACTTGTTCATGGGAGCAAACCTGATAGTTAGCTCATTGCACCAGACATATATAACCTCTCTCCAGGAGGGGAAGTCATACATGTAACATGGTGCAATACATTTGATAGCCCCCAAACCCTGTGATGTATCTCAGCTGCTCACCAGCAGTAGCCTCTTGTGTATGGAGACAATGTTAGTCTAAATACTTTTTCGGACGTTTAAAATACAACGCGAGCAGCCTCGCCACATTGCGAGGCTGCAGGGTGTCCCTTTCGGATGACGCCCATCCCTGCCGGTACTGTTGCGGTACCGCAGGGACATTTGAGTGTTATATTTAGCCGATTTTTACTCACGAAAGTTGATCATGAGTAAAAATCGGCTAAATATAACACTCAAAAGTCCCAGCGGTACCGCAACAGTACCGGCAGGGACGGGCGTCATCCGAAAGGGACGCCCTGAAGCACTGCAGCCTTGCAACGTGGCGAGGCTGCTCACGTTGTATTTTAAACGTCTGAAAAAGTCCTAAGATCCCTTGAGAATTTGTCCACACACACCCGCCCCAGATCTTTACAATGGAAGGACTTTTGTGTGCACTACCCCTTTCAAAGCTAGACCCAGAAGGCATACCCTCCAACATTTCACAGGTGGAAACTGGGACACCTGTGGCCAAGTGTGGTCAAGATGGCAAAAATTATTATTGGGGAAGAACACACAAGCTAGGTGGGGATGCAGCAGTTTGCTTTTGCCTGAGCCTACTAGGAAGGGCAAGAGTCTGCTCCCCTCACCCTTGCTGAGTTAACTGAGTGCAAACTTCTTTTGCCCTTTTAACTCAGTTTGCAAGAAATTCAGTAAGCTGAGGATAAAGGGGGAAAGCAGGCATAGGGAAACTGGGACATTTTAAAAACAACTGAAAAAGTGGGATGACAGAGGACTCACTGGGACCATCCCAGCCAAATCAGCATAGTGGGAGGGTATGGGAAGGCCTCATGAGACAGTAGACTATATTAACTTTCCTTTTGGGGACAGTAGATAAGGAAGAGGAATTTGCTTTCTTCATCACCCCATTGAAGACTAGGACAACCTTAGCCCTATTGAGTTAAGTTTTACATTCCTTTAATTTAGATGCTACTCGAGATGTTACTCTGTGTTAGCTGAAAACCTCTCTGTTTAGTACTGCTTCCCCATGTTCAGTAAATTTAAGGAGATTAAGGAGAGGATGTGCTTTGACATCATCTGGGTTTGAAAGAGCTAAGGCTGCTGCCACACTGCAGAAATAAGGCAGTTTGACACTGCTTTAACTGACATGGCTCAATGCTATGGAAATCTGGGATTTGTAGTTTTGTGGGGTGTTTAGTTTTTATCAGAAAGCTCTGCTGCAACAACAAACTACAAATCTGGGGAGTCTGTAGGAGGGAGCTATGATTGTTAAAGCCAGGTCAAATTGCATTATTTCTGCAGTGTAGCTGCAACCTAAGAGCTACATGGGCTAAATACCCCACCCTGTCTCAGAGCCCCGCAGTCCATATGATGCAGGGCATTTGCCCTTTTCTGCCCCTGGGCAGTCCTCACCACCCCTGGGGCAGATACGGGGTTGAGATGGAGGGAAGGCTGGGTAGAGACCAATAAAACATTACAAGAAAATACCCAGCTTACTCCATTTCTGTTAGCAAAAACATGTCTACAGGAGCCCATCCAGCACATTGGCCCTTGCTGCCACCGCCATTTCCTTGGTTCTCCAGAAAGCAGGAAGGGGTCCCTCAGCATGTTACCAAGGCTGGTCACATGCAGGGGGCTTTCAGTCACATATCAAGCCAGTAAAGAAAATGGTAGTCATGGTGGCTGCAGTGATGGACCAGCATTCTTGTTTGGGCTCCGGCCTCTTTCATCGAGATAATGGTGGAAGAATGGGCCAGCTCCACAGTCAGTATGGCCGGCAAAGAGCCAGCATGTCCTGGCTCATGTAGATGAGCCCTAAGTCACTCTGAACCTAACTCAAAGTATGCTTCCTACAGTTAAATTTTGGTTTTTAAAAAACTACATGAACTTTTGATGTGGGCTGATGTCTGTATCTAAATGTTAGTTTTTGAACTGCTGTTTAAGTCCTAAAGGTGGGAACTACAGTGAACCTGAATTGAAAACTAAGCTTATGCTTTTTGTTTGCAAGCAGAGTTCTCCTCTACTAGAAGATACAGAAAAGGCCAATTAATGGGCAAGAGATGGAAGCTCCCAGGGCAGAAAGGCTTAAGAAATCTGGGACTTTCTAGTTAAAGTAAAAAATGGGATTAGGAATGCTATGTGAGCATGGTTATGTAAATCTGACTCTGAAAGGGGTAGTCCATCCACAAACTTTATTAGGCATAATACAACATATAACAATAGGACTTCAAGGATCGTTTTTAGGCAGGTTAAGCCATGTTTGCTGCCTCAACCAAAAAGTTAGCCATTAGTCTGGTAATATGCGGGTTCCGATCTTCCAATAAGAATTCTGAAAGGGGTAGTAAAAATTAATTAGAAAGTAATTATTCCCAGGAGATTATCAGACGCTTTAAAAACAGCGTTATCACGACAACAGGAGATCACTAAAGGGCTTCCTTTTCAGACGATGTCATTCCCCTCTCGTAATTCTCCCGTTTCGATGGCACTGCTTTTTATTGACGGGAGAAGCCATCAATAGATCCCCTGTTCCATTTCTGTTATGGATGTTCCTGCAAATGAAAAGGTGCCCCGTTATACTGGCGAGATTCCCGCATCAATGGGAGGTCCCTGCCAGAACAATTCCTGGTGAGAGCAGGACATCCAGGTAAGTGACACTTTTTAAAAACTTCCTTGGATTACTTGGAAGTTTTAAAGTGTGTTTTTGTGTTTGCTGTCACTTTTTCTCTATTAGTTTGCTTTTTATTTTTAAATTTCTCATGCTCTCGTCTTCTCACAAGAACGGGCAGGATTTCATTCCAGGAAGTGAATGGAGCTCTGTTAGAGCTCCATTCACTCCTGGGCTGCCTGGCACATGAGATTAAGGTAGGTCTGAAATGTTTAATTTATTGTGCCAGGACAGGGATAGGAGAGGAATGGGAGGGGATATTGTGGGACAGGAACACTTTTTTCATTCCTGTCTGATAATCTCCACAGTCTTTCCAAACACTTTCTAAAACGTTAGGTGAAACTGTAGCAGGCTTCTATTGAGCAATAGGCAACACTTTCTCTATGGAGTATACAGGCTATCACTCAATGTGGATTTTGCAATAGAGAACAGAAGCCTTGTTGTTGTGTATGTTCAAGTCATTTCCTACTTATGGTGACCCAAGGGGGAACCTATCGTGGGATTTTCTTGGCAAGATTTGTTCAGAGGAAGTTTTCCGTTGCCTTCCTTTGAGGCTGAGACAGTGTGACTTGTCCAATTTGAACTCTGGTCTCTAGAGTTATAATCCAACACTGAAGCCACTACACCACTCTGGCTAGCCTGCCATGAATTTGCCTATTCCTGTATAAAGTTGCCTAAGAGCCTAACTACACATTACACAGCTATGTGTGTCTCTAAAAAATCCTGTGTCTGAGAAGTGCCTTTGGAATCTTGCAGGGCACATGGGAGGTCAGGCAGCAATTTGTGTGTTCAAGGAAATTTGGAGTAAAGAAGCAGTTGGCAGGCAAAGAGGTTAAGCATCATCTTTCCCCACTTCCCAACAGCTTCTCAGTTCCAGTTCTGTTTTCCCCAAAGCTGCTTTTCCTCCAAAAGGCCGGCTCTCAGCCTTGTGTTAGATTCCTTGTGGATTCCCCTACCAGTTCCAGTAGTAGAATTTAGACAATTTTAGACTCTGGATTTTATTGAAGTATCCCACTTCCTATCAAAGCTTGGAAATGTTATTTTTGGAGATGGAAATGCCCAGAATCTCCTCATATGGCTGAGGTACTCTGGAAGTACCACCCAAAAAGTAACTTTCCAATATTCGTATGAATCACTTCAGAATATGGCAAGCCAGCCCTGCTGCATGTAGGTGGCTGGGCCCTCTAGCTCTTTCTACTGAAGGGGACCCTGGACTTGTACCCTAAAGTGCTACCTTTATGGCACCTCTGGATAATTCTGCCCTGAGGCATCTTTGAGAAGAACTGGCCCAATTCATGGATGAAGAATTCAAAGACATAGCTGTGTTAGTGAGGAATATCAGTGTGCAAAGGGATCTTGTAGCACTTTAAGAGACTAACTGAGGGAAAGAAATTGTAGCATAAGCTTTTGTAGACTTGGAGCTTGACTACATGATAATAATAATAATAATAATAATATTTATTTATACCCCGCCCCTCTGCTAAAAACAATCAGGGCGGCTTCCAACAATTAAAACATTATAATAATGACTAAAAACACCACCCACCCCCACCCTCCCACATAAAAAGACATTAAACACAATAAGATTAAAACCTTCTAGCTAAAAAACACATTAAAAACAAATATATACATAATTTTTAAAAAGCCAGGAGACTGAGTTCCTGAGGCCGGGATCTAATCAGGAAAGGCCTGCTGAAAGAGATCCGTCTTTAGTGCTTTTTTAAAGCTACTCAAGCTCGTCAGCTGACGGATCTCATTCGGCAGGCCATTCCACAATTTGGGGACGATTACTGAAAAGGCCCTCTGGGAGGTTGCAGACAGCCTAGATTTTTGTGGCTGAAGCAGATTCCTCCCAGAGGACCGGAGTATGCGGGGAGGATTGTACATGGATGGGAAACCCTGCACCTACCTCATAGCCATGGAGGATTTCTTTGATCTTCAGAGGCCCCATAAACACCACACTCACCAAGCTTCTCCAGTTGTAGATAGGAGTATACCAACACACTGTTAGTTGCGTTGGAGTAAAAGGGCGGGCCTACACTGATCATGTGTCCTATATGTCATACTGTTTCCAGCCACGCAGCCAGGGCAGCTCTGGTGTGGTGTTGGCTCATGCATGCAAATAAATGAGTATGTGTGATCCCAGAGTACTGTACAACTAGATAAGCAGAAATATGCTTATCAAGATATGCGCACAATCAAATTTTTAAAAAGTGTTTTAAAAAGCAGCAGAATGACATCTTGCCCACCGGAAGTTCCACCCCAGTTTTGCTCCAAAGCTAATCCTCAGCCGCCACGTGACCAAAAATCTGGAGTTTCCCCTCAAATCTGGAGCAAAATGTGACTCTTACAGATATGGGGTTTCCTGCAGAAACCCCAGTGAAAATGTGTATAATTGAAAATGACGTGTACCAACTGTTCTGCCAATACAGGGTGAGTATGGGTTTTATTGCCCATGTAGACAAGCCCTAGGGTCTATTTTCCTTAGATGCATGGAGATGCATTTGAGAAATAGACCAAGTCTACAAAAGCTTATGCTACAACTTTCTCTCATAGGAGATTTTCAGACAGGCAAAAATCGCTCCTTGCCGCGCGAGCAGCCTCCCGAAACTGCTGCGCGGCAAGGGTCTTCTTCGGACGACGCTGTGCCTCTGGCGAAACCGTCCGTGTCACTTCCGTGAAGCTTGGGACGGCTCCGCGTCATATTTCAAGCACGGAGGCTGCCCGTGCTTGAAATATGACGCGGAGCCGTCCCAAGCTTCACGGAAGTGACACGGACGGTTTCGCCAGAGGCACAGCGTCGTCCGAAGAAGACCCTTGCCGCGCAGCAGTTTCGGGAGGCTGCTCGCGCGGCAAGGAGCGATTTTTGCCTGTCTGAAAATCTCCATAGTCTCTTAAAGTGCTATAAGATCAATTTGCAATTCATGGAAGGTTAGAGCTGTAAATGCTACCAGTTATCCCATCCATAACTGAGAATGGGAGGAGAAGCTTTTGAGTCTGCAAAGCTACAGTTATCAGCTGCTGGGGATAAACAGCAAGGAATGCCCTGCTGGTGAGCTTCTAAGGGATATATATGATGGGTGACCCACTGGTGGAAACAGAGAGATGGACCGGGTGACACTTTGATCTGATATCTGCCAAAGCAGTTCTCATGCTCTTAACAGAGTGGCAGCACACCTCAGTTTGAACATGCTGTTACCTGTCTGTCAATGAGTCACATCTTCCCTAAGTGTTATAATGATGGCTCTATCATCTTTAAAAGTGTTGCTGTATGGTTCAGGAATGATCTTGCCCCCAATGTTAAAATCATTGTGTGTAACTACATTTGCAGGAGTAGGATAACCTGAGTATAGTCTGTACTTTTCTCAGGAGTAGGCTGTGAGTGTTGCAATTAAGTGAAGCTTTTGTAAGCATGTCTGCACCTGTCTTTGTGCATGAGCTGACATACAAGCTGGTAGTTGTGAATGGCATTCAGTTACTCAGAGATGACTGGAGCATTTTGCTGTTGATTTATTTGAATAAGACCCAGCAAATGCCTGAAAGAAAATGTCTCCTGTGATCCAGCCTTTGTTGAGACCCCACACCGAGCATACAAAATGCTTCATCTGTGTTCAAACAAGAGGTTATGTCATTCACATGCATAATCAACAATTTCTGCATTTTTGTCCTTATTCTTCGATTCTTGCTGTGGGCTGATTCACAGGGTCACAGTGGAGGCAGATGAAGTTCTACAGGGCAACTTTCTTTATCCATGTTCACATGATAATGTGGGTAGTTTCCAATATGGTAAAAATGTAGGTTTCAGTGAGCTTGTAAAAATAAGGTTTCTTTACTCCCCCCCCCCCCCGCCAACATTTCCTCACAGGTAAACTTGCACCAGGGTGGGGAGAGCTTTTGTAAGAATATGTTTCCAGATGAATTTAAGGAAGAAAGCCACCTTTGTGGTGAACAATCCTTCTAAAATGGCCCTACATAGAAATTTTGAGAGCTATACTACATGTGAAGAGCTATACTAAACATATCATTAGGAAGGTTGTCTTTTTAATTAATAGCAGGCATACTGGGGGATTTTAATGGGGACCCCAGTAAGTAGAGAGGAAAGGTTTAACCCACAGCTAATGACCGTTGTTGTTGTTGTTGTGTGCCTTCAAGTCGTTTCTGACTTATAGTGACCCTGAGGCGACACTATCATGGGATTTTCTTGGCAAGATTTGTTGTTTGCCTTTGGCTTCCTCTGAGGCAGAGAGAGTGTGACTTGCACAAGGTCACCCAGTAGGTTTCTGAGGCCAAGTGTGGATTCGAACCCTGGTCTCCAGAGTTGTAGTCCAGCACTCAAACCAATGCGCCATGCTGGCTCATCTTTGAAAATCAATCTCTGACTGGCACCACTGGGGATGTTTTTTCCTGGGGTAATTTTTCTTCGCATAATGTTGTGAGGGGAAAGTACGGTAAGCTTATTCTCCGTGAGCATCGTGATCCTGACACACTCTCCATCCTCATGCACCTGCCATCCATTGGAGAGAGAAAAAAATGTTTACCAATGTACAGGCTTCTTCTCTAGTCTGACCCTAAGAGTCAAACTGATTAATGGACATTCTGTGTTTTCCAGGCAGAAACGAACATTTTCCTCCTCAAATCTATCTCCATTCTGGGCAACACTAACTGATGATTTCTGCCTGTAGCATGTCCTCGTCAATGACACAGAATGTCAGTCTGATGACACCTCTACCAGAGTGAGGAGGACACAGTAGGGAGGGTCTTTTTGCTGGTACCAAGCTTCACCCTCTTTATCCATGTTAACATGACAAAAGCAAAATGTCCTCCACCTCTTCCTCTCCTCTTGTGAGAGAAAACTGCATGCATGCCCCGAATATGTGACTGTTCCTAGCTCTGGTTCCAACACCCAAGTGATAGTAGGGGGAGGAAAGGGAACTTTTCTTATTCACCACACTGATTCACTATCTGCTGTTATTGCTAAGGAACTAGAAGCTGGTGACCATTATCCAGGCTTAGGTAACATTGAGGATTGACTGCTCTGATGCCTGTTATGCGGGGCTACCCTTGACAGCTGCTCTGAAGCCACAGCTGGTGCAAAATGCTGTGACCCTCCAGTTATCTAACATTGGTTGTTGAAAGAATATTAGCTCTGTGCTGGAAAAGTTGGCAAATTGTTACCAAAAAAATCTATATACTCGGTATACTTATGGAAGTGCCTTCTGTCTGTTAAAATCTTCAGTAGGGGCTTGTTAGTACTTTACACTTGTGAAATCTGTTAGATCGCAGAGTGGGCCCTCTCTGAACCACACACACACCCCAGTTGTGTAATTTTCTTACCAGGAAAAGTCCTATTTATATTATTCTAGGAGGATGGCAATCGCATAGATGTTTTAGTAAGGCTTTATTTGAGAATAGTAGCTTGTCATGATTTAGGCTGCATTTTTTAAAAAAATCTTTTACTGCATATTAAAATGACATGCTTTGCAGCCTTGCATCTCCCTTTGGAGAGAAATGGAGGATAGGAATTCCTTGCTGTGATCATCCTAAGGCCCACTTCACACATGACTCGGTGTCCCTTCATAACAGCATTTCTGGCCACAGCTTTTGTGACAGAGGTATGGAGGGAGGAAAGGGAAGAGAGGTGTTCTGTACCCTCCCCACACCCAGTTCCACACTCCTCTGTGTTCCCGCCTGAGCCTGTTGTCTATATCACAACTGCTTCTGCACCCTGGCCCCAAGCCTGTCCCATGATGGAACTGTCTCCACCCCCTCCCAAGCCCATCCCAGTGTTCTACCTTCTCACAGAATGGAAGGAGTATCTATGTTACATCAAGCTCTGCTAGCATGAGAGAAGGCCGGCAGACCAACAAAGTTACACTGAACTCTTCAGCAAGAACAGGGAATCTCAGTTGCTGCTTCCACCCATGTCAGCTTCTGGCCTCTTCCTTTTCTCATAAAAGCTGGCTTGATAGGAAGCATTGCCTTATTAATTTTGTGTTAATTACAAGGACTTCAGCAGGCAGATGCAAGATGGGTGTGGGAACTAGAAAATCAAGGGAAAGTCAAAGCTACAGGCAGGTGTGTTCCTGTCAGGAACTTTAATAGAACAGATGTTCTTCCACTCACCCACCTGCCTCAGTGATGCTAAGGGCTGAGTCATTAATATATATGGGTACCTGGCTTTGTTCTTTGTCTCATCTCTTAGTGACATACTGTTGAACTTGTGGATGCTCCTCAGTTAGTGGCATTTTGTTTCAAGGGGATATGGGAACCATGTGCTGTTGTGGTTACCATACTGGAGTAGGATTGGAGAGAGCAACTGATTAAAGTCAGTTTAAACTGATTAAAGGGCACAAATATTCTGCAGACACCAGATTTTGGAAGCTAAGCAGGGCCAGGCCTTGTTAGTACTTGGATAGGAGCCCACCAATGGATACCAGGTGCTGTAGGTTATATTTCAGAGGAGGGAACTGGCAAAACTACTTCTGAGTATTCCTTGCCTTTAAAAATGCTAGGAAATGCATGGGGCCACCATAAGTTGACAGGCAACTTGAAGGCACATACCCATAATGACTTTGGGCTAGTCATTCCCTCTAAATCTAATCCACTGCACCAGGTTGGTTGTAAGGATAAAATTATACATGTGTGTTTTGAGGATGGGAGAGGACAATGAGTTTGTATATTTCTCCTTAGTAATTTTGGATGAAGGATAGAATCTTAGGTTTGTTGCTGTATGCCCTCAGGTTGTTACTAACCCTAAGACGAACCTATCATGGAGTTTTCTTGGCAAGGTTTGTTCAGAGAGGGCTTGCCAGTGCCTACAAACAGCAAATTCATTCTCCTAAGTGTGGAGCTTTACTTAGCCAAAACCTCAGCATTATTCGTGCTCTAGAGGAAAGTACTATTAGTAGGCTTTGGAAACCCACAGGTTTGCGGAAGTACCAGAACTATCAGGGGAGAGATTTTTACGGGCATGGAAACATGAACAGAAGGATGGATACTGACTATGTTCAAAAGGATGGAATTCTAACTGAGGATTAGAGTAGGAGAAAATAGAGAATGCAAAGGGAGAGGGAGAATGGACTGGAATGGAGTAGCTTGGAAGACAGCATGAGCAGTTAACTAAAATTCTGAACAGGAGAACCCCACTCTGCAATATTTAGGACTTTATCAGACCACCCCCAAACCCTGTTCTTTTGCTGGCATAACTGCTGCTGTTTTTATGCTGGCAAAAGAACTCCCCATGCCACAGATATCTTCCATCCTGGCAAAAAGCTACCCAGCAATGAATGAGGAGTGAACAGAGCTCTGTTCACTTCCTCTGTTGAAATCCCGCATATTCTTGCAAAAATACATAGCATGGGAAA
The DNA here is from genome assembly GCA_030847615.1 of Gambelia wislizenii. Classification (NCBI taxonomy): domain Eukaryota; kingdom Metazoa; phylum Chordata; class Lepidosauria; order Squamata; family Crotaphytidae; genus Gambelia; species Gambelia wislizenii. The sequence continues at coordinate 241,094,116 of JAUMIR010000002.1, read as the reverse complement.
TTAAAAAATAAAACCAAAAATAACACACGAAAAGTTACACTAAGCTCATAAACACACTTAAAAATTTCCAAGTAAACTGGGCAGGGTCATAAAAAGTGCATCACCTATCTGGATGTTGTGATCTCACCTGGTTCTCGCTGGACCAGCCATTGATGCTGCATTCACATGGATACAATGGTGCACGGATTCAAACGCTGGCAATGTTGACACAAAAGCGCCATGGGGGATCAATTGATGGCTTGAGCCATCAGTAAAATAGGACAGGATTTAGACTGGACATGATCGTGAAAGGGTGACACCATCTGGTATGCACGCCCTTTCGCGATCATTAGGCGTCCTTATGATGCCATATTTGACTGGTCTGATAATGTCCTTAGTTGCGGGTGCCTCTTGTAAATCTCAGCCTGCATTGAGATTTATTTTGTAATGGCTCCTCAACACACCAAGTAGGGTTGCCAACTTTTATTTTTTACTGGTCTTGCTCCAGTGCCCTTAACCAGTGCCATGACAAAATAGAAATTCAGTAAGGGATGTTTTCCCATCCCTGTGCCTCCTTTGCATTGCAGGGAAAGCTTCATCTGCTGAATTTCTGCTTGTCATGCAGTTGTTAAAACTATGGGAGCCCTGCCAGAAAAAAGAAAGAAAGAAAAAACAGTTGGCAACTCTATTATTGAGCAAGGGATTAATATTTATGTTCAAACTCATCCTGACATACAGATCCATTGAAATGACTTCTGGAAGAGAAGCTGCATTTAGCCTGTTGCAACAACCAAGAGTCTTGTAGCACTTTAAAGACTGACGGATGTGCTGTGGCGTAAACTTTTGTGGATTGGAGCCCACTTCATCAGATGCATGCTATGTCACCCAGATTTCCGCTATTCAGGTTCCCCTTTTCATGTATGGTGGACTTCGAAGAAAACCATAAGTAATTGTTCTAAGATTTACATGCTAATCCAACAATTTTAAAAAGTAGATCTTGCAGAAATATTTTTGCTGGGTATTATGGATAAAGACTTGGGTAGTAAATATGGACAACAGTACTTCTTCGATATATGATAACACCAGCAAGAACACTGTTTGCTCAAACTGGGAAATGGACTGAAGCACCAACGATGGAAGAATGGATTGTTAAGGTTGCCGAGGTAGCCCAAATGGTCAATCTAATGTGTGTCTTACAGGATAAACCAACTGAAGACTTTTTGAAAGATGAAACCATTTATGGACTTTTTGAGCAATAAGATATCTAACGATGTAATCATTTGTGGCTGTGCTTACTTGTAATTCTAGTAGGTTTATTTAGTTGGATCTCTAATGGTAGAACAACATATTTCTCCCCCCCCCCACCTTCCATTACAGTTTGGATTCAGGGTGGGGCAGAGTCCTTTTATGTTTTAATCAGTTGGTGCAGTGGCTTTTAACCTTTTCTTTACCAGAGACCCCCTTTAAATATCTTTTGTTGACGTGGACCCCCAAGATTTAACTCAAGGTTTAAAACAACAAAAATACAATTAGACCATCCGATAAACCTTCCCTCAGAGGCATCGGAGGGGGAGGGAAGACTTTTCTCCTGCTTCTTCCTGCATGTTTGTGGCTGGAGTGGATTGAGTGGCAATGTGCAAGCCAAGCCATCCAACCAAACTTAGCCTTGGCTCCTGTCACCTGGCCACTCTCCACTGTAGGGAGGAGGTGGGCCAAGCAGCCTTCAAGCCTTTGCGGACCCCTGTGAGGACATCACGGACCCCAGGTTAAGCACCACTGAGTTAGTGTTTAGAGTTTTAGTTATTTAGTGTTCATTGTTTTAGGTTAGTGTTTTAGTATTATGTTTCAGCTTTAGTTTAGTTTCAGCCTTAAATTATATATATGTGTGTGTATCTTTATACAGTATATGCATAACATTGCCTTTTGTTTTTCTTTCTACTTTGGTCATGAACTACACTGTCTGTATTAAAATTAATAAATAAATAACTTGGAAAAACTAAAAAAAAAGATTGACAGATGTATTGTGGCATAAACTTTTGTGAACTGGAGCCCACTGGAAATCACCCAGATTTCCACTATTCGGGCAATGTCTAGTTGCAGAGCTCACTGGCCACACTGGTTGAGTTGTCCTGGGAGTTGTAGTCAAACAAGGTATGTTTTCCAAGCTCTGCCTAGATGTTTGTAGCTGGAAGGATAGCTACAAGCATCCTGCTTCGTAACAGCTACAGAGCTGTTTGGGCTGGAAGTCAGCCTGAAGAAAACGGAAGTTCTCTACCAGCCTGTACCACAGAACGAACACCACCATCCCCACATTGCCGTCGGCAAATCTGTGCTCAAGTCCGTTCAGCAGTTCACCTACCTGGGAAGCATCATCTCCTCAGATGTCAAGATTGACAAAGAGATCGATCACAGATTAGCAAAGGCATATAGCACATTTGGAAGACTTTACAAAAGAGTCTGGAGTAACAAACACCTGAGGTGAGGCACAAAAATCAATGTGTATAGAGCCATTGTACTGTCTATTCTCCTTTATGGGTTTGAAACATGGGTCACCTATCGTCAACACTTACGACTCCTTGAACGCTTTCATCAGCACTGTATATGCACAATCCTAAATATACACTGGACTGACTATGTGGCGAATGTTGCTGTCCTTGAGCAAGCAGGGATCACAAGCATTGAGGCCATGATATTGAGAACACATCTGCACTGGGAAGGGCACGTTTCTAGGATGGAGGACCATCGCCTCCCAAAAATACTACTCTACGGTGAACTCGCCACGGGTCAGCGTAAGAGAGGAGCTCCCAAAAAGCGATACAAGAACTCCCTGAAACAACATCTCAGGCTCAGCCAAATTGATCACCAACAATGGTCCGCCCTGGCCTCACATCGGGAGGCATGGAGACACACTATCCACAATACTGCAGCCTTATTTGAGAACTCATGCCGAACAAGTCTTGAAGAGAAATGACAACGCAGAAAGAATCGCAACCTGGAAATATCACCCAAGGAGACCTTCTGCTGTGCTTTCTGCAACCGGACTTGTTTATCTCGGATTGGCCTTTTTAGTCATCAGCACGCTTGCAGAAAGCGCGGGATGAGTCCTTCCTGAATCTTCGTTTGCCAAGAAAAGCCAGAGAGGGCCTAGATGTTTGTAGCTGAAAGGAGGGGAGTAGTTGGTGTTCAGTTTCATTGTTTCCAGTACCTGGGAGGTATTTTTTCACCTTGCACAATTATCAGGAACCTGAATGGGATCTATTCTTTTATATCAAGGGGTTTTGGTGCAGAACAACCATTAGTGCCTTCAGTTGTTTTAGAGTACAACTCCTAACAATCCCTTGTCATTGGCTGGAGCTTCTGGGAGCTGAAGGTCAAAACACACACAAGGACAAAAGTTCCCTGTTTTTGTTGTTTGCCTTCAAGTCATTTCTGACTTATGGTGACCCTAAGGTGAACCTATCATAGGGATTCTTGGCAAGATTTGTTCAGAGGTTTGCTATTGCTTTCCTCTGAGGCTGAGAGAGTGTGACTTGCCTGAGGTCACCCAGACATGGGTTTTCATGTCTGAACAGGCATTCAAACCCTGGGCTCCAGAGCTGTGGTCCCATGCTCAAACCACTACACCAAGCTGGATCTCTGTTGTAAATGATGGGTTGAATCCAGTCAAAGGACATTATCAGACGTGGCAAAAATTGCATGAAAACAACGACAGGGTTCCACCACAACCCCCCCCCCCCATCACACAACATTGTCATCTTTGTGTTCTTCAAGTGTTCCGCTGCTATGAAAAAGGCATTCTTTTTAATTAACAGACCAAGCTGTGAATTGATCTCCCATAGCATTTTTTCCCTGGAATTGCTTGTGTGCAAAACCGCATCCCGTTCTGCTCGCATGATTACAGTGCCAATGTAATTTTCCAACCAGAAAACCTCCAGGTGAGAATGTGAAAATGAAGTATAAGGCACTCTTTTTATGACCCTTCCCATTTTGCTGGCAAGTTTTTAAGTTTGTTTCAGTGCTTGTGTGTTCATTTTCTTTGTAAATTTTGGTGTTTTTAGAGTTTTAAGTGCACTCGCATCTTCTCACAAGAACTGCCGAAGTCTTTCCCATGCAAAAACATGGAAGTAAACAGTGCTAGTGGTCATGGTGTAATAATTCAGTGGCGGCTCTTTCTTGTGATTACAGCAACATGTGATAAGAAGTGTTATTATGCCAGGATACTTACGCTTTTAAAAACAGTGGGACAAAATGTTATTAGATGCTCATTTGATAATGTCCACAGTTAAAGAAGTTTCTCTCCTTGCCCAGGTTCATTAATGACAATGCAGCAGCAAAAGAGATCTTTAATTTGTGCACTAGAATAGTTTTGAGGCACTGGGCATACTTAAAAATGTGAAGGCCTACAGGGAAGTAAATGAAAAAAATGGGGGTGGGGAATATTTCCCCTTATTTTTCCTATATCCTTTTTTACTTGAAACATAAAAAAAAAATAGATTATGGGAACCTTTGTGCTATATTTATTATTCTGTTATATACAACATAGCTCCCATTCCACAAAATCTGAACAGTCAGATTTTTATGAATGAATACACATTTGTTTCTTGTTTGTTGCTCATATTGTTCTCATATCTTCCATAAGGCTGTACTTCTGTTATAGGGACAGAGAGTATTCCCACAACTCAAACTGTAATAATTTGGAAACAGGAAAATACACTTCTGTCCCCAGATACTCCAATCATTGCTGTTATGACTACCATATGGAAGGAGCTTGCATAAATGTCAAGGCAACCTACTGGATATATCTGCTGTGATGCAATCAGTAATGAGTTATACAGCATCTTGCCCCAAATATAGGCATTAAAAAAATGCCCTTCTTTCTTTTTTCTGGTTCAGTCTTCTTCTGGATCCAGTCCTCTACAGATCCAGTATAATCATCTAGATTATTTTACACATTTGAAAAAAGGGTGGAGAACCTATGGTATATTTGTATTTGAATTTAACATCCAGAAAGTTTTAGTTAGCAAAATCAGTGGTAAGGAATTATAGGAGTCATAGTCCAAAACATCTGGACATCTAGAGCTCTGATTCAAAAGCATGAGCATCCCTTACTGCTCCATATTTGAGCATGTATGTGTGTGCTTGTGTTGTTCCGAGTATTAGAGGTGGCAGGTGGAGATTTGGTTGCCAAACTGATAAAATTTTTAAGAGGATCCCCTTTGAAAATATAAGAGGTGCTTCATTTTTCTGACATAAGAACAGCTCCATTCACAAGAGGTCTGAAGGAGACCAGAGGTCATTCTGGCCCTACCACCTAAGACCTATGGATGTGGTTGCCCCTTCAATGAGGAGCTGAGAGCCCAGATAACCCTAGGTTGTCATGTAATGTCTTGACTAAGGAAGAGATTTAAAAATCTCAACTGCTGGCACATGGTTTTGTGCTTTTTAGTTTGACTAATAAAGAAGTAAGAGCCAGCATGATGTAGTTGTTTGAATGTTGGACTAGGGCTCTGGGAAACTAGGGTTCAAATCTCTGCTCAGCCATGGAAACCCACTGGACCCTGAGCAAATCACACTCTCTCGGCCTGAGAGGAAGGCAAAGGCAACCTCCTCTGCACAAATCTTGCCAAGAAAAAACAATGATAGGGTTACTTTAGGATTTCTGTAAGTCAGAAACAATTTGAAGACGCACAACAACAATAAAGAGGTTGCCTTCATTTCCACAGCATTGATTCTGGACTTTTCCTTGTGCCAAACATGGCTAGCTCTTTCTAAAATAGATTATCTACATATTGTGTCCCAAGAGGTAAATACCAGCTGGGAGAAGGATGGAAGATTTGGATTTGGACAGCACCACCTTCTGAGCTTACCCCTCCAAGAAAGACTGGAACCACTGCACGACAGTGCTCCCAAGCCCCATCTCAGAGAGTCGACCCAGAAAGATACCATGGTTGATGGTATCGAAACTTGCTGAGAGGTCCAGCAGAACCAACAGGGACACATTCCCCGTCTAGTTCCCTGTGTAGGTCATCCATCAAGGTGACTAAGGCTGTCTCCATCCCACAACCAGGCCTGAAGCCAGATTGAAATGGATCTAGATAATCTGTCTCATTCAGAAACCCCTTCTGTCATGAACTTCTACCCTGATGCCACCAACAGAACCTGAATTTGTTGATTTCTTTCTTCCCTTGTTGTTATTTACAGTCAAGCTGACATTACTTATGGTGACCCTTTGAATGAGAGACTCCCAGGTACCCTGTTATTAACAGCCCTGTTAAAGTCTTACAAAACTCTGGCCTTCAGTGAATCAATCAGCTTCACTGATGGAATCAATTCACCTCTAATGTTATTTCCTGCTTTTCCTACTGCCTTTCACCATACCAAGTATTCTCATCTTTTCCCATGAGTCATGTCATCTCATGATATGCCTGAAGTATGACAGCCTCAGTTTAGTCATCTTTGCTTCTAGTGAGAGTTCAGGCTTGAGTTGCTCTAAAACTCATTCATTCATCTTTTTAGCAATCCATGGTATCCCTAGGACTCTTTTCAGGCACCTTCTTCTTCCTTGCCCTTTCGAATCCAGTCTCTGGATTGTCAATGTCAAACTGTTGTTACTAAAAATGTTAAAACAGCCTCAAATGCTTGGGTAGAAAAGAGGTCCATACATCTAATTAGCAAGCAAATTCATAAAATGAACAAATAATCATTATTGAGGTAGTAAACAACTATCAGAGTCCTGATGGGTGGGAATCTTGCATGCCTCCGGATCTTGTTGGGCTGCAGCCCCAAACCGCCATAGTCAGCAGAATCAGTGGGGGGATGCTGGGAGCTGCAGTCCAACAACAGCTGAAGGGCTAGTCTCCACCACTGTCTTTATGACTACTTGCTTATAGCATGGAGACATTAATAAATATTCCCACTTTACACCTTCTGGAACTAAGGCAGGGGAAAAGAGTAAGGCTGAGATTTGTGTAGTGTGAGATGGGGGGAAGGAACACAGAAGACTTTTTTTATAATTAGTTTTTTATTTAAGATAGCAAAACATTCAAGTCAAACATATAAGCAATGTGTAACATGACAATGGGACATATGACATAAAGGATTGAGTGTGTTTGATTGAGTGTGACCCTGTTATCTCAGTTCTAGTTTCTTAGGTAAGTGTGTCGGAAGAAAGAGTGTCTCTGCAAAGATCTCGATGTTCCTCAGGGGTTTTGAACCACTGTGATGGATTGTTAATGTAGTCAATAAAAGGCATTCAGTCCTCCTGGAATGTCGTGTTTGTCTTTATTCCTCTGGTTTTTGCCACGGTATAGGTGAGTTTCTCCATTAACGATGCGTCCCATTCTCTGGACCCCACCACCACCACCACTTCTCCATGGTGAGATCTCCAGTCTTCCAGTGTCGGGCTCTTTCCATGCAGAAATAGTCCTTGAATTCAAAAGTCTTGGAAGGCTGGCCGTGCTGCTTGCCCGGCTTAGGATTCGCGATCTCCTTCCCGTCCCCGCAGATTTCTCGTGCACAAGTGTGAACAAGCGCGCCTCTTATTCTCTCTCTCTCTCTCTCTCTCTCTGGGGTCCGTGCGGCTCTCGCCTCCTCCTCCTCTCCCTGCAGAGGTTGGTGCTGTTTGTGTATTTGTGTGCTTCGCAGCCGGCCCTCCTCCTGTCCTTGCAGCGGGCGGGGGTGCCTGCCTGCCTGCCTGCCTGCCTGCGGGCGTGCACGCGCGCTTCCCCCTCTGCGTGTGTGTGTGTGAGAGAGGCTGGCGCGCGTGCCCCGGCGCGTGGCAAAGGTGCGCTTTACCTGCCACTGCGGAGAGGGAGGGGAGCAGCCAGCCAGACTTCTCCGCGGGCAGCAGGGAAGAAGAAGAAGAAGAAGGCGAAGGAGAGGAGGGTGACCAAGACCCTTCTCCATCCCTTTTTCCCCCCTCTCTTTTCTGATTGGGTGCCGGAGTGGGCTCCGTAGCCAATCGCAAAGCGGGGAGGGCGCGCGCCAGCCAGCCAGCCGGCCGGCCGAGCGCGCGGGAGGAAAGCCGGGAGAGAGCGAGCCTGCCAGCCAGCCAGCCAGCGAGCGCGCGAGCCGCCGGGTGCCGAGCGGAGGGGCTGCTGGTGCGGCGGGGCTGGGCTGACATCTTTTTTGGCGATGCCCCCTTTCCCTCTGGGTGGGCGCTCTTTCCCGCTCTCCCTCTCAGCGACACACACACACCCACATACACACCCAGCCGTCGTGCCTCCGCCGCTGCCCTCCTCTAGCTTAGCCGGCTCCCCGCACCGCCAGGGCTAAGCAGCCCCACCGCAGCGGATACGGAGGCGGCGGCGGGAGAAGCCGTTCCTCTCGCCTCAGAGGCCAGGTGCTGCTCCGGCAGCCAGAAGCCCAGCCAGGGATGATCCTAGGTGAGTGTCGCCGCCTCGGGCTTCTCCCTCTCCCCGCCACCACTCGGACGGACCCCTTCTCCTGAAGAAGACCCCTGACTTAGTCCCCCTCCGGACAGCGCCTCTCCCAGCCCCCAGAAAGACCCCCAAGGCGGGGGGAAGGACTTAGGGCAGCCTTGCTCAACCTTTTTATCCCGAGGAACCCTCGAAATAATGTTCAGGTCCCAGGGAACCCCCTGCCTCAACATTAGTCTATCTGCTGCCATTGCTTGCCCCCCACAATCTCTGGAGGAACCCCTAGCAGCCTCTGGGGGAAGCCTGGTTGAGAAACCCCGACTTGGTGTCTCCTCCGCCCCCTCTTTGCCCCGAGTGGGCCGGATCCAGCCTCCCCTTCCCCAAAGCCGGGCTGAGAAGGGAGGGCTGCTGTCCCCCCCTATCCGAGAGGGTGAGGGGATGAAGGGCAAGAGCCCTGGATCTGGAGTGGCCTCTTGCCCTTCAAAGAGCCTCCCCTCCCTGGATGTGGGGTGGGGTAGGGTGGGGTGGGGGGAAAGGTCCGAGGCAACCTGCCCCCCTTCCCTCTAGGGTTGACTGCCGCGTCCCTCGACCCCAAGGCAGCGGAGGGCTGCGTCACACGGGGGAAGTTACTGAACTGTTTCCGAACCGCGGGACTGGGGGGAGCGGGAAGAAGGAGAGGAATGGAGCCTGAGGATGCGCGAGGTTGGCAATGCAGTGTGTGTGTGTGTGACCACACGACAGAAGAGGAGCACCCGGGAGGGGAACAGTGGTGTAAACTCTTATGGGCGATCTTTCCCCCCTCTGTGAAAAAAGTGCAAGGGGAGAAGCCCCTTCCCCTAAGGGTCTCCCTCTCCTCCCCACCCCCCGTTTCTCCGGGGTTGCTTGACCAACAGCTGAAGTCCTGGGGGTGGTGATGGTAGGGGTGAGGGGGTAGAGGAGAGCTCGTTGCCAGGCAGGCAGGAGATTGGCAATGGTGGGTGGCGGGGGGGGGGAGGGTTAAAAAAAAAAGAGAGAGAATAGATGAATCCCTTATTTTGACAAACTGTCTAAAGCTTGAAGCATCAGTGTTGACCTAGATCTCTGTGCATGGAGGGAGGGGGTTCCCACGCGCAGGCAAACGCTCCTCCTTTTTCTCCTCTTTTCCCTCCTTCTCTTTCCTTTCCTGTTGGGAGAGAGGCCTCATCCTAGTCTAGGCAAACTCCCCAAATGGGAGGGCTTTGGTGCATGTGTGTGTGTGTGTGTGTATTTCTGTGGGGGGGGATGACTTATTCTCTTTCCTCCACCATCCTGTAATAGAGGTTTGAGTTGAATGCTTGGGGTGAGGGGGTGAGTTTGAGCTCTTGTAAGCAGGATACAGGAAGCAGCCCTCAAGGTGAAGGGATGTTCAGGGTTATTTAACACGGATTAGTCCCCCTCTTTTAGGCATTGTTGCATCCTCTCCATCCCAGGAGGCTAAAGACTGGCTTTCTTTCAACATGTCTGAGGTTCACTAAAGGGTACCAGGAAGGATTTTGGCCCATGCTAGGGACTTTGTGAGTATCAAACTCAGTGCTAGGCCTGCCTTGTCATTACATAAGGGGTGGCTTTCTAAATGATGTTGTTGGAACTGTAATTCCCATAATCCCTCATTATGGGCGAAGCTTGGCTAGGGCTGTTGGGAGTTGCAGCCCTACAACATCTGGGAGGCCAGATATTCCCTACCACTGTATAAGATGCAGTGAGGCAGTTGCTTTGAGCAGCAGCAGATGCTGAGTGTGGGCTGAGCTAAACATTTCAAGAAGCCTACCCTGGCTTACCTAAGCCACTAGTTCTCCATTTTTGGCCCTCCACATGTTTTAGACTTCAGCTCCCAAAAGGCTCAGCCAGCATCACCAGTGGCAAGGGATTCTGGGAGCTGAAGTCCCAAACCAAAAGAGCGGGAAAACCATTTCCCTTCTGCCATGTTTGGGAGTGTTGGCCCGTCACTAGTGTCAAAGTCAAATTCAGTTGCCTCTTGCTTTCTTTAGCGAGAAGGGCTCCATCTTGTCCTCTGTCTCAGATGGCAAAATGTTTGGGGCCAACACTACAATTCTGGACTACTTGATTGGAATGCAAAGAGCATGATCTTGTGTATTCAGTGGAAGAATAATTATTTTCTCCTTCTCCAGGCCGTTCTGGAGGGTACCATGAAAGTGCAGGAAGGGAAGAGAAAGGTCCCTGTGGGCAGATGAGCCTATGAAGTTTCCAGGTGGGAGTAGGTCCAGGCTGCAGAGCAGGTCTAGCGCAGGCATGTATGCATGTATTTTCCTTCACTTATTTATAATTGTCTGTAGAGACAAACTAGGCAACTGCCTACAGTGCATGCTTCACCTGCTTCACATGCCTTGGAGAGAGAGGAGGGAGATGGGGTGGGGGGGAGAGAGAAAGAATTAGTTCAGGCTTTGAAGGAGGTGCACACAGAGGAAGCCTGTCCTGGACTGGGAGATATTCCACCCCCCACCAACCCACATTCCAGGACACATAATTGAGAGCTTTTTGATCTCTGTTGCCTTGGGGCATAGACAGTTTGTAAAGGGGTGGAAGTAAAGAAGTGGCAGATATCACAAATGAAAATGAAAGAAGGTAAGAGAATAGGATAGTATTCTGGGTAGTTGTTGATACTGGGCTGCCGATCAGGTTGTTCATTGGCTCATGGGTGGGTTGGCATGAAGTGAGCAAAGTGTTAATTTGTCCCAAAAGAAGCAATGAATGTGGGTCCTGCTAGCCTTCCTGGGCTAATGATGGTTCCATTATATGTTGCATAAGAAAGACCGTGGGACAGAAATACAACTAAAACCAGCATAACTTCAGCTTCCCAGAATGATGTCCTTCAACTCCATCTTTCTTCCAGCTGTTTTCCCACTCATGGACTCCCCCATCCAGCCCTGTAGGTACCCTTCCTGACCTTGCATGCAATTCTCTCTCTTTCTCTCTCTGTGTCGCCTCTTCCAGATCTCTTTCTGACTAGCTCTCTGTTGTGCTTTGGGCCAAATTCACCTTGTGATGGTGACTGCTGCTACTTGCTGCTGCTTTCGCTTTCTTGGACATGTCAAGATCTTTTATCTCAGAGTGGCCCTAAGGAGGAACAGGATTCTTGCTTGTGTGGCTCTACTGATCTGATACCCTTGTCATAGAGACCTGGGAACCACCTGCACAACCTATTGGACTCCTTGGTGAGGTTGTCTGCTAGCTTTACAAAAAACAAAAACAAAAAACCAACCATCGCCTTTCCATTCATAGGCCTAGCACTCCTATTTAAGGGTTACAGCCTTCTGTTTGACTGTTGGCTGTTACCTATTTTGTCTCCCAGCAGTAGAAGAACATGTGTGTACCTGTGTATGTACTGGAGTGAGGAATCCTATTAATGGTCATGGAAAGGGGTGAGGGAGAGAAAGAAGGTGGTATATTGCACTGTTGGGCCTCAAATGCAGCCTGGAGCTTGTAGGGGAAGCAGTCACTGCCTCAGTTCTGTGCTTACTTTCCTCCTTCCCTCTCTTTCCCCCTATGGCTACTTGCTTGGTTTGAATTCTCCATCTCAGCCTCTCCTCTGTTTCTCTTTTCTGTGTCTCTCTCTGTATTACATGCTCTCTCTCTCTCTCTCTCTCTCTCTCTCTCTCTCTCTCTCTGTTTCTTTGCTTCAGTGCTGGGGTACAAGCTGCCAAGTAGCTTGTGTGTGAGAAAGACATGGAATGGGACCAGAGTCCCAAGTATTTCCCAGGTAGGTGCCAGACTTGCCCCTGGAGTGGGAAATGCCCCACAGAGATTGTATGGTATGGCACTGTGACCCATGGCTTGTTTCACCTGTGGCCAATGGGTGAGATGTTTGTTATTAATTGCCATTAAATCCACTTCAACTTAGGGTGACTCTGTGAATGAGAGACCTGCCAAGTCACCCTGTTATCCACAGCCCTGCTCAAGTCTTACAAACTCAGCATGTAGCATAGGTCTGTTTAATTTTGTTAGTGCTACCTCCCAGCATTGTGGGAAATTCTGACAAAATCCAAGTGAGGTATTATAGTGAGGAAGTTCCTAACTGGAAATCTAGCAGTTTTCCAGAGTTTATGGATGTGTGTTGCAACCTGGGATGCTACCGTTTTAAATTTCAGCAGGATCGTGGATTTGTTGGATGAGTGGATTTTGTTGCCCCACATCTCTGAAAACGGGAAGAGGGATCATGATCTGCCATTAGGAGGATTTGAAGAGGTAGATGGCAAAGTACAGTACGTTGCTTTTAAAAATATGGCTAAGAATAAGGAGGGGATGACACAGGGCACTTCTCTCTGTACATGCGTGTGTGTGCACGCATGTGCACACACACACATGCAGTATGGTGACAGCTGGAAAGGATGGTGGGAGCAGTCAAAGAACAAGGGCAAAGTGCAGAGGCATTATGGGAGGTGAGGGGGCCTGCTGAAGTCAGTGTGTCCAGCAAGAGGAATGAATGTGTCCAGTGAGAGGAGTTCAGAGCCAGTGTGTAACAGAGGATTTGCATCATGGGGGTGAGGGTTGTTGTAATGATGGTGGTGAGCAGTTTGTGGTCTTGTTTAAGGGGATGGGAAGCCACTGAGCACAGTCTGGTAGCAGCAGGACCATGGTAGAGCGGTGCGTGTGCCCAGGGAGAGGATCACACAGAGGGATGAACAATGACAGCAGTGAACTGGGAGCAGCGAGGGAGGGAGGGCATAGGATGGAATGCAGTGTGGAGAGGGTGATCATAATGTGCTGTGAAAAGTGGTGATGGAAGTCCTGTGAGCAATGTTGGTGCCTGGCAGGATAATTACAGTGCAGCAAATCTACCCACACAATAATGGTCAGTGGAGAATCACTGTTGATCAAGTGTGCTCTTGGGGAGGCTTGGGCTAAAGTTCAGCTTCCCCCTCTATGGAAAAAAGAACACCTTCATGTCTTTGTTTGTGTATTTATTGATTTATTTTCAGTCTGAGCTGTGGGAAGCCTTTGCTATACCCTGGTTTGCTTTTTGCCTAGCCCATTAGACTGAATTGCGTATGTTTTATGAGTTACATTTATAAGGTGGCATAAATGGCTCTCCCCATCTTCATCTTCCACTTTGTCCTAGAAATGCATGCTGTGTGGTAGATCAAACTGAGAGATAGTGGCTGGCCTGAGATCACCCAATGGGTCTCATGGCTCAGTGGGGACTTGAACAAAGTCCACACTCCAAAAACTCTGTACTGCTGTGCCCCACAGTAGCTCTTTCTCATAAGTAAATGCATTGCAGGGTGTGGTGTACCAGTGCATGGGAGCTTGACTTGAATTTGGCCCAGCTCACTAAGACTGGCAAGCGAAACTGGTCCTGCTGCTGCCCACGCTTCCCCTGCCCAATTTCTCAACCCAGTTTTCTGTAGCCATCCTTTGCCATAGCTAATTTGTTAATGAGGATGAGGATGCTAAACACTGAATGTTTGCAGGTTGCCCTACAAGATGGGTCTTGTTTGGTTTGCTGTTGGAATCAGAGCCTGCTTACTTGTTTGCCTGCCTGCCTGCCTGCCTGCCTTCCTTCCTTCCTTTCAGCATGAGCTGTGATGTCCTTTTTGAACATGTAGGAAGAAAGACAGCATGGGGCCTGGATAAATGGAGTGATCTAAGAGCACAACCACAAACCCAGCAACAACCCAGACCTTGGTTTAGAAAAGGGAGCAAGGGGAAAAGGTTTGGGCACTTATGCTTTTTGTTGATGGCCTTTGGCTGGCAGAGCTGTGAAATAAATATAGCTCATTCCGTGTCAATTTGGATCATCCAGTACCAAGACTGAGAGCTCAGCTTCCTACCCTGGAGGAAGAGGAAGAAAGAGCTTTTGCGGAATCTGAAGAATAACCCAGGGCTGGTGTTTTGTAGGTCAAGCTTGCCAAGCCCAAGTAGACCCATTGCTTACCTTAGCAGAACTTAATGTCCTATTCTGAAAATGAAAACGTGTGTGTGTGTGTGTGTGTGTGCGCGCGCGCTTTTGTGTGGTATCAATCTAGAATTACACAGTGCCACAAAGGAAAGGCAGCTCCTTCTTCTCTGGGGCTTTGCAAAAACTCAACTGCACCATCTTGAGTCTCTTTGGATTCAGCTGTTGAGACCCCTGTGTGGCCATAGGGGCTATCAGTTTTTTTGCACATTGGACAGGCTTGGATCCAAATCATCTTTGATGCCAGAGCTCTTTTCGCAGGGTCCTTCATGGTTGGACATATGGCCTGACTCCCTTTTGTTCAAGTGAGGATGGTTGCCTTTCATCTTCAGGAATGTTCTTTGCCGGGCTTGGGGTATAGTTCTGAATCTTATATTTGTTGTTGTTTTCCTTTGCAGGGGATTAACAGCCCCCCATGGGTGACTAGGTTTGTATGAAATAATCAAACTGTGTTTTTAAAGTGGGATGGAGGGGGAGGTAGAGATGGATTGGCACAAAGGCAGAGGAAGGATGGGGTAGGACAGAAACCTCAGAGAGAGGAAAAGAGGGTGGGGCATGAAAAGAAGGGATAGAGTGGCACTGAGATGAGAGCAGAGAGGGGGAGACACAAGGTGCATCTGCACTGTTGAAATAATGCACCACCTTAAGTGCTATAGCTCCATCCTATGGAATCCTGGGATTTGTAGTTTTACAAGGTCTTTAGCCTTCTCTGCCAAAGAGTGCCGGTGCCTCACAAAACTACAAATCCCAGGGTTCTGTAGGATGGAGCCATGGCAGTTAAAGTGGTGTCAAACTGTATTATTTCTACCATGTAGATGCACCCACAGAGTGCACTATAAAATCCTGTACTGCTGCAAGCTCCACCCACCATTGGCTCTGTCTCTGTCTACTAGCAGCATTGGTCTTCAATTAATCTTTCAGTAGAAAAAAATAAGGGCCTAAATACCCTAAAGGCACCAGATTCTGTCTGATCTTAGAAGCTAAGCAGGGTCAATCCTGGCTAGTACTTGGTTGGGAGATTAACAATGAATACCAGGTGCTGTAGGCTATGTCTCAGAGGAACGAATTGGCAAAACCACCTCTGGGTATTCCTTGCCTAAGAAAACCCTATGAAATGCAGGGGATCACCATAAGTCAACAGGTGACTTGAAGACACATGCAAACAGAGAGAGAATAAGTTCCCCAACAATGTCCTGCTGACTTTGCTGCTATGGAACCCCTTCCTGCTGCAAAGGATTCTGGGACATGTTTTAGAGGGCACATTCAGTTCCTGCTGGAAGGATTCCTAGCCTTCCCTATTAATCATTCTGAGCAAAGAGCACTTTCATTATCACATGCCCAATGCTGCCGTGTGGCAATATGGTGCAAGATTGGTAATGCTGGGCCAGCTGTCTTGTGGGAATCTTGTCTGTCATTTCCAGTCCTTTCACTGAAAATCTCTGGCAAGCTTCCAAAGAATCACAGAGCAAGGGGCCCAAGTCATTTTTGTTGCCTGAGGCAGAGCAGCATATGATGCCCCTAGTGACCCAATTCATGGTGCATAATACCCCAAAGCCAGCCATCTTGTAGCCGACAAGCACGTCGCCACTGCCATTGAAATCACAGAATCATAGGGTCGGAAGAGAACATGAGGGCCATGCAGTCCAACCCTCTGCTTTGCAGGAATACACAATCTGCTGGGTAGAGAACGACCTTCTCAGTGGTTGCCTCCAGAGAGGTTAGACTGGAAGTGCAGTAACAACAAAGTAAATAACTATGGTGTTGGCTAGATGTTGGGAAAACTCCTCATTGAATGCAATGAGAATGCCTTTTGTCCTAACGAGATCCTGTGGTGATTTGCCATATTGGGAGGGAGGAGGCAAAAACTCCATGTACTGCGTGATAAAAGACTTTGCGTTTTTTTGTGAAGTTTAAAAAAAAAATACAGGGAAATGTGCATTCTGACCTGTTTGTACAACCAATTTGAAGCAGAGCACATTCCAGAAGTCAAAACATGATTGGTTGGACATATGTGGGGGGCGTGCTTGCCAGCGAAGAAATGGCTGGAACTGCCATCATAGATTTTCGTGGTAGCGATTGTGAGCAATTTCGGAGTGGTAAAGTGACAAAAACAGTTTTTTAAGCGGAAGATCACACTTCTGCATCTTGGATTTAAGGAGAAAACAACAACTGTGCAATGACGGCAACCTCTAGAGAATAATAATGCGAGTAATTTGCTCACAGTCACCATCTTTATTTGTGGTTATACTGCATGTGAACTTCAAACACGGATAACTTCCCATACTAGAGATCTTGACAAAAAATTGTGGAGACAAATGAACACTGCTGCAATTGTGAGTTAATGCACAGAAATGAGCATTATATCTGCTTGACCCCAGTTTGTTGCCCATTGACACCCAGAACGTACAGTACCTGAAATAGCTGCTTCCTCCTTCTCTATATTTTATTCATTTATATCCCGCCTTTCTCCCAATAACAGGGCTCAAGGTGATTAACAGCATACTTTAAAACAATGCAAATTAAAAACTATACACAGTCATTAATAAATATAAGAGCTATTTTAAAAGTGATTAAACAATTTATAAATGCATTAAAATTCATTAAAAGACCACATCCAGACTTTAAAAGCAGTATCACAAAGCATCAGAACTCAACCGAAAAGCCTGATGACATCAAAATGTTTCGACTTGCTGAGAGAAGGAGAGCAAGAACGGTGCCGTCCTGGCCATCTTACGGAGGGAGTTCCAAAGTCTGGGAGCAGCCACTTAGAAGGCTCTTTCCCTTGTTCCCCCCAAAGGAGCCTGAGAAAGTATTGTGACAGGACCTTTCCAGACAGTTTTAGAGCTCTAATGGACTCTTCCTAATAGTGAGGCCAGCTCTGCCCCAGAGTTCACTGGAACAGTCTCTGAACACCGCTGCTGTAGGTTCTGTGATTCCTGCCCCCTTCCCCAGGCAATTCTTTAAAAAGCTGAATGCTGAAAGTAGAATCAATTATACAAGAGTAAGTCAGTGCATGCAAACCTACTTTATTCTGAGAATTGAATTTGGCTTTCCAGAGTCAATTTGGAAAAAAAAGAAAAAAAAAGATTTATTCATTGTGGAGTGCTCGGGCATGTGAATGGAATCACAGCAAAGATGTGGCTGCCTCTGTGCTTTGCTGCACCAGCTCTGTGGAGGCTGTAATAATCCCACAGCTGCAAATCCAGCCAGATAGCAAGGTTAATTGAGGATGCAGATGGGATCTCCAAGCAGAAGTGGCTGCAGAAGACCCTGGCCCTTGCTCTGACTTGTGGGGGCTGCTGCTGTCTTCTCTTGTTCCCTTTTTGAGCCAGCTATGCAGTCAGGGAGCCTGTAGGGTTTGGGTGGGTGGGGTGAGGGGTTAGGATGCCAAGGTCAAATGTGGTTTCAGATCACTAATCTGTTTCTCGCTCCCTGAATGGCACCTGGTCTTATCCAGAGTTCCCCATCAATAAAATGGAAACCATACTACTCTGTCATTCTTCACATCTTACTTTCTAAGTCCACAGTGAAGGGAAAAATTAAAAGCTGAAAATTTGTTTTTGCTTGTTATTGTTAAACACATACAGACACATATATTTGCTGTACTTTTATCCCCAGCCACGATTTATATTCAGAAGTGTTGTGATTATGACTTTGATGCGGTTGTATTAGTGAGGTAGTAAGCTTCTTGATGCCACAGAATTCTTTCATCTGAAAAAGAATCCTGTACTTCTACAAGGTTTCCTTCACTTTCTACCTATACAACTGGATCAAGAAAATGTGCAGTTCAGACATTTTGTATCCTGTCTGTATTTAAAGTATATTTTAAAAAGCAGGGAGGGAATGAAACTATCCCACACCACATTTTTTAATGTGAAACTCTTCCATTGGCTTTGTGTCTGTATCTGTGGAGGGAACTGGAGTTTTGAGGCAGCTGCTGCATGGATGCAGGGTGGGTAGTAGACTCACTCATTCTCATCTCTCCTAAGTACTGTCTTGACTCAGGTAGGGTGTTGTATTCAAATGATGCTGTCTGTAATTGGCCACAGACACGTAGCTCTTGAAGCTGGGAGTGAGACTTGGGAATCTTGATCCCCAACATACCAAGTCAGACTTAAGTACAGTACAACATGCTTATTTAACTCCTGTGTCTATCATGATGTGTGTCTATCACAATGTGCTCCCCAAGAGGATTCTGTTTTGGCTTCGGTAGCATGTCCCTACTGCTAGGTGCATGGGATCTGGGCTGCAGGTTTTTCATGCATGTGGAAGTGCAGTGTACATCAATGTGAAGATTTCCCTGTATTTCTTTGCATACCTCCATTGGACTCCCTACGCCTGTAAAGTGCCATGGACCTGGGTATGTTCATTATTATGTTCTTAACCTGATTCCCCCCCCCCCATTCCACACTGTGTTGCATTGTCTGGTCTGTTCCTGCTTCTGCCTTTACAGTGAATGTCTATATGCATTGTGCATTTCCAGCTCTGATTTAATTCGGGGGTTTTGATGAAAGCTCTGATGACTGAAACAAGGCTCAGCTTCCTTGTTTCTTGTCCACTTACCTGTCCCACTTGATTCCCCTTTCCATTGTTGACGTGTGGGTGTTTTTTGGAGCTTGTAAGGATTACTTTGTCTGGACTACTGCTCCCAAAATGCCTATGCCATTGTTGTAGTCCATAAGCTCTAGGTTTTGTAGCAACTATTGTCAACATTGCAGAATTTTCTCTCCATTAACTTCCTCCTAGCGCGGAAAACTCCTTTCTATGTGAATTTTGGCAGATGAAATACAGTTTTAAGAGGCTGTTTAGAAGGGCTTGGTAGAGGATCTCCCATCCTCCTTAATCTGTCTCTGCCAGAAGAGCTCCATGGCCCAGATGCTGCAAAAGGGCTCAGTTGACACTGATTCTTGCACTGGGAACATGAGCTGTTTTAGCTCCTGCAAAAATTCTTCATTATGCATTCCAAAGCACAGCAAGAGTTACAATTGATTGATCTTTAGAAAGGGACACAGTGAAGCCCTACTCCAATTCCACAACCATGGGCTTTCCATTCCTCAAGGGCATCAGGGAGAAGAAGAGTTGGGTGGCCTATAAGCTGGGCGACTTCACACAGTGTTCATCTTTTCTGAAAACGAGTATGCTTATAAATCTAAAGCATGACTATTCTTAGACACATTTGTAAACACTCAGGTAATATAGGGCCTGTCAGTGAACCAAGGTGGGCTAAGTGGCCAACTTGTGATCCTCCAGATGTCATTGGGATGCAATTCTCATAATTCTTCACCATTGCTAATATTGGTTGGGATTGATGAGACTGGAATGCAGCACATCTGAAGGGTCCTAGGCTGCTCACCCCTGGACAGAGACTTTATGTTGAGTCTACACTAGACTGGGGTAGCAATAAGGGAGGTCTGGCTATATTGCTAGATCTCTTGCAGTAGCTTGACATAGATTTTGATTCTCAATTGCAGGAAGAGGAAGAGGCAGTGGCTAATAATGATTGCAAAAGTATTCCTCCTCAACGTACCCTAAATAAGAGTAGGTGAAATACTGTACATCCCTAAATGTTTTTTGTAGTATTCAAGCTCCCCCAAAACCTGATTTAAGGGATCCAAATTGCAACAAAATTGCTCAAAAACATGGCAGTTGGGATTGATTTGCCCCCCCTCCCCATGAGCCCACAGAACCTATGAAAAAAGAGCCAGTTTTTAGCAAAAATCAGAACAGGAAGTGATGTCACATTGCTTCCAAGTTGCCTCAGAAGTGAAAATTGGCCCCCAGCCCCAGCATAGTTGCCTGTGTCTGCACAGAACTGTATTGCAGAAGTGTTATATAGCAGAAATAGTATAATTGGGTCAACCAAAGAATGGCTTTTTGTATGGAAGGTGTAGGAGCTCCATTCAGTTCTGATAACTCAGAACAAATTCCTGGGCTCTGGATTCATTAATTCCAAGTGTGTTTGTTTTGCATCAGGTTCTGATTGGTAGATCTTGAGGTTCCAGGTTGTTGTTTTTTTAAAGTAAATTCTACAAGCCTAAATTCTGCCCAGGCTGTGAGCTGTATTTCTTGTCACACCATAGAGGAGTGGAGCCCCAAAGAGTTGATTTCTTAATGGAATCATTAAATTGTGGTAGTTAAGAATGGGAGACCTCTTGACAGCTGGCCTAACCTTCTCCTCAAAAATAGGAATGCAGTGCAGTCTCTAATGTGACACAGAGAGCAGATACTCCCCATCTACCCTGTTGTAAACTGATGACTCAACTAGAAAAGGCATTATTCACATGCTGTTGCATGATTTTTTAAAAAAACAACTTTTTTTTAACAGACACAGAGGCTGCCAGTTCAAATGGGGGACCACGGTGTGTGTTGAAGGTTGTCTTTACCATTTTCCCTAAGCTCCTGATCAGAATCATGATATCTCCCTGCCTCCCCCATGGCGGCTACTTGCAGCAGGAGGAAAGCTCCTCTTTGTGCTGCCCCCCATTGCAAATAGCAAAAAGGATAATCCTAATCAGGATCACAAAGGGTTAAAAGACCTCTGGTTAGCAACCCCTATGTTGTGGTTGCTTTGTAAGATATGGTCATGTAGGACTGGCCTTATCATTAGCAGAGGGTGGTGACTATTTGAGGCATCAGATGTTGGATTCTGTGAAATTGTAACAAATGCTAGCTATTTACTTTGTTATGTATTGCTTTTAATTTTTTTTAAACTATCAGGGATGGATAGAGGTGCTTATGGAAGTTTCTGCCTCATGCACCAGAATATAATGTAATTTGACGAAGGGTGCATCTACACTGTAGAAATAATGCAATTTGACACCATTTTAAGTGTTGTAGCACCATCCTATGGAATCCTGGGATTTGTAGTTTTACAAGGACTTTAGTCTTTGCTGCCAAAGAGTGCTGGTAGAATCATAGAGTTGGAAGAGACCAAAAGGGCCATCCAGTCCAACCACCTGCCCTGCAGGAATACACAATCAAATCATTGTGTAACCTCACGCCTAGACTTCTGTATTGCGCTTTACATGGGGCTACCCTTGTGCTTGGTTCAGAAACTATAGTTAGTACAAAATATGGTGGCCAAGCTTGTTTCAGGAACATTTAGGAGGGACCACATCACTCCGGTTTTGAGGTCCCTACACTGGCTGCCTATTGGTTTCCGGGCCCAGTATAAGGTGTTGGTTATCACCTTTAAAGCCCTAAATGGCTTGGGCCCAAGCTATCTCAGGGACCGTCTCCTCCCTTATAATCCCCCCCGCATGCACTTCAGTCCTCTCGGAGGAATTTGTTGCAGCCTCAAAAGTCGAGGCTTTCAGCTACCTCCCAAAGGGCTTTTTCTGTTGTCGCCCCCAAACTATGGAATGGCCTGCCGGATGAGATCCGTCAGTTGACATCTTTGGATAGCTTCAAAAAGGCTGTCAAGATGGATCTCTTCCGGCAGGCCTTTCCAGAATAGATTATCCTGACCTCGGGTCCCCCCTCCTTCAGGAGAGTCCCCACAGCCTCCTTTGTTAACCGAACTGAATATTGCTGGGGACCTACTGTTATTGCCAACTGTAGGTATGTGTTTTTATCAAATATTTTAATTGTTGTTTTAATTTGTTAATTGATTTAATAACTTTTTAAGGGGGGAAGGGAGTATATTGTTTTACTGTATGTTTTTTTTAATGTTGTGAACAGCCCTGATTGGATTACCAAGGGGCGGTATAGAAATAAATGTTATTATTATTATTATTATTGTTGTTGTTGTTATTATTCTCGACAGATGGTCATCCAGCATCTGTTTAAAAACCTCCAAAGAAGGAGACTTCACCACACTAAGAGGCAGTGTACTCCACTTCCAAACAGCTCATACTGTCAGGAAGTTCTTCCTAATGTTTAGGTGGAATCTACTCCTGTAGTTTGAACCCATTACTCCGTGTCCTAGTCTCTGGGGCAGCAGAAAACAAGCTTGCTCCATTCTCAGTATGACAGCCCTTCAATTTTTTAACCATGGCTATCATGTCACCACTTCTCGTCTCCAGACTAAACATGCCCAGTTCCCTAAGCCGCTCCTCATAGGACATGGCTTCCAGACCACCCACCATCCTGGGCGCCCTCCTCTGGACACATTCCAGTTTGTCCCTATCCTTCCTGAACTGTGGTGCCCAGAACCACAGGTGAGGTCTGACCAAAGCAGAATAGAGTGGCACTATTACTTCCCTTGTTCTAGACACTATACTCCTATTAATACAATATTCCAGGTGAGGTCTGACCAAAGCAAAATAGAGTGGCACTATTACTTCCCTTGATCTAGACACTATACTCTTGTTAATGCAGCCTAAAATCGCATTGGCTTTTTTAGCTGCTGCATTACACTGCTGACTCGTGTTCAGCTTGTGGTCCACTAAGACTCCTAGATCCCTTTTGCATGTTCTGCCATTAAGCAAGGTGTCACCCATCCTATATCTGTGCATTTCATTTTTACAGCCCAAGTGTAGTCTCCCACATTTCTCCCTATTGAAATTCATTTTGTTAGTTTTGGCCCAGCTTCCTAATCTGTTGAGGTCATTTTGGATTCTGATCCTGTCCTCTGGGGTATTAGCTACCCCTCCTAATTTGGTGTCATCTGAAAACTTGATAAGCATACCCTCTATTCCTTCATTCAAGTCATTGATAAAGATGTTGAATAGCACTGGGCCCAGGACAGAACCCTATGGCACCCCACTGGTCACTTCTCTCCAGGATGAAGAGGAGCCATTGGTGGCTACCCTTTGGATTCGGTCAGTCAACCAATTACAAATCCTATGGAAATCTTATGGAATGCTGGTATTTGTAGTTTTGTGAGGTATTTGGCCTTTTCTATCTGAGAACTCTGGTGCCTCATCAAACTACAAATACCCAGTTTCCATAGGATAGAACTATGGTGGATGAAGTGATATCAAACTGCTGTATTTCTGCAGTGTAGACAGGCTCTGTGTCATTTCTCCAGCCTTTAGATTTGTAAACTCTAACTGCAATTAAACTTCAAGGGTTACTCTGTTGTTTTAAAACAATTATTAGTTACCCCATTCACCATTTAGATGATGAAAAACGGCAAGGCAGCTGGGATTGATGGAATCCCACCTGAACTTTGGAAACACGGAGGTCATGTACTCCATGATAAATTCCACGAACTCCTTCTGAATTGCTGGGGAAAAGGGGAAATGCCATCAGATCTCCGAGATGCAGTCATCATTACCCTGTACAAGAAAAAAGGAGCAAAATCCACTTGCTCAAACTATCGAGGTATAACACTGCTCTCTATTGCTGGAAAAATCCTTGCAAGGATACTCCTGAGCAGATTAGTTCCTGCTATTGCAGAAGAACTTCTCCCTGAAAGCCAATGTGGATTCAGAGCCAATAGAAGTACTACAGACATGGTATTTGCCCTTAGACAACTGCAAGAGAAATGTAGAGAGCAGAACAAGGGACTCTGTGTAACATTTGTTCACCTCACCAAAGCCTTCAACACTGTGAGTAGAAAAGGTCTGTGGCAGATCCTGGAAAGACTAGGATGTCCCCCAAAATTCCTTAAAATAATTATCTTGCTACATGAGAGCCAACATGGTCAAGTCAGATATGGCGATGGTCTTTCAGAGCCCTTTCTAATAAATGGAGTGAAGCAAGGTTGTTTTCTTATTCCAACTTTATTTACAATCTTCTTCAGTATGATGCTCCAAAGGGCTACAGCAGAGCTCGAAGAAGAAGAAGACATCTATATACGTTACCGTATTGATGGTAGCTTGTTTAACTTAAGCCGTCTGAGGGCTCGCACTAAGACTCTAAACTATCTAGTCCATGAGCTGCTCTTTGCTGATGATGCTGTCCTTGTTGCCCACACAGAAGCAGCTCTGCAGTGTCTAACATCCTGCTTCGCAACAGCTGCAGAGCTGTTTGGGCTGGAAGTCAATCTGAAGAAAACAGAAGTTCTCTACCAGCCTGCACCACAGGACGAACACCACCATCCCCACATTGCCGTAGGCAAATCTGTGCTTAAGTCCATTCAGCAGTTCACCTACCTGGGAAGCATCATCTCCTCAGATGCCAAGATTGACAAAGAGAGTGATCACAGATTAGCAAAGGCATATAGCACATTTGGAAGACTTCACAAAAGAGTCTGGAGTAACAAACACCTGAGGCGAAGCACAAAAATCAATGTGCATAGAGCCATTGTACTGTCTATTCTCCTTCACGGGTCTGTAACATGGGTCACCTATTGCCAACACTTATGACTCCTTGAATGTTTTCATCAGCGCTGTATACGCACAATCCTAAATATACACTGGACTGACTATGTGACGAATATTGCTGTCTTTGAGCAAGCAGGGATTACGAGCATTGAGGCCATGATATTGAGAACACAGCCGCGCTGGGCAGGGCACGTTTCTAGGATGGAGGACCATCACCTCCCCAAAATAGTACTCTATGGTGAACTCGCCACCGGTCAGCATAAGAGGGGCGCTCCAAAAAAGCGATACAAGGACTCCCTGAAACAACATCTCAAGCTTGGCCAAATTGATCACCAAGAATGGTCCGCCCTGGCTTCATATCGGGACGCATGGAGACGCACTATCCACAATACTACAGCTTTATTTGAGAACTCACGCCGAACAAGTCTTGAAGAGAAATGACAATGCAGAAAGAATCACAACCTGGAAACATCACCCAAGGAGACCCTCTGCTGTGCTTTCTGCAACCAGACTTGTTTATCTCAGATTTGCCTTTTCAGTCATCAGCGCGCTTGCAGAAAGTGCGGGATGAGTTTCCTGAATCTTCATTTGCGAAGAAAAGCCAGAGAGAGAGTTACCCCATTTACCAAATGACAGTTTGGCTCTTCCCAACACAACAGCCAAAACCAAATCCTAATTGCCGAAACAGAAATATTTTATAGTTTTGCTCAATATGCTGTCAGTAGAGGGATCCTGGAGATTATATTCTGAAATGCTTTGGAGATGATGAACCTCTAATGATGATGTCTGTACTGGACGTTTGTACTGGATTGATAACCATTCCTCCTCCCCTTCACCAAGAAACCCTGGAATTGTAGTTATGTTGGAGAATGCTCTGAATTTCTTAATAAAATTCCCTGTGCTCTTAGTGAACTAGAGTTTACAGTTTCTTCTTTGGAAGAAGCCATAATAGATTTTTTAAAAAAATGTAAAATAGAGAGGAGGGGGTTGTATTAAAGATATAGCTAGTGTATGCCTACTTACACTTTAAAAACAGAAATGTTAATAGAAGTGATACTATCCCTAGCCCTCGCTTTCAATTTTTGTAACAGGAGGTGCTGTTAAGAAACTGATGCTTATATATTGTGTGAAGGAAAAGCTTTTTTTGCTGCCATGATATATGCACTATCAAATCATATGGAAAGGACAATTTCCTAAAAATGCAGAAACAGGAGATCTAAAATGGAGAACGTGCCTGTGAAGTTGCAATTTCTGTCACCAGTACTGAGTTTCTGGTTGCTTCTGTAATGTGACAATGTTGTGGGGACATGTGTGACTTTTATCACCCAGCATGTGAATGTTTAAAGCAAAGATGGACAATGTGTGTCCTTTTGGAGGTGCTTAAACGGCACGTTCCATTATCCCTTGCCAGCATAGACAGTAGTGAGGGATCATGGGAGCTGCAGTCTGACCACATCTGGAGGCCCAAACCTTTCCCATCCCTAGGTTAAAGTGTTAAATGTGGTCAGTAGTATGGAGTCATTGATTTTTTATTTTTGTACTGTGTGTCCTTGTTTGGCACCATCAACACCATCGTGTTGATGGTGCCAAGATGAAGTGGGGATTGTTCCCAGGGGTCAGTTTCTTCTCAAGGTTTTTGTTTTCTGCTGGTGGGCTCCGATCACTCCTCCCGCTCTTACAAGATGTTTGAGGATTTTGACTAGCCCATCTAAATGGAGGATCCCAGCTAAGTCAGGCCTCCCCCCCCCCGCTCCTCCCCTTTTCCGTTCTCTCTGTGTCTATCAGAGTCTGAGCCAGGCGCCCAGCCGGCCTTTACGTAACCAGGTATCCACAGCTTTAGTGGCTATTTTTATCACTTGAGCAGGATCTCATTTGTGGGCTGGTTTGTAACAATTGCCCAGATTTTCAGCTGTGGTAAATCTACTCTGCCTCTAGAGATAGCAAGCCTTGATGCTTGGCTCTGCTCTGTCCCAGGAAGGGAGGGGATCGGTTCCAGGCATTGCCAACCTGGCTTGTCATCGACTTTGCTGCGACCTTCAGTTGTTGGGCCCACACTGCAGTGATGCTGTCTGCAGAGTTTAACCTGGGCTGCAATAGCAAGCTGGATCACAGTATCCTGGGAATGCTTTGTATACATAGGCAAGGATTTCAAGGCCTTTCCTACATACACAGTGCTTCTTAACAAGGGCAGGAGTCTTCTGGTTTGGGAACTATTTTTTACCCAGAGGACAGAACAGATTACTTCAGACTAGAACATTTGGATTCCTATCTTAGTTTGCCCAGTGGATGTGCTGTTTGGCCACAGACAATTTCTAGGGACTTTATCAGACGAGCCCCTTAAAACGTTCTTTTGCTGGCATTCAAAAATCAATTTTTATGCCAGTGAAAGAATGCTCCCCACCACACTTACCTTGCTTTCCTGGCAAAGGCTTCCCAGTAATGAAAGAGGAAGTGAACAGAGCGCCATTCATTTCCTCATTCAAAATCCGACGGATTCTCACAGGAAGATGCTCGTGTTGGAATTTTTTTTTAAAAAAAGAACAAAGAAAAAACAGCACAGAGCACAGGAACACACTTTAAAAGTCTCAAGTACCCTGGGGAGGTTCATAAAAAGTGCATAACTTACCTGCATGTCGTGATCTTATCCGGAAGTGTTCGCACTGGACAGGCCATTTTTGCTGCATTGACGTGAGTACAATGGTGCGAGGTTTCACACACCAGCAATGCCGGCACTAAAGCGCAATGGGGGATCAATTGATGGCTTCAGAAGTCAATTAAAAAGTACAGGTTTTGGCAGGGACATAAACGCGAAAGAGCAATGCCGTGGTACGTGTGCCCTTTTACGTGTTTTTGGCGTTGTTGTGGCACCATCTGATAAAGTCTTCCCCACTATATTCCTAACCTGTAAACAGGACTAATCAACAGTGGGACTTGAACTTGTCTGGAAGTCCAGCCTATTGGCCAGCACAACTCTAGATGTTTGTGGCAAATTGTGGGAAGTATGCTGTGGCAAAGTGAGGAAAACCAGAGGTTGGAAATGTTACTTTTTGGACTACATCTACCATGGCCATGCTGACTGGTGCATTCTGAGTATTGTAGTCCAAGAGCAATTTTTCAGTTTTCTGAGGGAAACGATATGGAAATGTGTTCTTGTCTTCCTTATTGGGTGGCCATGAATAGTGTTTCATGAAAAGCTGTGGGAATAACAGTAGGATCAACAGTTATTACTGTCAAGTGTATTTAATTTGAATATGTTTGCACACCAAATGATGTGATGATAATGGTGTCTAGTGTTCCCATGCTGCATCACATACAATATTGGAGCAACTCTGTAAAATAGGTCAGTGTTGTTTACCTTTTTATTGCTTACAAGGTGCTGAAGTTGAGGGAGATGGACTAGACTATGGATACCTAATGAATTCTAGATAGGAGATAAGATTTGAATTGGGATCTTCCTGATTCACTCACTCTCTCTGTCACTACACAGCTGACCCTGGTCAGTAATTCTCTTAGGTCAGTTGGGCCATTTTTTCCAAATTTGGAGGCCGAGAGGAGTGTCTCTGAGAATATGTGGAATGTCATCTGTATGAGCCTCTTAAAAAGAAGTCATAATAAAGATTCAAACATAACTGGTTTTGTTCATTCCTGATGATTCTCAGGTTGCTCCAGGCTGCCAAGTCCCACTTCACTTGTTGCAAATTAGAAATATGTTTTCCCATCAGCAAACTGTACAGAATAATTTCCACCCACTGGTTGTAGTGCTATCAGATATGTCATGGTTTCAGTTTGTTTTGTATTGCCAGGAAAACTGGAGAACTGCCTCACCCAATTTGGAATCCAGTCAATATGGTGTCTGCCCTGAGCTACCTTCATATCATTTCCTTATAGGGCAGGAAACAAATGGGCAGGGGAGAAAGGACCATGTCCACAAGTGGCTGAGAAACTCCTTAATGGGAGAGCTTTGGGCATGGATTGTATGCAGAAAGGCAGGATGTATGTGTGAAATGCCCTGCCTATATTTGAACGTAGTCTTGACGTTCAGTGTCAGAGTGCATTACCCACTGCATGTTTGCTTGCATGTGTAAACTCATGCAGCCTTCATGTACAGATGTGTGTGTTGTATGCATGTTGGGAATGCACAACCATGTCCCTTTGTGATGGTGAAGGACATGGGCAGGCATTCCTGCCTCTTCAAGTATTTTATAATGTGTGAAGACTAGTAGTATTCCTTGCTGAAGTCAACTTTTAGGTTCTACAGTATTAACATTTATAATTTTATAACATAAATGTGAGGGAGCATTCCATTCCATCAACCAGGCCTGCATTCTGATGTGATATTTCAAAATGAATGGAGCTGTTTTCAACTCTATGACTCATCTAGGATTCAAATTTGTACCTCCAAGGTCTTAGTTCAGTATATGTTTAGCTGCTAGACCACAGAGGTAAAGGAAGCAGAAGTGGCTCAGGGGCATAACTGCCGTACTGGGTGGGCTGAGGCCCTAGGAGTGGAAGCCAGTGGTGCCAGTTGCCTCACCCCAGTTCCCATCTCACCAGGCCTCCGCCAGTGCTGTCTCTCCTGTGTGTTCCTGGTGTCTCTGCAATTTCTCCTATGCATCCCCTCCCTTCCCTTTAGAGGCCTTTCATTTCTCATTTCCTACCTCCTTCATTTCAGCAGCAGCAGCAGCAGCAGCAGCAGCAGCAGCAGCAGAGTCCCTCCCATACCTTGAGGGTCTCTGGCAGGCTAGCCACTCCTATCCTTCCTCCTGAGGAAGGGCAGTGTGGAGCAAATTGGGGATAAAGCCCCCCCTGCCCCCCCACACTAAGCTATGCCTCTGGGGTGGGGAATCACTGAGCTACTAAAAGCTGCTTGTAGTATAGATTATTTCACTTCATGCCTGCTGATGCATGTGTACTGCAAAGGAACTGGGAATCTCTGCGAGATTTGGATCGCATGCCCCAGCGAATCATCTTGCCACTGCTCAGTTGTGGATGGTTTCAGCATGCCATTATACTTATTTTTCTAGTTTGGGGTGTTTGGTACCTAGCAGGGTTGGCTTGCCTCTCCTGTTATGTGAAGTATGTCAGTGTGCAGTGCCACCACAGCGCCTTGCCTTAATGACTATATGTTTGGTGCTTGGAGTGACACTAATATAATTTGGGCTGCAGGCGTCATTGGACAGTTGCTTGGGCTACCTTTCCACTTGCTACACATTACAGCACGGTGGCCATTCCTGGTGCAGCACTTTTAGCCCACATGCCTGTGTTGATGATCTTCTGGGTCAGCTGGGGGATACCAATGTGATATGAGGCTACACTCTTCCTCAGTTTTGTACCCAGTTGGGGTTTTTATCCCAGGCAAAGACTGAATTGAGCAATTTACACTCCTTACCACCACTCCCCCATTCCTTTGAGTTTGTGTGTGTGTAGGGGGGGAATATGGATACATAGCAGGACAACATAGTTCCTCTTCAAATTTGGGGGGGGGGGTTCTTTTATTACCGTACTTTTTCATTTAGATTACACCTCTCTTCCAAAGAGCTCACAGTGGTGTATATTGGGTGATTCTCATCCCCTCGATAATTCTGTGAGGTATCTCAGGCTGAGAGAGAATGCCACCCTGTTCAAGGTCACCCTGTTGGAATTTGAACCCTGGCAGTCCTAGTTTAGCACACTAACCATTGCACCTTGCTGGCTCTCCTGTAACTCTGAAATATTCCAAAATACCATCTAAAATTCTGCAAGATATTTTAGTATGTTCTATGGCTGAAAAGACACAAGGAAGCCATAAATCTAATACAGGTCATGCCCCCTCCCCATATCTGTGGTATCTGTAATCCTGATTTCATTTAATCGTGGTCGGTTGGGAAAAAGGTCCCTCTAGGTATCTGGAGGTCTTCCAACACACCTTTGTGGTCGACGTCCATCAGAAGTTTTCCATAGAGTTGTGCTGGAGGACCTCCAGATGCCTAGAGAGGCATCCTCTCTAGGCATTTTCTAGGTCTTCCAGTGCAGTTCTGTGGTATTCTATGGCAGTTCACTATTATCCATGGTTTCACTCATAAAGTCCAGAAATTTATCCCCCTCAGATATGGGGGAGGGAGGACTTGTATGTGTACACCCTAAGACCTGTTATTTGCACCACATAATATGAACAATAACGATTCCTGCTTGTAATTTCTTCCTCTCTCTTATTTATTGATACAGAGTTGAATATTGTTCTGACTATGAATTAAGTTTTCTGTATGTCATTGTTGATTTCTCCCTCATTTTCTGATTTCTGGTTTAAAACTAACATTTATTGAAGGCATTTAAATACAGTGAAATAGTCTTAGAATGAAAAGCAGCCTTAGGAACTGGTGCTTAACCCTTTCCCTGCCAACAATTCTGCTCAAAATTCCCCACTGTGACCACCAAAAGCTGCTTTCCTCTCTCTCTTGGCTTTGAGGTCTTTAATGATTTGCATGCATTGTGGGGTGATGCAGAGAGAAGAGGCAGCAGGAAAGCTTGAAGAAGTACATAGGAGGTACTGTATCTTGAGTTTTTTTGTGATCTGCTTACATTGTGGCTACTATTCCTCCTCACGTTCCTGCATCTATGTATATAAAGCCAAGTCATGCAACCAACCTTAGGTATTACTGATTATACATATACCCTTTTCATTCCTCCAAGGAACTCAGGGTGGAATAAGTGGTTCCCCTTCCATATTCCTATCAACCTGTGTAGAAGCTTAGGCTAACTGGCTGCAAGAAAGATAGTGGGTGCGGCTATACGATAATAAAAAAATCCGTATGGGGGGCAAAAAATACGAACAGCCTGTCATTCGTATGCATACGAACCAGCTATACGATTTTTTAACCCCCCTAAACTCCGTATGACTCCCTCTTCCCGAAGCTGGCTGGAGCGAGCAAGCCAAGCGGCAGTTTTAAATCTCCCGCTGCTTTTTTTTTTTTTTAAGGTTCCTGGTTTGCGGGCAGTCGGTTTTCCGTATTTACAATATAAAATAAAAATAAATAAACATATAAATTCACGGACTTACCGGACGCTCGCTAGCTGGGAAACCCACATGGCGGCCGCTCCCAATTTCCCTCTGTGCTAGCCCCGCCCCCTCTACTCGGCCAGCCAATCAGATTACACAGCCTGTTCATATGTGTGTGAACGGACCGTACAGACCCATCAGCCATCCAAATGGCGTACGGATTTCTCTTCGCGATCCACTTTCCCTCCCAAATGCCGCGTGTGCGTATTTCAGGGTGGAAAACCACCACCCCTCTTTTGCATTCCTGTGCATCCGAACGGCCGTTTGTACCGAAGTGCGAACTTCCGCACGCCGTACGTATTATTTAAATTGTGTAGACGGGACCAGTGACTGTCCCAGATTCAGCCAGTGAGTTTCTTTAAGGTCCCCACAAAGGCTTCACAGTTGAGGGGCCTTTTGAATCCTGCTCTCATGAGTCTTATTCTTCCATCTCTCAGCTAGGAAACCACTTTGGCAATATCCTCTTGTAAATTGCATTTTAAAAGTTTTTGGCCTTGCCTTTGGGCCTCTAACAGCCACCCTGGCCAGGAATGATTCTAGGATTAATTTATTTGGGTGGCGTAGGCCATTATATTTTGTTCCAGTTTCTGGCGAGCCAGTTCATGTGGGAGGAAAACTGGCTTCAGACCTCCTGGCAGGAAAGCTGTGCCCCCCCACCCAATCTCCTGGCACCTCCATGCTGGGATGGATGTTGGAAGATGGATGCTTTTAGAAATTTCTGTTTCATATCTCAGCCCTTAATCTTTTGCAATTGTTTTTAAAAAAAAAAAAAACATGACTGTTAGTGCACTGTGATTTGTGAAGCTGAACTCTTTTTGCAGCTGCATCCAAGAAGCAGAGAGAGAAGAAATGTGAAATTATTTTTTTGGTGCAGTGGCCAATAGTATTTTGTTTTGTTACTCTTTGTGATCACAGCTGCCACTTTCACTTTATCTAATACTAGGAAAAGCTTCACCGGCTAAATCAGGACTGGGACAACCTATAACCTATCAGATTATGTTGGACCACAACTCCCATCATCCCTTACCATTAGCTATGCTGAAGGAGGGTAATGGGAGTTACATCTGGAGGGCCACAGGTTTCCTACCCATCTGCAAAATATTTGCCATGCTTTCATAAAGCTCTCTCTGTGTAAAGCTAATCTATGGTAACAATTCAACATGACGGTAGCATTTCACGGATGAAGATAGGTTCATGCTTATGGACTTGCACCAATGATCATTGTCCAAGCCTCACCCTCCAAGTGCATGTGAAAATGATGTGTTCTGCCAATTTCCCTTGCTCTTTCAATACCTGGCCATGCCCAGTTCTAGAAGCCACAGAGGTGTTTCTCCCCACCCCTACCCCAATGCAAATCTGTTATTATCAGCCTTGATGGCATTTTTATTTATTGTCTATTCCTTCTTTCCTCCAGTGAACTCTAAAGTGGCACGTGTGGCTCTTTCTCCCTGCTTTATCCTCACAACAACCCTGTGGGGTAAGACAGGCTGCAAGAAAGATAATGACTGGCTCAGAGTCACCCAATGAGTTTCCTGGGCCAGTAAGAACTTCAGCTTGGATCTCCCAAATCCCACTTGAATATTTGAACTGCCAAACCATACTGGATCTTGATGGTATGAGAAACAGCAGGTTGTCCTCTTATGTGTCCCTTTGCTGTGCTTCTGTGTCCATCTCTGTGGATGTTTGTTAGAGAGAAGATGAGTATTTACCTTCTGGTCAAAGGCCTGGAGACGCTGGGGGAGGGATTGAATCCAATAAACAAAGATCACTTTCTCTTCTAACAGTGTTAGCAATAGGATTGCCAGACTCTGAGATTTCAGGGTGGAAACCTTAAACCTAGGGATGACCCCTTGTGGGCTGTGGTGCAGCCCCTGATGATGCCATTCAGCATGACAACTTCAGCATTAATGATTGCTGCACAGAGTATGGCATTCAAGTAAAAGGCAAAGTCTAAATATGAATATACACACTCTCATTGCAAGGCAGTGATCTTGCCTTGGGATTCCTTTCCTCTGGAAAAGAATCTTGAAAATTGTGGCCAGCCCTGGAATCTGGCAACCCTATTTAGCAAAGCTGTAAGGGACAAAATAAGGACAATGAATTACAAGGAGCAAGCTGTCAAAAAGAGTGGACCAGAAGAGCACTGTAAATTATGTATCATCACTTAATAGCAGTGCTTATCACCTGAGTGAAGCTTCTTTACACGTACCCATGTTTGTGAGTGCAAAAAATCTTAGAGTTGGAAGGGGCAACAAGAGCCACCTAGTCCAACCCAATACACAACTAAAGCAGTCCTGAAAGATGCCCATCCAACTTCTGTTTAAAGACCTCCAAAGATGGGGAGTACACCACCCTCCAAGGCAGCCCATTCCACTGTCAAACAGCTCTTATAGTAAAAAAAAACATTCTTCCTAAAGTTTAGGTGGAATCTTTCTTATTATAATTTGAATTTATTGGTTTGTGTTGTTGTCTCCGGAGCACCATGCATTAGGCCAAACTGTTAGCCCTCTTCAGTCACATGGTTCCAGTAGGGTACATAAACACAGGTTAAGAGCATTCAAAGACATAGTATAGCCGTATTAGTCTGGATCAGTATGAAAAGGGATCTTGTAGCAGCTTTGAGACTGAGAGATATAAATTGGCAGCATAAGCTTTTGTAGACTAAGGGTGCGTCTATACAATCATAAAAAAATCCATTTGGGGGTAAAAAATACGAGTAGGCTGTCATTTGTATGCATATGAACCGCCCACACGATTTTTTACCCCCCTAAACTCCGTATGACTCCCTCTTCCCCAAGCTGGCTGGAGCGAGCAATCCAAGCGGCAGTTTTAAAATCTCCCGCCGCTTTTTTCCCCTAAAGGTTCCTGCTTTGCGGACAGTCGGTTTTCCCTATTTACAATATAAAATAAAAATAAATAAATGTATAATTCACGGACTTACCAGAGTCTCGCTAGCCAGGAATCCAACATGGTGGCCGCTCCGAATTCCCCTCCATGCTAGCCCTGCCCCCTCTGCTCGGCCAGCCAATCAAATTACACAGGCTGTTCGTATGTGTGCGAACGGACTGTACAGACCCATCAGCCATCCGAACGGCGTACAGATTTCTCATCACGATCCGCTTTCCCTCCCGAACACCACATGTGCGTATTTCAGGGTGGAAAACCGCCCCCCCTCTTTTGCATGCATGTGAATCTGAACAGCCGTGTGTACCGAAGCGCGAACTTCCGCACGCCGTATGTATTATTTAAATCATGTAGACAGGACCTAAGTCTACTTAGTTTATGAAAGCTGATGCTACCAACTTCTTTCTTGCAGTTAGTCTCAAAGGTGCTACAAGATCCCCAGGTTATGAGAGGCAAGGCTACCTATACTAGGCCTACTACCATTGGCCATCCTGGCTGGGGTATTCTGGGAGTTGTGGTGCAAAAAGTAACTTCTGTAAATTCTTTAACTTCTGTAACGTAAGTCTCCAACTTCCCTGTGCTGAGTGGGGAAGCCTGGAGTGGGTTTCTACTCACATTCTGCTCATATTCTCTTGAATACAAGTACAATTCTTTGAACAAATGGAAACCCTGATAAAGCAGGAGCCTCAGGCACTTGGAGGCTTCTATATGCATTTATGCCAACATGAGTTGAAACCCCCTCCAGACTTCCCCATTCAACTCAGGGAATCTGGGGACACTGGAAGAAGGGCTGGCATGTCTGTCTTGCTCAGAGCTTGAGAATTTTACTTTTTTGGACTGCAGTTGCCAGAATCCCCTAACCATTATAGCCATTGTCACTGCTTGCTGATGGATTCTGGCACCTGTAGTCCAAAAAGGTAACTTTTTCAAGTTCTTCTCTTACCATGTTCAGGCATAACACCGAACAGAAGTACAGTAGGTACCCTGAACTAGAGCACTAATGTGGGCCTGTTTCAGATGTAACAATCTCCATCTGAAAAGCCATGGTTTATCTGACCATCATGCTCTGTTGTGCTCCCTCCTCCCTCACATATAATACCAGTTTTCCTGAGTTTCCCAAGTCAGTTTTCCAATACACCTAGACTTTGATCCCTGTATACCTTTGATCCTAGGTTGCAAGCTTGGGTTGTAGTCAAAACTTAAATCACAGTTTCTTGGTTTGGATGCAACAATAAACTGTGATTTAACAAACACTGGAAGCCTTGTATTAAGGTGTGTGAGCAAAATGAGAATAGGCTAACAGGAGGGACAGAACACTTCCATTTGATGCAATAAACCATGATTTACAGGACTGAGATCTGAGATTGCCACGTCTGACTTGGGCCATGAGGTTCTTGCACAGCTTTTGGTGTTGAGCACAAAATTCAGAATGCTGCTTTCTGATGACATGCTTGAAAGAGCATGGGCGATGGATGACTGGTTGTAATTTCAGAAGATGAGGTGGGAGGAGGAATTTCCTAGGACTTCCACAGCTAAGGAGAAAGAGCTTCGGGGCTCTGCATATAATTTCATATAAATTATAGAATCTATGCAAGTTTATGCAGTGCGCGCTTGCATAATACATTGGATTTTTGAAATCAGTATTTGGTAGCACAGAATGAAGCGCAGATTATATGTAGTCATGGGCATAGCTTTGCAAGTTTACTTCAGGATACTTAGGAGGGTTTAGACTGTTTGGCTGCATCTGTGCGTGGTGCTTGGTTACTTGGGAATCCACTTTCAGCATAGCCAGTTTCCTACACTCCACATGGCATTGTTGCACTTCTAGAGATGTGAAGGCTCAGTGGCGGCTGGGACACATAGACACATACACGTGCGTGCACACACACACACACACACGCTTTTTTCTCTGAGGACCTTTTCATTTTTTTCATCTAAAAACTAGAACTTTGGGCAAACCACTGGGGAAACTGTTTTGAGTTATTTTATCTTTGGAAATGAGTGAAATGCAAGACAGTCTTCACCTTTAGAGAGTAGTAATTCCTGTGTATGCAGTAGACATTTCTGTGTATATGTAAAGATTAATTTAATATCCAGATCTGCTGATTGTCCTTGTTATTGTGACTGCATGAAACCATTTCCATCCAAATAATATACAGTACTTTCTTCTATTTAGTGCAAAATTCCTGATTTCTTTTTTCAAATTTTGTTTTTCCCCTGTTCTTTAAATGCCAAAAATTAAGATACACATTAGCACATCCTCTCATTTTTGTTTGTAGAAACGAAAGCATTTAATTTTTTGATGCTGAAACCCTGTGTGCTTTACTCGAGAGTAAGTTCAACTAGACAGAGTTTTCTGAATAAACATGCATAGTATTTCTCTGTAAATTTCATAAATCTGCCAAATATTGCATGTATAGGTTGAATTATTTTTTAAACCCTGCATTTTATGTTGTTAAAGCAATAAAATAATTTTAGGCTTGGTAGGAAATGAAGTATATAGTAGTAGTAAATATTTATTACGGTCAAAGACCAGTAAACAAGAACCAGCAATAACTGCAAATACAAACATTTAAAAACATTTAAAATATTTAAAAGCCATAAGCAAAGTAAAGTAAAACAAACAAAACTAGCATTACATAAACTGTAACTCTCCTCCAGATTTGGTGTGGGGGGGGGGCGGGAAGAGCCAGGAGAAAATGGTCCTCCTCTCATTGGCTTCAAGACTTCTGGAAATGGTTCATCTCTATGGACAGTTTTGGCTCCTTTTTCTCATCTCTTTTTTCTCCTCTTCATCTTAAGCGTGCCAGAGGAGTCTCCGCTTGGGCCCTGATAATACAATCAACAACATGTATGGAAGTTATTGATATGCAGAAAGTCAACTGTGTGCGCTTCATGGGATCATTGCTTTGCTTGAGAAGCAGAGCGCTGTTCTGGCACTTCCAGTTTTATGCTAAAAACTGAGCTTTTAGTGGTACAATTCCCCCAGTTGTGCCACCACGCCCCCCCCCCCCAATGTTAACTGTTGTACTACTGTACAAGAGGAGGGGACAAGAGAACATGAGGAAAGGTTGTATTCTCCTGCTATCATTAGAGAGATGATGACTGATCCCTGGGACTTTTCATGCATCAGTTCCCTGTGCCAAGTTGAAAAAGGGCAAAGGCCCTTCTTCAAACCAGTCTCATTTTTAATGTTTAATTTTATTTTCTTTTTAAAGGTGAACAGCATCAGTTCCCTGTGCTGATGAGGCAGGACAGGGTCACTTTTTACATTACAGTTGTCCCTTCATATTCACTGGGGTTTAGTTCCAGGACCCCCCGTGGATACCAAAATCCGTGAATACTCATGTCCCATTATATGCAATGGCATAGCAAAATGGTGTCTCTTATATAAGATGGCAAAATCAAGGTTTGCTTTTTGGATTATTATTTTTTAAAGAATATTTTCAAGTCGTGAATACTTAAATCCGTGGATACGGAGGGACAACTGTACTTTTCTTGACAGGAAAAGCAACGACCGTATTGGGAGGAAAAGAGAGAAGGCTGTAACTGTTGTAAGTTGAGAATGGTTAAAGTTTGTGCCTGTGTGAGTAAAATATATTGTTTGCTGTTATTCATTCTCTGTTTCATATTCAACAGATGTATCCTCCACTTAGGGCCTTATCCCAGAAATCCATGGTAGGTTAATCCCTTTATTAGGTTAACCAAAAGGGCTAAACAAAAGTAACCTTTTGAGATCTCTTCATCAGGCAAGATACAACTACAACTGGTACAGGGGCAAAACTCTGATTTGATCTGGCATTCTGTGTTGTCTGCAAAGTGTCTTGGGATGAACTTGGGAGGAGGGATCTGCAGAAGCTGAAAAGAAGCTCTGTCAGATGGTGCCATGTTTTTAGGTGTCATCTAAAGGAATCCCTGAGCCATCTGGGAGCCTGGCAAGTCCAAATGAGCCTTTTTGTCTCCCCACCCCCACCCCCGTATCAGTGTAAATACAGGTAGTTAAAATGGTGAAAGCGAGGGATGAAAAAATCCAGTGGAACCTTTGAAACTAACTGGGTTACTTCAGCATGAGTTTTCATAAATATCAATCTACTTCATGAAAGCTCATGGTGAAATAACCCAGCTAGTCTCAAAGGTGCTGCTGGATTCCTTTATTCCTCCGCTTCTATCTGTTTTGTGCTAAAACAGACTAACATAGTTACCTGTTTGAAAACTCCTATAAACAGATACAGTACTATTGTTTTTCAGTTTTGGAGGGAATCACTGCTACTAACATTTTCTGTTTCTATGCACATGTGTGGTGATGACGATGACAACAACAAACAACAACAACATGTATAGGAACAACAACAACATGTATAGGGAAGAGATGGAGGAAGGCGAGTGAGAAAGGGAAAAAAGAGAAGGGGAGAAGAGAAAGAACAGAGGAAAAGATACATAGCACTAGGGTGAGGAGGGGATTACCTAAGGAGTGTCTTCTGTTAGTGTGTGCATATGTGTGTGTATGTGTATGCATATGTATGTTTTTGTGACACTCCATGCAATTGATGAAGTAAACAATTGCCTTGGAAGGCTCATGTTGTAATGCCAGTACATTATGAAATTCTTTAGGGTGATAATCTCCTTTGTTGTTTTTGCTGCAACAGACTGACATAGATATTTCAGTCGGGAATTTTTGTAGATGTCTCAGCTATTTTTCTTTTAATCAGGTTTTGTTTTGTTCCTAGTGTTCCGCACTTCTCTAGAATGGCGCCTGGATGTTAGCAACAGTCATGTTCACAAGTTCAGGTTGAAACATGTACAGACCTCTGATCAGGATCTTGCTCTTTTCTATCTGGACAATCCCCCAATTACATGAACCATTTTTCTCACCAAATCATTTCTGTGTTTTCTGCCAAACACAATGTTTGTTCTCGAGGGGCTGTCATGAAAGCCAAGAACCTGTCTTATTAGTAGTAAATCAGGAAGGGCACCTGTCCCTCCCAGATCTATTCTGTATGAAGTTTGGAAAAAGCCAGCGACTCCACTGTGTAGAAGCTAGGGACCTCTAACCAAGCCTCTCAGGTATCTTTTCCTGTGTGTTGGGTTTGTCCTCTGTGTGTGTGTGCACACGAGTGCACACGCGTGCACACGTGCGTGGTAGGGTGGTGGCTTTGTCTGTTACTTGTAAAGTTTATTGGGGGGCGGGGTTGGACTACAAATCCTAGAATGGCCCAGGCAATATAACTACAGTGGACCCTTGGTATCCACTGGGGTTTGGTTCCAGAAACTCCCATGGATACAAAAATCAGTGGATGCTCAAGTCCGATTATATAGAATGGCATAGTAAAATGGTGTCCCTTATGTAAAATGGCAAAACCAAGGTTTGCTTCTTGGGATTTTTTTTTTTGGGGGGGGGAATATTGTCAAGCCATGGATGGTAGAATCCATGGATACAGAGGGCCAACTGTAATTTCTCTGTGGGCTGGAGGATTCTGGGGCTAAGGTTGCATATACTGTACTGTACTTGTAATGTAGTTGGAAGCTGGACAAGGTGGAGTATATCCATATTGTTTCTGCTGAACCTCTCAGAAGATTCCAGTACCATCAAACATGGTATATTTCTAGGCTGCTGTGCTGAGATGGAACTTGAAGGGATGGGTTTTATAATGGTTCCATTACTTCCTGGGGGCTGGGGGATGACAACAAGCCTAGAAGATGGTGCCAGGGGATGACTGTTCAGTCTTATGGCTGTTGGCCTGTGGGGTCCCTCAGGGCTTGGCTCGGCCTCCCATTCTATTTAACATCAACATGAAACCTGTGGGAGAGGTTGTCTGGAATTTTGTGGTCCATTTCTGTCAGTATGCTGATGATACTGCTCTGTCTCTCCTTTTCACCTCAATAAAGGGAAGCTGTTTTGGTTCTAAACTGGTGCCTGTCTTCAGTAATGGAGTGGACAAAGGCAAACAAATGAACCCAGGTAAGACAGAGGTGCTTCTGACCAGTCAAAAGGCAGATGAGGGAATAGGAACTCAGCCTGTTCTGGATGGGGTTGCAGTCCCCTTGAAGACACAGGTTCACAGTTTGGATATACCCTTGGATTCACCCCTGAGCCTGGAACCTCATACTTCTGCAGTGACTAGGAATGAATGTGCTCTATAAAGGCTTGTGCACCAGCTGCACTCAGTCCTAGAGACATCTGATCTGGCTGCGGTGACACATGCCTTAGCTACATCCTGTATGGATTACTGTAACACACACTACTTGGGCCTGCCTTTGAAGAGTGTTTGGAAACTTCAAATGGTCCAAAGAGCAGCGGCCAAGCTATTGACCAGAGCTACTTATAGGTAGTAAACAACTCCTTTGTTACAGTAGCTCCACTGGTTACTGGTCTGTTTCCAGGCACAATTCAGAGTACTTCATATTCACTGGGGTTTGGTTCCAGGACCCACCGTGGATACCAAAATCCGTGAATTTTCAAGTCCCATTATATGCAATGGCACAGCAAAATGGTGTCCCTTGTATAAGATGGCAAAATCAAGGTTTGCTTTTTGGATTATTATTTTTTAAAGAATATTTTCAAGCGGTGAATACTTAAATCTGTGGATACGAAATCTGTGGATACGGAGGCACAACTGTACAGTAGAACCCCTGTATCCGCTGGGTATTGGTTCGGGGGTGTGTGGATACCAAAAACCGTGGCTAATAGCAAACACTATTGAAAATAACGGGACTTCCAGTTTAAAATACCATAGAGTTGCCTTGGAAGACCTAGAAAATGGCTAGAGAGGACACATTTTCTAGGAAGACTCTATGGTAGGTGTGCTGTTTTGTGTCCCATGGATAACTGAATCAGTGGATATGGGGGTCCTACTGTACTGATTATGACTTATAAAGCCTTATTGGGTCCAGGTTATCAGAAGGACCCTATTTTTCCATATGCACTTGCGTGGGCTTTGAGATCTTCTGGGGAGGCCCTTCTTTTCATCCCTCCACCATCATACCTCTGTTGGGAATGTAGGAAATGGCCTTTTTGATGGCTTCCCCCAGTTCTCTAGGACTCCCTTCTTCAAGAGGCTAGCCTGGCACCTTCCATGGTGTCATTCCAAAAGCAGGCCCTTGGGAACTAACTGCTCATGGGGAAAAGGCCTTTAATAATGTGCTGTATTTTTCAGTATTTGTTGGGTTGTTTTTTGTTTATTCTTTTTTTTAGGCATGCTTTTCAATTGCTTTTATTTCTACTGTAAGGCTAATTATGTTTCATCTTGATGTGAATGTTTATCTATATCTGCTTTAACATTTAAGTAGTAGTAGTCAGTGGGTCTAAATACCCTAAAGGCACCAGATTCTTTCTGATCTTGGAAGCTAAGCAGGGTCAGTCATGTTTAGTATTTGAACAGGAGACTGCCAACAAATATTGGGTGCTGTAGAATATATTTCAGAGGAAGGAAATGGCAAAACCACCTCTGAGTATTCCTTCCCTAAGAAAACCCTATGGAATTACTGGGGTTGCCATAAGTCAACAGGTGACTTGAAGGCACACACCTGCACACACATTCAGTACCAGAATGGTGTAATGGCTTGAGTGTTGGACTAGGACTCTGGGATACCAGGGTTCAAATCCCCACTTGGTCATGGAAACCCACTGGGTGACTTTGGGCAAGTCACACTCTCTCAGCCTCAGAGGAAGGCAACGGCAAACTCACTCTGAACAAATCTTGCCAAGAAAACCCTGTGATAGCGTCTCTACAAGTTGGAAGTCACACAGC
The DNA here is from genome assembly GCA_030847615.1 of Gambelia wislizenii. Taxonomy (NCBI): domain Eukaryota; kingdom Metazoa; phylum Chordata; class Lepidosauria; order Squamata; family Crotaphytidae; genus Gambelia; species Gambelia wislizenii. Next base: position 241,051,928 of record JAUMIR010000002.1, on the reverse strand, counting down.
AACAATAGCAGTTCAAAGACATAGCCTTGTCAGTCTGTTTTAGCATAAAAAGATTCGAAGAAATCCTGTAGCAGCTTTGAGATTGAGAAAAATAAATGTCTAGCATAAGCTTTTGTGGGCTCCAGACCTTTTTTCCCCCAAGTTAGGTAGTCTCAAAGGTGCCATGGGATTCCCTTATATCTTTTTATGCTGTTTTATCTTTTGTTAGCTGCATTGAGTCCCATGTCTGGAGAAAAGGCAGGATTTTTAGGAGGGGGGGCATAATATTTACTAGTTTGGTGACACTGGATCCCATAGTTTTGTGCCTGAGTGTCCCATGGGTACAATGTCCTTGTGCTCACCTGTTGTGCAAAAGGCAATTACACCCACCAAGTAGGAATGAGAGAGAGGGCTCACTTTGTGTGTCTAGTTATGATCAGTTTTCAGTGTTGCACTCCCTGCAAGGCTAGAAATTTGGGAACTGAAGGAAAATTTCAGGGGGGGGCCAGAATTCTTATTTGGCGGACATTGCCCTCATATTGCCCCTCTTTACCTTACACCCCCAGACAGTCCCCATCTCTCAGCCTAAGCCTCCCTCACTGGGTTGTTGTAAGGATAGCATGGTGTCAGCAGGGAAAAGCCATTTATGCCTTCATGAGCTTCACAGAGGGAAGGTGGATCGCTCCCTCTGACTGCAAACTGGAGTGCCAGCAGGATCAAAGCCAGAATGAGGCCGTTGTGAAACAAGAGGGGGAAGAATCAGGGTGCCTAGGGAAATAATTGGAAAAACACTGAGTATGGGGTGGGGAGGAGGAGGTTAAAAAGTCTACAAAACAGCCCAGCCAGAACAGAGCATGCTCAATGGTCACAGAAAACCTGAGTATCTCTCTGTGTGTGGATGGGTCAGGGAAAGGCTGTTTGAACACCAGAGTTGGTGGGGAGGGCTGTCTACAAACCTAAGCTGAGCCATACTGGAGGTTCCTGTTGAAAATAATTAAATAAATTATCCAATAAATGTGGACAAGATCTTGGTGGTATCCTCACCCTGGCAGGGGATGTCATGTCAATAGGTGCTTTTGCGGGTATGGGTTAGTTAACAGCTGCATTTTTATATATTCACTTCTGACAAGGGGATAGATGGTCATCTCTGAGTCTAGGGCATTGGAACAGTTCTGAAAGTGAGCTGGAGCTCAGACTGTTAGAACCTGTGTTTTCTTTGTATGGAAAATATTCCGCATTACTTAAATTGTAAATTAAAATTTCAGTGACTCAGGCTTGCTTGTAAACCATGCCTGCTCGACTGTCAGGGTGGCGTAGCATTGGCTTGGGACTTGGGATAGGAGGTTCTCTGTTAAACTTCCCATTGAGTCACGAAACTCCTTGAGTGGAGTGAGAGGTTGGGTTTAGTCTTTCTCTTCAGCCTGGCTTACCTTATAGGGTGGTTGTTGTGAAGGTAAAATGGACAAGGAAGAGAGCTATGTACGCCACCTTGAGTTTCCTGGAGGAAAGGCATGAAGTAAACATAACACGTTTGTGTGAGACCTGGGTGCAGTTACTTCATTGAGTGGGAAGGGGACTTAATTGGGAGGCCCTGTGTCATCAACTTGGATTCCTGTCCCCCACCCCCCACCCTATGCATAGCAAATGGTGATATAAAATTAATCTGGGAAGTTCCATATGATACATCTTGCAGTCATTCTTCCTCATTCGTAGAAGTTTACTGGGGGTCCAAGTAACATCTTCTTCAACTTGTGATCCTCCTGTGTTTTCTAGCAATTCTACCATCTTTTCTTAGACCAGGACTAGTACAAGAGCCCCTCTCCATTAAGAAAGGAAAATATGAATCCTTGCATCATGCCTTTTGATTGGCCTTGCTAAAAGTCCCTTGTTTGAAAGTACCCTCCTGTTCTGAATTGCCACTGTCTCTTGAAAAGTCTCCCAGAATCCCTTACTACAGAGTTCTTGAACAAGTCAAGCTGATTGATCTCAGGGGTTGAGAAGCCAGCAGTTTGGAAAGATGTGGAAGAGCACAGGCATCTTGGTAGAGGTCCTCATTTGCTGCACTGGGTGCCTACTTGGTGTTACATTGCTTGGATCTGGCCAGTTGCCATGTCACAGATGGTTGTGCCATGCATGTTGGGGGTGGATGTAATGGATAGAGCCAAGCAAGGGTCACCTTCTACCCTGCATCAAGCAAGTGGCATCGTCTGGTGCCTTGGCTGCCCTTTGCACTTGTCGGCTGACTCCGGCACACCCTGGACACACTTGTGATGGTGGGAGTGGAGGAGGATGTATTGGGGAGGGGAATTTGGGCTGTTGCCAGGCACCTGCTGCTGCGGATTGGGTTGAGAAAAAAATTGAGCTGCCAAGAAGACATGAGAAGGAGGAAGAAGAGGAACTGTTTTGCACTGTGCTGTGTGTGAGTGAGCATAAAGATTCAGCTTAGCTTAAAGCTCTTGGCAGGGATATCACTGGGAGATGTGTAGGACCAGTGATCTGTCTGCCTCTGTAGCCAAACAATCAACTTCTATGCCATCCCAGTGGATTCTTGGAACTGTGAGGCCTGTCTTCAAGTTACTGCTCTGCTATAAGATCCTGGGATGTTCTTGGCCAAGTCAAAACCTTTCCATTGCCTGTCCTGGTGTTATATTAACGTCCAGGAGTTTGTTGAATGAATGAAATGAAGAATGCAGGGCCTGCCACATTCTCTAAGTGTGCTCGTGATAACTATATGCTTTTGGTCCCTAAGTTTATTTTGTAGAGTTGGGTGTTCCATTCCACCTTCAGGAACACAGGGGTGCCATGTTTTCCTGGTCCCTTATACCAGGAACTTCTAAGACAAGTTCTTGACAGTAAATATGGATTCATCCTTAATACTCATTGGGTGCATCATGCTAGGTGGACCAAAACATGGTGTGACATTCTGTGACACTCTGCTTGAGCACCCCTAACTTGGCACTGCCTATTCTGCTCAAGGACCAGTAAAGTGCCAGTCAAAATATAGGCATCTTTTATGGGATATTATTAATCCACATGCACTTGTAAGGAGTTCTCATAATTTCAGGTTTCTTGTTGTGTAGTTGTAACTGTTGTAGGAGCAGCATTGACGAAAGGCTGGCTTGATCTGTCAGATTTCAAGCTTGCTTTTTCATGTCCTTCCCTTTGCTAATAATGTAGTCCTTACCTTGCCCTTCCCAACTGCCTTACCAGTATCTCAGTATTAGATCCCCCTCCCCTTCCTCTTGTAGGAAATTATTGGTATTTATACTAAGCAGAGTGAAGGGGAGCCCCAGAGCAATATGAGCTTGTAGTATAAAACAAGATAGAAATATGCAGGATGCTCTGGTAAGGGTAAAAAGTAAAACTTAAATTTATTGTGGCAGAGAATACATCTGAGATAGGAAAGTAGATAGATTAAAAAGAGTTACCTAATTTGGTTACAAGAGTCCCTAAAAGCTGATTCTTATGAGTGCGTGTAAGGCATCTTGAGGCTGGAGCTGCCTCATGTCTCTGGCTCTTCAGACAGAGTTGTTAGGCACTAAAACTTCTTGGTGGAAGTGGGGAAGTGACCTCTCCATGCAAATAGGAAGTAAAAGCTTTGAATACACAGATCAATGAAGTACAGATGTGAATCAAAAGGATAGGCATGTAATTCTAGACTTTCTCTCTGTCCCCAACTACTCTAAACAAGTGTTGATGTGTCTTCACTTCCAACACCCCTTCACAGCAACGCTTGTTTAAGTCCACAATAATCATCTTCTCTCTCAGAAAGTGGTCTCTAGGAAGTGACTTGGTGAGAATGTCTGCTATCATTTCTTTTGACGGACAATACTTCATATCAATAAGCTCCTTCTCTTGCAGATCTCTCAACACATGATGCTTCACATCAATGCACTTGGTATATAAATTGACCCTCCCAGTTTGTCAGAGTTTTATGCAGCTTTAGTTGTCTTCATGGAGCTCTACAGGCTTTGGTCCAACTATTCCAAGTTCCTCCAGCAATTGGCATAGCCACATAAGTTCCTTGCATGCTTGAACAGCTGATGCATATTCTGCTTCGGTAGACAAGAGTGCTACAGCATTTTGTCTCTTGCTTGTCTAGTTTACTGCTCCACATCTATAGAATAACAGGTTTCCACGGGTGGATTTGTGATTTGTAGGGTCCTCAGCCCAATCTGCATCCACGTAAGCTACTAGTCTGGGCCTGCTGGTGACTTGTAGCTTTAACTTTAAGTGTGCAGTGCCCTTTAAGTATCTGCCCACTCTTTTCATGACATTTCAGTCCCTTTTTCTTGGTGAGTTTGTTTTTCTACAAAGGATTCAAGCTGCTGAAGCAACATCTGGTCTTGTGGTGGCGGCTAGGTATAGCAGCTTTCCTATAGCACTTTATTATTATTTTCATAGAAGCTTATTACTTTCATCTGTCTCCAGGTGGTCTGTTTCCATAGGTGTGGCCACTGGATTGGCCTCCTTGAGCTCTAGGTATTCCATGAATCTTTTGTTCTTGACTGAGGAGGTAGCTTCCATCTTCTTCTATCTCTATTTGTATTCCCAGATATTAAGTGATGTCTTCTAGTCTTGTCACTTCAGTCTCTTTATTTAGACAACTTAAGATTTCTTCACAGTCAGTCTCATCTTGCTAAGCCAAAATTAAATAATTAAGTAAAAATGTAAGTCGATTTATCATCTTTGTATCAATAGGGATCAGCTTTGCCTTGTGTAAAGCCTTCCTTGATTAGCATCGTGTTTAGTTTTTCATTCCAAGCTCTAGATTTCCCCTTCTGAATCTAGTTTGATTTTAAAGACCCACTTACATCCCACAGGCTTTTTTCTGTGAGTGTCCAGTTTTGATTCTTATGAAGAGAGTCTATTTCCTCTTGTGTTGCTTCTTTCCACTTACCTGCTTCTGTTGAAGGCATTTTTTCAATTTCTTCCCAAGTGGAAGGTTCATATGGCACCACTGTCCTTGCAAGGTAGGACAGGTGTTGAGGTGGCACTCCTCTGATCAGATGAGCATCTGAGTTCTGGTTCTTGAGCCTGTCTGCTTCTGTGGTTACTTTCAGCTCTGAAACTCCTTCTGTTTGCTCTGCATCCCCTTCTACTTGTGTATTCACTTCCACTTCTTCATTTCTGACTGGTGTTTGAAGCAGGCAGGCATCACCTCTGCGTTTAGGCCAGTACGCCATTCGCTATTCTGCGTTGTGAGTTTCCTCTGTTGTGCAGTCTGAGTCTGTATGGTTCACATCTGTTCTTTCGGTCTCGTCAAAGTTCACAACACTTCTCTCACTGTGATTCTTCCTGTTTTTGGATTGAGGATCCTTTAGCCTTTACACCCAGGCTCATAGTCCACCATTATGCCTACTTCAGCTCTGTCATCTAGTTTGGACCTCTTCTCCTTTGGTACATGAGCATAAGCCTTAGATCCTAACACTCTGATATGGTCCATACTTGGTTTTCTGTTGTGCCAAAGTTCAAATGGGCTTTTAATGTTTGCTTTGGTTGGCAGTCTATTCTGTAGGTATGTGGTTGTCATCACAGCCTCTCCCCAGTACTGGTTGGGTAGCTTAGAGTACAGCATGCATCTCACCATTTCCATTAGTGATCCTTTTTCCTCTCCTCAATCCCATTCTCCTCAGGAATAAAAGGATTTGTGTGCCTATGTACAATGCCCTGTTCTTTCATGTATGTTTGGATGTGGTCTGAATCACCACCATTGTTGGTCTGAAGAGCTTGAGGTCTTCTGCCAAATGTGTTCTCCACCATTGCAATGTATTCCTTCAGTAGCTGCAAGGTCTGGCTTTTCTCTTTGATCAAATAGGTCACATAGTACCTGGAGTAATCTTCTACAAAGGTTAGCAAATAACAATTCCCAGCTCGAGACAAAGTCTGAATTGGACCACACAAGTCACTGTGGATTAGTTCCATTGGTTGCCTCAATTTGTTTTCATTCTTCTTAGGTATTGAAGGCCTAGTGCCTTTCCCTTTTGTGCAGTTCACACATTTTGTGTTGTCATTGCTGCATACCTTTATCTTTATGCCTTTGGTCAAATCCTTTCTTTCTAGATCTAGTATGCCATTCATGTAGTGATGACTGAAACATCTATGTCATAACTGTGGACAATCTGCACTTGTACAGCATCTTATCATATTTGCTTGCTTTCTGGTACAGTCTAGCTGAAAGACGCTTTCTTTCTTAAATGCACTGGCATACAATTCCCATCTTGGGTTAATGTGCATAAGTCACAGCTGAACTACAGTAGCACCCCGCCATCCACAGGGGATTGGTTCCAGGCTGCACCACGGATGGTGAAAATCATGGATAATAGAGACCGCCACTGCCACTGCTCCAGAACCCCCCGTGCAAGGTTGCCTCCTTCTCCCACCCGCTCACAGCACCAGAATCCAACCCCCCTCAAGGTTGCCTCCTCCCTCCTTACTCTGCCCAGCCACCAGCCCACTGCAACCTCCATGTGAGGTCGCTACCTACCTGCTCGCTTGCCATGCTGTACTGGAAACGCTGCCCCCAGCAAAGTCGCCTCCTTCCCCTGCCTGGTGCCCACCCTCTGCAACACACTTCCACACACCCTGCAACCGCCAGCAGGCTGACCCTGCCTCCCAAAATCCCCTCCCTCCCTGTCCCCCCTCCCCTCCATCGCTATCTACAGATAATTGAATCAGCAGGTGGTGGTGCTACTGTATCCATCAAAGCCTTTGTCTGTTAAAGCAGAAACACTTAAAACAGTACAGGAGCAAATGAGGTGTGTCACACCTGCCAGGTTCCTTTCAGGGTTGATAGTTCTAGATCAGGGATGGACTAAGTTGTTAGACTGCAGGTCCCATGATCCTTCATCATTTGTGCTGGCTAGAGCTGATGGGAATTACAGTCTAGCAATATCTGACAAGCTACATTTTTCTTAGCCCAGCTCCAAGTCAGTGTTTCTCAGACTAATGTGGGGGACCAGATCCCCCTGCCTAATTTCCCAGGGGCGGCTCCATATTTGTTCCATTGGCTTTCCTGGAAATATTCCATGAACCATAGCCAATGACTCATGGACAAGCACCTGTCTACAGACCATCATTTTGAACAGTCTGACTCCAAGGAGATTTTCACACTACACTATTATAGTGTTACTATTCCACTTCATTTGCTATGGCTGCCTCCTGTTGAATCCTGGGGTTTGTAGTTTAGGGAGGGGCATTTACAACTCTCAGCCAGAGAGCTCTTAGGCCTCATTAAACTACAAACCCCAGAATTCCACAGCAGGAAGCCAGAGCAGTTATAGTGGTATAGTAACACTATAACAGTGTAGTCTGAAAATCTCCTAAATGATTCATGTGTGTGAATCAAACCATTCCCTGGACTGTGTGTAGTCAGTATGAAATCTTCTCCCACATCCAGTTCCTGTGTAAGAAGAAAAGAGAGAAAGAATACTGTGACCTGTACAGATTGTATAGGAAACTCTGCCTATAAATCTGCCTTATTTTGCATAACATCTTGTAAATGAGTTGATGACCAAGGAGTTATGCAGGCCACAGAAATCACACAGTCCAGACTACTGGAAATTCTGTTTGTAGAATTTGACCAGGCATTTTCAGGCCTCTCCATAGCCATGAGGAATACAAACTTGAATTTTTAAAATTGAAAACCTCAGGATGATGAATTTTGCACTTAGTGCTGAATTCTTCCTCTGTTTGTATTCATATAATACCAGTAACACTGATATGTGTCTGTGTGTTTCTCATATATATGTGTGTGTGTGTGTGTGTGTATGTGTGTGAATGAAAGGGAGCCAGTGTGGTTTGGTGGTCTGAGTGTTGGACAGTGACTCTGGAGAACAGGTTTGAATCCCCGCTCAGGACATGAAAATCCACTGGGTGACCTTGGGCAAGTCACACTCTCTCTGCCTCAGAAGAAGGCAATGGCAAACCTCCTCTGAACAAATATTGCCAAGAAAACTCTGTGATAGATTCGCCTTAGGGTCTCTATAAGTTGGAAGCATCTTGAAGGCACACAACAACAACAACAACAACAACAACACTATATATTTGAGCATTGGGTGATTTTATCTGGGTCAAAAATATTTTGCTTTCTATAAAAAGAAAACATTTGGTGTCAAGAAAGGAGATTCTGATTAGATGTTAGGAAGAGCTTCCTAATTCTTGCCATCAGGTAAGAGCCATATAGCAGTGAAATAGACTACCTCGGAAGATGGAGGACAGGGTCCAGAGGGCCACTTCTCAAACAAGTATGCTTCAGTAGTAGATTTCTGTCCTGCCAGCAGTTTGAACTAGATGTCTCTTGGGATAGCTTCCAACTACAGACAGACCTCCATATTGATGGATTCTGCATCCACAGATCGTCTATGACTTGAAAATATTTTTTTAAAAATCCCAAAAGCAAACCTTGATTTTGCCATTGGGTATAAGGGACACCATTCTACTAGGTCAGTGTATATAATAATGGGACTTGAGCATCCATGGATTTTTGTATCCGCAGGGGGGTCGTAAATCCAAACCCCAGTGGATACTAAGGGCCCACTGTGTATGATCTTGTAATCAAGGAACACACATCTCAACTGGTTCTTGTGTAAGAGGACTTTTATTGGGCTCTACAAATCCTTTTCCTCACTACCCCCACCATCTCCTATCTTGCTTGACAATTTCCTAGGGGATGGGGGACTTTAATAGACCCATAACTTTAGGTGGAACAGGGAAACAAAACCTTACTTGATAAGAATGGGTCTCCAATCAATGTGTCAAAAAGAGAAATTAGAAGACTCTTCTGACTGGTGTTCATAGGTCTATCTTGAAAGCAGTGGAATCCTAGGACACAGCTGTCCTAAGGAAACTACTGTGAAATTTTGCATCCCCCTGCCTCTCTCTCTCTCTCTCTCTCTGGTTGTCGTGCTTGTGGTTTTTGTTGTTGTTGTTGTTGCCAACCTGTCCACAATTGGGCAGCACGGCATTTGCTTCCTAGGAAATGGGATAAAAGCCTTGTGGTAAATCCATGACTGAAGGGAAATTACATCTGCTGTTCCATCACTCAGGGATGGAAACCTGCAGGTCAGACTGATGGGGTGGTAGTGGCTAACAGGGGTCCAGAGCAATCCCCATGGGAAATCTACCTGTGTTTTCCAAGTGAATTGTTACACATATAAATCCAGCTTCCTGACTTTGCATACAGATATCCTCCACTCATGAGCTTTGTCTGCAACCCGCTAGGCTTTCCTCCCAAAACCTGGGTTTAGAAGCTGGAGGTCATTTTTCCCAGGCCTCCTCATTAAGTTGCTGCATTGTATTCCCTCCTTTCACAAAATTGTGTCTGTTCTTCTCTGCTTCGGCCATTCAGCCACAGTCAGAGGCATCTTTCTCCTGTGTGCTCCTTTTCATGCTGCCTCACATGTTACAAGCGGCTGTTCTCTCTCTCTCATTCTCTCTCTCTCTCTCTCTTTCCCCCACTGTCTTTCTCTCTCTTTTCTCCCCCTTCCCCCACCTTGCCACTAACCTTGGGCTCCCCCTTAGCCGCCTCCTCTATACCCCTGGCTGCTGCAACAGCAGCAGAAAACTGGGCCAGATTTGTCAGGACAGATCAGAGTCTCTTCTGCCTCAGTGCTCGCCTGCTCTGCACGCAGCCATGGCTGGATTGGGTTGGGGGTGAGAAGAGAAAGGGGGGTGCATGGCGTGCAGGCCATCTAGAACATGAGGAGGAGGAGGGACCTCTCTTTCTCTCTCTCTCTGCTCAGACATAGTCAAGCCTCAAGGCATGGGAGAGCTCTGTGTGGGTGGCCAAGTGATGCATGATTTGGAGCCCCGATTCTGTTTTGTTTCAAGGCTGCAGTGGGGCTTCTCTTCTGCAATTCCCAAGCCTTGACTGAGGTTGCTGAGAGCTGACTGCCCAAAGGGTGTGCTGAGGCAAAATTTTAAGGGACACTTCAGAATCCCTCCCTCTTATTTAAATCCCTAAATTTTAGAAACAGGGGAGGCAGTTGTGTTGGAAGAAAGGTCACCACTTCAGCATCTCAGAGGACAAATCCGTTGAATCATCAGTTCCAATAGATTTATCAGTTTAATCAGCTTCATCCTTGTATAGACACCTGGGATTGGCAAGGGAGACTGGAGAGGGCGGGACTATGCGTATCCTTTCCTTTAAAAACAAAAGAAAAACAAAGTGTGCAGCAAGGTATCTAAGAACTCTTGCTTCAAAAAGAGTAAAATTCTACAACTAGAATAAATGATTCAAACTAAGCAGGTTGATGTGCTTCTTTATTTTTTGCATAATGGTTTTTTTCCCCTGCTCCTAACTACCTTGAACAGGAACAAGCTATTAAATTCTAATGTTTTGGCCAATAGAAATCTTGAATCACTGGATGCTTCTGTGAGTTCCACCCTGGTGCTGCATACATCTTCTTTTTCTCCAAGGGTTATGAGGACTAGAAACTTGCTTGTGAAGGAAAAGTAGAAGGGGAGCTGAGATTCTCAAAATATCAAGTACTGTGTCAAGATAAGTTACCAGATGTGATTGGGGGAGGGGGGGTCACCTGGACTGTACATTCTGAGCCCTGCTGGAACCAAATGTTTATTCCTATGGAGGAGGATTTAGGATAGCACATTTGCTTATGGTTTACTAGGATGCAGCTCCCATCAGTCCTAGTCAATATAGCTAATATTTTGAGATGCTGGGAGTTGCAGTCCAACATCTGAGAGGCCACACTATCCCTATCCCTTCTCTAGTTCTTTTAATAACTATTGAGAAGGGAGAAATTTGGGGAGATGCACTCTTTTATTGCTTTGGACAGGTACGAGATCCAAGCTGCAAGTGCTGGAATTATTGCAAACATCTTTTTTGCTAACCAGACAGTCTCAGTTTATCGAGGCTTAATATGTACTAGCGAATAACTCTGCTACCAGTTTTTTATGGCAGGGCTTAACACATTGCAGTGATAAGGTATGCTTTTGAGCATGTGTAAAATGTTCCAAGGAAGAACTTAACCAGCCTCTACCTACATGGGGTATGAGCTAAAATGGATATTTTTATGCCTGGAACAGGCTCCCAATTATATTCTCTCTCTCTCTCTCTCTCAATCTCTCTCTCTCTCTCTCTCTTTCTCTCTCTCTCTCTCTCTGTGTGTGTTATGCTTGGGAGCCTATAAGACAAGGATGGGAATAATGCAGCCCTTCAGATGTTGTTGGACTGTCATTCCTAGTCTTCCTCACATTCCTCACCATTGGCTGTGTTTCCTAGGGTTGCTGGGAGAAGCAGTCCAATAACAGGAAGGCTGCATGAGCCCCACTCAGCTATAAGGGTACTGCGGATGAAATTTCATATTTTCATAGCGAAGAAGCTATTGTGCCAAATAAATAAATAAATCCTGTTGATGATACTGTCCACAGTGGCATGATTTCCCCCTGTCCAACCAACACTATTCAGCAGGTGGATGTGCTGTACTGTGTTAGGCTGCAGACCTAGGGCTAGCAAGGGTTGCCTATTGTGCAGCTCTCTTTGAGCTGCTGTCCTCACAAAACCGCTGAGCAAGCTAGTGTTTATTTTCCCCCATCTATCCATTTGAAGCACATCTAATTATTATTCTACACCGAAAAGGAAACACCTCATCACATCATATTATAATTTTCCATGATATTAAATTTTTGATTTTATATTTACATTTATTTTCTAGTTGATTAAAGAAGAGAACCTTTCATTTGCCTCCAAAGGTTGCCAAATAAGCAGAAATAACTGGCCTGACCAGTGTTTCTGCTATTAACAGAGCAGCTTGATGGGTTGAGGGTTGTGTGACCGAGCAATGAAGGCTTTTCACTATCTGGAGGTACAGTGCTCTCGCCTGCTGTTGTTTACACATTTACGCTGTTATTAAAGGTATAGCAATTGTAGATGCCCCACCCTCATTGCCTTGTGGCATCTCTGTGGATTATAGGGTGGCCAGAGGCAAAAGAGAAGAGGGGCCTAACATTTACCTTTTGCAGTTGTACAGCAGAAGAGGTTTTAACCAGTGTACTGTAGTTTGCATGACAGAATGTACCTGTTGACATTTCTTCTGTACAGTTTGTAAAAGTGTGGATCCCCTGTCTTCTTTTGAAACTCGCTGAACACACCCTATTCCAGGAGCTAAGAAACGTAAGGCTTTTGGTCAGATGGTGTGCTACCTTCACAAAGGCTGGGATGCCTGCACTCTGATTTAGGAATCAGACTCTGTCTATCTGTATTGTGTGATATGCTTAACATAAAAGGTTAATTTAAATCTGGTCCCAGAAGAGCCATAAATGTGACGGTGATGATTCAGCACTGAAATTTTTTTCATGCTTTTGGAAACAATGAAGAGGGAGACACTCTTTCATAACACACCTAGAACTTCCAATTAAATTGATTGGTAGTACGTTCAGGAAGGTACTTCATATACAGTACGTAATAAACATGGAGCATGCTGACACAAAATAAAGCATTTGGGCCACTGTCTTAGATAGCCAATCTTCTTTTAATGTCTAATTTGTGGGGAGTGATCCACCCATCATATTAGCGGTGATTGCTCAAATGAATCTGCTTACAGAAACAGTATAGCTCTCAGTCTCAGTGGCTGAGAAAGGGAATTAATTGGGGAAGATTGTTGTGTTCATAGCTAACATGTGGGCTTCCCAGAGAAACCCATGTGGCCCTGTCAGAACACTAAACCAAGTTGGACTGGGTCTCCTCTTATGTTTTGTATAGTCATTGTGCTTCCTTCAGTGGTCCCTCTCATCTTAATAGAATGAAAATGATGCCTGAAAACATAGCTAAGGGGGCATCTGCACTATCTGCACTACACAAATAATCCAGTTTGAAAACTGGATTATTTGCCATGGCTCCTTCCTATGGAATCCTGGGATCTGTAGTTTGGTGAGGCACCAGCACTCTTTGGCAGAGAAGGCTTAAGACATTGTAAAAATAGAAATCCCAGGATTCCATAGGAAGGTGCCATGGCAAATAATCCAGTTTGAAACTGGGTTGTTTGTGTAGTGTGGATTAGTCCTAAAACAAACCAAAGCAAGTGGCAGGGTTACATTTTGCCAGGATAAGATTTCTCTTACTTCTTATTTGTCAAATTAAAGTTTCCCTTCTCTTTGGAACAGTTTATGGTGTGTGGGAGTTGTGTTGATCCATTTCAATAGAAATTACTTGACTTCTGCCATTGTAAAGACTAACAAATTTTATTTGGCATAAAATGCTTTCTGATGAAGTGGACTGTAATCCATAAAAGCCAGAGTTTGGAAAAATTCCTTGTTTCTTTTCTTTTTTTACTACCTTTGCCAAAATTCCTTGGTCAGTAGGGGCAACAGCCTTTATTGGTGAGGGGATTATGGGAGCTGTGGTCCAGGAAAGCAACTTTCATAAACTCATTTTTTTAAAAAAAAACTTGTACCAAATGAAATGTTTTAATCCTTAAGACACCTCTGGCATTCTTGGTTTTGTTCTCTTTGCTTTTTTCATTTTATAGCATAAGCTTATAGGTACCTTTTTTTTAAAGGCCCAATTTAAATTGTGCCATGGGGTGATGCTAAAAATGCTTGCCCAGGGCAGGATTTCTCAGTGCTTGTTCTCCAGTTCAAAGGACTCTGAATGGTTGTGTGGGTCCCTACCCACTCCTTGTGCCCTGCAGCTTATGGCCTGGCTTGCAACTCCTGCTGGTGTGTGAACTGAAGGTGAAAGAGCCCCTGCCTCAGTCAATAACAGTCTGTGTGTCTGTAAGTATGAGAGAGAGGGAGAGGGAGAGAGAGAGAAAGGAGGATTCCCTCCTTTTACCCTTTTCTCAATTTTAAATATGGCCCTGGTCAAAAATTACTGATCCAGTGTTGTAGATTCTCCCATTGTTTGTAGTGAGGTGTGAGAAGCTTCCCCTACCTCATCCTTCTCCTAGGGGGTGGTAATTGAGTGACCCACCAGATGTTGTTGGGATGCAACTCCTGCCCAGCATAGCCAGTGGTGATAAATGTTGGACATTGCAGTTCAACAATATCTGAAGAGCCACACAATCCCTACGATTATTCTGTAAGAACAAAGCCTTAGGGCCCTGTCACACTAAACAATTATAGCATGATGATTCCACTTTAACAGCAATGGCTGCATTTTATGAAATCCTAGGATTTGTAGTTTTGTGAGAACCAGGAGGAGCTTTCTGGCTGAGTATTCTAAATGCTGTTCCGCAGACTACAAAACCCAGGATTCCATAGGATGGAATCATGGCCATTAAAGTGGAATCATACTGCTATAAATGTGTAGTGTGAAAGGGCACTTAGGCAAGGAACAGGGAACATGCATCCCTTCAGAGACTACAGAACTGCAACTTTCTTAGAATCATAGAGTTGGAAGAGACCACAAGGGCCATCTAGTTCAATCCCCTGCCATGCAGGAGTACCTAATCAAAGCACTCCCGACAGATGGCCATCCAGCCTCTGTTTAAAAACCTCCAAAGAAGGAGACTCCACCACACTCCCAGGCAGTGCATTCCACTTCCAAACAGCTCTTACTGTCAGAAAGTTCTTTCTAATGTTTAGGTGGAATCTCTTTTCCTGTAGTTTGAACCCATTGCTCCTTGTCCTAGTCTCTGGAGCAGCAGAAAACAAGCCTGCTCCATCCTCAACATGACACCCCTTCAAATACTTAAACAGGGCTATCATATCGCCTCTTAACCTTCTCTTCTCCAGGCCAAACATGCCCAGTTCCCTAAGCTGCTCCTCATAGGGCATGGCTTCCAGACCTCCCACCATTTTGGTCACCCTCCTTCTCAGCCCTAGCTGCATAGCCAGTGAGGAATAATGGAAACTGCAGTTCCAACAACATCTAGAGAACCAAAAGTTCCTCATCCCTGTCTTAAGACTAAATTAAACATTTAAACAAACATATTGTTCCTGTATGTATATACTGTTGTCCCTTCATATTCACTGGGGTTTGGTTCCAGGACTGCCCGTGGATGCCAAAATCCGTGAATACTAAAGTTCCATTATATGCAGTGGCATAGCAAAATGGTGTCCCTTATATAAGATGGCAAAATCAAGGTTTGCTTTTTGGATTATTATATTTTCAATAATATTTTCAAGCCGTGAATACTTAAATCCGTGGATATCAAATCCGCGGATACAGAGGAACAACTGTATTCTTTTTAAAATTAGAGTAAGTAGCAAGCTCAGGGTGTGACTTCTTTGGAAAATAGTTTAGGACATCCTGCCTCCCATTATAACATGGATTCCTCCCACATGGTTTCTATTAGTAAATATTTTAAGAGGAGAAGATGCAGTCACACACCTATCTATTGGGCCTTCAGTTGATGAATGCTGATTCAAGTTAAGGAAATGTCTCTGGAGGAGCAGGAAGTGAAATTAAGAGAGCAGTTTGTCCAAGAGTATAAGAATTGTGAACTTGCATTCAGGTGGCGCTCAAACCTGGATTTCCCACAACTGCAATTCTCCTCTTTCTGTTGGAACTGCTTCTCCACCTGGCTCCATAACAAAAGGACAGCACTAGCCAAGATATCCATCTGTGTTCTGTTGTAATTATGCAGAGAGAGAAAGAGAGGGACAAACAGACAGAGACACAGGCAGACTCTGTGTGCATGCGTGAGAGAGTGAGAATGAGTGACAGATTCTGCAGCAGAAGTTCTGCCTTGCTCACCTCACAAGGTCCTGCCACTAAAGAGAGGGGGAAGGCCAATTGGGGCAGTGCCTGTTGGCAGCCTTGGTTGTGGGCAGGGCGCCATCTTGCATCCAGGCCAGGGCAATTTTGCTCTCAAGGACGGGAGCAGAGTTACACTGATTTTTGTAGAGTAAGATGTCATTGCCAAGGTGCACACTCTAATGTCATTGCTGCTGATTTTTGAAAAAGATAAATCTGTCAGCCTCGGCAGTGGTCAGGAGGTCACCCTGCATTTATCATCTCACTCTTTTTATAATTCCAGGCCATTCTGGTTGCCTAGATCCCCAAGGTATTGTTATTGGTGTGCATATGTGTGTGTTTTTAAAAATGAAAAAGTGATGTGAAGTTGGGCTTTCACATTTGGCATCCATAGGTTTTCTGTGGGGGTTTTCCAGGCTCTGAGGCCGTGTTCTGGAAGAGTTTATTCCTGATGTTTTGCCTGCATCTGTGGCTGGCATCTTCAGAGAATCTAAAGATGCCAGCCACAGATTCAGGCAAAACATCAGGAATAAACTCTTCCAGAACACTGCCTCACAGCCCGGAAAAGCCCCACAGAAAACCTATGAAAAAGTGATTTCATTTCTGAGGTAAGATTGCCAGGATGGTATCCATGCAATCAGGTTTTATTGAAGCAAGGTTTTATTTATTTATTTAGGTATTCATACCCCGCTCTTCAACTACAAAGGCTCTCAGAGCAGCTTACAATAATTATTAAGCAATAGCACTTTACACATCTACACCTCATTAAGCAGTTTCCAATGTGTGTTAGCTAAGTGCCCCCACAAAGCGGTTAATCATTTTACCAACCTACGAAAGGATAGAAGGCTGAGTCAACCTTGGAACCCTTGGGATCAAACTTGCAATGTTGTGGCTGCAGTACCAGCATTTAACCACTGTGCCACCAAGGCTACCAGGTTGTCTCCTTATAGAAGCAGGAACTGGTGTGGCAGAGAGGTGCGAAGGTGGCCCCAGAGTTGAGGTAAAATCAGCCCCTAGAGCTGGAACTATAGATGAATGGAAGCCTGGGCAGGAATTGGTAGCAGAGCTGTCCGAGGGCAGCCTTTTGGAAGTTCTTCCACAGTGAATGTTCAGCAGCATCTTAAGAGGTTTAGTGCTGATATGGTCAGAACTTTCCCTTCTTGATCATCACTTTGGCTGCAAAAAGTACCTAGTGCTACCTCTTGTTGAGTAAACCCTTCTTCTGAGTAAATGCAGTTTTCTTGGAGCCAAGAAAGCAACACCTTTGGTGATCCTATGTACCTCCTCACCTGCCTTCATTTTACCTCCTTGAGGATGGAGTGCAGGAAATGGTAAAGAAGAGTTTAGTTCCATAGTGCGATGTGCATTGTCATTGGAAGTACTCCAGCTATGTTGTTTGAATGACCAGCAAGGCTGTTTAAGGGGTCCTTCAGACAAAAGGTTAGAGAAAATGGTTCTGGTGTAGTCTGTTCTGTGGTATCCCACAAGGTGCCATTCTGTCCCCAATACTATTCAATGTCTGCATGAAACTGCTGGTAGAGATCATCTGGAGACATGGGGCAGGCAGCGTGCTATCAGTATACTGATGGTGGCCAAATATATTTCTCCATGCCTTCAAAAACAGGTTCAGCTAAGGATAGTGTGTCTCCTCTGAATTAATGCCTGGAGGAGGTAATGGGCTGGGTGAAGAAAAACAAGCTGAAGCTGAATCCAAACAAGACAAAGGTGCTTACTGTCCTAACCTGGGTTTACAGGTGTTTCAACCAGTCCTGGATGGGTTTACACTCCCCTTTAAAGACTGTGTTTACAGCCTGGGAGTGCTTCTGGATCCATAGCTCCAAATGACAGCTATAGGCCAGGAGTGCTTACTAACAGCTTTGGCTGTTACACCAGCTGCACTCCTTCCTAGAGTTGGAAGACATAAAGATGGTAGTACATAACCGCTGGTAACCTTAAGCAAGACTTTTGCAATGTGCTGTACATTGGGCTACCTCTGTACCAAGTTCAGAAACTTCAGTTGGTTCAAAACATGGCAGCCAGATCAGTTACTGGTACATCCAGGAGTGATCATATCACCCTAATACTAAAATCACTGCACTGGCTGCCAGTTAGTTTCTGGACAAGTTACAAAGTGCTACCTTTAAAGCCCTAGATGGTTTGGGTCTACGTTACCTATGAGATCACCTTCTCCCATATAATCTGCCCTGTACACTTAGGTCCTCTGGGGGACATTTGCCCCAGCCAGCTAGGACTAGGTTGGCAACTGACACTGAAAGGATTTTTTCTTCAGCTGCTTCAGACTGTGGAACAACCTGCTGGAAGAGATACGACAGCTGAATACAGTGTTAGAATTTAAAGTAGCATTAAAGACCAGTCTCTTCCAGCAGGCCTGTTCAGATGATTTTAAATTGTGAATTTTAAACTGCAATGATTGTTTTTAAATGTCTTAATCTTACTTGATTTTTTTAATTGATAAGTTTAAATGATATGTGTTTTTAACTAATATTATGTTTATATGTTAATGTGTTGTTCCCCGCCTCGCTCCACAGGGAGAGGTGGGTAAGAAATAAATATTACTACTACTACTACTATTAGTCATAGAATCATAGCATTGGAAAGGGCCTCATAAGCCATTGAGTTCAACCCCCTGTTCAATGCAGGGTCTCCAGCTAGAGCATCCCCAGCAGGTAGCTGTCCAACCTTTTTTGAAGACGTCCGGAGAAGGAGACTTCATCACCTCTCTAGGCAGTTGGTTCCATTGCTGAACCACTCTTAGGACATTATCAGAACGGCTCTTAAAACCATTTCCTGTCCCGGTTCCCCCTCCCACCCCCCTTCCCATCCCTGTAACTGAATAAAAAATAAAATTTCAGACACTTACCTTAAATCCCAGAATAGAAACTGTTCCCCCCACTTCCAGCAATCCAGGAAGTGAATGGAGCTCTCACAGAGCCCCATCCACTTCCTGGAGACCAAATCGCATGGGGAATTTAAAAATAAAAACTCTCCCAAACATCAAAGAATTACACCAAGCACCTAAACACCCTTTTTAAAAAAAGTAAACAGGGAAGGGTACAAAAAAGGCTGTCACTTGCCTGGATGTCCTGATGGAAGCAGTGTTCTGCACAGACCTCACAGAATGGCGGGCATCGTGCTGGGAATTTTAAAAAAAAACACACACCTAACATAAAAAAATTAAACCAAGCACCTAAACAGCTTTTTAAAAAATCAAGTAAACAGGAGAGGGTACAAAAAAGGCTGTCACTTACCTGGATGTCCAGATCGCCACCAGAAGTGTTCTCTACTTACTTTCCAGGACCTTACAGAGGCAGGCAGGCAGGGGGAAATTTAAAAATAAAAATACAAGCAGACATCTAAAAATTAAAACAAGCACCAAAACACTCTTAAAACTTTACCACCAACACAGGGAGGGTACAGAAAAGGCTGTCACTTACCTGGATGTCACAATCGTACCCAGAAGTGTTCGCACGGACTTCCAAGATCGCGCCAGCATAACGGGGCTCCTGTTCGCACACTCGTGATTCCGTGACAGAAACGGAACGGGTGATCTATTAATGGCTTAAGCCAAATGGGGTCAGCACGGGGCCAGAACGGGAGAGGGACGGCGTGGTATGAAATAAAAATTCTTTAATGATCTTGTTGCGTTCCTGTTCTGGTTTATAAAGTCTGTGTGATAATCGCCTTACTGTAAAGAAGTTCAGATAGACCTGGTTCTATCCTCTGGCACAGAGAAGAACAAGCCTTCCCCCTCCTCTCTGTGATAGGTCTTAAGGTATTTAAAGAGGGCAGTCATATCACCTCTCAGTCCCAAAAGGGAAATTTCCCAAGCTCTGTTTCAGACATGCTGGGTGGATGGGATATTTGCACAAGATCACCCTTGGTTCCAAGTTCAGCTTGGCTGCTGACACGTCAGATGTTGAAAGAGAGAATAGAGTTTAATTCATGTGTGTAAGAGGCTGTCTCTAAAGCAGGCCTCCCTCCTCTACCTCCTGAAACAACAAATGCCTGTATGGGGCTACTGGCTCCCGATCAGTGGGACAATGAATCCACTCCTGGTTTTATTGCAGGCTTAAAATATGTTCAGAACCAGGGATAGCTCCTTTTAAAGCCTGCTGAAACCTGGAATGGATTCAGTTCCCTACCAACATGGGAGCCGCTAGCCACTACAGGGCTCTATACAAACCTGGTTTTACCTTTGGTGCAGCACTGTGGATGTAAATGTACAGAGGTGTGATTCTGTGTCATGAAGTGAAGTCACCATCTTGGGTGATGTGCCTTGAGAGTCTTTACAGCAGGGATGGAGAACGTCTGCCTTGGTCAAATTCTGAGCTGCACACTCCCACCATCTCTCACCATTGACTGTGATGGTTGGGGCTCATGAGAGTTGCAATCCAACAATTATCCTGACCTATGCTTTAGAGCAGAGGTAGGATTCAAGCAGTCCTCCAGATGTTCTTGGATGACAATTCCCATCAGATCTAGCCAGGATAGTCAATGATGAGGAATGCTAGGAGCTGCAGTCTTACAAGAGTTGGAGGACTGTGTGACTCCTACCCCTGCTTTAGAAGCAGTGTAGTTGGGGGCAGGATCTGCTAATCTCTTGAGTTGAGCCCCATATTATCAGAGGGGCAGCTGCTGTTAAGATTTTCAGATACAGGCACCAAAAAGGCTAGAGCAAGCTCTTTCAAGTCACACCCAAGCCAGGATTGTTTATATTACAGGATCATACTATGTGAACACTGAAACTGGTACGCAACACAGAATTTAGTATCCTAAGAATCTTATATTTCTCCTGTTTCTACATACATGAGTATTTCTGTCTCCTGAGACTGTGAAGATAACCTTGAAAGTCTGTGTATGTGTATGCATACCTGTGTGTGTGTGTGTGTGTGTGAGAGAGAGAGAGAGAGAGAGAGAGAGAGAGAGAGAGAATGAGGTGGGGAGGGAGAAAGAGTGGTGGCAGGGGGAGAGAATAAGCACTGCTTGGTGAAATTTCAGAATCCTGGAGGAAGGCTGAACAGAATAAATGATCAGGGAACAGCTATAGAACTACATACAGATTTAAGTAAGTGACTACACTATTAAACTAAAAGCTGCCATTGGCTCTTTTTGCACAATGGGCTCAGATTGGGGTATCGTTCTATTCCTATAGTCCAGACCCTCTTTGCCTGCCATTGCAATTTGAGTTAACAGATTTTCACAGCAGAATTTTTGTCTATTTGTATTCCAGCCTGAGTTAAAATTCTATTAGGCAATCAATTTGTGGTGATGTTGCCATTAAAAAAAAAAGGCATACATATTGGTCTAAAGTGTGGTGATTCTGAAGTGCAGCTTTCCCCAGATTAGTGTTCTTTATGTTTTAGACTATAGATCACATCATCCCCATACTACTTGGGATGATGAGTGTTGTTGTCCAAACACATCTGAAGGGCAACAAGTTGGGAGAAACTGATGTAGTATAAGGAAGGATGGAGTCCCCCTGCCCCACTCCTGGTCCTGTTTTTAATATATTTTAGCCAGAAATGTTTTGCAGTTGAGGTTTTGTTTCTTCTGCCACCAGCTTGTTTACTTCAGTAGTATCTTCACACTCACCTGGAGGTTGTGGCTTAACTCACTTTGATGAGCCTTCTGGTAGAGCTGATCTTTAAATACCTCTTGTAGTACCCTCATTCCCTCTTGGCAGCACACAAACAGGGGACTAGTGGATGCTGAAAATGGCCTCCCTGTTTTTATCCCTGTCTAGTCTCTCATTTTGTGACTCAGCCTGGAGCCCAGTCAGCCCATATTTTCTTCTTCCTCTTTCACTGATCTGAATGGCAAGAGCCTTTGTTTTGGGGTACCTGCCATAGTTTTTGTGGGGTGGTTTTTTTTTTGTTTTGTTTTGTTTTTGTTTTTAGTATCATGATGGTGGCCAGGGCTCTGTACAAACCTGGCTTAGTGCCTTATTTCCTGTGACCTTCACATCTATTGTTTTCCTTGTGGTTTGGTAATTTGAGCATCTCTTGGTCCTGAGCATTTTCTGGCCTGGCTGAAGAACAAGCAAGCATGATGGGCAGACAGAAATTTTGCTGCCTGCTCTGTCGTCTTATTATTTCTACACACAAAGCTACTGTTTTTAGAAAACGGCTGCATTCACTGGGTCTGGAAAGGAAGTTATGGGGCACCGATAGCCTCTGGGGCTGTGGAACTGAAACTCAAAACTCCTGAATCTTTGGGTAGATAGAGAGAAGGCTAGCGAGGGCTAGTCTGAAACTTTTGGGTGCTATTCCTTTGTCCCAGTTGGTTGGCTTTCCTCATACTGATTCCCTTGACTACCCTCACCCACCCCCACTTCAGTGCTCAGTTTCCCCATGGGTCAGGCCAGCAGCATCAATGTCTGGTGCCTTTGTGTGCACCTGCATGTTCTTAGAAACAGAATCTGCCTGTCTTCCATTCAGTGTGCATCCTAGAATGGTTGCTCCCTCTTTGCAGTGGGGATGTGGGGGAGGAATGGAGTCAGCAAGAAACCTTGACCAAGTGTTCCTCTTATTCAGGCCGCTTTCTTGCAGTTACTCCCTCAAAGAGGAGTGGCTTGGAATATACCATTCCACAGCCAGCACCTGGTCTCCCACAGACAAAGGGCTTTTGTCTCACCTTCCTTCCCTCCTCCCTCTTGACCGCACTGTAACCTGAACAATGGCAGCAAGGAGTGCAGTTCCTGTAAGGTTTGCATCTGGTCCAGACCCTGAGCAGCAACAGCCAAGTGGAGAAAAGAGCCGTTGACCATTAGTGTTTCAGTTTGTAGGGTAGAAAGGTGCAGGAGAACCATACCCCTCGACCTTTCCCCCAAGGAGTTCTGTGCTTCTGGTGCTTTATACCCTATCCAGTGTTATGGGAGGGGAGGCTTTAAGTTCAGACGTATTGGAGGGGGGCAGGGTTGCCAGACTGAAAACTGGAGAGGGCTCCTGTCCCTTTAATGGTTGTGTAGAAGAGGAATTTCAGCAGGTATTGCTTGTCACTCAACCAGGTAACAAGCAACACCTGCTGTTTTCTCTCTTCTACATAACTCTTCTACATTAAAGGATGGGATAGGATAGGATAGTATCCCTCTCCAGTTTTCAGTCTGATAACCCTAGAGGAGGGTGCTTTTTTGAAGCGGAGGGGTATACATGCAAAGATGCACAAAACTGCTCACCTCTGTGTTAGGGATGATGAATCTGTTTGTGTGAATGTGCACCTCTGATTTCTGATGTTTGTATGTGCCTCTTCAGGGTGGAGTGTGTCAAGGCATGCTAACCATACAAGAGGGTACTTCTTTTTCTTGCCTGTGATGCTTTTGCTGCTGTTATGTGTTGGGCCTGTGATTGTTTTTGTGCTACTTGGTGCTACACATTTGTAGTACAAATGTGATTTTGCTTCTTCTATGACAACATGTGAAAGACTGGCTTATGCTAATGTGGCATGCTTCTATGTTTGTGTGGTCATAAATCAGGCAAAAGACTGTGGGTGCTTTGGTATGTTTGTTCATGAGCACACTTGTTAAGGGTGAAAAGACATGTGCATCCATATGAGGGTGGCAGAGTGAGTGAATACGGAAAGGTTGCTCTGATTTCAGGCCTGATTCCTACCTCAGCTTTTTCTAAGCTTCACACAGCCAGGACTTGCTAAGCGCTCCCCACTTTCCCCACTCCTTCCTGCTAAGCCCAGGGACAAGCTCAATTATGCTTGGATTTCATTTCAGCTACAGCTTTTCATGCCAAGACCTGCCTAGGGAGGAGAGCAGTTCTCAGAGGTGGCAAAATGGTGATGTTGAGAGAATGAACTGTCAGTAAGAGAGGAGGCTGGGAGAGGCCCCGGAGGCTTGCTGGGAAATCTGGCATGGTGTGCGGGATTGTGAAACTTCCCATGATGAGAGGTTCCAGCCTAGATGTGTATCAGCAAAATCCTGAGTGATTGGGCTGTAGGGAACCTTCAGGATTGAGTGGAACGGACTGAACTACTTCAGTGTGAAGATGCGTGTGTGGGTGGGAGAAGCACATTTTAATGCTTTCTTCTGAGAAAAAGCAAACTTTGGAAAAATTACTTTGTTGAATTGCAACAAGCTCTGTAAAAACAAACTCTTTCACATGCAGGCACACATGTAGCTTCCTGCATACAGAAAATCAGCACATCAGGCAGGGGAGTAGGTTAATCTCTCTGTGTCTGTGTGTCTCTGTCTCTCTCTCTCTGTCTCTCTCTCTCTCTCCCTCCCTCTCCCATGCAACAATTTTTGCCATTCTGTTTTTGCTTGCAGTGATTTTCTTAGGCACATTTCCAGAAAGATAGTGTTCGTCTGATGCAGCAAAAACAACAAAAGAGTTCTGTGGCACCAGGGACCCATCTTCCTTAAGTTTCAAATAGTTCAGTACAAAAGTTCTGTTCCATGGCTGTATCAAGCCCATGTTAACTGTTTTGAAGTGCCACTGGAAATGGGCCTACTGTGAGGACTAGCCAATGGCTACTATTTCTAACATGGAGATCCAGACCAGCTCCTAGGTTGGATCACCAGCTCACAGTATTCTGCTTCATTAAAAAAAAAAAAAAAAGTATTTTGGGGAGGGTGGTCCACTGTGTTCTCTCTTTAACCTCAAAGAGAGTAGCTTTATGTCTTTGATCTTTTCTTCTTCCATTTTGATTTAACTTTTCCAAAAGCTTGCAAAATTTCTGGGGGAACAGTCAAAAGACTAGGAAGAAAGGGGTGAGTTGGATGATGGTAATAGGATAGATCCTAGCCATTGGAAATATTGTGCTTTGTGTGCCTGCGTCCTTGTCCCTGGTTTGTCATTTTCTGAAATCCTGACCAATGATCCAACTGTACCTGTATCCTTAGTTGTCTACTAACTGTAACACATTTTCTCTCAGTCTCTCTAACTGTTTTCCAACTTCAGGTCCCTTGATGTAGCTACACTATAACTCCTATCACCATCAAACATGGTGGTTGGGGATGGTGGGAGTTTAACTCAAACAACACCAGGGGACTGAAGGTTGGAAAAAAGGCCACCAGGTAATGCAAAACACAGAGTGGTGAAGCAACAGGCATGGTTCGTCTTTCAAAAACAACAAAGTCTCAGGGCCAAATGTGTCTTTTGCCCAGTGGGTTGCCCAGTCCTGGACCAAAAGTTAGGAGCTGCTTCCTGTTGTGATGCCAGAAATTCTTTATTCTCCAGTGTCTCCTTTAAATTAAGAGAAATGTCTATTGTCATTCTAGAACATCTCAGATCTGTGGCTCATAATGGCCTTCTTTGTTTTAATTCCAAGCACTGTAACTCTGAAATGTTGGTTATTTTTGGTTGAGTTTTTGATACAGCTGCCCTACTTTCCTGCTATAGGACAAGCAGGCTCTTCCTGCTTCCCTGCATTCCCTTATGCATGATGATCTTTTGGGGATCCAGAGAAGTTGGTTATGTCATGAGGTCAGATGCTAATGAATCCTGGATATTAAGACCAACTCAATGCAACCTTGCCATGGGGAAAGAACCCAGGAGTCCTGCTCCCTGCTGCCACATGTGCTGTCTGCTTTGCTTTGTTGAGTGATCTCTCTCTTTGTCTGTTCCTCTTTGTGTGTGCTGAAGGTAACAATTGTCATGCCAGATCTCCTTACAGTCCTCCTGGGAACCTGAGAAATGAGGAATCAGTTCTGGGGTGGCAGTTATCGCTTTCCTATCTCCTGCAAGGCCACCCCAATCTGTGATCCTTCTGGCCCCACCACTCCCTCTGCTGCATGCTTGCCCCACATGTGAACATCTTTAATTGGCTGTGCTTTCTGGAACCTGTTATGAATGGGTTGAGGAAGGGAAGGCAGTGTTATGATGGAGGTGGGGAGGGAAATGGTTGTTATGGTGGTGGGGCTGGGCGTGGTAAGGGGGGGTGGAAGAAGAAGGAAAAGGGGGAACTGGGAATCACCATGCTCAGTCTAAGCTGTTTCCAGCATTGCCCCGTTTACATAATCACTGTGTATTTTCCTGCATATGCAAACAAGCGTGTGGGGGAGGGAAGCCACCAGAAAAAAAGGCCACTGGAGGCCTTCTGTCAGGTAAAAATGGCATGCTGCACACCTAACCTCCCATTTGCCCCCCTCCCAAATCCCAAGCCAGGCATTAGCCGGGACAACTGGCAGGGCTGTCATGCCTGTCTGGTCCACTTAGTTTCTTGACCTTCTGGGATTTTTTACTAAAGCTCAGTGGCTTCAATGTTTTGCTTTCTATGTCCACCCCCACCATCACCACTGCTCTGCTGCATCCCTGCCTCTGAGCTTATGAAATGCTTACATCGTGTGCTGTACAGTCAGAAGAAACGAAAGGGAAAAGTAAGCCTGCATCTGGCCTTAACCCTGGGAAAGCATCACCCATGAAGGGAGCATTTAGAAGAAATGAAGAAAAACTGTTCTTTGTAAAATTATTCCTCCATCCCACCACCATGGCTCCTGCCTTGGAGCTTATTTAATCCTCTGTGGGGCGGGCTCCCTTGTTCTTTGGTGGTCCTTGACATTGAAGCTGGAGTGACTGGTGGAGGTCACTCTAGCTGTACTTGTACCCACAACCAATGTATGTACATTTTGGAGGAGGGGGGAATACAGGGAAAATAGCACAAAGTTTTGCATCTTGGTATGGATCAAGAATGCAGGCAAAATTTGAAGAAACGCAATGAAATTGAGACAGATTTTCACATCCCCATCTATGTGTTAGAACTGCATGACCAGTGTAAACAAGCTGCCCTCTTGCTCTTTTATTTGAGTGTATCTGTACTGTAAAGTTACAGCAGTCTAATACCACTTTTAAGGCCTTGGCTCTAGTGTGTGCATGCTTGGGATTTGTCATTTAGTGACATACTCAGAATCTTCAGCTAGAGAGCTCTGCTCCCCTGAATTGAAGTATTAGACCTATCAAAGAATGCCAAGTACCTAAGTGAACTGCAAATCCCAGGTTTCTGCAAAATAGGGCCATGACAGCTTAAAGTGCTATCAGTCTGCTATAACTGTATAGTGTAGGCACACCCTCTGGGTCCGTTTCCTTAGCTGGTCATTTAGCCCATCCAAGGAAGAGTTTTGCATATGTTCCTTATAGGCAAATTTTTTTTTTTAAAAAAAATGGCCATGGTTGATTTTAAAAAATGTAAAAGGTAAGTGGGTGGGCTCTGGAAGAAAAAAGGGGAAAGAGAGGCCCTGCAGTGTCTGGCTGTGCTGTTGGTTTTTGAGAATAATTGGAATGGGGAAAGTTTTGGGGACATGTTCCTTACTAATTTTGTGATGCCCTACATAGATAAGGATCTGGTTAAGCATGTTTATGTGACTTGCAAACAAAACTAAGAGACATGCATCATGATCATTTCACATGCTGTATAAACATCTCAGAGGTTTTCCCAATAGCCTAAGGTATTTGAACTAAAATATCTGATATGGTAGGGTAGGAAAGAATTAAAAAGAAACTCGCTGCATTTATTGGGTTTAACCAGTCAACCCTAATGCTAAGTCAGAGCATCAGCTCACTCCAGCATTACCTAAGTCAGGCTTCCCCCAACTAGTTCCTTATAGATATTTTGGACCCAAACTCCCAGCATCCCTGACTATTGACCATGCTGATTTGGGCTTATAGGATTTGTAGTCTAAAATACCTGGAAGACACCCAGTTGGAGAAGGATGTATTGAACTCTGCTAGGCTACTGTTGATAGGACAGAAGTGAAGAAGGAGTGGTGTTTGCTATTCTCAGTCTGGGATTTTTTGTTTTCATTTTCAAATCTCTCCTATGTCCCCTGGATGGTTTCTCAGGGACCATAGGGTTGCAGCATAAATGTCAGTAAAGTCAGAGCCTTTGAGTGAGAGTGCATGTAGTAGTAGTATTTGTATTCATAGATATAACAGGATAGTAGCATGCAGTTCCTGGGCAGAGAAATCCCGTGAGTGGGCAGATGGAGAGTCCCTTGCATTTGACAGGGTGGAAGGTTAAAGGGAGAGGGAAAACCCTTTTAATAATTTCTACAGATAGCGGAGCTGACGGTCATCTTTCCTTGAATGATCTTGCCCCTAATCCCATATGTTGCAGATGTTATTCAGTGGTGAACAAAAATCACTCTTGGCAAGCTCAGATGCACCTTCTGCTCTATCACTAGTGTGGGTACATTTGCAACTTGCACATGTACACAAACATCCCCTTTAAAACATCTGGGGCTGATCCTCTGATGTAGCAGTTTGAAGCAACTTGTTTCAAACAACCCTATGGAGGGGGGAATGGGATAGATAAAGGCAGTATTTATTGTCCAATGGCGTATCAAGACTTTTTCAAGCACGTGTATGTGAGAACTGTGTGGGCCCTACAGTTTTTGTTGAACCACAAGGCCCTCTTCCTTTACCCTTGGCTGCATTGGTTAGGGCTGACAGGAGTTGCAGTCTAACAGAGTTTGGCAGGCCATGTGTGCCCCTGGCTTGAAAGTGTTGGTGATCTTAGGCCAGCAATATAAGCATCACTTTTAAATATTCGGGACTGTGCTGAGTGCCTGTTTGAATTCTGCTCTGTATGAATTTTTGGAGAAGAAAGTGAAAGGTCAAGGAAATGTTACCTAATGCACTGAAGCATTATCTCAAATGGGCTAACATGTTAAGAGTTAGTCATGACTTTAATATTTTAATAATGTCATAATTGACACATTTAAAAAAAACTATTTTGTTCATTTTAAAAAAGTTTTTATGAATAAAAAAATAGTCACCCCTCAAACACCCTGCCCCAACCAATAATTGTTACTTCTAGTCATATAAAACCATCAAACATGAGTGTTAAACTGTACGGCAGGGAGGGGAGGACATTGTTTATCCCCCAGTTACTCCCTGAATAAATTCATGATAAGTAATATAGTTACTTTAACACATTACTTCCCAGTTCTTCTCAAGGGCTTATACTGTGGTGGTGGTAGAGTAGTAGTAGTTACTACTTAGAACTGATCATTCTAGAGCTCATAATATTTCCTCTGTATCTAATAGGTAAGGGAATGTATCTCTGCCTGTTATTTTCAATGAGCTTTATAGCTGAGGGAATGCATTCGTCTTGGAGTGCTGGGTGAGTGTCCCTGCCTTCTCCTCCACCTGGGCAGGAGGTGGTTCTATCACTGTTCACCAGTCCAGGACAGTTGGGCCAAGTAACAAGGCCAAATTGAACATGATTCAAAGAAAGTGATATGGAGTGTGTCTTCCAGTGGGGCTGGCCTGCCACAAGGTATGTTGATCCCTGAGGCAAAAGATAAAAGAGCATGCTTTCCCCCAGACAGGAGTTGACTGGAGTGTCAGCGAATATGGGAAAGGGGATAGCATCCTTCCCTAGTTTAGGGGAACAGGAGGACAGGCCACGTTCTGCACACCACTCTGTCCTCCTGCAGAGGGTAATATCAAGGAGGTGCACGAGGAAGAGCCAAGCAACTGCTGTTGCTGCCCCTCAGTATCTGTTGCCAGAGGCAGCTGACTCATTTTGCTTGATGGCCAGACCCTGTGAAGGAGTCATTCTCAGCAGACCCACCCACCTTCCCATCAATTGACTATCTCAGGTGATGGATTTAAGGTTCCATAAAGGTTGGAAGAGTGGGAGACAGAGTGAAATTCTTCTGCACAAACTTGCACTGAGCATTAGCATTCGTTTCAGCAAGGTTTTCATGTGAGAATTTCCCAGTGGGCTCTGCTCTCCTGTGTATGAATGGACAGCGAAAATGCTGTTTGAAATTATCCACTTCCCTGGTACCAAAATACTATCAGCCAGTTATTGTTCCCTCAGGATCTCAAGAGCCAGCCTCTTCAAAATCTTAGGTTCGTGCATGTGAGCAGGGAAGTGGGGAGTATGCCCCCCATTTTGAGCATCATGTTTCATGTAAAAGAAAAGAAAAAAAAAAGCAGACCTAAAACCCCAGGTGGCTGGCTGCTGGCATTTTTCCAGTCTCTAATCATTGTTCTGAAGCGTCATGCCTTCTCTTCCTTACTATACACAAACCCAAACACACATGCACCCTGCTGTCGACACCCACGCAAATTTGCAGTGCCATCTTTTATTGATGTTCTGCGTGGCCTCGTTAGGGGAAAAAAACATGCTTGTATTAACACAGGCAGATGGTTGGCTTTTTTGCTGCTGTTGGTGGGAATGCTGGGTAGAATCTCAAACTCCTCCACATCCAGGGAAAATTCCCCTTTCTGCACTGAGATTGTTGTACAGCTGTTGGCCAAACTCTGTGTGGAAGTAGCCATGGGCAGTCATCTGCCTGCCTGCCCCTCAAAATCTCCATTTTTGTTTTTCTAGCTATTTGTCGCTGACATTTGCTGCAGAGTCTTATACCAACTGTAAATTTCCATGTGATCCCTCCAATGTCTAGGGGCTGTGCAGAACTCCTGATGTTTTGAACGACAACTCCCACAATCCCTTGCCATTGGCTGTGGGGGTTAAGCAGATGGGTGTTGCAGTCCAAAACATCTGGTAAAAGTTCTCTACTCCTGGTTTAGGACTTTCCCAGATGCTGAGCTCATTGCATTCCTGCTCTGCTGTGTTTTAGCCACTGCAGAATATCTGTATTGCACAAGTGTAGCACTTCGATACCACTTGAAGTGTTATGGCTCTATCCCGTGGAATACTGCAATCTGTCATTTAGTAGAATACTTAGAATTCTCTAGTGCTACAGCATTAGAGCTTTGTGACAGAGAATTCTAAGTACCATAGCAAACTGTAAATCCCAGGATACCATAAGATGGAGTGACAGTAAAAGCAGTATCAAACTACTATAAGTGTGCAATGTGGATATACCCCAAAAGTGCCAATACAAAAGTGAAACCACAATGTCCTATTGGATCGAAATAGGTGAGGGGTATTAGGCATTTTCACAGGAGGTATCTGTAAACATCTGATGGGATGTTACCCAAATGGGCAGTGCCCCTTAGAGTAAAGATGCAGTTTTAAAACAGGTTTATCAGGGGGTGAGACCCATTTAATATAGTTCAAAAGAAACATGCAGAAGAATGGATGGTTGTTTTCTACATGGGGAAATTGCTGGGGCTCAAGTCTGTCTGACAAGTACATCCTCATTAGGGTGCCAAATCCAACCCAGGAATCCTGTTGTCTGAGGTGGGAGGAGGATATAGAAACCAGTCTGTACTTGCCATGTCCTCTTTCAGGGCTGTAGGCTAAAGCCTGAGTCCTGCATGATACAGGAGGCAAGGTGGAAGGGAGGCACCTGAAGAATGGGGCAAGAGAAGCAGAGCCTTAGCCAGAGACTCTCTCATTACTTCAAAATGTTTAAAATGTTCAGGCTGGTTCAACAGCTTCCAGTCAGACAACCCTCCCTAGAGTCATCACTGCCCTCTCTCCTTGTCAATCAGAAGTCCTCCCTCTCACTCCCAGACACATGGGCCTGTTTGGGGATTTTTAATGGGGAAGGAAGGATCTGAGCATCTCTTTGTTTAGCTGCATTGTATAGTTACTTCAGATGTCCCAAGGCTGACCCTAAACAGTGAACAAGGAGGAACTGATTCCAGAATGAAGACTGTCCCCATTTAGCAGGGCACACTGCAAGTAATAATAGCTCTAGAAATATTAGGTAAGTGCATTTGTCCTCTTGGCAGCAGCGGCTGCTGGTGCTGGTGTGTATGTGATTTAAAAACCAGAAGGGCCTTATTATCTCCTTGTCTCCTGGAAAAATCCTCTAGCTCTCATTCTGGAGCCTTGCCACTCTGCTGCTGGGTAAAAGTGGATGTTAAGCTGCTTTAAGCCCTTGCGCCATCCTAGTCTTCCTAAGCAACTGTGCCAGGGACAGGCCGGGCACAGCGAGGACACGAGAGCCTTAAGAGTGGCAGGTGGTTCTGCCCCCCCTTGCCAGGAATAGAGGAATGTGAGGAACTGAGATGGGTGACAAGTGTACCTCTCTGAATGAGGTGCATGCCCTGTTTTTGCCCTGTGTGTGAATAGCTACTCTGAGGGGTGAACTGTATTGCCTCAGACAGTGCTATAAGACTCTGAATTTTTGCATTAAATTGAAAGCTTCCATGGAAATCTGTGATTCTTCAGGGATGCAAAGAGTGGGGTGGGGAAAGTGTATCCCCATAGGCCACATGTGACCCACTAGGGCCATTTCTGTTGCCCCCAGAGTGCACCAGGATCTAAAAATGGGGTGGGGGAGAGTTCCCCCCAAGTGCCTTGTAGGGGTGGGTAGGAAGCAACTTTAGGGTCATGCTGGACCATTTTAAGCCCAGCGGAAGACCTTTCTTTCCTAATAGGAAGTGTACTGGAAGTTGACTTCCTGTTGTAAGGAATTCTGAAACATTTAGAATAAGCCAAGGGGGCTTATAGCTCAGGTTAAAACAAAGTACACTAAACGTATTATTGTGAAATAGAGCTGTTATACTCCAAAAACATTTCGAAATATTGGTTTGGTCTTGAGTTAACAAGATCCAACAGCTTTACAAAAGACCTGCTCCTGGTGGAGATAGAAACTTTCAGAATTTGTTTTTATGTCCACACAGCTGCCTGCATTTGGGGGGCTTTCCATGAGAGTGTTGCTATAGGGACTGTCCTAGTGAGGGTCTACCTTCAAAATTTACCACTACACCACTGAGTGTAATGCTGAAGCAAAGCACTCCCAGTAATCCAAGTGACTGGAGGGAGTACCCCTTCCCCAGAAATCCCAGCAACCAGGAAGGGTAACCTGTGGTGCTTCTCTTGGACTACAACTGCCAGTGTCCCTAATCATTGCCATGTTGGCATGGGGCTGT
The DNA here is from genome assembly GCA_030847615.1 of Gambelia wislizenii. NCBI lineage: Eukaryota > Metazoa > Chordata > Lepidosauria > Squamata > Crotaphytidae > Gambelia > Gambelia wislizenii. Next base: position 241,019,525 of record JAUMIR010000002.1, on the reverse strand, counting down.
TGGGAGCTGGAGTCCAGCTGCATCTGAAGGACCACTGATTCCTCTATTGTGCATTGGCCAAATTTTAAGAGGTAAGCCCAGAAGGTTGGAGGCCATCTGGGAGGATTAGGATGGAACACTTTCACTTTGGCGGTAGAGGTTAGGAGGATCATTTGGGGCTTGCATCACCTGCTCAGAGGCCAGGGCGGTCCTGGGCCTGTTCTGCATTCTAAGACATTTACATCTGTGAGGACAACATGAGATAATGTTGTTCCCCATGTTACCCAACCCTGCCCCTGCCTTGCAGTGGGGACAGGAAGTATTGGGTGTTACCTGCCTTGACACACACATCCTCTTTTAATTCTTCAGTATTTGGCAATATTTCATAAATTGCCTTATTATGGCACTCCACATGGTTGACAGTAGACCAGGGACTCCCAAACAGAAGGCACCAAAGTTTGCTCAGAAAACCTAAGAGGGTAGCCAGCTAAAATTCCTAGAAGACACACCCAGGTGAGAATTATGTGGGAAACCCCTGGAACTGATAATTTAGGAAGACAGTGGGCTAATTCTTCCTGGACATCTCTGGAAGTGAGTCCTTCAATAATCCCATTAAAGTAGCTGGACACTCTTTGCTTGTAAAACTGGTTTTTCCTCCCACCCTTTCCTAAAATAATACCGGTTTTAATGTTTCAACCATTAGCGATCGTTAACACATCTGGAGAATCCATTGTCTAATCCTGGGAAACTCTGGCAGACATTGTATTCCACTCAATCTCACCCCTTCTGGGGAAATATCAAATATAAATATCACCCTAAAAAACACAAAAGTGTACACGGCTCCTCTTCCTCCCGTCACTCCATCAGTCTGTGTCACCATGGTTGCAGCTTCTACACGAATCTCTGCTCTTTGGATAGATACAATATAACCCATTCTCCCAAACGCTATTCCTCTATCCCAGTACTTCCTACTTTCTTCATTAGCCTTGTGTGACTGCTTGAAGCCTAAGTGTATGCATGTGTGTGTGTTCCCTTGATTAGTTTTCAATAAAACCATTTTTTATTTCATTCCCTGGCTTGGAGTCTCCTCAGTTACTACTGGTATACATAGGTCAAAGGATCCCATCATTATCCAGCCTCTCACTGCCATCTTGAGCTAATTAAAATTCCCCATATTAGAATTTGGACGCAAAAAAGGATCCATGGTGGTGCAGTGGTTAAATGCTGGTACTGCAGTCACAACATCGTGAGTTCTATCCTACAGGGCTCCAAGGTTGACTCAGCCTTCCATCCTTCTGTAGGTTGGTAAAATGAGTACCCAGCTTGTTGGGGAGCAACTAGCTAACACATTGTAAACCGGTTAGAAAGTGCTTTGCACTGATAAGCAGTATAGAAATATAAATGCTACTAGCTGTACCCGGCATAACATACGCCATTAAAAAACTCCCCCCAAACACTTGGTAGACTTCACGACAAACCCTGTAAGGTAGATGGGTGGATTTTTAAATCCCTCCTCCCCCTTCTCAGCATTCCACACTTTTCCCAGAATTGCTGAGGGTGCCCTGCCACTGCTGCCACTGCCACCACCAGTTGACTGCTTGGGTCCTGTTGCAGCGGCGGCAGCAGTGTCCCACCGCGGCCATTTGACTGTCTGGGTCCCAATCTGGGCCACAGATTGAGTGGCAGAAGTGGATTGTGAGGTGGAGAGGGAATTTGCACATGGGTGGTGATTGGTTGGGTGTGTTTCCTGAGCAACCAATCAGCTCACTGGGAGAGGAAACATATCCAGCATAATTATGTATGTAGATTGCTATTGCTATTGCTAGTGGATCTCACGCAATTTGGGTAACAATGGCTTGCTCTGAGGCTTCCTGACAAATCTTTACATGATATCCTGGCTTCATCATAAAGCCACTCAGCGCAAGGACAAGGCTTCTTGTGGCTTGGGATAAGGAAGGGTTAGGATGACACTGGCTAGGAAACATACAACAGTCATAGGAAAAGGTGAAGAGAAGGAGGTTTTATTAAACCTTTCACCCCTATATTCCATCCCACTTACAGACTTCTTTGCAATTCTGCTGAACAAAAATTCCAGAAAATGCTTTTGCCTCAGCCTCATTTGAAGCCTCTAACATATTCTTTAAAAACATACTTTTTAAATTCTGGAAGAAGTGCCAGCCAGGACTGCATTGCAACTGAACCTTCTCAGTGAAGATGGGCAAGTATGGTAGGACCTCAGTCCTCCATCTTTGATGTTCCTTTTTGTCTATAGTGGGCTTAGCTTAGAAGCCAGGCCTGTTATAATTTATGTCCTTCTGTGGAAATTGGTGCAATGTGCTTCTTCAACCCCATCGTGTTTGTAAGCTGAAGTCTTGTGGCTTTGAGGTTTTGAAGGATCTCCCTCTCCCTGATGCTGAACCACATGAGTGTGGATTGTCAAATGTTGTATATTCCCCATGGAGTTGGCACCACTTGAAAATGGCCCTTTTAGCAATCTATGTGATAATCATGATGGCTGCATCAGCCCGTGGCTGCCTGTCCACTCAGAACAATTGTTTGCTATTTGTCAAGGCGGCATAGATGACTCTCCTCCCCACCCCCCAGTTTATCTTCATAACAATCGTGGCAGGTAAATCAGCCTGAGAGAGCGAGTGTCAAGCCAAAAGGGGACTTGAATCTGGCTTTCCCAGGGGCCAGTCCACACATACACTAGGGAAGTTCTGAAGTTTGTTGCAGTCTTTTCTAGAGTATCCATTTCAGAGTACATCTGCACAGCCAACTTCATTCTGATTGGTGGTAGTAGTGATCACCTTGAGTACTTCACACCTAGTACAGTGCCTTGTCTTGTTCTCTTTTGTCTCTACAATGTTTGTGCTAAACTAGTCAACTCATGGTGAGACCAGAGGTAGAGTAGCAAATGCACCCCCTTTCCCCATTCAAAATCGATTGTGCCTGAGGTTTGTTGGGTTATTATGGCTTCTGGAGCAGAAAGCCACATAAACATTCCTCCTCCTCCTCCTCCTCCATGAGACCCCAAATCTTCCTCATTCTTCGTAATGATCAGGCTGTCCTTGTGTGACTCCAAAAACAATAGAGTAGAGAGAAGCATCTAACTACAACAGAGGTGGGCAAAGTCTTACGTTCCTGATGGTTTTGAACAGCAGTTTCTATAGCCCATCTCCACTGGCTATGCTAGCTAAGTGTAATGGTAGTTATAGGCCGAAAAGTGGGGAGGACCACAGTTGTCCACTTCCTAGACTAAAACCATCAACCAGCAGTTGAGGTGGAGGAATGGGGGAGCACTTTCAGGTGGGAGACATATAAATTCTGGGTGCTTAAGAGACACGGAAGTGGCTTGGGAAAGGTATCTATTTGGGGGTATAAGTACACTTTGGTTTTATCCCCAGCTTCCTCTGGTCAAATAGGTTTTGCTGGGTTCAGGTTTTTAAAAAAATCTATCTGTCTGTCTGTCTGTCTGTTTCTTTAATTTGCATCCCATCTTTATCCCAGCATGGGATTCAGGGCAGCATACAACCTTTTAAAAACATAATACAACTAAAAAAAAACCCTCTTCGTACAAAAGTTAAAACACAATTAAACCGAACCTCTATTTAAAAAATACCAGTTAAAAACTGGTTTTAGCTTCAGTGAAGAGGAGATTGGATGAGTGTACAGAATTTATCACAAGCAGTGGCCCTGCTTTCAAATCACTTTCAAAACTTATTAACAGAGGGAAATCTCTCTTACCATCAAGCCTTCCTCTTGCACAGGAAGGCTGCTACTTTTGACCAGCGAGGAGTCTTTTTCTCCAGGCAGGGAAAGTCAAACCATTCTCCAATTCCATGCATGCCCAAATTGTCCATTATCTTTGTGGTGTGATGACTGCCAGAGACTGTGGGTGAATACACACTGCACAAATTGCATGACTTTGATCCCATTTTAACTTCCATTGCTCCATTGTATGGAATCCTGGGATTTTCAGAGTAGTGAGGTACTTGGAATTCTCTAGGGCACTATAGAATTGGAACCCTCTAACAGAAAAGTCTAAGTACCTCATGAAACTACAAATCCCAGAATCCAGTAGGTTGAAGCCATGATCATTAAAGTGGTACTAAAAGGCTATACAGTGGGCCCACAGTATCTGCTGGGGTTTGGTTCCAGGACCTCCCGTGGATACCCAAATCTGTGGATGCTCAAGTCCCATTGTATACAATGGTGTAGTAAAATGGCGTCCCTTATATAAAATGGCAAACAGCAAGGTTTGCTTTTTGGAATCCCCACCCCCACCCCCCAAAAAAATTTCGAGCTGTGGTTGGTTGAATCTATGGATGCAGAACCCGTGGATACAGATAGCCAACTATAATTGTGTAGCATACATCCCCTTTGTGTCCACATGGTTTAAAACAGAGCTGAGGAAAATTTGGTCTTCCTGATTGCAACTCCCACAGTCCTTAACATTGCCTATAATGGCTGGAGATTTCTGGAGCAGAAGACCAAAATATCTGGAAGGCCAGACATTCTCTACTTCTGATTTAAAATGAGCATTCACAAGGAACTGTACAAGTTATAAAAACTGCTGCTCTTGTTTTTCTTGTCAAAAATCCCCAACAGCAACACCACTCGAAACTGAGAATCTCAACTTTCATCTGTCGAGAAGAGTCCTGGGATTGTGGAGTACACATTTCCACAGCTGTAATCTTTCTTGTTGTGAAGACTCTCAGTGCATATCTTGTCTCTGTTCTTGTACTTTATGGTGGAAGGATCTGTCCTGTATTCCTCTCCATTGAATGAAAGAGCATGAAAGGATGGTGATTGTTGTGTGTATGTGGTTTGTTTTGCATTTGGTACCTTGTGATTCCCAAACCCTGGTGCATCAGAGCTTTCAATCTTGAATTACGTACTTAGGGTGGGAAATTTCATTGTAGGCATCACTAGTACAATCCCTGTGCAGTTTCTCCTTACTCCAGCTGCAGAACTTGGAGGTACAGATTGAATATCCCTTATCTAGAAATCCGAAATACTCCAAAATCTGAAATATTTAAATATTTAAATAAAAATATTAAAATTAAAAATATTTAAAATATTTAAAAATTTTGCATAAAATTACCTTCAGACTATGTGTATAAGGTGTATATGAAACATAAATGAATTTTGTGTTTAGACTTGGATCCCATCTCTAAGAAATCTCATTATGTATATGAAAATATTCCAAAATCCAAAACACCTCTGGTCCCAAGCATTTTGGATAAGGGGAACTCAACCTGTAATATATTAAAAGTAGCAGCATTACTGTAATGCATCATTTTGGGTACCAATGAAGGCATAACTATGGCCTCTTTTTTTGCATTTTAAAGTTAACACTAAAAAGTTATTTTTTGAAAGCATAACATTGTTATTTAAAAAGAAATGTTTAGCATATTTTAGAATTTTTGGACATTTTTCTGTTTTTAAAAAATAATGTGTTGGTAACTTGCCTAAGAAAACCTTATATGAAATTCATGGGGTTGCCATAAGTTGACAGGCGACTTGAAGGTACTTACACACACACACAAAACATTAATAATACATCACTTCTTGAATTGTTAATGTTAACTGGCCAATTAATGTTAACATGCTAACTTTTAAAATGATGACTACTGCTGACATGTTTAGCCAATTTCACTAATGTTTTCATATTCTTCGGGGCAGGGGGAGCAGTATGAATACTGGCCATTTACCACCACCACTACACAATGTATTATATATATTTAAATTTGATTATTTATACCCTGCTCTTCAGCCATAAAAGCTCTCAGAGCAGCTTACAAATTGTTTAGCAATAGCACTTACACACCTACACCTCTTTATAGCACAAGGCACTCTCTGAGCAGTTTACAATGTGTTAGCTAATTGACCCCAACAATCCAGGTACTCATTTTGCTGACCTACGAAAGGATGGAAGGCTGAGTCAACATTGGAGCCCTACAGGATCAAACTCACAACGTTGTGGCTGCAGTACCAGCATTTAACCACTGCGCCTCCAGGACTCCACAGTGGGCTTTGTTTGCCAGTGTCAACTGGGAGTCCATAGTGAATGTGAAGCAATTTAGTAGCAAACCTGTGTTACTTGCCTTGGTAATCCCCCCAGGTAAAGGTGGGATTGATGCAGGGTGGTGATGGTGGTGTAGGTACAGCTTTGTGGTCATAACCTGAGAAGCTACAGCCTGGCTGATAATAGGTTTGCAAAAATGATGGTGATTTCCTGCATTTTTGGCCCCAACAGAGGTCATTTGCATTTGTGCTTCAAGCAAAAGAAGGCTAATTCTGTGCTCAGAATGCATGATGCAGATGACTAATATGTCATAGGCAAGTTAGGGCTATCAACCAATGTTGAGTTACGTTTTTAAAAAATCTGTTAACCGCTTGGCTATTAAGCAACCAGTCAATCTGATTTATCTCTTGTGTTTAAATACATTTATGTACTTTAGGGGTGGGAATCATGCAGCCTTCCACATAAATGCTGAACTACAACTCTCATCTGCCTGTTGCCAGCATAGCCAATAGTGAGAGAGATTATGGGAGTTGTAGTCCCTATACCATCTGGATGGCCACATATTCCTTGTCCCTGATGCACCATATAGCCTCTGTCAAGGTGACTTCTTGAGGTTCTTGAGAGGAATTTTGCTATTTTCTTCTCAGTACATTGTAGTTTTACAGTCTTCTGCTCTTTGCAGTTTTTCACAGCACTCAGAAAGAAAAGTAGTGTGTTGAGATGAATTTTTCGTTCCATGTGTTAAAGCCAGAATCCTGCTGGTTCTGCTGTGTTCACATAGAGGTGGGCTCTCACAAAACTCTTGATATCAAAGATGGCTTATTGTCAGGCTTTCTGATTGGTTGGTGAAAGGGGGGGGGGAGTTGATGGTGGTAAACTTTTACTTGCCTTTTAAGTGTTCTGTTGATTTTTATCGTTGCAATTAATCATTTAATACTTGCAGCTCTGCAGCAGCTTTGCTTCATTTGCATAAATGTGCTGCATTAGCATGTCTTAAACATTTGTATAGGTGAATATCTGGGACTGTGTGTACTATAAGCTTAGGTGGGGGAGGCATTTTGCTGCCAGGCAGTCCTAAATTCCACATCCTAAAAAAGCAAAATTCTGCTGTTGGCTACTATAGAAATCATGCTGTTTCAGCACATTTGCAGAATGTCTTTCTGCTGCTTTACTCTATCACTGTATTGAGCATATGGGGATGATACTCCAAGCACAGGGCAAATATATGAGAAACATGAATCCTACCCATTAGTTTTCCAGGATCCTGGAAGTTTAGGGTGCTGAGGGAGTTCCTATTCCATCAAGGAGTAGTGTACCTCTCCCAGTTTTTGGTGGCCTCTGTGTCTATGCAACTTACGAACAAATATATGTGAGATTGACATATTCCAGGAACAGGTGGGCTGGCATAGATCTGACTAAGGATTCTATGGTAGCCCACCAAAGTCAGTTCCCTATATCATAGTTCTGTTTGTGTGGACAAACACTGGAGTGATTCCTTATGTCTAATTTTATCTGATTCAGTTTCTCTTTCTGGTGAACAGGACATATTGCTTACTGGACATACACACTGTTGTACTTGCTGCTCATGGAATTTAAAAGAAAACAATGTTTTGAGATTGGTTAACACCCTGCATGAGTTTGGTGCTTTGTGTACAAAAGGTTGCAAAAAGCAGGAATGAAATTGATACCCCACCATGTCCATCACCAGAAGTTTAATCTCTTTCTGACAATTTCACCTTAGCATGAACTGGCTTCTTCCCCACTTAGTGTGGAGGGAGAGAGAGGAAAGAGAAAGCATGCCAGTTTCACCTCCGCTCTTTGCAGCCTTTGGGATAGGCACTAGATAATGTGCAATTACCACTGAACTTTCCAGGACAGATGGCTGGCTGCACAAATGGTTATGTAAGCAAGTGGGGGTAGGGGAAGAGAGAAAAATAGCTTTTTTGTGTGTGGGGGGGGGGAAGTATGCATATTTACGCAAATATTGTCTGGAAATGCCATAGATATCAGCTGATACTGTGCAGAGTTTCTGATAATGTACGTAGCGCAGTGGAACCTTATAGTGGAGCCTTAGTGGTACCTTCTGTGGAGTTTGCCACAGAAATAAAATACCTAATTTTGCTAATCAGTGACAATTGGTCTAGTTAGTTGGTGGCTCTCCCAGGTTTCCTCCAGTGTGCACAGTGAAATATCTCTTTGGTACAGAATTGCATATTAGCCTGCAAAACAGCAGGGTAGGTTGATGGCAAATGAGCCAACCGATTTGCCACAAGCAGTCAATCATAGTCCAAAGGCTGGAGCTTGGAAAACTTTCTTCTTTTTTTGTTGACTACAGCTCCCAGAATTTCACCAGCAAGTGTGGCCAATGGTTTACAGTACCCAAGATACATTTCTCTGAGCAGCACAACTGAATGGGCTGGGGATAAGGAACCCTAGAATGTCTTTGTCAGACATCATATTCAAGAAAAAGAACAAAAAAGAGACGAACATTTGAAAAGTGAAAAGGAATTAAGTAAAACAAGAATAAGCCAACAGATAGCATTCCTAAGAATACACCGGGGAAAATGTGTAGGTACAGTATGACCCCCATATCCATGGGGGATGCATTCCTGGATTTAGTGTGGAAATGTGAAATCACAGATAATAGCGAATCCTATTGAAATTAACAACTTTTGGCCCAAGCATACCATAGAGTTGAGCTGGAGGACCCAGAAATGCCTAGAGAGAACACCTCTCTAAGCATTTTCCAGGTCCTCCAGCATGACTTTCTGGTCAACTTCCAGCGGACGTTGTCACAGAATTATGCAGGAGGACTTAGAAAATGCCTAGAGAAAACATACTTTTCAGATGTGGGTAAGTGAAACTGCATACTGGTCCCATGGATATGGGGGTTGTACTGTATCAGCAGCCTATTAAGGGCCAGCCAGGCTATCATTGTTTCAACTGTGCAAGCTTCATGTAATCTTTCAATTCTGAGATCAAGTGACATTGTCATTTGGCTTTTTCATAAGAATTTACCAAAATACAGAATTTTTAAAATATTTGGGATGGGAAGAACTGGGGGGGGGGGCGGAGGAAATGGAGAGTAGGAGAAACCAAAAGAGACAGGTTGTATCCACATTGCAAAATTATATCATTTGATGCCACTTTAAGTGCCAAGATGCCAACCTATGGAACCTTGGAATTTGTAGTTTGATGAGGTGCCTTCCTCTGAACTATAGCACTAAAGCTTTCTGGAAGAAAATTCTATGTACCCCCTTAGGAAACTGTAAATCCCAGCACTCTATAGGATGGAGCCATGGCAGTTAAAGTGGTATCACAGTGCTATAACAGTGTAGGGTGGATACATCCACAGATTCTTCTTTCCAGCCCTAGGGACTAACTCTTAAAGAAATGGGTTTGAATCCCTGTATATTTAACCATGTTAGTTCTGAATCAGGATGGCTGACTCTTTATTTTTAACCCCGGGAGACTCCTCATCTTTAGCAGCTACAAAGTAGGCAAGGCCAACATGGTTCTCTTCACATGGGAAAATGCTGTACCTGTTCAATCTGGCCAGTGTGGATAGAAGAGGATTTAGCGTTAGTATCACAAACTGTGTTATTTGGGATGGAAAGAACGTGAGGTTTAAAAACATTGGAATCCCAAAGAAAGCAAAATTGATGGCTGATTCTCTATCCTCGGCCATATACTGCACCACAGGCTCTTGATGCTTCCCTTTGTTTCTCCTTGCCTTAGGCAGCCTGAGCCGGGCGGGCCCAATCCCGGCCATCCTGCGCCCGCCGCCCGCCATGATGCAGCCACCCCTCGATCTCAAGCCCTTTCTGTCGTTCCCTGTGGAGGCGCAGCCAGCCGTGGGCCTCTTCCCGGGTTTCAACACGGTAAGGCCGTGGCTGCTTCCGGCCCAGGAGGTGCAGGCTCGGGTAGGATTGTTTGTATAACTCCTCCCCATTTTTCTCCTTCTCTTCCTCTGACCCCACCAGAGCAAAAGGGGCCTCTCTCCTGGACGCCTGGCCCCTGGGAATGCCAGGTGAGGCATCCAGGGCACAAGAACTGCGGCGGGGGGCAGGGGGGCGGTTATTGTGGACCTGGCATTCTCAGCATGCAATCCCAGCTAGGGCGGACTGCTTTTTTGATAACATGCTCCAACAAACTGTGCCTTATTTCTTTAAAAAAATAATCCTTTAATTCTTTTAAAAATATTTTCACAATGAGATATGCATCAATTTTTGTTACCCAATACCTAAAATTAACAATATAATCATAAGACTATATTAGGTGTCATCACATTCATATACATACTGACCAATATTTCACAGATGAAAATTGGGACATGTCTGGTCAAGATGGTGGACGTTATTAATGAGAAAGAACACACAAGCTAGGAATGGCTGCAGCAATTTGCTTTTGCCTGAATGCACTGGGGAGGGCAAGACTCTGCCCCTTCCTCTCCCCTTATTGAATTAATTGAATGCAAAGCTAATATATTACAGAAACAAAAGAACTAATAATACATTATCAAGTCACCTATAATAATCTAAATAAAACATTATATATCTGTATCGGTATATAATTTCTATTATTAGTTCTTCTGTTTCTGTAATAGATTAGTATCTGCTCTGCCAAACATGTAGTTGATTACTTGGAGGTCCATCTCTGCCAAGCACTTCTTGAAAATCTGTTAAACAAGCCTTATTTCTTGCTTGTATGAAGTAGGTGTGTGACTGTCTTACCAAGTGCAGCACTTGGGAATTTTACCCTTGGGGAGGCTACAACTCCCAGAATCTCACAGGGCCACTGTGACCAGTGTCCATGCTGGATCTAGGATACTGAGATTTATGACCCAGATAGGTAAAATGACCAAGCTCTGATTCAAGCAGCTGCACACACTCCAGAGTGCCTGACCAGTTGGAAAATGGTTGTCTCTCTCTCTCCACCCAGGCCCATTGTGGAATCTGGTGATGGGAGCTTGGTAAGTGTTGGGAATTGAGGTCATTTGGGGAAACAAGACTCAGGGAATTTGCTTTGGAGCTTACTGGCTTTTCAGACTCTGGTGCTGGCTCCCTGCCAAACACAGTCTGTCTTATCTATCAGTCCAATGGGGAAAAAGGGAGGGGGTGGATGGGAAGGAAAATAAACAGTAGGTGGTTAGAAAAATGGAGAGGGGTGACCAGCGCAAGAATGCAGTCCTACAGGAGGAGTGTTGAAGAGATGAGATGCACTCCTCAGTGCCTCGATATCCTCATTCTGTATCCATTGAGAGACATATCCCGTGCCCATGCATGAGCTCCTCTGATCTATGAAATATGAAGCATCATGTGAGCATTTGCTGGTCTTTTGCTGCTTCATTGAGACTTCTAGTCTTTACCCGCAAAGAGTGGCTTTCAGTGGATCTGGGGTGATTGTGCTCAGAGCTTTGGTTAGGAGGTGGGACTTGCACATACAGCCATCTGGTTTTTTCACAGTTCTGTGGCTCCATTCCCATTGCTGCAAGGGGAAAGGGGCATTGCCAGCTGTGTGGCAGGGTAATGGTGGTGGTTATGGCGGTGCTGTTTATAACCATTTGGTCCATTTGCCTGTGTTGGAGCACCCTCTGCTGGTGAGACTCGGAAGCTAGATAGCCGCTGTGCAGTTGGACTGCAAGGGAATGCAGGTAAGGTCTCTTTTGTGACCTGATAGTTTATTTTGCAGCTTTTCATCCCATCCACCTTCCTTCCAAAATAAAATCTTGACAACAGCTTCTCCAAAGGGATAAAAATAAATGGATATATAAATATTAGGTTGGCAAGCTGTAATAGATTTAATCGGTAGACTGAACCTCATAACTTACAGCTCACGTTTTTGTCTCACAGAGTGGCAAGGGGAAAATGTGACAAGCTTAGAGGAGAATGAGGAGGAATAAACTCTATGCTCACTTGTGCTCCCCCTCCCAACCAGCTCCCCCACCCTCACACATTAAGGATGTAAATCTTTGTTCATTTCATCCTGAAATCATGACAAAATAAAATAAAATTCAATGTTTAGCCATTGGTCCAGCCATTTTGACAATTTTGCAATCTGTAAGAAAACAACAAAGGATTGATTTTAAAACAGTTTTCTTCCTGGGTGAGATTATGAGAGTTTTTATGTGTTTTTGCAATTGATGATTTGCTTTGGTGGATGTTTGGGGTTTTTGCACAAAACGCACAAAACGCCACATTTTTTTCAAACATTGTTTGTTAATTATTGATGATGAGGAGAATGATAATGAGGAGGAAGAAGAGGAGGAGGTGGAGTTGGAAGAGGAGGAGGAGTGAAAAATCTTGCAATTGTTGACAATTTTTTCTTCTTCACCCTTTGTGAATATTTTTTACAACCCTGCCACCCCCTTTTCTAAGTGCCTGTTTGCTCCACTACAAAAGAGAGAGAGAGAGAGAGAGAGAGACCTCTCCACTATGAGTTGTGCCCATTGATTTTTCAGCCTCTTAGGTGACTTGGACCTGATGCCGAAATGCCTAATTTGGCCTCCGTGCAGTAGGGAGAGCCAGTCTGGGATAGTGTCAATGGTGTTGGTTGGGAGAGTTGGGAGAGCCAGGCTCACATCCTTCCTGAGCCATAAGATCGGCCGGGTGACCTTCGGTCCAGCATTTCTCTCTCTCTTTCTCTCAGCTACCTTTTCTCAGGATAAAGGAAGGAAGAAGAGAGCCATGCACACTGCCTTGAACTCATTGGAGAAAAGGCAGAGTATAAATATAGTTAATAAATAAACTAAACCAAAGTAAAGAAAAGGAGGGGAGCTTTTTTTCTTTTTCAGGAGCTGCTTTTCCTCTGGAGTAATTTGTTGGGGGCGAAAGCCAGGCAGAGTCACCCCTCTTCTCTCTTTCTTTTTTCCCCTGACACTCCTTTTTCTCTCTTCTTCCTTGCCCAAACATCTGTGGGGAAAAGGAGAAATAACTCTTGCAACTGTGAAGTTGAAGGCTTTCACAGCCGGCATCCATAGATTTTCCATGTTTTTTTCCGGGCTGTGAGGCCGTGTTCTGGAATAGTTTCTTTCTGACGTTTCGCCTGCATCTGTGGCTGGCACCCTCAGAGACTCTGAGGATGTCAGCCACAGATGTAGGCAAAATGTCAGAAAGAAACTATTCCAGAACACGGCCTCACAGCCCGGAAAAAAATCAAGGAAAATTCTTGCAACTAATCATCTCTTGAGGGCTTTTGAAATCAAGCTGAAAACTAGTTTTGCACATCTTCCACCAGTGTGGTATATACAGGTTGGATAGGGACATGGCAAATTCAGATTCAACCCTCCTTCCCTGGCTGCCAGCAGTGAAGTTCACTGGGTGACTTTGGACCAATCTCTTTCTCTCCACCCCACCCACCCCCGCCACTTCCCCTCCATGAACTAACTCACAGGGATGTGTCTAGTTCCAGAACTGGGTATCATTCCAGTCCCCCCCCCCCGCCAAGAGTACTTTTGATGCCAAACGCTAATACACACTACTGCTACAGCATAAGCTTTATAGGTGATAAAGGATGCAGCAGATGGCACAAAGCATAGAAGCATTCCAGTCCTTTTGCTGATGGGGTCCAGCATCCCTTCACATCCAGTGGTAGAATTGGACCCCCAAATTAATTCTATGTTGAATATCCCCACCTCACAAGCAAATTCAGTCCCCATTGCTGGTATGTTGGGCACCTGGGTTGCAGTTCATTCCCCTCCCCCCAGGATGAGAGCAAGGGAAGATGGACTCCCAAGGGTGTTGATAATAATAATAATAATAATAATAATAATTTATTTCTATCCCGCCCCTCTGCAGTGCAATCGGGGCAGCTTACAATATAAAAACTCCATATATATATTTATATAGTGCTTAAGGAAACAAAGAAAACCAAAGCACAAGTATGACCTACCACTCCCCTCCCCATAACAATGAGGACTGTGCAAGCAGGTTAGCAACAGGAAAAAAAACTCACTCTCCTTGTCCTTTCTCAGTCTTCATATATTTTTCCAGTTTCAGACTACCAACCTAATGCCAAAAGTGTCCAGCCAAGGCCACTAATACCAGTTGACTCTTTATCTACACTGGACAGCTGTTAACATTTGACTGTCATGCTAACGAAGACTCCAAAACCCATCTGCCTGCTGGAAAAGGCCCAGCTCACTACAACTTGTTTACAGGATATAGTAGGGGAGGAAGAAAGCCCCATATGTTGCCTTGGGCTTGATGGAGGAGAGGCAGAATGTAAATGTAATCAACCCAGGAACAAATAACACCAGCAATGTTCGCAGTGGTTAAATGCCAGTACTGCAAGTCACCACGTTGCAAGTTCGATTCCAGCGGGCTCCAAGGTTCACTCAGCCTTCCATCCTTTCGTAGGTTGGTAAAATGAGTACCCAGCTTGTGGGGGCAATTAGCTAACACACATTGGAAACTGTTTAATGCAGTGTTGATGTGTAAATAGCTATTGCTTAAAACAATTTGTAAGCTGCTCTGATAGCCTTGTGGCTGAAGAGCAGGGTATAAATAACTAACTAAATAAAAGTAAATAAATAAAATAAAATAATTCCCTCTTGCATTGCCAGGCAAATACCAAAAGGGGGAGTTCCTGTCCTCATGTCTTGTGTTGGGATGGCTGGTGCTGTCCAGTCATAGCAATCTGGGATGGCAGCAGCTGATGAAACAAGGCTGACCAGAGAGAGCAATCAGATAGCCAGCCATCTGTCCCTAACTGGAACACTCTAATTTTGGATAACCAGGGTTCCTCTGATTATTAACAATAAAAACCAGTTGTGTTAGCATCAGCTAATAATGACTATTCAACTTGCAGTATGGAAAAGCTACAATTTTAAGGCACTCTCTCTGTCCTGCAATTGGGACTTGGAAGATCCACGTCCAAGTTGCCAGTGGGCCAGGAAATTCACTGGCTGCCCTTTAGTCAATCATTCTTTCAACCTGCCCAACCTCACAAGGATGGTGTTCCTTTGAGGATAAAAGTAGGGGAGAGGAGAGTCATATACACAACATTCAGTTCATTAGAGGAAAGACAGGATAGAACCATAACTAATAAAAATAAAATCTGTTGTTTTCTGATGTCATTTTCATTTTTACAATAACTGCCTGAGGTATGTTAAGCTGCAAGAGTGTGCTGCATAGTAGTTATCCCTCTGTATCCATGACTTTGGTGTCCATGGATTTAAGTAGTCATGGCTTGAAAATATTCTTTAAAAAATATTAATCCAAAAAGCAAACCTTGATTTTGCCGTCTTATATAAGGGACACCATTTTGCTACGCCATTGCATATAATGGGACTTGAGTATTCATGGATTTTGGTATCCACAGGGGGGCGGTGTCCTGGAGCCAAACCCCAATGAATATGAAGGGACAACTGTATGTCCTAATGTTACCTGATGAAGTTTTTGCTTGTGTAAATTTGGACAAGGGTCTTACAGCAAAAAAACTCTGCCTCCCTCCACAACAAACCTGCTTCTCTTAGGTGAAGGGGAAATCATTCTTCCATCACCAGTGTTAAAATAAGTTTTAGCTGCCAATCCTGTTGAATTCTGTACTGTACATGGAAGTGAGGAGCGGGTGCTATCTTCACCACAGGCAGCAAAACATCTTTGGGCAGCTTGGTAGGTCAGCCCACATACAATTTGTCCCCATCTTGGTATAATACCCAAGCAGTTGTTATCTGCTACACTTGGGAATAGACCTGTTTGTGCACACACAACCCCACTCCTTCAATTTACAGGGTAGCTTTATCCAGCCCAGCACCCCATATATATTGGACTACAGTGTCCAGCATCCACACAGCCCTATTGAATGGGGATGATGGGGGCTGTAGCCTAACACACCTGGATGCTGGCAGCTTAAGGAAAGGTGCCATAGCAGAATCATAGCAGATTTTATAGGGGATGGGGCTCTTGGCTTTAAAAAAAAAATGCTTGCAAGGCAGGGTTCCCACAGACTTCCTTTATCACTGCAGCACTGGTCTTGTGAAACTGTAATATTTAAAATTCACCCATGTGCTACCCTTGTTGTCGTTACAAAAACTGTCTCCTTGGTGGTATCTGGAAAATATGGTCAGTGATACATTTGGCTCAGGCTGCTCCATGCTCTCTCTTTCTCTTCATCTAGAAGAGCCATTGTCTTCTTTTCTTTTCTTTTCTCCCCCCCCCCGCCCACCCCAACTATACGTACATAAGATGAGCAGTGGGGAGGGGCACCATGCATCCATACACT
Source organism: Gambelia wislizenii (assembly GCA_030847615.1). Classification (NCBI taxonomy): domain Eukaryota; kingdom Metazoa; phylum Chordata; class Lepidosauria; order Squamata; family Crotaphytidae; genus Gambelia; species Gambelia wislizenii. Next base: position 241,003,291 of record JAUMIR010000002.1, on the reverse strand, counting down.
GTTCAGTACTGTGCCTGTCATTTCCGTTGGTGTGTTAAGAAGGCCATAAGAGCCGCAATCAAGATCTTCATCAAGATCCCAAAATAACCTTTCCAAACTCTACATATGTGTACTACGGTATATATTTATATTTATTTGTTTATTAAAATATTTCTATCCAACCCTATATTTGAAGATCTCAAAGCGGCATACAATAAAATCAATTTAAAACAATAAGTAGGAACAATAGTTTTAGAAGATTAGATCATATTAAATAGTTTTATCACTTAAGACCAGATGATTTAAAATCATTTTAAATAATACAACCATAAGACATATGCATCCTGGAGAAAATCAGTTAGGCTCCATAGGCTTTAATAAAAAGCCAAGTTTTGACTTGGTGCTGGAATTATCCCAGTGTTGGTGCCAGCCAGGCCCAGCTCTGCGGGTGGGGTTAATCTGGATTGGGATAAAATGGAGACGCCCTCCTTCTCAGCAACTGTATAATTAAAGTTATAAAAAAGGAAAAGTCAGAAAATCCCATTGTATGATGTGTGTGATTTGGCCCTGAGTACAGTTGAACCCTGAAGCAATCCACTTTCCTAGGCTTCAAGTACGTGGGGAACTTGATGCCCTGGGGTGCAAAAGCAAACAAAAGCTATTATATTTCTCCTTCAGCATCTTTTCATCTTCTCCTTAAGACCGGCCTGGTAACGTGATTGCCTCAGTTCTAGGGTGTACCCAAGGACACAGGCTTCAGTACAGGTGCATGAGAAAAGGCTCCAAGCATGGCTCTTGGCTGTTCCCAGGAACAAAATGTTTTGCCAGCCTGAATTCACCTAATGGCCCAACCGAGCATCTTCCAGTCTCTGATGGGAGTGACAGCCATCCTGCTTTTTTGTCTCCCCAGACTATTCTGCCTGTTCCCACGTTCCTACCCACAGACAGTGTCTGTCCTGCCTTCCAAATTTTTAGGAATCCCCAGCGGAACAACTACAGAATCAGAGTTGTGGAAAGATGGTATTTTGAGAGACAACTCCTAGAATCCCCTAGCCAGTATGGTCACTTTTCCAAGCTCTGCCTAGAATTGCAGTCTCTAGGGAGCAATTGGTTGACAAAATGAAAAATCATTGAGGTAAAGCAGAAGTTGGCCACCTGATACCCTCCAGGTGTTTTAGTTGACAAATTCCATGAGCCCAAGTCAGGAAAACCATTGATCCAGGGTTATGGCAAATGTAGTTAAAAGCATCTGGAGGACCCAGGTTACTTGCCCAAGGAACCTGACACCTCTTCCCCAAAAGGATATTTAAATAGGGCAGGGCAGTGGTGCATGCCAACTGTGTCTTGTGTGTGGTAGTTGTTTGAAAGTTGAACTGAGAAAATGGGAGGTCTAGGTCCAGATCCCTACTAGGTCATGAAACTCACTAGGTGGCCTTGATCCCAGTGATATTCTCTCAGCCTGACCTACTTCACAGCTTAGTTGTGGTGGTAAGGATAAAGGGACAGGTAGAGGAAACCTATGTATGCTATCCTAAGCATGATATTAATGTAATGAATAAACTTGTAAAGAAAATCTTGGGAACCACAATTCCTGAATTTTTCCTCCTGCCTCTTAAGATGAAACAGATGCTGGCACGAGTGCAGTTGATATTAGGATTGGCACACTGGCAAGTTGAGCAGTCCAGGACTGTCAATATGCTTTATTCTGGTGATGCTTGGAGAATTGGCCTGCTGCTATGTAGCATAAACTGCCATGAAAATGAGATTTGATGGGAGTTCCTCCCCCACCCGCCAAAAAAAGTATTACTGTCAGATTGCATTATTATTATTATTAATAATAATAATAATAATAATAATAATGTAAGTATAGGCTGACAATAGTCTTCCAGGATAAAAACCAGACAGAAGAACTGAGTAAATCATTCATATTTTATATAAAGCTTATCTAGCATTAAAGTTATAATGATTCACTGTCATTTTTAAAAAGCTTAATATGTTTGTTCACTGCCAGAGTGAACTCTTAAGACTAGGGAGGGGGGAAATGTATGGCCTTCCAGATGTTATTGGACTGCAACTCATATTATCCCTCATCCCTGGCTGTGCTGCCTAAGACTGTCTAGAATTGCAGTTCAACATTTGAAGGGCTAAACACTTTCCATGCCCATGTTTGAGCAACCCAGATGGGGAAAAGGAGGGGAGTTCTATGGCAGTTTCAAAATCCAAAGCCCTGCCACTTCACTGGAGCCAAGATAGAATGGTGTATGTGGTCCATCTTAAAAACCTATCCAAATCCTTTTTTTTTCTCTCTTGCCCATTATGGTTAATAAGAATGGGATTCAGTGGGATTCAGTATGCCACCACCAGGGTTGGTGTAGATTAAGGCAGTCATTCTCAACCTTTGGCTTTCCAAATGGTTCAGAATACCTGGCCATTGGCCATGCTGGCTGGAGCTTCTGAGAGCTGACATCCAACAGCATCTTGAGGACAGAGATTGAGCTTTTTCAGGGGTTGTGCTCAAGAAACTGGGGGCTTACGGACCCATGGCCTTCTCTTCTGTACCCCACTTTCAGAGCTTCCACTGGAATGTAGCAGGTGGGAAAGGGTACATGTGGGTTTGAAGAGGGGTTCTCCTAGTACCATAGGACCTATAGCATCATACCTTTTTCTCTGCCCACGGAGAGATGGCTTCGATCATTTGTTAAACTGCCCACCCCAGGATTGTAGAATTGCTCCCTAATTTGTGTTTGACTCTGTTTAGGCTTACAGTGCCTTTTTTGTTATTGCCCTGATAAAGGTTTGGATTTTTTTATAGGAAAAAACCCAACCTTGATGAATCAGCTTGCAATTTTTTTTTCCAATTTCTGGTTCGCTTCCTGTTTTGTTTTCTTTTGTTTTGTTTTTAAAAGCATCTCTCCTAGATCTAAAATGCCCCCATGTGTTAATGTTCCCCTCTCCCCCAGGGGACATGAGGGAGCAAAAAAGTCTGAAAAAATTCCATTATTTTTAGGGGTGTTGAGGCCCCTGGGGACATCAGAAGTGGACTTGGGCATCCATGCTGCCATACTTTTAACAAGAGTTAAAAACTCTTCTTTTTAAATTAATTACATTCCAAGCCCTAAGGGATCAGTTGTTTTGATTTAGTGAGTTACATTTTTATCCTGCTTTTCAGAGAAGTATTATCCCCCTGACTGGCTCATATCAACAAACAAGCAAAAGAGGAAGAAAGGAATCAGACAGGGGTCATGTTTTCAGGGTAATAAACTTAAATGTCCTGAAAAGTAAGGGGAGTGTGGGGAGAAAGGTAGATAAAGTGGTTTGATTGCAGGTCTTCTTAGCCAGCATAGAGTGGAAAGGGATGTTGACAGTTGCAGTGCAACGACATCTTCAGGTCATAGCATACCCAATCCAGAGGATGGAGATGAGTTTGATAATATCAGACCAAAATGTTGTAAACAGCTAAGTTGGGATCCAGGTGATTTTTCCCTTGCTGGACAGAGCTGTTGCAATTCAGCCAACATCCCTTGTCCCTCTGCCCAATGTGCTTCCTTCCTGCTCTCTAGTCACAGAGCAACTAAGTGGATAATCTGTCTCCCTTTGGGTCTGATTATTGTATTGGATACTGTTGATTTGGTCCAACATGGCCTACCCTGTCTCTTAAAATGTAGGTTGTGGGTTGACTTTGGTATGAAGAGTGAGGATCTTCTAACTTTTTTCATGTCACCTAGGATGGAACCTCATGATAATCTGCTAAGGGAGGGCTAGAGCACATGTGGTACTTTGGGTTTCAGTTCCAATCAGCCTTAGCCACTATAGCCAATGGGGTGGGATGACTGGAGTTACAATTGGGCAGTATTGGAAGGGCCATACCTTCCCCAGATGTTTCCACTTAGCCCTCCAGATGCTTTAAGTTTCAGTCCCCAGAAGCTCCAGCCAGCATGGCCCAAAAGGTACAGGATTGTGGGACTTGTAGTCTAAAACATTGGGATGGGAGGTCAAAGTTTTCCCAGTTCAGGGCAGAAAGGTTAATCGGTGGATCTTTTCCTGATGGATTTGAAAGGATGGCTTAAGCTTCATGTGTAATTTTGATTTGCTGGGATAATATTAAAAGCTGGGTGGAGAGCAGGAAGCCCCTGAATTTATGAAAGTGTGACTCTTAGGTCTCTTTCACATGACAGAATTATACTGCTATGATTTCACTTTAACTTGCATGGCTGCATTCCCATGGAATCCTGGGACTGGAAGTTTAGGGAGAGACATTTAGAATTCTCAGCCGGGGAGCTCCTTTGGTGACTCACAATACAGGTTGACCCCGCTATCCACAGATTTAGTATCCAGTGGTTTCACTTATCTGTGTCTGAAAATATATGTTCCCTCTAGCATTTCTAGGTCCTCCAATGTGATTCTATGTCAATGTCCAGCATTCCTCTCATTGAAAATAATAGGGTTCCCTATTATCCATGGTTTCAGGTATCCATGGGGGGGGGGTTGGAATGTATCCCCCGTGGATATGGAGGTCGACTTGTACTACAAATCCCAGGATTTCATAGGGTGGAAACATGGCAGTTAAAGTAGGCTAATAGTACAGTACTATAAAGACTTGTGAAAAAGATCTTAGGCTAGTTGGAACCTCATAGCTTGGAGGACAAAATGGCAGTATAACTATACAGTGGTATCATCCCTCTCTCCAAACTTATTTAGGATGAGAAGTCTGTGGAACCTTGGATGCTTGTGAAATTCCCTTGGTAATTAGATATCGAAGAGGAAGGAGGGGCCTGCTGTATTTATGCAGATCAGATGTGGTTTGGATTAGCTGTTCCATGCGTATTAAGTGTCTCTTGTTGGTGCATCGAAGATACCTAACGAGATTGTTGCTATGCCACCACATGTCCCAAATGTATCTTGTCCAAGGAGTGGCAGGCAACTGTCTGATGCATTCCACAGCTGGACAAAATAAGGGTCTCTCTTCTGTTTTTGGGACACAACCGTATTATCAGTCAACACCAATGACTGACCCAGCCTAGACCCACTCTTTGGGTCACAGAAGAGCAAGGCAAGTCATCCAGTGAGCTGAGTGCTGGCTTTTCTCCTGTCTCCGGGTACTGCCTGCACCTGCTGCAGCAGAGTGACAGCAATTCAATCCGGCACGTGGCTCCTCCATTCGTCCCTCTGGCTCCGCATCATAGGCACCAATCCTATTTCTCAGAAATGCTCTGAATGGCAGGTTCCTGGGAAATGATTAGTGTTCACACAATAGCTTCTTGAAGTCAGCCTGCAAGTCACACACAGGTGAAAAAACATTGCATTGAAAGGGCTGGCCTTTGTTGGCTGAGTCATGATAGTTTTTGTTGATGAGTGATCTTGTGTTGTTGTTGCTGTTTTTAAAAAGTGATGTCCTGTTCAGCCAAAGAAGTGTCCATACAGCACAAATGCCTCCATGTCTATACCTTTCTTGCAGAACTCCAAAAGATAGTCTGTGCTTGCTGAGGGAGGAAGGGTTTCTCTGTTAAAATGCAGAATGGCTTGGGCTCAGTTCCCACACAGATGAATGAGGGGGTGGTAAACTGCTCCTAGATTGTACCACTTCAACACATGGACATAGAGACATAGGAGATTATCAGATGCGGCAAAAACGTGTCAGAAAATCGCAATGAGAACAGAAACAGGCGAGATTATCAAACGACAATGTCCTTCAGCGTTCTGGGGGCATAGCGTGGGAGTCAATAAGGCATCCCTTTGTATGGGTGGCTTAGCCCCGCAAATGAAAAGGGGAAGCCTCGTCCGCAACAGCACTATGCCCCGGGAATGGCTGATGAGGCGGGTGTCTGATAATGTCCTGTTCCCATTGCATTCTTCTTTTTTAAAAAATTATTATCTTTATTAGAACAATATTACTACAGACCATATAACATTACATTACATTACACTAACACAAAGACCAACCTACAATCTAACCCGTCTTACATCTCTATTATTTCTATTAAACTAAGAACACTTAAAACACAAAACATACACAGACACAATAACTTACTTCCTTCTTCTTTTGAGGTGTTGACAGTTCCCTTGCCATCTAACCCAACACTCTATTATTTTCTGTTAACTGCTCACTCCATTATTTTATTTTGAATCAATGCATAATCATGCTTCATAGATTTATTACTCCTGCACTTGATTTTCCCATAGCCTTTTAATCTCTTGCCATTCTTCCATCGTTCATTAAGATAGGTATAGGATTGGCCTTTTCAGTCATCAGCGCTCTTGCAGAAAGCGCGGGATGAGTCCTTCCTGGATCTTCGTTTGCAAAAAAAAAAAAAAGCCAGAGAGAGAGAGAGAGAGAGAGATTTTAAAATATGCCATTGTGTTCTTCTGATGTGGTTTGGAATGTAGGTTTTTTGCCACATTTCACCATGTCTGATAATCTCCATAGAGAACTGCAACTGGGGAAATGCATGGCTCTTCAAATTCTGCTAGACTGCAACTCTCATAATTCATCACCATTGGCCATGCTAGTTAGGGCTGATGGGAGTTGCATTCCTACAGTGTCTGAAGAGCCACATGTTCACCACCCTTCAAGTATATGTGTGCCTGCATTACTATTTTGCACTGAGCTAGTCCCGATGAATCTCAGAGTTCTGGTAAAAAGAGGGTAGAAATTTTGGAATAGAATGCATACAACAATTAAACATATCTTCAAAATAGAATGTCCACTAAGTCCAGAATTTTATCTACTTAATATGATTAATATATTAAATAAAGAGGATGGAAAGAAGTATGGTCAAGTCATTTCATATTTAATCACAGCAGCAAGAATTCTTCTGGCTAAGTACTGGAAAAACAGTAATGTTCCAGATTTAGAAGAATGGATTAAAAAAATATATTTTTTTTGAGGGAATTAGGGGCATACTTATCAAATTTGCAGATGACACCAAATTAGGAGGAGTAGCTAATGCCCTAGAGGACAGGATCAAAATTCAAAATGACCTGGATAGACTGGAGAGCTGGGCCAAAGCTAACAAAATGAAATTTAATACGGAGAAATGTAAGGTACTGCACTTAGGGAGAAAAAATGAAATGCATAGATATAGGATGGGGGCGACCTGGCTGAATGAGACTACATGCGAAAGGGATCTAGGAGTCCTAGTAGACCACAAGTTGAACATGAGTCAACAGTGTGATGCAGCAGCTAAAAAGGCCAATGCGATTTTGGGCTGCATCAATAGAAGTATAGTGTCCAGATCAAGGGAAGTAATAGTGCCGCTCTATTCTGCCTTGGTCAGACCTCACCTAGAATACTGTGTCCAGTTCTGGGCACCACAATTCAAAAAGGATATGGACAAATTGGAGCGTGTCCAAAGAAGGGTGACTAAAATGGTGAAAAGTCTGGAAACGATGCCTTATGAGGAGAGACTTAGGGAGCTGGGTATGTTTAGCCTGGAAAAAAGACGGTTAAGAGGCGATATGATAGCCCTGTTTAAGTATTTGAAGGGGTGTCACGTTGAGGATGGAGCAGACTTGTTTTCTGCTGCTCCAGAGACTGGAACACGGAGCAATGGATGCAAGCTCCAGGAACAGAGATTCCACCTCAACATGAGGAGGAACTTTTTGACAGTAAGAGGTGTTCGGCAGTGGAACGCACTCCCTCGGAGCATGGTGGGGTCTCCTTCCTTGGAGGTCTTTAAACAGAGGCTGGATTGCCATCTGTCGGGGATGCTTTGATCGTGATTTCCTGCATGGCAGGGGGTTGGACTGTTTGGCCCTCGTGGTGTCTTCCAACTCTGCAATTCTATGATTCTATGATAAGACATGATAGAAGCCAATAAACTTTCTTTATTATTAGCATAGAGACCAACAAACGCTGAAAAAGACTGGCTACTGGTAATAAAATATTTAAAAGAGAGGTAAAAAGGGAAAAAACAATAATAATATGTATAATAGTGTGTGTGTGTGTGTGTGTGTGTGTGTATACATATACACACAAAAAAAATATCCATATTTTGGATCAAAGAAGCCAAATCTTAAATTATTAAATCGAAACTTCAAAGTTTTACTTAAACGGAATATGAGAGTTAAAGTTTATTATTAAGTGGCAGAAGCACCTTAAAAGCATTGGATTTTTTCAGTACTATTGATATCTATGTATATTCTACTTTTCTTTATTATTATCATTTTTTCAGAAGCTAGATATAAAATATATGATAATCACTTCAACTAGAAAAGTAACTAGGAGGAAGTATCAATGTCTTTATATGTTTAGAGAATGAGACTGTATTCGTATAGTATAGAATAAGATATAATTATGTTTGTGGTGGTATTTTAATACTGAAATGTCTTTTTGTTGTTGTTTTGTTTATTTCTACTTGCCTTTGGAGTTTCATGTTTATAAAAATAAATTAGAGAGGGGGGGTAGATCTCATAATCCTAAAGTCTGCCCTGAACTTGCCTGAAATCACTGCATCATCTGCAATCCAGCATATCATGAACTGCCTCCAAGGGCAAGGTAGTGTGGTTTGGGTCTGCAGTCACACCAGCTACACAGAGAATTACCAAGTCCTTTTGAGAGGTTGATTGGAAAGAGGGAAGGGCATGCTGCAATGAGTCAGGCAAAGATACAGTGGGCATCTTCTTCTGCAAATAAGTGCTTTGGGCTTAGAGGGAGCCTTGTATTTATTGAATGAACCTAGTAATAATCTGTCAATGAACATTTAATTTTAGAAAGGAGATTTGTTGTTGTTTACTGCTGTTTACTTCAACAATCATTCAGTGATATATTTTATCACTTCAGGATCTTGTCTAGTTCTTTCATAGCTGCCCTTCCAAATTCTAGTCTTCTTCTGATTACTTGACTGCAGTCTCCATTCTGATTAATGAAGGAGCCAAAGTATGGAAAATCTTGAACTGTTTCCATGTCTTCATCGTCTGCTTTAATGTTATATAAATCATCTGTGGTCATTATTTTCATTTTCTTAATGTTCAGCTGTAAACTTGCCTTTGCACTTTCTTCCTTGGCTTTCTTCAGCAATTGTTTCACATCTTTGCTATTTTCTGCTAGTAGTGAATGAACATAGGTTCATTCAGTAAATGAAAGTTTCATTCATAGATAAATATATCTATTCAAAAATTATTTTCTGACAGCTAGTAACAGTTCTGCAGTGTATGTCCTGTCACCAAATTTGGGAATGGCCAACTCTGAGTGTCACAGCTATTTCCAATCACTCACACATCTAAACAGATTCATTTCTCAGAGGTATGTCTGCCATTTTTCTCTTTTGAGGCTATTGCTTGCTTCAGAGTTTGAGCAGAATTTCTTACTTGAGGCAATGGGGTCTAGCTGGACTTGGAGCTGAGAGACCAAATTAAAACTTCATCCTAGGCACTTGCTGGGCTTGACTTACTTTCTGATGCCTCCTGTTTAGGAGCAGATCAGAGTAGGGTTGCCAACTCTTCAGCTAAGCTGTGCTGCTGTGCCTTTTCAAATGGCTGGATGCCCGGGTATTAGTAGTGACATGACCTTTATCTCTAGGCTGTTTCAACTTCTTGCATGCTAGCACGTGTTTATTTTGTCTCACAGCAGGCAGGAAAAGATAGTGTGAGTGGGAAGGAGGTGCCTGTACCTGGAAAGGATTAAGGGGGTGGAGAGCACTGCTGTGATACCTCCCTCTCCTGCCGCTCATCAGCTGCTAAAGGTTAAGATGCCATCTCAGTTTTTCAGCCTAGCAACCCTCTTGAACATCAGAAGTACTGTATAATTAGAAGGCAGTGGGGAAGCTGAGGCTTTGAATTGTATGCAGAGGAGGCAAAGAGGTGTGCTTGTGTTGCCCCACAGGGGAGTGCATCCAGTCCTTTAAAAAACAAACAAACCTGTTTTGCCATTTTAACAAGGGGTTTAATTTTTCAAAGAGCGTTTAGGGGCTGAGGCCTTAAAGAAACCAAGTGCTTCAACTTGGCAGTCTAGTGCAATTCTATACATGTCTGCTTGGAAGGGACACCCCCTTCCTCCAACTGACTTAAATGGGACTTACTCCCAGGGAGGTATATTTAAGATTGCAGCCTTCATTCTAGGTTTCAGAGATGTGCTTGTCACTGCTATTAGTGAGAGGGAAGTGCTCTGTACATGCCTAATGGCCTCCTATACTGCCCATATTATAATGCTTGAGAGTGCTGGCACTGAAAATATTGGTGTGGGGGGGGGGAGTACTAAAGAACAGCTAGAACATATGCTGTGAACCAGCAACTCTGTTTTGAATCCCAGAATCATTTGGAAACCTTTACATATACCACTAGTCTCCAGCCTCACTGCCTGCTCCCCAACCTCCCACAGTACTGGGGTGAATTATTACTACTGGCCTACCTGATACCCTAAGGGCACCAGATCCGGTCTGATCTTGGAAGCTAAGCAGGGGGTCAGCCCTGGTTAGGACTTGGATGGGAGATCACCGTGGAATACCCAGTGCTGTAGGCTATATTTCAGAGGAAGGAACTAACAAAACAGCTCTTGAGTATTCCTTGCCTAAGAAAACCCTGTGAAACTCATGGGGTCCTTATAAGCAGGCAATTTGAAGGGTACACCTGTACAGGCACAGACACCCATCCAGGGCTGTCTGGTGGGGAAAAAATCAAGCGAGAGGGGTGAAGGAAGAGAGACTGTGCTGACCTGCAATTAGATACAGTTGTCCCTTCACATTCGATGGGGTTTGGTTCCAGGACCCCCGTGAATAACCAAATCCGTGAATACTCAAGTCCCATTATATGCAATGGCATAGCAAAATGGTGTCCTTTATATAAGATGGCAAAACCAAGGTTTGCTTTTTGGATTATTATTTTTTAAAGAATGTTTCCAAGCCTTGAATACTTAAACCCGTGGATACGGAGGGAGCCCTGTATTTAAGTGCTGAATTAGCGCTTGTCCGTATTTCAAACAAAACACAACAGAACAGCATCGCAAGGGGACGGGGGTCTGGGGCAGGCTGTGCCCTCTGTGCGTGCTCAGAGGCCCTCCCCGGCCCCGACCCACGGCTGCGGCGGGGAGGGGGCCTGAGCTCTTGGCCGGGGCGGGGTGGAATCCCTCCGTCCGAGCTTTCCCAGAGCGAGCCGAGGCGCTGAGGCGGAGGAGGGCGTGATTCACGGAGAGCCATTCATTCGCCCTCCGCTCCTCTTGGGCGGCCCAGCCGCGGTTATCGGGGGAGCGGGAGGAAAGGGCGGGTGGGCCGGTGGGTAGCGACCGAGGCTCTTCTTGCCTCCTCTTCCTCGCTCCTCCCCGGCCTGGGAAAGAGGAGGAGGAGGAGGAGGAGGAGGTCGCCCTGCCCGCCCGTCGGGATGCGCTTCCAGAGGCGGGTCCAGGCGGTGAAGGCGCACGGGCGCCCTGATCCGGATTAAAGAGGCGGGGGGCCGCCGGAGCAGGAGCCGGCGTGGAAGGAGCGAGGCCAGCCTGTCCCCAGCGCACACACACGCTCTGGCCGCGGCGGGGTGAGGCGCCACCGACTTCTCCTCGGCTCACCTTCGCCGCCGCCGCTGGCTTTCTGCCTCCCGCCGTCCCGCCGCGTCTCTCTGACCCGGGAGCCCGAGTTGGGCTGCCAGGATGAAAGGAGGGGAGGTAGGCGCTGGAGGCCAGGTGGGAGGGAGGGAGGGGGCTCAGGCGGAACGGGCAGGGGGTGGGCCTGGGGGCAGATGGCTTTAATCTTGAGCCTTTGGTGGTGGAGGGGCTTCCCCTAACCTCAGCCCCCCCCATCCTTTCTCTCTCTTCCCCCCACCTGCAGGAGTCCTGGTTCCCTTTTCGCCACCTTGCCGGGTTCTCCGGGCCTCTCACCTGCGGCCACCACCAAACTTCTCTTTTTCCTTGCCGTTTGGAGCTGCATCGGAGAAGCCGGCTCCCCCTTGCTTGATTTCCCCAGAATTTGTTCTAGGTCTTTCTCATTCTGCCCAAACTGTCCTAAGTTGTTTCTAGGCTCCAGGCTGATTCCTTAATAGGGTTGGGACAGTGCTGGCTGGGACCTGCAAAGCTCTATATGGCTTACATTTTCCTTGGGTTTTTTCCGGGCTGTGAGGCCCTGTTCTGGAATAGTTTCTTTCTGACGTTTCGCCAGCATCTGTGGCTGGCATCTTCTATATGGCTTGTTGTTGTTGTTGTTGTTGTTGTTGTGTGCCATCAAGTCATTTCTGACTTGTGGTGGTGACCTTAAGGTGACCCTATCATAGGGGGTGGGGGTTTGGGGGCAGAATTTGTTCAGAGGGGGTTTGCCCTTGCCTTCCTCTGAGGCTGAGAGTGTGTGACTTCCCCAAGTGGGTTTCCATGGCCAAGCAGGGATTTGGACTCTGGTGTCCAGAATTGTAGTCCAACACTCAAATGACTACACTACACTGCCTCTCTTCTATATAGCTTAGCCAAAGCTATATGAAGGACTGTATCTTCCCATGTGACTGGCTAAGGTTTAAAATCTGCAGGGGAGGCGTTTCTCTGTGTCCACCAACTTCACAGGCAGGATTGGTGGGAACAAGAGAGAGGGCCTTCTCTGTGGCTGCTCCCACACTTTGAAACTCCCTTCCTAGGGAGGTTAGGAGGGCTCCTTCTCTGCTGTTTTTTTGAGTGGCGGGTTAAGACCTTTCTATTCTAGCAAGACTGATTTTTAACAAGAGAATGGCTTTATTGTTCTGTGCTGTTCTTAATCTTTATTTTAAATTAAGTTTTTAAATGGTTTTAATTCTGCTGTTTGTGTAATACTGGTTTAATCTCTACTTAAGTATGTTTTTAGCTCTATGCACCTTTATTATAATTTTTAGATTTTCGTAAGCCCCCTTGAATCTCAGAGTGAAAGAAAAGTAGAATGTAAATAAAGTGGTGGTGGTGACAACAGAAGTCTTGGGGAAAGGAGGGAGGATTTCATGATTCTGCCTTCCTTGTCAATCTCTTTCAATTATTGGTACAGTATTATTCTCATTTTATGCAAGGCAGCCAGTAGGTGGCATTGGAACAAGGAGCTTTGTAATGACCACTCCTCTCTTGTGGGATCTGTGTCCATCTTACCCTAAAGGCACCAGATCCCATTTGATTTTGGAAACTAAGCAGGGTCAGACCTGGTTAGTACTGGGATGGGAGACTACCAACAAATACTTGATGCTGTAGGCTATATTTCAGAGGAAGGAACTGGCACAACCATGACTGAGGATTCCTTGCCTAAGAAAACCCTGTGGAAGCTATGGGCTCGCCATAAGTTGACAGGCAACTTGAAGGCACACACACGCACACATATCCATCTTGCCAACTATTGAAAGTTATCATTTTGAGCACGCGGGACCATTGTGATACTGTCTCACCCCCCCCCTCCGCTCCACTCCCCCATTGCCAATGTTTTGGTAAGAGTTTTTTCCTTATACTTTAATGTATATACAGCAAGCACTTGGTATCTACTGTGGTTTGATTCTAGGACCCTCTGTGGTTACCGAAATCTGTGGATGCTCAAGTCCCATTATATACAATGGCATAGTAAAATGGTGTCCCCCCCCTTATATAAAATGGCAAAATCAAGGTTTGCTTTTTTGCTTTTTTGTTAATATTTTCAAGCTGTGGATGGTTGAATCTGTAGATGCAGAATCTGTGGATATAGAAGGCTGACTGTATAAATTAATAGCATAAAAAAGGATATTGGCATTTTAAAAAGTAAGTGAAACTTCACATAGGAATGTTTTTCCATAAATCCACATTCAAATCAGGGAGGGGAGAATCAACAAGAAAGAATGTGAAGACAGAGGTCTTAGTAGCTTCTCTTCACCAGCTCCTCAAGTTGGAGCATTTGTGGCAGGGGTTTATGTGTGAATAGCCCTACCCATTATTACTTCCATAGAATATTTGGTGCCCATCTTCCAGAGCAGATACTTATGTGTTGGATCCGGTGGCTGCCTGATGATTTATTAACTTATTCAAAACAGGGAACACTGCCCCTCATCCCAAGAGTGGCCAAGAGCAAATAAATCATAAGACATGGAAGCTCCTCTTCCCCTTTCCTCCCTTCTCTTTAGGTGAAGAGACCTGTGTCTTCAACAGCTGAAAATCAAAATGACAGTCAGCCTTATTTATATTGGAGGCATTACACGGTTAACACACTTGTTGCAATGAGATCCTAGAGCACAGTTTCTGTGTGCTTTTTTAGCAGTTGGGCAAGAACCGAAGTCCCCCCCCCCTGCTAACCTAGAACAAGAGCCAGGTCTCATGCTGTGTCTCCACGCTCTTTCACCTCTGCTTCTTCCCAAGTGGTGATGGAAGATTGCATAGCCCTCCCTTCAGGCCAGCCCTCTCATTGGGCACAACAAAGCAACAACTTTAGGCAGCAGACACTAATGTGGGTTTTCTGGAAAGAGTAGAACAGGAACATTTCCCAGTGCTCTAAATAAGATTATCTGATTTAGCATGTTTGGTTTACATGTTTTAGCCAAACACACTGAAAACTTTATGTGGAAATTATTTGATAGGAATATATGTAATAAGATAAAGAGAATAGTATATACAGTTGTCCCTCCGTATCCACGGATTTAAGTATTCACGGCTTGAACATATTCTTTAAAAAACAATAATCCAAAAAGCAAACCTTGATTTTGCCATCTTATATATGGGACGCCATTTTGCTATGCCATTGCATATAATGGGACTTGAGTATTCATGGATTTTGGTATCCATGGGGGGAGGGTTTCCTGGAACCAAACCCCAGTGAATATGAAGGGACAAGTGTACTTCTTTTATAGTTAACAAAAAAATTTACTGTACCTGAGAGAATACTTTTTTTTTAGGACATATACTTAAAGGCAGCAGTACCTGATGTAACACCACTGTAACTTTTTTGCTAAAGTATAACTGTGGTATCTTCAGCTTCACTTGCTTTTTCTCTGTGCTGCTTCTCAATTCCATTTCCAGTTAAGAAAGTCAGTACAACTAGTTGAGCATATGTGTGTGTGTGCCTTCAAGTGACCTGTCAACTTATGGCAACCTCATAAATTTGATAGGGGTTTTTTAGGCAGGGAATACTCAGAGGTGATTTTGTCAATTCCTTCCTCTGAAATATAGCCTACAGCACCTGGTATTTGTTAACAATCTCCCATATTCACTTAGAGGGTGAATATGTGGGTTCAGCCAGCTTACCACATTTTGTCTTGATTCCTTGTATTTGGGACTGATTGAGAATCAAGAGAATTTGTGAACTAGAAACAAGGTTAGCAGCACATTCATTTGTTAATGTTAATCTGTTCCTCTGAGTAATAGGGTCTGTCAATGTTATATTCTTAGAAGAATAATTAGAAGTTTATATCCTATGTTTGGTCCATTTAATACGATAGGTTGTAGTATAATAGCACAGAATACTATGGATACACATACACCATATATATGGTATGGAACATTTTCCTTGGAAAAACATGCACCCCATATCTATGGCAGCAGCTACTGCAGCAGGGGCTGAGGGCAGCGGGAGAACAGTAGCAAAGCAATAGCAGTCCCTTGACTGTTCCTCCTGAGCTTCCTGGCCATTCCTTTCTGCGGGAGGACAAAGCTATGTCTGCCACATGTCCTGACCTATTCCCCTGAACTGGTCTGTTGCCTTCAGATGTCATAAAAGATGCAGTGCAATTTCTCCATTTTTAAGCTGGCAACCCAGTCAGCTTCTGTATGTGGAATGTTGAGGGGCATCAACTTCTCTTCCACCTCAGGTATGTCTTGGATCAGCCCTGCCTCTCAAACTGGGCACCATCCCCTAGCTCTCTTGAGTGGCTCCTGCAGTCCTTCAGCCATCCTCCTGCAACCCTCTCTTCCCTGTCCCCAGAGATGTTGTGTACTTGCTGTCCCTCTTTCAGTACTTTCAGCTGGCAGCTGGCTTCCCTGCCACTATTCTTCATTGATGCTCAGTCTCTCGCCCTCCCCCTTGCCTTTCACTCTGGCTCCTTTTCAGCCTGACATCTTGAAATCCTTTGCTACTTTTGGGTCTGATAACATTCTGGACAGGCAGCTGAGAAGGAAGAGGGAAGGAACTATCAATGCTTGTCTTCTTAGAAAAATAACTAGAAGTTCATATCCAGGGATAGAGAGAAAACTTGGCCTCTGGCCCTGCAATCCGGCCAGGGTGGCTGGGACCTTTGGTAATAAGGCTTCTTTGACACTACACAATTATATCACTTTGGTACTCCTTCAGTCATCATGGCTGCATCCTGTAGAATCCTGGGATTTGTAGTTTAGGAAAGAGTATTTGGAATTCTCCACCAGAAAGCCCTAGTGCTTCCACTAAACTTATTCCCTTAGCCAAGGCTGGCAAATTCATTAAAGTACCAATCCCAGGATTGTGCAGGATGGAACCACAGATGATAAAGTGGTATCAAAGTGCTATCAAGTGTGTAATGTGAAAGAAACCTTAATGTCCAGCAACTTTGAGAGGGTTGCAGGTTCCCTGGAATAGAATCTAGGACTCTCATACCCATCCTTGCCTTCCTGATACTACATAGTGTATTCCAGAGCAGGAACAGGACAACGGGATACACCTGATCTTCTGCTCCTAACCTTGCCCATTTTATAGATGCCACATTTGGGGAGCAAAACGCAGGAATCTTTCCCCCTCATACCATCACCAACCTGAATTAAACTTATAACAAATTGGGGGCTAGCACCCAGGAGCCCTAGATCCCAGCCCCACTTGTGGTACAGTTCTGTCATTCCCCAATTGACTGGCTTGAGAGATGTACTTAAAGGCTGCTTTGAGCCCACAAAGTTGTTCTGTATGATCAACTGGCTCTGGTCTTTCCTACTTATCTGCTTTGGTAGGGAAGGGAGGGGGATGCTGCCTCCCCCCCCCCAAATGTGATTGGATCATTTGTTCCCTTTTGAATCAGAGATGCAGCAAAATTTCCTTCATTTATAGGAGGCTGCATGCTACGTCTCTGTGTGAGTCATTGCTCTGGGCTTTCCATCTTCTGTTCTGAAGGCAACCTTGGAACAGTGATTCAGACTGACACTGAAAGAATGATCTCCTTTGAAGATGAGCAGTTCCCACTCTTGTATAGTCTAATAGTAAAACATTTCAGAACGTAATGTTCCTCCAGTTTGAAAAACACACTTTAGCAATCAAAAGTTTGGGAAACATTGCTTCCCCCCAGATACCATGCATCTCCCAATAAAAACTGAGGTATTCCAGCCTTAGCTTTTAGCTTGTTTTACTTGGCCTTGCTTTACTTGCAGATAAGGTATATAGTCAGAAGGCTGAAGAATGTAGCTCTGTTCTTCTTCTAGAAATGGAACACAGAGATCTCCATTCTGTTTCTAGAACATACATTGCCTACAAGGTCCACTTCTCTTTCAGGCGGGGAGTTCTGATTCCTTGACCACATATTTTGTTTGGGCCTCTTCTGCTTAAAAAGCAGGTATGCTTCTCGTTTCCAGTATCTTATTTCCAGAAGGTGCAAACCTTTTAGAGCAACTTCAAGGACATTCTACGTTCAGGTGAAACATACTGCAAATTGGCGTGAGAAAGTTTAGGGCTCTTGGGTGGGGGGAAGCACTGCTGAAATGGAAAAAGAACACTATTTGTTCACCTTTGGGGAATCCATGCCTTTGTGGAGAAACACCCATTCTTTCTGTAGATGCCTGCACAGCCTGGAAAGAGAGGCACAATTCCAGAGGTTGACGAGAATGTGAAGTATGTGTCCTAGTTCTTGCTGAGATACTGAATGTGCATCTGTTTTGTATGCTACAGATTTCAGGGGAAGGCACACAGGACTGAATTCAGCTTTGTTTGTGATAAATTCCCTGCATGATAGAAAACCAGCATGCTAGGCAGGAGCAAGATTCTTCTAGTCTGAACTGCTGGTTTGCTACATGCAGGCAATATTTTTCTATGGAAGAACATCCAGTCACATGAACTGCTTTTCTTCCATTGCCACCTTAAGTTTTAACAGTCCAGGTTTACTACTGCAAGGACCTGTTTCATTAAAAAGAAGACGAGAGAAAGATACCCTTCTGTCCTGGGTTACCAGGGTCAGCTGCAAAGACCAGGGTAGCTATTTATGGCTTGGGTATTATTTTTGAGCTGTTATCTGCTGAACGTGGGATTTCTTCTAGTTGGATGTCATGACAAGATGTGGTTACATCTCCACTCAGCGGGTGCCAGCTCTGTTGCTCTGGAATACTACAGGCTGCCCACAGCCAAATGCAAGATGGACCAATACAATTGCTGCTTCCTCCTGACGGGCTTTCTTTGCTTGCTTGCTTGTTCTGGAGGTAGGAGGGCAGAAGAATGTTGTCCTCTGCCAGCTCTCCTAGGAGAATCTTGCAGGGTTGGAGGAGCCCAAAGGCATCTCATAATGAGGCATGCTTTCTGACCCGGAAAATCTTCTTTCACCAGAGGAGCTGTGGACATGCAGCCGCTTCTGGGGAGGAGCTCTACAGGCAGCATGTATGTACATGGTGTACGTGTGTGTATAGCAGGCAGACATACTACTTGCTTATGCGGCAGAGTATCAAAGAGAAGCAGGTGCCAGACTCCCTAGGAACTCTCCTCTAGCCTCTCTCTTTACTTTGCTCCCAGCTCAGTTGACAAGAGGGGGCAGGCTTTGAAGGTGAGAAGAACGGGGCTCGGTCTGGGATTCAGAATCTGAGTTGGCAGAGAAGCCTTTTGCTTGCTTCACCTGCTCCCCATTAAAACAGTAGCTGAATAAGATCCATACTGCCCACCGCATGTGTGCACCTGGCCTTCTCTTGGAGGTAGGGACAGCTGGTGGGAAACTTACCCACAGCTCCCTTTCCCCTTTGTGCAGCACCACAACCTTGGATTTGGGGAGGAGAGGTCTCCGTGACAACCCATGGAGGTAAGAAGCTCGGTGGGGATGGGGGAGTGATAGGGTGGATTCCCAGTCTCCTGGAACAGTGAAAAGACTTAATGGCAGCTTTAAAAACAATTGAGAAATTTCTAAAAACTCCAGATCTTTTCAGTCTTCCCAAGAGGGTGGATTCCTTCTGTGGCAGAGCCAGACGTCTGGGTTCAGTTTTTATGGGGTTCAGCAGAGTAGTTAGTATTTCAATATTTTGGGGTTCTGCTCTCATCTCAGGAAGAGGATGGGACTCATTATAGTGGGCTTGTCTATACGAGGCAATAAAATGTGGATTGATGCACAGTGACGCCAATTTGCAGCAGCTTTCATTTGTATCCCATGGTTTTTTCAAGGTCACAGGCATGTGAAGCCATATGCGTTCGTTATTCCAATGAGCATGTCTGTGAATCAAGATGGTGGGCACAAGCGAATTACTCGCATTTTTATTGTCACCAGTTGCCACCAACGTAACAGAATATGTTTTTAAAAAAGCAAATCTGCTTAAATAAACAGAAAAAAAAGGGAGGAGGCTGTTTAGTCACCTCAGCACACGATCACTATGGTGAAAATCCAACATGGCAGTTCCGAGCACTGCCTTGCCAGCTAGCTCCACCCACTGCACATATCTGACCAATCAGGTTTCTACTTCCACTCTTATTGGGAAAACTCAGCAAAGCGAATTGGTTGTCCCAACAAGCAGGAATGTACATTTCCTTTGGAGTTTTAAAAAAACTTCAGGAAAAACCACAGAAGCTTTTCCCACAGAGTATTTGGAGTTTTTGCACCTGCCTTCCAAATACGGCTAAATGATGTGGAATCCCATTGGGACAAAAGGTATTCTCCTCAAATTCTACGATGTGTATTTTCACCATATAGACAAGCCCAGTGTCTCTAAGTATATTATTGGTGATAGAGAGAGGAAGTCAGGATATTTGGGTTCTCTTTTTCCCTCCCCAAGGTTACTTAATAATTATAATTCACACACACCCTCATTTCACTGTTCTGGCACATTCACTGTCAGGGTGGCTCAAAGGCGGCTTTCATTGAATGTCTAAGTGTGTGTGGTGATGGTAATTGTTCCAGATTAGCCAGCATATATCATCATACTGATGTTTGCTCTGTGAGTATTTCAGGGAAGTGGAGGCTAGTGGTTATAGCCAAACAGGGACATCTGAGAGTTAAGGCCCACAGATTTCATTCACAGCTCAATAAGGGAATAGAGCTAATCAGTTGGATTTTGGTGGTTATTGTGTTATTTTGGGAAGGAGTTTTTCATGTGGAATGGTGGGATTCTTCTAGCAATAACAATGATCATGGTGGAGTTACGTTACTGTAGTGTATACCATGCTACTTAGTCTGATTCTAGTGCTGTATAACAGTGGACCCTATCCCCTTCTAAAAGAAAAGTCTGTACCAAGATTGGGGAAGCTTTGCCCCCCTGATGTTGTTGAACTTTTAACTCCCATCAGCCTTATCCATAAAGGAATAATGAGGATTGTATTCCAGCAACATCTGGAGGGCCACAGGTTCTGGACCCCAATGCCTGTAATAGGAATTAGTTGGAGGCTCCTGTGGTAATTCTGGTTCCTTAGAGGTAGTGAGGGGTGGCGTCCTTCGTCCCATGGCTGGCAATCTTGAACTGGGGAAAGGTTGCTGTGGCTGTCAGAATGGGATTTAAAAGCAGGCTGCATTGTTGGGATGAAGGTTGGGGCTTTAAGAGCACTCACACACCCCTTCCTACATTGGGTCTCAGGAAAAATGAGTTGCTGACTTGGGGAATATGCTGTGTTTGCACACTGGCTGTTAATTGAGTCAGGGCTTAGGCCGATAGGCCTACACCTGGTAGAACAGGGGGCAGCAGACTGACCTCAGCAACTCCAGCATTGTGCCTTATTGTTTTAGGAAATCAGGAAGCCACTCCTGCCCTCCATGTGCCTCGATTTCCCCACCTCTGTTGCTCCATTCCCTTGCAGCATGATGGGCAGGTTAAGGCTTGTGGGGTGCAAAAGTCAAGTCTCACGACTGGATTTTAGGGTGGATTTTGAAAGAATGGACTGAGTTGGAGCCAAGCCTGAAGGCTGACTGGCTTCTAGGGCAGTGGTTCTTAACCTGTGGTCTGTGGACCCCCAGAGGACCGTGATGTCCTCACAGGGGGTCCACGAAGGCTTGCTCAGCCCACCTCTGGCCTGCAGTAGAGCGGCTATGTGACAGGAGCCAAGGCAAAGGCTGGCTGGCTGCTGTTCAATGTGCTCGAGCCACAAATGTGCAGGAAGAAGCAGGAGAAAATTTTCCCTTCCTCTCCAGTGACTCTGAAGGAAGGTTTAATAGATGGTGTAATTGCAGTATTATTATCAGGTATTATTATTATTATTATTATTATTATTATGGTTTTAAATCTTGAGTTAAGTCTTGCAGGTTCACAGCAACAAAAGGTATTTAAAAGGGGTCCCTAGTAAAGGTTAAGAGCCACTATTCTAGGGCAAAGGAAACTATGCAGATTTCCTTCACTTTCTTGGTTCAACAAGGCTCTGTGATGATATGCTATCTGCCAGACTCTCCCCAGTGGGAGAAGTTGCATCATTATCCCCTGCAGTTGGACTGTAGTCAGTTTTGCTGACACGGAAATATTCCAAAGCACTGCCCTGTTTGGGAAGATCTTGTTGCAAGGACTAGGATAAAGGGAAGGATGGTGGTTGTGCTTTTATATTCTGTGGCTCCTATTTCAGCTGATGTTGAAGAGATACAAGGCCCCCTGCTACAGCCTGCTCAGCCTGATTTGGACTCTTGTGGGCCTAAATTTAGATTTAGCCACAAATGAGTTCTGGAACACAGGAAATAATAACAGAATGCCTCTGAACACATGTGCAGAAACACCTTTGCCTTGCAGTTGAGTAGCCGGTGATATACAGCCTTTTAACATCAGAGTGGTAGGACCATGAATCACTATGCTCCTGAGTCTGTTTTTTAAAATCCTCATTTGCTGAGTAGCATTTGGTGGTGCTGTGAAACACCCATGACTCATTTTGATATTGGAACATTGTAAGGCTGAGACTGACCCCCCTGGTGTCAGCTTCCCAGGGCAGAAGATGCATCTTCCAGACAACGTACCGTATCCCTCCCTCCGTTTTATATATTAACCACAGAGTCCAACTTCCTTGAACAGTAAGATTGTTTAGTCTTTCATTTCTGACAACAGCTTGCTAAGCCTCTCCTTTTCCCCAAAAAAAATTCCTCAAAAAGGAGGTTCCAGAATTCTCCAAAGCAGCTTATTCCATTGCTGAGTTGTTCCATTGTTTTTGCTGTTAGGTCACATAGATGGAATGTGTATGGGAACTAATGGAGTAATCTGTCCAACCTTTTGCCCCAGTGCAGAATGTCTTCTCCCTAAAACAACTCAGACAGATGACCAATCCAGTTCTCTTATCCGCATGCCAGCAAGGAATGACATCTCAGTCTTTCTTCAGTAGCTTATGTTGTTCTGTTAAGAATATTCTTTTTCTTACTACTTACCCTAAATCTGTCTGTCCTGTTGTTTTTACATTCTTTTAAGGAAATGCATGGTGATAAGAACTCCCAGGTATTCCTATATCAGAGAAGCATCTTTTATAAAAGCAAAGACAGTGGGGAGGCTCGAGCAGAAAACATCTTAGGGCATACTTCTGTATAATAGCTCTAAATTGGTTTAATACTCATTCCCCTATCTGAGAAAATCAAGGAATTGTGATTTTGGGAAGTGAGGTAAATGTGGAAGTAGGACAGTAATCTCTCTCTCTAACAGAACATTTTTGTTGCTGTCATCAACAGCCCTTCATATTCTTTGGGGAAAGCTGTGATCATTACAGGCCCTAACGATTTACCTTGGACTATAACTGAGTTAGGATTCTGTTGGGTTCTTTGGGCATAGGGTTCTGTCTGTCTTTAACTGTTAATTTTGATTGTCATTCTTTTTGTATTACATGGTGCCCATGGGAGGGTTTACCTTAAAAAGTGGCTTATAAAACTAGGTGGTTGTCTAAACGGCAAAAATACTCCTCATGGAATGCGAGGAGAAGACGAGTTGTCTTAATGGCCATCTGGTTGTTTCACCTTATTGTGGGGGGGGGGGACTGGTAAAAACTCTGCAGGAAACTCCTGTGCAGCTTTCCCCAGAGTTTTTTTAAAACTCTGAGGGAAATGTGCACCCCTGACCATTGAGACAGCCCCTGCTAATCATTCTGTAGTCTGGAGGGGCAGAATAAACCTTCTGCTCTGTCAGGGGTGCACAGGTCCTCTGCTCTTTACCCTTTTTTTGACAGGTGGGACCCTCAGTGAGCAGCCATGGGGAGGGGGAGGATGGTTCTCTCCTTCCTTCTCCCCCCCCCACAGCTGTGCAGATGCTTTCCCACCAAGGATGCTGGGATGGGGAGGAGGAGGATGGCTCTTTCCTCCCCTTCCTCTCCTCCACCAACACCAACACCTGGACCAGGGAGGATGGCTCTTTCCTCCTCTTCCCCCTTCCCACAGGTGCCCTCCATGCTGCCCACAGCTTATGGGGGCAAAAACAAAAGTTAAGCTGCTGCGATTTGTCATTACTGTGGAGCAACCTGATTTTTTGGGAGGCTCATATAGACAAGACCTTGGTAATGAATGGGTGAAGTAAGCAGTTTAAACTGATATGAAACCAGTACAGAGTTTGTGCTACAGATCAACTCAAAGATGCTGAGGTTTAGTACACAAAATGTGTGAAAAAAGGGTCAGAGGAACTACATGTGTTTAAGGTAGTCTCTCCTAACTGTCGCCTTCCTTGTGAGATTATGGGAGTTGTAGTCCAACACCTCTGGAAGGTTTCAAGGTGAAAAGGAGGCTAAATTTAAATTTCGAAAGTTATCTACAAAGCAGTCTCTTCTTTTATGTCTTTTGATCTGTGTTGTGCAAGTGGAGGAGTTCTTGAAAAAACATTAATATCTTGTACTTGGTCACCAATCCCACAACATACTATCATCTCCCAGCAAGCTGGTAGCATTGATGCTGTAACTGTACTTCTTCCTAACCCCTGGAAAATTTGCTCAGATTCACCTCTTCCTTCTGGGATTCCACTTTGCCATAACTAGATTTCCATTAGGAATCCAGAAAACTCACTTATATTGACTCACGTTTCCATCTAGTCCATTTTTAGGTGGAGACAGGATTGCTTTTTACTTGTTTGGTTAGACAGTTTGCTAATTGAGACAGTTTGCTAAGACAGCCAGAACCTCTTGCTGATTCACTGCAAATCACCCAAAGAGAGCCTCTGGGAAATCTAGCTTCTGCCACCAGTGTTCTAACGCAGTATATCTGTCTATTGGAGATTCTGTTCTACTGATTTCTTGCACTGACAAGCAGTTGGACTGGTTGCCCTCCTTCTGTTTCTATGAGTCCATATACTGTAACGTTAAATGTTACTATGTACATACCATTGCAACATCTGTCATTGAGTTAAATCTGCACCCTATTAGGTGTATATGCTGCTGGAGCGGAAGGGATGAACCAGAAACTCCTCTCCTTTGTTTGCTTGTTGTCAATGTTCAATAGAAAACTTCCCTAGGAATCTGAACTACTAACCTGATGTCATTGCTCTGCAAGGATGGTCCATCAGACTTTTCATTAATGTGTTGTATGTGCCTGCAGGTTGCCTGTCGACTTATGGCAACCCCATGAATTTCATAGGGTTTTCTTAGGCAAAGAATGTTCAGAGGTGGTTTTGCCAGTTCCTTCCTCTGAAATATAGCCTCCAGCACCTGGTATTCATTGGTGGTCTCCCATCCAAGTACTAACCAGGGTTGACCCTGCTTAGCTTCCAAGATCATTTAGTTAGTATCAACTACAAAAAGCTGGCCAGTTTATACCTTCTTGCCTGCTGATTATTAGATCAGGAGTGGGCAACTGCTGGCTTTCTAGTTGATTACAGAATCATAGCATTGTAGAATCACAGAACTGGAAGGGGCCTCAAAGGCCATCAGGTTGAATCCCCTGCTATGCAGGAATATGTAGCTAAAGCATCTCTGAAAGTTGACCATCCAAGCTCTGTTTAAAGATTTCCAAAGAAGAAGAATCCAGCCCTGCCCCCTGAGGCAGTCTGTTCCACTGTCAAACAGCTCTTATCATGAACAAGTTCTTCTTAATATTTAGATGGAATCTCTTTTCTTGTAATTTGAATCCATTGGTTCCATGTTGGATTGCAAATCCTATTATCCCTTAGCCCTGGCTATGCTAAGGCTGATGGTGGGTTGTAGTCCAACATGAGGTCTGAAGGGCTGCCATTACCTCCTGTTGCCCCATACTAGAGTTTAGTGTGATGTCCACACAACTAGTATGTAGGAAAAGACCAATACTCTTTGATCCAATCTTGTACTTCTCTGTAACCATTTTCATGGCCAAGGTGGATCAAATTGATCAGCTACAGTGGCTTTACAAGAGTTCAGGGCGGGTGGGTGAGAGAGCACAGAAACCGATAGTATGCACAGAGTTAGCTTCAGCTTTTTTTAAAGAAAACAAGTTTCTAGTATACACACCTTGGCACATATGTGCTCAAGCATGTAAACTATGTTGAGCTGAAATCTCAGAAGCCAGAGATGTGGGTGGATATGATATGCCAGTAACTGGCAGTGATTTTTCAATACAATTTGCCCCACTCCATGACTAGAGAAACCAAAATAAACAGCCAAAATAAAAATAGAAGTGCAGAAATAATGGTAATTTTCACAATATCTATAAGTCACAAAGCTCAGCTTCTCATGGCAAAGAAGTAGCATTTGGGCATAGATTGGTAAATTTGTGTTCTTGAATAGAATATATATAGTTCTGAATTTGCCCAGTAGGCATAGCCTGATAGTCATTCAGCTGAGATCTTGCTCATCTTTTGAGTGAAGAATTCAGTTGGATTCTTTTATATTGTTCTGTATTTCTGGATAGTCTCACAAGCATTCTGTTTTATAGTCATTGTCCTCCTCCTCTTCCTCCTAGCTTTTATTACTGCTAAATAATTGTTTATATCTAAATACTATGATTCTGTAGTAATAGTACATTCGCAGGTGCCGTTGCTAGATGGTTTCCTTTTGGACGGCTGTTGTGTGCCTGGCCAGGCTCCTATATGTGAACTGAGGCCAGATCTTGCGGATGCCAGAAAGACACTGAGCCAGCGTATGGTCTTTGGTTTGAACTGTGTGTGAAGGAAGGACATGCTGGAGCGAAAGTGTGAGATACAGATGGTGGGCTGTGTATTACACTTTTGATGAATTGCATTGAACTGTGTTGAGCATGATCACAAGTCCTATCTTCTTTCTGGTCTGCCACATATTCACTGGAATGTATGCATAGATCCAACACAGTTGCCACTCTTCCATGCAGATGGTAACTCTGAAAAAAAACAATGTTATTTGTAGTTCAGAAATATCCCCTCTGTACAGGCAGCCATGCATGTAGCTCCTTTGCAAAGCTGATTGCACAAAGGTCAAGATAAACACACTGTGGGACCACGTGTTAACATGGAGTCAACTGTTTGATGCAGCAGTATAAAAAGAAAAAGCCAGTGCAATTCTAGGCTGCATCAACAGAATTATGGTGTCCATCAACAGAAGTATAGTGTCTAGATCAAGGAGAGGAATAGTATCACACTACAGGCAGACCCCTGTATCTGTAGTTTCAGTTATCTGCAGGACACAAAATAGGAACACATGCCATGGAGTCATGCTGGAAAATGCTTCTCTAGTCATCGATTTCTAGTATCCATTGTAAGTCCATGAACTGAACCCCTATGGATACAGGGGTCCAATTGTATTCTGCTTTCATCATATCTCACCAGGTGCACTGTGTCTACTTCTGGGCACTATAGAAGGATATTGACAAGCTGGAACATGTCTGGGAGAAGATGGCCAAGATGGTAAAGAGTCTAAAGAGCCCCTTGAGGAGCAGTTGAGGGAGTTGGATACATTTAGCTTGGTGAAGAAAAGATTGACAGATGAGGTGATTGCCATTTTCAAATATCTGAAGGGCTGTCCTGTGAAAGATGGAACGCTCTTGTTTTCTGCTGTTACAGATGGGTAGAACACACCCCCACACAAAAGGATTTCAGTTACAAGGAATGTGTAATTTGTTTGACTGAAGAGTTTGACCAAATATTAGGAAGAGCTTCCTGACTGTAAGAGCTGTTGAAGAGTGGAAGAGAGTACCTGTGAAGGTAGTAGACTATCCTTTGTTGGAGGTTTTAAAACAGAGTGTGGACAGTAATCAGCTTATCTCTTGATTCCTCATTGACAAGTAGATGGACTAGATGACCCTGGCAGGAACCTTCCAGCTCTTCAATTCTATGATTCTAGGGGGGCAGTGCCAGCCCAAACTATTAGGTCACTAATTCTCAATTACTCATATTTGGGACGGATAGAGAATGAGGCATCACCTACTGTGTAAGTGGGACAGAGGAACAGGTTCTTATTAAGAGACATCCTGCTTGAATTAAAATTTGTAGGACTTCCCAAATGGTAGCTGTAGATTTCTGGCAAAAGGATCCTAGATTATTTGGCAGTCACCTCTCTAGGAAGGCAATTTAGTGTTTGGGAGTTCTTCCTGTAGACAAGAAGGTTGGGTTTGGTGACACTGGAACATTTGTTGGGAGCATAGGCATGGGAGCGTGGGAAATGTTGTGTTAGGGGAAAGGGGCAAAAAAATGGTGAATGGGTAACTTTTTAAAGGATTTCCTTAGAAAAGTGCTTACATTTAAATATTGCTTTGCACATGCCTTCCTACCTCAAATATATAGAAGGTATAATTAAATTCCTCCTTATAGGATAAGATTCACAGGCAAATAATGGCTTAAAAGTGCCAAGCTCTGGGGTGGGGGTGGGGGTGGGGGCAGAGCAGCTGCTAAGGCCATTATTACATAATCATCCTATGAGGTCATATAGCACAATAGGTGCCTGCCATCCCCTTCCACCAGCCTTTCTCAACCTTTTTATCCTGGAGGAATCCTTGCAATAATTTTCAGGTCTCAGGGAACCCCTGCATAAACATTATTCTATATACTGCTATTGCTTTCCCCCCACAATCTCTGGAGGAACCCCTAGCAACCTCTGGGGGAACCCTTGTTGAGAAACACTGCTTTCCAGCTTCCCCAAACAGTTAATGTCACTGGGAGAAGTATATCTGGATTTAGCAGTGAACTCCGGTGGTGTTGCACCCAGCCTCATAGGTACCTAGATTGTGTGTTTCTTTGGTAAAATGGTAGCTGGGCTCAGTCTAAGAGTCCACCAGCAGATCAGTGCAGTGACCACACTATAGTGTGACCCACACTATAACTAGGATTACTGTTTGCTGGATTTTGTAGATTTCCCTTTCAGTTTATTGGATTTTTTTTTTACTAGAACAACAGCAGTTGCATAATATCAAGAGAGGAAAACACCACAGTGGGGTAAAGGAGGCTTTTTGGAAATATCATTCAAAGGTAACCATCTTTTGACAGAATTATTCATTTTCTACTGGGTGGAAATCTTTTTCTACTGCCCCCTTTTCTCCTGTGAGATGGCAAGATAGTTCTTGTCTTTTGAGGGAAGATGTCTTGCATTTACAAAAACAATTTCTGCACAAATTGCACAAAACTATGGCAGCTATGTGACACTATGGTGCTTCTTTCATGGACCTTTTTTTTTTTTAAAGAAGAAGCATCAGACGGCTTGTTTGCAGGCAGTTTAATTTCCAAAGGAAAAATACAGTGGTGTTATGCAGAAACATTTTTGCACAGAGTACAAAAACCTTGACAAAACATAGCTTGTGTTGTTCTCACATTGGAAGTGAGAACTCTCGTGAAGGTTGGCGATTTTTTGGCAGGCTCTCTCAACATGTTGAGACAACTTCTTTCATCCAGAATGAGACAGTTTGTGATTTTTTTCTCTTTTCCTCTTTTCTGTCACCCGAACAATAGCTAATAAGTTTTGCTATATGGGCCAAAACACTACATATCCTCTGTAAACTTGGGATGCAGACTACCCAGCTGGTCAAATATTGTCAGCTTCAATTTTATAGGGCTCAGTGGGTTGGAAATATATAACAGGAACAAAACCTGTTCAGGCTTCCATGTTCCCTCTGTGCTTCACTGCAGTTCTCTCAGTAGCCAGGAAAAAATGTTTTCTCTCCTGTAATACTGTATTGTTTTGAGCTATCCATTTTACAATCCAAATGGTGACTTGGAAATTACTGACTGATTAAGAACCATTGGCTTAACAAAAGACCTGTTTGTGATGGAGGTGAAAATTGCTTGAACAGATTTTGCCTGCCAAGCCCTCAAATACTGTCTTTGGGGGCTTGGCTTATAAGGGCTGTCATGATGAATGTTAGTGATTCAGAATTTACCACTACATCAGTGGTCAGCTGAAAAGTCAAAAGCCTGTTAATTATTTTGTTGCTGTCAAAAATGGTGTCATAATGAAAGGTAGTCTGTTATCAAGGGAGGACTCACAAAGTGCCCATTTCAGAGACAGAAGATAGTTAAGTGTTAAGGCCCACTGTATCAATGTGTCTCAAATGCTGTTCTTGACTTTTCCCTTTGGGATGCATGGTAGTCATTAGCTATTATTATTAATACTATTACTACTAATACTACTACAGTAGGACCCCCATATTCACTGATTCAGTTATCAATGGGACACAAAACAGCACATCTACCATAGAGTCTTCTTAGAAAATGTGTCCTCTCTAGCCATTTTCTAGGTCCTCCAAAGCAACTCTATGGTATTTTAAACCAGAAGTCCCATTGTTTTCAATGGTGTTCACTATTATCCATGGTTTTCAGTATCCATGGGGCCCCCCAGAACCAATCCCCAGCTGATAAGGGGGTCCTACTGTACTACTACTGCTATTATTATTACTATATTTATCTCTATCCCACCCTTTTCCCAGTTTAGGACTCAAGGTGCCTTACAACAGTTAAAGAAAACATAGTTAAAATTGACAGCATACAAAAATAAAAAAGTAATCAAATTATAACAAATAAAGATTAAAAGATGTTAAAACAAAAACCATTAAAAACAAATAAAAAAACCCAGCACATTATACAAGGTCCATTTCCCCAGAGAAATCAGTTCTCAAAGGCCTTCTGGAATAAAAAGGTCTGTCTTCATCTGAGTGTGGAAAGATAGTAAGGAGGGTGCCAGTCTGACCTCTCTGGGGGCAGCCACTGAGAAGGCCCTCTACCATGTTCCCACCCAGTGCACTATGAGGATGGAGGGACAGAGAAAAGTGGGGGGGGGACAGAGCTTGGAAGAAACAGTGTGCAGGTTACAGTTCCCAGAATCCCCAGCCAAAATGCTTTGTTATAGTCCCCCAAAGGAACTTTTCCAAGCTGTGAGAGAAAGTAAATTGGCCCCAGTAACCTCACAGTCACAGAGAATTAGGCCCACTTAGACCTGCATGCAGATCTGGATTCTGCTCCTTGGCCATATAGAGTAGGCAGAAAGCAGGTAGATTGCATGCTCCTGTGAGACAAGAGGCTGTGTTGATGGTAGCAGTGCTGCTAGTAGGGTCTCCCGTATCAGACAGGCGTTTGCTGAGGAGCCAGACTAACTGTGCCAAACAGCTGCTGGGCAGCAGCAGTAGTGGTGTGTGTGATACAGGTGGAGGATCTCTCAGAGACAATGGCAGTGGCACCATAGCTAAGACTTGTTAGTACTGCAGAGAAGGAGGCACCAATAAACCTCATTTGAATGATTTCTACTATGAAAACCCTATCATGAGACAGTCCAAAATGAAACAAGATATAGTGCCAGATGATGAGATTCCCAGGTCTGAAGGCTCTCAACTACTGGGGAAGAGCAGAAGACAAGTGTGAGTAGCACTGTGGCAAATGACTCAACTGAAGTCCAGTGAAAGAATGTTCAACTGTTGACGTGCTCAGAAGTGAAAGGAAAGTCTAAAGCTGCAGAACACATATTGTAGGAACATGGAATGTGAGAAGCATGAATTAGGGGAAGCTAAACATTGTAAAACAAGAAATGGAACTTATAAACATTGCAATACTTAGGGTGAACGAGCTAAAGTGAACAGGAATGAGACATTTTGAGTCAAACAGTTACACAGTGTTTTACTCAGGAAATGAAAATCTAAGAAGTGGGGCATTATTAGCGAGGAGAATGTAGCAAAAGCAGTCCAGGGATGTAATGCAAAGTCTGACTGAATAATATCAATAAGACCTCAGGGAAAATCCATTACACACACAATTCCTCACACACCAAAACAGGACATATTGGTAATTATAGATGATTGGAATGTAAAAGTAGGAAATAGAGAGCAGAAGCAAAGAGTGTGGGAGAATTTGGTCTCGGATCAAGAAATGAAACAGCAGACAGACAGACTGAATGTTGTGAGGCCAACTGTTTGTTCATCACAAACATATTCATCAAGCAACCAAGGAGGTTACTGTACACATGAGCATCACCTGATGGCCAATAGAGAAATCAAATAGCCTACATGATAGAAGCAGAAGATGGAGAAGCTTGATTCTTTCTGCAAAAACAACACCAGGAACAGATTGTGGCACAGACCATGAACTGCTAACGTCAAAAATTAAAGTTAAAGAAGAACAGTAAACCAATCAGTTGTGCCATAATACAATCTGAAGAGCAGCTCTTTAGAATTTAAAAATTAATGTAAAAAAATAGATTTGCACCATTAAGCCTAATTGACCAGGAGCCAGAAGTACTCTGGACTGAAGCCAGGGACATTGTCAGGGAGGAATGCAAAAGGACACTATCTGCAGCTAAAAGCAAGAGAATCCTCAATGGATAACAGATGAAACTCTTCAAGCTGGTAAGAACAGATGAGAAGCAAAAGTAAAAGTTAACAGAAATAAGGTCAGAACCATGAATACAACTTTTCAGGGGTTTGTGTATACGGACAAAGAAAACTACTATAATAATCAATGCAGAGAAATAGAAGATGACAACAAAAAAGGAAGAACAAGTGACTACTTCCACATGATATAAGAAATCAAGGGAAATTTAAACCAAGAGTGAGATGCTCTGTGACCAACAGGAGAACACATTACATGACCACATAGAAATAAAAAGACCGTGAGAACAATACACTGAAGAACTATATGGAAGAGATGAAAGGATGACAGATTTATTCAGGGAAGAACCATTTGAAGGTGAACCTCCAGTTTTAAAAAGTGAAGTAGAAGTGCACTCAGAGCACTTGGAAGAAAGAAATCACCAGGAACAAACGTGCCATTAAAAACTCCCCCAAAAAACGCCTGGTAGACCTCACGCCCAGTTGCCTGGGTCCTGTCACAATGGCAGCATTCATACTGGGGCCTGTCACAATGGTAGCAATGGCACCACTGCCAATGCCAGTTGACTTCCTGGGTCCTGTCGCAGCAGCAGCAGTGGCTTCCTGCCATTGTTGCCGTTGCCAGTTGACTGCCTGGGTCCTGTCGCTGCAGGAATAGAAATGATATTACTGTGTGAACTTAAATCATAAGTGGGAATTGTGCAGCCCTGAGACATTGGTGAACTGGAAAGGCCTGCAGCCTTAGTAACTATAGCCAACACTGTAGCACATTGTTTGGTCAATTCCAGCATGTAGATATGACCATAAGTGGCAGGAGTGGATTGTAAAGTGGAGAGGGAATTTGCATGTGGGTGGTGATTGGCTGAGGGAGTGACAGGAGTGGCCAATCAGCACACCGAAAGAGGCAACATACCTAAACCCATTGTACTTACCTAGGAGGCAACATACCTACATACCATAGATGCCAGGTGCAACAGTTTAAGATATGCAGATGACAGTATACATCTAGCAGAAAATATCAAAGACTTGAAACAATTACTGAAGAAAGTCAAGGAAGAAAGTGCAAAGGTAAGCTTATTGTTGAACATTAAGAAAACAAAAATAATGGCCACAGATGATATCCTTAACTTTAAAAGTAGACAATGAAAACATTGAAACTGTTCAAGATTTGTTCAGGTCATTAATAAGAAAGGAGACTGCAGTCAAGAAATCAGAAGAAGACTAGTAGGACTTGGAAGGGCAGCTGTGAAGGAACTAGACAAGATCCTGAAGTTTCAAGATATATCATTGAATAATAAAGTTAGACTTGCTCATATCATGGTATTTCTCATTTCTACATATGGTTTTGAAAGCTGGACAGTGAAGAAAGCTGATAAGAAAAAAATCAACTCATTTGAAATGTGGTGCTGGAGAAGGGTTCTGTGGATATTGTAGACTGCTAAAAAAGAGAACTAAATGGGTCCTAGAGCAAATCAACCCTGATCTCTCTCTAGAAGCCAAGATAACTAAACTGGGACTATTGTACTTTGGACATATCATGAGCATTCATGACTCATTTGAAAAGACAATGATGCTTGGTAAAGTAGAAGGCAGTAGGAAAAGAGGAAGTCCCCATTCCAGATGGATAGACTCAAACAAGGAAACCATGGCCCTAAGTATGCAAGAGCAGAACAGGGCTATTGAAGACAGAATGACTTGGAGGTCTGTTGTTCATGGGGTCGCCATAAGTCAAAGTCGAATTGACAGCAGTTAACAGCAATAACAACAGCAACATGTTGTCAGCTGATTGTAAAGGGGAACCCCCATGCTCCACAGTGGTTCAAGATAAGAAGCAGGGTCCAGGCTCAGCTAAGAGATGGCAGCCTTTGCCCTGCAACTGGGACACATTGTAGCTAGACCTTGTTAAGTGTGCAGGGCTTGATTTCATTTTTAAAAGCTTTTGTAACTGTTTGTGCTGTCTCTAGGGTTCTGGGATAAAAGCCAGGATGAATTCTTGAAATGTCTTGGTCATTTATGTTCATTTAACTTTGCATAACATTGTTATGTAAAGTAATCATTACAACAACTGAGAATCTCATTTCACCAGCATAATTGTTAACTGTTTGCGTTCATAATGGATAGGTATTTCTCTGTTGGTTACAGTTCGAATCCATTAATACTTGGAAATACTTGGATTAAATAACTATTAATTTAACCAATCAATTGACCATTCTTAAGTACCCTATGGTTTAACAGCTAAGGAAGGGTATATAGGGAGTGGGTGGGTTCAGTATGTTTCAAAATGTACTTTAAAAAAACTAACACTTCTATTACATATCAGCCTGGGTTGGGGAACGCTTGGCCCTCAATACATTGAAATATAGGTCCCATCCTCCTCCACCACTGGCTAAGTTAGCTAGAGCTGATGGGAGCTGCAGTCCACTATCTGATGGGCCACACTTTCCCCATTTCTTACATAGGCTTTTAGGGACATAACCACCTAATCATAGGCATCTGATGATAGATAGATTGCATAGATTTCATAGGCACTTAAACAATTCCATTGGAGTAAATGGAGCCAAAAAGGTGCTTAACTACAGTTTTTTCATACTCCTTTTTGTCACTGTATGTGCAAAACACAACCCTCCCCGCTCTCCCTACTGTGATTCAGCTGTGGTTTGCAGGCCTGACAGGATGTCTTGAGCGGTATGCTGCCTCCCTGGGCAAAAATCTGTGATGTAACAGAGATGTTGTCAAGATCTGAGCCCACTGACCATTACCCCTTCCTTTTGGTCTACCTGGGAACCAATGACATGGCAAGGCATAGCCTTCAGGATATCACAAGGGATTGTGAGGCTCTGGGTAGGAAGCTGAAGGACCTTGATCCACAGGTTGTCATTTTGTCTCTCCTCCCAGTTGAATGGCCTGTACAGCCCAGAGAAGGAGAGAAGAATAGTGGAGGTGAACAACTGGCTCTGCAGGTGGTGCCACAGGGAATGTTTTGGCTTCTTCAACCATGGTCTGTGGTATCATGAAGATGGACTTCTGGCAAGTGATGGGTTGCACCTCACAGCAGTTGGCAGGCACATTTTTGCTAAGAGTCTCACAAACCTGATCAGGAGAGCTTTAAACTGAGTTATGTGGGGGAGAGAGACAGTATTATTGAGAGCAGGAGTTCAGCAAGCGCTGGAGATAATAACTGCAATGTTATAGAGAGAACTGGGCAAATAGTACAAGAACCCAACAGTGGGAGAAAAAAAAACTTAAATAAGCAGCTTGAGGGAATGACCTTTGGTTTTAGATATTTCTGTGCTAATGCACACAGCATGGGAAATAAACATGATGAACTTGAACGTTTAACTCAGCAAGGCAAATATGATATAATAGGTATCACTGAGACCTGGCGGGATGAGTCTCAAGACTGGAATGTAGTAATAAAGGGGTATAACCTATTTCAGAGAAATAGAGCAAGTGGCAAAGGAGGAGGAGTAGCATTACATGGTAAGGATGTTTACACCTGTGAAGAGACCTATGACTTAAATCCTGGAAGCTAGGTTGAGAGCATCTGGGTAAAAAATAAGGGGGAGAGAAACAACAGTGATGCCATTGTAGGGATCAACTACAGACCTCCAAACCAAACTGAGAGCTTGGATGATGCCTTCCTCAAACAGATGACCACACATTCAGAAAATAATGGGAGATTTTGACTATCCTGATATTTGTTGGAAGTCAAACTCTTTCATGAATATAAGGTCCAACAAATTCCTCACTTGCTATGCAGACAGTTTCATTGTCCAGAAGGTGGAATAGGCAACAAGTGGATCAGCTAGTTTAGATCTGATCCTAACCAACAGTGGTGACCCGGTTAATGGGGGTGGAAGTGGCAGGATCCTTAGGTAGGATGGACCTTGTTCTCCTTGCATTTGTTATATGGAAAGGGGGAAGCCAAGCATAATCAAACACGCATTCTAGACTTTAGGAAAGCTGATTTCAGTAAACTTTGGGAAATACTGGGTGTGATCCTATGGTCAGGAATACTTAAAGAGAAGGAAGTTCATGATGGATGGGAGTTTCTTAAAAGTGAGATATTGAAGGCACAATTTCAAACAGTTCCAATGAGGAGGAAAAATCGGAGGTATCTAAAGAAACCAGGATGGATGCCTAAAGAACTTTCAACTCAGCTAAGATTTAAAAGGGACATGTACAAGAAATGGAAAAATGGGGAAATCACCAAAGAAGAATTCAAATGATTAGCCAGCATGTATAGGAAGAAAGTCAGAAAAGCTAAAACGTAGAACTCAGGCTTGCTAGAGAGATTAAAAATAATTAAAAGGACTTTTTTTAATTATGTCTGTAGCAAAAGGAAGAACAAGGAAATGGTAGGGCCACTGCATGGAGGAGATGGCAAAATGCTTACAGGGAACAGAGGAAAGACAGAACTACACAACACCTTCTTTACCTCAGTCTTCTCCCAAAAGGAAAACAGTGCTCAATCTGGATAAAATGGAGCAGATGATACAGTATGGGAAATAGAGCACAGAATAGCTACAGAGGTAGTACAGGAATACCTGGCCAGTATAAATGAATTCAAGTCTCCATGGCCAGATGATCTACATCCAAGGGTATTAAAAGAACCAGCAGAAGTAATCTCAGAACCACTAGCAATAATCTTTGAAAATTCCTGGAAAAGAGGAGAAATTCCAGGAGAGTGGAGGAGGGCAAATGTTGTCCTCATCCTGTAAAAAAAAAGGGGGGGACCCAAACAATTACCACTTAGTCAGCCTCAGTCAAGCTAACCTAATCTCTTTTTTATAGAGTTATAGCCATGATAGATGAAGGGAATGCTGTGGAGGTAAGCATATTTTGATTTCAGTAAGGCCTTGGACAAGGTCCCCCATGATATTCTTGTGAACGAGCTAGTAAAATGTGGGCTAGACAATGCAACTGTTAGGTGGATTTGTAATTGGTTGACTGACCAAGCCCAAAGGATGCTCACCAATGGGTCCTCTTCATCCTGGAGAGAAGTGACTAGTGGGATGCCACAGGATTCTGTCCTGGACCCAGTGCTATTCAACATCTTCATAAATGATTTGGATGATGGAATAGAGAGCATGCTTATCAAATTTGCAGACACCAAATTAGGAGGGGTAGCGAATACCCTAGAGGACAGGATCAGAATTCAAAGTTACCTTAACAGGTTGGAGAGCTGAGCCAAAACTAACAAAATTAATTTCAACAAGGAGAAATGTAAGGTACTTCACTTAAGCAGAAACAATAAAATGCACAGACATAGAATGAGTGACTCCTGGCTTGACAACAGTACATGTGAAAGTGATCTAGGAGTCTTAGTGGACCACAAGCTGAACATGAGTCAGTAGTGTGATGTGACAGCCAGAAAAGCCAATGTGATTCTAGGCTGCATCAATAGGAGTATGGTGTCTAGATGAAGGGAAGTAATAGTGCCACTCTATTCTGCTTTAGTCAGACTCATCTGGAATACTGTGTCCAGTTCTGGGCCCCGCAATCCAAGAAGGATGTTGAGAAGCTGGAACATGTCCAGAGTAGGCCAACTAAAATTGTAGGAGGTCTGGAAGCCATGCCCTATGAGGAGCAGCTTAGGGAGCTGGGTATGTTTAGCCTGGGAAAGTGAAGGTTAAAGGGGGACATGATAGCCATGTTTGAATATTTGAAGGGATGTCATATTGAAGATGGAGCAAGCTTGTTTTCTGCTGCTCCAGAGACTATAGGACACAGAGCAATAGATTTAAACTACAGGAAAAAGATTCCACTGAAACATTAGGAAGAACTTCCTGACAGTAAGAGCTATTTGGAAGTGGAATGCATTGCCTCGGAGTGTGGTGGAGTCTCCTTTGGAGGTTTTTAAACAGAGGCTGGATGGCCATCTGTCAGGAATGATTTGATTGTCTATTCCTGCACAGCAGGAGGTTGGACTGGATGACTCTTGTAGTCTCTTCCGATTCTATGATTTTATTATTCTGTCTTCCACTCCACCATGTTTAAATCTTGTCCCTTCTCAGCAACCACTGTTCCCTTTAGTAATGTATTTTCAACACTACAAATGCATTTGAACTCTTATGCTCACCAATAAGGGCTAGAAACTTGACGTTTCATTCATGAAAGGTCAGGGTCTCAGGATGCTGAATGACTGGGTGCTTTTTTTCTGTATATGCTCACCCCTGCCATGGGTGCACAAGCCACATGGCTTCCTGTTTCTGGTGCCTGTTTCCTTATTTTGAACTAGCTACCTCTTCTGCCGAAGTGGTCACAGCCTGCACATATTCAGAGGAGGTCAGTGTCTAAAAGCAGCCCTTTTCCATCCATCTTGCTGAGAGGAGGCTGTCATGACACTCTGTGGCCTTCAGCAGGAGTGGTATCTGTTACATGATCGGCAGAGGGAATGGAAATGTTAACAGGTAGAGTGACAGAGCATGGGAGCTTGCCAGTATCCCTAGGCTGGTACGGCAGAGGCAGCTTGTTACGCACTAGGACTCCTGGGTTCCTTCTGTCCTCTTTTCTCAGGGTAGAGAGTGGGATCTGGGGCAGGGATACAGCAGTTGGCCTGGGCTGTTGCCATGGCTGTAGCCTAACGCTCTGTGACCTTGGATAACTAGCAACTTGGCTTGCTGTCCCATGACTTCCAGGTCAGAGTCCATCTATCAGTGATCCGATCTCCTGACATAAAAAAAAAGAATAAAATGAAACTTTGCACCAGTCACAAGGGAATCTGACTAGAGCAGCACCACTGTATATGTGGACTTAACCCTTTCTTCCCACCCCTCAGTCTAAACTGTTTCTATCACCTCCCTTCCCAAGTTGCTACTAGACCCACTGGAGTAAAAATATAGGGGATCATATTGTTGCCTGCCTTTCCCACTGGTGTGTGGGGCAGTGTGTGTGTGTGTGTGTCAGTGGTGGTTGTGGCTACAGTTTTAACTGGGATGAATGGTGGTAAGGAGAATGAGTTAAATGCCTCTCCTCGTGGTGGCTGATTTACAGTTTTAAAAAGTTGGGAGAGCCAATCATGGATTTCTCTGTCATGTCTGTTTAGGGCTTAGGGAAGTGTGCATTCCCTGGAATACATTCCATTCCCACCCCAAGGAAAAAGGAGGCAGAGGAGCCAGAAATATTTGGAGACATACAGGGACATGTGCTGGTGGAGCAGGACTGTGAGTTGCTGTTTGTTTGGGCGTGTAGCCTACACTACCAGCATTTGTCTGGGAAGGTTACACATTTATTTAGGATGAAGAGAGGTGTAATTTTTGAGCTATCACAGCAGGCTGTCTAGGCTCATAGTATGAACCTAGCTCTGCAATTGGCAGTACACAAACCTGCATGCCAGCAAGTCAAATGCTGCACCTGTGAACATGTCAGCCATATCTCTTTGTGTGTCTGACACCATGTTTGACTTGTTTTACACTTAGTTTTAAAAGGTATGTACGTGTTTGTGTGTGTGACCTTGAAAAAAATAATTTCAATCCACCAAACCCCAGTAACAACTCTTCTTTCTACTTCCAGAGTTTGGGAAGCAGTATATTGTCATTGCTGCAACAATGCACATTATCACTGCAGATGCCAGGTGTCACCTT
This sequence comes from Gambelia wislizenii, assembly GCA_030847615.1. Classification (NCBI taxonomy): domain Eukaryota; kingdom Metazoa; phylum Chordata; class Lepidosauria; order Squamata; family Crotaphytidae; genus Gambelia; species Gambelia wislizenii. The sequence goes on along the minus strand of JAUMIR010000002.1, from coordinate 240,964,106 downwards.
AACCTAATTGACATCAGATGGTATTAGCCTTTTTTCCGACTTCAACCTGGAACTGTGCTGAAAGCCTGCAGAACTGTATTGAGCTCTTCCTCCCAAACTCTTTTAGGGATGAAGCTAGGAACATACGTTCATCCAGATATTTGTTATTTATTCCATTTATACTCCGCCTTTCCCTTTCCCTAAAATGGGACTCAAAGCTTGTTGTTGTTGTTGTTGTTGTTGTTGTTGTTTGCCTTCAAGCCATTTTTTGATTTATGGAGACCCTAAGGCAAACCAATCATGGAGTTTTCTTGGCAAGATTTTTTTTTCAAAAGGGATTTGCCCTTGTCTTCCTCTGAGGCTGAAAGAGAGTGACTTGCCCAAGGTCACCCAGTGGGTTTTTATGACTGAGCCATGGGGATTCGAACCCACGTCTCCCAGAGTCATAGTCCAAAACTCAAACCACTACACCATGCTGGCTTCGAGACTCAAGGCCATTAACAATAAAATGAATAAAACAAAAACAATTTAAAAACTTAAAACAGATTAATTGGAACAAGCAACATTCAAAGCAATTAAAAACAAACCAGTCTTTTAAAAGGCAATGCCTGCCTGGATTAAAGAGATTTTTAACAACAACCCATTGGAACTGCTAAAGGCCTGCTTTCTTGTTGTTGTTTTTGTAAAAGTCTTTACCTGTTATCAGTTGCAGAAATTTATCAGTTGCAGAAAATTATGCTAATACCATCTGATGTCAATTAGGTTAAGGTGGCACCTGGCATTTGCAGTGCTAATATGCATTGTTGCAGCAATGACAATATACTGCTTCTCAAACTCTTGAAGTAGAAAGAAGAGTTGTTACTGGGGTTTGGTGGACTGAAATGATTTTTTCCAAGGTCTCACACACACAAACATGTACTGTACATACCTTTTAAAATGAAGTGTGAAACAAGTCAAAGATGGTGTCTGTGCTTTCTGCAACCGGACTTATTTATCTCGGATTAGCCTTTTTAGTCATCAGTGTGCTTGCAGAAAGCGCAGGATGAGTCCTTCCTGAATCTTCGTCTGCGAAGAAAAGCCAGAGAGAGAGAGAGAGAGAGACCTGTTATCAGAAAGACAACAGGGAAGGTGGCAGCTTAGCCTCCTTTGAAAGGGAGCTCAGAGCCTTTGTGTCCACTGAGAAAGCCTGCTTGTGTCCCCCACCAAATGTGCTTCTCATGGTAGTAGGACTAAGAGAAGTGTCTCTCCCAATGAAGCCTGGGAGATTATGGCTCTTCAGATAGCCTGGACTCCAGTGACATAGGGCTTTATAGGTCATAACCATTGTTTTGAATCATTCCCAAAAGCAGACCAGTACTCACTGAATTTTGTTATAACAGGGCGGCCATGGTCTCCCTGTAAGTGGCCACAGTCATTGACTGTAACATTCTGGATAAGCTGAAGTTTCTGAACACTTTTCAAAAGTGTTGCCGCACAGAGCTCATTTCAGTGGTTGAAACAGGATATAACTAAAGCATGCATCACTGTAGCTGCTTCAGACATTTCCAGGAATGGATGCTTGTTGGTATACTAGCCTTCGTTGTACAAAGTACATCCATTATAGCTAAAGTACCAAGTCTTCAAACGGAGTGTTACCCCATCCAACAGAGGCTGAATCCCTGTTTCTGGATCTGCCTTTCAACTGACTAGGGGTCTATCCACATTGCAGGGTTATAGCAGCTTCACACATCTTTAAATGCCTTGGCGCCATCTGATGGAATCTTTGGATTTGTAGTTTTATGAGGTCTTTAGCCTTCTCTTCCAAAGACTGCTGGTGTCTCACCAAACTACAAATCCCAGGATTCTGTAGGATGGAGCTGCGACAGTTAAAGTGATATCAAACTGCAGTAATTCTACAGTGTGGATACACTATAGATTAACCTTCAGTTTCTACACCCATATCTAGTCCATTACTGAAGACAGGTACCAGCTTAGAACTGAAACAGTGGAAAGAAGAAATAGAGATGTTGTAAAACTAACGTCAGCCCTAGCTGGCATAGTCCGTGGTGAGGGATGATGAGGGTTGCAGTCTCGGAACATCTGGAAGACCACAAATATCCCATCCTTGGTTTAGGAACTTACTTCCCCCAGCCAATCTTGCTGAAGGTATGCAGCTGTGTTTTGAACCATGGAGGAAGTGATGTCCAGCTGCACCTGCCACTCACTGAGCAAGAAGATAAGTGTTGTCACCTTCTAGTGGAGTCTTCTCAAATCTGGCAAGCTCCAGTTTATGTTAGACTGTAGCTTCCATGCTAGCTAGGCCTGGACTGATGCAAGTTGGGAGTCCAACAACATTTGTAAAGCCTTAGGTTCCCAGTTCCTGCGGACATGATGACTTGGATGGGCAAATAGATGTTCATAAAGAGTGAACATTCTGCTAAAGACCCAATGAAAATCCTTCACGTACACAAACAACAGTCTCAGAATACTTTCCTTCCTTGCCCACCCAACTGCTTTAATTGGTTTATGTCAGGATTGGTGCCTCTCAGTGGTTATAGGGGGATGCTTTGCCCCTCCAGGAGATCTTGGAGGACAACATCCCTCTCTGTTGACACCTCCCATAAAATAATTCAATCCAATGCCTCCCAACACACTGTAGGGCCTGGGGAGGTGATTATACCCTGTCCCTACCCTGCCTGCCCCAACCATTTTAGACCTGTGAAAGGAGGGATGTGTTGTTGTTGTTTTTAGGTGACCCAGAAGTCCACTGAAATGGGCCAAGGAGTCCAGGAACATGGCAAGATTGCCTCCCGCAATGTCCATACCTGCTATTTATGTTCCCTGGAAGGCTCTGGGGGGCAGAAAAACCATCCCAGGGCCACACTTTACCCGCCTTCACATTCAGAGCTAGTGCATGCTTCTGAATACCAGTTGCTGGGGAACTCACACAGGTGGCTGCTGTTGTGCTTAGGTCCTGCTTGTGGCCTTCCCAGAGGGATCTGGTTGGTCACTGGTAACAGAATGCTGAGCTAGCAGAGCCTATAGTCTGATTCAGCAGGGCTTGTTCATCCCATGCTGTTGGCAAGCTCATCTTCATAATCCTTTATGCACCCCACTTCCAACTTGCTCATGCCCAGTTTCACAACATGAAAGCCTATTTTACAAGAGGTGTTACAAGATGTTTTCCTGGAAACATTTTCCCTCAAAGTTTCCAGGCAGGCAGAGTTTCATGTAATACAGGAGACGACTGGATTTATTTCAAGTGACATTCCTGGAAAATACATAGCTTAAAAATTAATCATAATGATTTAGTAATACACATTATCTTGTTTCTGTGGTCATGTGTGTACCTGTAATGTTACCTATGAAGTAATGTAGCAACTGAGTTATGATTCTGGGGAGAGAGTGAAAAAGGCATGAGTATGGGATTTATATAAGCGGTTTTTTTCTTTCGGAGGGAAGAAATATTTTAAGAGTGCGGTCCTATACATCTCTATCTAGAAGTCATCCCAGGTAAGCAGAGAAAGAAAGAGAGGGCTTGTAGCCAAAATAGGTGTACGTGATATCATAGATGTGAGAAATGGTCTGCGGCCTTCTCTAATGATAGTGGCATTCAGATGACCAGTCTGGTCCACATTCCTCTTTCAAAGCTTTTAGCCACTCTGACCCTCTGTTTCCCATTCAGTTCCACAAGATGCTTCTCTCCTTCTGCATCCCCTCTTGATCTACCTCCTTAACCAGGCCTTTCTAGAACTTTCTTGGCCTGCTTTCCCTGACTTCCCCATGTCACATTGCTCTTCTGTACTATTTATATGTCATTTTGTCCTCATCTTCTCCACAGAGACAGTATTAACATGAAGCAAAACCTCAGGCAGCAAACTTGGGGCAGCAGAGAGGGGTGCAAGTCTGCCAAGAGGTGGTTTCAGTTTACCAATTTTGGTTTCATCAAATGTCTCATTTTCCCATGTGCAAATTTGTTTTAGCTCACATTTGCATCAGTCTGCAAATGAGACCAAAAAATTATATTATTTTTTAAAATAATGGTTCACATGAGAATTTGTGCATATTTTTGCTGATGGGTGCATTTTTTGCACTTTTCCTCACCTGCACATTTTTTTAAAGTGTTTGTCCCTTGATAAAGATGCATTTCTGTGCATCCCCCCCTCAATATATGCAGTCTTGTCCACATCCTGTGTGTTGTGAACTGAGATATAAAAATTCTGTTAAGTTTGGGGTTTGGCTGTGTGTTTGAGTTCATTTATAATAAGTAAGTAAATATTTATTGCGGTCATAGACCAGTATGTAAAAACCAATTATAAGTACAATTACAAACATTTATACATTTAAAACCATAGCAAAGTAAAATAGGATAAAATTAGGTAAAATTACATGTTAGGTGCATTTTAAAAATGCAGTTCCAAATAAACATTTATCTATCAGAGGAGGAGCCCCACTAGACCTAGAAGGATGTGTGTTTGAGTTCATTTATAGATTTGGCAGGTCCAGATTTTGGAAGTTTCTACCAAAAGGTGGACCTGAGAAATTTCTGCTGCATCCCTAGGTCTGACTCAAGGAGCAAAATCCACCAGGAAGTAATCCTGCATGAGCTTCCTGGAAACTAATGGGAGCTGTTGCGCAGTAGTGTACCCATTTGATTGGAGGGGGGGGCGCCATTTGGTGGATTCACTGCCACAGATACCAAAGTGCCTTGGGCTGTATCTGCTTAGTCTTTCATCATCCTTCTCTTGTCTGTTGGTAACAAACCTTGCAGGCTGTCTTGTGTTCTGTACAATACCTGACCAGGGATGCATCTGCACTGCAGATATAATCTAGTTTTGACACTGCTTTAACTGCCATGGGTCAATGCTATGGAATTCTGGGATTTGTAGTTTTGTGAGCTATTTAGCCTTCTCTGTCCAAGAGCTCTGGTGCCACAACAAACTACAAATCCCATGATTCCATAGCATTGAGCCATGGCAGTTAAAGCAGTGTCAAACTGGATTATTTCTATAGTGCAGATGCAGCCCAGCTTGGGGAAGCTTAATCCATTGCTTAGCAGTAGCAGTAGGGCAACAACTAGCCCTTGTTCCATAATTAGTCCTTGCAACATCACCCTTCCTTGTTCTTCGGGGAGGTGATTTTGACAGCGGCCAGCACTGCAAAGGGATCAATAACTGTTTCCAAAGTCACCTTTCCTGGCACCCTGCCGATTGCAGAGACAGTCCTCTTCTTTGAGCCTCTCCCCTCCATGAGCTGACCTTGCAAACTCCCTCCCCTGTCACCATCCTCCCCTGCAAGGATGGGTTGGATTTTATATTATTTTGGTGTTGTTTGCAAAAGTGAGTATCTTTATTATCTGTCTCTGTGTTGGGGCATTCTTAAAACAGTTGTGAAACACATACACCACCCTCCTGTTTTTCTATCCGTTCTCCAAACAGTGGGAAATTCCTAAAAGCTTTTGTGGAGTCAATCTCCCTTGGAGAAAAAATGTCCAGTAAATGCATTATTTAAAAACAAAATACTGTGCAGCTGGGTCATATCAAACATCCATCTCTCCAAAGTGCTCTGTCTCCGGTGGTTGCCATTCATAAAGCCCAGGGAGGCTCATAAGCAGGGCAGGAAGTGATGGCTGTCCTGATGTTTGTCCTCAGCCTCAGACTGTGAAAGTTGCACTCCAAGCAAACATAATTAATAGCCAGTGACAGATAAGTTCTTGGGAGTATAAATCCAGGCCTTTTAAAAAGGAGGTATGCCCCAGGCCTTCCCAGTATACTGTAGCAATCAGGGCTTTCAGCCAAAGAGACAAAAATATTTCAGTCATCTGCCTGTTAATGGATTGATCAATTGCATTTAAATAAACTTGCTTATTACCATTATTGCATCACAGTTGTTAAGAAATTTTAAATGATCTTCCATCTTGCACATTTGAAAACAAAAGCAGTGGCCTGTTTGTTTTTTATTTTAGGGAAAGCAAGCAAACAAATGTAACCACCCATTGTTGAAAGGGAAGGCTATGGAGATTTTCAGATGGGGTCAAAATGCCCCGTTACTGCCCCGCCACCTCCTCTCCCGTTCCTGCAACGGAATGGAGGTAAATGTTCATACATTTACCTCCATTCCACTGCAGGAACAGGCTCCTGCACTCCTTGCCGGCCAGCCGTAAATGCAGCCTGCGTAAAGTTGCCTTTAAGAATGGCCCGGGGGAAATCTCGCTCGTTCTCGAGAGAGAACGAGCAGGAGGGAAATTCAAAGTAACCCCCCCAGCTGTCAAAGACAGAAATAAAATGATAAAAAATAAAAAAAGGAACCCGGGGAGGAGGAGAAGGGTGGTACTTACCTAGCTGTCCCGTTGGTGGCTGGAAGTGCCTGTCATCGCAGAACAGGGACAGGGATTGGTTTCCCACATCCCTGATTCCGTGACAGGCACAGAAGGGGTGTTCTATTCACGATGTTTCATTGTGAATAGAATAATATCTCAGGAGCAGGATGGAAGGTGTCGAACCCGTCTGAACGACAGCCCCTTTCTCGACCCTGTTTCATTCCTGCCCCACAGTATAAGCCCCATCTGAAAATCTCCTCTCTCTCTCTCTCTCTCTCACACACACACACACACACACACACCATTTCATTCCCCATTTCAGCACCCCAAAAAACTCTCAGAAATCAAACAAGTGTGCCCTGTGCACACAGCCCCACTGATCAATGAGCTGAAGTTTGAAGTCATTTCATAAGTTTAAACTGTTTTAAGCTCAAAGAAATGCAGGAGTAGCAAGCTTACGTCATGTACTTTAAATGCGTGTTTTGTGATGAAAGGCTTTCTCTTGTCATCTTGAACCGAGTGCCAGTCGGTTTCATGTGACTGGTCCTGAGTTACAGTTCGATGGGAGAAAGAGAATATTATTTTTCTCTTCCCCTTCCTTGCTTTTACTGCTTTTCTTCATGGTCTGTGTATGGCAGCATGTCCATTTTAACACTTTCATGTTCCCCCTTGGGGTGAACTGGGGTGAATTTGTGGTCATCAAGATCAAACACTACAAAAAGGGCTTTTAGTCTGGAGAAGAGAAGGTTGAGAGAGAACATGATGGCCATGTTTAAATATTTGAAGGGATGTCAGACTGAGGATGGCGCAAGCTTGTTTTCTGCTGCTCCAAAGACTAGGACACGGAGCAATGGGTTCAAACTACAGGAAAAGAGATTCCACCTAAACATTAGGAAGAACTTTCTGACAGTAAGAGCTGTTTGGAAGTGGAATACACTGCCTCAAAGTGTGGTGGAGTCTCCACCTTTGGAGGTTTTTAAACAGAGGCTGGATATCCATCTGTCGGGAATGATTTGATTGCGTATTCCTGCATGGCAGGGGGTTGGACTAGATGGCCCTTGAGGTCTCTTCCAACTCTATGATTCTATGATTCATATCATCTGCCGTCTTTTAAAGGGAAGCTGTTTGCTCATTCTTCTTGGAGTAACTGAGTGCCAAATCACAAGCTGCGTATATGCATGTGTGACCCATGCAGTTGACCTCAGTTAACCTTTCCCCCTCCACTGCTCCAGCCCCTTAGGGCCACACTTAGGCAACAGGTTGTTGTTTTCCTACTTGGGTTTGCTGGTGACTGGGGATATTCAACAGTACTAAAATGGCATGTTCACATAAGGTTGCCAGAGTGAAAACTAGAGAGGGTTCCTGTCCCTTTAATGGCTGTGCAAAAGAAAGAATTTCAGCAGGTGTGGCTTGTTACCTGGTTGCATGATGAGCTATTGACATTCCCTCTTCTACACACCCATTGAAGGGACAGGAGCTCTCTCCAGTTTTCAACTTGGCTACCTTATGTTCAGTACAAAAATGATATTTCTACAAAACTATGCAATTGCAATGTTATTGTAAGCAGCTTTGTTGCTGTTGTTATAGAGGTGCTTTTTGAAAAGTGGCAGCCAAGAAAAAGGGCCCAGAGCCTTGTAATTCAGCATAGGCTTCAACTATACAGTCTTTAGTCTGGGACGGGGTGGGGGGACTCTAGCCCACTGGCTTAGTTTGGTCCACAGAGTATCCACGTGAGGTATGTGAATCTTCACTTCATGAGAATGAAAACTTTCAAAATGTTCTCCCTGTTGGGTGAGATTATGAGAGGATGGGTTTGTGGTTTTTTTGTTTTGTTACATTTTCCACATTTTTCTGTGAAAAAGTTCTCTATGCAAAAACAACTTTTTTAAAAACCTGGAAAATATTATTTTTTGCATAGAATATTTTCTGCCAAAAACTACCAAAAATAGGAAAACAACAACAAAAAAGGACTTCTCTTTTTCCTCTTGCTCAATGACAGAAAATCCTGCAGCTATTGACATATCTCCATATCCCCCCCCCCCGCCATGGCCCTCTCAGTGGAGTGTCTAGGTAAAATAGCAGTCCTTTTGTCTCCTATTGTACTACCATGGTTTTCTTGTCAAGGATATGAAAATGTATTAGTTTTCTTTACATCCCTCATCCATGGCCTCCCCTGCCCTCTCCTGAAGCCTTGCCCCCAAGCATTTGGGAGACTGCACCTGTTCTTTCTGTTAGAATCACAGAATCTAAGAGCTGGAAGGGGCCACAAGGGCCATCTAGTCCCACCCCTGCCCTGTAGGAGTAGACAACTAAAACACACCTGAAAGATGCCCATCCAACCTCTATTTAAAGACCTGCAAAGAAGCAGAGTCCACTACCCTTTAAGACAATTCATTCTGCTGCCAAACAGCTCTTACAATAAAGAAGTTCTTCCCGATGTTTAGGTGGAATCTGTTCACGGACCAGAGACGGTGGGGACTTCTTTTCCAGCTCTTAGCTGGTAGCACCTTCCAGGAAGTGCTTTGGGTGTTTCCAGGAGGCTCTTGGAGATTTTAATGAAGAGTGTTTCATCCTTCCTTCCCTGTACAGCAGTGGTTCTCAACCTGTGGATCCCCAGATGTTGTTGTACTACAGTTCCCAGGAGCCCTCTGAGGGCTCACCTTGACAGTCAGGTGGTCCTCCCAGTCATTAGGGAGGCTGTAGGATTGAACTCACAGCCTCACTAATGACTAGGAAGTCCACCTGGCTGTCAAGGTGAGACATCAGAGGGCTCCTGGGAACCGTAGTCCAACAAAATCTGGGAACCCACAGGTTGAGAACCGCTGCTATACAGGGAAAGGGGAGGGGGAGTGTAGCCTAGTTCTCCACCAGGGTGCCCAGTAGAAAAGCCCCACCTGACATTTCTGCTGGAAAATTCAGTGGCATCATGGGACATGGATGCACCACTGACAGTATTGTCCTCCTTCTGCTCCCTGATGTTATCTGGCCTGCAGAAGGCTGTGATGGGAGAGGGGGAAATTTAGTCCTCCGCTATGAAATAGTTCCCAGTGGTGACACAAGGGGGTGCTGAGAGGCCAAACCACACCAGGTGATTCCGTCAGAGGGAGGAGTGACACCAGCCTTAGTAATGCCACAGATAGTTCCCCAGTTCTGCTTTACTCTATGGTGTCTCCAGTGAATGGTGCTTGAGTAAGTGAAGTTGGGAAAGAATCCAGTTTGAGATCTTGGGCAGCCACTGCTCGTTAAGGTTCAGTTCACATAGAGACGAATTTGGGTACATTGGGGAAGTTGATTGATACACTCGCTGCTTCCCTCATGACATCTCAATTGGCCAAACAATGGTATCTGCTTCAAATCATCATTTTTTTATCCTTGTTTGGAGTAACTCTTTGGCAGTGTGCCCAGCCTGGACTTCATGGCAAACTGTGATTACCAATACAAGCCAGGAAGGGCATGATCTGGAGAGGAGAGCATGTGGGCCTGATGGGCCTAAACCATGGGGTTGTCTAGACAGTGAAAATAATTTTCATAGAATTTGCTGAGAATACCTTGTGCCCAGTGGAGCTGAGCAGGAGATTCACAATATTTGGAGGGGGGGACAAAAAATGCTGTATACTGTGCAACAAGAGACTGCGGTTTTCTGCGAAGTTTTTTAAATACTGCAGAGAGATGCACGTTACCAGTCATTTGAAAAAAACAATTTGCAGCACTGCGCATTCTTGACAAAGGCAGAAGTTATTTGATTGGTCTGTCATGCAAGTGGGGGTGGGCTTTCCAGCAGTAGAGTCTGGAAGTGCCGTTTTGGCATTCCAGATGAGCGAGTGTGGACATTTTTGCCACGCTAGGGTGAAAAAAACTATTTTTTTTTACAAGCGGAAGGTCTTTCTTCCGCCTGTTTACAATAAAAGTTTTTTAAAAGACTGCACAGTGATGATAACATTGGGGGAATAATAACACCCCATACTCGCGGTTGCCATCTTGATTCATGGCATGGCTCCATCTGAACCTCAACACAAATAGCTTCACAGACAGTTTTTGATGCCAGAAAATTATGGAGACAAAAGAGAAGTGCTGCGAATTGCCAGTAATGTGCATCCCCATGCAGTATTTCCTCTCATCTAGATCCACTCTGGAGCATGGTGGTTGAACTGTATCAGTATTGGGCTGGGTAGACCATTGGGTCTGGCTTGGTTTTATTAGCCAGTCTCACATAGCATTTAATCACAAGGCAGAATCAGTGACAAGCACCACCCATGACTAACTCATGATCAAATGAATCTTAATTTCTTTTTAGCAGCTAATAGCCCAGAACCATACACAGATTTTCTCCTTTAGCTTTCAGCGCTTTCTCTCATTTCTGAGAAAACTGGCCATTGCTGATAGAGCAGTACTTTGGGGGTGGGGACAGGATTGTGTTGGACTACAACTCTCAAAAATCTCCTGGCCAGCATGACCACTGGCTATTCTAGTGGGGGGCATTCCTAGAGGTATAGTCCAAGAAAGTAACTTTTCCATGATTTGCCATGAGAACCCAAAACCAGTTGTAAGAGATTTCTCCATTTTGTGGGCATTTACAATTTATTGTGCTAGATTTCTTCCTCGTCTTCTACAACATATGAATGTCTGCATACTGATGTGGATTACTGTTTAATTGATAGTATGTTTAGTAAAACTGTAGTACAGTAGGACCCCCATATCCACTGATTCGTTATCCGCTGATTCAATTATCCATGAGACACAAAACGGCACATCTACCATAGAGTCTTCCTAGAAAATGTGTCCTCTCTAGCCATTTTCTAGGTCTCCAAGGCAACTCTATGGTATTTTAAACTAGAAATCCCGTAATTTTCAATGGTTTTTGGTATCCACGGGGGGGGGGGGGAGCAGAACCAATCCCCAGTGGATACAGAGATCCTACTGTATCTTTTGATTCATTAAAATGATTTTATTCTGAGGATCTCTCAAGATCATCAAATAAAGCAGTGGGGTCAACTGCCAGGGGTTAGAACGCTGCATTGGACCCCTCAAGGAGACACCATAGAGGCGATCACCTGAAAAATATCTTATTTTTTGCTCCCAACGTCCTTATAGGGGGCATGAGGGCAATTTTGCTATGTTTGGGGGTCCCTAGGGGCATTTTAGGTCCAAGAAAGGACTTTATTAGAACAGGAAGTGACCTGGAATCCAACTTTCAGTTCAATTCCTGAACTGTAAAAGGCTTCTACTGCATCTAAAATGGTCCAGGAGGGAACAAAAAACATGTCAAAACTACTTCTCATATTCCCTAGAAGGCAATTTTGGGCAAATAGTTTTTCATTTTTTTCCCCAAAATTTTGGCCCTGTTAAAATTAAAGACTTCCTGTAGAAACATACCATAGAGTTGCACTGGAGGCCCTTGTGATTCCTAGAGAAGATACTGCTCTAGGCATTTTCCAGTGCAACTCTATGACATGTGTCTTCTATTTTGTGTCCCTTGGTTAACAGAAACCACAGATATTGGTTCCACAGATATGGGGGGGGCACGACCTGTACACCTAAAAGTGTAATCCATATATATGTTTAGATTTTCCTTGGGTTTTTTCCGGGCTGTGAGGCCGTGTTCTGGAATAGTTTCTTTCTGACATTTCGCCTGCATCTGTGGCTGGCATCTTCAGAGAATGGTTGGGTAGGAGTGTATGTGGAGTTTATATGCTGTGACCCCCTGTTGGGGAGTATATGTAAATTTGTGTAATTGAATGGTTAGTTTCTGGATTTAGAAATGCAAGGCTCGTTAGTGTCTGTTTGGCTAATGGTTGGTTGATGGGACATTATCTGCTGGGAATCCCCCTGTCCCTGGGTGGAATTCTTTTGTAAGTGTTGAGTTTTGATTCTATTGTTCTTCAAAACTGAGAGCCAGATTTTGTTTATTTTAAGGAAATATCTTTCCTATTGAAGTTGTCCAGGTGTCTGTGGATTTCAATAGCTTCTCTGTGGATTCTGACATGATAGTTGTTGGCCTGGTCCAGAATTTCTGTGTTTTTAAATAACAGTTTGTGTGCAGGTTGGTTTATAACATGTTCTGCTACTGCTGATTTTTCTGGCTGGCCCAGTCTGCAGTGTCTCTCATGTTCCTCGATTCCTGTTTGCACACTGCGTTTAGTGGTCCCTATGTAAACTTGTCCACAGCTGCATGGTATGTGGTAAACTCCTGCAGCTGTGAGGGGGTCTCTTTTGTCGTTCGCTGAGCGTAGCATTTCTTGGATTTTCTTGGTTGGTCTGTAGATTGTTTGGAGGTTGTGTTTCCTCATCAGTTTCCCTATTCTTTCTGTGACTCCTTTGATGTATGGTAAAAAATACCTTCCCTTTGGGTAGCTGTTTTTCTTTTTCATTCCTGTGGTTTTTTTTCTGGGTCTGGCTGCTCTTGTGATGTCTGATCTGGAGTAACCAGCCTGTTGGGCCCAGTTTAGGTGCCTCAGTTCGTCCTCTCAAGGAATGCTGAGCCGTGAAAGCCTTCAACTTCACATATATATGTTTCTTTTAAAAAAGCAGTTATATTTCCAGATTAAGGTAGCAGCAATTATATGGTCCTTTTGCAGAGTCTTTGGCGGTGAAAAGTGGGAGGGTTGGACTGGATGGCCCTCGTGGTCTCTTCTGACTCTACAATTCTGTGATTCTATGTTAATTCCTCAGGCTTTGCTTGTGTATTCCCCCCCTGTTCTCTTGGTAACAGAGGTATAACTTTAACTAATTAGAGAGCTCTGTGCCACTCAGAGGTGTCAAACTAGTGGTGTTTCAGAAGATGTTATGATAGCAAGAGTCAGATGAGCTTCCACTGCCCATGTGCACTCCACTTCATGTTCTCACATTAAAGGCTAGTCTGTCTGTGTTAGTCTTAAGAGAGCCCTCTTCTTCAAACTCAAGTGATCCTTTCCTTGTCATAGTAAAAAGTTGCAGGCTGTGTAGACCATAGCTTGTGTGTGTGTGCGCGCGCATTCAGGTCACCTGTCAACTTATGGCAACCCCATGAATTTCATAGGGTTTTCTTAGGCAACAAATAGTCATAGCTGGTTTTGCCAGTTCCTTCCTGTGAAATAAAGCCTACACACCTGGTATTTGTTGGCAGTCTCCCACCCAAGTACTAACCAGGGCTGAACCAGCTTAACTACTCTATTATAAAATCATTGTTGGTCATGTGGCACCAAAGATGGGCTTAAGTTCTGGCCTTTTAGGTCCATAGACAGGCCACACTTCTGTGAGAGCTGAAATACCTAGTTAGGAGAACTGCACGGCACCGCTCTTTCTGGATTGTACCACTTCAGACTGAGGTGAAGAATTATATATTTGAATCATTCTGTATATGAATGATGTGAAGGGAGCTCATTGAACACAGAAAATAGGTCAAGGAGAAGTCAAGGATCTTTTTTCTTTTCTTTTTTTTAACCTCCCAGGATAGTTTTCAGTGTTCAGAGGTAACAGGGACATTCAACCTACTACATCCAAAACAGTCAAGTATACCCTGAGTGCACCAGATCCCATCCAATCCTGGAAGCTAAGCAGGGTAAGGCCTAGTTAATATTTGGATGTGGAGCCACCAAGAAATATCAGGTGCTGTAGGTTATATTTCAGAGGAAGGCTCTGGGTATCCTTGCCTAAGAAAACCCTATGAAATTCATGGGGGTCACCATAAGCCAGGTGACATGAAGTCACATGTATGTGCACATACACACACTAGTAAGTAACGTATCTCAGTTTTAAGCATGCTGCTTTATCCAAGAGATGAGTCTAAGTCTGCAAACCATTTCCAGCAGGATGTAAACTATATTGCATTCTCTCCCTCCGCATCCCTCCTGCAAATCTTGAATGGTCTCTGGGCCAGCACAGAATAAAGTGGGAGCTGTTTAAACAGCTGCCGCACCCTCTTGCTATCCTCCCTGTCCCCATGGAGGCGTGTGTGAAGTGGTTCCAGCTTATGCTGAGCCTTGGGGCCTGCTGAGCCGCTCTGTTACTGGCTGGGCTGGAAACAAGATACACTCTTTTTCCTTTCTTTCTTGTTCTGCTATGTGTCTTCAGAGCAGGGTGGCTCCACTCTTAGGGGGCTGGGAAATTCTTGACTTCCTAGCAAATGCCTGGAAAGGCCTGTGGGGTTTGGCTGTGGACTCATTGTACTCATCCACTCTGTTGCTTGCCAGCCTTCAGGGGAACTGGTAATGTTCAGATAACCTTGTGGAACACCCTGGCTTGGTTGTCCTTTGCCGTCCGTACAATTCATACCTGATCAGGCTGGAAGTGCTGTGATGCATCAGGCTTGCAAAAACATAGCCCAAGAGCTATGCTTAACAAGAGCGAGCTTATGTAGTCCAGATTCCTGACCCCTGCAGTGGTTAGTCACATGCCCCAGTGGGAAGCCCACAAGCAGAATACCAGGGTAATAGCACTTACCTGTGGTGTTCCGTAGCAACTGGTATAGAGAGCTATACATGACATGATACATAGCTATCAAGCTTAGTAGCCATTGATAGACCGAGTGTTCATTATACATGCTAGCATAACCAATTAGTTTGGTTTAACTGACATGAATGTGCTTTAGCTCCTGCTGCGCTTACAGGAGCGAAGTGGAGAGAAGAAACACAGAGCTCTCAATAAAGAAAAATACCGTTGAGTATCCCTTGTCCCAAATTCTGAAATACTCCAAAATTGTCCACATGGGTGGCTGAGATAGTGACACCTTTGCTTTCTGATAGTTCCATGTATACAAACATTGTTTCATGCACAAAATTATTAAAACTGTTGTGTATAAAATTACCTTCAGGCTATGTGTATAAGGTGTATATGAAATATAAACGAATTTTGTGTTTAGACTTGGGTTCCATCTCCAAGCTATCTCATTATGTATTTGCAAACATTCCAAAACCCAAAAATCCAAAACATTTCAGATAAGGGATACTCAAACCTGTACTGTGTCTGAATTTTTTCTTGAGTGGGGACTTCCTCTAGGAAGCCATCTCTGTGTCAGTTGCTTTTGGCATATTGAAGGAGTGTGATCAGATGAAAGTTTTCCAAAGCATCCTGCTGGTAGAAAACTGCCATAGCCAACTACGCTGGGACATGGCAGCCTAAGCTTGGTTTTCCTTAGGGCAGCCGTCCTACAAGCTGGGCCCCACAGATGTGTTACGCTGCAGCCCCATCATCACCAGCCAGCATGGCCCCACTGGCTAGGTGGATGATGGGAGTTGTAGCTGACTACAGCTGGAAGATCCAAACTTGTGGGAGACCGCCTTAGGACAATACACTTAACCATTTAGCACACATCTATGGCAACAGATACACTTCAGTTAACAAAGCCTCTGATGGCGAAGCTCCTTTTTACAAAGACTTTTTGCATCTCCCCAGCCCCCTTTTCTGCCTCAAGGGTTTTGGTTTTTTTAAAACAGCATCAGCATTGGGAGGATGGTAAAAGAGGACTGGAGAAACAGACTTTTGGTGATGTGCTGCAGCAGTTAACAATGCGATAAACAAAGCTTGAGCTGGGAAAGAGTGAGATTCTGCTCTAGCAGATCCTGCCGTAGCCTTGTGCATCTTCCTATAACAGGCAAGGTAAACAGTAGCTGCCCCCAGCATCCCTTACTGTGCATGTGTGAACAGTAAAACAGAGAGAAGAGGGAGAACAAATAAACTCACCCCACCAGCTACCTCCAGTATGTTTTTTTTAAAAAAAGCATAGATCTATAGATTTGGCCACTGAAATGGAAATCACTCATAAGACTAGTGGAGGCTGATGAAAGAAAAAGTCATCCTTGGATACATTTTGGGGGGAAAGCCTTCAAGTAGTCTCTAGATTCAAGATTCAAAATTTCTTTGCTTATTTACAGAAGGCTTACCTGACCTGGTTGTTTTATTTCATGTGTTCATATTGATAGCTTTGAATAAAACATTTGCTGAAACACCATCATCATTATGTTTATTGTTGTTATTACCTTTGTTTAGTTTTAGACCCTGAATTTTCCCCAAAACTGGGACTTAAGGTGGCTTACAAATGTTGAACTACTCTTATTTTATTTGTATTTTATTTTATTGTAATGGAGGGACCTGTCTCTATTCCTTCCATGTTATTTCTGCCTCTGGTGACAATTTTTTTTTATTAAAGAATTAATGCCTTGGAACACATTTGCTTCATTAACTGAGGTATGCCTGTATCGTGTGTTAGAATTATCTTTTGCCACTTGGTGGAATGATAGACTTGACCAAGGGCAAAATGACCTACCTCAGATTAGTTTGATCATCTGTATTGGTCCTGTGTTCCTCCTCAATAACATTCCCTGGAGCTACTGATGATTGTGTTAAACAGTTATTTAACCACATAATCCAAGGGAGTGTGATGAGGCAAACATGGCTGTGTATTTAAAACAATGAATGTGTCTATGTGTGTGTAAAATAACAATTTTGTACACATCATGCAGAATCGGCTGGTGGAGCTCTCTGCCACAAGGATAGAGAAGTAGTGCAACTATTTTTTTAAAAGGGACTAAACAAATTAATGGAAAATTGGAAAAGCCAACAGGGCATGCAGTGTAATGCATTTAAGGTGTGTCTAATGAGAAAGCAGTCAATATTTTCAGCAGTGAGGTCCCTAATAGAAACAGGAGTTCAGAGGGTTCGAAAAACCTGGCACGTCTTTTCCATGCAGCAAATAATGTTGCATATAAAATTCCTGATCCTGGTGGGCATCACAGCTGGACCTATCTGTAGTTAATAATAATTCTCTTTTCTTAAATGGTTGGTTACCTTCAAATAAAAATAAATGGTATGCCTTTTGGTATGTCAGGGATGATGAAAGCTAAAGAAGAGAATGGAATATGCCTCTCTGTGGCTGTTCAGACATTTCTTGGTCCATGAGCTGGAAGTGGGAACAGGTTGGAGCCTTATATCCTCCTAATTTCAAACCACCTCCCTGCATCATGAGTTGAAGCTACCCAAAATCTGACAAAAAACTAGCGTTCATTTCACAGGGTGAACGCAATTCTGTATTCAGATAATTACAGTATTTCTGAGTTCATTAGTTACCTTTTCCTCTACACCCAAAGTCAGAAGGACAGGGGAGGGAAGCATCCAACCCAGAGGCCTGCTTTGGAATAGAATCCCAAGTATCAAGTAATGTCTGAACTGCTCCCTTGTTTCCAGTTCTTTAGTGCTTGTTACCATAGCACTCCCAAACATTGTTTAGAAACCAAACCAAGGGAAGACTTTCCTAAGGATCTATCCAGAGACAAGTACTTCTATTAAATCTGAGTTTAATTTTAATTTCGCTCCTCAGTCCCAGAACAAATCTTTCTGTGCTTTCAAACATGCATATGTTTCCTTTTCCTGGAACAGTACACCTTGGTTTATTGTGCTCCCCCCACCTCTAATAAAAAAAATGGAGCTTATGCAATTACATCATACATAACACATGCCACCCCATAAATTTAATCCAATTTGCTAGAAAACTGTGAATGGGGGAATGATGGGGAAAGTTTGAGAAGGGACTCGGAAATAACTAGGCTCTGGGTTTGTAGATTAGCCAACATTAGCTTCCACTAGAAGAAGGAAGCAGATAAAATTAAGAAGATTCTTGGTATGCCAGGGCCAGTCATCAAGAATAGCTCTCCTGACAAAACAATCTAATAATGGAGGAAAGGCTGGGTAGTGCTCAATGAAGGGTGGGGGAGTTGCCCCATGATACCTGTACATGCCAGAGTATTCATGCAAAAACGTGTGACTTTTTAAAAGATAAGCAACATACAGTATTTCTTTTTGTAAGAAATTCCCAATAAATGGACTCTTAGCAACAGATCCAGAATGAAGTGTAGACTACAACACATACCTTCCTTGGATGAAACAGTGGCCACTTTCACTTTTATGCTTAAATTGCCTTTCATGATTTTGTTGCTAAAGTCATTGTTCAAGTGGTAGAGGATTGATGGAGAGGGAGGTGGTTTGTCATGCAGATGAGAATTTTGAATGTATTTGGCATTCACTTTACAAGCCTGACTGAAGCAAGAGCTCTTTTAGCCTCCTGGGTGAAAACGCCGTGAGCTGCAGCTAGTTTGGATGGACACAAAAAGCTGAGGTGATGCTCTTTTGTGTAGTATAGCATTTGGGCCAAGCACTGGACTTGGCTGTTTTATCTGAGGGTCTCTGTATGGTGTTCAAATTCTGCCTTCTACATGCTGAATCTCTCTGTGATGAAGTGTTTGGCCCTGGGCTTCACTCCTGGCTTTCAAACCACTGCCTGTTCGCAATTTAGACTGTAATCACAGAAATGGGGCCAAACAGACAACCAAGCCTAGGCCCCGCTCCAGCTTTGCACCAAAAAATGATTAATTATGCTCTGCATTGCCAGGTTTCTCACAGGGAAACTTCTAGCCAATGAAGTGGCTTCTTGTCCCACTTCCAACTCAATTATATTTCTGTGCTCTTCTGCAACCAATCAGAAATTTCCCTTTGCTGACAGCAGTTGGCAACTGAATGCCATAAGGCAAGGCTGGGGACCCCTGTGGCCCTCTGGATTTTGTTAAACTTCAGTTCCCTTCAGCCCTAGCCAGCATACCCAGTGTTAAGGCATGATGGGCATAGTAGTTCATCAGCATCTGGAGTGCTGAATGTTCCCAAGCTACTTGTGTGTTAGAAGTGGTGCCAGGAATAAGCAAGGTTCCAACATCCTGGCAGCATCACAATTTGTGCAGTTTGGTAAGGAAGAGTTTGTCTCGACATGGAGTCATCCAGCATAATATGCAATAATGGGATTATAGAAGCAATCCAAGGAAGCACAGCAGGGATATCAGGACTGGAGTGAGAGCTGGTTCTCCCAGGATCTCTCTCTCTGGCTTTTCTTCGCAAACGAAGATTCAGGAAGGACACATCCCGCGCTTTCTGCAAGCTGATGACTAAAAAGGCCAATCCGAGATAAGTCCGGTTGCAGAAAGCACAGCAGAAGGTTTCCTTGGGTGATGTTTACGGGTTGTGATTCTTTCTGCGTTGTCGTTTCTCTTCAAGACTTGTTCGGCGTGAGTTCTCAAATAAGGCTGCAGCATTGTGGATAGTGCGTCTCCATGCCTCCCGATGTGAGGCCAGGGCGGACCATTGTTGGTGATCAATTTGGCCGAGCCTGAGATGTTGTTTCAGGGAGTCTTTGTATCGCTTTTTTGGAGCACCCCTCTTACGCTGACCCGTGGCGAGTTCACCGTAGAGTAGTATTTTTGGGAGGCGATGGTCCTCCATCCTAGAAACGTGCCCTGCCCAGTGCAGCTGTGTTCTCAATATCATGGCCTCAATGCTGGTGATCCCTCCTTGCTCAAGGACAGCAAGATTCGTCACAAAGTCAGTCCAGTGTATATTTAGGATTGTACGTAGACAGCGCTGATGAAAGCGCTCGAGGAGTCGTAGGTGGTGACGATAGGTGACCCATGTTTCAGATCCATAAAGGAGGATAGACAGTACAATGGCCTGGAAACACGGAGGCCATGCACTCCACGAAAAATTCCACGAATTCCTTGTGAATTGCTGGGAAAAAGGGGAACTGCCATCAGACCTCCGAGATGCAGTCATCATCACCCTGTACAAGAAAAAAGGAGCAAAATCCAACTGCTCAAACTATCGAGGCATAACACTGCTCTCTATTGCTGGAAAAATCCTTGCAAGGATACTTCTGAACAGATTCGTTCCTGCTATTGCAGAAGAACTTCTCCCTGAAAGCCAATGTGGCTTCAGAGCCAATAGGAGTACTACAGATATGGTATTTGCCCTTAGACAACTGCAAGAGAAATGTAGAGAGCAGAACAAGGGTCTCTATGTAACATTTGTCGACCTCACCAAAGCCTTCGACACTGTAAGTAGAAAAGGTCTGTGGCAGATCCTGGAAAGACTAGGATGCCCCCCTAAATTCCTTAAAATGATTATCTCCCAGGATATAAGTGTGTGAAACAGATGGGTCAAAGCAGTATCCTTGGAAACATCAAGTATCTTTGGCCTTCTGGCTAAAAATTGGCTGATTCCATCATCAAATTCATCCACGGTGCAGAACATCTTGTCACTGAGTGAGATGTACAGTCAGTTGTTCAGTACCTGGTGTCAGACTGGTGATTTGTGGTACAATACAAAAAAAGTAGATGGGTTTCTTGGGGCAAGATGAAGTAAGAGAATTATTTTTTCTGTAGAATTCATGTGCACAGTTCTAATTGAGATTATTTAACACACACACTCTTCCTGGGTCCTTTCCCTGCCCACCCTAAATGAATGTTCCATGCTGAGAGAAAGAGAAGAATCTTTTGAAGCTCTCATAATCCTCTTGCAGTGTAGAGTGGCATGCCTAAATGATAATACTTAGTATTCATAGACTGCTTCACATTGTTGAAAGCACATCACATGTTACCGCAGTAATTTTTGCAAGCAGGGAGGTGACTATTACACAAAAGCCAGAGTTATGGAGTCGATCGTTTGGGGGCTCAGAGTGGGGAGACTTGAATTCAGATCTCTGCTCACTGGCAGGCCTCGAATACGTTCCTCTTTCTGACCTAGTCTACATCACAGGGCTTGTGTTGATATTGTGGGATAGCCCATCTGAACCACTTGGAGAAAAAGCAGGATGAAATGTGATATTTATTTAATTTCTCTCTTCCACTCCTCTTAATGTTTCAGAAGATGATGAGGCCGAGAGAAGGCTGCTTAATGGGTTTATGGTTGAGCTGAAATCTGAGTCAGGGAATTTCCAGCTTTTCATCTCCCAGAGCTTCTCTGCTTTCGCCCCACTCTCCTACAACTATGCCAAGCCGTTCTGTGTTTGGTCTGTCTGACTTTGCTCCCAGAGTGTCCTGTGCTTGATGTTCCTGTCCCTTCACTATCACAGTGTCCAGGAGCCCATTCATACCACACAAATATCTGGTTGCAACTTCCTATGGAATCCTGGGGTTTGTACAGGTCGACCCCCATATCCACAGGAGATAACATTCCGAAACTCACTGCTGGTACCTGACACCATAAATAATAGGGAACCCTATTATTTTTAATGAGACAAACACCAGAAGTTGACCATAGAATCCCATCGGAGGACCTAGAAATGCCTAGAGAGAACATATGTTTTCGGACATGGATAAGTGAAACCGTGGATACCGAATCTGTGGATATGAGGATTGACCTGTAGTTTGATGAGAGACTAGAGGAGCTCTGTGGCTGAGGATCCTAAAGGCTCCTCCCTACACTGTCAACCCCAGGATTCCATAGGATGCAGCCATGGCAGTTCAAATGGAATAATAGTGCTATGGTTGTGTAGTATGAATGGGCCCTGGGTGTTTTCATGGTGCACACACAGAATCGCTCTCATCCTGGGCTCAATTGTGCAAACACTAGCATTTTACCCAAGCTCTTCTGGCTTGTAGCAGCCCAAGCTAAGAGCCTAAGACAGTAAATCTGAAGGTCATACCCATCCCTAATGTTGCCTTTATACATGTGTGTGTGTGTACACAAAATTATTTGTTGCCTTTCAGTTGTATTATGAACTCTTGACAGCCTGAGGCAGGTTACTTCACACTTCATTCAGCCTAATGCTGGCCCTTCTCCTCTGGAATCTGCTGCCTTACAGACAGAGCCTGAGAAAGTTACTTTTGAGAAAGTGGATATAACAACAGAGCTGAAGCCATCCATAAGTAAGCTGTGGTAGGATGATGCTCTGGGAGTGGTTGCATCATCCTTCCTGTGGTCAGTTGTCTGTGGCTTCAGCATGTTGTTCTGTCCATTTTTCTTAAAAGCAGCTTTCCAGGTTCTGTGTACAGGCAGCCCCATGTTCCTAAGGTGGGGAGGCCATGTGTATCCTAGTGCCATTTCAGTTCAGGTTTGCTTTTGAAACGAAAATGCTTGAAATCTCTTGCAGAAAGTCAGGATGGAGTTAGGTATATTGATAGCTATGCAAATGACCACCTTGCCAGTCAATCATGTAACTGAAAGTGAGCATCTGAGCGTGGCCCCCACATCCTGAAGTGGGCCCCCAGTCCAGGATCTTTGACGGCCCCCTACCTACTGCTAAGTTAAGGGCAGTGAGATGCTCTATAGGAGTTGGGATAAAAATTAAAATAAGTCAGTTTAAATGATGACACCAAAGTAATATTTATAGTATATTTATTTTTTTAAAAAAACTAAATGGATTTACATAATAAAAACCTACAATCGTATCGTGTTTGGGGCCCCCTCCTAATCCCAGGCCTACAGGCTAGAGCCCTTTCAGCCCCCCCCCCACACCTTGTGAGGGCCATGCTTCTGAGACCTGTAGCTGTCATACACTGAGTGGATTATATGATTTGACCTGAAGCTCCCTTGTTATGTAGGAATAAACCTTCAGTCAGGGGTGGAGAAATCTTAGACCTTCCAGTTGTTTTGGACTGCAGCTCCCATAATCCCTTACTATTAGCCATGCTGGCTCGATGCTTGTAGGAGCTGAAATCCTACACATTTGGGAGAGCCAAAATTTCATCACTCCTGAATTTGGTACAGTAGTAGTTATATATTCACTAACCCCAATATCTGGGTTTTTTTTCCTTTATCTCTGCTTTCCCCTGGCAGATGGACCCGGTGCAGAAAGCAGTGATCAATCACACCTTCGGGGTACCTGTAGCCAAAGCCAAGCGCCCCATTATCTCTTGCAACGTCTGCCAGATCCGCTTTAATTCTGAGGTGAGTCTTTGGAAGAAATGGCAACATCAGACTTGAACTTCAGTATCTCACAGCCTTACGCTGTGGTCTATTCTTGCTGGGGCGCAAGGCTCCTCTGACATGGTGATCAGAGCTTGGAAAAGTTTCTATGTTGGACTACAGGCCCAGAATCTCGTAGCTACTGGTCCTGCTGGCTGGGGGATTCTGGAAGTTGTAGTCCAAAAGGCAACCTTTTCAAGCTCTTTTCAAAGAAATGGCCACCTTAGTCTATTTCACTGTGAAAAGAAGGGGAGGGACAGGAAAGAAAAAGGGAGTTTTGTGGCACCTTAAAATTAACAAATTTATTTTAGCATGGGCTTTCATAGACTACATTCTACTTCATCAGGTGCACTGATGCCAAGCTCTGGTGGTAAGGGGCACTTTGGAGAACCAAAAATGTGCAAATAATCCTTTGTGGGATCCTGGCTTCTTTTAGTCCGTTGGCCATTTATAGTATTTTATTGTATTTATTGTTTTTAATTGTGATTTTAGATCAGTTGGTTTTAATTTATAATTGTTTAATATTTTTTTATGGGGGAGGGTGGGGTGGGGGGTGTTTGGGGATTTTATCTGTATTGTATTTTAATTTTTGTAAGCCGCCCCGATTGTTTTAACAGAGGGGCAGGGTATAAATAAATTTTATTATTATTATTATTATTATTATTGTGGAGATTCATGGAGTAATGGTGCTCAGGTTACATCAGAGGTGTGAGTCATGAGTCATATAATGGGGGTGGGGTGTTTGTTTTTTTTGGTCTGCACCTTCTAGCATACCTCATCATTGGCTATACTGGCTGGGGCTGCTGGGACTTGCAGCCCTACAAAATCTGAGGGCATATGATTCCCACTCCTGAAATATATGCTTCATATTTAAGCCAAATTAAATGTAACCCCAAGACTCTGGGAAATAGATCTCATGTGTGTAAAAAACTGGAAAGGGGTGACCTTTATAGCGAATGGGTTTGGAGACAATAAAGGTCTAAGGCAGGGGTAGGAATCATGTGGTTTTTAGGTTGCTTTTGGACTACAACTCCCATCAGCTCTAGCCAGCATAATCAGTCACTAAGGAATGCTGGGAGTTAGAGTCCACCAACATCTGATACCCACTTGTGCTATAAATCATTGGATCAAAGGCCAGGTTAGTCATGCTCCATCCTCCTTTCCCCAATTGCAAGATTTTCTACACAACATCAACCCACCTAACCCAGTCTGTAATATAACGGAGGTAAAAAGAGCAAAGACATCAACAAGCTGCATCATGTTGTGAATCTGCAGATGAACATATATGAACAGATGGCACTGCCTTATGTTGATTCAGACTAGTGGTCCGTCTAGTCCAGATCTGTTTTGACTGGCAGAGGCTCCCTCAGGTCTGAAGCAGAAACTGTTCCCTATTCTTGTTACTGGAGATCTCTGGTAACGTTTCTGAGACATTCTTCATCCATTCTATGCGATCTTTCTAGTTCCACTCTGATGGTACAGGATAGGGCAAAGAACCTATGCTGGAGTTGGGGGTTAATTATGAGTTGCTCCTTAATTGCTGCTTTAAAAAGCCTCTTTATTGTCAATGTCAGTTTCTGTTATTGCTAGGTGGAAATGGGATAGGCTTTGATGATAGATCTTCCCCTCTCAGTCTCTTTTTCTCTCTCTCTTTTCATACTACAGTACAATGAAAAATTATGTTGGAATATTTGGACAATTAAAAATGTGCTGTCTGGGACTATTCTTGAAGACAGAAAAGTGTGACGTTACTATTTATTTTTTTAAAAGAAGGAAATAACGAGAGGAGGCCAGTAGCTAAAACTCTTCTCCTCCAGAGAACAGACAATTAAAAGAGGCTATTCAGAGAGCAATTAAGAAGCTATTTATTTCTAATTCCCCAATAGAAGCCAACAGGAAGTAATAAAATGGACAGGAGCTGTTATTGGGAAATTTTTCATTTAGGGCAAACCTGGGAAGCCTTAATAATGCTTGCTTTGGCCGTGCTGGACAAGACACGCTGGACAGACATGCCGCTGCTGTAATTATATTTTATTCCTCTCACTCCAAATATAGTATATATGAGCAGTTAGAGGGGAGCCTGAAATGAAAAGATTACACTTAACATGCTGGATTGCAAGAGGTCAAGAGCAACATGGATGTTTTGATAAAAAGCGAGTAAACAAACAAACAAAAAAGATAATTCCAGTGAAAAGGGTTAATGTGAAAACATCCTTGGTTATTTGAATGGCTTCCTGAAGAACTCTTGGGGTACAGTTGGAAACCCTGAATTTGCCACCTAGGTGAGCTTTCAACATACTCAGGAAATTCTATGAATTTTACAACTCAAAATGTCCTGGGTGCAGTTGTGTTCATCCACCTTTCCTAAGGCTATCGCCTTGGGCAGGGATTGGGATGCCTGCTGCTGTGTGCTGAAGGTGAGAGGCACTGACAGATGTGCAAAGAAGAAGCCTAAGCTGATGGGCCCCAAAGTTATGTAGGCTGAGGCCTGTTCATAGAATCAGAATCATAGAGTTGGAAGAGACCAGAAGGGCCATCCAGTCCAACCCCCTGCCATGCAGGAAGACACATTCAAAGCATTCCTGACAGATAGCCACCCAGCCTCTGCTTAAAAACCTCCAAAGAAGGAGACTCCACCACACTCTGAAGCAGCACATTCCACTGCCAGGCAGTGCATTCTTTGCTTGACTGCTTAGTTTATATTCTTCCTCCTTCGCACAGAGCCAAGCTGAAGCACACTACAAAGGGAACCGCCATGCACGGCGAGTAAAGGGAATTGAAGCAGCCAGAACGCGGCAGAAGGAATCGGGAGCACGGGAGGGAGAAAAGCCAGGACCTGTGGGCAGTCCATCCTCCAGCACTGGGGAGAGTGATTCCGACCGCACAGGTAAAAGGGTTTCTTTCGTTCTCCTTATATTCTTGCCCTAGACCTTGAGGGCTTCCTGAGGTTGGAGGGATGGAGGACAGCCTCATTATGTTTCCTGAGGTGAAGGACAAGAAGATGCTTCCCCTCCCAGAGTTCACATAGAGAAGCTGACTGACTGGACACTCCATTAATGTTACTTCAGTTATAACAGCTGAGGAAAGGAGGAGGCCAGTTTAGAGAATCAGGGCAGTTCTGTGGCACACGCAATGTCTTTTAAAAAGGGTGGCTTTGGAGTGATTTGGGGGGAGCAGCCAGGAGACCTCTGTGGTCCCCCACCAACTCCTGCATGAACTGTTACTTACTCTGCCCAGTAGTAGTCATGTGTGTGTTTGTGCAGGTAGTCTGTATTCTCAAACTGAACATAAACTAATGAACTAGTTGGGGGTGACACTTAACAGTTTCCAGTTTGCACAGGCGCTTAACTCCAGAACATATTGCCTGAACTGTAGAACTTCTAGGACAGAGCTCACATAAATGATGCAATGTGTCCCTAAGTGTATTGACAATGTATTTCTCTTGCTACTGAGTAGAACCTGCCCAGCACAATATTTTAGGAACTGAACAGGATGGTCTGAAAACCATTCTGCTCTCCTCGTCCCACCCCTTGCCAGCACAGATGGTGAAGCCCTTTTCTTTCCTGCAATGCTACCAGTGCAGCAAGTATTGGGAATGTTGGCTAGGAAAGAAAGATGGGGCTCCAGGCCTCGCCTGTGTTCTGCCTCAATTACAGGGTTCAGTAAGACGTCAGCTGTATTCTGCATCAATTACAGGACTGAGGGTGAAACCTTTGCGCTAAAGGTGGGGGGTGGGGAAGGGAAGGCTTGATCTTGCATCCTGTCTTTGACATCTTGCCTGTCCTCCCCATCCTGGGAACCTGAGCCAGCTCCTCAGTGCTGTTGATGGCCGAGCAAGCGGGTAATTAAATAGCATCTAATTAAACATTGATTACGGCTCTGAGGCTCTGATGGCCGATGGAAACGGATCTGGGGCTGTAGCCAGCACTGTTTGCCCTGGGGGACTCTGCCTCCCAGCTGCAGTGAAAGGAGTTTCATGACTTGCAAGGTTACTACTAACATCTTCCCTCCCACCCCACCCCACCCCACACACAGCCTCTTATGCAATGCTGTGACACTTTCCTCTTCTATGAGATTGTAGATAAGCATAATATCTAATCCAGGAACAGTGTGTGTGTGTGTGTGTGTGTGTGTGTACATGTATTTTAAGAGAAAGTGATAGAAGAAGGGGCAAAACAACAACAACAACAACAGTTAGGGCTAATCACTACCTTAGGAGCTCTGAAAGGCAGAGGTCTAATGTAAGATGAACAAACACTTTGCAGGTAAAGGGAAGGATGGGAGGAAGGGTGTCAACACAGCAAGAGCCTCTTATTTTTTTATATCAGGAACCTCTCCAAAGCTATGGGGAGACCTTTGTATGCCCCAGAAAACTGTCTTTCTGTACTGTACCTTTGTACTTTATTAAACACATTCAGAGGTAGCCATGTTGGCCATGCAGCAAAACAAAATTCAAAATCCATATAAGAAATGGTACCTTTATTGGCCATCCAAATGGCCAACACATGATGCAAGCTTTCAAAGCTCTACTGGCTTCTTCATCAGGAAAAGATGTTTAAAAAGAAGGAAGGAAGGAAGGAAGGAAGGAAGGAAGGAAGGAAGGAAGGAAAGAAAGAAAGAAAGTAAGTAAGTGACGATGTTGGAGTCACAGGCCTACATGCTGTTTCAGATGTTCCTTTTGTTGTTCAGGTGAGGGATCTCATGCAGGTAGAGGCCACTCCTACTTCCTGGCCATGTGGAGTTGAGATGAAAGACTGTTCTTTCGTGAAGCCATGGGCCCCTTTGTTAGGCAGAGATCATTGGATTTTTCAAGACGTCTCTGTACAACTGCATCTGGAAACAACTTTTAGGTGCTGTATGCAGTAGATTAAACTAACCAATCATTGTATGAAAGAGAAGTTTTACCTTTGTTGGAGGTAGAAACCTCAGAGATACCTCTGTAAAACATCCCTCACCTGAACAACAGCACAAGTAACATCTGAAACAGCATGTAGGCCTGTGATTCCAACATGGTCACTTTCCTTTCTTCTTTCCTTCCTTTCTTTTTAAACATCTTTTGCCAGATGAAGAAGCCAGTAGAGCTTCGAAAGCTTGCATCATATGTTTTGCTTTTGGTTGGTTTTGCTTTTTTGTACTTTATTGTGTATGAGAAGAAGAGTTGAACCATCTTGACAAATTATTAGGCAAGACTGCATCTTGCCAGTATCTGCATCAAGATGCTGGTGATAATCTATATACCAGTATATCTTATGGTGGCTAGATATTAGGAACTAGCCCTGAGTCTCTAGTTTGCATGGGTTATCTCCAGGTGGGAGATGAGGGTGCAAATTCTCCAATTTTGGCATGCTCACCTAGGCTATGTGCAAATCTCCAGGTAAGCTAGTGGAGTAGCAGCTTGCTACAATTTCTAAGGATTAATTGACTTGTTGCTGCAAATTGCAAAGGCTTTCTAGGTAGTCTGTGTATTTTCCTAGTTAGCTTCTTCCTTCCCTCCCAATCCTTGTGGTTCCAGGGCTTACCTTCCACTCTGTGCAGCATCCACCTTCTGACTAGAAGCAAGGAGGCTAGATTAAATGTCCCTTACTCATTTTCCCAGGTAAGTGAGTGAGTGATAGAGAGAATGACAAATTATGAGCAACTGTGGTTGGCACTTAATGCACAACACTTGAAGACACCATCAGGATCCATCCCTAGGTCTCAGGTTTTGACTGGGAAACCTCAGGCCTGGGATGATCCTGAACTGGTAACCCTAGTATATTGGTATCTGTATTATGTGTAGATGCACCTGGAAGTCTATTTGAATTTAACAGTAAAAGGAAGGTATTCCTAAAACAGGGAACAATGTGTGAGTGAACCAACTACAATTGAGATTAACTAGACTTCAAGAAAAGTAGAGGAGAACCCAGCCACACCAAATTCTTCTAGCCTAGTGTTCAGCCTGCATAACATAACCTGTGAGAGAATTTCTGTTTGTAGCAACTTAACTAACTCAGGTCACTCACTATTCATGCCAAAAAAAATGATGTCACATCTTGACAATGAACTCCAGTTCAGCAGTTTCATACTCTGTCCAGTGCTACTTAACATATGATGTTCACTTTGGGATGGCAATCTTGCCAAACCCTAACATAATTGATTTGTAAGACACATCTGGCACATTCTTAGTTCTTGGATGTACAACAACCTCTGAGTTAAGTCCTTTAAACTGTTACAGGTTTTGTAATTCAAACTGAGTTAATTTATAATTTGTGCTTGCTTTGCACAGTGCATGGTTTGGAGGGGTCAGTTCTGTGTAAACATATAATAATAAGAGGTGGTCTGGGGTCTTTTAAACATTTTCTTCATTTTTTGTAAAAACGTCTTTCAAGGTAAAAAGCCTTTCTGGGAGTCTAGGAACTGTGGTTCCTGCTGCATGCTTTCCAGATGAGTTTGGAATACTGTAGGCTTATCTAGACTAGTCAGGATACACCGGCTCACTGCCGGCCTATCTTGCCTCTGAATCTGGCCCATTCTTCCCCCATTAGAAAGGAGCCCTGGTGGCGTAGTGGTTAAATGCCAGTACTGCAAGTCACCACGTCGCAAGTTCGATTCCAGCAGGCTCCAAGGTTCACTCAGCCTTCCATCCTTTCGTTGGTCGGTAATATGAGTACCCAGCTTGTGGGGGCAATTAGCAAACACACATTGGAAACTGCTTAATGCAGTGTAGATGTGTAAATTGCTGTTGCTTAAAATAATTTGTAAGCCGCTCTGATAGCCTTCTGGCTGAAGAGCGGGGTATAAATAAATAAATAAATAAATAAATAAAAATTACCTGGAGAATTTGGGCCGGTGACTAAAGAGAATGCTGACCCCACCACCATTTTCCCTGCTGTTACAGAAGCCAGGAAGGGGACCCACAATAGGTGACTGAAGTTCCCCTGTATGTGACCAGCCTTGGTTACATGCTGAGGGACCCCTGCCAGGCTTCTCGGAGAGCCAGGGAACCGGTGGAGGCAGAGAAGGATGACGTGCCAGGACAGGTTCCCACAGACACGTGGCGCCCAATCCAACAATACCAGATTAAACTGGGTAATATCTTAGAATGGTTTATCAGGCCCTATCTTGGCTTGCCTCCATTCCAGCCCTGGGGGTGGTGAAGACTGCCCAAGGACAGAGTGGGGTAAATGCCCTGCGTCATCTGGACTGTAGGGCTATGGAACAGGGGCAAGCCAGGGTATTTAACCCATGCAGATAAGCCCTGTATCTCTGGAAATGGCTCTGCGTGATCACATAACATTTTCAGGGGCTATATGGGAAGAAAGAAGAAAAGAAAAAGATGGCAGTCTCCATTGACACATGGGGCAGCCATCTTTCTTTGCTTCTGTAGAGCCCCCTGCAAATGAAATTTTGTGACCTTGTACTGTAGAGATACATTCCAAGAACAATTCCAGATACATTTTGAAATTGTGTAGGAAGAGCTATACTGCCTGCCCTCTGAGAGTATCTTTGCCATTAAAGAAACAGAATTGGGGAAAGTTACCGCTCTTTTTGGAGAAGGAGGTCTTTTGTTCCCAGAATCCCTTAGCCATGATAGCCAGTTGTAATCTAAAAAAGTAAGTTTTCCAAGCTCTGTAAAGACCTTAAAGAAAATGAAAAAGAAAATTGTTTAAAATTGATCGGACAACCTTGAATTACTAAATTCATTATTACTTTGAATTTTCAGGACAACTTTCATCCAAGCTTGAAACACTGGATTTGTTGCTTGGTTATGACTTAAGTTCTCCCATCCCTACTTCAGGAAAGTGAAAAAGAAGCATTAAAATATATTAAAAACACTAATTATTAAGAAAAATATTTCAAAAAACTACATAATGCCAAATCTTTGCTTATTTTGCTCTCTCACACAAAGAATTCAAAAGTTTTTCTTCCCATTGGTTAAGATTATGAGAGTTTTGGTGTTACCCATTACTTTTGTGCAAAAAGAAAAAAGGGCCTTGGACACATTTTAAAGAAAACATTCCCAGATAGAGAGAGAAAAATCTTGCAGTAGTGGACTATTTTTTTCCAGCAGGTTGTCTTGATCGGTCAAACTACAGATACTGAAGAAATCTAAATGGTATCCATTTGGCATCTGAATTCTGACATTTGGAAACATTGGATGCTGCATAGGGCCAAATCTGTAAGAGCCTATGGAATCCATGGGCAGATGGAAAGACAAAACCTATGCACAAATGTATGTAAATTCTACTGCGCAAGGTTACATTGCATTTGATATTTGTCAGCCATTGGCTCCCAATCCACACACATACAATCCACATGGCAATTCAGCTCAATTCTCCATGCAACTCTCCTCCCCCCAAAAACCTGAAAAAGTGCTGAATATCAGCCAAAAACAAAGGTAAATCTAAAGCAGAACTTGTTGGTCCAGTCAGGCTGGAGACACAGGGGAGAAAATATGCTCCTGACACAACTGCTCACTCCTGCTGTACAGCTGAGGCAGGAATTAATCCAAAATTATTACCAAGTTCTGAGGGAAAGTTGAGATGCCAATCAAATAAATAAATCAGTTTTAAATGGCAGGAGCTAGTCCTAGAATGTGGGAGCTCTCAATAATGATAATTGTGCCTTTGACAGTGAGACAGGCTATCTGCAGAGGTGGTAAGATTTCTTCTGCTGGAGGTATTTAAACAGATGTGGGGCAGCATCAGGTCAGAGACACTGTAGCTGCATCCTATGTCAGAGACCTTGCACTGAGCATAGGGGCTGAATTAGATGGCCTCAAAGAATGCTTCTCCCTTTCAGTTTCTTTCACCTTTTCAGAATCCATCTGCCTGATCACCACATAATCAATAGGTACCTCCAGACACTGGCAAGGAAATGCCTTAGGTTGCCAGATTAGAGAATGAACAGACTTTAAAATAAAAACCCACTCACCAGTGTGGTGTGAGATATGTACCGTATGTGCATTACTTGCCATTGCTCAACTGTCTCCCCTCCCTCTGTTATTTCTCCCAGAACTTTACAAAGACAATTAAAATGCACAAAATAAAACCAGAATCTCAGAGCCACATGAAACAACCAATTAAGACAAATCCATTTATAGTGGTGCTTTTGGCATAGGTTGGGGGCCTATAAATGCTTGCCTGAATGAAGAAGGGTTTTGCCAAACTCCTGAACAGCAAGGGAGCACAGTTGGCCCCCATGGGAAATGGGGCTGCAGTGGGAGGGAGTCTAGTATTTGTTGTCTTCAAACACTTTGTGAAGTCTTAAAGATTTCAAGTTTTGTGAAAATGTTTTGCCAGAGCAATACTAGGAAATATTCAGTTTCTCTCTCTCTCTCTCACACACACACACACTTTTTTAATGGCTGAATTTTGACTTTGGCTGCAATTCTTTTTCATTTCTGAATCAGTTGTCATTCAGCAGCATAACATACAACCAGAAATAAGGGTTGCAATAATATTGGGAGCAGGGCAGGGGCACAGGCTTGTAGCTGAGTAGGAGGGCATCTGCTTTGCAGAACTCAAAAATGTTACATTTTTTGGACTAAAACTTCCAGAGTCCTCCAGTTTGCTGGAAATGTGCCATGTAGTATGTACTATTAGGTGTGAATATGGGCTGGAAGGGAACACAGACTAACACTCTAGCCAGCACAGGTGATTTGAAAAGAAAATCATTAATATTAACCTACCAGGACTAAACTGAGACTGCCGTACTTTGGCCACATCCTGAGAAGGCACGACTCACTAGAAATGACAATAATTCTAGGAAAGGTGGAGGGCAGTAGAAAGAGAGGAAGGCGCCTAGATGCATAGACTCAGGCCATGGCCCTGAGCCTGCAGAACCTGAGTAAAGCGGTTGAGGACAGGGGGTCTTGGGGGTGTCTCATTCATAGGGTTGCCATGAATCAAAGTTCACTGGAAGGCAGTTAACAACAACAAACAAGGAGCTTATGTGTTTTTGTGACTATGATTCAGTCAAAGGCAGTTAACAACAAACAAGGAGCTTATGTATTTGTATGACTGTGAGTCAGTGAGTGGAAGACCCACCTCAGGTTCCTTTCAAGCTTAAGGCCTTGCATAACACATCCAGCTCTTTTTTTCCTTTATTATCACATGTAATTGACCATTTTCTGCACAAATTATCACAGCCTGGCCAAGAAAGGAAGTAAAAAACAATCAGCTGATAAAAGTCAATAAAGTAAGTCAACTGATAAAACACAATGAATTAATGAATTAATGAGAGAGAGAGTCTACATTCTCAAGTGGGTTTAAGGGTTTGGGTAATGTCATCTTCATCTGTATGTATCTCTGTGTGAGAACAAGGATATGTGCGAGATAGAGAGGACAAAAAATGTGGGCTGAGCTTTGGCCCTGATCACTCTTTGATTTTGACCATACCAAGCACTGACGTGTAGGAAGGTTATCCATGAGGGACCATGATCCTCAAAGTGTTTGGGGCCGCTCATCCTAATGTAATGTCTGAATGAGCCAGTAGAAGGCAGTATTATTTAGATCATGCCCAGATAGCTGTAATAAGAATACCACTGCATAGCTACAATAGATTAGATTCCTGCAGTACCAGGAACCTTAGTTCCTCTCGGCGCTTCTAGACATTAGTGTCTGTTTGTGGAACTGACAAGAGGTAGCTTGTGGGCTGAGCTGGAGGATGTAGGCCTCACCCCAAAATGGTGGCAGAAGGCCACCCTGCTCAGTCGGCAAGCCACCCATGGGATTGACACACTCTAAACTGCCCACGTGACTAGCTTCCCATTTTAGATACCCATGTAGCCCAGAGGTACAGGCCATGCTTCTTCTCACACTCATGCACACATGCTTTGACCCGTCCCAAAAGGTAGTCTTTTCTTCACATATATCTTGGGGAATCAATATGCGCATTGTCTTGCGCTGAATTGAATGGGTTTAGGGTTGTGTTGGGTCTGAAACTGAATCCTAGGTTGTCTCACCTGGGGCCAGCTGAAGCTTCGTCAGGGGCCAAGACCCTTCCTGCTTCTATTGCTTCAAGGAACATTATTGTCCCTTTTGTTTAAAGTGTTTTAGAAGTGTGTAGTCCAACTGGAGTGTCCAACTAGGACCGAGGAATCCCTACTTCAGATCTCCACCCAGCCGTGAAATTCACTGAATGAGATGAAGCCAATCACACACTAACTCAACCTAATCTATTGACTTATTTTATTTGTGCATTTTTAATCTACTTCATTGGGTAAGGTGAAGTGGGGAGTAAAGAATCATGTGCACCCCCTTGAGATCCTTGGTGGAAAAGGTGAGATAGAAATGTAATGGACAAGGAAGTTTTCAAAGATCACAGATTAAAATAGTGAGAGTCCTCGGGTACAGAAAAAGTCCCATTTCTAATAAATTAACACATGGAAGTCAATGCATCTTCCCTATTTCAGTGGATTCATTTGTGTATATTTGATGACAGCATTAACCATTGTGCAACGTGCATCACTTTTCCTTTTGACTATGCACTGTATTCTTCACGAGAGGGCTTCAGAATACATTAGTCTGCTTTTAAAAAAGAAAAAAACCAGGCAGCTGTTTAACCCAGGCAGCCTGCTCACATTTTAACTTCCTCCAAGGTGTCTATTAGTTGCCCTGCAGCTCTGTCAGCCCATTGTTGGAAGGATTCATAAGTTCTAGGAAATGCCTTGGCATAGATACTGTTTTCTTGAAGTGTCAGAATTATGGGAACAGTTACTCAAGGCTCCTGTTTTCTGGCCATCAATGACCTCAGAACTGTATGCATCTTTGTCTCTGCTCCGCAGCAAGACCCTGTTGCTTTTACTGAGAAATCAGACTCTGAGAAGGGATGGAGTGACAAGACGTGAGTCCAGGTGACTCACCAAAGAAGGATGTAACTAGACTTGAGCTTGTGATGTTGTCATAACAACCCTAGGCAGGCTTCCAAGTTCATGTTCTCAGTTCTTGTTCAACACTTTTCATACTCTGTCCCCAAGTACTGCCCCCAGTAAAATAAATTCAAATTAGGTAAGTCTATAGGATGTACGTAAGTCTTGTTTTCATAAAGTGGCTCAAGCAGCTTGCTTTTGGTCTGAACATTACTTTTAAATGCAAAATTATCCATGAAGCCTTTGACACAAATCTCTAGTCCCCATATCCCTGGTGTAATTATGTCCAAAATACATGCAGATGGCATACTTGCTTATTCTTCCTCTGTTTAGTCTTGCCTCCCCTTCCTCTATTGTCTCACTTGTATAATGTATAGATTATAAGGCCTTGAAGCAAGGAACCTGTCCTCTCCTTCATTGTGAAGCACTTAGTATATTGACGCTTTCTAATGTTTACAGAGTTAGCAGCTCCCTGCTAAAGATCAGTAAGTCCTCTGTAGTTTGGGAGAATGCAGCACTTTCTTCAATCCTAAAGGTAATACACTCATTGATTGTGTATGTAAGCAGTTTTCCCAGAAAGAATGAAATGTATATATCCTGGAACAGGGGGCAAATTGCAATGGACCCTTGGTATCCACTGGGGTTTGGTTCCAGGACCTCCCATGAAAACCAAACTCCATGGATCCTCAAGTCCTATTGTATACAGTGGAACAGTAAAATGGTGTCTCTTATATAAAGTGGCAAAATCAAGGTTTGCTTCTTGGAATACTTTTTAAAAAATATTTTTTAAGCCGTGAATGGTGGAATCCATGGATGCCAAATCCGTGGATACAGAGGGTCGACTGTATGACTCTTGGCCTACATGTACTCCCTGACACTTTTTTTGCCTCACCATCACTGAATTTACCATACTACAGCAGTACATTGTCATTAAAAAAGCAAGCAATTTTCTCCTTTAAAACAAGGTTCATGGGGAGTATGAACCTTGTTTTGAAGCCAGTTTGCATTCACTGTGCTGGGATTTGGTTTTAACACCATGCATACACTCCTCACATGCCTTTTTAAAAAGGGGAGATAGCTAATTGTTAACATTAGCAGTGGCAAATTTGGTGGTGGCAAGGTGAATGTGCCCCCACCCTGAAAATCTCCCACATTTGCTACAAAGCTTAGCAGAAATGAAAAACCAATATAGACAATAAATAGGGGCCCAATCCAGCTAAGGTTTATGTGACTAAGGCTGGAGTCCTATAAGTTCTTACCTAAATTAAGCCTCACTGCATATTGAGAAGTGAGTATACAGTGGGCCCTCTCGATCCATGAGCTCCCAATCTGCAATTTCAACCGCCCACGGATTCTCATGCCCCATACATAAAATGGCAGCAACACATCTGTGCACACACTGCCCATTTAATAATATGTGGCGTGACCATCCATGTTATTTTTCCATCCATGTGGGGGGTCCCAGAACTGAATCCTCATGGATCCGGAGGGCCCACAGCATATACAGAGAATTGCACTGAAGGCCTCATTGATTGAACTAGTGGGTAAAAAACAGTTGGAACGAACTTAAACTCCATTGCTTTCAGAGGACAAGGCTAAGTTTAGCTGGACTGGAACCATCCTTTGCCAGCTTTTTTCAGCAGACAGCTCCTGCACCTTTAACAGCAACTTGTTCCAGAGAAATTAAATGAATAAACCTTTACTCATTATTTTATTTCTCTGCTGCTTAATGTCAGTGTGTCAGGCAACTAGTAAAAAGCAAGAGCCAATAAGAAGGT
Source organism: Gambelia wislizenii (assembly GCA_030847615.1). Taxonomy (NCBI): domain Eukaryota; kingdom Metazoa; phylum Chordata; class Lepidosauria; order Squamata; family Crotaphytidae; genus Gambelia; species Gambelia wislizenii. The sequence continues at coordinate 240,927,505 of JAUMIR010000002.1, read as the reverse complement.
GGTAAGCCCCACTTAGAGTTGAACCTGGAAATGTTTGAGCCAGTGCTTGGATGAAAATCAGTTTTGTGGCATAATGGAAGGAGAAGCTGCCAACTCTCCCCCCCCCCCAAATATCTGGCAATGCTTCTGTTCTTGATAGGCTAACATTTAGCAAAAGCTTTTCCTGGTACAGCGATGAAGTGATGGGAAAGCCTTTCTTTTCAGAATTTCAGCCTATCGGGCAGCTCTTTTAAAGGCTCGGGAGCTGTAGTGGTAGAGAGTCAAACAACACTTAAGAAGTAAGTTAAAATATCCAGAGCCCTGCCAAAATAAAATTGGCAGCCCTTGGTTCTCTTCTGTGAAATATGTTACCTTGGACCCTGCCTATCTGTGAAAGAGGTGCAGTTAATGGCCTATTTAGCCACTAGGGATGCACCATGTAAAAAGGATTAGGATTGTACATGTGGTTTTATGTATTAAAATGGTTCTGGAAGTCATTAAATGAAAGTATTTACCATAGTCCAGGTGATATACTCTCTCCAATTAAATGAACCAAAATTCTGTGCTCAGAATGCCAGATTGAGCTTGCTGAATAAGGTCTACTGTTGTGTATAAATCAATCCCCCCAGCTCATAATTATTTCTTGCAGGCTCAAAGAGGAACAGGGATCAGAGTAAAATACTGTTGCCTGATCCTTTTAACCATTGGAAATCCTTCTCAGATCCCTTCTGGCTTTTGAGACTGGGCCAAGAACTACATTCCCTTTTTCTAGCTTATCTCCTCCACAATCTTCACTCCCGTCCCTGTCCCGGAACAATCACCCTCCCCACTGCACTTACCTCCTCTCCCATTAACAGGGCATCCCAGGAGTGAACGGAGCTCTCATGGAGTGAAATCCCATGGATTCTCATGAGAAGATGTGAGCGCAGGAAATTCAAAAATAAAAATAACACCAAAAAAGTAACACCAAGCACAAAAACACACTTTAAAATGTACAAGTAACCCAGGGAGGTTCATAAAAAGAGGGTAGCTTACCTGGATATGCCGATTTCACCTGGAATTATTCTGGCAGGGACTGCCCCTTCACACTGGGATCTCGTCAGCAACATGGGGTACGTTGTCACACACATGGAAATCTGTGACAGAAATGGAACGGGGAATATATTGACAGCTTCTCCCATCAATAAAAAACAGCACCAGTGGAATAGCGGCAGAATGGGTGCATAATGATAGGGGACAACATCGTGTGGTAAGGAAGCCCTTTTGTGATCTTCTGGTGTTGTGGTAACACCACTTTTGACACATCTGCTAACACATTAGCTAACACACATTGGAAACTGCTTAAATGCAGTGTAGATGTGTAAATAGCTATTGCTTAAAACAGTTTGTAAGCCACTCTGATAGCCTTGTGGCTGAAGAGCGGGGTATAAATAACTAAATAATTTAAAAAAAAAAAATTAAAATGTGATAATCTCCTTGGTGTGTGTGTAAGAGTGTTTTAAATGAAACCTGGCATGATCAGTGTTGAAGAGAGCACCAATTGTTCCATACTCAGATACACTGTATCCTCACAGAACTCCCTCCATTTTGCCAGCATTGCTTCCATTGTTCTGTTCCCCAACCCTTAAGTGGCTTTAGTATGATACCTTGAGAAAGAACATCCTGGAGGAAAGGGGCTGCCATTGGGACAGGAAGCCTGCCAGCCCACTTCTGTGCCTTTCTTCTACTTTTCTTCTTTTCCTGGAGAAAATGGACCGCAAAAGCTCAGTAGAGTAAGGTTCTTTGCTTGTGTGTAAATAGAAACCACATGCTGGGTTGGCAAGTTCACAAGTTCTGAACTTCCGGGCGGGGTGTGTGTGTTTCTATATCGCCTGTACATACACACACATTCTCTAAAGTGCATACAGGATAAAAATGCAAATAAAAACAAATGAAAGCTAGATATGTCAGGAATCTAGCAGCTGCACCGAGGCCAGACTCTTTTGTTTTCTGGTATGATCATAGCCATGAAATAAACAAAGTTATGGCTCATGGGAAAAAGAGGCAATAAGGAGTCTGGTATGCTGACCTTCATAGGAGTGTGAGAGCAGAAAGCCACGGAGGATTTCCATTTAGAATTTTTTTTAAAAGCGGGTGCCCTCGGGATCTGTTTCTGCACCATTGACAGGAGTGTGATCCACACAGATGTGGTGATGTAACTCCCCCCCCCCAGTCATTTTTCTTTATGCCACCAAAGGCTTGGGCCGTGTCAGGCTTCTGCCAAAGACCAGGGAGCAATGCTAGGTTGGTGTGTGTTGTTTTTAACAGCAACCCTTGCCTGACCCCAGAACTGGTTTCAGCATCCTTCCTCTACACATCTGGAACCCAAAGCCAGGATTTCCAGGCAGGATTTAGCCATGGAGAACAGATGCCATATCCAGAAGGAGGTGCAGACCTGATAAGAAAAGCTTTCCCCTTCACTACCCCAGCCCTGTCCCAAGCCTAACCCCACCCCTCTCTGATATTAGCAGAATCCCTAGTGTTAGTTCCAATCAATGATTGGGGAAAGAATAGATTCTGCTTTGCATGCCACACCTCCTCCTTCTCAGATTGATAAGTGGCAGGTGAAGCAGGCAGGCCACTCAGCAAGTGTTTGGAAGAGTGCCTCCTGCATATGTTGGCCAGTTCCCTTGGGACATGCCTTGTTATCTCTGATCACTGAGAAACAATAGAGCAATTTTGTGCAGCAGGCTGCTCAACACCCCAGTCAGGATGCTGAGCAGTTCATAGACCAGGGGCCCTTTCACACTGCGCAGTTATAGCAGCATGATACCACCTTATCTGCCATGGCAACTTTCTATGGAATCCTAAGATTTTGCAGTTTAGGAAGGGGCATTTAGATATCTCAGCCAGAGAGCTCTTTTGGCACCTCTGACCAAACCACAAACCCCAGGATTCCACAGGAGGGAGCCAAGGCTGTTAAAGTGGAATCATAACACTATAATTCTGCCTTGTGAAAGGGTCCTAGGTGTGTCATTTTGGTGCACAACTTACACTGTCTATTCCTGCCCCTTTTTCCACTAGATACTGAGAGAGACCTGGACCTCAGCACCTCTCCCAGCATAGAAAAAGTGAAACTGGTTGTTGGAAAGAGGGGAGATGGATGATGTCAGGGGTGAAGCCCTGCTGCCTGATTTCTTCCAACCCACAGAGAGGTAATAGGGGAATCTGACCCCTTTCCTCCATTCCTGCAAGAGGTGACGGAACTGCCAGACTTTTAACAGTTATGGATGAATTTTGGCAGGTGATATGGGACTACAGTGGTGTTAGAGCAGGAGTGGGCAACTGCATTAGCTCTGGAGGCCAGTTTTCTGCTCTGAGAACCTCTGCCAGAAATGCCTCCAAAATGAAAGAATAAAAACCAGAGTTGGCTAGGAAGGCACTTCTGGTTTTGGAAGATTTTTTTAATGTTAAACAGTGCTAAGGCCCGTGCAGTCTATTAAAAAGGTGAATTGATGCTCCCATAGGCTTCCAAAAGATACTCCCAGATGCTTTCTTTTTCATCTTTATTTTATTTTTACTTGTTTGTTTATATGCCCCCCTTTTCATTTTCTCTTTTTCTTATCTCTCTCTTTTCTCTCTCTCTCTTTTCTCTCTTTTTTCTTTTTCTTTTCTTTTCCTTTTTTTGGTGGAGAGACCAGAAAAAAGTCAGTCTGGGGAGTCTGGAGGGGTCAGGGTATCCCAAAAACTATCTTGGAGGGCTGCATGCAGTCCCAGGGCCTCACTTTATCTATCCCTGTATTAGGAGGTGCAGCTGCCAGAACTCCTCCTTCTGCATAGCTATGGAAGGTTCCCTCTGGCATCTGGTCATGCCAGCTTGAACCCCAGCACCTCTCTCCATTTAGAGAGTTCCCTGTTCTTTTCCCTGGATCAGTGACGTCCTCTCTCATCTTGCTAATCAGCTGTGCAGTTTTCAAGTTGAAACCAGAGCTGTATTTCTGATGGAAGAAGTGGTCCTTTCAACCTGTTGAGAGAGATGGCCAGGTGCAGGTGACCGAACTTGGATTTGAGCCGTGATTCTCACCCTCCCCTGTGAAGAAAAGTCCAGCCTGATGCCAATGCACCTTGCTCACTAGCAAGCTATGCTTGCGGGGCCTTTTGCTCTGCGTGCTGCACTCAGGAGCCTTTCCTTTCTATTTATTTTTATGGTGGTAATGAAATAATGGGGAGAGAAGGAGATAATTTGGAGCACATGTCTGACTCCTAAGCCAAGATGCTGTTTATTGTGTTGATACACAGATCTCGGCTGGGCTGGGCTGAGTGGAGTCAGTCCAAGCAGGCATTAACCCAAGCCCAGAAACCATCAGCGACAAAGTCTGATTCTAATTGTTCAAATTTGGGTCTAATAATAGCTGTCTGCTTTGAGGCAAATAACAGCAACAACTGTGATCCCATGGCACTGTTACAGCTTGCAGTATACCGCTTGGGGAAGGGAGTAGCAGGCAGCTCTCTTTTAACTCAGGAGACTCTGCAGGCAGGTTTCACTTCTGGGTCCCATTCACACTACACAATTATAGCACTATGATTCCACTATGATTGCCATGGCTGCCTCCTATGGAACCTGGGGCTTATAGTTTGGTCAGAGCAGGGGTAGTGAACCTTTGGCCTTCTAGATGTTTTGGACTTCAGCTCCCACAAGTCATAGCTAGCATGGCGAATGATGTGGAGTGATGGGAACTGTAATTCAAAACATCTAGAAGGCCAAAGGTTTCCCACCCTTGGGCCAGAGGCACCAGAGGAGCTTCCCTGGCCAAGGATTCTAAAGGCCCTGCCCACCACTGCCAACCCCAGGATTCCATAGGATGTTGCCATGGAAGTTAAAGTGGAACCAGCACTATAATGATGTAGTGTGAAAGGGAACTCTGGTAGAACAACCTATCACCTGTGGGGAAATTACTACACCATCCCCATTGACAAGATATCCTAAAGATGTGTCTCTGTGGTAGAAATGGCATGCAGAGTATCTGTTTCCAGCCAAGGATTCTGGGGTTTGTTGTCCTTGTCCCCTATGGGGAAAGATTTCTGCTGTGGAATGGGAGCACTTGCCATTTCCCTTTGACCCAAGGCAAATTTTTGGTTCCTAAGGACAAGAGGAGAAGGCAGAAGAAGAATACTATGTCCAGTTCTGGGCACCACCATTCAGGAAGGATATTGAGAAGCTGTCCAGAGGAGGGCAACTGAAATGGTGGGAGGTCTGGAAGCAATTATGCCCTATGAGAAACTGCTTAGGGAGCTGGGCATGTTTAGTCTGTAGAAGAGAAAGTTAAGAGGTGACATGATAGCCATATTTGAATATCTGAAGTGATGTCATACTGAGGATGGAGCAAGCTTATTTTCTGCTGCTCCAGAGACTAGGACATGGAGCAACGGGTTCAAGCTACAGGAAAAGAGATTCCACCTAAACATTAGGCAGAACTTCCTGACAGTAAGACCTGTTCCGAAGTGGAATACACTGCCTCTGAGTATGATGGAGTTTCCTTCTTTGGAGAAGGCTGGATGGCCATAGTCGGGAATGATTTGATTGTGTATTCCTGCATGGCAGAATGGAGTTGGACTGGATGGCCCTTGTGGTCTCTTCCAACTCTATGATTCTATGTCTGAAGCTGTACCTCAGTTTGTTCTGAAGAAGCATTCCTACCTATTTGAACAGAGGCTATTCAGAGGAATGAACTGGCATATTCCTTACCTAAGCAAACCCTATGAAATTCTTGGGGTTGCCATAAGTCAACAAACAAGGCACACACACACTCACACTCAGATGTTCCCCAAATTAAGGAACATACTGCCTCTGAACCTGGAAGTTCCACTTAGCTATCATGTAAAAAAAAAAAAAGCCACTGATAGATTGATGCAGCCATCAACAATCTTCCTAATCCCCTTTTAAATTCATCTTGGCCTTTGGCACATTTCATGGCAGCAAATTCCACAAATTAATTAGGGGATATCTTAAGAAGTGCTTAATCACCCCTCAAAGCCTTTGTTTCAACTGAGTCTCAGAGCTGAGCCCCCATCCTCTTTTCACTGGCAAAGCTCAGTGTGTGGATCATGGAAACAGTATTATGCAAGTGTGGTTTGGGGCACATTGTCATTGCCGGAATAAAGCAAAGTTTCGCCACCATTGGGGGCCCCACTGCAATTTCTAGCCCACTCTATTCTGTTGTTTTCTGAGCTCTGGGGGAGACTGGTACAGAGAATACAAGTAGGGATTTTGTGAGACTAACCTGAATGCTGTGGCTGAAGAATCAAATTCTTTAACTCTTTCTCCAGCTCTTGCAGAATGGTGGAGCATATTGGTAAATGAAACCAAGGAAGAAGAGCCTAGAGGGAGTCAGGCCTTATGATCCCATTAATTTTTGGGGATGGGAACCAGATGCTTTGCAGAAACAGATTCTGAATTCTGCAGAAATGTCCTTGTTTGTAGATCTGACTTTTTGTCCCTTCTGTTCTAGGCTACAGCTTGCTCGGCATCAGAGTGGGTGATGTTTTCCCCCGTTCTTTTATCCCAGAAAAGAACAAGCTTGTCCTTAAAAGGCTTCCTTCTCTGGGAGCTGAGTCCCTCTCTCTGCCCTCTCAAAGGCTTATAAAGCCCACAGGCATTCAATTCTGAGACACAACAGAGGAGGCTCAAATCCCAACAGAAGCTGGAATCCAAAAGCCCTGGAAGCCTGGGTTCATCCCCTTCCTCTTGATGGAACCCAGCTGGCAAGAGAGATGTAACCAGAGGAAATGCAGCCAAGAGAGCTTTTTGGGTGGGCTGCTTGTGCTTGGCTGGTAGTACAAAGGTGTGAAGGGTCAAGGTCACGGGGACTTGACAGGAAACTCTTTTGAAAGCAAGAATGTACTGTGGGTTAGAAATTCCTGGGCTTATCCCCAGATCCTGGCTGTACATGGTGGCCACAGTTTATAATCCCACTGGACAGCTGTGACCCTCTCTTCTGTGAACATTGTTCTTAACGTTGAACTCAATGGAATAACGTCATAGACAGTAGAGTTTTGCTTAGTTTAGGCTAGCAGGGCAACCTTATCCATGTGTCTGCAACTGTCCCATTTGTACTATGTCACTGCTTTCACTTACCATATTTGATGCAGAATAAGGTCATTCTCCATTCTACATATAGGTGAAGCTTGCCAGTCCCATGCAGGTTAAGGCAACTGGAGATTCAGGGCACCCCAAGACATTTTGCTGCCTCTGACAGAGAAGCAAATGGCATCACTGAACTGCACAGGTCAAGGTATATAGTACCTAATGCAACCAAGTTACTATTTTGGCACACTCAACATTACTGCACTGGGAGAAAGGTGGGATATAAATAAGATAGATGAATGAACGAACAAACGAATGAATAGAAAATCCCACAACCATCTCTCCATCTCTGTGGCAGTAAAAATGTACTAACAACAAATTAAGTAACAATTTGATGCTGTTTCATCATGCCTCAAGTCTGCTGCCTAAGGGAGACACCTCACTCTGCTTTATGGTAAGAGCCAGCCTTTCATAGTTGCAGTACAGAGGCTTGGCACAACAAAGTGGCAAAGGCAGTTCAGTATCAGGAAGTGAAAAAGTGCTGCAGGTTGGGACAAGAAGGGCCTAACTTCAGATACATACCAACAAATAATGACCTTGACCAATGGGAAAGAGTTCTTGATATTGCAATAGACAGCTCAGGAGAAGCACTACAGAGGAGCTGTGAAGCAAGCAAATCCCATGCTAGAAATTATTGGCAAAGGCATTGAAAGTAAGACAGGAACCACCCTAATGCCTTTACATAAACATCTGGTGCAGCTGCACTTGTACTGTTGTGTATACATCTGGTCACCTCATCTCAAGGGGAAATCATAATGCTAGGAAAGAGAAATAAAAAATAAACAGGAGGTGTGAGTACTTTTCTTACGAAGAAAGCCTCAGAGATAGGCAATCCGGTGGCTTCTGGATATTTTGGACTACATTTCCCCCAGTCTGTAACCTGGAAATCTGGTGGGAGTTCCAGCCCAAAAATGGGAAGCAGCCATTTTAGTTGGGAGAGGGCTTATTTCAGGGTCAGAACATGCAAAAATGTCCCAGATGAAATCCCAAGCATGTCAAGTAATGCTAGGGAAAATTCCTGTCTGCAAATCCTGAGAAGCTGATGCCAATCACTGGTGACAGTATCGGGCTACAATCTAGTCATTAAATAGACCACTAATCTGACTTGGTTTAAAGGCAGCTTCCTGTGTTCCTAAGGCATTTGGGGTGGGGCGGGGCTAGGGGGAATCTTAAAGGATACAAGGCAAAGGTTTATAAAACTATAGGGGAATCCCCATGACACAAATAATCCACTTTGAAACTGGATTATTTGCATAGCTCTTTCCTATGGAATCCTGGGGCTTGTAGTTTTACAAGGGTCTTTAGCCTTCTCTGACAAAGAATGCTGGTGCCTCACCAAAGTACAAATCCCAGGATTCCCAGGATTCCATGGATTATTTCTCTAGTGTGGATGCCCCCTATATATGGCATGAAGAAAGAGGGCGGGGGAAAGTATTTCTCCCATAGTGCTAGAAGTATATTGGCTCTTTGACACCACTTTAACTGCCATGGCTCCATCTTTCAGAATCCTGGGATTTGTAGTTTTGTGAGGCACCAGCACTTTTTGGCAGAGAAGGCTAAAGACCTTGTAAAACTACAAATCCCAGGATTCCATAGGATGGAGCTACAGCACTTAAAGTGGTGTCAAGCTGCATGATTTCTACAGGATAGACACACCCTCAGTGAAGCTGATTAGCAGAGCCGGCAAAGGAAGCATTGCTTCACAGGCATAATTGACTTAATGGGATTTGCTGCCACAGGGTGCTAGGATAGCAACCATTTTGGTTGACTTAAAAAGGGGCACTGGATACCTTCTATGCTGCTATTCATAGGCTGTTTGTGATATTCATAGTTCATTCAGGAACTACTAGCTGTAATAGGTTGCCAGATCTTGGCTATTTTTCTTTGCTTGTATGTATGATTTCTTGTTTTGTGGACTTCTTGAACACATTTAGGCAACTTCTGGGGAGACAAAAGGGTGTTTGACTTCATGGTCTGATTTCAGCATGGCTATGTTCAGTATGTATCATGAAGTTTAGGGTTATTCTTATTATTCAGTTAAGTGGGGGGAAGCCTCTAATAGAGGTTTTTGGATTTGTTTGTTTTTTAAAGAAAAGTTTCCATGTGGAGCAAGGAGGATATACTGGGGAGATTTAAACCACCCCAAAACATGCACAGTGCTCTTGATCTCAATCAGAGCTGCAAATGCTTATTGAATGTAGCTTGTATCTTAGCTCAGAGTATTGTACTTGCATGTAGGAGGTTGAGATTTGATTTGAATACATTCCACAAACTCCTATTGTTGATGCTACTCACCAAGGAAGACCCAAAAAGAGGGCTCAAACTGAGCTGCAAAGTCTCCTTCACCAAGAATGGATGTGTCACTCTATCATTTTTAAATCTCTAAAATCCCCAAAATGTGAATCATAGCTCAGACTTCACTGATTAAAAATAATGGAAGGCAGATCCAGGCTTTGAAAGCCATCAGACAGAGCTGTTATTGTACATTTTATCTCATAATTCTGGCTCTAAAAGGCCTGCAGCAGCTTCCCCCAATCTGATACCCTCCAGATGGGACAGACTACAACTTTTGTAATCCCACCGTGGTCAGAGGTGATGGGAAGATTTGTACTCCCAGAAAATCTGAAGGGCAGCAGTTTAAAGACAGCTGTCTTGAAGAGGTTTGTTTTGTTTTGAATGAAAGATAGAAATCCAAGCCAGTAAATAGTGTAGATGGGCACCTAGTGGCATGTCTAGAATCTGAGTTAAACCTGCTCAGTTTGGCAATCTGATAAACCCATGTTCTTCCCCTAGTTGTAGTTGGTGGACCTGACGTTTGTAGGAGAAAAAGAAAATATATGTCAGAAATGTTCCCATACTCGGTTTAGTTCTTTACAACTTGTCTACCCTGAACATTGAGATAGCAGAATGAAAAGAACTTGGAAAGAGACCTGCTGGATTTGACCAAGATCCATTTTAATTCACTGTCCTGTCTCCAATAGTGGTCAGGCAAATGCCCCTGGGCAATCCTCAAGCAAGGCATGAAGGCAGTAACCAGCTGCCACCAGCCCTGCAACTAGCATTTGGAAATACAGTACCTGGATGTTCCATATAGTTATTGTGTATAGTAATAACCTATGACAGATTTCCTCCAGTGCATTTGTTGAATGTGTAGATGGGGTAATGGAACTGAGGCACTCATGCAAGCTACTCATAAGTCACTCCAACTTGAGAAGGGACCTACTTGTAGCCTGCTATGAGCAGGGCTCTCCATTTCAATAACACACTACTTTTAACTGGGACCAATGAAGAAGGGAGGGAAGGGAACATTCTGCTTCAGGCAGCACATGCTGGAACAGGCAGAGAGTAGTAGATGACAAAACTGTGCTTGCCACATAGTTGTCAGTCGTGTACCCCCTAAGTTACTTTGCGGTCTTCAGATGTAGCTGAAATTGGTTTTCCAAGACCATGGTTGAGGTCATATTCTACTGCCAGTTTGGTCAGTGACAGGATACAAACTGTGTGTCTCTTCCTATTAGTTTGAGAGTTGCTGCAGAAGAAAATTGTGGTATTTGGACTTGGTGGGGGAGGGAATGTGGCCCACAGGGGGATTGGGGGGGATTTTGCTCCCATCCCCCACACAGTTGCCTAATGCTGCCAAAAGTACATGGGTGGTGGGAGCAGGAACAGTCCATCTTATCCTTTACTTCAAGCAGCCAAACGTAGTGAACTAGCCCTACCAGCTACTCTGCAGAGTGGCCTTTCCCGTTGCAGAGGGAGGAGGAACATGTTCATAGTAGAAATAAGACCTTTTTGCATCAGCTTCTGTCAATAGTGTGGTTCAGGGTGGTGCTCCATTCCCAGCATCCTTCCTCAGTGAGGATGGCCAGTCCACTGAAGAGTGGTTGGACTAGATGGCCCTTGTGGTCCCTTCCAATTGTATGATTCTACTACTGCCATTTTCTCTCTCTGAACCAGGTAACTATGGTGGGTGGGTCCTTTGATGGAGCACACATAAAGGGGGAAAAACACTCTTGTGTGGTTCAGGCAGACATTGATCCTCTACACTCATGCATGGAGAATACATGAAGAAATCAAAGCCTACTGGGCCCAGAAAAAGAGAGAGGTTTATGCCTCCCTAGCCTTGTCCCCCTTTAAAGCAATAGTAGGGAAGGTGTTGCTACAGGGGAGTTACCACCAGCTGGATCCATCATAGCTAATGGTGAGGAATCAGGGGAGTTGCAATCCAAAAACATCTGGAAGGCCAAAGGTTTCTCTATTCAAATTTAAACTCAGCTGACATAGTGGCTTTTGCCACATTTGATGGAAGTACATGAAATCCATTACACATTGTGTGAAGAAGTCCTGTTTTCAGTCTATGGCTGATTAATTTAATTGGGTGACACAGGATTCTAGCATTATGAAGGAGGAGGAAACATCTCTCATAACTGGGCATTAGTGACAAGGAACTTCCTCCAGCACACCCATGCCTTTGAGCTTCCCAGAAACATATGGCGGTGGCCACTGTTGGCGACAGAATACGTAACTAGATTCACCTTTGGTATGATCTAAGAAGGCCAGCTGTCTGCTCTTATGAGTGGAAAGCTAATCTTCATAGCAAAGTTGCTTTTAATTACTTGGGACTAGCAAGAGAAATAGGTGCTATTTATAGATGCAAGGTCAAACTTCATCTCTATAAGCCTGAATCCTCTTTTTGTGCTAGAAGTTTGCAGTCTCAGTGCTTAGGGACTCCAAGTGACTCATCAAAAACCTCTACAATGGGATCTTTTTTTTTTCCATGTCACTTGCCCAAGAATTTTTGCATAGGCTCCGCCTTTGGGTTTCTTTCTCAGAACACAGCCTTGTAAGTCTGTCATCATTCACAGTTTGCAGGTTTTTAAACCAGTACATGAACGTCAAAGTGGCAAGCTTTGAGAAGTAACTGAAAATTCACCATCATATCTAAGGGTGCATCCAGACAGAGGACTCCTAATACTACCAATCCAAAGACATTTTGCTCTTGTTTTGTATGTTGCTCCTTGACAGCCTTTTTTTTTCCCTAAGAGTAGAAAAGTTGGAGAAAGCAGTAGGAAAATTTAGAGAGGGTTACAAATGGAAGACAACTCCTAGATGACCTGAAAAAAATTGTTTGAGGCAGGACAGTTGCAGGACTAAAAGGTTTGCGTAAAGCACCCTGTGTGAATTGGTAAGGAAGTGACAGAGGTATTAGCTAGGAAATCAAAGATCACTCCAGTAAATATATACTGTACAGTCGCCCCTTCCCATTTGCAGGGGTTAGGGGTGCAGGACCCCCGCGAAACTAAAATAAATAAATAAATAAGAAAATGTATGTCAAAAACGGGTTCTTGCGAAGGGAACTTTTCTCCTCCTCCTCCTCCTGGCCTCCGCAGCCGATATTTGAGGGCGGGGGAGTGCAGCCCTCTTCCCCATCTTCCTCCTCATGAGGAGGCGACTCGCCCAATCTTGATGTGGAGGTACTGCCGGAGGCAGGCATGGCACGAGTGGTGCGGGCACGAGAGGAGCTGTGGCGCATTGCCCGCCAGCTGCTGGACCAGCCACAGCGAGCACTGCAGCTCCAAGACCACCCCTGGGGAGCCCTCCTCACCCTCGGCCATGGGAGGAGCCAGAGCCGGAGTGGGCCATGATGGCAAGGAAGCCAAGGAGCCATCACCTTACCCGGGAGGGGGAGGGGGAGATGGTGAGGACGGCGGAGCCGGCAGAGGGGTTTCCTTAGCAGCCGCCAGGCCCACCTTCGCCCCGCTGGCCTCCTCCTTCACCAGCACTGGGGAGAGCTTGGCTTGAGGGGCTGGTGGTGGTGGCAGAGGTTCTGGCTTGGCCTTGGCCCGTCTCTGCTGGTGGACCCCAGCTCCTGACGATGAGGCAGCAGCAGCAGCCGAGAAGACACTTTGGAAGCTGAGGAAGACCTCCTCAGCTTCCAAAGCCTCTTCTCGTGCCCCAATAGCAAGGCAGTGGCAGCAGCCAAGGAGACACTTTGGAAACTGAGGAAGCCATCCTCAGCTTCCAAAGCCTCTTCTCGGCCCCTAACTACAAGGCGGCACCAGTCAAGAAGAGGCTTTGAAAGCTGAGAAGGGCTTCCTCAGCTTCCAAAGTCTCTTCTCAGCTGCTGCTGCCTTGTCATTGGGGCCTGGGGTCCACTGGTGGAGACGGGCCAAGGCCAAGCCAGAGCCTCCACTGTCGCCGCCACCGGCCCTGCAAGCCAAGCCCTCCCTGGTGCCAGCAAAGGAGGAGGCTGGCAAGGTGAAAGTGGGCCTGTCGGTCACTGAGGAAGCTCCTCTGCCGGCCTCCCCGCCTCCCCCTCTGGCTCCTGGGAAAGGTGATGGCTTGTCGGCCTCATCACCATTCTGGCCTGCTCGGGCTCCAGCTCCTCCCATGGTCAAGGGCAAGGAGAGCTTCCCGGGGGCAGCCTTGGAGCTGGAGTGACCACTGTGGCTCGTCCAGCAGCCAGAGGGCAACACGCCACAGCTCCTCTCATGCCCGCACAGCTCGTGCCGCACCTGCTAATTACAGATGCCCCTTCCCATTCTTCCTTTTCCAACTCCGCAAATACACAAAACTGCGAAAGGGAAACATGCAAATGGGAAGGGGCAACTGTATTTGAAAATATCCAGTATCTGGATGTGACAATCAGTTTATTTTAAGGGCCAGAATGCTCCAATGATCTTCTGTCCTTCTTGATCATATTGTACTATATACTCCTCCTTCTAAACTACTTTGCTTGGTATCCACTCTGCAGGGGCTGATGGGTAGCAGTCTTGCAAGTGAAGAAGCATCAGTGCTTGTTTACAGTTCTGTGCATGTGTCCCTGATATGTGTTTCCTTCCTGCTTGCATGCAAAGGTCACTTCCTCTCTCTTTGCTCCAAGAAGTTTTAGTGTTTTATAACCCTTTGTCTCAGAAGCAAGAAGCTAGCAACATGAGGCAGATCAGCCTCAAGGAGCCTTACCTGCACACATGAGAATCAGCCTTAGGGACTTTTTTACCCAAAGTGAGATAACTTTCTCCTATCTATCTATTTTTCTTATCTAAGGACTTTTTCGGACGACAGTTTAGAACGCTAGCAGCCTTGTCCCCGTTGCGAGGCTGCAGCGCTGCAGAGCGTCCCTTTCGGATGACGCTCTGCCCTGCTGTCCCTCTTGCGGTACTGTTGTGTAACCGCGGGGACGCAGCAGCGTTATATTTGGCATTTTTCTACTCACGAAAGTTGATCGTGAGTAGAAAAATGCCAAATATAACGCTGCTGCGTCCCTGCGGTTACGCAACAGTACCGCAAGAGGGACAGCAGGGCAGAGCGTCATCCGAAAGGGACGCTCTGCAGCGCTGCAGCTTTGCAACGGGGACGAGGCTGCTAGCGTTCTAAACTGTCGTCCGAAAAAGTCCTAAGATGTAGTCTCTGCCATAATAAACATAAGTTCTGCTTTATAACTTTACTGGGGCATCCTGCATGTTTTATGCCCTGTTTTGTACCAGAAGCTCATGATGCACTGGGGCTCTGCTGCAATCTGCTCAAAATAAATAACAAAATATCCTACAAGCAGATCCATATATTCTACACAACAGGCAGGAACAGGGATGAGGAGGGGGGCACGTTGTATAACTAGGTTTCTGTGAGATTTGCCAGCCTTGTCTACACAGCAGTTTTTTGTGTTGCAAAACCAAATTTGGAAGCACAGGAAGAGTCCCCTCGGTGAAAATAACTTCCCCTCTTGCTCTGAAATTAGGAAATCCTTCCATGCGGAGACTGCACAGCTGGCTATTAACGGCCTATTATGCAGCCTGTCAGGAAGAAAAGGGAGATGAACATTGATGGTACTCCTGAGTCCTTTCCAGATGTCCAGATGGATTTGTTTTTAGACAGGGTGTCACTTTTTCAAAATACCTGGTCTGTAATGCTTGTAGGCAGGGGACAAGGACAGAATTTGGAGCCTGGTAATTTTTTATATGCATATATTTTTGGAAGGGTCAGGGGTAAAGATTTTTGGAGAGACTGAGACAAGTGTGGGGGACTAAGTTAGTGTAAATGTGATGGTGAGGAGAGCAAAGGCGTAGCTCGAGGGGGGGGGGCAAAATGAATGTATTGCCTCCAAATAAGAATTCTGCCCCTAAAATGAAATTTTCCTTCAGTATCTATATTTCTGGAAGTGCAATAACTTAAAATATAAAATGCTTTGTTGGGTATGTTTCCTTTCTCAATGTGCTGATTGGCCACATACACAACCAATCCCCTCCCTCCTCACTCCCTCAGCCAATTACCACCCACACCCAAACCATCCCGTCCCCTCCCTCCCTCAGCCAGTCACCACCCACATGCAAATCCTCTCTCAACCTCAGTCCACTCCTGCCACTCAGTCTGCCTCTACACCTCCAGGCTCACAAGGGCCCCTCCGTCCTCTCACTCTCTCAGCCAATCACCACCCACGTGCAGATCCCCTCTCCACCTCACAATCCACTCCTGCCACTCAATCTGCATCTACACCCCCAGCCTCACAAGGGCCCCTCCCTCCTCTCATTTCCTCAGCCACTCACCACCCACATGTAGAGCAATGCAATATTTTATCATGTAGCTGAACCATGTGAACCTTTCAAATCGACTATAATGGCATATGTTATAGAACTTAGGCATCCAAAACAAAGGGGCAGGCAAAGTTACCAAGGGAATGTGAACACAACAAATATAACAATTGTAGGTGTGAATGATTTTTCAATGTCCTACTCTCTGCAATGCTAGAAATTTAGGGATGGAAGGAAAATTTCATTGGGGGTAGTATTCTTGTTTGTACGGGCAACACCTTCATTTTGCTCCCAGCCCCATAGCTACACTGATGGGGGAGAGGCAGTTGAACACTCCCTGTTCCAGCTCAAAATAGCTAATGATTAAACAAAATACCTGATATTCAATCTGAGGCCAAAATATTAAATGGAACGGTAACGTTCTTCATTGAGAATGGGAACAGGGATGGAAGGTGCTGAGGCCCCCAGTTTCTCTGATCATAGCCTGGGAGAACCTAGCATGTTTCCCTCCAGTGTGTCGTGTATGTGGGAAGGGAGAGGAATACAGCACTCAACCAGCTCCAGCAGGCTGTGGGCTGTCAATCTGGCCTGCGCAACCTGCGGCCCTCCAGGTGTTCTGGCCTCCAGCTCCCAGAAGCCTGAGCCAGCTGGTCCAATGATCAGGAATTCTGGGAGTTGGAGGCCAAAGCATCTGGAGGGCCTCAGGTTGTGCAGGCCTTAAATCTCCTGCCATCAGTTTTTACAGACACCAGCTCTTTGCTTTAGTGCTGCCTAGCTTAGTCCACCCAACCAGGGGAAAAGAAGCAGGGAATGAATAAAAACAAGGGGACTCTCCTCTTTTTACAGGATGATTCTGCAAAGGGATAATAACATTCCTTCTTTTAGCCCTTAGACTTTACATCCTTGTCTTTTTGTCAGCTTTAAAAGGAAAACTCTGTCGGTTAAGAGCTCAGAAGACAGAAATACAGTTGTCTCTTCATATTCACTGGGGTTTCGTTCTAGGACCTCTCCATGAATACCAAAATCCATGAATACTCAAGTCCCATTGTATGCAATGGTATAGCAAAATGGTGTCCCTTATATAAAATGGCAAAATCAAGGTCTGCTTTTGGGATTATTATTTTAAGAATATTTTCAAGCCGTGAATACTTAAACCTGTGGATACCAAATCCGTGGATACAGAGGGACATCTGTACTGTACTTTGCATTCTCTTTTCACAGAGAACCCTGGGAACTATACTTCTTGGTCACATGTGCCAAATCAGTGAGAGAATTCACAAGAGTCTGGCACATATATTGAAGGTCCTCTCTTTGATCCAGATATTGATCTGAGGCTGCATCTTAACTGTATACTTCCCTGATGACAGGACAAGTTTTTTTTATGAATACATCTTCTTCTGGACCTTTCTAGGGAGTATTACAGTACTGTATTTTAAGTCCCTGTTCAGCAAAAGGGATTTTTCGCATATCTCTCTGGCTTTTCTTCACAAACGAAGATTCAGGAAGGACTCATCCCGCACTTTCCTCAAGCACGCTGATGACTAAAAAGGCCAATTCGAGATAAATAAGTCCGGTTGCAGAAAGCACAGCAGAGGGTCTCCTTGGGTCATGTTTCCAGGTTGTGATTCTTTCTGCATTGTTGTTTCTCTTCAAGACTTGTTCGGTGCGAGTTCTCAAATAAGGCTGCAGCATTGTGGATAGTGCGTCTCCATGCCTCCTGATGTAAGGCCAGGGCGGACCATTGTTGGTGATCAATTTGGCCGAGCCTGAGGTGTTGTTTCAGGGAGTCCTTGTATTGCTTTTTTGGAGTGCCCCTCTTACGCTGACCCGTGGCAAGTTCACCGTAGAGTAGTATTTTGGGGAGGCGATGATCCTCCATCCTAGAAACGTGCCCTGCCCAGCGCAGCTGTGTTCTCAATATCATGGCCTCAATGCTGGTGATCCCTGCTTGCTCAAGGACAGCAACATTCGTCACATAGTCAGTCCAGTGTATATTTAGGATTGTGCATATACAGCGCTGATGAAAGCGTTCGAGGAGTCGTAAGTGGTGGCGATAGGTGACCCATGTTTCAGACTGTATTTTAAGTCCCTGTTCAGCAAAAGGGATTTCTTGCATATACATTACCCATTAAACAGACTTAAATAAGAATGGATGGTTTATCTGGGACTGAACTGAAAGGAAATTTGCCTTTTGCAAATACTTTTTGGTGGCAGAGGAAAAAACTGCCCTCTTTCAGTTACACTCTGAAAAAATAGGGAAGAGGTGTTTGGCTGTTCAGAATGAAGGCAGTCAGGGAGCACATTGACTGTGACCACAGGTAACCAGTGCAGGGGGCACTATTGTGTTGCAGTCCTAACATTCCTACTTAGTTCCACGTAAATTGATATAATTTCTTTAACTTCAAAGTTGATTTGATTGTCCTCAGTGACATAATTACATGACTAAATCTGAATGGTCTTATTATGCCATGAGACCATCATGTTTATTATGTGGTCTCTGATAGGGTGATAATGAAAGAAAAACCTTGAGTGATTATGGTTGTGAACTATCATGATCAAAGAAGTATTCTCTAAGATGGGAAAAATTCGGGTCACCCCAAAACATTGTTTCCCCCCCAGATCTGAAACTGAAGAACATTTAATGCTCAATCCTAACACAGACCTGCTCATTATTCAAAACAACCAAAATCCACAAAACAGCAATACTTTTATTGGGCCAACCAAAAATGCACAAAAGACATGATGTGAGCTTTTGAAGCTGCACTGGCTTCTTCATCAGGCAAAAGATGTTTTAAAAATCATACCGGAGAAGAAAAAAATGACAATGTTAGATAAAAACTCATCTCGCAGGGCCCACATGGCCAAAGAGAGGAGAGGCCACTGCCTACATGTCTATCCCTCCAGACCATCTTAACTGACAACAACAAAAATAACATCTTGACAAAATGTAAGCCTGTGACTCTAATATGATCATTTTTTCTTCTCTTCCTGTATGATTTTTAACATCTTGATCTGTTGAAGAAGCCAGTGCAGCTTCGAATTGCTGGTCCAATAAAGGTATTGTAGTGTTGTGGATTTTTTCCCAGTGGTGTGGATTTTTGATGTTATTGTATTTTGCTCTGTGGCCAATGTTCCCCTGGGTGTGCTCCTTGTTGTTTAGGTATTTCTTTCGTACCCACTCGGCTGTCCCTTCTTTTGTCCCATAAGAATTAATAAATAATGTTAAGAGGTAAGAGATGTGTGGTAAATATTTTTAGTTTAAAAATGCTTGTGCCCCACTTTCCTCAGAGTGTCTCAGAGCAGCTTACAATAAATAATGTATCTTAATGCAAATAGGGTGTTTTCAGCTGTCATTATACTCTTTGAACTTCTTCATTTTCTCATTCCCAGTGTATCCGCTCAGTGCATTTTTGCTTTCAGTGATTTGGTGCTAGCTTCATTTGCCACTTTTCAAGTACTTCCAGATACTGAAATTAATCTGCATCTCTCTTAGTATTTTCTGGCTTGGAAGGCAAAAATGGCTAAATGGATTCTGCCTGCTGGGCAAATGGCATACTCCCCATGCAGCAAATTGTGTCCTTGTACTCCCCATTCAGTTAAACTGGACAATCTAGAGATTCCTATTTCTATCCACACAGTGGCTAAATCTCATTAGAATCCACTGAAAAGGCTGAGGAAAATCCCTGATAGCAAATACGATACGGTGGTTAATGTATGTTAAAAGGTTACTAATCTGAGGTGTTGTCTATACGGTTAAAAAAAATACAAACAGCATACAAATGTACGGCGATCTATTCAAACAGTTGTTCGCACAAATACGTCCCATTCGGAAGGGGGACAGCAAAAATCCGTGTGCACCATGTCCGGGGCTTCATGTGGATTTTTTAAAAAAGCTCAGTACGACATGTGAATGTGTGATCGTTTGAACACTCACATTTGCAAAAATATGAACAGGCAGTGCAATCTGATTGGCTGGATGAGGGTGTGGGTGGGGCTAGCAAAGAGGGAAAGCAGCTGTGGCCACCATGTTGGATTTTCGGTTAAGCAAGGATCCGGTAAGTCAATCAAATGGCGATGTTATACTCTTTTTTTATTTCTTTATTTGTAAATACGGAGTGCTGTTAAATACGGATTTAAAATCGCGAGTAAATCAGTCACGGCTGCCAGCTGGCTAGGGGGTCATGTGGAGTTGTGGGGGGGGGTCTTTTGGCCATATAGGCAGTTCACATCGTTGCAAACACCTGCCTTTCCGAACGTGTTCGTATTTTTTCTCCCTCGTATAGACAAGACCTGAGTTAAGCAATCTTGAATGCATACACCAGCAGGGATAAAGAATCTGTCCACATCTCCCTAGGGAAGCCACACTTTTAAGAATAGCTCAGTTGGACCACTCAGAGACTCCTGGCTGTTATTAATTAATGTCACTGCCAGCCTAGCCTGTGGGGACTGCCTGCCATAAAAATGCCTCCCATCCTTAGGTCCTGCGAATAATACTTCTGCATCTACATCCTATGTTTTGTGTGACACAAATTGCCATGCATTCTTAGATTGGCCACACAAGAATCTGTAATGCTGTATTTGAGGCTTACTGTGTCATCCTAAAAACTATTGCCCAAAAGTGCTTTTCTGTTTCTTGTTATGGGGGGAAATTGCTCAAAATGCATGAATGTGGTCTAGGAGGGATTTCCCACTGGTCGTTTGTCTTTTTCATTTCTATTAGTAGTATTTATATTGTTGTTGCTGTTGTTTGCCTTCAAGTTGTTTCCAATTTATGGAGACCCTAAAGTGACCCTATATATCAGCATTAATACAGGGTGGAGAAAGTGCAGGCCACAGGCTGCATTAAAAAATTATTATTATTATTTTGCCCCGCAATGCCTTCAAGGGAGCATAAGGATAGTTTTGGTATGTTTTTGAGTGGTCCTCGGGTCCTTTTAAGTCCGGGAAGTGGGGGGGGGGGGGGTAGTCAAACAGGAGGCAAATAGAAACTTGACTTCTGCGTCACTTCTTGTTGTAAAAAGGCTTTATCTGTCTAAAATGGTCAGAGGAGCCAGGAACTATGGTAAAGTTGTTCCCACATCTCCTAACAACAGCATGCTTCATTAATTCATTGGAAGCCAGTTTTAACCAATAGGCCTGTGTCTTAAGAAGAGATTTGCTTTATTTTTGACTTCCAGTGTGTGTTGCATTAATTGGAAATACGGTGGGAAAAGAAGAAAATGTTACATAAGGCCTTCCCTTCTAAAACTGCTTATATTTATTTCTGTTCTTCATTATCTTCTTCAGTCTTTGCATTCATATTTGCTCGATAAAATATTCTAATAATCAGTCTTGGCAGCGGAATAATTTACAGTAGGAGCCCTGTATCCGCGGGGGGTTGATTCCAAGCCCCACCATGGATAACAAAATCCGTGGATAATAGTGAACGCCATTGAAAATAATGGGCCTTCTGGTTTAAAAATACCACAGAGTTGCCTTGGAGGGCCTAGAAAATGGCTAGAGAGGACACATTTTCTAGGAAGACTCTATGGTAGCTGTGCTGAAACTGAAACCATGGATAACTGAATCATTGGGTAATGAATCAGTGGATACGGGGGTCCTACTGTATGCATATACAATATATATATACACTTGTGTACTGAGAACAGAATTAGGGTATGGAATTTGCATTTTTTTAAAAAAAATAGAAAATTTAAGCAGGCAGTATTACTGCCTTACTTGTCTTGCTTTCAGAAAGAGAAAGAGTCCATAATCTTGCCTCACAATTACGGTTTAATTTTAAACCAGGGCTCAGCTTTGGAACCTGTTTTGAATCCTAAGACTCAGATCTGAAATATGCCAAGTGAGACATAAATGCATTATTATTGGTATCTACTACTTAGGAAGGATAGATTCCCAGCTGTCACTGCCTTGTTTTTCCTAGACTTTCCATTCTATAGGGTAGAGTGAAATATAGAAATGAATGTTCATGTGGAACCAGTCTGTGTTTTATAGGCAAAGAGGACATATCTACTAGTTAGATTTTTTTTAATGAATTGTGCATTTTCAAGAGAGTATTAAGATGCTTCAATGGTCCATTTGTGCTAGACGCATGGAAGGGCCGAGTGACTACCGTAACTTTAGTGCCCTAGAAGGTATAATGGATATTAATGCAAGGCACGGAACCTCCTGGATTCAGGTATACAAAATATCGCATACACACTTCTTTTTCTCTATATACCCGTATATTCCGGCGTATAAGATGACTGAACGCATAAGACAGCCCCCCAATTTTTAAGTTAAAATATAGAGTTTGCCCCCCCCCCAGCCAGCCAGCCACCTGGCTGGAAATCCTGCCTTCCACCAGCCAGCCAGCCAGCTCAGTGGCTATAGATGATGGAATCGTCTGTGAAATTAAAGGACTGAGAACAGCTAAAAAAGCATGGGATACTTTGAAAAATCTCTGTGGTGTTCAATCTTTGGAAAGTAAGGTTGCATTAATAAGTTGGGTAATATGAAGCTATCAAATCCCAAATTTTTTAATGAGCACATTAATGAATGAGCACATTAATGATTTTAGAGCCACATTGGCAGACAAGAGAATTTCACCATAGACAAAACTTGATGCAAAATGATAAGTCTGAATCCAGAAATTCTAATTTTAGGCTAACTTGTCCTGAAAAGAAACATCATTTTGACTCTCCTGAGCTAAATGGGTGGCCATTTAACACTTCAAAGTTCATTTAACACTGCAAAGCAGTCATTCTCACAGCAGGAGGAAGGATCTGCTGGGAAAACTGCCCAGGCCATTTACACTTCAATCATTCTCACAGCAGGGGAAAAAATCTACTGGGGTATAAGACCCCCCCACACTTTTGAGGAGATTTTCAAGTGTTAAAAAGCAGTCTTATATGCAGGAATATACGGTATATGAAGTTCATTCATTAACAGTGAAAGTGGAACCTAGATCTCTTAAGTCTCAATCCAGGACTCTAGCCACTATATTGCAATGTCTCTAAATGGGAACCTTTAGGAAGTAATAAGTCCTAAAACATGTTGTTTTGAGCATTCTGACTCGAGGTGGAGGGGGGACAGCTGAGGAGAAATAGGGGTTGTCTAACAGTGAAAATAATCCTCACGGAATGTGAGGAGAATATGACATGTCTTAATGGCATCCCTCATCATATCACCCGTATTCAGAAGGAGGGGGGCCAAAAACACCAAAATCTCCGAAAGAAGAACCTTTGCAGCTTTTCCCAGAGTTCTTAAAAAACAGCAGAGGGGATGCACATTCCTGCTCGTTGGGACAAGCGATTTGATTTGATTCATTTTCCCAAAGGAGCAGAAGCTGAAAGCTGATTGGTTGGACAAGCAGGGGGCGGGGCTTGCTAACAAGGCAAGCACCCAGAACTGCCATGGTTTGTTTGGTTGTGGAGTTTTGTTTTGTTTTGTGTGTGTGTGTGTGTTTTGCCTTAGCAAGCGCACTCTAATGCGATAAAACAGGATTGGGGGGGTGCTTTTCTGTTAAGATGAAATATCACACTTTTGCACCTTAGATATGCTTTTTTTAAAAAAAATACTGTCTGGCAGCGGCAACTGGTGAGAATAAAAAAGCAAGTAATTAACTCATGGCTGCATTTAAGACAAATTGCAGCTGCTGCCTTTAATGTGGAGCAATCTACTTCTTTTTGCCTCATATAGACAACCCCCTCATCTGCTGTTCATGAGCATGAACACAGAAATGGTCCCCATGTATTTATGTATGCTCTGCTTTCCAAAGAAGTATTTTTGATATTTAAAAAGTGTGTGGGGGGGTGTTCCTCTGCATAGATACTATATTTTATATAAAGTACAAGTAATACTTACCAGGGCTTCAAACTTTATGAAAGCTATCAGTGACTCCTCTAGACCACTTGTTATCAAGGTACAGTTGTCCCTTCATATTTGCTGGGGTTTGGTTCCAGGACCCCCCGTGGATACCAAAATCCATGAATAATCAAGTCCCATTTTATGCAATGGCATAGCAAAAATGGTGTCCCTCATATAAGATGGAAAAATCAAAGTTTGCTTTTTGGATTATTATTTTTTAAAGAATATTTTCAAGCTGTGAATACTTAAATCCATGGATACCAAATCTGTGGCTACGGAGGGACAACTGTATTGTTTTGGAGAAGGTGATAACCAAAGTCTTGTATTGGTTATCCCACACCTTTAATGAAATATTGAATAAGCCTTGTCCTTTGGGACAATTCTGTGTCAGTGAATTATTCTCTCAAATTAATTAGTAACACAAATTAAAAACTGCAGTACTAGTTGAAATGTCCAGTTTCAAAGGCATATTTAACTGTTTTTATGTGACAAATGGGCACACGTCTACATCATGCTTGTGGAGCATAGCATGGGGCCTCTTTCCCACCCCATCCTCAAGGCAGCTAGAAGTCTGGAAGGGCAATGTCATCTCTCTTCTGCAGAACTGTGGTTGCAGAACCCCAGCTGAATACTGCCCACCCTTGCCCGCTAAAAGCCCATGGGGCTCATGCCAGTGCAGAAGAAGCTGCCTTTGTGCAGGGAGGTATGGAATACCTCCTTCTGCAACCTCACAGAAGTTACATACACTGAAAATAGATTCTGAGGGTCCACTTTGGCTTATAAAAGTTTTTTTCCCCGGGGGGGGGGATTACCAATCAGCAATCAATCAATCAATCTGAAGTGAGTCCTGGTTGTTGCCAGCTGAACCAGTGCACCCTACAGCCAGTCTGGATTAGACCAAAATGGCTCTCTAACCCGTATACATTAGACTAAGGGTGGCTGTACTTTCAGACCAACATGAAGCAAGTGCTAGTTTCAAAACAGCAAGGGGTATAGAGCAGAGTTGGTGGGGAAAGTAGCACTCCCAATATTGTTGGATGCAATTACCATCAGCCTTAAGCTGACATCATTAATGGTGAGGAATATTGAGCACTGCAATTACAAGAACATTGGGGGGGGGAGCTATCCATTCCCCATCCCCAGTGTACAGATTCAGTGTATGCTTTTTCCAGTATGTCTCAAATGTTGCCCTTTGTGGTAATCAACTTGTACACTGTGTAAGGCCAGAAACTCTCTGTTATTATTTGTGCTTGATCTCTGATTTAAGCATTGTAACTAAAATGAAATTCTTAGGCTGAGCCCCAAGGAGCTGCAGCTGAAATTAATCCCTGCTTTGAGCCCTGTTTCTGCTCATTCCATAAATTCAGCATTCAGTATAGGGCAGGGATGGGAATTGCGCAACTTGCAGATATGGTTGAATTGAACTTGCAAACAGCTCTCACAAGCAGGGCCAATGGTGAAGAATGCTGGGAGTTACAGTTCAGAAAAAGCAGGAGGGCTGCACCAGTTCTCACCCCTGCTATAGACTGTGTCGGTTGTCTATTCCTGACCCTGGCCCTGATGCCTTTTTTTTCTTTTTCCCCTCATGCAGCTGAGCAGCTGAATGGCATAGGGGGTTCAGGGACGGTGCTCCCTGTGCTTGCTCCCGCCTCTCCCGAGAAGCAGCCCTGCCTGGCCTCACCACCACCAACAGCAGTAGGAGCAGTGGCAGTGCCCCACTCAGCCCCCTGCCCGGAGCCTAGCCAGAGTTCCAAGAGCGGGCCTGCCTGGGGGAGTAAGGCAGGAGAGATCGCAACGGCAACTGCAGCACCAGCCACTTCAGGGGTGACTCCCCAAAGCAATGGCAGCACCAAGCCTGACGAGGAGAAGGCTAAAAAGCTGTTATACTGCGCGCTCTGCAAAGTGGCTGTCAATTCGCTGTCTCAGCTTGAGGCTCATAACAAAGGTAAATGTTTTATTTTGTATCGCAGGATAAGGAGACCTGGGCTGGGTGGGTCTTTTTTTTTTAATGTTATTTTTATTGAAAATTCCACAGATATCCATACATATATACAAACATGACAAAAGGGACAATTAATGGTAACATTACGTACAATACAAATACAATACAACACATAATTCCCACCCTCATCCCTTCCCTCCCTTACGTAACTATTCTCCCTCCCCTTCCCTAAACATATAACATTCAATATAAATAACCATTTTTATTCACTAAGGAGATTTTCACACGGGCAATTTGTCCTTTACAGG
Organism: Gambelia wislizenii; assembly: GCA_030847615.1. NCBI lineage: Eukaryota > Metazoa > Chordata > Lepidosauria > Squamata > Crotaphytidae > Gambelia > Gambelia wislizenii. The sequence continues at coordinate 240,901,777 of JAUMIR010000002.1, read as the reverse complement.
CATGGAACAGGGTCGCTGAGTTCACCCTGTTCCGTGCCCAAAGTGTCACTGTTCTGTTTTTTCCCTATAATATAGTTATTCATATTCATATTAAACACCTGGTTCCATTTCTGTAATGGAACACAGGTGTGCGAATAGGAGCCCCGTCCCTGTTCTGGATGACAGGGACGTGGGAGGAGCTCCATGGCAGGCACTTCCTGCCACTATCAGGACATACAGGTAAGTGCCACCCTTTCCCTCCCCTCCTCTGGTTCCTTGGGTTTTTTTCTATCTATCTATCTATCTATCTATCTATCTATCTATCTATCTATTTATGGCTTTTTTTATTGATTTGACAGCTGGGGGCGGGGTTAATGAACGATGGAATTTCAGCCAGCCGGTCGTAAAGGCAGCCTTACAACGGCTGCATTTACGGCCAGCCGGGCAAGGAGGCAGGGCGCCCGTCTCTGGGAGAGAAATGGGGCTTTTAGCCCTGGTGTGAAAATCTCCTAAATCTAATAGTTCAATTCCCATATGTCAAAGTGACTGCTACCAGTAGATTATAATCTAACCTTCCTTTTCAAACCTTAGAGAACAGAGGGAGAGTAAATCCAAAGAAAAGAGTATTTTTTCCCCTCTCTTCGCTTTTTCCTTCCTTCTTCTCCCCCTTCCTTCAAGTTATTCTCTTACACCACATGTTTATTATCTCGTGGGCTGGGTGGGTCTTGGGGTAGTAATGGATAGGTTGTGTTGAGGATCTAGTTAGAGGCAAAATAACCCTTACCAAATAGATTTCCTTTGCAAAGTGTCCCTGGAAAGAGATGGTTTGCAGCAGAGGAGGATCTGTGTGCTTAATTCTTCTCCCACCAATCAATTTTAAAACTAGCTTCTCCTCACACACACACACTCCGTCCCATTGTGTTTGGTTTTTCTTTCTGACAGGTTTCCAGACTCATGTTTATAAGATAAATATAGAGCCCAGAATCTCAGTAAGCATAAAAACAGTTTGGCTGTGGGGAATCTCACATGAAAATCACTTGGCATAGGAACACTGCCCCCTCCTCCAGCTTCCTGTTTGCAAAACAGCCCTTCTTGACAAAGGAGGAGAGGCCTTCAAACTGATGTTATGTGTAACTGTGTGGTAACATGTAGTTTGAAGCAAAAGTTAATTATCTGAATTACTTGTCCCAGCTGTGACCACCAGCCACATGTAATCTATGGTATGTCAGTGGCTCTTAACCTTTTCTTTACCAGGGACCCCCTTTAAATATCTTTTGTTGCCACAGACCCCCAACACCTAACTCAAAATTTAAAACAACAACAATAATACAGTCACACCATCCATTAAACCTTCTCTCAGAGGCACTGGAGGGGAAGGGAAGACTTTTCTTCTACTTCTTCCTGAAGGCCAAGCCAGCCAGCCTTTGCCTTGGCTCCTGTCACACGGCCGCTCCACTGCAGGAAGGAGGTGGTCCAAGTAGGCTTCAAGCCTTTGTGGATCCCCTGTGAGGACACTGAGCCCCTGTCGGGGTCCATGGACCACAGGTCTACGTGAAAAGAAAAGAAAAACCCAAAATCTTCAGGTTCAGTACCCAGGCATTCTATATTCTGCATCAAGAAAAGCTGGCTCTTGCAACCAGTATCTTTTGCAAATTGGTCAAATCTGCATCATTCCTCCTCCTAATTGGTTCTAGTTTGGCTCATCACATGGAGAGGAAAGGAACTGTGTTTCCCACTACAGGAATACTCATTCAGCCTCCACTTTGGCTTCTCGGTTTTTAATAGGCATCACCGCCACATGCTTTCAAGCATAACTTTATAGCCGTAGCATCGTTCAGTTTCTTAGAACTAACTGAGCAGCACTAAAAGGCACTGAAATAGAATGTGTAATTATTTCCTTTAGTTGCAATCTAGGGAAGTAAATATTAAGACTATTTTGTACTTACAAGTGAGAATGAAAAATGTCCTCAGTTTTCTCCCTGTTGTGGAAATATGTACTGTTCTCGAGGTAGTATTTGCACATCCAGAAGTGGTTTGAGAAATGATTCTGTGCACAAATAAAATGTGGGGGGATTTACATGAAAGCAGTGCAGTTTTGTGCAGCAAACACTATTTTGCCTAAACCCCCCCCCCACAGTTTTCGCACAAAGAACCCACATGTATTTCTATGCAGAATAATTTCTTGAAACTCTTTGGGATGTGCAAATAACATACAAAAGCTACACAGTCTCACCAGTGGTAGCACTAGGAGGGTGCAGAGAGGTCAAACCACACCAGATTACACCATGTGGGGGGTGACACCTGTCTTAGTAACACCACAGATTCTCACCACTGTGTTATTCTTCTCAACCAGGTTTCCTAAGTTTTGGGAAAACCACTTTTTTGTCCGGAAAATAAATAATGGTCAATGTTCTTTCCATCCCTACTGCAATCCTAAACATAATTAACATGGAGTTTTCTTGTGAGTAGACATATATGGGATTGTACCATTAGTGTCTGAAGATGAAACTATTACTTCCTTTAATTCTACAACAAACAGTGCCAGGAATAAAGAAAAAGCATTCTATGTGAAGGCTTTGAAATAGTAGAGAGATGGGCATGTGCTTTTTGGGTATGCTGCATAGCTTATAAAACAGGGGAGAAGTATTTCTTTTGCATGGAACTACTCTAATGACTGCAGCACGCTGCATGCCCTTATAGTCACTGCTATCTCTATTGTATTCTTCTAATTCTTGGACTCTAATTCCCATCACTCCCAGCCAGCATAGCCCATGATCAGAGATCCCCATCCCTGCTTTATCAGCTGTATAACAGGCATAAATTCAACAGGTCTACCTTCCCCAAATGTAGAAGTACAGAGTTAGGGAAAAGATACACAATCAATTGTTGCCTCATGTAGTCAATAAAGGCACAGGAGCCCTGCCAGAAAGAAAACTCCATTGTCAATCCTTCCTTCTCTCCCTGCCCTTCTATGTGTCCAAATCATTTGCCTCTTTTCCCCATAATGCTTTACATCTTTGGCCTTGTAGCCATAGTAACAGTAGCAAGAGCCTTGGGTGTGGTTACAGAGCCCCTGTTGGCAACAAGCAAGACAGACGTTTTCCATTAAATGAGCTCATGGGCTCAGTTGATTAAGCCTCCCCTCCTGAAAATCATCATGCTTCAGTCTTCGAACCAACTTCCCAGGCCTGGAGAAGGAGGCACAGGGATATATACAGTAAAGCGCAACTGCCTTCCTTCTGCTCTTGAGCAAACCATGGTCTCTCTTGCAGCCCAACAACTTTTCCCCATACCTCATCTAACCTCTTTTGCAACCTAGAATCATTGAATCTTAGATTTAGAAGGGGCCACAAGGGCAATCTAGTCCACCCCCTGCCATGCAGCAATATACAACTAAATCACTCTTGCAAGATGCCCATCCACCATCTGTTAAAGGCCTCCAAAGCTGGAGAGTCCGCCACCCTCCAGTGCAACCCATTCCACTGTCAAACAGCTCTTACACTAAAAAAAAAATGTTCTTCCTAAAATTTAGGTGAAATCTTTTGTCTTGTAATATGAATCTATTGGTTTGTGTTCTAGTCTCACAAGCTTGTGCCATCTTTTGTATGACATCCCCATCACGTCACCTCTCTAAGCGTCTCATTCTGAAGCAAAACATACCCAGCTCCCTAAGTCTTTCCTGAGAAGGCTTGGTTTCTAGGCCTTTGGTCATCTTGGTCAGCCTTCTCTGGACATGTTGTAGCTTGTCAATATCCTTGAACTGTGGTGGACGGACCTGGACACAGGATTCCAAGTGTGGTCTGACCAAAGCAGACTAGAGTAGCACTACTGCTTACCTTTATCTGGAGATTAAGAGCCTTATCACACGAGGCCAGTAAAGTGCACTAGTGCCAGGATAATAGCTCCTTTGGATGTGGCCTCCTACAGGACGCCGTTGCTCTTCCATTGATGCCACGTGGGAGGTCGTTTTAAATGCAATTCTTTTTATCAACAGAAAAAAAATCCAGTAATGACCTCCCTTACCGCTTCTGTCATGCTATGTTTTTTATGCAAACGTTCACCTGTGCTTCTCTGCTGATTTTGGCTGGTCAGTGGATGTTCTCTGAGTGAATAAACATAGTGATCAGGGGAGATCCAGCCCCTTTCTGTTGCTGCGGCACTACTATAGCATGATGTTCTCATCTGAAGTTAACACACAGTTACAACTCTGGAGTATCTCTGCCCTTCCCCTCCAATTTCCTCAAACAAGATGCCTGTCAGTAATATCTAAGCGAAATTTTGGTTCCCTGCAAAGGGGTTTTGAATCCCAGATCAGATTGAGAACAGTTCTTTTTCTCCCTCCACCCCCCCCCCTTAAGTGCCTCCAAGGTAAGTAAGATAATATTGGCTTTCAAAACAGTTAGTGGCTCTTGAGTGGTTTCAGAAGAACATGTTAAAAAGTCAAGTGTACTCCAAGAGCTATATGCAAAGGATCTTATAGCACTCTCTCTCTCACACACATACACATACAAGGATACCAGAGCAGCAAGCAGTTCCCTAAGGCAAGCCTCTCCATCCAGGCTTTGCATGTGTGTGTTGGCTCCTAGAACTGAGGGATAAGAGGGAAGGGAAGGCTGTGGATTTTTTCAAGGGTTACATTTCCCAAGCACAGCATGTGTGCATCTCAAACAAGGAAAGGTGATGGGGATAATATCTTGGAGGAAATGGTGGACACCTGCTGTGTGCAGGAATGTTTTAGTGCAAACAGATGCTTTAATCCTGCAATGGTTCCTGAGATGTACAAGATAAGAGAGCAATCATGTTTTTGAAGAAAATGCAATTATTGCAGGAAAGGACCCTTGTGCAATAAGCTCCTGTGCTCCTATTGATGCAACCTAGAATTGCATTCGCTTTTTTGGCTGCGCATCACACTGTTGACTCATATTTAGCTTATTGTCTACTAAGACCCCTAGATCGTTTTCACATGTACTGCTTTCAAGACAAGTATCACCCATCCTATAGTTGTGCATTTCATTTTTCCTGCCTAGATATAGTACCTTACATTTATACCTCTTGAAATTCACTTGATCCATAGGATGTTTCCATGGCAGTTAAACGGGAGTCATAGCATTCTAATTGTGTAGTGTGAAAGAGCCATGTGGCAGCCAAGCTAGCAGTAGTGTTACCAGGCTTTCAGCAGAACAATACAGGACGTAGGAGGCAGGTTTGTATAAGGCTACTTCAAATTTCCTGAGAGGACAACCTCTTGAGAGATCTCAGGGCTCCTGTAAGATTTCAAATCTTTCAGGAACCCCAAAACACATGCAGATCTTGCCAGTCATTGCGAGATGAGAACTGTATCTGCCTTCCCATGGGCAGCCCCTTTCTACCTACCACCACCTCAGCTCTTTTCCATCCTCATGCATTAAGTGCTAGTAGAGAGACTAGAGGAAGTTAGAGGGGTGAAGAAGAGGAAGAGCGATGTCATGCCAGCCATGATCCCAGCAGACAGACCCCTGGTTTATTTATATGTAAGGCCTGATTACTGCATACATACCAAATGCTTGGGGTTGGTCTGGTGGGAGGACAGCTGCACTCACTCTCAGATACAGGATTTGAGGTGTCCCATATGACCCCCATATGTTACTGGACTTTAGGACACAAAATATAGGATGTCACATTGAAAATTTGATCCTTGCAAGCAAGTATATATAGGAAGGGTTCTGTTCTCCATTTTGTCAAAAATATAATTGTCATGTGTTCTGTAGTATAGAACCGTTACCCAGAAAAAATATTTCTTCAGTGGGGATCAATAACAAGAGAAGAATTAGGAAACACGTTCATGGGTAGCCGGGTTGACCATGTGGCAAAACAAAACCCAGAATCCACCAAAAAGTAATACCTTTATTGGCCAACGAAAATGCAAAATACATGATGAAAGCTTTCGAAGTTCTACTAGCTTCTCCATCAGGCAAAAGATGTGATGTTGTAATCACAGGCCTACATGCTGTTTCAGATGTTCCTTGTATTGTTCAGGTGAGAGATCTCATTCCTACTTCCTGGCCTTGTGGAGTTGAGACAAAAGACAGTAAAATTTAACTCCTTTTGCAACAATGAGGCAACTTCTCTGGCATCTGCCATGTCCCTTTTCCTCTGTGAGACCATGGATCCTTTGTTAGGCAGATTATTGGACTTTTCAAGAAGTCTCTGTACTGCTGCATCTGGAAACCACTTTTAGGTGCTGTGTAGGTAAAACTAGCCAATTACAGTCGAAAGAGAAGTTTTACCTTTGTTGGAGGTAGAAACCTCAGAGAGTTTAGTCCCAGTCCATATTTCCCTCTTGTTTAGGATTCTTCTTGTTGCAGCAAAATGAGGTATCTTCAAATCTAAGAAACACATTAGGGGTAAGCGTGTTGGCCATGCAGCAAAAATAAATCCAAAATCCACAAAAAAGCAATACATTTATCGGTCAGCCAGATGCAAAACACATGATACAAGCTTTTGAAGCTCTACTGGCTTCTTCATCAGGCAAAAGATGTTAAAAAATAAATTTGTTAGGATTCATTAGAATAAGGCTGAATTTAACCATTTTGCCAAGTATGCTACTGAAGAAGCCTCAAGTCTGGTTGAGACCGCATCTGGAGCAAAATATTCCAGGCCTTGTCGTGTACTGCATCTCCATAGCTCTTTCCTTTATAATCCTTTTTTAAAATGCCATGTTGCAGACTGCAGTAGCCTGAGGCAACAGCTTACCACTTCTATAGCATATTTCAGTTATTCAAAGGACTTCACATAGACTACATTTAAAAGCGTTTTTAATGAAGTGCTAGAAATGGCCATGTGTCTTTCTGTAGGAAGAAAAGAAGCCACCATGGTTTCCTAAATTTGGTCAAATGTTTGGTGGGTAAGGGGTGTTCAGCCCTTTTCGCCCCATACTGTTTTTTACCTCTATGAAGGCCCTGTTTGCTTCGGATAAGCATAGAAAACAGAAACGTGGATGTAGGACGAGAGGGTTGAGAGGAAAATAGTGCAAAGGAAAGGGTTGAACTCCCCTCTTTTGATCCACAAAATCCTGTTCCAGATCAGTACCCCTGTGGCTGGTTTTTCTAATGAAAGAGATTTAGCCACTTTTGAGCATATTAGTTAAAAGACCTTTTAATTCACTTCTTAATGCAACACATAATTTAGTCCAAGGGAAGGCTTATCTCAGTCCTGTAAGGAAATATTATTATGCCCAATACTGTAGACTGGGTGACAGGAGTGAGGTGAGAGAAACGTGGCTTAATTAAAACCATCTTATGAATTGAGTTTATGAATGAAGTGAGATTTCAACCAGGAATTTCTTTCACTGCTCATGTTCTAAGCTTTGTTGTTGTGTCCCTTCAAGTCAACTCTGACTTATGGTTACCTTGCGATAGGGCTTTCTGGGCAAGATTTATTCAGGGAGGGTTTGCCATTGCCTTCCTCTGAGGCTGAAGAGAGCAGGAGTTGGCCAAGGCTACCAAATAGATTTCCATGGCTGAGCAGGAATTTGAACCCTGGTCTTCCAGAGTCCTTCTTTAGGACTCTGGGAGACCTGAGAACTCTCAAACCCCTAACCACACTGGCTAGGTGAACACGTTACCACAGAAAGAGCTTACATGTAGAAAAACGTAGGTGCCTTATACCATATCAGATTCAGACTATTAGTCCATCTAGCTCAATACAATTTATTCTCACGCAAAAAAATGGAAGGGCTCAGGGAAAGAATCTTTCCCCAAACCTACTGTTTGATCCTTTTAATTGGATATGTCAGGGACTGAACATTTGATCTTCTGTGTGTTTTAGCCTTGAGCTGTGGCCCCTCTTCCTTGAAGGGCCAGTGTGAGATTCCAAATGCTTTTTGGGCTGCAGAAGAGTTTAATGCTGGCACAAGATGAAGTCTTTGAGATGTTGTATATAAATGTGGCTAATTTCATTTTTCTCTGGAGAGGAATAATGGGTCTGCACAATGTTTTCTGCAGTTTTGCAGACTTACAAAAGCAGAAATTAATGCTGGATGCAGAATTCAGCATGCAGAGGATCTGAATGTAAAAGACCCCAAACCCAGGCTTCTAGATTTTATGGCTTCAAATACAGGCTTAGCAGTGTGTGAGTGATGTTTGTGTTGTCACACACAAAAAAGGCAAATTTTGACAGGATTTCTAGCACCCAGAAGATACAATTGCAGTATCCCAGATAGTTCTTTACCTTTGTCCATGACTAGCAAAAGCAGAATAAATTCTGGAAATAAGCAGATTTGTTTAATTTGTGCAATATTTCTTGGAACATAATTTGAATTGTTTTAGCTCACAATTTAGACCAGCCAGTCAACCAACCAACCTACCTACCTACCTTACTTCTGTCCTTCTGCAGCAAGTGCACACTCTCCTTATCTGTCCAGGGTATCATAGAATTACTGTGTTCTTTAATCACACTTTGAATTAGAATATTATGATTATTTTTGCCATGTGCAATATGCATGTACATCTTAATCATACTTCCTTGTGTTATGGAGTGTTATTGTTTCTTAATTAATAATGGGCCAATGAATCTTGTTTTTGCTCTTCAAAAAAGAACCATGGAAATCTGGTTTGTGCACATGGCCATTCTAGAGGCCCATTCATGCTGTATAATTATAGCACTTTTATTCCACTTGAACTGTCATGGCTGCCTCCTATGGAATGTTGGGGCTTGTAGTTTAGTCAGAGGCACCAGAGGGGCTCCCTGGCTGAGGATTTTAAAGGGCCCTCCAGCAAATGCCAATCTTAGGATTCCGTAGGATGGAACCATGGCAGCTAAAGTGGAATAATAGCACTATAATGGTGTAGTGTGAAAGGCCCCTAGGTCTCATCACTAAATATTCAGCTTTCTAAGAAAGCCTCTAGCCCTTTTATTAAAATAAAGGGTGGGAAACTTTGCCACTCTATTGTTTTGGACCAGTTTGGAGAAGTACTGACTAGCATTACCAATTGGTAAGGAATTATAGGAGCTGTACCCCAAATTATCCATATCCATGACTGAAAGAGATATGAGAAAGGATACGATACCCAGACAATACTCTCTTACTATCAGCTATGCTGGCTAGGGCTGGTGGGGTTTCCAGTCCCATCAACCTCTGGAAGGTACAGTTTGCCCAACTTGGTTATACCCAGTGAGCAGCTCAGTAAGACATAGACTTGCTCCTGCCAGCAAGCTTTGGCCCATATTACAAAAGCACCAGTACTTGTAAAATATATTAAAATTATATTGAATAAAGTTGTCCGTCCGTATCCACAGATTTGGTATCCACCAATTTAAGTATTTGCAGCTTGAAAATATTCTTAAAAATAATAATCCAGAAAGCAAACCTTGATTTTGCCATCTTATATAAAGGACACCATTTTGCTATGTCATTGCATATAATGGGGACTTGAGTATTCAGGGATTTTGGTATCCACGGGGGGGGGTCCTGGAACCAAACCCCAGCAAATATGAAGGGACAACTGTACATTTTACTGTAATTTCCAAGGGGAAAAAATACATCTAAACACATTTCACCATTAGAGTTTAGGTTTCTGTTGTTTTGCACAGACTGATAAAGGGTCTTCAGTGTACACCTGGACCTTGTCACCACCACAGAATTTCTGGCTACAGGCCTGACCAGTTTTAGTGCACACTGAGTTGGTTTTTCTCAACATCTGCCAGCCACTCAGTTTGTTCTCCCACAGTCTGATTTGATCTGATAGGCCTGCCTAAGGACCCAGAGCCCTGGCACGTGTTATATAGTTGTCATGAATGTGCACCAAAGTATGAGACTAGAGGCCTCATAACACTGCCAGGAGAGTTAATGTGGTTGTACTTCATATCACTTTTGCACCCATGACAGCTTTGATCCCCTGGGCTTCTAGGAGGGTTCCTTAAACTTCAAGGGTAATTGACACAAAGTGATATCTAGCTATTTTAAAGTGGCCTTGACACTTGTCTTAAGACATGCTGTAAAAAGCAAGTTTGGAAACCAGCCTCTCAGGCTTTCCTACCATAGCCATTTCATTCTAAACAAGATTGTGAGGTTAATGGTGTATTAAGTCAAGGTGGTGGTGTTTATCAGCCAAAAACTGCTTCACAGAAAGTGCTGTTTGAGCAGGCACATTCTTTTGATGATGAATGAAACCATCCCCCCACTGTTCTGGCCTTTTTTTTTTTTTTTTCTGATCCTTTCAGCTTTGTCAAAACTTCCTTAGAATAATGCTGGTTCATTGTTCTGCCTTCTGGAACCCATTCTGCCAAAATTACACCCTTGACGTTAAAAAATGGCTTTGAATATGGACTTGCTTTGATGTGCTTTTTTAATGTTTGGTGATGATGGTGTTTTCCAGTGCATTGACTGTAATTTTGTCTCAGGATCATACTGGAAGATCCAGGTTTCATCGCAAGTGATGATTTTCTTGAAAAAGATTTGAGTCTGCCTCAAGTTGCTACAGAATGTTGGAGCAAATTTCCTTGTGACACTCTTTTTGCTCTGGTGTGAGAACCCTAGGGACCATCTTGGCACAAAACTTTCTCATGTTGAGATCCTCATGCAGAATTTTCCACGCAGTGTCTTTGTCAATGTTCACAGCTTAAGCTATCATTCGGACACTGAGCTGTTGGTCTCCTCAAATTATCTGGCTGATTTTTTCCACAATTTCTTTGGTTCTTGAAGTGGAAGTTTGTCTAGGGTGTTCATCATCTTCCACACTCTGACATCCTTCTATGAATCTTTTGTGCCACTGAAACACACGTGCATGAGACATGCAGTCTTCCCCGTAGGCCTCAGTAAGCATTTGAAAAGATTCCGTTAGTGTTTTGTTCAATTTTACTAAAAATTTCAGATAGACACATTGCTGAGCTTTTAAACTTAGCATTTTTCCAGCACACAACAGACAACACAGCTGCTTTAAATGACGACTGACAATTAACTGAACAGCCAAGAGTGTTGGTGTTTGTCATGCAGGTTTAGACACGTTCCAAGTCACCACTCAAGTGTTCGCAACCAGTTCTCCCTGATTTGTCGGAAAGGTAGAAACACAGTCTCCTTATTTAATAGGCAGACCTCGTATCTGGCCTTTTACACTACATAACACATGTAGAGGGTTCATGACTCAATGTTCCTACATACCCATAACATGGAAAACCAGATGTCAGGGCTCAGCATCCTAGCCTAGCTTCTTCCAGAAGAACTGGAGGTTCTGTGGGAGACAGATTCTGGCCGACCCCTAGGGAGGTTAAGTATAGGTCAAAAGGAGTATAGTATGGGCATAGGTTTTAGGTACAGGCTTCTTTCTCTTCTCAGTAGAATTGTTATTTTCTCCATATCTCTATAGCTGTGCCCTTAAAAGCATTACAATGTGCAGATATTAAAAGTTGATAATGTCTGTCTCCATATAGATGAAACAGGTGTTAAAGACACATGAACAGGCCAGAATTTTTCTCTTCCCAAGTCAGATGGCAATCCTATTAGTCAGTTTCACATGGCAGATAAAATGAAGATTGCAGTCAGGTTTTCCACAGTATGGCTCAATAATTTGTTTACATATTAAACAATGTCTATATGTTAATATTATATAATTATACTAGCTATACCCAGTGTAGCATACACCATTCCCCCCACACCCTACACACACACCTGACGGTACACTCCCCTCCCATCACCACCCTTCCTGCCCCCCCTGCTACCACACCCCTCGACGCCTACCCTACTTCCCACTGCTGTCCCTACCACCCCTTCACGCCACCTTGCCGCCCGCCCTGCACCGTATGCCGCCCCTCGCCACCCCTATGCCCCTCACCACCCCGTGCTCCTCGCTGACCTCCCCACCACCCAACCGCGCCACCTTGCCGCCCGCCCTGCACCCCTTGCCACCCCCGTGCCCCTCGCCGACCTCCCCACCCCCCACAGCCCAACTGTGCCACCTTGCTGCCAGCCCTGCACCCTGCACCACCCCCATGCCCCTCACCACCCCCCATGCCCCTTGCCAACCTCCCCACCGCCCAACCGCGCCACCTTGCCGCCCACCCTGCGCCCCACTCCTCGCCACCCCGTGCCCCTAGCCAACCTCCCCACCCCCCATCACGCCCCTCACCCACCATCCCTGGCCCTCCCCGCCCTCCCCACCCCTTGGTACTACCATGCTCCTCGCCAACCTCCCCACCCCCACCGCTCCTCTGCGCCCCCACGCCACCCACACACACACACCATGCCACATCCCCCCCTACTACTTGCACCTCCTCTGCTGGTAGCCATGTTTAGGAAGGACTTAAAGGTTCACATGTTCCCACCCCCAGTGTGCTGATTGGCTGCCCAACCAAGCTTTGATTGGTTGGTCAGTTTCCTAAGCAGCCAATCAGCACACTGGAAACGGCAACATACCCAAGATAATTATATATATAGATTTTAATGCATTTCTATATATTGCTGTGTATATAGTGTATATTATACTATATACACAGTAATACGTGGCTGAAAAGAGAAAGGCAATAAAAATAGCATCTAGACAGATTGAAAATTAAAACAAAACAAAGCAAAACATTTACATTCAAACAATGTAAAAATAGACAGCGTACATTAAGTAAGATCATGTTGCCTCATGCCCCATTTGCTAAACAGCTCTTGGGGACAAAATACAGTACCATTATTTGCTGGTGGAAGGAACTACAGGAGGGTATCTAATGGATTTCTCTGGAGAGTTGGTTCTATAAAGAAGATGCTATGAAAGAAAAGCCCATACTCTGTGTGTCTCCCCTCCCCACCCACGATCTTATTTTGGTCAGCTTATGGTCACACAGAAAATAATATGGTCACTTCTTAGAACATACAGCTATAATTCCTATTATTACAATTAAAGTAAGTAATACATAGGCAGAGAATAAATTCCTGGTTTGTGGAAGACTAGAGTCTCAGTTTTGCACATAGCACTCTTCTTGTGGGAAGCATCAAACAGGGAGCGCTGTGAGTAAATGTCTTTGCTTGATGAGCCTTTTTCAAGAGGGTGCTTAAAGCCTTTACTGTCACTGAACCACTTCCTGCTCTCTGCTTAGGTACAAAGCACAAGACTATCCTGGAAGCGCGCAGTGGCTTGGGGCCTATCAAGGCATATCCACGCATGAGCCCCACAGTTGGAGGGGAGCCAGGCAGCCAGGACCCCAGTGCTCAGGAGAGAACCTTCCACTGTGAAATCTGCAATGTCAAAGTCAACTCGGAGATCCAGCTCAAACAGGTGAGGGTCCCTGGCACAAGATTAGGATAGTGTTTCTTTTTAAGGGGGACCTCCTAGCTCCTAGCAAGCAGACCTGATGGGACATAGAGCATCTGAGATAGTTATTGAGCCAGGGCTCAGCCCTAAACACCTCTCCCAAATACACCCTTATTTGGGTCAGTGATCAACTATGGGTTGGCTGCTAAAGAAGCCTGTGCCTCTGAGAAAACACACAGTGTCTGGGATTAAAGAACACAAATCTTGCATGTCAAAAGGTGGAGCTTCCAGGATATTTTATGACCTATATTGGGGTTTCTCATTTCATAAATACAAGCACTGGCTGTAGCCCAATGTGGTTGAGTCGGCCCTCTCAAGTGGCAAGAAGGGTCTGACTTAGTTCTCCATTGCGGGCAGCCCTCTGGGGGACAGATATGACCCATTTTTATTTAGTATTATTATTTTAATCATTTATATTCTGCCTTTTCCTCAAAAAGGGAACTCAAGGTGGCTTACAAATTTTTTGAAACTAGTATCTATTAAAAACATATGGAAGAAATAGTAAAATTTATTTAGAGAGAGAAAGAGGGGTTATTAAAAAGCAAACCATCAGTACTTCTAACTTTGTCCTGGATCCCAGAAGGATCACTAGAATATATATATTTATTGAAGTGATTAACAAACACAACAAAAAAAAGTATAAAATGAGCAAAATCTTTCAACTTCTATCTTCTGTGTGTGTATAATACACTACGTGTTTGTGTGAATGTATTAAATGT